>JAEIGM010000006.1:4800000-6109703 GCA_018903735.1 Drosophila cardini | reverse complement strand
GACTCTGCATGAAAATAATCATGATATCGTCAATTTAAAATTTGTTCATTTATTTTTTGTTTTTTGGATTTTCTGGCGTTTCTAGAGGTCTTAGACGATTTTAGACGTTATTTTCGAATCCTTACATTTCAGGCCTTGATATTTACTATCTCTGTCAAAACTCAACCGATTTTGAATCGTGTTAGATAATCTGTGGAGAAAGTAATGATTCCGTATACATATGAATATGAAACCGAATACGTGCGTATGCAGAAAACGTTTATTCAGGAATGAACTGAAAAGGAACAGCAATTAGAGATGCACCATATTACATTTTAGTTATGTGCGATATATTCATATATAAACTTAATCATCGATAAATGAACTTATAGTAATTGAACTTGCAATCTTCAACACTTCTTCTTAAGTTTAATTTTACTTACAATGTTTCTTGATTTAAGCCTAACATTTTTGAAAACTTATTGTGCTTTTCTTTTAGTAAGTTCTTTGTAAAAATGTCAGCAACATTATCATTTGTAGAAACAAAACTACTTCATTATTAGCGATTACTTCTCTTATGTGGTGATACTTAATGTCTATGTGCTTGGTGCGCTTGTGATGAACAGGGTTTAGTGCAATTTGCTGCGCGCTCAAATTATCGCCGTTGATTTGGATTGGCGAGGATCGGCCAACGTATCCAATTTCTTCAAGTAGTCGCTTTAGATATACTGCTTCCTTGGCTGCTGTTGAAAGCGCAATGTATTCGGCTTTTGTGCTGCTGAGGGCCACCAGTGATTGCTTCTTTGACTCTGAAGAAAAAGCCGAACCTGCAAGATAGAACGCGTACCCAGAGTACGATTTTCTGTCAAGGTTGTCATTAGTCAGTCTGCATCGACATACGCATGCAGGGGCACTCCAGTTTTAGAGTAATGGAGCTTGAACTCCAGTGTCTTCGCCAAGTAACGAAGAACGTGTTTTGCGCCTGACTCATGCTCGGTGTGTGGATTCGTATTCCGTTGTGCCAGCTTACTTACGGAATGTAATATGTCAGGGCGTGTCGATATAGCCAAAAACATCAGAGAACCAATCAGCGATTGATACTCCGTTACGTCAACTTTGTCACATTGCTCATCAGTACAGCCAATTGTGAATCCAGGGTCCAAGGGCGTAGAAACTGAACGACACACGTTCAACTTTTATTTTTCCAACAGGCAAGTGATGTACTGTTTCTGACACACAGAAATATTTCCTTTTTCTCCCTTGCGACGAATTTCCATTCCCATTCTCCTTGTCCCTATCATCACCTTTTCATTGTAATTTCTCGAATTATTGTCTTTCACGTTTTCCTTACAGTTACTTGCTTTATGCCCGCGTTTACCACACTTGTAGCACTGTCCATCGAATTTGCCGCCTTGCTTTGATCGTGTTTCGCTTTTCTTGGCGCCAGCATAAAATGCTTGTTGGCTGCTGTCCTGCTCACACTTATCTTCGATTCTCTTTGATTCTTCTAACAGTTTTATTTTAAGCGTGTCGAATGCAAGCAGAACGTCCCTGTCCATCGAATTTGCCGCCTTGCTTTGATCGTGTTTCGCTTTTCTTGGCGCCAGCATAAAATGCTTGTTGGCTGCTGTCCTGCTCACACTTATCTTCGATTCTCTTTGATTCTTCTAACAGTTTTATTTTAAGCGTGTCGAATGCAAGCAGAACGTCCCTTGTTTCTATGGCTATGACAAAATTCTCATATTCTGCGCCTAAGCTTGAAAGCAAAATAATAACTTTTAGTTCTTCACTTAGTTCGATGCCCACTTCTGTTAGTTTATCCACAATTTCAACAAACGAATTGATATATTGCGTCATGCTCATTTCTGACGACATCTTTAAATTTAACAGTTTTTTGTACAACAACACTTCACGAAGCGGACCAGTGGACACATGAATTTGTCTTAATTTGTCCTACGCTTCTTTGGAACTCTTTGCGCTCTTTACATAGTTTAACTGTAAAACTTGCATGTTTAATATTATAAGTGCCTTTTCATCACACAAATTCCACTTCATTGCGTCTTCTGATGTACTAGCACTATTCTCACATACACCGCTAAAATGGTTCCACAGCTCCTGATGTATGAGCACACTTCGCATTTGTAAACACCATACATCATAATTACTTTCTCTTAACTTTTCAATGTTATACAGACTCATTTTAAATTCTTTTCTGCGAGTCTGGGCCCATAGATCTGTAGATCTATGATTTCACCCTGCCAGCATGGGTTTGTGAAACATAGATCCACTACCACTAACCTGTTAGAGTTTACATCATTCGTTTTGCAGGGCTTTGATAAACAATTGCAAACTGACGTCATTTATACAGATTTTAGCAAGGCTTTTGACTCCGTTAACCACAGCCTCTTAATACATAAACTCAATCTTTTGGGACTTTCGTATAACTTTATACTGTGGATTTCGAACTATTTAAGTTCTAGAACACAACAGGTGTATTTTAATGAAACACTATCTAAATCTGTTCAAGTTACTTCGGGCGTTCCACAAGGTAGCCATCTTGGTCCTTTGTTATTTATTTTGTTTATTAATGATCTGCCATCAGCAATCAGTCACTCTCGGGTGCTCATGTATGCCGATGACGTTAAACTCTGTGTTTCGGCCACTGAGTCACTCCTTGGAACCAGGTTACAATATGATCTTTATAGCTTTCAAACCTGGTGTCAAGCTAATCTATTAAATCTTAACTATAGTAAGTGTAACGTAATGTCCTTCAGCAGGCGACTCCCCTTTCTAAACAATTATATTCTGAGTGGCCGTTCGCTGTGCCGATCAGACCCACTAGAAACTTTCTTCCCTTTCTCTTCAACCCTGTACTACTAACTTTGCTGTCCATTACCCTTTCCGAATCTTGTGTAGTAACTACAATAAACTTTCTCGAGTTGTAGGTAGCTCTACTTCTATCCCATTCATTAGAGATTCTATTCTGTCTCACCTTAATCTTAATTAAGATCTTAATTAATATAGTTTACATACATAAATTATTATATATTTTGTCGTACTGTAATGTTTTGTCATATTGTAATGTATTTTTATTGTAATGTAATCGTTTTTAGACCCCGTAACTCTAAAAAGAGTAGAGGGGTCTATTAGGTTTGTCTGAAGCGAAATGTGCGTAACAGGCAGAAGGAGGCTTTTCCGACCCCATAAAGTATATATATTCTTGATCAGCATCAACAGCCGAGACGATATAGCGATGTCCGTCTGTCCGTCCGTATGAACACCTGGATCTTTTAAACTACAAAAGCTACAGCCACCAAATTTGGAATGAAAGTCCGTTTGCTTCGCGAGCAGATCAAGTTTATTTCAAATCTTTGCCACGCCCCTTACCGCCCCCGAAAATTGTAAAAAACTATGGTCACCTCGGAAAAAATTGATGTTTTAAGCAAATATCTCAGTAACTATAGCACTTAGGAATACCATTTTTGGTATGTAAGTTGCTAGAGACAGCATAAATGCATTGTCATTAAAATTTTTGGACTGCCACGCCCCGTTTTCCCACAAGAATGAATGAATCAATGCCATTTTTAAGGCATTTGCACTTATCGTACTGTATTGTAATTTCAAATTCGTTTGGAGACAAAGTATCACAAACTATCCTGAAAGTTGCATATAAATCGGACAATAAACAAAAGAGCTAGACATGTAAGAAAGTTAATAATTGAACACAATATCAATGCATGTGTGCAAGCGAGACAGAAGCATATAAACATGTGAGCGAACGTTTTCGCTGCTTGTGTAGCGACTGCACTGCTTGTGTAGCGACTGCACTGCTTGCGGACGATGCACGCACATTTATGCATACGCTACGATTTATCATATATCGATTTTCAATACCATAGTAATTATAATTGCGATATAATATCGCATGCGATATTTGGTCATTATGTCTATATCTATAGCGATATATCGTATTTAAATTCAGTTGTTGATAATATCGATATTTGATTTGATGTGATATTTTAATTAATATCGATATCGGCATTTTCTTGGCGATTTGCATCCCTATTACAAACTGATGGTTTCGTTTCAAAGTGTTTTATTGCAAATACTATGAGTACGGGGTCTTTTACAGTCGGCTAGCTCGACTGTAGCCTTTCTTACTTGTTTATTAATAAATACGTTTCGCGTTTTTCGCTAGCCGTACGTTATGCGGTGTGCCCCTCGGTCGGTTGGGCGGGAGGTGGCTGCATTATTTGCAGGGTTCCGCGCGTTAACAAGCACGTTGCTTGGTGTTGTTGGACCACTTGAATGTACTGTCTCGTTAGTACATCAACGTCTAAATATATAACCAATGTTAGATAATCTGTGGAGAAAGTAATGATTCCGTACACATATGAATATGAAACCGAATACGTGCGTATGCAGAAAACGTTTATTCAGGAATGAACTTAAAAGGAACAGCAATTAGAGATGCACCATATTACATTTTAGTTATGTGCGATATATTCATATATAAACTTAATGATAAATGAACTTATAGTAATTGAACTTGCAAACTTCAACACATTTTTTGTTTTTTTGCATTATATGGCGTTTCTAGACTATTTAGACGATTTTAGACGTTATTTTCTAATTTTCACATTTTAAGCTTTGATATTGATAACCTCTATTTAAACTCAACCGATTTTGAATCGGAACACCATTTAAATAATTGTTCCTCATTTATATCAACTCTGCATCAGAATAATCATGATTTCGTCAATTTAAAATTTTAATATTTTTTTTATACTCTCTGCAAGAGAGTATATTGGGTTTGTGAAAAGTATGTAACAGGGAGAAGGAGGCGTGGCAGACCCCATAAAGTATATATATTCTTGATCAGCATCACAAGCCGAGTCGATATAGCCATGTCCGTCTGTCCGTCTTTCTGTCTGTCTGTCCGTCTGTCTGTCCGTATGAACAAACAGATTTCAAAGATGGTAAGAGCTACAACTTTGGATTTAGTCAGTATCGACTCGATATTTAGTCAGTCAATACAAGAGTCTTTTTTTTCGATTCCACGCCCCATTCGCCCACAATGAGCAAAAAACTAGACACACCTCGGAAAAAATTGATGTTTTAGGCAAATATCTCATTAACCATGGCACTTAGGAATACCAATTTTAGTATGCAGGTTTCTAGAGAGGGCATAAATGCATTGTCATTAAAAATTTTTGGGCTGCCACTCCCCCTTTTCCCAAAAGAAATAACATAATTTTTAAACTTCAATGCCGGTTTTAAGGCATATGTGCTTATCGTACAGTATTGTAACTTCAAATTCTTTTGGAGACAAAATATGTCAAACTATCCGGAAAGTTGCATATAAATCGGACAATTAACAAAAGAGCTAGACGCGTATCAAAGTTAATAATTAGACGCCATGTCACTACATGTGTGCAAGCGAGAGAAAAACATACAAACATGTGAGCGAACGTTATCGCTTGTGCCGCTCGTGCCGACCAATTGTATATGTATTACATATACACACATACATATGTGTGTTCATACATATAATGTCAAATGTATATGTGCATATATGCAAACATATGATGTTGGTTCAACGCATTTTACTGCAAATACTATCAATTGATATACTTGGATACTGATTATATTAAAATGATCGGGAATAAAATGCAGAGAGTATTCTACGGTCGGGCCTGCTCGACTGTACTTTTCTTTCTTGTTTTGTTTTTGGCATTTTTAGGCGTTACTAGACGTTTCAGACGAATTTAGACGTTATATTCGAATCCTCACATTTTAAGCTTTGACGCGCTCGACTGTAGACTTTCTTACTTGTTTAAATTTAAATTTTAATTCAATTTCAAACTATAATACGAGGTTTATTTCTAAGCCAAACATGTTGTTAAAACATGGCATGTAAGGTAATCTAATTATTTATATATGCGTATATAAAATAGGAATCAATCTGGTTCTATTTCTTTTTCTATTTTGTATTACAGGGGCACGATGACCTTCATGAAACATATTCGAATTAGCTCTAGGGACCGATTTGGCAGATTTAAAAGTCTGTTCGATAGTTTCTAAAATTTGGATAAAGAGTATAAAGATTTAACGATTTTAGATTGTCGATTGGCCCTAATGAACTTTCGGTCCCTCCTTACAAACCACCTTTTTCCACACCTTCGTCCGCCCCATCATTAACAAGTTTTTCATCCCCATCTCGCAAAATAAAAGTAAGTAGAGATGACAACTTTATTCTACCCACGAAAGGTGTGTCTACAAAGCCCGAAGTTTTAGTTTCTGATTCGTTGGTTGTCACTGTTCAAGTTGGCGAGTCATATATTGAGGCTATTATTGCTGTTGCTTCTGTGGAAGTAACTGCAGTGACTGATAAAAATAGTGTTGCGAAATAGCAAAAGCAACATTAAGAACAGAAGATGAAGCAAATAGATGAAAGGTAACGGGACTAGCCGAACATCATCTTAGTGTACACGCACAATGCTTCTTCTTCTTTATGTCTCCTCAGTTCAGTTCACTTTAAGCGACGAGAGCGTACAGTCGAAAATAAGTCATTAAAGAACAACTCATATATATTGACAAATAAAACCACCGTCTTATTATTTAATATAATTTTATTAACTGCCTGCTACATAAATCAACAAATAGTCTTGTAGAAGTTTCACTAAAGAATCAAATATTTGTTTCCAGGCTTGGCCATGATACCATCTGATGATGTCAAGGGCTTTATTCAGGCTAAATCAGAAGCCAACATTACGGTGGAAAAATTCAAATTTTCATATCCTCGTGAAATTTCGGCATTTAAAGTAAGTGTTCTTGCTAATTATTTCAGCACACTTTGCTGTTTGCCTGACCTTTTAATAATATAAGAGTATACGGCGATAAAAAGAAATCGGACTCCGGTTGCACTGCCTCCCAAACCTGTCCCGACCTTCGATGTCGGAAAAAACTAATATTATATGCCTATAAAATGTTAGCTAAATAGTCTTTCTTTTCTATTTCATGTCGTGGCTTTTTCTGAAACATGTCTAAGGCCCGACATCCTAAACTCTGAAACTCTATTTAATAAATTCTATATCTATAGAAAAGATCGTTGATTTTGATTTATTTTCGGAAGTAGTAATAACCAATGACTCTGAAGATATTGAATTTATCGCTATTAAATTGTGTATCAATAACTTTAATGTTTTCATAGCTTGTTCCTATATTCATCCTTCTTCAGACTCTTCTCATTTTTGACAACAAATTTCTGCTGTTAAGTCAATTTTCTCTATGAGGCGATTTAAATATTTCTCGGTGATATTAATATATCAGGAACTGAATAAATGGACAACAAGACTTTTTGGTTTGAGCACATATTTCTTAAAATAATCTCCGCGTTGTTATTTTCTGTTTACATAACATGTTTATTTTTGAACATACTGCCAAGGGCCACAGAAAGGGGGTTACTTAAATAAAATGACAATAAACTATGGTTAACTACATTTTGTTGTTGTCGCTGTTAATGCTCCTGACGTTTCTGCAGACGTTTCTGCTGATGCTGGTGCTGCTGATGTTTATGCTGCTGCTGACATCGACGGTGCTGCTGACGATGAACTGGTGTCGCTGCTATCGTTGACGCTGTGTCGCCGCTATCGCTGCTTACGCGGCGGACCTTGTCTTCGGCACTTGGGGTTGTAAATCCTCTAGCGTGCCGACCGTTGTCTTCGGCTCATGGGGTTGTAAATCCTCTTGCGAGCCGATCTTTGATTCTGGCTACTCTTTGGCCTCTTGAATCTTTTTACGTATATATCTTTTACCTTCCGATGTTAGCCTCGGAAGCGCTTACTGTGCCTCCTCAATCGGAGAACAAAACGAATCAGTTCGGTGCTTCTTATAATAGCAACAGACTAATTTTTATTTAGCAACCTTATCTAGTCCAGTATAAGGTGCTGGTTTATAACTCTGTGTTCCCTACCACTGGTGGGGGGAAATAACAGTACGCTTGAAAGACCAACTAATGGATCTACATCAAGTTTTTCATGTCTGCCTCCTCAAAGGGAGAACAAGACGTATTAGTTCTGTGCTTCTTCTGATAGCAACAGACCAATATTAATTTAGCAGCCTTAAGTACTCCACTATAAGGTGCTGGTTTAAAAAACTCTGTGTTCCTTACCACTGGTGGGGGGAAACAACAGAGCGCTCGAAGGACCAATGAATAAATGGACAACAAGACTTTTTGGTCTCAGCACAAAAATTGAACTCTATGGTTGGAGAACAAAATTTAAACTGATTTTATTTCTTACAATCCTAGTCTTATATAGCATCAGACAGAGCTTTCCTCTAAGATATTTAGAATCGTACCACACGCACAGGGTAGAGCGCGGGTTTATATTTAGATCTATTCTTATCTTAGGCTTCGTTTCCAAGCATGGGAACGGGTCGCAAGCAGAGATAAACAAAAGTATTCTTAGATTCGAAATTTAGGGCTTACATAGTTTCTTAAAATAATCTCCGCGTTGTTATTTTCTGTTTACATAACATGTTCATTTTTGAACAGGCACTATCTGAATTTCTTGTTCAAACTCTGCCGTGTTGACCCCTGCGACTCAACACGATTCCCTTGATGTTTTTTTTTTTTTGAATTTCATATTTTCAGATCAATGCTATTCCAAACTCATTAAAAAAAATACTTGATCTAATAATTCCCTTGTATCCATACTCCTATTCCAATTCACGTTTCACACCATTATACAGTCCAGAAGATCCTAATCCACTGATTTTGGAATTGTTAATTAATTTAGCTGCCTGGGTGCCCAGTACAAGTAGTAAATCTACTAAGTGAAGTGAAAGCCGATTTTTACAAGTTAAATGTTCTGTTATCCAAGACTGATTAGTCCCGGGTGTTCATGTGTAGATAAATGCATGTGTAAATAAAATCACAACTTATATTTATTGCTATTGTTTTTATACTCTCTGCAAGAGAGAGTATATTTTGTTTGTGAAAAGTATGTAACAGGCAGAAGAAATGTAATGTCATTTAAATTTTTTGGGCTGCCACGCCCCCTTTTCCCACAAGAATCAATATATTTTCAAACTTCAATGCCGTTTTTAAGGCATTTGATCTCATCGTACAGTATTGTAATTTAAAATTCGTTTGGAGAGAAATTGTATTAAACTATCCTGAAAGTTGCAGATAAATCGGACTATAAACAAAAGAGCTAGACACGTAACAAAGTTTATAATTGCACGCAATGTCAATGCATGTGTGCAAGCGAGACAGAAACATACAAACATGTGGACGAACGTTTTCGCTCCTTGTGTAGCGGCAGCGCTGCCCGCAGACGCTAGCCGTGTCGACCACTGCAGTGCACTGGTATATGTATGTATGTATTACATACATGTACATATGTGTGTGCATACATAAGTATAATGCCAAATGTATGTGTATGTGTATACATACAAGAATATGTTTTTGTTTCAACGTGTTTTACTGCCAGTAATATCCATTGAAATATTCTAATACCGCTTTTAATAATTTAACCATATAATCGGGTACTGAATGCAGAGAGTATTCTACGGTCGGGCGTACTCAACTCTACTTTTCTTTCTTGTTCTAACTGCCAGCGCTTATTTGCATACGCTGCGCTTCCTTAGCTTCTCTTATCTCTGTTATTCGAGAAGTCTACTTAGTCAGCTGATTATCTTTATTCAGCTGATTATCTTTGTTTAGCCAACGGTGTTGATCAGCTAACTATCATTAATCAGCAGCTTATTATCTTTAGTCATCTGATTATCTTCGCTTATTCGATCGGTCAACTTTTGTTAATTAACTGATTATTTCTTGTGGTTGTCCTAAGTGCGTACCACTCATCCGAAAACGTACCTCCAGTTTCACACCATTCTCACCAGCCCAAACTTGAGTTGCCTAAGTACAAAGGTAAACACTCCGAGTATAAAGAATTAATCGGTCTGTTTAATAGTTTGATAGATTCTGATCGATCGCTTTCAAATAATGAGAAGTTCAATCATTTGATATCAAAACTTTCCAGGTATCGGATGCAAATTACCCGAAGGCATTAGAGAGCCTGAGTCTAGTGAACGACATTAAGTGCCTCATTTTCTTGGAAACTTTCGCCCAGTTATTCGACATTGAGCCAGCGACATATAAGCCATTGGTAATTGGAATTCGCACAATGGTAGACTCGGCTATTTTTGAGCAAGACTTCGCACGCAATTTTGATACACATAGTCATGTCGAAGGTTGATCCTCATACAAAGTCGAAGTATGAGGAGCAGCTTGACTATAATACATTACCGAAATGGGCCAATTTTGTTGTGGCTTTGAACAGGCGATATCAGCATTTATATGCTTAAGAAAGTTGAAAGTTGAAGAAGTTGAACACTCATTCAACTTTTGCAGTGCCAACCATACGATTGGACACTGCCAAGAGTTTCCAAGTTGACGAAAGATTTAATTTCGTAAAATCTAGTCAACTTTGCATTAATTGCTTGCATTCGGGGTACAGAGTGTCCAACTGCACTGCATCAAAGTGTAGAGTTTGTTCTCGTTCTCAGAACACTCTCCTTCACAAATACGTATTAGAACCATTACAAACATCTGCTCATCCTGCCCATGTAAATCATGTTACTGGCAAAGTCGACCAAGTAATCTGTGCAACTACAGTTGTTACCGTTCAAGACAGATTTGGTCAGAAAGGAAACGCTAGAGCCTTTTTGGATCCAGGCTCTCAGGTGAATTTCATGACGGAAGAGCTCGCTCAAGCCTTGTGCCTTCAACGCAAAACAAGTGCTTGACCGTAAAGTCGGTTGGACAGGCGAGTTTGATAGCAAAATGCGAAGTATCGACGATAGTTTCGTCTCGTGTATCGAGACATCAGTTCAACGCCGCTGCTACAAAGGACGTTGCTTGGTTGGGTGGCATCAGGGCGGTGCAGTGCCCAATATACTGCTTAGTGATGCAACATACACAGGATGTTCGACTTGAGGCCTGTACTGATCGATTCTGTGAGGATGAATCAAATTATTCTGCGGAACACATTGTTTGCGAACAAAGCTTTCGGGACAGAGTTTGCAAATTGCCGACAGGACATTTTGGAGTCAGCGTGTCTTTCAAGACTAATCCCAATGTGCTCCAATGTTCATTAGAAATAGCTAAAAGACAGGTTCTCTCCATAGAGCGTAGAGTTTTAATAAAATTAGAAGTCAATTTTAGGTATTTGAGTTTCATGAACGAGTATCTTGTACTTGGTCGCTTGTCCGTCTCAGATGCAAAAGTTCCACCAAGACCATATCACGCCCTTCCACAGCAGTACGTCCTGAGTCCTGGTAGCAGTTCCACCACGCTTTGAGTGGTGTTTGACGCCTCGTGTAAGTCAACATCGTCACACTCTGTTAACGAGTTACTGATGGTGGAACATACTACGCAGAGGTATCTAATTCGTTCATGGCGTAAGTTCCGTCTGAACCGATATGCCCTAACGGCAAATATCAAACCGAGAAATAAGCAAGTGCCCGAAATTCTCGTAGTGGACAAATATCAATTGGCAAAATGGATTTCAAACCACTCGTAAGTATTGAAAGAAGGCGGAAATAAGAAATGCTTGATTTCCAATGATGCCGTTTCGACAAAAATGCTTGGCATGAGGAGGACACCAAGGTCAAATACTTTTCAGTATTACTTGGACGGTAGCTTCGGCAAATTCAGTCGTACCAAGCGAAAAAACATTGTTTGATGGTTTAACGTATATGTTAGCTCAAATATACGCGTTGGACCGATGATGAATAGAGAGTGCGAGTTTCTGGAACGATTCAGAAATCGCACTACGCTGTATAAATAGTTCCCCTTCATTATTAGCAACATTTGTAGCCAATCAAGTTGCAGGCATCCAAGAGTTGGCCAATGATATATGTGGAGACATGGATTGACATTATCAGATCCAGACGATTTGCCGTCAAGAGTGTGTAACGTTCTGAAACTCAAATTTTGTCGTAAAATGGTACGAATACTTGATGAAATGTATCGATTAAGATCGATATCTAAAATAAAACCATTCACTGTCGAACACTTGAAGAAAAGATTTAGCTTCGCTTTGCTGATACTGCTGCAACTAGTTCCACGCGCAGAGTACAACGCGAAATTCGACAGACCAAAACAAGAAAGTCAAGTAAAGTCGAGCACGGCCGACCGCATTTTATTTCCAAATATTTTAATAAAATCGGTATACGAGTATATCAATTAATAGTACTTGCAATAGAACACATTGAAACAAAAACATCTATTTGCATGTATGCACATCAGTGTTGCCATATTAGCTTATTTTAAGCTAGATTTAGCTTATTTTAAAATCAAATAGCTTGCAAAATAAGCAAAATGCTTATAGCTTGAAATCTAGCTTATTTCAAATTTCATTTAGCTTTTTTCAGCTTAAAAAAATTTAGAACAAAATAAATTTTGTTTTTTGATTGTATTGTAAGTTTTGGCCATTTCAATCGATAACTAGGACTTAAATCATATTTTTTGTTTGTATTTTGGTCATTTCTCGCTTATAAAATTCGTCTTTGAACTGAGAAAAATGCCGAAAGGTTCTTACAAGCAAAATTTCCCGCGATTTGTGGTTAAATTTCGACGAATTTAAGCGTACTCCTGATTTTGCAAGGCATTGAGGCATGCCAATACCAAAAAACATAGGAGTAGGAGACTGCACTTTGTTTGTACATTGCGAAACACTCGGCCATAGCACCTATCGACCATTTGTCCCAACTTTGTGTCGAACAGTTTAAAGCGTGCAAAGCCTCTCCCAACAAATAATTGGCACTAATAAAAGCATCCGCCAAATATATGGACTCGAATGATGAAGCTGATGGAATCATTTCATTTTCGACTATATTACAATACTGAAATGATTCCATCAGCTTCATCATATATATATATATATATATATAAATTCAAAAAATCGACTATTTTCGTTTTTTTATGACTAGCTTATTTTTTAAGCTTTATTTTTTAATTTTTAGCTTATTCTAGCTTATTTTTGTCTTCAATCTAGCTTATGGTGCTTCCCAAATTCTGGCAACACTGATGCACATACATATACATTTCACATTCTATGTATGCGAACGGCGTTCAATTATTAACTTTCTTACATGTCTAGCTCTTTTGTTTATAGTCCGATTTGTATGCAACTTTCAGGATAGTTTACAATATTCTGTCTTCAAACGAATTTAAAATAACAATATTGTATGATAAAATCAAATGCCTTAAAATCGGCATTGAAGTTTGAAAATTAATTTATTTCTTGTCTGATTCGCAAGTCGGACGATTTAGGAAGACGAATCTCTTTGATTCATTTAGGAGAAGATTTGTGTGGTTCAACAAATGTGTTGCCGAAAATAAGAGGACGAGTCCCGCTTAAAGGTTATGTTGCGGTGCTCGTATGTTCTGCATCAAAGGCTGTTCGCTTAGAATTCATAGCAGAAAAATTCACTAATGCTTTTATTCACATCTTGAGCAGCTTCAGCGGCAACCAATCTGGCGGTACTTGGACAAGGCGACACATTTCGTAGGAACGAGGAACCTGGTGATGGATTTCCAGGATGCTTTCGACCGACAGCAGCGCCGCCTTCCATTCGCATCGGAACGAGCGATGGAGTGGAGGCTCATTCCTCTGAAAGAAATATTCAAGGTGGTCAGCGTTAAAGCTGCCAAGACTACCAAGAGATTGAACGCGATCCCTTCAAGGTGGCCAGAATGTATAAGGAATCATTATGAATTGTTAATAAAAGTAATTAGATGAAATTTTTGAATTGTGTAGAAGTGTGAGCGAATCTCTTATATTTAAGCTATCGAGTAAGTTCTTGTTTTCGGCGATGCAGCTGTCGCGAACAGCAGGCAGTTCGTTTTTCGATGTCGTTGTAACCACACGTACGCCTTTCCGCGATTGCCAAGTCCCAAGTAAATTGTAACGTTTCTGAACTTGCAATTTCTTTTAGAGCCCGTACTCTAAAAAAGAGTTGAGGGGTCTATTAAGTTTGTCTGAAGCGAAATGTGCGTAACAGGCAGAAGGAGGCTTTCCGACCCCATAAAGTATATATATTCTTGATCAGCATCAACAGCCGAGTCGATATAGCCATGTCCGTCTGTCTGTCTGTGTCCGTGCGTATGAACACCTGGATTTTCTAAGCTACAAGAGCTAGAGCTACCAAATTTGGAATGAAAGTCCGTCTTTATGTTAGGCAGATCAAGTTTATTTCAAATTTTTACAACGCGTCCTACCGCCCCCGCAAATTGTAAAAACTATTTTCACATTATCATAACATGAAAACGACTAGAGCTGTCGGGTGCAAATTCACACATTATGTGTATGGTACCGTTATAACTGTCCTCACCAAATTTGGCCTGGATCGGACAACTATAGCTCCCATAGGACAAATCGCCCGAAAATTAGTGATTTATATGGAGACATTATGTTTTAGTTGAGCGATTGTAACCAAACTAACACATTATGTGTATGGTACCATTAAAACTATCTTCATCAAGTTTAGTCCGAATTAGACAACTATAGCCTATAGCTCCCATAGGACATAAGCCGAAAATTGGTGATTTGTATGGAGACATGAAGTTTTAGTTGAGCGATTGTAACCAAACTAGCACATTATGTGTATGGTACCATTATAGCTATCGTCACCAAGTTTGGTCCGGTTCGGACAGCTATAGCCTATAGCTCCCATAGGACAAATCGGTCAAAAATTACTTATTTGTATGGTAAAATGCACACTAGAATGATTACGGGGTCTTTTAAAGTCGGCTCGCTCGACTGTAGCCTTTCTTACTTGTTATACCCGTTACTCGTAGAGTAAAAGGGTATATTGCATTCGTTGGAATGTATGTAACAGGGAGAAGGAGGCATGGCAGACTCCATAAAGTATGTATATTCTTAATCAGGATGACTAGCCGAGTCGATATAGCCATGTCCGTCTGTCCGTCCGTCCGTCTGTCCGTCTGTGTGAACAAAAGGATCTCAGAGACTATAAGAGCTAGAAAGGCCCGAGTGGTCGCAAACGAAAGATAAAATGCCCAAGCAGTACAAGTTTGTTTTTGTTTTTTGACACGCCCAATTTAGGGCGTTCTATGTGCATACAAAGGTAAAAACAGGTAAAACAAGAAAGAATGCTATAGTCGCCTCGCGACTTAAGGATACCCGTTACTCAGTTTAATTATATTATTAACAATATAATATATTATTAATAATATTAATAATAGTACAATCGTTTAGTTAATCGACCCTATTGATTTAAATTCAGATGACTTGAGAAACGCAGAAAATTTTCATACAAAATCATATTTACAGCGTATTTTTGACCGATCGTCCCTATGGGAGCTATACGATATAGTCGCCCGATTTGAATGAAACTTGGTCAACATATTTATATTATTGACAGATATATTCTGTGTAAGTTTTACGTCGATTGCTTGGCCAATGCAAAAGTTATTCACATAAATTCATATTTGGAGCGTATTTTTGACCGATTGCCCCTATGGGAGCTATCCGATATAGTCGTCCGATTTGGATGAAACTTAGTCAATATGTTTATATTATTGACAGATATATTCTGTGTAAGTTTCACTTCGATTCATTGGCCAACGCAAAAGTTATTCATATAAATTCATATTTGGAGCGTATTTTTGACCGATTGTCCCTATGGGAGCTATATGATATAGTTGTCCGATTTGGATCAAACTTGGTCAGTATACGTAATCCCTAGACGTGTACTTTCTGTGTTAATGTGGTTTAGATAGCATTACTAACAAAAAAGTTTTCTATACTAAAACATGCTATTTTTACCTGTTTTTACCTTTGTATGCACATAGGACGGACGGGCAGACGGACATGGCTCAATCGACTCGGCTAGTCATGCTGATCAAGAATATATATACTTTATGGGGTCTGCCATGTCTCCTTCTCCCTGTTACATACATTGCAACGAATACAATATACCCTTTTACTCTACGAGTAACGGGTATAAAAATAGCATGTTTTAGTATAGAAAACTTTTTTGTTAGAAATGCTATCTAAACCAAATTGACACAGAAAGTACACGTAGTACACGGGAGTACATATACTGACCAAGTTTGATCCAAATCGGACAACAATATCGTATACCTCCCATAGGGACAATCGGTTTCCCAAGCCATCTGAATTAAACTCACTAGGTTCGATTGCCTGAATGATTGTACTATTATTATTATCGTACCCATTGTTAATAATATAATTAAACTGAGTAACGGGTATCCTAAAGTCGCGAGGCGACTATAGCATTCTTTCTTGTTTTTTATTGTTTCGATTTTTCAATACTCTTGAAGAGATATATAAAATCATACTATAGTGGAAGAGTATAGTTGGTCACCTTACATAGAACAACATTTTTCCATACAAATAATATCTATGAGAACTACTTCTAATAGTGACTTTTATGTCAAACCTTACTGACATTAGACATATGCATGAATGTATTCAAAAGGGCTAATGAATCATTCATTTAAAATATGAGTACAGTATTTTTACTGTACAATTTTAAAAGAATGTTAGTGAAAGCTGTACAATATTAATGTATAGCAATTTTTAATGTATGGAATTTTAAGGTGTAAAGTTGGGTACTCGCTTCCTTCAAGCTTCTTGGAAAACGCTCCAAAGGGAGCTAAAAGGCTTACCAAAGCGCTAAAATTTGTAAGACTTATTCCTTCGATCCTATGAATTCCGCGAGCAGATCAAGTCTATTTCAAATCTTTGCCACGCCCCATACCGCCCCCGCAAATTGTAAAAAACTATTATCACTATTGAAAACGACTAAAGCTAGAAAGACCAAATTATAAAGACCAAATGGTACCATTATAACCATCCTCACAAAGTTTCATTGTGAACTAAGTGATCAATACAGTTTAATGTGTTTAATCCGTTAAATGCTGCCTTCATATTAGCGCCTAGATATGTAACTATGATCGGTTCATCCATTAGAAAATCACAAATCTCTCCCCTAAAAAATTTTCGCTTATATAATTAAACATAATCATAAATTTTTAATACGACTGTACTGTGCCGACAGTTGTACACATGTGCTCATATTTCTATTTAGTGTACAACTGGAAAAAACTGACACTTACACTGTGCTTACTTAATCAGAGTACAAGTTTAGCTGTCATTCACTTTGAATGAGTAAAGTTAAAAGGGTGTGCTCACGTTTTTTTGATACAATGAATCTACTGTACAGTAAAATATGAGTTCAGTATTTTTTGAGAACACTACAGTACTGTTCAGTACTATGATGTTTGAAATGAATGTATTCATGCATATGTCTAACTGACATACTGAGTACAGATAATGATATTAACTTCAAATATTTCTAATATCTCATTATACCCTTGCTGAGGGTATATTAATTTTGTCATTAAAGGAGGAATCTCCGACCCCATAAAGTATATATATTCTTGATCAGCATCAACAGGCGAGTCGATATAGCCATGTCCGTCTGTCTGTCCGTCTGTTTCTATGCGAATTAGTCTCTCAGTTTTAAAGCTATCTTGATGAAACTTGGTACAGATGTGTATTCTCTCTGCAGCAGTTCATATGTTAAAATCGGCCGGATCGGATGACTATATCATATAGCTCCCATAAAAACAATCGGTTGAAAAAAAAATTTTTTTTTAGCTATTTCAACCAAATTAAGCCTATATGCATTTAGTACCAAATCCCATGTGAAAACCAAATTTCATTCGAATCGGACCACTATATCATATAGCTGACATAGGAACAATCGGTTGAAAATGATGAAAATGCTTAGTATGAAAATTTTCAATGTCGATTGAGCGCTTTCAACCAAACTCATGCCATAAGCATTTGCTATCATTCCCCAGCGGTTGACCAAATTTCATTCGGATCGAACCACTATATCATATGCTGCCATAGGAACAATCAGTTCAAAGGCTTAGTATGAAAATTTTTAGTGTCTATTGAGCGATTTCAGCTAAATTCACGCACTAGTCATTTGCTATTATTCCCTCTATACTGACGAAATGTCATCTAAATCGGACTACTATATCATACAGCATCCATAGGAACCACTGGTAACTGATTCCAATGAACGCAATATGCATGACTGCAAGGGTATTTAATCTTCGGCGAAGATAACCTTTCTTTCTTGTTAGTGTTGAAAATATTCCAATAATTATTTGTTATCAGTTTAGTCTGGCAATTCATTCACTTTTGAATATGCCTAAAAGTATGCATTAATTTCGGGTTTAGTATCTATTTTATAATAATAATTGATATTCGCTTCTGTCAAACCTAATAGACCCCTGTACTCATCTTGAGTACGGGATCTAATAGTTATTATTTAAATTTAATAAAAGCAGCACTTAGATTTGTTCAATATAAATTTCAGTTTTGACAATACGATTTTTGTACAAATGTAATAATAATTGGCATTCGTTTATGAGTTACTTGCAATATACCCGCATATTCGCTTGCGTAACGGCTCTATAAAAATTAACATTATATTGATATGATAAAAATGATTCAACATATAATCAAAAACACTTAAAAATATTTTTAATTTCCACACCATAAGTGAGGTAGAAAATTCGGCTCATTTTTCCACAACTCACATACTAAAGAGATTATTAACGGACGTTTTAGATTAATTAATAGTATATTTCATGAACAGTTTTGTGTAATAAGATATTGTAAAACATCTCTATAAACCACATTATTATTATGCTCTCGGCAAAAGTATATTGGGCTTGTCAAAAGTATGTAACAGGCAGAAGGAGACGTGGCCGACCCCATAAAGTATATATATTCTTGATCAGCATCACAAGCCGAGTCAATGTAGCCAACAAACAGATCTCAACGATGGTAAGAGCTACAAATTCGAATTTAGTCAGTATCTACTCGATATTAAGTCAGTCAAGACAAGAATATCTTTTTTATATGCCACGACCCATTAGTCTACAATGAAAAACTAGACACACCTCGAAAAAAATCGATGCATTTGGCGAATAGCTCTGTAAGGATGGCGCTTTGGAACCGCAAATTTGGTAGGCAGGTTCCTAGTGACAGTATACAGTAAAAGCTCTACTCGCGGACAGCTCCCTCAAGTTTTTTAGCATGATTTTCATACAAAATTAGGAATGCAAATTTTGGTAAACAGGTTCCTAGAGACGGCATTATTGCATTATCATCAACAATTTTGGACTGCCACGACCTCTTTTCCCACAAAAAAAAAAATACTTTTCAAACTTCAATGCCGATTTTATGGCATATCTTCTTATCGTACAGTGTTGTTATTTCACATTCATTTATAGACAAAATATATCAAACTATTCTGAAAGTTGCATATAAATCGGACAATAAACAAAAGATCTAGACACGTAACAAAGTTTATAATTGAACGCAATGGCAATGCATGTGTGTAAGCGAGATAGAAACATACAAACATGTGAGCGAACGATTTCGCTGCTTATGTGGCGGCAGTGCTGCTCGCGGACGCTGGCAGTACCGTCTGTCCGTCTGTCTGTCTGTCCGTCTGTCCGTATGAACAAACAGATCTCAGCGACGGTAAAAGCTACAAGTTTATATTTAGTCACTATTGACTCGATATTAAGTCAATCAATAAAAGAATCTTTATTTTTTTCGATGCCACGCCCCATTCGCCCACAATGCGCAAAAAAACTAGAAACACATCTGAAAAAATCGATGTTTTTTGGGAGTAGCTCAGTAACTATTACACTTAGGAGTACTAATGTTGGTAGGCAGCTTTCTAAAGACAGCCAAAATGCAATGCCATTAAAATTTTTCGGCTGTCACGCCCCCTTTTCTCAACTGAAATAAATTAATTTTCAACTTGAATGTCATTTTTAAGGCATATGTTCTTATGGTACAGTATTGTAATTTAAAATTCGTTTGGAGACAAATTGTATCAAACTATCCTGAAAGTTGCAGATAAATCGGACTATAAACAAAAGAGCTAGACCCGTAACAAAGTTTGTAGTTGAACGCAATGTCAATGCTAGTGTGCAAGCGAGACAGAAACATACAAATATGTGAGCGAACGTTTACGCTGCTTGTGCAGCGGCAGCGCTGCCCGCGAACGCTGGCCGTGCCGACCAATTGTATATGTACATATGCATGCATACATATGTGTGTATGTGCATACATATGTATGTATGTGCACACATATAATGTCGAATGTATGTGAGTTGAGGTGTATCAACTCGGTATTTATTTATTATTATATAGTAATTGTGTATGCGGATAGTACAGGTTGTAAAAATGTGTCTTTCGATTTATTTCATTACTGCGTAGTATTCTGCGTAATTCCTCAAGCTTCCACTTTTCTCGGCGTAGCTTTTTTCAGTGTTGCTCTCTTTTTTGGCTGCTAATATTCTGCTGTCAATCTGTTGTTCTGCTGTTATTCTGCTGTTACTGCTTTCTGCTGTTATACTGCTGATATGTTACTGCTGCTGCTGTTCTACTGCTTGTCTACTGCTGTTACTGCTTTCTGCTGCTAGTCTGTACCATTTCTTACATTCGGCCATTCCTGACTAATCATCTGTCCCAGATGAACATGCATCCTCGTTGTCTGCTGCATACCTCCACAACTTCATATGATCGGAGCTAGTTGCTGTATTAGTCAGTCCCTCTACATCAGCTGCCTTTCGCACATTATAGCGACCGTTCCTTTTGACTTGCGTCACCTCATAGGGTCCCAAATATTCGCTAGCTAGCGTCTTTCCTGCGATGAATTGAGTGCGGCGTATGGCAACTAAATCTCCAACTTGATAGCCTGCATCTGGTCCTCGCTTAGCGTCGTATTGTTTCTTATATGTGTCTTGTGCATGCTGAATATCGATCTTTGCTTGTTGTCTTATTTGTTGTCTTTGCTCCTCAAAGCTCTGAAGCAGTTCCTCATCTAGCATCTGTGTTATATGGTCAGCTGGTTTGTTGTACATCTTCACACCGAACATCAACTCAAAGGGCGATCGCTTCGTCGAAGAGTGTACATGCGAATTTATCACTTTCTGCACTTCTGGTACTGCTTTGAACCACTTTGATGAGTCTTCTGCCGACATTTTTGAAATAATGGACATGATTACACGGTTGAGTCTTTCGATCTGTCCGTTTCCTCGCGGTACTCCGGTTGTGCTCCATATATACTCTATTCCATTTTCCTTTATATGTTCCTCAAACACATTGCTCGTGAACGCAGATCCCCTGTCGGATATCAGACGCACTGGGTTTCCAAAGATTTCCGACCAAACCTGGATTTTTTTCAGCGTTTCCTCACTACTTGTCGTCTTTGTTGGGAAAAGCCATATAAACTTTGAAAATGCGTCCACCATTGCAAAAATGTAATGCTTTGCAGTTGCATCCATGGGCCCCAAGTGGTCCACATGAATAGTATTAAGTGGTCTGTCTCCTTTCTCTATGCAATTTAAAAAGCCTTCCTTTTTGCCCAGCTTTTTGTTGAAGATAATGCACTTCACAGTTTTTTATAAGCTGCTGCACCTTTTGCTGGCAATGTAGGGATCCAATATGACTGCTGAATGGCCTGCATCGTTTTCTGCACAGCGAATGACCTGCGTTGTGAGCTTCAAATATAACCTCTTTCTCCATCTTCCTTGGAACAACAAGAAGATCATTTTCGTCTACTTCTTTATAGATCAGGCCTCCTTTAATTTTGTATCCTTCAAATGGTCGACTTGCGAGTATCCCCACAATAGCCTTCAGCGTATCATCTGTTTCTTGAGCATTTTTGATTCTTGCGGTGATCTCCAAGGCTACAGACAGTACTTGATTCGGGTAACGACTTAAACAATATACATGCTTTAGCCTTTCGCCTGGTCGACGCTCAACTTCAAACTCAAAGTTCTGTAGATATATGACCCACTGAGTAACTGCTCTCGGAACATCTGTCTTCTTCAGCGTTTGTTTAAATGCAGAGCAGTCTGTTACCAGCTTAAACAGACAGTCCAACAGAAACACAGCTTTTGCTTCCAAAATGTAGCTATGTTGATGTGATTCTGATTCCGTTGTCTTTTTACTCCAAAACTGTACTGGATAAAGTTTTCTTTCTGACCACTCTGTCTTTGCACCTCTGGTATACGTTTTCAGAATTGGTTCCTGTGTTAAAGCGTTCTTCAATTGCTGAAATGCTTTCATCTTAGGCTCAGCCATTTCAAACACAGCGTCCTTTCGCAACAGATCCGTCAAAGGTCGAGCAATCTTGGAATAATTCAAAACAAATTTCCTGAAGATCCATCCCAAAAATGCTTGGATTGCTCTGACATTCCTCGGCACCGGAAATCTGCTGACTGCAGCTCTCTTCTCCTGTCCAGGCCAAACGCATCCATTCTCAATATGGTGGCCTAAGAAGTAAATCTTTGTTTGCAGAAAATGACATTTTCGCCACTTGATTTTTAATCCGTATGCTCCAGCTCTTTCAAAAACAAGGGCCATCTTTTCCAAACAACGTTCTGCTGTCTCAGCGTGAATAATTATGTCATCCATGTATAAGTCCAATACATCTTTATTTATCAGCTCCTAAAATACGTGATTTAAATAGCGAATAAAGACTGCCGGCGAATTACGAAATCCAAACGGGGTTTTATTGAATTCATTTTATTGATTTGGTGATGAATACGGTAAATTTCTTACTGGTTTCCTCTATAGGAACATGAAAAAACTCATTCTCTAGATCCATTGCTGTGAAGTATTTTGCAGTCTGCAGCTTTTCCAAAACATTATCAATAACTGGCATCGGAAAACAATCTCTTAAAACCATTAGCTAACATTAGCTTTCTAAAATCTACGCAGATTCGGCGAGTTCCATCCTTTTTGCTGACCAGCACCAATCGGCTAGCAAAATTCGACGTCGACTTCCTTATGATTCCAGCTGTTATCCATTCACGAATCTGAGTTTCCACCTCTTGTTCCTCGGCAATAGCAAATCGATTTGGAGACTGACGAAATGGTATTATGTCGCCATCCGGAACAATTCGCAACATTACTGGAACCTCTGCTGTTGTATCTGCCAATTTGAAGTTTTTGATAAGCGTCGATAACTCGTTTGCATACTCATCCGAAACCTCAATATCAGCATTTGTGTTGACGACGTTGTCTACATTGTTCTGCATCAACCCTTGATCCAGCTTCACCTTTTGAGGACAATTAAATTTGTATCCTTCTGCTGTTGACGAAAAATCGAGTTTAGATACGAAGTCAAATCCTAGCAAAGCGTCGAATTCAATGTCTTGATCGGCTATGACGACAAACTTGTGATTGGTGACATGCTCATCGACTACAACATCTGCTTTAAAAGATCCCACTGAGCTAGTGATCTTGTTGCCTAAACCACGCAGCTTTGGCACACATGTCTCCATGTTAATATCTGGTATTTTTTCGAAACGCAACTTTTTATTATCGATACATCAGCTCCAGTATCCACCAGGCATTGCACCTCAACATCATTGACTGTCACCTGCTTCATGCGATTTCCGTTTCGCACTACTAGGACTTCAGGTGATAATCCAGGACAGTTCCTTGCCATATGTCCCTCCCTGTTGCACTTGAAACATTTGGTAGCGGCTTTGCAATCTTTGCGCATATGGTCTGTGGATCCACAATTATAGCAGTGATTCTTTTTATCGTTTGGTTGTGGCAGCTTCATTTGTGATTGAGCAAACGGCTTTGATATCCTTGCGGCATCTCGGTCAAAAATCTCGTATTGCTCCTGCAGCTCTCTGAAAGTCTTGCATCCGTACAGCGTACAGTTCTGCTGTTATTCTGTACCATTTCTTACATGTATATGTGCATAAGCACTATCAATTGATATTCCTGACTACCGATTTTATTAAAATAATAGGGAATAAAATGCTGAGAGTATTCTACGGTCCGGCATGGTCGACTGTACTTTTCTCTCTTGTTTAGAGTACGGGGTCTAAAAAATGCAGGGATCTAGTAGGTTCGTCGGAAGCGAAAGGTACATAATAGGCAGGAGGAGGCTTTTCCGACCTCATTGATGAGCATCAATAGCTTAGTCGATATACCCACGTCCGCTTGTATGAACATATTAAGGGATTACAAGTACTGACCAACTTGATTCAAATCGGACAACTACATCTATAGTCAGAATCGGTTATAATTTTGGTTTTGTTTTAATATAAGTTAGTATAAAAATTTCTGTGTTTACTAAGCTATCTTAATGAAACTCATATCGAATTCATTAACCAATAATGAAAACATACTGACCAAGTTTCATTTCGGACTAAGAAGTAAGAAAAACTTTTACGTTGGCCAAGCTATCTTAATTAAACTCACTAGTGTCCATCACCTGAGCAGTTGAACAAATGTTAGTATCATTGACCACTCCTATTAACATACATATTAAAGAAAATTAACGGGTATCATAAAACCACGACGCAACTGTATCAATTTTCCTTGTTATATCTGTCTTAAAAATTGTTTTAATACCTGAAGCTCGCCACCGCAATACTGCAAAATAACAACACCAGACAACAAATATTCGAGGCGTTAACATACCACGGCTACGCTTGAACAAACTTTTGTTTTGTTGTAACTTAAGTAATTGCACTCATTGCTATAGTTGTTGTTACCGCTTCAAGAAATCAATCAACAAGTGAGCTTGCTTTGAAATTATTCAAAAACGACTATTACCGCGCCTGACTGCGTTTGCAAGCCAAGCTTGAATAATTTTTGGCACTAGTTATTCAATGTCCAAAGCCAAATGACCTTGAGACGCATTATAGAAGGGCCTAATGAAGTTAACGATTAATGCGCTGGGTGAGCGGGGCCTTTTGACCCCATTGTTTTTAAATTGATGCTTAAATATACAACTTCTTCATGTTTCCTATTAGCCGTGTAAAATTAATTTACGACTAGTATGTCTATTGATAAAATCTGAATTATCTCTTCCAGCTTCCTTTATTTCTTAACAATTGCAAAAGTTTCGAACGTTATAAGTAAATATAGAAGAAAATTCTATTTCGGATATGTTATTGTATCAATAAAAATATTTTTAAAAAAAGTCTTTATAACTAGTTTTTGTATACTACTTACCTTCAAACTAATTGTACCCTAAATAGCTAGCTGATACTGCAAGAATTTTAAATAATCAAATTTACTCATTACAATTGATGAGGCTTTTCTGCTTTCGTTTCAACAATATTTGAATTTTCATAAACAATTTTTTCATAATTTACCACGTTCCATGACTTGCAGACAAATAAGCGTTGAAGAAAACGCTGAAGAAAATTTTTTAAATATACTATCCACCTCAGCACCGTAGAAGTAAGGCACAATTAAAAACGACTAATTAGCAAATTGAAGGCAGGTGAATGGCTCTATGCTATAAGCAAAAGGCAACGCTATAAAAACCACCAGCGGAACTACCAAGAATCAACAGACATCATTATAGCGTTGACCAATCAATTCCATTAAAAATGACGCAGTTCCGTGGAGTTGCACTTTTAATCAGTGTTTTGAGCTTGAGTTTGGCGGCACCACATGGGCCTGCAACCAGCTTTAGTGTGCTGACCAAGCATGATCAACCAGCTCATAAAATCTATGAACATGCTCATGTGCAAGGGCATGGACATAAACATGGACTTAGCCACAAAGATTATGGCTTTGCCGGCGTTGGATTAGGTATTGGTTATGGTCATGCTTATGACAAATACGAGGAAAGCCATTATCCTAAGTATCACTTTGACTACGGTGTCAAGGACGCGCATACAGGGGATCAAAAGAGCCAGTGGGAATCACGAGATGGGGACAAGGTGCATGGCAGCTACTCTCTGAAGGAAGCCGATGGTACTACGCGAGTTGTAGAGTACACAGCCGACGATCACAATGGCTTCAACGCGGTTGTCAAAATACTGGGTCATGCCCATCACCCAGAAGTGTACAAAACCCACGGATATGGTGATCTTTATGGTGGATACGATAGCAGATACTTTCACGGCGATGCCACCAGTTATATAAGTGGAAAACAACTGCATTAATCATCAGTGACAGCCGCTTGGCCTGACATCTGGAGATCTGTTGATACAATAATTCAACCATATCCGAACTTACTTTTATACCTACAAATGTACATCTAAATACAACTGCATGTGATAAAAGATCAAAAATTAGTTGACCAGTATTTTTTTAAAAGTATTAAAAATTTAAGTAAGATCGCAATCTGACAAATACTTTCCGCATGTACAAAATCCAACAAGAAATTAAACCAAACTAACCAAGTTTGGTCTGGATCGGACAACTATAACCTATAGCTCCCATAAGACAAATCAGCTGAAAATGTTTGGTTTGTATGAAAAAACGTAGACTAGAATGAGTTCGAGGTCTTTTACATATATAAGACCTCATTGTTTGCTATATCAGCATTATTCTGTTTACCATATCATCGGTGGTGGCAATCTTGCAGCGTTTTTAGCTAACGAGGTTTTTTTACATATAATTTTTAAATGTATTGGATATTGTTCTTTGTTGTCACTGCATTATTATTAACTATTAATTTATTAAGAATTCTGCGAAGATAAAGATAGATAGATAAGATAAAGTTTATTTATAATTTTTGGTAAACCGCTTTACCTCCCACACAAAGTATTTGTCCGTGTGAGCCTCTGGAAAACAATGTCACATAGATGTAAGCTTATTGGTTGAAAATTACTGAATTGATCAGTTAGTCTTGTTGTAGTTGATCTTGTTGTAAAATTTGAATACCTTTTTCACGTATTCTCGACAGGGGCAACAATCGATATTGCGCTTTTCATTTGTACGAAAATTTGTGTATGAATTAACTGAAAGATATTAGAGATTATAAGAGCTAGAGCTGTTTGCAAACCAACTGAATTTTATATTTAGATCCCGTACTCTAAAAAAGAGTAGAGGGGTCTATTAGGTTTGTCTGAAGCGAAATGTGCGTAACAGGCAGAAGGAGGCTTTTCCGACCCCATAAAGTATATATATTCTTGATCAGCATCAACAGCCGAGACGATATAGCGATGTCCGTCTGTCCGTCCGTCCGTATGAACACGGATCTTTTAAACTACAAAATCTAGAGCCACCAAATTTGGAATGAAAGTCCGTTTGCTTCGCGAGCAGATCAAGTTTATTTCAAATCTTTGCCACGCCCCTTACCACCCCCGCAAATTGTAAAAAACTATCTCAATAACTATAGCACTTAGGAATACCATTTTTGGTATGCAGGTTGCTAGAGACAGCATAAATGCATTGTCATTAAAATTTTTGGACTGCCACGCCCCGTTTTCCCACAAGAATGAAATAATTTTCCAACTTCAATGTCATTTTTAAGGCATTTGCACTTATCGTACGGTATTGTTATTTCAAATTCGTTTGGAGACAAAGTATCACAAACTATCCTGAAAGTTGCATACAAATCGGACTATAAACAAAAGAGCTAGACACGTAACAAAGTTTACAATTGCACGCAATGTCAATGCATGTGTGCAAGCGAGACAGAAGCATATAAACATGTGAGCGAACGTTTTCGCTGCTTGCGTAGCGACAGCGCTGCTCGCGGACGATGCACGCACATGTATGCATACGATACGATAAATCATATATCGATATTCAATACGAGAGTAATTATAATTGTGATATGATATCGACTGCGATATTTGGTCATTTTGTCTATATCTATAGCGATATATCGTATTTGAATTCAGTTGTTGATAATATCGATATTTGATTTGATGTGATATTTTAATTAATATCGATATCGGCATTTTCTTGGCGATTTGCATCCCTATTACAAACTGATGATTTTGTTTCAAAGTGTTTTATTGCAAATACTATGAGTACGGGGTCTTTTACAGTCGGCAAGCTCGACTGTAGCCTTTCTTACTTGTTTTTTATATCAAGAATATATATATTTTACGGGGTCGGCCACGCCTCCTTCTGCCTGTTACTCACATTTCGCTTCAGACAAACTTAATAGACCCCACTACTCTTTTTTAGAGTACGGGGTCTAAAAAAATTTTAAAGTATTTATCTACATGTTCTAAAGCACGTTTTTCAAACAATTAAAAAATTTCCGAACGTTTTACCCACTGAAATGTTGTCCGAAAGTTATTAAAATTATAAAAGTTCTTAAAATGGACGCAGCGAATATATGTGAAAAACTATATCTGTCTGACACGAACACAGACGGACATACTTTCCAAACGCCGTGACTCTTTTGTTCATACAGATTGATTAACAGACAGAAAGAAACACAAACACACGGACATCGCTAAATCGACACGGATTATATAGGACTTAAGTCAACTATTGCTAATCGATTATTCGTCTTAATCGCTTCAGAGATATTTAATTATTGCTAAAGACAGTTCTTGCTAATCGGGATTATCGGTACTTCGCGGAAAAATTGTCAAATATTCGAAATAAATTTATAAACATTTATGGTATAAAACACAAACAAAATGCTGCCTGAAATCAATTTTATAATATCTTTTCAACAGCTGCAATTAAATCGGATCGGCGACTACTTTTACTCTTTTTGCAGCTGAAGCCAAAAGTGGAGACAGCCAAATTGAAGTTGGAGCTGCCTGGTAATAAAGCTGCTGTCTGATGGTGATGGAGAAACCAGTTTTTTAAAGCCACAGTTGGAGTCAGAGTTTCATATAACTGTCAATTAGACAAAACTTAGGAAACATTCGTTTTTAAATCTAAGCAGAGCTGGTGCTGCCGACATCGACTCATCGTTTGCCGCCTCAACTGATATCCAGCTGACAACGACAACGAAAATGAAAATGAAAACGAAAACGACAACGAAAACTACTGCGACAGCAACAGTAACAAAAGCTACAAAAACAATTGTTGAACCAGTCAGTCCGGAAAATCTTGTCACCTGGAAAAATCTTTGGTCAGGCTCAGTCGGTCGTCTTCACCTCTTCGTTTCGTTCGCAGATGGCTATAAATACATTGGCAAGATCGCGCAAACGCTTTAATTACGTTTTTGTCCATGACTTTGAACTAACATAGATCGTGAAAACAGTAAAGATCGAGGCAGCGAATAGTGAACAATTTCGACGCGTTTTCCGTGCGATTTAAACCGCTAGAGTGATCTGAATGACGTTAATATATAATTTTTGAAATACAAATTATAACTTCTGAATGAAATGCATTTATATGTAAGTGCAGATATCTGTTTGCAAAAAAAAGCTAACGATTTTTTATTGGTTTAAAGGAGAGCGAAAGTGTCTGCTCAAAAACTTTCACCCATAAAGTGAAAGTAATCTAGAAAACAAAGTAAATCCAAATGCAAATATACAATTTTTAACAGGTTATGCAATCAATTTGTATTACTTTCTAAATATATAAAAGGAAATAAAACATGTCTATATTACAATAGTTACTTAATCCTCAAAACAAGCTACCAATCAAGGGACTAAACTTAGAAATCGAAAAATTTTCTTTGGCTCGTCATATACGAGGCTTTAATTTAATTTTGTATAACCGTTACTCGAAGAGGTAGGCAAAGGGAAAAACAGGTAAAAATTGCATGTTTTAGTATAGAAAACTTTTTTTTGCTAGCTGTGATATCCGAACCAAATTTACCCATGATGTACATGTACATATACTGACCAAGTTTCATCCAAATCAAATGACTATATTATAAAGCTGCAGGGCCGGATTTATCACATTAATGTCGTGGGGCCAGGTGTGGTGCGGGCCTCTAAAATAGAGCTCGATATCCTAGAGACAAAAATGAAACTTTAGAAGAATCTTATCTCGTACTTTATTTTATTGACAATTAAAGGTACTCTTCGCGATTTTTTCTGCGCAAAACTCGTCAACAGTGATTTAAAAGACATATTACGGAGGATATCATTTTCCAAACTGATACGTGTCAAATGTACCAATTAAAAAAGTGTCCAATTTCCATGTCTTTGATAACAGTGTATCAAGACCCTCTTTTTCTTTTCTGCAGCCATTTTTCTTTTTTCCGGGCCGCATTTTTAAGTCCTTGGAATTTTGTGTCGATCACTTTTCGGTCACCCATGTCGTCTTAAACCGCACTTTGTTCAAACGAGCAAAAGCCTAAAATGTTTATTTTTTTTACCGTTACAAGTTCTTTCCAGTTCAATTGAGCGATTTTTTTTTAGCTAAAGCTAAATTATCGATAAGTTACTTTCCTCGGCATATCACTTAGTAGTTCTTTTGTTCGTGGACGATATTTTTACTAGTTTGTTTCCGTGGTTCCATCGAAATTATTCTAATTCATTTGATCTTTGCTTGAACTGTTACATTCTTTACGAACTTCTTTGAACATTAGTTTGGTACAGTAAATAGTTTGGTATAAAACAGCGATTTACAACATTTTTCATTGCGTGTGGTGGAGGCCCTCTCGTGGTGGAGGCTCTGGAGCCCTAGCCCCTATGTAAATCCGGCCCTGTAAAGCTGTCATGGGAACGATCAGTCTAAATAATGCTGCAAATATAAATTTGGATGAATATGTTCTGTGTTTACCAAGCGATAATATATTTAAAATCCAGTAGTTGCAACATTTTTTAAGTGTGACTGCAGCGAAACGTGCATAACAGGCAGAAGAAGCCGTGGCCATTAGGTATATAGTCTTGGCCAGCATCAACAGCCGAATAGATCTACTGATATCTGTCCTTCAGTCTGTCCTTATAAACCCCTGCCAAAGAGATCAAACATGACCAAGCAACTTGCTTGTTAGCTTGCGGACACTAGCAAAAATTTCAGGCACATCCCGCCCAACCGGCCGAAGGGCATGCCGCATAGCTTACGACGACGAAAAACACGATTTGAATAGTTCAGTCATTCAATATTATATAAGAGTGCTCAAAAGTATTTACAAACCATGCAATTTTCTTGATCAAATTTGAAATCATTATTTTATTGTTTTGGCTACTTAGATGCAAAAGTAACGGTTATTGTCGTATTCCATGATCTATGCAGAAGCAAACGATAGAAGAATTCGAAAAAAAAACAGGTGTTAAATGAGGCGCATTTGAACTGATGCTTATTAGTTGTCAAAAGTATTTAAATTGGTAAAGACTACGGAATTATCTGTTGAAACTCGATCTGAGATAGTAACAATATTTATATGGTATATCAGCACCTTAATTTATTAAAAAGTAAAAAATATCAAGATACACCGTTTATAGCTTGGAAAATAAAGAAGGCGCATGGAAATTTAAAAGAAGTAGAAGGAAGCCACCAATGGATGATCGGGAATGTAGAAGATTAATTGACATAGTCGCAAAAAATCATTCAATTAGTCCAGTTAAATTATCAGCAGAGTCGAAACGATTGAAATACAAGTAAGAAAGGCTACAGTCGAGCAAGCCAACTGTAATAGACCCCGTACTCACACCAGTGAGCATTTTACCATACCAATAACTGATCTGTCTTATGGGAGCTATACGGAGCTGTAAATCACCAATTTTCGACCGATTTGACCTATGGGGCTATAGGCTATAGTTGTCCGATCCGGATCAAAGTTGGTCAAGATAGTGGTACCATGCACATAATATGTGAATTTGGTTGCGATCGCTCAATAAAACTACATGTCTCCATACAAATCACCAATTTTCGACCGATTTGTCCTATGGGAGCTATAGGCTATTGTTGTCCGATTCCAAACTTAGTGAGAATAGTTATAATGGTAACATACACATATTGTGTGTATGACAGACAGACAGACAGACGGACATCGCTATATCGACTAGGCTGTTGATGCTGATCAAGAATATATATACTTTATGGGGTCGGAAAAGCAGCATCACAAGCCGAGTCGATATAGCCATGTCCGTCTGTCTGTCTGTCCGTCTGTCTGTCCGTATGAACAAACAGATTTCAGAGATGGTAAGAACTACAAGTTTAAATTTGGTCAGTATCGACTCGACATTAAGTCAGTCAATACAAGAATCTTTTTTTTTCTCGATGCCACGCCCTATTCGCCCACAATGAGCAAAAAACTAGACACATCTCGTAGAAAATTGATGTTTTAGGTGAACATCTCAGTAACTATGGCACTAAGGAATACCAATTTTGGTAAGCAGATTCTTAGAGATGTCATAAATGCATTGTCATTCAAAATTTTGGACTGCCACGCCCCCTTTTCCCACAGGAAATAAAATAATTTTTAAACTTCAATGCCGATTCTAAGGCATATGTTTTTATCGTACAGTATTCTAATTTAAAATTCGTTTGGAGACAAATTATATAAAACTGTCCTGAAAGTTGCAGATAAATCGGACAATAAACAAAAGATCTAGACACGTAACAAAGTTTATATTTGAACGCAATGACAATGCATGTGTGCGAGCGAGATAGAAACATACAAACATTTGAGCGAACGTTTTCGCTGCGTTCTAGCGGCAGCGCTGCCCGCGAATGCTGGCCGTGCCAACCAAATGTATATGTATGTGGGGGTTTTTTATTTAATAAAAGTAAATTAAACAGTTCTTAATAAGAAAATGGTATTTCATCAATGGTTTTGTATCAGTTGAGTTCTCACAACCACACTAGGCCGAACATCAAGCTGAACCTCGTTGAATGAGCGTCGTCTTCTCACTGCCGCCATGCAGCATTCGTCTTGTTTTTCGCCTTCTTCTTGATCGTGGTATTTCACAATTCGCCGTCGTTAGTGATGTTCCTCTTGGTGTTTTACATCACTGTATTTGTCGTTGTCTAGGGTTAGTGTTGCTTAACTTTTAGAGATATGTGTACGCAACTATACACTATCCCACATTCGGCCATTCTGACTAAGCATTCGACCCGAATGCTTCGTCCTCACTGTCGTCGCCATTGCCTATGGACCAAGGTTTCATATACTCTGCACACGTAGTAGTATTCTTCGGGCCATCGCAATTTCCAACTTTCTGCACATCATAAGCGTTGTTGTGCTTAACCTTAACAATTTGGTAGGGACCCAAAAATTTGGCTTTAAGTTTTAGGCCAGCACCGAACTGTGTACGCTTAATCGCCACCAAATCGCCGACACAATATTGCTTTGCCGGTTTGCGTCGTAAATTGTAGGTCTTCTTGTTCTCAGTCTGGAGTTTTACAATCTGAGCCTTTGCCTTTGCTCTCAACATGTTGCGGTCATCGTCGAACGCTGCCGCTGCTTCTTTGTTGATCATGTCGTGTAACTGGATGTCATCTTTTGTGCGCATCTTAACTCCAGTTAATATCTCAAATGGTGTTGTATCAATGCTTCGTGTGAATGTTGAGTTGATCGCCTGTTGAACTTTACTGACATGTCTATACCATTTCGTGGGTTCATCAACACTTAGTTTTGAGAGTACTGAAATGATAATAGCGTTTAGTCTTTCAACTTGACCATTTACCCTTGGTAGTCCAGTCGTCGTCTTCACCAGCTTAATGCCTTCATCGTCACAATACCTAACGAAGTCTTGCGAGGTGAACGCCGAACCTCTGTCGGAAATTATGAACGCCGGATTTCCAAATGTAATGCTCTGATTACTAAGCTTCGTAACGACATCGTTTGCAGTTGTCGATTTCGTCGGATAGAGCCAGCAATACTTTGTAAAGGAGTCTATAACTGCGAGAATGTGTTTATAGTCCTTGTGCGTCGAGTCCAGTGGTCCCAAAAAATCAATATGGTATGTATGTAGTGGAACGTCTTCCTTCTGCAGTGGATGTAGTAGCCCTTCCTGTTTTCCTCGTTTTCGATTCATTAAAATACACGGAATACAGCATTCGATGTACTTCTTTATTTTCTCGTCAACGTTTGGGATATAGTACTCTCTACAAATTAGCTCCTTCGTCTTTTTGGCTGCGAAATGTCCCTTGTCATGTGCTCGACCAATAATTTGCTTTTGCATTTCACTGGGAACTACAATGACTTCTTCATCCTGTACTAGCTTGTACAATACATCTGATTTTAAGAAATAGTCGTCGAAACTCTTCTGTTCATCACATAGAACTTGTTTGATAGCACGAATTTTTTCATCTTTCCTCTGAGCATCCTTCAAAGCGATACTAATGCTGTCTTCTGTGATGATCATGATTGGACGTCGGCTGAGAGCGTCGACGTGCTTCATTCGTGTTCCCGAGCGATGTTCTACAGCATAATCGTACTCTTGCAGGAACAGAATCCAACGTGCTACTCTGGTGCATAGGCTTTGCTTCTCCAGAGTCTTCGTAAATGCATTGCAATCTGTAATGAGTTTGAAATGAATACCCAAAAGATATACTCTGAACTTCGTCAATGCTTCGATAACTGCCAGGATTTCTAATTCGTAGCTGCAGTATTTCCGTTGTGCGTCAGTAGTCTTTTTGGACATATAATAGACTGGGTGTAGCTGTCCATCTTCTAGAGATTTTTGAAGTAAAACTGCTCCAAAACCGTCAATAGATGCGTCTGTATGAACTTCAGTTTCGTATGATTGATTATATATGCTCAACACTGGATTCTCCGTCAAAAGTCTTTTAAGCATATTTACCGCATTTTCTTCAACGACGTCAATTTTAAATTTTGTCTTACTCTTTGTCAACTCTGTTAAAGGCTTGGCTATACTCGCATAATTTGGGATAAATTTTCTAAAATACCCTGTTAGCCCTAAAAAGCTCTCCAACTGCTTGAGTGATTGCGGCATTTTAAACTTTGTTACAGCTTCTATTTTTTCAGGTGAAGGATAAATCTTGCTATCTTCGATTACATGGCCAAGGAATTGAATACGCGTCTTCAAAAAATAACATTTTTTCATGTTCAACTCTAAGCCATATTCTTTGCATGTTTGAATTACATCCTTCAGATTTTGTATTGCTTCTCTTTCAGTCTTCGCAGGTATAATTATATCATCAACGTAGGGCAACGCTATGCCTTTATTGGATAACTGTCGAAATATCGCATTAACATGACGCTGAAAAACGCCTGGAGAATTCGAAAATCCAAACGGAACCTTCAGAAATTGGTATTGTCCTCGATGGGTTACGAATGACGTATATTTTCGACTCGATTCAGCCACAGGAACATGAAAAAATCCATTTTTCAAATCAATTGTGCTGAATATCTTTGCTTCTTGTAGTCTGTCCAGTTGATCCTCGATGAGTGGTAGTGGAAAGTGGTCTTTGACAATTACCTTGTTGATTCTTCGGAAATCTACACATAGTCTTGAGGAGCCGTCACGTTTTTTGACAAGTACTATTGGACTTGTAAACTCTGATGTGGATTCTTCAATAATGCCACTTTCCAACCAATCTTCAATTTGCTTTTCGACTATACCTGCTTCTGAGAAAGCCAATCTGCGCGGTCGCGAGAATATTGGTGTATCATCTTTTAAAATAATTCTCATCTCAACATTAGTTGTTTTTGACTTATTTGGCATATAGTTCTTTATTAGTTCTTTAACTTCTTGTTTTGCGGATTCACTTGCTGCTTCGTCAATGTTAAAGATTTCATCATCGAATTCCGCACCGATTTTCAACATGTTTATTTCTTCGTTTTGAGTGTTCAACATTTTACGCACTTGTAAACCGTTTTTATTAAATACGACCTCAGCTAATAAACATAACTCTTCTCCGATAATCAACTTTAAGTCTATCAATTTGGTCGGAACTACGTAAAAATCTAATACGAATTCTTCGGTGTCAATCATAACGTTGTGCTTGAAATGTCCACGTGGTCTAATCTTATTTGAATCTCGGTCGCCACCAAACCCAATCAGAACTACATTGCAGCTTTCCAATTTAGGTTTGCCGATTTCACAATAAAAGTCTTCGCGTATGACATTAAACTTGCTACCCGTATCAAAAAGCGCATAACATTGTTTATTTGCTAAAGAAACTTCTTTCTGTGTTATATCAACTTTTGATTGCCAGCTACGCGTATTTGCCGTCGATATACCGCTTTTGTCACCTTGATCGCAATCTTTGGAAATGTGTCCGAATTGGTTGCATTTAAAACATTTTCGACCTTTTTCTTTATTTTGACAAGTACCCGTTACATGCCCCTTTTCACCACAATTGAAACATTTAATTTCTTTCTTTCCGTCTTTGCTCATATTTTGAGCTTTTTTGTCTTTTTCTTTCACACCGATTTCATTGCGTTTTGTCTTTTCTTTTTCAGCTTGTTTTTCTTTTTCCATCATTATTTTAAAACATTTCAATTTGTCTTTGAAAACTTTTATATTATTCGCGCCGTATAAAATTGTTTTATTCACTCCTTTTTCATCTATACCGTCGATTACATATTGAATAAACGCGTCGTCTGGAATACTACCTCGTGACGCAATGTCTTTCATTCTGTAAAAGTACTCAAATGCACACTCATTGCTGCCTCGTTTTGTTTGAGTGAGTTGCTCGTGGATTTGCTTGCTGGTTACACTCGATTTGAACTCTGCCAACAATGCCTGTTTGAGTGAATTCCATGAGTTCAGTCCTCTTTCACTCAATACAAATAATTTCGCAATCCCTTTTAATGCCTTTTTACCGAACAAAAACTTTTGGAAATCATTCCATTGCATTAATGTAGCCTGTTCCTCATATTCGTTAATCCAAACTTCGACTGGAATAGCATTAGTGCCGTCAAAACTTCGTATGCTTTCTTCTATATCGCGAAAACTGATCGCAAACCGTGGCATCATCGAGTTTTGTCTATCCTCCATTCCAATGCTTTGTGCAACTGCGTTTTGCATATATTCGTTGCTTCTAGAACTGCCTGCCGTCTGAAAAGAAACGTTAGTATTCTCTTCTCGTTCTTTTTCGTTTTCCTCTTCGTCGTCGCTTTCCTCTTCGTCGTCGCTTTCAGAATCGCTGTTTTCGTCTTGTTTTAACAAATTTCCGTAACGTAGATGTTTGAAAATATGTAAATGTAGATCCACACTTGAGTAGTTAATACCCAACACATTACATATTGCCACTAGGTCACTTTGCGTCAAATTTGTGACTGCAAATTCTTTCTTAACATTGTACTCTTCGCTATTTTCGTCATACACAAATCCAGAAAATTCACGTAACCGTTTTCGGTTGTTTCTGTCTCCGTCAGTCCCGAATACAAATTTATGTAGCGCCGATATGCACTCTCTCTTGCTTGAGCGTAAGCTTGCACTAATAAAATCATTTAAACACGACATTGTTTAAAAATTATTGTATGTTTTCGTTTCGACTTTAAATAAGTTTGACTTTTCACCGTAAGTTCAACTTTTCACTCTTATTGCGTCTGTAACACCGTTTGTTCGACTTTGTACACATTTTCTTTTAAACTCAAATACATTCGTTCAATCCCGGACGAGCCCCCAAAATGTGGGGGTTTTTTATTTAATAAAAGTAAATTAAACAGTTCTTAATAAGAAAATGGTATTTCATCAATGGTTTTGTATCAGTTGAGTTCTCACAACCACACTAGGCCGAACATCAAGCTGAACCTCGTTGAATGAGCGTCGTCTTCTCACTGCCGCCATGCAGCATTCGTCTTGTTTTTCGCCTTCTTCTTGATCGTGGTATTTCACAATTCGCCGTCGTTAGTGATGTTCCTCTTGGTGTTTTACATCACTGTATTTGTCGTTGTCTAGGGTTAGTGTTGCTTAACTTTTAGAGATATGTGTACGCAACTATACACTATCCCACATGTATTACATATACACACATACATATGTGCGTGCACACATATAATATCAAATGTATATGTACATACATAGAAACAGATGTGTTTGTTTCAACGTGTTTTATTGCAAGTACTATCAACTGATATACTCGGATATTGATTTTATTAAAATAATCTGGAATAAAATGCAGAGATTATTCTACGGTCGGGCGTATTCCAAACCGTGCTTTTGATGTCCTGGGTTTCATAAAGCGCTGGTCGAAAGAATTTAACGATCCCTATTTAACAAAAACACTTTTCACCACCTTGGTACGTCCTATTCTTGAATATGGATCTTGTATTTGGTCTCCCCAATACAGGATTCATCAAGATAGAATAGAATCAGTACAAAAACAATTCCTTCTTTTTGCCCTAAAGGCCCTTAACTGGAATACTAACATACGCTTGCCATCTTATCGTAGTAGACTTCTGCTATTAAATCTTCCTTCTTTGTCTGATTGCAGGACAGTGCTCGGTGTAATCTTCTTACACAAACTAATCAACGGCGAAATCGATTCCACTGAATTAATTAGCCAGATTAATTTCGCTGTGCCAATCAGACCCACTAGAAACTTTCTTCCCCTTTCTCTTCAAGCCTATACTACTAACTTTGCTGTCCATAACCCTTTCCGAATCTTGTGTAGTAATTACAACAAACTTTCTCGAGTTTTAGGTAGTTCTACTTCTATCCCCTTCATTAGAGATTCTATCCTTTGTCACATGTCTAGATCTTAATGAGTTTACATAAATTTTTATATATTTTGTCGTATTGTAATGTATTTTTAGACCCCGTACTCTAAAAAAGAGTATAGGGGTCTATTAAGTTTGTCTGAAGCGAAGCTCTAAGCTCTAGTAGTTTCCCAGCTATGGTGTTATGAAATGGTGTTTACAATTATCTGGGGCGGTAGGGGGTGGTGAAAAATTAAAAATAAGCTTGACCTACATACCTGCACATTGAAGTAGTCTATGTAAAAATTTTGGTTATTCTAGCTTTTACCATCTCTGAAATCTCAGCGTTCATACAGACAGTCAAACGGTCTAGGCTTGTTGGAGCAAACGCAATATACCATCACAGGGTTAGAAAATTGTTCTAACAGTTTAGGATTGCGGCAGGGGAGTGACAAAATCCCACATCCGAAATAATCGTAAGAAACGTCTTTTGAAATTATTTTCAAAATGGGAATTCAGTTCAGCTATTTTCTCAGTTTGTATAGATGAGTAGGTGAGTGTAAAACTATATATGTATGTGTATTCGTATTTATTAACTTCTTTGGGACAGGTACAACCGAGCTAATTAGCCAGGTTTTTAGACCCCGTACTCAAAAAGAGTACTAGAGTCTATTAGGCTTGTCACAAGCGAAATGTGCGTCACAGGTGGAAGCAGGCTTTTCCGACCCCATAAAATAAATATATTTTAAATCAGCATCAACAGCCGAGTCAATATGGCGATTTCCGTCTGTCTGAAGACTCAGACCTTTGACACTATAAGAGATAAAGATACCAAATTTTAAATGAAAGTCCGTCTACAGTGTAAGCAAATGTTTATGTTTATTTTCCATGTTTATTTTAAATTACTGCCAAGCCCCCTACCGTCCCCTCAAATAGTAAAAAACCAATTTCATAACCAAGATTGATCCGGACAAGATAACTAATCCTATAGCTCCCATTAAACAAATCAATCGAAATCTGGAAATTTGTATGAAGACATATAATGTTAGAGGAGCCATCGTAACCAAACTTACACATTATGTTTAGTTCAGGATTTAAACTATCCCCAGCAATTTTGGACCGGATCGGACAACTATAGTATATAGCTCCCTATTAACAAACGCGCACTAGTATGAGTGCGTGGTCTTTTACAGTCGGCTTGCTCGACTTTAACCTTTTTCAATCGTTTTAGTTTCATCATGAGAAACTGAAACCCAAGCCCAATTGACGCATGCCGCCAAACTGCAAAGCAACTGCAAAGCAAATAGCCAAAAATGTTGCAATTTATTGGCTGGGAGCCAAAAAATAAAATTAACGACGAGTTACAACCTGGAGTTGACAGTTAGCAGTAGAAATTAAATTGAGTCGAACCAAATCGAATCGAATTGAATTGTATGTCTCTAAATTTACTGCCATCCTGCCAGACCCGTTTCCATATCTAAGCTACTGGTCTTAAGCAAAACCATCAATCTCTACGCAGCAACCATTGCTGTCACATCATTGCTGTACATACAAATGTATGTTTGTCAGAGTCTTATTTTGAAGAGAGCGAGGCTTGTCCGTATTGCCATTACCATTTGACAACTGTCACAACGCTGTATGACATAGTCGGGCTACACTGTAATTGCAACTGCAACTGTATCTGAGACTGCAAGCTCGACAGACTTGAGAAATGTCACAATGGATCTTAACTGGCGTCATTTGCCTGTTCGAATATTTGGTTTTGGTCAATTAATTGGCCCATGCTCGCGTAATAACTTTGTAGCTGATTTATAAACTATTGCTTGTTGGCCAACTTGTTTTATCGTTGTATTTATTAAGCGCTCTACTGATAAATACTGCGTATTCATATTTCTTTTAAATACCTTAGATAACAAGTCCAAAACAGCCGCCTTCATGCCGCTCCATGTGCACCATACTGCTGTACACCACTCTCCTATCCACCAGCCTTTGGACACGCCCTGTCTCCTGTGGACGAGTCTCTGCCACACCTGTTATTGTTGCTGACGATGAAGAAACGATGGAATATGCTCCGCAATTTGTAAGTACACTTCACCCCCACCCAAAAAATTCTTAAGTAACAAATCATTTCCCTTCACATAAAACCAGTACAAGGGCATATTAAGTTTGCTTAATCGAGGCATCAGTATACCCAAAGACCATCAAAGGCTTACATATGCTTCGGCACAAACCACGGAATGTTTGTTTTTTTTTTTTTTACCTTGGGACGCATTGTTTTTACGCACTGTACACTTTAAACTACCAATGGAGTCAACGTCACTCAAATGAAATTCGACATTATGCTCGATTTTCTATATAACTATACATTATACAAAATCTAGAACATCGGTCAAAAAACTTTTGTTAGATTGTCAGATAGAACAAGTACAACAGGCTACAGTCGAACGAGTCGACTCCGTACTCCGTACTCACTCTAATGCTAATTTTACCATACAAATAAGCTATTGTTCACCGATTTGTCCTTTGGGAGCCATATCATACAGTGGTCCGATCCAAACCTGACCAAACTTGGTGAGGATAGTTTTACTCATGTTATAAATATAATGTGTGATTTGGTTGCGATCGCTTTACTAATACTACATTTCTTCATATAAAATTCATAATTAAATTCGCTCAAATTCATTTCGAGCGTTTTGTCCTATTAGTTAAAGTTAAAGAAAGGTTTAAAACATTTATTTCAGTATTATTCTGCTTTGGTTTGTAAATATTACATCAAGTGGGACGTACCAAATAACTAAATTCTTTGAATTTTCACTCACGCCGTATTTTTCAATGCAATCTTTTCGTTATCCGAAAAACAATTAAACGCATTGTGAATGTTGTTTCTGCGTATTATGATCGTCTCCACCCATAAAGCGATTTTTGTGTGCAACATTTACGTATAGTCGCCCACATAAATCATGAACTGATCTCGCCAACTCTGTTTTGGTCTGGTCTGGTTCGACTTGATTTGGGCTCTCTTGGTCTGAACCATTGTTTTTCATGTTTTGGAAGTTAGCTGAAAATGCGTTTTACGTGCTGCGAACAGCCATCGAGTTGGCGCCATATATGGCAAACTCACGCAGTTTGCTGCACCTATTCGCAAATGGAAAGGCCTCGAAAGGAAAGAATTGTTTTCATTGTAACTGTAAAACTATGACAATGCTCGTTTAACATTTTAACATTATCTTTATGTGTTACACCAAAAAGTTGTCTCCCTCTCTATCTGTCTATCTTTCTGTCTGCCTCACTGTCTCAACTGTCCGCCTGGCTGAGCGCCTTGTAAATGCGTGGACTGAAACAGCGCCTGTCTGACAGTCAGTTTGTCTGCTTGACAGCTATCAGAAATATGCATATTTTAAAACGCTATTTTATTATAAAAACTCTCCGTCTTTAACGTGTATGGCCAATACAGCGTATGCGTAACTACACGCCCAGTCGACAGAACATCATAAATTCTAAGTTCGTGCAGCAATTATGAGAAAAAGTTCACACACACCTACCAATGGATCAAAATGGCAATCATGCAACCACCAGCTGTGTTCAGAGCATACACAACTCATAGCCGACTCCTGGGTGGCCAATGGTTTTCGGCTCCACCTTGTACTTATGCAACTAACCAAAAAAATATAGCTCTGATTAAAATTATATTTCAGTGAGATTCAATTTGTTTCCAGCCTTGGCTGCTCAGGTTACGCACTCGCAATGTTATTATTTGTTTTCGCCAAACAGCGACAGCTCGCAAATTGATAGGCAGCCCACAACTTAAACTACTGCGAGTCTTGGGACTGGAGACTGCTAATATGCTGAGTTCGGAGTGGTGTCTGTAGACAACAGACAGTGGATAGTAGTCTACGGTCCGCACACGACTTTAACCATTTATGGACGTCAGCGCTTAATTGACACTAGCGCCAAAGCATGTGAAATACTTTTGCAATTTACTTTGCTTTTAAAAAGGTGACAAAATAAAAATAAATTGAAAAAAATACAAATTATTGGAAATAAGAAATAAATGAACGAAACAGGTCGATAGGTTACATTGAATTTATAGCAATTTCTACGAATCGACGCTTGACAACAAAAGTTGAGCAAAAATGAAGATTTTCCACTTTCACGATAACTAAGTAGACACAGAGCTTATTAACATTAGATTGTAGTTGCTTATGTCGGCTTCAGATCAAAAGATCAAAAGTTACACAGACAAGCCCAGCCTCCAGGGGCTTTCAAACTGGGCACAGTGTGCGTTTTTGCCTTGACACCATTTTAACAAACCGAATCTGAGTCGCTACGTTGCGTAGCTTATTCGTCGTCATTTTTGTATCTTTTGTCGTGAAAACATTAAAATTCTTTAGTTTTTGTGGCTGTCATGGAAGTCGTATCCCACATACACACAGAGTACTTTTCGCCTTGAGTCATTTTTAATCTTACCCGATATTGAGTCTATTTTTTCACTTATTCTCGTTTCTGTGTTTTCTTGAAAAAATCCTTTTTAACTTAGTTACTTTTTGAATTAGATTTAAATTTTTAAACGTTAAATTTAGTGCGTTTTATGTTCATCAAAAGGTAAAACAGGTAAAATAAGCATGTTTTAGTATAGTAAACTTTTTTTGTTAGATATGCTTTGTGAACCAAATTCACATAGTGAGTACATATCCAGGGAGTGCATGCACTGACCAAGTATGATACAAATCGGACAACTTAATCTACAACATGTTTTCGCCAGAATTGGTCAAAAACTATGCCTAAATATGAATAAGTATGAATTAATGTAAAAATACTGACCAAGTTATATCTAAACTACTATTGCGTATGGCTCCTATCTGAACGATCGGTCAAAAATACGCTCTAAATATGACAAAGCAGTCTTAATCAAACGCACTCACTCATTGGTCAACAACAGAAACATATTGACCCTGTTTTATCCAAATCGGATAACTATATCGTACAGTTGTCATGGGAACAATCAGTCGAAAATATGTTCTTTGTATGAATTAGTACGAAAAATATTTGCATTGATCAGTTTTCATACCTTTGCAGATTGTGTATTGTTTTTGTCCCGAAATTTGTAATGCATTGAAGAAGTAGTGACCGACCCCATAAAGTATATTTATTATTAATCAGCATCAACAGCCGAGTCGATATAACCCTGTCCGACTGTTTTTATGCGAAATAGTCTCTCAGTTTTAAAAATATATTGATGAAACTTGCTTCAGATGTGTTTTTTTTTTTTTTTGAACATATTAAAATAAAACCAGATCGGATTATATCATATAGCTCCCAATAGAGCGAGCCGACCCAGTACTCATCGTAGTCCGCGTTTTTCATACAACAAGTAATTTTCTGCCTGAAATGTAATTGGGTGACTCTACCCCTTATAGTCTTTGAGATCTAGGTGTTCATACAATTTTATGTGCTACTATATAAATTTTATGGGAATTTAGAGGATATGGGACAAACCATAGTCCCCGGCACTCTTGTTTAGTATACGGTTTCTTTTGCACTTTGCTTGCTTGACTGTGGCCTTTTGTTATTGCAAATAATAGTTACACAGTAAAACTTTTACAAGCGGGCACCTTCGGGAGAACTTCGACCGGTTTGAAAAGGAAAAATGCTTTGACGCATCAGCAAGATCAGAGAAAAATTGTCCGACATCCGCTTATTAAACGTACAATAAAAATTAAATTTGTTTTCGCCTTAATTGTATTATTTGCATAGAGCGCTATGGTACTATATTTACTCTCGGGGGGTATCATACGGTCGGAAAAGCTCGTCTCTACTTAATTTTTTGTATTATATTCTTTTGTCATTCTCTCTATATTAACCACCGGATATGATGTGAGAAGCTACTACAGAATCGGTATACAAATAATCACTTGTGTATAAATTTTTCTAAATGCTTGACTATGTCTTTTAAAATGATCTTTCTTTCCTACTTGATTGATAATGCTAATCTATGTACTCATCTTAAAAGGGTATTAAAAGCTATACTACTTACATTTAAAACAGGTTCAATATTATCATTGTTGTTAAAAAAAAACGTAATAATCTTGCATTGAATATGTTTCAATTAGAAATTCAATTAATTTGCTGATATCTTTTTTATATATTTATACAGGAGCATCCAGAATATGCATTTAGCTATGGTGTTAAAGATTTGCACACTGGAGATGTTAAATCACAATGGGAGTCACGAGATGGCAATGGTGTCAAAGGTCATTACAGCATACTCGAACCAGATGGATCTATACGGACAGTGCACTACACAGCAGATGCAAAAAAGGGCTTTAATGCCATTGTAAAGACAGTGGGCGCGAACTCGCATCCGATTACAGAAACGCCAGAGGGTGAAAGTAGTCCTAATGACGATACATCACAGTCGAAAATTAATCATTATAGCAAAGATCAGGAGCATATCGTACTGAGCTCCGATATCAAGCCATTAAAGAAACCTATTGAGGACCTTACCCACTCACATCCAAAAATACCAAGTCTGATTGAATTTAAGCCGCACGCACGAATTAAACAGGTGCCCATGGAACTTGAACCTGATATAAGAACACGCCTTCAACAGGCGAGGAATAATTACTACAAAGAGATTGCAGCCGCACAGAAACTGGAAGATTACTCGAAAAAACTGCAGCCCACCTATGCAGTGCAGGAGAGTGACTGGAAGGCTCTTATTGTCAACGAGCCCAAAGAGTACCGCCCTCATTATAGTACAAGTCAGCCCCATCAACATTCCTACTATGAGCACTACAAGCCCAAGGAGCTGCCCTCAAACTATTTGCAAAAACCCTCAGTCCCGCAGCAAGCACTACACACAAGTTATTCTGCTTCAAAGCAACGACCCAGCAATACCGAGCCGATCTCCAACCACATACACCAGAAAAAGATTGTTCATACCACGCCCGGTCTGAAGCACTACAAGTACAAGGGCATTACAAAGAGCTTTTCCCGGCCCGAGTATGCCAGTTACTTCCATCGCAAGCCAAAGAACCTCCACTCTAATCCATTGACACTCAAAAAGCGACGGCCTTACTCAGAGGGAGCAGGAGCTGGAGCCGCAACTGGAGTTGGAGCTGGACCTGTACTCTTTCCAGAACTCCTAGAAGACGACTATGAAGAGTTCTCTGACGAAGAACGAGGAGCCGCCTCCGCCAGCCTAGTGCAATCTATGGTGAGAACGGATAAAGAGCATATGGTGCCCATGTACGCCAGGGGACACCACTTCTCTGCGGCTAGCTATCGGAGTTTGAAGGGAGTGTAAAGCTAAGGAAAAAGATTTTGTCATGCAATTTTTGTTTGCTGTTTTCTTAAATTTTGTTAACTTTATTTTATTTATTTATAATTTATTTATATTTTTAGTAATCGTGCTTAAATAAATGCAATTTCAGAAAGATAAAACTTTAGATATAGACAAAATTTGTAAATGTGTGAATTTACTGAATACAATGTGTATTTAATTAAAATAAAAGATTTTTTAGTTCCAATTTTCTAATAACTTCTCACTGACTTTTTAGACCCCGTTCTCAAAAAGAGTACAGGCGACTATTAGGTTTGTCAGAAGCCGAAATTGTGTAACAGACAGAAGGATGCTTTTCGGATCCCATTAGCATCAACAGACGAGACGATATAGCAATCCCCATCTGTCCATATGAACACCTCAGAGACGATAACATATAGAGATACTAAATATATAATGAAAGTCCGTTTTACGGCAGGCAGATCAAATTTACTTAAAATCGTTGCCACGCCCCCTACGACTGCAAATCGTTAAAGAAATTATTTTCACATCACCATAACTTGGAAACAACCAGAGCTTTCAGGACCAAATTCTCATATATTTTGTGAACAGTACAAATAAAACTATCATCACCAAGTTTAATCTGCATCGGACAACTATAGCCTACAGCCCCAATAGGGCGAATTGATCGAAAATTACTAATTTGTATGAAAATGCGCACTATAATGAGTACGACGTCTTTTCCTCTAATTATCCTCTAATCAACAAGAAAGAAAAGTACAGTCGAGCACGCCCGACCGTAGAATACTCTCTGCATTTTATTCCCGATCATCTTAATAAAATCGATATCCGGGTATATCAATTGATACTTGTAACAAAACACGTTGAAACAAAAACATCTGTATACACACACATATACATTTGACATTACAAGTATGCACGCACATATGTATGTGTGTATATGCAATACATACACAATTGGTTGGCACGGCCAGCATTCGCAAGCAGCGCTGTCGCTTCACAAGCAACGAAAACGTTCGCTCACATGTTTGTATGTTTCTGTCTCGCTTGCACACATGCATTGATATTGTGTTCAATTATTAACTTTCTTACATGTCTAGCTCTTTTGTTTATTGTCCGATTTAGATGCAACTTTCAGGATAGTTTAATATATTTTGTCTTCAAACGAATGTGAAATAACAATACTGTACGATAAGAAAATATGCCTTAAAATCGGCATTGAAGTTTGCAAATTATTTTTTTTCTTGTGGGAAAAGGGGGCGTGGCAGTCCAAAATTTTTGATGACAATACAATTATGCCGTCTCTAGGAACCTGCGTACCAAAATGGGTGTTCCTAAGTGCCATAGTTACTGAGATATTCGGCTAAAACATCAATTTTTTACGAGGTGTTTCTAGTTTTTTGCACATTGTGGGCGAACGAGGCGTGGCATCGAAAAAAAAAAGATTCTTGTATTGACTGACTTAATATCGAGTCGATAGAGACCAAATTCAAACTTGTAGCTCTTACCATCTCTGAAATCTGTTTGTTCATACGGACGGACAGACGGACAGACAGACGGACAGACAGACGGACAGACAGACGGACAGACAGACGGACAGACGGACATGGCTATATCGACTCGGCTTGTGATGCTGATCAAGAATATATATACTTTATGGGGTCTGCCACGCCTCCTTCTGCCTGTTACATACTTTTTTTTTGCACAAACCCAATATACTCTCTCATGCAGAGAGTATAAAAAAAAATATGTTCTATATTACTCGACTCCCTATGCAATTTGATAAATATATTTTAGTACACAATTATTTTTATACTCTCTGCAAGAAAGAGTATATTGGGTTTGTAAAAAGTATGTAACAGGCAGAAGGAGGCGTGGCAGACCCCATAAAGTATATATATTCTTGATCAGCATCACAAGCCGAGTCGATATAGCCATGTCCGTCTTTCTGTCTGTCCGTATGAACAAACAGATTTCAGAGATGGTAAGAGCTGCAAGTTTGAATTTAGTCAGTATCGACTCGATATTTAGTCAGTCAATACAGGAATCTTTTTTTTTTCGATGCCACGTTCTATTCGCCCACAATGAGTAAAAAACTAGACTCACCTTGTAAAAAATTGATGTTTTAGGCGAATATCTCAGTAACTATGGCACTTGGGAACACCAATTTTGGTAGGCAGGTTCCTAGTGTAGGCATAAATATAATGTCGTTAAAAGTGTTTGGCTGCCACGCCCCCTTTTCTCACAAGAAATAAAACAATTTTCAAACTTGAATGTCATTTTTAAGGCATATTCCTTATCGTACAGTATTGTAATTTGAAATTCGATAGGAGACAAAATATATCAAACAATCCTGAAAGTTGCATATAAATCGAGCAATAAACAAAAGAGCACGTAACAAAGTTTATAATTAAACGCCATGCACTGCACTATATCATATAGCTGTCATAGGAACAATCGGTTGAAAATGATGAAAATGCTTAGTATGAAAATTTTCAGTGTCGATTGAGCAATTTAAACCAAACTCACGCCATAAGCATTTGCTATCATTCCCCAGCTGACCCTCTGCAAGGGTATAAAAAGAGAGATCGGCAGAAAAATAATTGAGTAATATTTATTCTAGAAATCACTTGTCAGACTTTAAAGATAAGATCTCAATTACACTACTAATTAAAAATTTTCATATTTTCATTATCACAATTTAAAACTATATGGTGTTTCCTAAATGTGAGCAAATAGGTATTGTACAATAATATGTATTAAAGATAGTAAGTTCAAAAATATGTTTTAAAGATAGTATGCTCTTTAAATAAGTTAAAGAAAGTTAATAGAACTTATAGTTTTCTTTTGGTTGGTAACATTGTTGTTGCTTAAATAATAAAAGAGCTTTCCAACTCAAGGTTTGTTTAATTCGCACAAATCAGCAACCAAATCGGGTAGTCAATTCTGTGTTGCTAAAGACAGTTGTCAACTATACATAGTCCCCCTATTTTTTAATCTTTTTATAAATGACCTTCCTTCTTGACTAGTCCATTGTCGCATACTTTTGTATGCCGATGATTTGAAATTATTATTATATTATAAGGAGCCCTGAGATCATACGCTTCTTCAAGATGATTTAAATGTTATGCACAATTGGTGCATAATTTATCACTTGAACCTAAATTTTTCTAAATGCCTGTTTATGACGTTTAACAGGGTGACTTTTTACTAAGCCAACTACTACATTGACAATATACTTTTAAAACGTGTATTGTCAGTCGATGACCTCGGGGTTCTTTTTAGACCGCGTATTCTAAAAAAGAATAGAGGGGTCTAGTAGGTTTGTCTGAATCGAAATGTGCGTAACAGGCAGAAGGAGGCTTTTCCGACCCCATAAAGTATATATATTCTTGATCAGCATCAACAGCCGAGACGGTATAGCGAAGTCCGTCTGTCCGTCTGTATGAACACCTGGATCTTCTAAACTACAAGAGCTAGAGCCACCAAATCTTAATGAAAGTCCGTCTGCTTCGCGAGCAGATCAAGTTTATTTCAAATCTTTGGCACGCCCCTTACCGGCCCCGCAAATTGTGAAAAATTTTCACATCACCATAACATGAAAACGACTAGAGCTAGAGAGACCAAATTATGTGTATCGTACCATTATAACCATCCTCACCAAGTTTAATCCGTATCAGACAACTATAGCCTATAGCTCCCATAGGACAAATCGGTGATTTGTATGGTGATATGAAGTTTTAGTTCAGCGATTTCAACCAAACTAACACATTATATTTATGGTACCATTATAACTATTCTCCTAAAGTTTGGTTCGGCTAGGACAACTATAGCCTATAACTCCCACAGGACAATTCGCTCGAAGATTGGTGATTTGTATAAAAAAACGCGAACTAAAAGGAGTACGGGGTCATTTATAGTCGGCTCGTTCGACTTTAGCCTTTCTTACTTGTTGATAATAAATAAAGTTTCACACATCATATTTCCACTATAGTTAATAAAACTAAGGGAACTCTTGGATTTATTAAACGCTGGTGTAAGGAATTTAATGTTCCATTCGTCACCAAACTTTTTATACTCTCTGCAAGAGAGAGTATATTGGGTTTGTGCAAAAAAAAAAGTATGTAACAGGCAGAAGGAGGCATGGCAGACCCCATAAAGTATATATATTCTTGATCAGCATCACAAGCCGAGTCGATATAGCCATGTCCGTCTGTCCGTCTGTCTGTCTGTCTGTCCGTCCGTATGAACAAACAGATTTCGGAGATGGTAAGAGCTACAAGTTCGAATTTAGTCAGTATCGACTCGACATTAAGTCAATCAATACAATCAAATGAGCAAAATACTAGGCACACCTCGTAAAAAATTGATGTTTTAGGTGAATATTTCAGTAACTATGGCACTTAGGAACACCAATTTTGGTGTGAAGGTTCCTAGTCAAGGCATTAATATAATGCCATTAAAATTTTTTGGCTGCCACGCCCCCTTTTCTCACAAGAAATCAAATAATTGTTAAACTTCCATGCCGATTTTAAGGCAGATGTTCTTGTCGTACAGTCTTGTAATTTCAAATTCGTTCGGAGACAAAATATATCAAACTATCCTGAAAGTTGCATATAAATCGGACAATAAACAAAAGAGCTAGACATGTAAGAAAGTTAATAATTGAACGCAATGTCAATGCATGTGTGCGAGCGAGACAGAAACATACAAACATGTGAGCGAACGTTTTCGCTGCTTGCGTAGCTTAGCGGCAGTGCTGCCCGCGAATGCTGGCTGTGCCGACCAATTGTGTATGTATTACATATACACACATACATATGTGCGTGCATACTTATAATGTCAAATGTATATGTGTGTGTATACATACAAAGAGATGTTTTTGTTTCAACGTGTTTAATTGCAAGTATTATTAACTGGTATCCGAGTATACCGACTTTATTTAAATGATCGGAAATAAAATGCAGAGAGTATTCTACGGTCGGGCGTGCTCGACTGTACTTTTCTTTCTTGTTTATACATCCCTAGTCTTGCCCATTGTTGCATATTGTTCATGTGTCTGGTCTCCTCAACAAGCTCATAGTCAAGCTTTAAATGAATCAGTGCAGAAGCAATTTGAAGTCTCTGCCATTCATTGTTCTATTTAAATCAGAGATCTTTTGAGTTAGTTTTGGCAAAATTTTCTATTGATCTGGTTGGGTTTTTATCGGTTTTCCCAACCCTTGCAACATATGTTAGATCAATTTCTTTACTTTTTTTATTCCCAGATTAATGGATTAATTACTTTCTTTTTTAGTTTCAGTTAAATTTAAATTTTTTAATAATTACTTTTTAATATAATCATTAGTTTTTATTATATATCTATACATAACTTAATCACATCGCAACTGCTTTTAGTGTGAGTAAATAAATATAAAAACAAAAAAGAAAAGTACACTCGAGCACGCCCGACCGTAGAATACTCTCTGCATTTTATTCCCGATCATTTTAATAAAATCGGTATCCGAAAATGTCAATTGAAAGTACTTACAGTAAAACACATTGAAACAAAAACATCTGCTTGTATGGATACACACACATATACATTTGACATTATATATATGCACGTACATATGTATGTGTTACATATACCGTTGGTCGGCACGGCCAGCGTCCGCGAGCAGCGCTACCGCTACACAAGCAGAGTAAACGTTCGCTCACATGTTTGTATGTTTCTGTCTCGCTTGCACACACGCAGTGACAAGGCGTTTAATTAGAAACTTTCCTACGTGCTCTTTTGTCTATTGTTCGATTTATATGTAACTTTCAGGATAGTTTGATATATTTTGTCTCCAAACGAATTTCAAATTACAATACTATACGATAAGGAATATGCCTTAAAAATGACATTCAAGTTTGAAAATTATTTTATTTCTTGTGAGAAAAGGGGGCGTGGCAGCCAAAAACGTTTAACGACATTATATTTATGCCTTCACTAGGAACCTGCCTACCAAAATTGGTGTTCCCAAGTGCCATAGTTACTGAGATATTCGCCTAAAACATCAATTTTTTACAAGGTGTGTCTAGTTTTTTACTCATTGTGGGCGAATGGAACGTGGCATCGAAAAAAAAAGATTCCTGTATTGCCTGACTAAATATCGAGTCGATACTGACTAAATTCAAACTTGCAGCTCTTACCATCTCTGAAATCTGTTTGTTCATACAGACAGACAGAAAGACGGACATGGCTATATCGACTCGGCTTGTGATGCTAATCAAGAATATATATACTTTATAGGGTCTGCCACGCCTCCTTCTGCCTGTTACATACTTTTCACAAACCCAATATACTCTTTCTTGCAGAGAGTATAATAATTATTTGAACTAAATCTTTTGTTAGTTATGGCGCAGTGTTGTAAAAATGTTAATAATTAATTCAGATTATGCATCATTTGAACTGAAAACAGTGTTACACCCTATTTGCAACTCGCCTACCAAATGATACAAGCAGTCCGCCTTCCCTACCGAAAATTTTGCATATATTCGCGAACATCTACCCACCAGATGATAGCATCACTATCCACTATCTAATCCAATTAAGTTAATCTTGCATAACGAGTTTCAATAGACAGCAAATTGAATAGATATGCAACTGAAACAAAAAGAATTACAAGTACCTGAACTAAGAACGAGAATTTTAATTAAAAGTACTTTTTGTCAGCTTGAGCAACTCTCGGCATTGACTTGGATTGATTTTTAGACCCCGTACTTTAAGAAAGAGTAAAGGGGTCTATAAGGTTTTCCAGAAGCGAAGGAGGCCGACGCCATAAAGTACATATATTCTTGATCAGCATCAACAGCCAAGTCGATATAGTGATGTCCGTCTGTCTGTCCGTCCGTCCGTATGACCACCTGGATCTTCGAGACTATAAGAGCTAGAGCCACCAAATTTGGAATGAAAATCCGTCTATACGTCAGGCAGGTTAAGTTTATTCAAATATTTGACACGCCAATTTTGATCTGAATCGGACAACTATATCCTATAGCTCCCAAAAGACAAATCTGTCTAAAAATACTGATTTATAAAATAAAATGTTCCCAAGAATGAGTACGGAGTCTTTTACAGTCGGCTCGCTCGACTGTAGCCTTTCTTACTTGTTACTTATTCAATTATACAAGTGCACACCAGATCTTGACTAGGCTAAAGTTCGTTTTATTTGTTAGTCGATGGATATCAGGTAAATTATACATATATACAGTACGTGCAAATCTGTACATATGTTTTTCTATGTATATAATAAAGCGTGTCAAATGCTATCTACGTAATAGTTTCTAAAACGTAAAATACAGTCACACATTTCGGAACATATGCAAATGGCTCCCACATCGAAAACAACATTCTAGGCCAATTTGGAATTAACCAGTCGACCAGATTAATGAACAAGTAAGAACGGCTACAGTCAAGCTAGCCGACTGTTAAAGACCGCCTTCTTGTTCAAGACGCATTTTTCCGAACAAATTAGCAATTTTCGACTGATTTGTTCTATGGGGGCTATAGGATATATAGTAGTTGCCCGATGCGGACCAAATTTGTTAAGGGTGATTATTTTCAATATATACACATTATGTGTATGTTTGGTTAAGATCGGGCTGTTTACACTATATGTTTTCATACAAATTACCAATTTTCAACCGATTTGTCTTAAGGGAACTAAAGGATACAGTTGTCCGAACCGACGAAACTTGGGACGGAAAATTATAATGGTTTTGTGTGTTAAACATGTAAATTTAGTGATGATAGTTCTAGAAGTTGTGGTGGTGTAAAAATGATTTTTACAACTAGAGAGGACTGTAGGGGACGTGGCAAAAAATTTGCGTACAAATTTGAGTCTTTAGCTCTTATAGACTCTAAGATCTGAAAAATTTCATCCAGATGATTATACGGACAGGCAGACAGACATCGCTATATATATTCGGCTGTTGATGATAATCAAGAATAAACATACTTTATGGGGTTGACCACTTCACATTAATTTAAACCTAATAGAACCCTGTACACTTTTTTAGTACGGGGTCTTAAAAGTTGATTCACAATTGATGTTCAAATCACCAAAAGTACATTTGGACGCGTGGGAAATGTCTAAAAGTCAACAGAATGAAAATCCAGTAAGAAAGACTACAGTCGAGAGAGCCGACTGTAAAAGACCCCGCACTCTTTCTATTTCGCGTTTTACCATACAAATAAGTCATTTTTATTCTATTGGATCTATAGGATATAGTTGTCCGATCTGAATAGTTATGATGAGAATGCCGATCGCTTAACTACACTACATATAATAGGATATAGTTGTCCGATCCGAATAGTTATGATGAGAATATCGATCGCTTAACTACACTACATATCATCATACAAATACAAGTATTTATATATTTTATGGGATCAGAAAATCCTTCTTCTGCCTATTACGCACATTTCACTTCTGACAAACCTAATAGACCCTTGTAGTCTTTTTGAATGCGGGGCCTAAAAATTCTCTGCTCTGAGTATTATTTTAAATATAAATCGAACTATAGAACTGTATATCCACAGAGCCGCAAAGCTGCAGAGGCGTTGCCGCGGACCCAATTAAAAAGTTTACAATTTTCTAGATTAGGCGCCGCCTCCTACAAGGCGACATTGAATTGTAGTTTTTATTAAATCCGTGAATCAATGAGTCAGTCGACTCTTTAGACCTAGATCCGGCTCACTAAGTTGCTGAAAAGCCGTTCGTCGTAGCCTGCCACGCACTCCTATTAGGGTTCTGTAGATTAGTCAAGAATTGAGAAATCGTCGATAGAATCCAAAGCAATTAGCGGGCCAATCGTAACCAACAAAATCTAAATTTTTGCTTCCAAATCTTTAAAATGTTTCTATTTATTACCGACGGCATAGAATAGTTAATGCCAGCAAGTAAGAAAGGCTACAGTCGAGCGAGCTCATTTTAGTACTTAAGCTACCGTGACCAAATTTACACATTATATATATAAATATTCTTTTTTACAGCTCGGACAACTATATCAAATAACTTCCATATGACAAATCGGTTGAAAATTGAAAAAGTGTAGTTTTAATTGACTAATCTCAAAGATGTGTATTGTACTTATATTATGATTTTATACTCCCATTACATTGGAAAACGAGCATTCAAATATCTACTAGGTCTTTTATAGTCGGCTCCCTCGACTGCAGCCTTTTCTACTAATAATATTATAACAATCACGAAAATTATTACTTTGACTTACACCTAAGAAAAATAGTTTTAAAACTTATTACAAATTTTCAATCAATCGATTCTAAAACAGTTATATACTAAGCAATGTTGGTTCAGATCATTTGCACAACAAAGTTTAAAAATGCAATGACAATGGTTTTTCCACAATGCCCATTATTTGTTATTTGGATAACTTTCGTTTAGGGTCTAAGCCGATAAATCCTGTTAAAATATTTTGGATTGAAAGGTTAGCTAGACAATTACAATTATTTTTATATTGATGTGTGTATTTTACGAACACAACAATATAAAGAAAATCTTTGTTCTTAGTACAAAACAGTCGTAGATTAATTTTTATTTGAATCGATCTTGATGCTGGAAGGATCAATCTTGATCTGGATACAGGAAGTGCTGGTGAGCTTTTCATGGGGCGACATTCGTAATGAACTTTATCTTTTCAAAAATTCTGACCTAATTCTAATTCTAATCCATAGATTTCGAATTCGCCTGATTTGTTGGAATTTTTACAAGTGTTGGTATATTTACAGATGGATGTTCGAACTATGAACTACGAACAGAACTATGATCATTTATTTATACAGTACGGACTTAAGGGTGAAATTTTTATGTATATGAAGTAGTCGATATATAACTATATATTGATATATATCGAACAAATTCAAATGTTAGCATGCAAACCATAAACCAAAGAATTGAATGAGTTAAAATTAGTAATTTAGTAAAACTACGTAAAATTGCAGCCAACTAGTAAAAACACGCATGCACAACGTTGTACACACTCCCAGATAGGTGTCTTTTAAATTCTCATTCCGACAGAGAGACTGACAGATAGAAATGCCGTTTAGCCTTTCAGTTTGATTTAGTTGTAGTTGCAGCACTCATGCACTATTTGAACAACACGACGGAAAACGGGTTCAAATTTTCAACGCATGTAGAATTGAATGTGAGATCAAAGCAAAGCTTCAAGTTTGCAATTTTTAAATTTTTAATCGAGAGTTGCGCAAAAAATCAGGCAGCATAAGTTCTGTAACTTTATGAATGCCCATTGGCAAATTTTGAAATGTTTATGCATACTGCATGTACATCATGTATTTCAATTTTCAATTTCATTGAGTTGCAAACAATCTAGACATAAATATAAATATATATACGATTGTGTATTTATTGTAAATCGATACTAAGTTTGGAGAGATTGTACATGTAAGTTTCAAATTTGAAATCTATATTTTTCAATTAAAACTGATGGTGTGGCTATTGGCGATGATGGAGCGGGTGGGATAGAAGTCGGGAATAGATGAATGGATTGGGCGGGGTTGCGGGAGTTAGGTGGCGAACTGCTGACTGGTAGATTTGTGTGGTTGTCAGGCAGATTTTTTGATTTCGTCATATTAAGTAGGTAATAGTTGTGCGTGCGTGTGTGCATTTTAGCCACGGCCAGCTGGAGTCGTTGTAGTTGACTGTTAACCAAGTGCCTGCCTGTTGGCAATTACGTAACACCCCGCGGCCAGAGATCTCAGTGCGTGTGTGTGACAAATGCGCGACGGACGAACTAAACTCGACCAGTCCACCCGAAGTAGGTTAAAACTGCAGCTGACTAGCTGTTAGAGATTTCTGTTTTTCAGTTTGATATTGGTTTGCAAATGCAAAAATTAAAATTCAATCAAATTGCGAAAACCCGAAAAAAAATAAACGAAAAGACGAATAGTCAGACATATATATGTAGTTACATACATATGAACATTAACATTTATATCGTATATAGTAAGATCCAAGAAAACGGCTGCAACCTCAGCTGAAACATGTTTCATGTTCAATTAACAGGCCCAAAAGTCCCAATACCAACGACAGCCTTTCACTCTGCTGCACTACACGGCGTTTACGTATGCATGGACGTATGCGTACTCAAATGCGAATGCGTATCCATTTTGTGCGATAAAAAATCATATCATGGCACGAATCACCTAATTGGTTCATAAGGTTTATTTCTTCAAGGCAGCTGGAGTCAACATTCCTTTAGGACTTGTATCGTATAGTCTGGCCTGATCCGGTCCGTTCTTGTCTGAATTGGCCTGACCAAGTCTAGCTTGGTCGGGTCGAAATTAACTTCTAATTGAAATGTCAACGTAAGTGTAGCTCAATCAATTTTGCAGGTATGTATTTATATGGACTCTTAATGCTTAGTAACTCGGTTTGAATCACCTAGATTTTGTTTCGATTCATATTGGCTTGTTTTTACGTCGTGGTGTCAAACTCAAGTCAGGGCCGAAATGCAGCAACTTTGGCAGCATTTGAAGTTGAAGTATTTTTTGTAGACCCCAAGACAGCTAATTAAAAACCACACTTGATTCGTACGATGTCAGCAAAAAAAAAAACCAGCAATTGAACTAAAGAATTAACAAATGACATTTTTTATATCCTGTGAAGAACTTTTTTTTACTAAATAGATCTCAATTTGTTTTTGCATTACATCTTATTAAAGTAAGAAAAGACCCCGTATTCATTCTAGGGTACGTTTTTATACGCAGATTAGCAAATTTCGACCGATTTGTCCCATATGAGCTATAGGATTTTGTTGTCCGATCCGGAGCAAACTTGGTGAAGGTAATGTAGCGTTACTAAATTTCTTCATACAAATTTTTTTACTTCTGACCGATTTATCCTATGGGAGCTAAAGGATATAATACGATCCAGAAGGATAGTTATAATGGTACCATACACACAATGTGTAAATTTGGTGACGTTATGGTGTTATTAGAATGTTTTTTTCCTTCCAATTTGCGGTGGTGGTATTAGGCGCGAGAAAAATTTGATATAAACATGATCTGCCTGACGCATGGACGGACTTTCATTCCAAATTTATGGGCTCTAGCTCATATAGCCTCTGAGATCTCAGCGTATTCACTTTATCTTTCCCTTCCAATTTTCGAGTACTTAATGCAGACCGAAAATCAGGTCTTATAAGTGGAAGATTCCAATAAAACAACGCAATTAGTTAGATAATTTGCAAACAATTTATGGAACACACCCGAAAGAATAACGATTTAAAAGTCACCAAAGTGACCTTAATTTCCAACAACTCAACACTTGGCCATATCGCAGGCCGATACTATTCTACTGCTTTTATTGTATTTATTTGTGTGCTTGTGTTTGAGTCTGTGTGTGTATCTATGGCGCCTTTTATCTAACTAATGCACAATCAAGGCCCCAGGCACGCAAAGACAGAGACAAAATTTATTGATAGCGACATTAATACCACAAGTTTGCAAATTTCTGTTGGCGAGCAAATTGCGTATGCACTTTAACGTTGACGGCATTTTTGCCACAGCTACACGCAATGGTCGCGATTAAAATCTAAATCAAATTAAGTCGCTTTAAGAGCCTATGCAAAAATTGAGGTGAAAAAATTGTTCAACAATGCAACAGCCAATGATAGAACTGGCAATAAAAAAAAACACACACACACACACTGTACAAGCGCAAAACGCACCACGCATAGTTTTCATGCGAGTTTAAAGCCGAGGCGTTTGGTATGATCTAATAAAATGCCAGATCTACCACATTTACGAAGGTGGGGCCAATCCAATGGCAGTAAACGATGCAGGTTGCAGGTTACAGGTTGCCAGCGAGAGAACTCGATAGCAAAGAGAATTGCCAACTGCCAACGACAAAAACTGCAAACTACAAACTGCAAACTGCAAACTGACAACTTCACAGTTGAACAGTCATCAATATTTTTCAGGCAGCCAGTCGCAGATTTGAGCTCTACTCTGCTCTGCTTTGCTCCGCTCTGAATTGGCTTGACTTGATTTGAGCTAAATTGAGTTGATTTTGTTTTTCCTAGCACTCGTTTTCCATCTTTTTAAGTATTTCATTTTGCGTGCGCTTATGTGTGAGTTGATTTTTTTTCTGTCGCCAAACTGGTGCGTGGCTGCTGCACATGCGTGTTAGCCAAAACTGACCGAACGTATAAAAGCGATTATAGGGCCGGGCTGGCTAACAGTCAGCCGCGTAGCTCTACATCGAGCGAGCGTTGCGTGTATCGTTTGCCGAAAAAGTTTAATGCGAATCGCAATCAATGATATAACAGCTAAATAAGTTATACGCAAAGCCTAAAGGATATTCATTTGATTACTGGACTACAGTGCAGATCGAGACTACAAATAATCAAGGATATTGTGATTTCTATACGATAATTAATTTTAGTTAAACTGCTCGGAATAAGTGAAAATATGAAGGTGGGTTCGTTAATTGTTGCAACGAAAATATAAGAATTATAAACTACGATATGCGAGAATCCTTTAAATGGATATTTTTATTTTAATTATCTGCTTATGAAAACAAAAATGAAAGTATAGTTATACTAAAACAAAAAAAAAAATATTTCTCAAACACTTAAAAGTTATTTTTTATCTTATGTTCCTCGTAGTGTACAAACTTCTGTCAAGTTTGAAATTGCACTTAAATAAGTGTGAAAACGAAATTTTAAAGTGATAAATAAATGTAGCCAATCCCTCAAGATTACAAAAATTTCGGACACTAACTGAACATATGATACTGAAGAAGCGGAAAGACTGTTTCCACAATTAAATTATAAACTACAAGGAAATTTATCAAAATATATAATGAATGAATCCAATTTTTTTTAATATACAAATTTGAACTTAACTCTAAAAAAAAAAAGATAAGAGAATGTTAGATCAATGTTAGTTATGTTATTTTTTAGCAATTATACCAATATAATTAATTCCAATGTTTACAGCTTCATAATTTTATGCTGCTGAGTTTTCTGTTCAGCTTTTCTCTAGCAGAACCCTCGCCCACATTGGCACCCTGTGTTCATGCAGATGGAGCCGCAGGATATTCATATTCTCCTCCAGCTGAAGTCAAGTTCTCCATAACGCCGGGAGTGACAAAGTACGCTCAGACGCCTGCCATTTCAAGCTACTCAGAAAATGGAGAGCTTCTGCACACATCTGTGGGCAGTGGGGTAGCCTCATATGAGTCTACGGCGGGAATTGCGGGGTACTCTCGCGGTGAAAAAACCCAGATAAACACATACGTAGCTCCAGCTCAGAAGTCCCTGTTTACGCCCTCGGCTGAATATGGTGGACCTGGGATTACCTATGCAGAAAGATCTCCAACTGCTAAGTATGCCACTACTGTGCCCTCTGGCATTGAGCTAAAAAATCTCGTTTCTCCTGCCTTGACCAAGACGATATTGACGTCTCCAAAGCTGCTGAACTCCTACCTGCCGCCCTCGCCTGCCTTGACGAAGGTGGCTACATACTCATCTCCTGGATACTCCTACAGTCAATCCACTCCAGCCGTTTCTAAGGTAGCCACTTATACCTCGCCCTCTTCTTCGGCCTCGGCGTCAAGCTTGCCCTACTACTCGCCGAAGGTTACCACCAAGGTCGAAACATATACCTCACCTGGGTACACCTACTCCAAGGCCACACCAGGCTTCTCAAAGGTGGAAACTTATAGCTCACCAGGCTATAGCTATTCTCAGGCTAGCCCCGGTATTTCGAAAATTGCTACTTATTCACCCTCGATATCATATGGTGCTCCAGCAATTGCAAAGGTTGCCAGCTATGCTTCACCTGCTCCAATTTTGACGTCATCACTGCTGTCACATACCTCAGGCTACTCTGGCACTTATGCTCCTTCCCTCTCTCAAACCTATTTCCCAGCTCATGCCACACATAACATAGCTGCACCTCTCAAGACGGAAACCTATCCCGCTCTTTCCACCAACTTCCATGCAAGTGAATCTGGTGCGATCTCCCATCAGTACATATCTAAGGTAGCACCAGCTTCTTACGCGGTTTCCCCTGCTCCTGTTCCCGTTCTAGCTGACACCAAAATTGCCAGCTTTGCAAAGTCCGAAAAAAGCACATTCTCCTTGGCACCTACTGTCACAAAGGTAGCTAGCTATGCTGTCCCTGCAATCTCCACGTACTCTGGCAAGTTGGCTTCATACAGCCAAGCAGGTGATGTATCCCATCAATACATATCGAAACCTATTGTCGCTGCATATCCAGCAGCAGCTCCTACCATAGCCAAGGTTTCTACATATGCAGCTCCCACAGTTTCCACTTACTCCACTGCTCCTGCTATCGCCAAAGTGGCCATCAATTCAGGACATGGAGCTGCTGTCTCCCATCAGCTGTCTCCCTACGCAGCAGCTCCTGCACTCACTAAGAGTGCCACCTATTCGACAGCGCCAGGCATTGCCAAGGTTGCTGCCTATGCAGCCCCAGAATTATCACAGATTACTACCTATGAAGTTCCATCTGTATCCTCTCATTCAGTTGCGCCTGCCACAACCAAACTGTTCACAAGCTTTGGAAGCTCTGGACATGGTGCAGTCTCGCAACAATATGTCAGCAAACCTGCGGTAGCCACCTATACTTCAGCTCCTGCAGTGACTAAGATAGCCAGCTATACTACCCCTGTAGTATCCACCTACTCTGCTGCTCCTGCCATCACCAAGGTAGCCACCAGCTATGGCAGTACTGGACATGGAGCTGTCTCCCATCAGTATGTCTCTAAGCCCGCTGTGGCCACCTACTCAGCAGCGCCTGCAGTTGCCAAGATTGCAACCTATACAGCTCCCGCAGTGTCCACCTATTCAACGGCACCAGTAGTCTCCAAGATTGCCTCATATGCAACTCCAGCCATTTCTACATACTCATCCGCTCCGTCAATAACCAAGGTAGCTACAAGTTACGGTGGCACTGGACACGGAGGAGCCGTTTCCCATCAATATGTGTCCAAACCGGCTGTGGCTACATATTCTGCAGCTCCTTCCATAACCAAGATAGCCGGCTATGCTGCCCCTGCAATATCCACTTACTCTGCTGCTCCTGCCATCACCAAGGTAGCCACCAGCTATGGCAGTACTGGACATGGAGCTGTCTCTCACCAGTATGTCTCTAAGCCCGCTGTGGCCACCTACTCAGCAGCCCCTGCAGTTGCCAAGATTGCAACTTATGCAGCTCCAGCAGTTTCCACATATTCAACGGCACCAGTAGTCTCCAAGGTTGCCTCATATGCAACTCCAGCCATTTCTACATACTCATCCGCTCCGTCAATAACCAAGGTAGCTACAAGTTACGGTGGCACTGGACACGGAGGAGCCGTTTCCCATCAATATGTGTCTAAGCCGGCTGTGGCTACATATTCTGCAGCTCCTTCCATAACCAAGATAGCCGGCTATGCTGCCCCTGCAATATCCACTTACTCTGCTGCTCCTGCCATCACCAAGGTAGCCACCAGTGCTGGCTATGGCAGTACTGGACATGGAGCTGTCTCTCATCAGTATGTCTCTAAGCCCGCTGTGGCCACCTACTCAGCAGCCCCTGCAGTTGCCAAGATTGCAACTTATGCAGCTCCAGCAGCGTCCACATATTCAACGGCACCAGTAGTCTCCAAGGTTGCCTCATATGCAACTCCAGCCATTTCTACATACTCATCCGCTCCGTCAATAACCAAGGTAGCTACAAGTTACGGTGGCACTGGACACGGAGGAGCCGTTTCCCATCAATATGTGTCTAAGCCGGCTGTGGCTACATATTCTGCTGCTCCTTCCGTAACTAAGATATCCGGCTATGCTGCCCCTGCAATATCCACTTACTCTGCTGCTCCTGCCATCACCAAGGTAGCCACCAGCTATGGCAGTACTGGACATGGAGCTGTCTCCCATCAGTATGTCTCTAAGCCCGCTGTGGCCACCTACTCAGCAGCCCCTGCAGTTGCCAAGATTGCAACCTATACAGCTCCAGCAGTATCCACCTATTCAACGGCACCAGTAGTCTCCAAGATTGCCTCATATGCAACTCCAGCCATTTCTACATACTCATCCGCTCCGTCAATAACCAAGGTAGCTACAAGTTACGGTGGCACTGGACACGGAGGAGCCGTTTCCCATCAATATGTGTCCAAACCGGCTGTGGCTACATATTCTGCAGCTCCTTCCATAACCAAGATAGCCGGCTATGCTGCCCCTGCAATATCCACTTACTCTGCTGCTCCTGCCATCACCAAGGTAGCCACCAGCTATGGCAGTACTGGACATGGAGCTGTCTCTCACCAGTATGTCTCTAAGCCCGCTGTGGCCACCTACTCAGCAGCCCCTGCAGTTGCCAAGATTGCAACTTATGCAGCTCCCGCAGTGTCCACCTATTCAACGGCACCAGTAGTCTCCAAGATTGCCTCATATGCAACTCCAGCCATTTCTACATACTCATCCGTTCCGTCTTTAACTAAAGTTGACACAAGTTTCGGTGGCACTGGACATGGAGGAGCCGTTTCCCACCAGTATGTTTCCAAGCCTGCTTTGGCCACTTATTCTTCAGCTCCTGCAGTGGCTAAGATTGCCAGCTATGCTGCTCCTGCTGTTGCCAGTTATGGAGCAACAAATTCAAAGACCTATGCTTCAGCTTCTCCAAGAATTGTATCTTATGGAAGCGCACCGGTCATAAGCCAAGTTGCCAGTAGTTATGGCGGGTTAAGTATTGGATCTGCATCTCATCAATATGTCTCCAAGCCAATAATATCTGGAATCGCAGCTGCTCCTGCTATTGCAGCTTTCGCCTCACCGGCAGTTGGTCATATTGCCAAAGGCCCTTCATTGGGGATCGGTTATGCCAGCTCTAGACATGGAGGAGCTGTCTCTCATCAATATGTTTCTAAGCCAACAACTGTAACGGTTGCTGCCCCTTCAGCAATCACTAGTTATACACATAGCATCTCCGAAGGCAAGCCCGATTTCGGCCAGGGTCTAGAACATGGGCACGGCTATGGATCATCTGCCCACGGATCACTTACTAAGCTGACTACGGCACCAGGTTCTGTGCACGCCTACGCCAGTAGCACGGCTTATGGAATTAATGCTGGTAAGCTTATTTCGTTTGAATAATTTATATATTGAAATTGGCATGACCAACACCCTTTTAGTATATATGTTCACCTTATACTAAAAAAGAGTAATCTAATAATTAAAAAAAATCTAGCGAGTTGACTGTTAAAGGACCCGATCTTTTTCTAATAACTTGTTCAGGGCTCCTTTTTTTTGATCAGACCAATTACCTATTGGTCTACGGAAGCTATATACTGGTCCAGTCAGGACCGTATACATATATAAAATCATCACGTACATAGAATGTTTTACATTGGTATAGCTAGCTCAATTTACACATTAAATTTCCGTGCAATTCATGCTGATCAAAAATATATATACTCTATGAAGCCAGCCACGGCTCCTTTTATCTGTTACGCAAACCTAATAAAGCACTTTACTCATTTTTACTTACTTTACGCCCACATAACACGTCCTCGAAAATTATTCAAAACCATTTTTATAACACCGTAACTTGGAAACGACTAAACCTATGGGGACCAAACTCGCACATTATGTTTATGGTACCATTATAACTATCCTCAATAAGTTTGAACCGATTCAGACAACTATATCTTATAGTCCAAAAAAGAATATTTGTATGACGACATCTAGCGTTAGTTGAGCGATCGCAACCAAACTCACACATTATGTGCATGTCATCATTATAACTATCCTCACCAAATTTGGTCAAAATCTTATTGCTCCCATAGGACAAATCGGTCGGATATTGGTGACTTGCATAAAAAAATTATAAAAATTTATTGACCGATCTCAACCAAACGTACACATTATGTGTATATCATGACTCTATATATCCTTACCAAATTTTGCCCATATCGGACAACTATATTGAATAAATCGGTGATTTTTATAGAAAAGCAAGAACTAAAATAGTACGGGGTCTTTTCAAGCCAGCTCGCTCGAATGTAGCCTTTCTAACTTGCTCAAATTACTTTAAATGGCTTATTCGATCGACATTTAATAAACAAATCATAGCAAATCTCCTTTTTCTCATATTGTATCCTATGATCAGAGACACAAATAGTATTATTCTTGATCTATGTGGTTAGTTAAATAAGTAACTAATTATTAACTTGACAGGAAAACTTAATTTGGGATCGACTGGTGGACATGATGGTTCCTATTATGGTGCCATTTCACTTGGACATGCTGCCGTTTCGCCTGCACTTAACTATCATGGAGCACTTTCCCACGCCGTAGGTGGATTAGCCCATCTCGGAGTTCCAGTTGCCGACTACAGCCATGGCCATGGGATTGGGCCATTCGGAGCTGGCTTCAATCGGTACGCTCCCAGTGTTTCTACCTTGAGTGCACACGCACCTCTGACGCCCGCTGCCTACTTGAAGACAGCTCCTACGGCACAGCACGCTCTGCTGAAGGTGTTGCCAGAGAAGCATTTGGAACATTTCGTAAGGATTCGGCTAATTAAATGTACAAATATTTTAATAATTTAGTATTTTAATTAATGGGGAACAGGATGCTCATCCGCGTTATGCCTTCGAGTATGCTGTGAATGATCCTCACACTGGGGACAACAAGCATCAGCGTGAGGAACGCGATGGCGACGTGGTCAAGGGAGAGTACTCCCTGGTCGAGCCCGATGGCAACGTGCGCACCGTAAAGTACTACGCAGATTGGGAGACGGGCTTCCATGCCGAAGTCGTCAACAGTCGTGATCAGGGTAAAGTCGTGACCAAGCGTCAGACGGCGGTCAAGTCATGAGGTAGAATCCATTAATCATAACACCGTCATTTTTATCCCTTTGTATGAGACTCTGTCTCTGCTCTCACCTAGCACCCGTTATGGTCAGTAACTTGTCTTGTTCCCCACCAACTGTTTAATCTTCTTTTCATTAAACATTAAACGTATTTATGTAGACTCCACAACAAGAACAACAAAAAAAAGACAGAAGGAAAAGGATCGCCGTTTTGCACCAGCATGTCCCCAGCTCATTTATCTGTCTCTTTATATCTGTATCTTTTGTGCGCATGTGATAAGCATTCCCAATCGAACTGCTTGCGCTGCTCTCTATCCTTCTCTACATTCATCCCTCCCACTCTCTCTCTCTCTCTCTCTCTCTCTCTCTCATTACACTGCATATGTATTTAAATGTGTGCATAAAAACACATCCGTACATTTGTATCGACATGTATATATTGTGTAAATTGTAAATGGAATAAAAAACGTTTAAGATACATTACCTTTTTCTTTTCATTGTCGCATATTAACCAAAGGCTTTTAAGGTCTACATTGCACTGCAAATTACTGATTAGCTGAAAATCCAGTTAGTGGCATGGTTCATATAATCGCTACTTTAAGATTTACAAATAATGTCAATTATATGAAAAGATATTGTTTTTGCGGAAAATTTGCTTACTTTATTTATCAGTAGCAGAGTTCCTTTATGCATCAGTTAAATTAAATTTGTTTCAATGCCATGCCCCCTGCCGCCCTTACAACTTACAACTACTAAAGCTTCTATGACCAAATTCACGCATTATGTGTCGATAACTCGACTGCCGATCAAGAATATGAGCATGTACTGTATGAGGCAGACTTCGCTTCTGACAAACCTAATAGACCTCTATACTATGTTCGAGTACGGGGTCTAACAAGTGGCAGTGTCACAGTCGGCTCGCGATTTTAGAATCCTCTTTACTCAGTCTTAATATATTATGTATTAATAATGGGGTATGATATTGTAATAAAATTTATGCTATCATACTAATTCATATTTCGAACATACATTTTATACTATCTGCAAGAGTAGAGTGGGTTTGTGAAAAGTATGTAACAGGCAGAAGGAGGCGTGGCAGACCCCATAAAGTATATGTTTTCATGATCAGCATCACAAGCCGAGTCGACATAGCGATGTCCGTCTGTCCGTGTGTCTGTCTACCAAATTTGAAATGGAAGTTCAATTTTTGGACGCCAACAACCGCCCGCACAAAATCTATAAAACTATTTTCACATCACCATAACTTATAAACGACTAAAGCTAGAGAGACCAAATTCACACATTATACGTATGGTACCATTATAACTATCTTAACCAAGTTTGATCGGACAACTATAGACTATAGCTCCCATAGGACAAATCGGTCGAAGAATGGTGATTTGTATGGAAAACGCATACTAGAAAGAGTACGGGGTCGTTTACAGTCGGCTCGCTCGACTATAGCCTTTCTTACTTGTTTATATTAAATAATATTTAGACACAAATTCTTACCGATTCTGATTAAAAACAAGTTTAAAAGGCTACAAAGGCTGAACCAAATTTGGTAAGGATATATAGAGTCATGACATTCACATAATGTGAGAGTTTGGTTGAGATCAATTAATTAAAACTAAAAAAAATCTACAGATGTCTTTGTCGGATTTGTGCAAAACTCGGTCAGTAAAGTACGAAGCGTTTTACCACTTAACTCATAAACCCACTCAAAGAAAGTGATCCGTCTGAAGTCTATTAGAATATTTAGTTGACTTTTTGATAATTTAACTATTTATTGTATGAACTGCAAATTTATATAATTGTTGAACAACACGCAAAACTAACAGTGTAATTATAATGTAATCATAATCGTTATCGTAAATGTAATAAAAATATGTTAAGCAGCAAATCACATATACCTTTGTTAGTCCTTGAAATATATTTGGGTCTAATACTATTAACTTGGCTTAAAACGCTCGCCGCAAATCACCGCTGATGAATAAGCCGAAGTCCGAATGGGTTGCTCGATGTGGATGCCGAGTACAATATGTTTGGAAGATATGTCGCAAGAGGCGGCTTCCCTGCACCTCGATCTGCGCACGGCGTTGGTGGGCACTGGGACCCAGATCGAAATGGGCGAGGAGCCATTGCTTTTTCAAGCCGCGCAGTTGTTCTTCCAAAAAGCTCAACTGTCTGCTGGACCCCAGCTTGGGCACATAAAGCGGTTCGAGTGCGGCAAAGCTTTTGGAGAGTTCCGAGCCCTGAAGTCGTACACGAAGTTTGCGTTCCTCTCGCAAGGCTTGATACATTAGGTTTAACTCCTGATTGGAACTGCGAGTTGAGCTGGTAGCACACGCTGTATCCTCCTGTTGCTGCTGCTGCCAGCGCTGCTGGACATGCTCCAGATTACTTAATTTCTCGGTTAATGTGTTGAGTGTATGCTGCAGAACTGCCTCTTTGGAAAGAAGGCATTGCTCGAGCTGCTCAACGCCCTCGGCCATTTGAATTAATGCTTGGCAATGATCCTGACTCAATCTATTCAATTGCTTCTCAGCCATCTCTTTACGAACCTGCACCTCCGAGTAATCCTGTTGCTTCAACTTGGCCATGTACTTTAGAGACTTTATTTCCTTGTCACGTTCGACGACTGCCAAATCCAAGCTCTTTATATCTTCATAGTGACGCTTGACTTGGGCAACACGTTGCTGCAAAGTGTTGCAGGAGGCATGACGCATGTATTCAGTGTTGACATCCCTCGGCTCCAGCAACATATTCAGCTCCTCCAGCTGCTCCTCTAGCAACTGCATGCAACGCTGGCTGTACGTATGCAGTTCACGCTGTTCCGCTTCTTGGCTGGGCGCAAATTTTGTGTAGTTTAAGCAGAGAATCCGCCAGAGCTTCTCGTGTGCAATACCACCGTTGGAGTCTTTGCTAGCCTCTCTAGCGGATATGCCCAGCATGCTGATAAGGGCTCCAATCGCTTCGTTCGCCTCCAGGATGCGTTGATAACGGGCACTCTGCATTCCTGTCCAGGCAGCAGAGGTCTTGTTGCTGGCTAGCTTCCGCTGGAGTTTCTTAAGTTTCTGCTTGAGTGCACAGCTTTGTTCCATGAGCAGCTGCATGCACTGAAAGGATGCAGTCTGCTCATCTCCCAGCTGGATTATGGTGTGCAGCAACCCTGCATTGGCATTAACCGCATCCAAGCCCGCCTCGTACACCTCTATCAGCGAGATATACAATTGCTGCTCATCCAGAAGTTCCACTAATGTCTGTGGAGCCATAAGGTTCTGGTAGAGACCATTGATGTAGTGCATCACTCGGCGTATAGGCTCACAGTTAGTGTTCTCGTCCAGCTGAGCCGTCTTTAGCAAACGCACAAACTCATCCAGTTGTTGTTCCTGTGACTCCAGATCACTTCGGTAGATGGCAGCATGGGTGCAGAGCTCGTAGTCACAATGATTTAGACCGTAGCGAAACTGTTGCAGCACGGACTGAAGACTCTTTAGTAAATAGATGCACTGCGCCCGGAAGATATACCTCTGCACGGAGTACCCTTCAAAGATAGCATCGCGTCCTAAAAAAATGGGAATAGAAATAAAAATCATAAATTACTATGCTTGGTAAACACAGAACATTTTCATACAAATTCATGTTTAGAGCGTTATTTAGACCGATTGTCTCTACGGGAGCTTTACGATATAGTCGTCTTAGTCAGAATTTTTATATTATTGGATAATGTATTTTGTGTGAGTATCATTAAGATTGCTTGGTCATAGAAAAAGGTTTTCAGACTAATTCATATTTAGAGCATATTTTCAACCGATTCTGAAGAAATAATCCCATTTATATGGTTGTGCGATTTGGATCAAACTGCTCAGTATATGTTATCCCTAGACATGCACTCCCTATGTAAATTGGGCTTAGATAGCATTGCTAACAAATTAGTTGTCTATACTAAAACATGCTATTTGTTTCTGATCCGAAGACCTTAGGACTTAAAAATATTAACAGGCATATCTACTACTTAGACCATTCTTCACGAGATAACAAGCATGGTTTATGTAGGTAAACATAAAGTTAACTCTTTGAATGCAAGCCAGCTTACATAAATAATTACATTTTTCATACAATTCACTATCATTTGACCAGTTTGGTCAATAAGAGCCGGGTTTGGTTGCGAAAATCAACAAACATTTTTATAGAAATCACATATTTTACAGGATTTGTCCTATTAGAGCTATAGGGCATAGTTGTGCGATCAGGATCTTGGTCAGAATATAGATGTAGATGTCCAATCCGGACCAAACATTAATTACATTTGTTGGATTGTTATCAGTTACTTACCAAACTCGCAGGCATTGGGGAACTTCTCATTGATAGCCTGGCAAACAATTTCCAGTTTCTCGCTCATGCGTTCCAGTAGGAGCATGACGAGAACAACGTCGTGTTCCCCACCACGGAGGAGGAACTGCTCAGGAACAAAGGCAAGGATGTGCTCCAGGTGGCGGACCTGGACACGCATCTCCACGGTGTTCAACTGCTGCTCCAGAGCACGTCCATAGGCCTTGCTAACGCTGAATATTTGTTGGTAATCGGCTTGGCTCTGCTGGGATGTTTCCTCCATCTGCGATTCGTTTGCACTGCTGAAGTCCTCGATGGATAGAGTACCGCCATCTGTCTTGAGCTGCAGTTGCTCCTGCAGCTGACGCACCAGTTCCCTGAACTTAATTATGGTCATATCCCGATCGTAAAGACTCTCAAGAGCCGCGTTCTTTTGATGATTCAGAGTCTTTACTTGGCTGCTTAGTTTGTCTATTTCATCACGTAAGTCCGATTCTAGCTCCTGGTTACTTTCAATAAGCTGTTCCTGGATTTGTTCGAGGGCTTCAAGTTCGTTGACCTCATCTTCAAGGAGTTTTACACGCTCTTCCAGCTCAAGTTTAATGGTGGCCAGCTGTGTCACCATAGATTCGGCTCCCAGGGAGGCGTCCACCTGCTCCTTGAGTTCCATAAGTTGCATTTCCATTTGATCTACACGGCTACTCTGCAATTCTTTAATGCTTTTTAATTCATTTATTTCTGAATGTTTCGTTTCCAACTCTTTGTGTGTGCGCTGTGCCAGCTGTTTCTCGTGGGCGAGAGTGTCCCGTAATCGAACCACAGTTTGCCTTAACCGTTGATTATATTGCTCTAGACGAAGAAACTCGCCTGCAGTCTGGACTGTAGTTTCATTTGTGGACTGCTTCTCGTTTTTGTCAAGATACTGGCTTTCGTCCTGTTCCTCCTGCTCAGCCCTTAGGATCTCCAAGTCCAGGCTAAGCTCATCATTCCGCTCTTGTGCCATTTCCAATTCCATTTGAAGTGTTTCCAGACGCTCTTCGGCCATTTCCTTGTCTAGCGTCAAAATCTCTATACTATCAGCGACATCGTCCAGTTCTCTTTTATATTTTGATGCTGTTTCCTGTGCCTCGCGCTGCTCATGACGGCAGCGCTGCAATTCCCTCTGTAGCAGCGCCTGCTGTGCCATTATCTGGGTCTTAAACTCTAACAGCTGCTCATTGTGAATCCTAATGCGCTCCAGTTCTAATAACTTAAGCTTGTCTTCGCTCCTTTGCACCCGAAGCAATTGCAGCTCCTCCTTAAGTTGCCGCTGCTCCGGGTTGTCCAGTGGTGGCGCCACTGTGGATGGAGTTCGCAGAGTCGGTCCCGGAGTGAACTGCGGACATAATATCTCCAAGAAGCCAGGCTCCACGAATGCAGCCGGAGCCACGCGCTTTACGCTGCTAGTGGGACTCATGCTCGTCTTGCTCCTTTTGGGAGCCATTGCCAAAGGAACCGGCATGGCCAAAGTTAGTTGAGCTGTGGAACTTTGTGCTTGGGCCGTGGTTGGCTTGGGCTGACTAATGCGAGTTGGTCGTAACTGTGTATAAGATGTTGAACGACGCTGATTGCAGGTCAAAGGTCGTGTCGTTAATGCCCACGTCTGGCTGTCCACTGCGGGCGGCTCCGGCTTCGAAGCCGATTGAGCCATTTCCCGATTCCCTTCACATTTTTCCCGACATCTTTCGGCATCAACTTTTAAACTATTTTTAGCTGGTTCTGATTCGATTGGCGTTGTCTGTACAGAAATTACAGCTTCACTGCCTCTCTCAGTCTCTGTCTTTACTTCCTGGGATCTAATCTGCAACAGCTGGAACTGGGGCTGAGCCTGAGTCTGAGCCAGGGCCTGAACCTGAGGTTGTAACTGTGTCTGGATCTGTTCCTGAGGTTGATCGGATGTTACCCAAGTCTTGGAAGTAGTCAGTGCAAAGACTGCCTTTTCTGGAAGTTTCTTTAAGGCTCGGGCAGTCGAGGTTGTGGCCTCTCTTTCATTATCCTGTGAATAGCACAGACTAGCCTTAGACAAATAGACATAGCTTAACACAGACATATCGTACAACTCACCTGATCATATGTTGGATTCCTGCTGCTTCGGCTTCTGGAAACCAACTTGGACTTGCCCAGATCACGCTGCATATTGTTCTCGGATCGATAAGTATTCTGTTTTTTATTCTTATTTTTCTTCTCTATCGGCTGCAGCTGCTGAGCACGCACAAAAAGACCATAGTTGGGGGCACATTTAAAGTAGGTTCTACCATGAATGGTGCCATTGTTTTTGCCCCTCGGCTCATCGAGCACAACACCAAACCACTGACCCTCAGCAAATGTGGTGTGGCCAACAAAAGCGACTCGGCCACAGAGCAGATTCTTACCCGACACTTCTACACGCTGTCCAAGTTTGGGTTCAACAGTTGACATATTCACGGCAAGCTTACGTCATTTTGGTCTATTGCACAGCTCGGCGGTATTTTATATCGAACGTTGGCGTGCCTAATCCCAGTAAGCAGAATTTTTGCCAACAGTAATACAGAAATGATGCGTGGTCGTCGTCATCGACACAGTGACTCCACCCCAGCTGCTCAACAACAAAGGGCTACAGCTACGGCGCAGAATCGTGCAATCGTATTTGGGGTTGGTAATCGAAACGAACTCCACGTGTCTCAGTTCATTAAATAAACTAGTGATTTAAATAAGGTATATGCGACTGGTTGCTTAAATGTGAATTGGATCAACTGGACTTGACCCAATCCTATTGCCTATAGTTATTCAATAGAGTCTTCTTCTGCTTTGTATTCAGATATCGACAACGTGCAGACTGCTCCTCCCGCAACATGGACACAAGAATTCCAGTGTTGTCTTTTGTCAGACAAGTCTTTGAAGTAAACATTAACACTTTAATATAAATTAATCTGCTAATCTCGTCAGCTGAATTTTTTACCTGCACTGCATTGGATCGATCAAAATCCATTCTAATAACATTCAGCATTCGATCACCGAAATCAGCCAGAATAGATTGGGAACTAATATCATCTTTTGCAGTTTGAGAAACCAATTTTGCATGTGGATTTTGCGATACATGTGTGTCATTCCACATGTCTTCATTATGTAACATATTTACATCGTTTATCATGTCATCTTCATGTAACATATTTTCATCAGGTAACACATCTGGCACAATTGCACTGAGCGTGCTTAGATGGGATAATGATAATGATGTCCTTGATGGTATTGATGATGTTGACGGTGGCATTTCATTGACAAGCTCCTGCAAACTCTGTGGGCTCACCTCATTAATGGGACGCATGTCGAAATCCATTTCACGATTACAGCATGCACAGCTACCAACAACCTTGACGCGTTTTGCCATTATTATGATTTATGTGTATTTTCACTAGTTGTTACTTTCGGATGATTGTATTGTGTATGAGGTGGATGATGTGATTTGAAATGATGTCATTCGATTGGAAAACAGTTTTTTAAGCTTTTGATGAGCCTACTGATGTATTTTAAATGTTAAAGACTTTGCCGAATGCTGGTTCCCTGAAACACTCAGCATCGCTTATTTATTATTTATCATATACAATAATCCAACTCTTTAAAGATATTTAAACCTAATACGAATTTATTGTAATTTTGTAATGATTTACAGGAAGGGCCAAAAAAATGACTATTGACTACTGACTATCTGTCGACCGTTGTGCTATAGATTAATACGTGTCACCAAATCTTATAAATTTATTAAAAATTAACTAAAAAACATTTCGGCAAATGGGACAGGTGGATTTGCTGCTTGTGGTGAACCATTTGTACTGTAAGCAAAAAAAATTAATTTTAATTTGGTTACTTTTAAATTTATTTATTTGGATTTCTTGTATTACCAAGCAGGGTCCGTGAAATTTCTTTTTGCAGGTCTTGCAGACTAGTTTGGGCAGCTGACAGGTGTCCTGGTGTATGACCGTATAGCAAACATAACATTCTTCAACGCCTTCGAATTTCTTGTCCAGGTTGTTTTTCCACAGAGTGAGCCCATCATAAATAGTGCCATTCTATCGAAAAATCAACATCAAATCAAATCCGTATATATACCCAACGATTGGCATTAAAAACTTACCTGATGTATCAAATAAATTGTCAACTGCATGCCCACATTCCGAGCATTTGCACGTCCGCCAATTTGGTTACCACACTCAACTTTAACAGCGCCTAGCGGATAATTGGGAGCTAGGGTTATAACCAGCTCCATACGAGCTTCATCAAGAGCATAGACGGCCAAAACTTCTCGTGTTGATGTGTGCACAGTGACCTGAAATTTTTTTTTCTTATTATTATTTGTTTCATTTTTAAACAATCTGTACAGATTAGAATTAGCTAGAAATTTTAATTAGTAAAACTTATAAACACTACAGTAAATATTTGTTCTGCAATAACTCTTGAACAATCAAGAATTTCATTAAGATATGTTCCTCTTTTAAAAATACCGACTGTTTAGATTAATTATTATAAGTTACTCTATGGCCATGTTGAAAAGTTTTTAATAAAAAGTTATTTAAATTATCGATAACAACTTTTAAGCTTTATAAAAATCGGACAGAAATTTATTTTAAGAAGCACTAATGAATTTCTATGGTTTATATCAGGTGTAGTAAAAAGAAATCCATTGTTTGTAATATTTTAAACTTTAGTACTCTGTATGTGGCTGTTTTTTCTTGGATTGATTTACAACAGATTCGTAAAGATCACAAATAGTACAAAAAAGTTTTTTTGAGAGTTTTGCATTTGATTGCTAAATCTTAATATCAGGACCATAAGACCATGGTTAGATACTTATATTTAAGAAATCTATCAGAACTTTCAATTTCATCTAATTTATGCAAAAGCTTAAAATCTTCAACATTATGTATGAATAGGAGAAAGTACTCAAAACAAATTCTAATCAAATAATGTATACATTTAATGCCGACTTCATACTGACAATAATATCGTGAAATTTTGTCAATCATAAATTTTTAAAGCCATTCTTAACTTTTTGGCATTCTATTTAGTAGTGCCCTCATACACCATCTTAGCTTCCAAGCATAGAAACCAATATTTCTTTCGAAAACTCAGTAGACATTGCGGCTTTAAGCCTTAAACTCAAGAGCTAGGCGAGTTTTATTTAAAGTGAGCCCAAATCTAAATGTGTATGTTAAAACCACACGTTAACGAAGTTGACCAAGTTGGAAAATATGGTACCATTGGAAATATTTCGAGCCATTGTAATCTTGGTTCTGCTGGTCAGCATTATTGTTGTCTTTATGATGCGAATGTATTTAGAGGAAGAGCCCGAGTAAACTACCCAAAACTGAAAGATACTGAAAGGTCACGTATAAAGAGTCATTCCCACCTGCATATTCTCGTGCTTTTCCTTGCGGTTAGCGATGGCCTTGAGCTCTTCCGTGCATATGAGTGCACTCACATAATTCGTCGTCAGATTATCCACAAAGTTCTTTTGTCTGGACTGGCAGGTGTTCCACCATTTACGGACCACGGCGGGAAGCTTCCGAAGAACCTCCGTGTATAGATGACAAGCGTAGCGGTCGACTGACAGCAAGGGATCTGTTTAAAAGAGAAAACCAAGATAAGCATGTCACGACTTTATATTTTTTTTTGTTAGCAGGCCCTGAAGAAGTTAGACAATAAAGTTTCACATTTCATTACAAAACAGCTTGTGGGTACATCCGAAAGTAGTTTGCATATTTATTTTGTTTGTGATATTTTTGTTGAATTTTTTGTTGCACTAAATATTTCTCAAATTTCTTGAATCATGGAAAAAAAGCCTCTGAACTTTTATGAAATGGCCAGCGATGTGCCCATTCGCGAAGTCAAGCTGGAAAGTGAAAAAGCGAGGGTTGGAGAGCCAGTAAATCTTGCTCAGACTCCAAGCGATCGTCCTCCTCCGCAACGGGAAACTGCGGACGCAGGTGCGACTGTGGCGGATGAGCTTAACGCGCGTTTGGCTATGGTCCAACTACGACCTGACCGGGCCAAGCGCATTAAGCGCCTGGTGAAGTCACAAATACCCGAGGCCCAGCACATGTACAGATACTTTTGTATCTGCCCGCGCTATAATCCCTGCTATGTGCCCTGCCAGCACACCGGCCAAATAATAATTGATAGAGACATGCTCAAGAGGGAGGAGCACATATGTTTCTTGGCCACGCCAAAGAAAAATTTTCTTTCGCCTCAACGACTTAAACAGCCGCATTATATAACCAAAAAGATCTACGTGCCCATCTGCACAGCACGCATGGAACGTCTTGCCATACCACATCCAATGAGAGTCAAGGACACTTTTAAGTATTTTAAGCACGTCCTTCCGCCACGTCACATAACGGCCCTGCAACAGCAAATGAAACCGAAGCCACCCGTTGAAGCCATGACTATGGAGAAGGCAATGGAGTACATGGAGGAGGAAATGCGACAACGTCGTGCACAAAAACAGCAGCATAGAAAGCGCTGCAACGGACTCAAGAAAATGATCTTAGAGCGACAACGAAAACAGATGATGAAGATCGTATGCGTACTCTTTGAAGAGATGAAAGACTTCCTACTCAATGATCAATTTATTATTGACGAGCAGTCTCCACTCTGTGCTGTGATCTTAGAACGCATTAAGGAATTTACGGGTAAGTTCACACTACTAATTTTTGATCAATTTGACACAATATGAATATCACTGAATATTCACAATTTGTTATTAGACTTCTTCCGACATAATGTTAAACAGTAATAGTGTTAATTGGTTGTTTATTCAATTAAATTCCTCAGAACAAGAGTTCTATACGACAAGCAACCTGCGGGATTATCAGCGCATTTTGGCCAACAATTTGACTGTTTGGATAAACAAGTTTATCTCGAACCTGAATATTTACCTAGCCCCTCAACAGATACCTGTGGCTCGCACAATGCATGCGGACAGAGGAGAACAATTTGTGCCAATGTCAGATTACATTTCGCTGTCTGAGGAAATGGGAGAAGAGATGCAAGATGATTACGACTTTGATATGACCGATTATGAGGACTACGGAGAGGATTACCTTCCTGAAAATCTTCCCTCGGAGGAGACGTTGATAAACTAATACGAGGAATTATATCAATACCAACTTACCCTTCAGTTGAAACCAGCTAAGCTCCTTATAGACATCATTACTGTGCCACTTGGCGCTGTGATTCTTCAATATGTCCACGGGCATGGCCCGAAAGAGAAAGTGAAGAAAATTCTGTAAATTGATGGAAAATTTTAAGTGTTTCGACCAAATTCTAAGTAAAACTCTAATGACAGACAAATTGTACAAATATTTACCTCTTCATAGTGATTCTCATTTAACCAACTTGTGTAAACAGATCGCAATGCAACTGGAGATTTGGCGCAAACATTTATTATGCAGTCCCAAATCAGCAAATAGCTGAAGGCGTTATGTCTATCAATTGGTTGTAGATCATCCAATTCAGATAGCTTAAAGTTGAACTCTTCTACATATTTGCGCATGAGTACATCATATCGCGTTAGGTAATCCTCAAAGCGATTTAAAAAGTGCCATTTGGAGATCGTTGAACAAGCTGCTTCCATGTTATCATTTTTTGTATCATTAACCCTAATGTCATCGGCTACAAAATGAGGAGTCAACTGTCGCAGGGCCTGCACCGCGTTCATTCGCACGCTGTGCTGTGTACTGTGCAGCTGCCTTAATAGCAAATTGCAGAGATGGTCCAGAGAAACCTTTGATTTGGCAGCTTTGCAAAACTAGGGAAAAGAAAGCGGTTACGAATAGATAAAAGATAAACAAATAAATAAACAAGCTTTGATAAACTTTAGTTACCTCGTAGACTGAACTGTAGTCTAACAACTCCAGCGCAGGCATAATACGATCCACCAAGGCTTCGTAGCAGACACGATACTCTTGGTTCACTTCTATGTCATGGGTAAGATGATAGTATGCCTTAAATAAAACAACATTCACATCCCTGGCAAAGAGACTTTCCCACTCATCAACCACATTTTTGAGCATCTCCGTTGAACTCTTTTGCTTTTCGGAGCGAATAAAGTTGATTAACGTAGCAAACAGTTGATAAACAGTAACAATAAAAACGGATGTCTGAACATACAAAGAAAAAATGCTTTCAATTATTTCTTGTGTAACAAAAATTTTTTTTTACTTACCTTGGGATCACTGTAATTCGTTATAGACTTGGCAACAGTGAGCACCCAGGAGCTGAGGCCGATACGAATGGCATCCCAGTTTTTAATGGTTAACTCATAGGGAAAACGTTGCAAAATTTCATTAAGCAGTTGGATAAATTCCACAGTGTTAATTACCGATTCATAGGGTTGATTCAACATCTCACTAAAAAATTTAAAGGTCATTTAATATCTTAACTCTAGAAATCATTTTTTAATAATTAATGAACCTACACATTATAAAGCAGCAGCTCCTTTTGAGTACTCTGCAGATCACCTACGCGGGTCAGGAACTGCAGAGCAGAGTCAATTATGTTGCGATCTGTTTGCTCATTAACGTTAGACTGGAAGTTATTGAGGATCAGACAGCGGAATACGGTTGCTTTGACCCACATATCAGTTGGCTCCGTTCGCATGATGGCGCTATTTAAGTTCAACACTTTTTGCGAAAGTTTTGGCAATAAATACTGAAAAAATATCAATTAATACATTTATGGATGCAATGGTAAGCAAATGGGGGCGAATGGCAAATACCTGCAGCGTCATCACGTAAGCCCTGAATGCTCCCTGGAGCACAAGCAGATCAGCCAAATCTTCGTGTAACAGAATCGTGGCGCTTTCTTCAAATGCCGCATATTGCGCGCTGTAAATCAAATAACCCAACTGACGGCAGCTTATGACACTGTCTTGTTGTGCGGCGTACTGCTTCATGCGATCCTTGATAATGTCCACTAATTCGCTACTGTTGCCCATAAAACTGCGAACCTTTTCGGACAGATAAAGAGCCAGTTCCTCGCAAGCGGTGTTCACTTGGGAGCTGACTTCTATCCACATCTCAGCAGCACTGGCAATTTTCATGCACTGTAGAGTCTCCAGGATAAGGGATTCACTCCAGTGCTTGAGCAGATTGGCGTTAGGATCACAATAGTCCTCTGTGAGCTCATCCTCGCCTTCACTTAACTGGTGTGCTGGTTGCGAGTTTTCCACACGGCAAACTAGTTTGCAGATTGTGCTAAAGTTCAATGCACCTCGTCGCAACAGAGTATATATTATGGTCTCATCCATATCCGCCTTGTCGAAAGCGACACCAGGGGTTATCGATTCCTGAATTGCTGCCAGCAGCACACAATGATTTTCAAATTGGATAACCTTATCCGCTGTCTTAAGCTTTGAACTTAGCAAAGCGTCAATGGTTTTGTCAACGCGCTCCAAACGCATTGATTCATCCTCAATATTTTCTGTGGAACAGATGACAAATTTGGTCATCGCTTCTGCCATGCTCTCCATACTACTAGCATTTAAGTCATCACTGTGCGCCAATTCTTCCACGATGGCAGCGCAGTTTTCCAAAAGCTCATCATCGATTTTAATGTCTTTACTGGAGAGCGCGTCCTGCCAGCAAGTGGTTATTTCCCAAAGGGTATCCTCCGAAAGATAATCGCCCACTCGTTGCTCTAAGCTGAACTTGTATAGTTTCAGAAAGACTTGCTGTCTCACGCCAAGTGAAGAGTTGGACTGACTACATATGACAGGCATTATCTGGGCTATAAAACTGCCACACACCTCAACCATGTCGCTGGAAGGCGGTTGTTCCAGAGGAGCACACATAGCCAATACAATGCTGTCCACCGTCGTAGCATTTATCAGTATATCGCCCGAGTCCGTTTGGAAGAAACATTTATGCAACAGGTTCAACTTATCCCTATTGTTGTCCACGACAACTTCCTTGGCAATCCTTGAGATTGTAGCACAAGTTTCTGGACTGGCGAGCATTTTACGCACAGCGGGTTCAGAGCACAAGGGATAGGAGAGCAAACGATGCAGCAATAAATTTTGTAAGCTATGTTGTTGTAGCTACAAACAAAGATTTTTAATATATAATCTATACATTATATTGTTTTTGTTTCACTTACCTTTAGAAGCTTTTCCTCAATGTAGTCGAAACGCTGCACAGGCTCAAGCAAAGCGAGAATCTCAAATAGTATCTCTACTACGTTCTCGCAACTCTGATCATTCACTTTCTCCAGCAGCGCAACAAACTTATTAAGCGTGTCCCTCAGGTCACCCACCTCTGATAAACTCTTGTAGAACTCGGCATCTGTGAACATCTTGGTCAGTGTGCGCACCTGGTGAATGTATCGAGCAGAATTCTTGCTATTGTTTGCCTTTTCCAGGCAAATGCGCACTAGTTTGACTACTAGCTGTTTGAGCTCCTTTTGAATAAAGGCGACATAGCATTCCCCTTTCTTCGAAGGTGTTAACTGGGGGGAGACTTGATCCGCACTCGGCACTTCCCCATCATTCTCCACAAACTTGACGGTCTGTGTTTCCAAGCTGGGATTCGCCACATGCAAATCCTGGACCAGCAACAAAACATGTAACAGCCACTGCTCATTGACGTCATCCGCTGCTAGATCCCGTGTGACTATCTCAAAGATGCGGGTCCAAAAAACATTCAGCAACTTTACATACAAGGAGCAGGAGCTTTTATTGCTTTCATTATTGCACTGCCGATCCCAGAACGCGACCAGCGCTGAAGTGTGCTGGAAGAAGTACTTAGCGTGTGCATTCTCACTGAGCAGCAAATTTTCAATGGGCTTCAGCAGCTGCTGATCAAGCAATGCAAGTGCAAACTGCTCCTCCTCTGCACTCCGGTCTGCATTATTGTTAACGTGCTGGAACGTAAAACGCAGACATTCGAAGTACGCGCTGTGCATAATCGATGTGTCACCCTTGGACAGAGGCGGATCATGTGGACCCACAATTCCAGATTTCAAGTTATCGAAGAATCGCTGATAGAATTCATAGAGGTCCAAGCCTTGTAAGCTATCACACGTAATCTTGGACAGAAACGGCAGAAGATTGGGACAAATCGCCTGAGCATTACGATTGAAAGCGTTGCTTAGAAGAGTTAACAGCTTCGGGAGCAATGTCTTGCGTATATTGAGAGGAGTATACCTGGAGAGGCCAATATGAAGAGGATTATTTACCTTTAAAATGCATATAAAAAGCAGAGTTAATAATTGTATCTCACCAGTCATCGTAGTTGTTTTGCAGAAGGAGAATACAGCCCCAAACGTGTGGTGCCACGAGGGGATCTGCGTCGTCTAGGAATTGAAAACTTGTAGTTACAAGTTGTGCTTTTTGTGGTGTGAGTACTTCTAATAGCTTGGAACACAGTAGGACGTGATAGAGGCATTCAAACCAGGCAGCTCTGAAATCCAATGTGTATTTCTATTAAATGCCACTTGTAGTTCAAAAATGAGTTTATCTTACTTGATGGAAGGTTGTTTGTGCTTGGCAAACGTCCAAAACTTTTGATGTGCCAATAAAGTCTCCAAGCCTTGTTTTAACTGATCCAACTCCTCTGCCTGTGATGTTTGCTCCACGAAAAAAGACAGCTCCTTTAAGCTGCTGATCACAACACGATAGTATTTTTGCTCCGACTCCTCCGGCTTCAGATTTTTACCAATGGACAGTGTCGCCGAGGTGTGAAATATTAAATTACGGGCGGTGTACTCGATTATTTCACTTTGGCAGTGCAAGCACACTTCGCAGGTCCGTGCAAAGGTCTCCTGGAACGAGTTGCTGGCAATGCTGGCAGCTGGCGCGTAGTTGTCAAAACGACTGGCGATCCATACTGGAACCAGTTGTTTTAGATACGGGGCCATTGCACGCTTGCATTTGGACATAAGCAACTGCATCACAAGCTGTGTTTGCTCGCGCACAGCATGTTCAATGTCAGTCGCCAGATTGTGATAAAATTTCGGCCACAGTGGCAAAATGTTCTTTAGTAAATCCAGATCGGATTCAGTTATGAGTTCGTGAAGCTCTTGCAATGCCTTCTTTTTAGTCATTGGATCCTTTTTGGACAGCTTACGTAGTATAATTTGCGTCTGAGGGCTAATGTTGACATCGAATGTTTCTGGCATTTGGTCCGCGCTGGCAAAACCCGGAGCAAAAGGCACCAAGTTACCATCAGCTTGGGCCGAGAAGCCAACGAAAACGGGCGTTGTACTGCCCAATAGCTCCGCGGATCTACTGCTACTCGATGGCTAATGGCGCAAAAACAGATGAGTCAGCAACATAGTATTTCTTAATGCTTTAAAAATACTTACTTTTGCATTGTTTTTAGTCCGAGGCGTTTGTTTCGTTTTTCCACCCATTCTAACACGTTGAAGTAAGCTAGCAATGTGACCGAAGGTACGCAAGGGCAATAATACATTCAAGACCGTACAGTCATACGATAAATCAGCTGTTTGGTATTTCAAAAATTAAATAAATATATTGGAATTTCACAATGAATCTAAATTGGAATCGATTGCATCGACCGATTAATAAACTATAGAGGGTTTTTGAAACGAGTATTTGTTAACGAGTTATTTTTTAAAGTTTAAATTCCGATTTTTTACTTTGTTTAATTTAATAGTAATTACTCTACAGTAGAAAATGAACATAATAATGTGAGGCAAATGATTCATCATAATTAATGAATCAATAATCAAATCAATTAATGGAATTCATGTTTATATACGTATTCCGATGAAAGTGAATTCACATTTTATTATCTTAAATAATATTATAAGCTCATATGGAGTGTAAGGCAAATTTTATTTCACAAATATTTTTAAAACATATTCAAATTTTGTCTACATATAATTTGAAGTTTTTGGAAAACTTGATGCAGCTCCAAACAGTGGATCACTAAATTGGGTTGTTCCTGAAAATGTATATAAATCGTTTCAGGAATACCTTTATTGTTTTTTTTTTTTTTTTTAACTGAGCACTTATTTCAAACTATTAAATCATTATTTTAGTAGCTAATTTTGCGAAAATTTAAGTGATATGAAATATTCTCAGTACTATCGAAGCGATAAGAAACTATCGATTGTCGCTCAGAAAAGTAGAAACTCGATACCTGAATAGTGCCATCGATAGTATCCCAGCTCTAAATTGCACGTGTTGCAATTGTTTTGATTCGGTTTTATTTTAATAATTTAAAATAACGTTAAAATGTCAAAATTTCTATCATATTACAATCTGTTTCCCATACCGGATCCTAAAGATTTTTTGGGAATGTCGGCGGACAAAGAAGCAGGCAATGTAATCACCACTTTGGCACGCAATGTTGTTGTAATATTGAATGTAAGTTGTTAATATTATAAAGCTAAGAGTTTTGTTATTAATTAATTTCATTTGCGTGTAGATTAGTACGCATAAACAGCTGTATAGCTGGTCTATGCCAGAGAAACTATCCGCGAAGGTAATATACGATCCATGCAGTCAAAAATACGTTGGTGTTTTTGGCAATCACGCCCTTCGTACTTGGGACGTCACCACGCCTGATGTGTCCAAGTGCAAGAAGCTTAAGTTCCAGAAAAGCATTGCTCATGTGGTGTACAACGACCAGGAAGCTGTCGTCCTGTATAACGATGGTTTGTGCCAGTCGCTATCGAAGGCTCTGGCGTCGCGTAAGGCACAGAAGGAGGACACGGCTGAGCAACTGACGCTCGCAGCCAATAATATACTGAGCAAGCCAACTGTGCACACTCTTTCCGACGGGAGACAAGTCCTCACATACTTTATGGAGAAAACCGCCACTGGTGAATTTATCCTTGAACGACGCTCATTGGCCAATAATAACAAGCGTACCTATGTAATAAAGAGAGAATCAGTTCGACTGACTGGTCATGCGGTAATCGAAGGCGACGCAGGCCCTCAACTAATGACCATTTGTAAGTATTATAGTTTATTGTTAATCTTGTTGGATGCTAAATTCATTGAAAACTATTTGTAATTCAGGGTCCGACAAGCGAATTTTCATGCTAAGTCTCGCTGAACGTTCCCACGAAAGTGCCCCGGGACAGTTTGTATCCATGCTCGCGGAACTAAACGTAGAAAGCAAGTTGTCGTTGCAAGGATTGTCTCGCAACTTTGCTGCTATATATGGTGCCAACTATGGTCAGGAAGGTGCCTCGCTGTTGGTGTACAACACGCAATTCAAGGTAGTTAACGCGAAGCAATACTTTAAAGTCTATTTGGACTTTTCACGCTTATGGGCCAGGGATGAGCATATTCTTCTGGCCATGGGTCAACACATTGCGGCAGTGCGGTATCGCATGAACGATGAACTTCTGGTAGATATGCTTGGCTCCCAATTGAATGAAACACATTTGTCCCCCATTGAGTTGGATCACATCAACGAGGAGGAATCATTGGAGGCAGCTATCAAATTTAGCGGCAACAGTCGCGCACACAATCCTGTTAAGAAGACAAAACTTTTAAAGCAGCCATTTGCAGAACTGCCGAAATCTGATGGAAAAGCTGTAGCCTTTGAATCACCTGATATTTTAGAACAGGAGCTGAATGACCTCATCAAACAACATATAGATGGTGAGATTGTTCAAGTGGACAACGGACTTGAGGACGTTAATATTACACTTATGCGAAACTACTTCGATACGGGACCGCAAAATCTGGCTGTGCACTCAATAGTTAGACAATTGGAACGAAGTGGAGCCGGTGAACAGGAGATTACCGAGAAGCTATTAACGTTGTTCATTAAAACGCAAAACACGGAACATGTGCTGATGTGTGTTCGTCGTTATACTAACATCTCGGAACACATGCTGGCATGGTGTTTACGCTATGCTCTAGACAAAACACCCACGCCCACCAGCCTTTTCAATGGTACCGCTATGGATACAGAAAATAATGATGAGCTTCTTAATGCCGTGCTGGCTTGCAGCTTTAACTCGGCAGCAATTGAAAAGCATCTGAAGCAGCGCCTTGAGCTCTCACACGTCCAGAAACTCCTGCAGCATTTATATATACTCGCCAGTGACTCAAATGTGAAGCTCGAGGAGCGACCTAATCAGAATGCCCTCTCTTTGGGCAACATGTGCACAGAACTTCAAGCTTTTCAATGGTTGGGCGCTGTGATAACATCGCATATTACCCTGCTGACCATATCCAAAGATGAGGAGCTGTTAACATTGATGACACAATGGGCAGAACTGTTTCAAATATATTCCAATATATTGGATCCATTGGCAATGGTAATGCCAGCGCTGCACGACATTATGGCACGACGTAAACGAAAAAACCCGTATCCCACTCATTGGTACGGCATTGAGAAAGTAAAGCTATTTTAGTGATAAACCATAAAAATAGCTGTTTTCCAAAATTAAACTTGTTAGTTGTAAACTTAATAAACGTAGAATTTATTCAACTAAACTATTTAAATCTTAAAAAATATCGTTTAGTTTACCTGGTTTTGTTTTTTGGCCAAAACAATAATCAGAAAGTTTTCAGATGTTAAGACAGTGACATTAAAATTCTCTTGAAACAATACTTATTGTTTAATCTATATAATGAGCAAGTCAATAAACCATTTTTCATACTCTGTTACTTGTAGATTAGAGTATACTAAAATCCTTAAAATTAACATAAGAGAGGGATTAAGGACCCTTTAAAGTTTTTATTTTCTTGATCAGCATCTATGGCCGAGTCGATGTATCCATCTCGAGTCTGCGAAGATAGTTACGCTTTAAATAAGGAAGAAATATCGTTTGAGTATTCCAAATTTACTTAATATCAGATCGGACCACTATATATGACATATGATAGCTGCTATAGGAACAATCGATTTGGAAAAGCTTAGTATGAAAATTTGTATTGTCTATTGAGCGATTGAAAGTAAATGTATGAAATATGCTCTCTTCTGCCAAGTGTACTTTATACAGATCGGACTACTATATACATATGTGCCATAGATACGATCGTTGGAAATACTTGGTATGAAAAACTTTTTTGCTTTTAAATAATTGAAACGAATTTCGAAAAATATATGGCTGAATTGCCGTTTTTAATGAACAAGTATGGAACATTTCTGTGATTACCAACTTGTCTTATTGATATTTACACATAATACATTTTTCAAAATTAAACATACACATACGGACCAAATTTCACACAAATCGTACTGCTATATCATATAGCTGTCATAGGAATAATCGATTGAAAATGTGCTCAAAATTATTATAAAAATCTTTTCAGATTGTATTTTTCTTAATAAGTGATGCTCTAGCGGCCATTACCAGTTATTACACTACAAAATTTACCAAATATTGAAACTGAGGGAAGAGTAGAGTAGTCGCGAGGGGACTGTAGCATTTTTTTTTTTTATATTATAATCTAAAAACCTCAAAAACATCCACGATTTAGAAAAACAGTGCTAAATCCAAATTTTCAGTGTTTTAGAATAAACTTATTATATTAAAATTTGTGATGAAAATTTCAATATGCAAATTCAAATCTCTTAGATCGACATAATACTTATAACAATCTCCATAAACAATAATTGTCTGCTTACTGCACTTTCTCTACGTCTTTCTCGGACTCGAATTATAAGTATTATCCAATCAGGTCTAAGCTGTTCACCAATTGACAGTGGTGACCAGCCAAAAAATTACAGAATGGTTTTGTGTTTAAAAATAGCTTCATGTTCGCGTTTATTTTGATCACTTTAGGTCGACTTCATCTCAGTCTCTGTCCCCCTTCCCATCCCAGGCATTGTCTAAGTCTGAGTCTGCTCTAAGGGCAACTTGGATTCATACTTAAAGAGCATTAGAGATTTAAGTATTTAAATTATGCTCTTGACCAACAACTTAAAAGCATCTCCTTTTTTATTTAATTTTCTTTTTTATATAATTTGATTGTAAGCTAAAGATTTATCGCATTCTTGGACTCGGTGGGGAAAAACCTGCTTGTAACGTCATAAAATCGAGATAAATTATTTAATTTTCGATTTCCTAAAACCATTAAGCAAAGGCAGACGCCTAGCTAGTAGCTGCCCCAATATGCCAAGTCATACCAAGACCAATAGTTGGACAGAGTCAGAGATAGAGATAGAGGCAAAGCCAGAAACAGAGACACTGAAATCGAGTTAAGGAGAAGAAGACACAATCTTATGGACCTTATATACTATGTCTTTATGTGCGAGAAATCTACAATAATGAAGGTTTGTCTCTCTGACACTGCTGCTGCTGGCCGTTGGTTACTGCTCTGCTGCTGCAACGATGCTGAAGATGCAGATACATGTATGTACTGATACAGATACATGTGAACATACGCCTACCTGTGGGCAGGTTGAACAGGTAACAGTCAGTTAATTCTTTGCCAGCGCAAGCATACAAACATCCACACACTCAACACATACTGGTGCAGATGCAGATGCGCGTTACTTGTTACAAACAAACGTTAAGATGATGACGAGGATGGAGAGACAACGACAACAACAACAACAACATTTAAGCAGCGTCATGATCACCGGGTCCATCGGGCCCTGGACGAAGGCAAAGACAGCAGCCATCAGCAAACCAGGGTTGGGCGTAATGCCGGTATTAGTAAAAAAGGTTTTATCATACAATTTATACCGAAAAAAAGGTTAGTATCTGTTCATAAGTCTGGTCTAAAAAAGCCAGAATAATTTAATGTATTAGTAAACATTGAGCAAACTAACTACAAGAAAAATTCGCTCTTGTTTTAGAAATATCTGAAATAAATAAAAGATTTATATACTTATATATATATCAGAAACAGCCAGGTATCCAGTCACTTAGGTATTGCAGGGAATGACTACGCCGACGATGCAGCACGGCACGCCACCCATTCCCCACTCATTACAACGACCCCCTTGGAGGGAGCGCATCTAATGCAGAAAATCAAAGAACTTTTAAAAGTTCACAAATTAGAAAATTGAAGTACATTCAATCACTGGTATAGGAAATTTAACAACAATTGCGAAAGCATTAAAATACCTTCAAACGTACCCAAATTTAAACGGACAAATTTTATTCGAGCCCGTATAGGACATACCAACCTCACACACAAACATCTGCTAGAAAATACCGACACTCCTGTCTGCCCCTGTGGATCCGCCCTTACTATCAAGCTCATCATTGTCTCCTGCCCCAAATATTATAGTGTCAGATCCCGAATATTCAATAACATGTCACCCATTTCCATCCTCGTATCTCCCACTACAGACAATATAAATAAGATTTTCAATTTCTTTAAACAAGCTAATCTGAACTACAAAATCTAATTATAACAATATAAAAACCTTATAATTTAACTGTAAAGGGATAGAGTTAAAGGCCTTACTAGCTGCTAGTACTCTCTGAAATCTGTATTGCCCTATTAGATTTAATATTCTATATTATATCTAACTTAATAAAAATAAAAAAAAAAATATATATATATATATACTTATTAACTATTAAACCTATTGTTTCAATGGTTGGATATGTGAAGTAATATTCTATTCGAGCTATATGATAGTAATAGCATAAATATTTTTATAATCATAAATGAAAAAAAAATAATTATATTTATTAATTTTTTCCATTTATTTGTTGCATTTCTGAAATATATTTGCACACAAAATACAAAAAGTTTTCATATTGGGATTTCTTTGAAATAATTTAATAATCTTTATAAACAACGATAACCAGAAATTTATTTATTGGGATTAATGTTCGGTTGGTAGTGAAATGATAAAAAAAAAATGAAATTTAAAACTCTAAGACCTAAATAATTATATTTTAGAAAATAGTTTGAATTTCAGCTTGACTATTAAGAGCTTTTATTTAGATACATTTAATGCAAAAAAATAAAACTAAAGAAAAAATGCTTAATTAATATTTACAGTTATTATGTTGGGACTAGCCATAATCTCATTTTTATTTTATGTTGCTAAAGATATACGACAATTAAAATTTGTACATTTCTACTTCCATCCCTGGCAAGTACTCAGTCTAACCGATTGCAGCTGCTGCTGCTGCTGCTGCTTCTACTGTGTCGTTGCCGGCTATGTGAGAGCTGAAACAAGAGTGACTTGGGTGAAACCTCTTTTCCGATTTCATCCGTCCTTTGTCTGAGTCGAAGTCTGCTGCCTGCTGCCTGCTGCCTGCTGTCTGTTGCTTTTTGCCAGTACAAGGCACCTCTCCTTTCTCCGTTCATTCGAAATGTTACTCATTTTGGTTATTTTTGTTGCCACACATATACACATATAGCCCACTCTTACGATTTTTTTTATTTAAACGACAACGACAAACCTACCAGCATTATTTTTAGAATTTTTCAAACTTGTTACCATGCTGAGCAAAACTTGCTTCGAGGCGAACAGCGGAGCATTCAAAGAAATCGGGGAACTCGAAGAAACCGAAGAAGTCGGAGCTGCATTGGCATCGGCAGCAGCTAAAATGCAATGGAAATTCTGTAGCAGCAGCTCTGATTCCAATTCTCTCTTCGACTCCGGCTTTGGCTATGAAGCTGACTTTGACTCTTGTCTCCAATCTTCCTTTTTAGACCCCGTATTCAAACAGAGTAAAAGGGTATGTTAGGTGTGTCAGACACAAATTGCTTCTTACAGGCAGAAGGAGGCGTAGCCGACCCCATAAAGAATATATATTCTCGTCAGCATCAAGATCCGAGCCGTTATAGTAATGTCCATCTGTCCGAATATTTTCGAATGTCCCAAAGTCCGTTTTTGTTGTACGCACAGCAACATAACTTGAAAACTAATAGAGCTAACGTGGCCAAATTCACACATATGTATATGGTACCATTTTGAGTAGCCCTACATAGTTTGGTTCGAACCGGACATCTATATCTTCTAGCTCCCAAATGCAAAATCTATCGAAAATTGCTTGTTTTTATGGTGAAGTGCGCACTAGAAAGAGTACGGGGTGTTTTACAGTCGGCCACGTCGACTGTAGCCTTTTCTTACTTGTTTTTGTTGCAGTCTCCATTTTTAAGCCAAAGGTAATGTGGTACATCTGTGTGTCTGCTTGTCTGTAAGTGCGTGTTGTCTGAGCGAGTATGTGTGTGTGTGCGTGTGTGTGTGTGTGTGTGTGTGTGTGTGTGTGTGTATGTGTGAGTGACTTGGCATTGTTACTGTTCTCGACTTTTTAATGCCAATGCCCAAAACTCGCCGACCAACAAAAAAAAATACAAAATTGTATCGATCGCTGCTGTTGTTGCTTTTACTGTTGTTGTAGTTGTTGTTGTTGCTGCTGTTGTTCTTGTAGTTGCCTTAGCCGGGTTTCGGTCTTTTCTTTATTTTTTTTATTTTTGCCTTTTGTGTTCTGTTATTGCCCATACGCTTTGCTCGGCCGTTCTACGCAGCAGCATCGTCATCATCATCATCATTGCCATCAGCATCTTAGCCAGAATAAAGGGGGTACAGTTTCGCTTCGAACTGAAAAGTTATAATTTTTGTGGTTTTTGTTTTCGTTTTGGCCTCTTTCTTTTCAGCCCGATCTCATTCGCTGTCTTACCAACATTTACTTTATTTATTCTTATTTTATTTCATTAATTTGTTTTTTTTTTTTTTTTTGTTTTTAATTGAACGTCGTTGTCCACGTCGCAGGTATTGCTGATGTTGTTGTTATTGTTATTGTTTTCTTGCTGCTTGTTCCACAATCAGATTATTGACTTTTCGGGTTATTTTCAATTCGTATTCATTCTTTATTTCTATGTATGTGTTGAGCCTTTGTTTAGGCCAAAACAAGTTTGGTTTAATGGCTTTTTATTAGTTGTGACGGCGGCTTAAGCAGTCCCCAAATTCTGAATTCTAAATACCGAATACCGAATGGATTTCATACGACAGAATAGAAACATTGAGATCTGGTATAAACAAACACTTTACTAGATTTGGATCGGGTTCAAGCTGTGCCACCACTAAACTCCAGGGGCTTGGCTAGATAGTTTCTTGGCCAACTGGTTAATTAGCTGGCATTATATATGAAATGCTTATGCTTTTTTACTGGTTCAATAGACTTGCCTGCTGGACATAAGGCAAGCCAAAAGCTAAGCATTTAAATGATCTCCCAACTGATGCAAATTCCAATTGTCAAGTTAATGTACGTTCACCTGGGCAGCGATACCAATTAACACTACTACTACAATTACAACAAGAACAACAAGAACAACAAAACAACAACAACAAGGGCAACCTAAGCAACAACCTATAATACCCACTTTCATATACGCAGACGAGTGCTCTTAAAAATATCAATTTAAATAATCGTTCTGCTTATGTAAAAAAAAAGTCAATTTTCAGATATTTATAGTCAAGATATCAGCTTAGAAAACTTCATACATAGTTTTAAACCTTTGTGCAAATTGAGCAGCCAATATTTATGTGGAATACATAATTGATTGATAGCTACAATTAAATAGATCTCAGAGTTCTAATACAATTTATTATATTTTCCAGATTTATATAAACTATAAATTAAGCATTAACAACTTATCATTTAATGTAGTAAATATAAAAATTATTTAATAGGATTAAAAGAGTGTTGTATGTCGAAGAAATTGGATGATATGTACATTCGTGATCATCATCAGCGTCTGGATCGAATGTCTGGATCTTAGAGACCATAAGAGCTGCCATATCAAATATTATCTCATAGCATCGAATAGCATTAATTAATAGCTGCTATGTGATGTCTCTGAAGCCTTTCTAAGAGTTTCGATTGAAACTAATACAGGATTTTTAGAACTTAAAACTATTGTTGTTCTTCACCTATAGTATTATATTAAGCAGTCAGGTATTTATAAGTAAATGTTACTCAAACTTTCATAATGAAAAATGTAATCAACATTTTAATTACTCAAAATAAAGTTGAGAATTTTAAACGAAATAAAATACATTATATCAGTCAATACTGTGATGAAAATCTGTTTGTACATTATGTACATGTGTACGGAACTATAATTATCCTTACCAGTTTGGTCCAGGTCAAATCGGTCAAATTTTATGTATTGTGTATGAAAAAGTGTAGTGATAGCACAATTTGTGTATATCATAATTCTACCGGTATATCTTACAGTTCCTGTAGCTCAAATCGGTGGAAAATTGATAATTTAAATGAAAATGCTCAGTGGAAGGAGTACTAGTAATATTTGTATTCAAAAAGTTCAAATTTAAATGTGAAAACGCTATATGAACTGCTGCGATGTCCAAAATCCTTTCATCAAATTCGTTATATCGAACTACTTCTCTTAACCTCTCTTGTTCTTGCCTGGACACAAATAGTGCACAACACTCCACACCTTTATAAAAATGAGAGAGAAAGAGAGAGGGGGAGAGTGGGAAAGAGACAAAGAGAACAAAGTGAGTCTTGCGAAACTCACACGGCCCTGAGCTCATAGTTGTTTGCAAGTAACGAAAACCCACAAAAGAGAAATACATTGACATACTAATGTATCCATCTTGACACACGTTAATGTAGAATATTACTTCTGCAACGGTCCCAAAAGCGCAGAAAATAAGAGAATACAAATTTGACTTAAGAAGCTAAAACATGTGCTTACTTGAAAGACAAATTGGGAGATCGCAACGTTAATACTTTTCTATTTATTTAGAATTTTCTGTCCAATACTCTGGTAGAGAGTATTATAATTTAGTTATGTAATCTGTAACACATTAAACGAGGTGTGACAGATCATAGAAGCAGTACAAGAGTTTTAACCAGTACAACTAAATAAAGTTAAGAACACATCCTATGCAACTGAAACGGTCGTGAAGGACCTGATCATGTTATATCATTAACTATCTGGTGTATACAATTTTTAGTATTCCAAATATAACGTATTTTTTCTTTTCTCATGTTTTTAAATAGGCCAACAATGCAAATTTGGAGTCTGAGGGGAAATCCAAGGAGATAGAAATGTCAATAGGCTAAATGCAAGTTTGATACTTGTTTCAAAATCGAAAGACTTAGACAACGAACTTGGTTTTTTTTTGGTCACAGGCAAAAAATTGGCATGAGTTGACTTCAGTCTATAGGTTAAGACAGTGTCTACTAAGCGCTTAATCATTTTCAAATGAATTGGCAACTAATTATAGTTAGCAACGGAATGTTGAATGTACAAATGTGTCACTCGACTGGGGAAGTTCAAGAGGGGATTGATTAGCTGAAAACTAAAAACACTGAAAGCTAAAAACTAAAAACTAAAAACAGAAAACTGAACTCATCTATTGCCATCTGCTCAGCGACAGCATTTGAAAAATTGTTAGCCATATCCGCCGACAAATGTCATTCATAGTGACTCACAGGCCTTAGTTTGTTTATAATTATTATTATTTCATTGTTAAGCTTTCTGTGATTTTTGGTGCATTGCGGGTTTTCAATGTATTCTTTGCTCGCTTTACGCCTTTTTTTGTTCATTTTTTGTGGGTTACAATTTAAAATTCCTTTGCCGCGTTTGCGCGCAAAAAAGCCCAAAAGCAATTGGATCTTTAAATTTAAGCACGTTTAAATCAAAGAGCTCACGAACACATGCAAACAACCCAGCGATCATGTGTATAAGTGTTGCGTGCTCTCTCTGTATATAAGCCACATAAATGTGTAAATGTATGAGTATTTGTGTGTATGAGTATACGTGTGTGTGTGTGTGTGTGTGTGTTTATCTATATATGTGTGTGTGTGCTTGGAGGTATGTACATTTATACCTGTCATACACATAAAGCCCACACAGACAACGCAAGCAGCGACGGCAGCAGATGACTTTGTGAAATTCGAAAGGCGGCAGCGTCGCAGCGTCGTTTGGTCGTACCAGCAGTACCCTGGTTCCCCCTTCCCCTTCCCCTTCCCATCCATCTCACCCAACCTTCCTGTCTCCCCTTTGGCAACCGTCTTTCTTCGTCGTACGTAGTGCTGGCCATTATGTACTTTAAATTTAAATTCAATTGACTTCTTTTATGATGCCAACGGGCGGCGGCCACGCCAAAACGTGCCAAGAGCTGCGCTCACGTAGCCAAGCCGTTGTCGTTGTCGTCGTCGTCATTGACTCGATCTCTGGCTCTGCAGTAGCCTCCGTGTTTTGAGGCTACGCCTCTGCTTTTTGCCATTTGCCTGGCAACTTTAACGGCCATTTCTTTGCGTTCTTGTTGTTGCTGTGCTCTTTGTCGTTCGCTGTTGCCACGCATGCTCAGTGAGCGGTAGGCAGCGCTGCTTGCGTCTCTGCCGACGACCCTCCACCTTGGTAACGTATACTTCGATGTTTCTGCCAGTTTGATCTTTGCCATAAAAGTGATTTTTCCCTGCTGACTGTTGCGTATAGCGACCATTGCGCTACAGCAAATTGTGTGCTGTACTTTTGTGTGGAGGAAGATATAGATTCGAAGATTTATAGATTCAAGTTCTCAGTTTAGAGTTCAGTAAAGGTTACCATAACGATTGAGTCGCTGATTTAAGTTCTGATTGCGAAGCATTACGAAAACTGAGAGTGATCCAAGTAATGGGATTAATGAATCCTGAGCGAATTTCAGCATCTTTATCTTTCGTCGATTCTCTAAATATCTATTCAAAATAGATAAACGGGAATTTCAGCATTGAATTGTTGAAATATATATATATATATATATATATATATATATATATAGATAAAATTATGTAGAATAGTATTTTAATCATTTTAATGAACATTTAAGAGGACTTAATCTTTCTACAAAATTATAAATATAAGCTATCAAAGTCTTAAGCAACATAATTATTTGCAATGTATCACAACATGAAATAATCGATTAGACAAAATCGGTTGCCATCTATTACACCCTGTATTGCGCTCTTGGAGACCCGCCTGAGTCAAATTCCCGACTATAGAACAGCTATAAACTCTTAACTCTTGATCATGTTTCTGTAGGTCTTATGCTTTGACTGTTTTTAGACCCTGCACTGTAAAAGAAAACAGGAGTCTATTAGGTTTGTCAGAAGCTAAATGTGCATAACGTGCAGAAGGAGACGTGGCCGACCCCATTAAGTACAGATTATTGATCAGCATCAACAGCTAAGTCGGTATAGCAATGTCCGTCCGTATGAGCACCTGGATCTCAGAGAATATAGGAGCTAGAAACACCAAATTTGGAATGAAAGTCAGCCTATATGTAAGAGTTATACCACGCTTGAAAACGACTAAAGCTATCCTAACACATTATGTTTTGTGTACCATTATAACCAACCTCGCCAAGTTTGATCCAGATCGGATAACTGTATCCTATAGCTCCCATAGGACAAATCGGTCAAAAATTAACATTACACAAATAGCACAAAGGATCTGTTATGGTGTACTCAAATACCCTTTGATGATCAAGATTAATCACGCCCTGAAATAACTTAAGTCTAAGGAAATTAAAAATCAATTAAACAAGTATGTTAAGCAGTTTTCAAATACTACCATTAATTGTAGTTGTAGTAGCACATTTTGGTAGAAATTAACTTCAGGGTCACCCACAGTCAAAAGTTGGCAAAAGTCAACTGTTCCATTGCCTTCTAAACAGGCAACAATTTGCTGCAGACAAACAAAAAACGACCAGGCTTGTCTGTTTAACTGGTTTTTAGCTTGGAGTTTTTGGTGGCTGGCTTGGCTATAATATCAAAAAAACAGGGTGTCACAATTGAAGCAAATAACCTTTAATATATAACGATGGGTTCAAGTTTTAATTCTCTTAATAGGCTCCATTCTTAACATGTCCAACATATTGTTAACTTTTGTCCATATCAGCCTGCGTACAATATAATTTAAAACATTTTTCACCCGCATTGTTGAAACTGAAAATCAATACATATAGAGACTACTCTCTATAATAAATACACTCACACACACGCACACACACCAACACGCCCTGCCATAGGTAACTAGGGACACCGTCAGAGACTGCGTCTTTGTGCCAAGTCGTCAGTAAATGCCGAGTCTATATGTACACCTTGCCTCCACACATACGCACACACAGATACACCATTGTACTTGTTTTTACCTGTGTCTCTCATTTGGCGGGAAATCGTTGCCTCAGAGCGCTCTCAAAAGTAGAAAAAAACCCGAAAATCAGGTAACCAACTCGGCTCGTCTCAACTCAACTCGGCTCGGACCATTGCAGTCGCAGTCGCAGTCGGTACAACGCTGGCAGCGCAGTCGATGCGTTGAGAGCAGAGTATAGGTGAGCGATCGGATCACCGTCGTCGCCGTCGTGGGCTACTCCAACGCAAGACGAATCAGATACAAACAAACACACACATATTCACACAGACACACAAACACACACACGCGTAAGATGTGATACATACTCACACCATTACAGAGGTAAGTCTCTATGTACAATCGCAGTCGCTGCCATTGTCTCTGCCGCTGCCGCTGCCGCTGCCGCTGCCGCTACCGACGTCAAGATCGCTGAGCGTCTCAAGAAGCTGATCTGGAGCCCGTTTGTCGCATTTTACCAAAACTGAATTTAGTTTAGAAGCGTTTGGCGGCGTTGAAGGTGTGTGCGAAAGCGGAATCCGGTGTCTGAGCTCTACTGGCCACTCTGCTGGCATACTATGGATAGCGCTACCTGGTACTGCCTGAGTGTGACCAGAGTCAGAGCCATTTTAGACACTCACTCTTTCACTTTCAAATGTAAAGAAACCAAGGAAAGAAAGAATTATTAAGAAAGGTTTCGCAAGTGTTTCGCAGTTCAGTGCAGTTACCAAATCGTGTCTATATTTATATATATGTAACGGATAAAAAGATCGAGCAACTCTAGTTTAAATATAACCGAGCAGCAGCTAAAATAACTATCTGGCGCCAAGGGTTCCCACAGGTATGTAAAACAGACAGAGATCTGTTTTTATTTTCTGAATACTACGAGTACATCCGGCTTCAAAATGATACATACCAATTACATATATACAGATAGGTAGATAGATATATAGACATTCGTGTGCACAAATCAAGAATTCTCAAATCTTTCGTTGTTGTATTCATCGACCTCATCGTTTATTCATAGGCAATTTTTCAGTTCGTGTCGTCGCATTAAACGTGTTTTGGGCTACTCGGAATCGGCTACGACTACGACTACGACTTCGGCATCAAGATCGAGATCGGGTAATCGGCTAACCGGGAATCGGCTATTGGATGAATTTAAAATTCATTGCGTTGTTTCTATGTAGGCTCAATTCCATCTCGTGTCCGCGTGTCCGCGAATTTGCATATATGATACATATCTATGTAGTACATACATCGTTATATCGTAACATCTTGGTTAAGATTTCGATTTCAATTTCGATTTCGTTCTACAGATCATCTTGCGCCATCTGGTGGCTCAAAGAGAGAACCCCTTCCGGGCGTGGCTTGTTTAGACCAAAAGTAGACTCAACAAAACATAGAAGAATTTTACTCTGTTGGTTGACCAGAATTCCTAAAACACTATATATTAAATTGGAATAAATCCTTTTATAAAAGAAAGTACTTCGACTGATACTGTTAGTTAAACAAAGTCTAAAATAGCATAAAATGAAACAGTAGTCAATGTAATAATATGAAATTTTATTCAAATTATTGATTGGTTTAAGCCTGTTTTCCATGAAATTATATGTAGCTTAGCTGGTTTAACAGGGACTATAATGTCTGACTCCGTGGCCTAGAGTCTAGAGAGTACAGACAAGATACTAAATGGTTGCAGCTAGCGGCTAGAGACTAGAGTCTAGACTGTGATGGTTAGAGGAAGGTCTTCAAGCTCAAACGAATTTAGCCAAACTCAAGAGACTTTATCGCGTTATTAGCTTAAGTAATCCGCAAGTACCATCTTTTGTGACAGTTTTTTGCTGCTAGCACTGGCTAGTTGCCCTGTATCTATACACCGAATGTCGTCATGTTCATTGCACAATCTGACCAAAGTGGTGGAAGAAGCAAAACAAAAAAAAAAAAAAACTGAAGAAAAAAAAGTGAAGTAAGACATTTCAGACATTTCAGACCGTTTCGTACGTTTTGCAGGCTTTTCAACATTTTCCGCCGCTTTATGTTTCAACGATTATTACAATGAGTGTCGAACTAGGGAACTCGGGAGGAGTTGAGGTGAATCGAGTCGAGCGAGCGAGGCGCATAATTGTGGGAACCCAAAGTTACGGAACGTACGTCTAGCAGTCAGCAGACAACTCATAGGTACATAGGTAAGAGCAGTCAGCCACTCAGTCAGCTACTCAGTTACTTGGACTATGAGCCAGTGAGCCATTCACTTGGCTTACTCACATTTTGCCGGCGCTATAATGCCAATGCAGCAGAGCCAACTAAAGCAACCCAAGCAACCACCCAACCAAACCGAGTCCACTCTCTTGTCGTCTTGGCCGTCGTTCCAGTTACAGTCACTTGACCAACCGAAACATTCAGAATAAGAAAAGACGAAAATACTATATACTAGTATATACTAAATACCAAATATCAAATACAAACGCTTCTGAGACGTTCGGTTTTAGTCGCGGCCATAATTGTTGATCGTCGTCGTAGCGTGCATATTTATGGGAATATTTCTTTGTACTACTAGAAGAAAATCATTGCAGGTCTTTCCCTGACACTATCTCACACACAAACATGTGAACAAAGTTCTGGACGAACGCGCGCGCGACCAACTTTGACCTTTTTTTTTTGTTTTTTTTTTGTTACTTAGACTTATTCATACGCCCTTCCACTTCCCACCCCACCCCTTGTTGTGTTTGACTATGCAAAATGCATAAAAATTCCACGTAGCATTTACCAATGCAATGCCAGGCTAGAGTCGACGGTAACGCCTGCGCAAAAATATAAAAAGCAAACGACCGCCGACGATGACAACAGACTTGGGACTTGTGAGCAGAGAGCAGAGAGCAGAGAGCGGAGAGTAGAGAGACTAGAGAGTAGACGGATGATAGAGACGGGAGAAGACGGGCGGAATCTCCAGCTACTACAATGAGCGACAGTCGTGTGGGCGCTACCAACTCAACAAGTTGTTGTGCAGACAAAACTGAATACCCGAATATACCACAAAACCAGTTTTCAAGTCAATGTTTTAAAATTTCAAAATTAAAGCGTAAATTAAAGAAAAAAAAAAGTAAAAGTACAGGGTGCTATGTTGTCTTTGGTTATCTAGCTGTATGAGTGATAAATAACGTCATAAAGCTAGCTTACCGAAGTTAATATTAGTGTCTGTTCCACGTACGTACCACCGCGAATATACTTAATCAAGTGTCACTCTCCTTTTTCCTTGATTTATTTTAAAGTGATTTATTGAAAAGGGCAACTATTTATGAACAAATGTTGTCGAATAAATAAACATATTAATTCGAAACAACTCGATGTGTACTAATAGTAAGTATGTTTGTTCGTAAACGAATGTGTCTGCGTGTGTGTGTCTGAGTCTGTGTGTATGACTGAGTGTATTTGCATGTCTGAGTGTGTGTCTTGAGTTAATATAGTAACAACCTTTACATACGAGTCGACTTTGCTTCAAGTACTAAACACATTTCTGTTTTAGACACTATTTCTGTCCTCCTCATATTTTTATCTCGTTAACTTTTTTTCAAGCGGTTTCAATGACGCTGCTAATGAGCAAAAGCAGCTGATTTGTTAAAATCGATCTGCCACATCAACATACAAACATATATATATAAATTAATTTTGCCAGCCAAGCTACTGAAAGCCTCTCTGGGCTTGAAGACGGAACGGAAGTTTGGAAGTTGGCCCTGAAAGACTTTGAGTGGTAAAACCGCGAATTACTTAATACCTGAGGCATGGAATGAATCAAGGTATTTCTAATGATACTATAAATAAGATAAATTATTAAAATAGTTTAAATGCTTGCATATTTAATATCAGATTTAAAATAACATGTTGGGATAAAATATGAGATTGTTAATAGTAAATATTCATACTAAATTATGTAAGCAAGAAAAACTTAAATTAAAGTATATAATACTTGATTTATGTAGTAGATAAATTTAATTAATAAACATTATAACACTCTTCGTTCAAATGTTAAATAGTTGATTAGTTTATTTTCATGCAATTATATAATATCTTTTTTAACTGAATGATGATAAAAAAAAAATTTTTTTAAGTAAAGCCCATAAGTTTTCGGATATATAAATTATGTACAACTATTCAATTAAATAAATTAAAATATTAAAAAAAAATATATATATTTAACCTTTTTAAGGTGAATTATAAAAATTAAACTGTATTTATGTATATATTTATTAATTTTTGAACTAAAAGTTTAAATAGAAACAACAAAAATTGTAACGAAAATTAAGTGAAATAGAATTAACTAAATTTGGATACTACTTATTGTTCATATAATTAATTAATTAGATTTAAGCTTAAAATAATCATTGAATTATGAGCACATCTGACTAAATCGCTGACTAAGACTGAGCTATGCAAATCAATCCAGCCATATTTTTATGTACACTTTACAATTAAATACAACATCTGTGCAGTATGGCTGAAAAAATTAAAGTTGATATTTACACTAGTTACCTGAACGATCTGACGATATCACACATTTCGTAAGTACGCAGTCGCTGCTGAGACGGGTTTCTCTCGGAGAACACATTTATGTGTGACTACACTATATATGTACATAGAAATATACATATATATTATATATTTTACCCACACCTATTAGCTAGTTTAGATCTCCAACTAGTTTTATATAGCCGATGATGTATGGTGGGAAATTCCGTTACTTAAAGCTCTCTACATTTCCATTCCGATTGATCTGGCTCTTTGTAGATTTTAGAATTACGAGTGACTGGCGCCGAACAGATGTTAGTATGCGTGTATAAGATAGATAGATAGAGAGAGAGAGAGAGAGAGAGAGAGAGAGAGAGAGAGAGAGAGAGAGAGAGAGAGAGAGAGAGAGAGAGAGAGACAAGGAGTGGGGGAATGGAAGGGTTAGTGAGAGAGGAGATAACTTTCAGATGAAGTTGCGCTTTGTTGTTGTTGTTGTGGAAGTAAACAGATTTATTTATTTATTTTATTTTCAATTTTTTTATATAGTTTTTCATTACTGTTTTTCTGTTCTGCTCCGCTCGGATCAGACACAAACCCATGTTAATGAGTTAATGAGGTGTCATTTTCCTTTTCCAATTACATATCACTAAAAATCAAAACAGAAGAGTTCTTAAGATTTAAATTTACTTAACAGATTGTAGTGTCTAGTGTTCAGTGTATAGTTTCGTGTTTATAGTTTAAGTTTTTGTTGTTGTTCTTTTAGAATATCGCTACAGGAGTCGGCTCTAGTGGCCAAAACTTGTTGTATTGTTAACAAAATTCATCATATTATTGGATTTAGTTTTAGTATTGGTTTTGCTATGGAATCGTTAAAGTTGATTTGAGTTTTTATATTCATTCATTATTCGTTTTGAACAGTTTTCAACAATATTTTGTTTTCTTAAATAAATGTAGAACTTAAAGTATTAAAAGAAATATTAAAATTACAATTTAAATACTCAACACCACGATAATATTATAATTTTTAATAATAATAATAGTAATAGTAATAATAATATTAAAAGTAAATTTATTATACATACATACAAGCTCAATTTTGTTCTTTTATTATTATGTATTGAACTCATTTTAAATGTTTTGTTTGATTTGGTTTAATTTATAATTAATTAATTTACTTTGAGTTTGTTAGAATTTGCTAAAAGTTTTAGTTTTCATTTTTTGTTTTTGTTTTTATTTTTGTTTATTTATTTAATTGGTTTTAGTGCTTCAATTTAAATTTAAAGCCTCACCTACATACACATACATACACATTTAAATATTTTAATAGTCGCTAACTTAGTTCTTGGAAGAAAGTTTTGCTTAGACGCTTTTTGAAATATTTTGATTTGTTCATTGGAGTACGAGTATTTTTTGTTTTTTTTTTTTTTTATTTTTTTGAAAGAGAGAGAGAGAAAGCTAAAGTTTTATAGATATAGATAAGGATAGAGATGACAACTGAAACCATTGGACTATATCAAAAATATACAATATACGAAAATTTCAATGGGCTATGAAAATTAAAGAAATATCTAGTGAAAATGCTGAAGAGGCACCAGGGAAATAGCCTGGAAACGAATACCTCCTGGGAGAAATCAAATATAAAAGTTGAACATCATTTTACATACTAATCTACGGACCATTTAAAAAATACGTGAAATTTATTTCTAATACTTGTATTCCATTTTTTTATAATTGTTTCATTTTGTTTTTTGCTACTTCGCAAATTTATCATTCACGATGTAGCCTGTGGTTTTTCATTCAGTTTCATCGACTTTACATTATCCTCTTACTCTTCATTTAATTATAATTTTTTTTCGTTTCATTTTGTTTCTATTCTTCTCATTTGTTTTTGTTTTTCTTATGTTTTTGGACCCAATGCAACTTGCTTGAGTGAGTACACAATATTCGTTATTTTACGATCCTCCATCTATTTGCAATTCTGTTTTTTTTTTTAGTTTTTAGTTTTGGTTTTTATTTTATCTTGTATTTTGTTTTTTATATTGTGTTGCCCTCTTAAAACATACACAGTAAATTCCTCTAAAATGCTTCTGTTGCTTGTGTTCTTGTTGTTGTTGTCTTGTCACCTACTATATAAAGTAAATAGTGTTGCAAATTATTAATATTCATTATTTTATATATTTATTAACTGGGCCTCGCTAATCAAATCCGACTTTGCCGTTTGGTAACTAAGCTATGGGTGTTTTATCTCTCAATTCTGCATCTCTTTTTTTTTATTCATACATTCTATGTTAACACCTTTAATGGGTGGCTTATATATTGTTATTGTTATTTGTTTTTTAATTTCATTTTACACAATCAGATTTTTGTATTTTGTAATTTGGTGTTTCTTTTTTGTTTTTCTTTTTTCAATTTGATTAGATATCGTAGTTTGCATTAACTCGTTAATCAGATTTTAGAGATTTTTAGAAAACACATTGTTTATTAGTTTTTAGTTTTGTTTTTGTTTTTATGCTTACACCAAATTGAATTTAGTTTGAAAACTTTTCAAGTTAGACTAAATGTAAACGTAAATTAGCATCATCAACATCATCTTTATCATCATCACCATCAGCTTTACCGTCATTCTGAGTCTCATCCGCTCCGACTCCGGGTTCGACTTCGGCTCAGAAGGAAGCCTCCACCAGGTAGGTGCCCTCCATTGGTTGATTGTTTTGGCTATTTTGAGGATTGCTTGCAGCTGGCATGTACTTGCCACAAGCCTGTGGAACAGAAAAGTGAAAAAACAAGAAGAAGCGCACAAATTGCATTAGGTTATGAATTAGACGGATGTTAAATGAAATGATTCGAGATATTATACTCTAAATATATAAACAATAAACGCCAGCAAGTTATAATTGTTGGACGTAAATTACTTTCCGCTTCTGTCATTTTCATGGCATTTTCGTAGTATTTAAAACAAAAGATAAAGCTAAAAACACTAAAATCCATACAAGTTACTAAGCATGTCAATTATATTTTATGAAGCAAATGCGTTTGTATGGAGTAAATAGATATAAAATTCAGTTCTAATAACAAGACCTAAGACAGATTGTTCCTGCAGTGTTCCAGGACTACAAATAATAAGCATACGTAACATTTATATGACCAAAACGAAGCAGGTCGAATATAAAACGAATCACAGACGGGCGGACGGACATGTCAACTAGATTTCAGTTCTGTATGCATAGATACATTTCTTGTTATTAGTTATTGTTTAATGTTAGTTTTGCATGCTCTGATAACAGATGTTACAAGTCATAACAACATTCCCACAAACATTCGTTGTCTGAAGCAAGCACGTATTCACAAGGTTACTTGACCTCATTTTGAAAAATGAGATTTTAAATTTAACCGCATTTTATATGCCAGCCTAAAAGCATGCAACACATTTCCACAAAGGCCGCCATTTAAGTGCTGCAAGCAGCGACTGCGGCAGCGACAGCGACAGCGACAGAGACAGTTGTTAAATGTGAGGAAGTGTCTCCAGTGTTTTGTTATTATTGTTGTTGTTGTTGCTGTGGGTGTTTTTGATGCTGATGTTGGTTACATAATGTACATGATAAACACAGAAACAAGAGTTACACATATCTAAGTACTTTATACTTAAGTATAGAAAAAGAATAGTTTTACACCCACCTGCACTTAAAGCACACACTCACACTCGCATTCAAGCATACTCACACACTCACACACACAAACACTTTGAAAAACACAGACAAAGGATAGTACGTTACGTATTAGGTGGTATTTACAGTTTGCATCTTACCTGATATCGTTGGGAACAGCAGCGTCCGCAGCAAGATTGCAACAGACCCGCAGCGCTGTTCGTCGAGTGGGCTGGGCTGGCCATCGGCGAGGGCGAGCCCGGTCGCTTTGGCTGGCCATTATAGGCTATTTCTAACTCGACAAATTCACGATCCTTTAGATTTGAGCATTTGAGTGTGAGTACCAGAAGAATTTTACAAAGAGAAACGTAGAATACATAGAGTACAATGTTTTGGATTTACGTTTGTTACTTTTTTTTTAGTTTTTTTGTTTTTGGTTTTTTTTTTTTGACATAAATATACAGAGAGATACAAAATTAGGAGGTGGGATAGTAAGCCAGGTATCACACACGCACACACACGCAGACGCACACGCACACGCACACAAACACACCATACAGACTTACGCACATATAAAAATACAAACACGGGATTGGACATTACATATATATGTAGTAATAAATAAGTAATTATAGAGGTTTAGTCAAAGCAACAATCAGAACATTAAAGCAGGGGGAAAATTGTCAAACATTAGAACGCTTAAAGTAAAGTTAAGTTATAAGTTTAGTTGAGGTAAGTAAAGGTTAATTAATGGTCTATGAAGGAATTTAGTTTCTTCTCCTAAGCAATGACAATGTTACAAAAATACAATAAGAACACTTTTTTGTTGTTACTCAGCCAAAGAATGGGTATGGGCGGTGAGCGATTGGCGGTTTCGGGGTTGAGGTTGAGTTCAGGTTGAGGTAGAGTTCAGGGTCGGGCCCGGGGTAGGGGACGCGACGAGCAGCAGTACGAGCGTCAGGTAGCAGGGCAGATATGTAAGGGGACACGTCAAGGGGAAAACGAAAAGTAATTGGAAATAGGAAAAGGGAAAACGGAAAACGAAAAAAGGAAAAGGGGAAAATCAGAGCAAGCGCCAGCGAGCGGCTTTTGTGTGCGTTTTTTGCAAGGGATTAAAACGCGCACGCGATTTACCGTGTAATGTATGTTTTAAATAGATTTACTAGTTATAGTTTTAAAAGGATATTGAGTTCCGAATACTCGTTTAACCGATTAATTAAATTCGTTGATTCTCCATAAAAGTCAATGGTGGAAGTTTTATATGAGTTGGTCCTCAATCGATTTAAGTCTTTTAAAGTACATAAATTATAATCGTCTTCAAAAAAATTTCAAAAACTGAATAAAAATTACCAATTAATTTTCAAAAATTACACTCATATAAAATCCAAAATATCTTTTTACAGATTCAACAAATCTATTGATTTCTTTTAAATTTTCGTTTAATTATCAACAATTTTATGCTCTTGAATTCACTTAGTTTGAGTTAAATTTTAGTTTAGTGTGTTGACAGCCATCGATGTGCATGGGTTGCGTTGTTTCTGATCTTTTTTTTATAGCATTCGCCAGGAGCGTTTTTTAAGCATTACTTTTAGTGTTCGATATTCTTCAATAATTGCCAATTAAAAGAACTTAAAAATTTTAAGTTAAAACAGAACAGAGCGCATTGCTTTCAACACAAATCGTTTTCTGTTTTCAAAACAAACAACTAAAAAAAAACCATATATAAAAGCAAAATGTAAAGAAACAGATGAAAATCGAGAACGGGAACGAGAACGAGAACGATATCGATATTGGGGAGAACGATATACATATATGTAGAATAAGAGAGCGAAAATAATAGAATTCAAGTACTAACCGAAAGCACTTACATTTTTCAAGATCAAGAATATTTACATTTCGTTATTTAATACTTATAGAAGGGAGTTATTAAGATGTATTTACTTGATTTATAATCATACATAGATCTGAACATTGAAACTTGTGCCACATTCCAATGGAACATGGAACGAATGAGACGCGATTGAACAACTTTGGAACACAAACTAAGATACTAACAAATAACACAATTTCCACATATTACTGATAAACAATATTTCGATTTATATTCAATACAAATGTAAAATTTACAAAACAATAAAATGTAATCATAAGAATTTCGCACATCAATTTAGCAGTATTTAACCAATTTAACTCTATGTGTATCTTGTATATAGTTCTATATGTTATTATTTTAATGAAGGATCATGCACATATTCCACTATTTTCATCTATTTCCTGTGTTAATTCAGCCCGCTTTTATCACTTTTGAACAGTAATGATTATTGTTATTTTAGTTGTAATTGTAATTGTAATTGTAATCGTAATTGGTTTTGTTACAGCTTTAGTTTTAGTTTTAGTTTCGGTTAGATTTATTATTATATTTTTATTTATAGTTGAAGTTGTTCTAGTTGCAGTGTGGCTTGTCATTGCTTTCCTAAAGAACACGAGGCAAAGGTGAGAATTCTTTTCTACTAGAAAGGTGTTCAAATGTTGCTACATCTGTCGAAAAGAGAACACACAGAAAACAAAACAGAAACATCTGGTAAATCATCATGTAAATGAAAATAGAACTAAGGTTTTCTAATCTCAACAAAAAATAACAATGTTATAAAAAGAGAAACCCGCTCTTTGAGTTATCTATTGCCTGTGAAAAGAACTCTGAAAAGAAACACTGATTATTATGCATACGCACCGTTGTCTTTTCGAGACACCGCAACAAATGATGATGCTGCAGCTCAAAGATATCCTCATCCCTATAGTTGTCATCCAGCTCAATGCCCGACTCCTGAGCAGCCCAGCGTGCTTCCGCCGCCTTTTTCTTGTTAACAAAAGCTGCTCCGGAAGATGCCTTCGCAATCCGTATACGCGCCAGACGAGCTTTCTGCATGTGTCCCAATCAAAAAGAGAATTAGATATATATATATATATATATAGTGAGAGCGATAGGGAATATAAGTGAGAAAGGGAAAAGGATTAGATGATGCTTTTACATACCCGCTGTGCTTTGCGCTTGTCCGCACGCTGATTCTGATGATAGATTCTACTAAAGTTCGATACAATAACAGGTACAGGTAAGGCGATGACCAACACTCCGCTAAGGGAGCAAACACCGCCAACTATTTTGCCAGCTATTGTCTCTGGCACCATATCACCGTATCTAAAATTGGATAAAGAAGAGTGTGTAAATTGAATGTATGCTCAAAATACTATATAAGATTATACGTCTCGACCGAACTTGGATCGGATTTGATAAACTATTACATATGATATGTGTATATATATCAATCTTATAAAATCATTATTTTCATTTTTCAATAAACTTTTGGAACTACTGTATTACAATTGCCTAATTCAATCGGTTGTTAGAGATTAAGATGTTTATATTCATACACATTATTTAGATGTGATGTCCTAAGTTGACAAATAAGTATTAGTAGTGGAAGTAATGAAATGGTTGTTCGTCATCCTTATTTTTGATTGGAGAGGAAACAATAGCTGTATACATTTCCGATACCAAATTCAAAGAAAGTACGGAGTCCGTACTACGGACGTCTATGAAATGTGTTAAAAAATACCCGTAGCAGGCAAAATGAGGCAACTGTTGGAACTATCCCAATGAAATTCACACAAAGTGGTAGTAGTAGGTGTATATTAGAGGCCTGCACGAGTACATTGGTAACGCAAAACGAAATACCCGTACACTTGAACAACTCTGTCTCAAACACACTCGTGTTTGCAAATAGAGTAAGTAGAGTTAGAGAATACTTCGGAATATGGTTTCAATCATTTCAAAGCAATTTTTCAGTGCCAAATATATGAAAACTTTTAAGTATTCGGAAGACTGCCGCGAACGAATGGGTTTGTTCGCATCGAACAACTATAGAAAATATCTCCAATAGGTCAAATCAGTTCAAAATGTTTTATTTGTATAGACACTTTAAGTCTAGAACGAGTGAGAAGTCTTTTACAGTCGGCTCGATCGCCTTAATTACTAATTTGGCTTTTGCTTCCATGTTTAAGCCAATCTTAACTCGATTGAATTTAGAGTTTTTATATAATCTAGCTATAATACGTGTCAGAAATAAAGACTAGACTATGAAATTAATACAATATTTCCCTAGGATTTGTTATAAGGACTAATGTAATCTAATGCGATTCTTTACTTTATTGAACCTCTACCGAATGTGCATATAGTAGGTATATGGTAAAGTAAGCCAATATTGACGATATTTGGTCACTAATTTTCAGTAAATGCATTTTCAACTAGTTTGATTAAGATGTGACTGAACTGAATTGGTTGCTTTAGTTCGTATGGTCTCTGATATTCCTGTGTGCACAAGGAATTGGCAAAGAAGAAGAAGAAATAGTTTTTATTATGCTAGATGTATTCTTCTTCATAAGGCATTATCTGTTTACAGTGTGTACGATGAAATTGTATCTGTCGAAATAAACTGTCTAGGACAATTTGAGATAACATTAACTGGACTTGGACATGGACTTACCCCAACGTCGTCATGGTGACAATTGTGTACCAGAAGGCCGCCGGTATGGATGTGAAGTTGGTGCCATTAACATTCTTCTCGGCATAAAACATGACCGTGGCGAATATGATGATGGCCATAGCCAGTGAGAAGACCAAAAAGCCCAGTTCACTGGCACACGACTTGAGCGTGTATCCGAGGATGCGGAGACCCTGCGAGTGGCGGGAGAACTTGAAGATACGGAACACGCGGAACACACGTAGCGTCACAAAGGCGCCACTAACGTCATCGTTGTCCGTGATGCCGAGCCCAATGTAGTAGGGCATGATGGCGACAACATCAATGATGCTCATCACACTGCGGACAAACTTGCAGCGATCGGGAGCAGCGAAGAGGCGCAGCAGGTATTCGGCGGTAAAGATCATCACGCAGGCGGTGTCCAAGCAGAAGAAGACAATCTTATAGCGCTCGCCGCAGGGCAGGGTTCCAGCACGACCAGGCCGATGGCCACAGGGAACTGTCTCCACCACGTTAGCCATGACGGATACAGCGATGAAGAAGCCAGTGACGTAGTAGAAAACCAGGGCACTGGTCGACGTGTGTGGATTCTCGAAGGCACGCCACATTTTCTGGCGTATGTTGGTTAACTGCTGCAGGTTCTGATCTCCATTCTCGGAGAGCTTGTCGTCCATGAGGCGCTCCGCATTCTCGCGCTTGCGATCACGGTAGTCCTCATAACAGCAGTCACCGATGACATCTGGAAGGATACCAAAGAAGGCCAGCTCCTCGTCGTAGCTGGTGAGGCATTCGTGTTTCGGATAATGCAGTTTACCGGTGCGGTAGTAATTGAGTATGTGTCGAAAAATGTCCGGATCCCGATCAAAGAAGTACTCTTTGCAATCCTCATCATAGAAGAACTCACGCTCATTAGACCCCAACAGCGTATCCGGATACTTCTCTAACGTATTGCGCCAGGTTTCAAACCGTCGCCCCGACACATTTATAAGCAGCTTCTCATCGTCTGTTTTACGGCGATCCTTGGGCATCGGAGGCGGAGGCAATGGATGCGTAGCTATCGGCACCCAACCGATGGCCGCCGCCCGTGCAAAGGGCAGCCAAGCGGCGACCGAGGCCATACTGTGTGGTGGAATGTTTCAGTGTCCCAGCCCCGAGACGATTGCAGGAGGGAGGCTTGGAGATAGGGCGTCAGGAGTCGAGCTTCGGCGGTAGGACGGGGCGATTTCGAGGTATCCGTGGTCACTTAAGGCTTCCCAAAGATCTACGATTCGGTATCGTATTGCGTTATCGTAATATTGTAGAGTGCGTCACCGTCCACAATTGATGTTGCTCTTTTATTTTGGCTTACTTGGACTTAGTTCTAGTTAAAGCTTTCACACTTGATCGGCAGCTTCTTTAGAATAAACTATCAAATTTGATTTGATATTCTTCGATTGAGTAGTGTTTTTATGCTTTCTCCCTCTCTCTTTCTCTTTCTCTTTCTCTCTCTCTCTCTCTCTGTCTCTCTTTCTCTGTATCTCTCTGTCTTTCTATCCTTCTGTCCAACAGACACTCCCTCCACTCCCACTCTTTCTCTCTCTCTCTCTCTCTCTCACGCACACTATCTGTATTTCGCTTCTTTGTATTACATCTTGGTTTATCGTTGCCGTCTTGTTGCCATTTGGCGCTGCTCGAGAAGCATTTTCTTATTGCTTAGATGTATTGCTGTCATTTTCGCTTTATTGTTGTTCTCGCCGGGGAAATGGAAAATTTTTATGTTTCTCTTCGCGCCATGAAAAAGAAAGAAAAATCAACACAAAAAATTTATAAGAAACATTTAAAGTTTGGAAAAAAGTTTAGCAATGTGTAAACTCAGAGCACACACTCCCCCACACATTAACACCCACACACACACACTATCACCCACACATATGTATGTGTTACATATAGAATGCCACATACTGTAAACAAACTGCAATTTTTAGATTCTTGGTACCCAAAAGTAATTATAGAAATGCGACCATACAAAATTCCAATAAACAGAAAAATTTGTCAACAGGTACTAAATGGTTAAATGGGAAAATAATTACATTTTTTTCCAGTAAAAGAATATCTTATACTCTGCTTTTTAAGAAGATTTATGTATTAAGTTAAAGTCATAAATACGCTGGGATACTTTGGGAACACTATTAAAGGGTAAGCTTATAGCAATAATCTTATCATTTTATGGTCCTCTCAGAGCCCTTAAGTCAATACTCTCAATGATAGACCTAGTAATCCTATATAAACAGATGACTACCAGAAATACGGATTTATGGCTCATTTTTCCTGCCATATTCATTCAATTTTTAAAAATTTTGACCTTTTCCGTTGAATATATCTAAATATCATGTTCGACTGTTCCTATATGACGTTATAATATGATTAGGGTATGTATATTAATACCGCAAACATAACATTAAAATTTGATAGAGAAATACATCAAATCACAAAAGGTGGTGGCAAAAAAAAAAAAAAAAAAAAAAAAAACAAGTAACAAGACCCCGTACTCATACCAGTGCTAGTTTTTCCATACAAATTACAAATTTTCGGCCAATTTGTCCTATGTGAGCTATAAGCTATAGTTGTCCGATCTGAAGCAAATTTGGTAAGGCTATATACAGTCACTATATACACAAAATGTGTGAATTTTGTTGAGTTCGATTAATAATAACTCAATTTTTTCATACAAATAAGTTTGGTCGCGACAGCTCAAGTGGTTTCCAAGTTATGTGATGTGGTGATGTGAAAATAGTTTTTACAATTTGAGGGGATAGTTGGGGGCACGTCAAAAATTTTAAACAAACTTGATCTGACTGACATATAGACGGACATTCATTCCAAATTTGGTGTCTTTTAGTCTCTAAGATTCAGGTATTTATATGGACGGACAGACTGACAGACATTGCTATATCGTCTCGTCTGTTGATGCCGATCAAGAATTATATGTACTTTATGGGGTCGGAAATGCTTCCTTCTGCCTTTTACGCACTATTCGTTTCTGACAAACCTAATAGACTCCTTTTGAGTGCGGGTTCTAAAAAACATGAGCAGTGGAACTCATTTCATTCCGAATTTCAATTCTGTAAGAGTCTTTGATATCTCAGGTATTTATATAAACAGACTGACATTGTTATATTGACCCAGCTGTTGATACTGATTAAGATCGTATATATTTTGTGCGGCCAGACATGCCTTCATTTATATCATGTAAAATAATATTACTCGTTTTCAGTAAAAGATTAAAATTACGATAAATTTATATAAGATAGAACTCGGTTTGGGACTAAATAGAGACATCTTTCGGATATTTCGACTTCGCGTTCCCAAGAGACCAAAAAGGTCTCGGCAAGAAATACTGCTAAATACCGTATTTAGGTTTGTGTACACGGTAACTTAATATACAATCTCATTTAGATCAATTCACTGAATAGCAATCACAGCAAAGGAAAAAACCTTACGACAAATAGTGCTAAAAGGGAGCTAGATTTCCACAGATTGTAAAGTCAAATAATTTCATCAGTGTAACTATCTTTAAACTCTGAAACTAATATAATCTGCTGGCAGTATAAATATACCCATGGACGGACGGATCAAATATTTAATTGTTCTAACTCTTATATTACTTTTAATCGAAGCAAACACGAACCATATCATTTTCAACAACCTTGAGCATCCAATTAGAATAATGTTCAAAAACTTTGTTAGCTTAAACAGTATGATTTCCAATTGAATTTCGAGTCCAATAAGAATCGAACATAACATGAATAAAAGATGGCGTTTTATTCACTTTTGCCTTGAATCCTTCAAATTTCTTGCTGACAACAAAAAAATTTTAAATATCAGTACATAATACTCAAAGAAGATTTAAATATTAATTTAAAACTCTAAACAGCATTAAAGCCAATTTAATTGTGATTCTAAAAAAAATATAATGATATTTGAGCAATAGGTGGCGCTTTGTCCTCTGATTTCAGTTCAATTTTGTTTTCTTGATTTGAATCTTTGGAACTTCCAATAGACAAAAAAAAAATTTAAAAACAGATTATAAACGAAAAAATATTTTTTTTTTAATTTGAAAAGCATTTCGACAGTGTTTACATTAATAATTTTCAACAGAAGCAGAGATTGCAGCTCCCCCTAATAATGATTAAATAGCCCAAATGAAGCATTCGGCAGACAACGCCATTCAAGGCGAACTTGCCATCAGAGTTTTCTCTAAATATTTAAACGAACCACATTAATAGAGGCGGGGGATCGTCCCCATCTGGCCTGGCACCTAAACAGATACAGTATAGAGTACTCGCACAACGTTTTAATGAGTCGATTGTACTTTCCCCAACACGACACACCGACTGATCCACTGACTAACCCACCCACCCACCCATCCACTGACACACCGTCAATGTATATATGTGTCTATGTGTTGGCGATTTGGGTGGCTCATGTGGGTGATGCTTGATGGTTTGCTCGTTCGTTGGTGCTTGTCGAATTTCGTACTTAATTTTATGTGCATTTCTGTACAGTAAACACTCCGTAACGGTCCCAAAGACATTTTTCAACTACAATTAAATCACAACAATAATTTTCTTCTCTTATCCAAGTGTCTTTTTGAGAGACCAGTGTCATTTCCTCCCCTCTTTGGCTACCCACCACCATGTCATTTGTCTTGGGTCGATTCGCAATGGGCCATTAATTTGCATAAATGTCATATTTCTGTCGTGCTTAGAAGTCAAAATAATAGGCTTCTCTGATTTATATAATATTTATATTTATAATAGTTACCCCGGATCGATATACTTAAGGAATAAAATTATTGAATAAAAGAAGTGTTTGCATATTTATGGTTGATGTCAAATGGATTATAAATATTATTATTAATGCTGATCTAAAATTGGTGACCAAGAAATGATGGTGGTTTTATGGCTCAAGTGCTCAGGTGCTTAGGTGCTCAGGTGGAACCATTAGAAGTTATTGGTTATTTGATGTTCGTTCCGATACCGTTTATAGGGGATGACTAACGGTGCTCAAGGTTGGCTTCCATTAGATGAGGTGTAAAAGCGAATCAATAACTGAACAAGTGGAGTATTAGAAAAGCTAATGGAAACTGTATTAACAAGAATTCTAAACATATTTACTACTTCAAAATTGAATCTGTTACCGAAAACGTAAATATAGCATAAAATCGAAAGAAATTGGCTTTAAGCTATTGAACTGAATAAACTGAACGAACTGTATCTATGTACATACAGTAAGTAACATACCTATAAGGTGTAAAGAGTTAAACTATCATAATAATAAAAAAATATTAAAATCTTTTTTATTTTGACTATATTATAATCTTTTACTCTATTATGCCTATAGATCACATAGAATCTAACACCGATTCCAAATCGACTATCTAAAATGTCTCTGTTGTACTCAGTCCTTAGATCGGGCGATATAATTTTGGATACGATATAATAAAGAAATTGCATTTTATGGTTTATATTTTGGAATGATGAATGAATCCAATCGCCTCTTATCATCCACATATCACTCAAAATCAGCGGACATTAAAGAACACATTATTTCACACACACTCTTAAAGATATGGACATGCATAGACATGCTCTCCAAACAGATTCATTGACTGAAAGATTGACAGCTCGACACTCTCCACACACTCTACACACACGTAGCACACGTTCACACCACACACCCACACCCACACCCACACCTAAACACTATAGTTCAACACTTCTGTCAAACAAAAAACACCCATTGGGACACCTCATACAGGCACTGCTGCTCCTGGTTCTCTGTGTGTGCCAGGAGCGGTCGGGCCTTAATGTTTTAATGCCACATTATCCTATCAACAATTTTAGTGGCGTAGGGTGACCGTGCTATCGGTTACTCTGCCCAAAATTAAAATTAATCAATGCCGTTTGCTTTGTTCCTCCTCCTCCTCCTCCTTCTACTGATGTTTGTGTCGGCTTGCTGACGTCGCGTTGTCGTTGACTCGGCGCCTAAACCCAGACTAGGGATATACTATTACATCAACAACAACTTCAAGAACAAAAACAACATGAATTGACGTGTGCGTGTTTTGTGCCATCAAAATAAATTGTCAAACATCAAATGGTTAGAAAAGCAAATCGCAGCAGCCCGAACAGCTAAAACATCATAGCTGGGATAGGGATGAAAGACAAGGGTATAAGGGTGTAAGGGAGTCAGGGGCAACTTCCGCTACCTAAACACAGTCCCTACATGTCCTTATTGTGCAGGGCTCATTAATTATTTGCGTAGCTTATTAAAGCCAACTCTCGTTCGCCGAGAGTAAGCCTAATTACTTATTTTTATTTCGTTCGCTTTTCGTCTCAAGGTCAGGACACAAATTTGCGAATGCAAAAACACCGACACCGACACCGACATCGACATCGACACCAAAACCGACAACGTAAACAACAATACTTGGCTTTTTATAATGATGCACATCCATCTATTCACACCACGCTCCCATAAACCAACATTGTATACACAACTCGTCCTTCACTTCTTTCGCCCGTATGCCCACCTAGAAAAAAAAACGGAAAGAAAAACGGAGGGAACGGAAATGTTCGGGGTGATTGACTTGTTCTTGAATTTTGTGACTTTTGCGAAACATAAACATTTCGATTCAAGAATTATGAATATCACAAAAATAAACAAATCGGGAAATCTGTCTGTTTCAAATGTTTTATCTGATCGACAATCATTATCAAATTGGTCAGCTTTTGATATTATAATGATTAAAAAATATCGCATGGCTATCTACAGTATCAAGTGATCCAATCAAATATCCTGCATGTAAAGAACACATTTTCCACATTACAATTCTAAAAAATAAATATTTCTTTTAAATATACAGTAGAGCACAGTTATACCGATTCCGCTTATAGCGACCGACTGTGTATAACGGATCAAAAGCCGATGGCTTGCTTGGTTCCCATACATGCTTGTATAAAACGACGCACTTTAATGACGAGAGCTGCCTAACTTTCTTTCGGTTACTGCGTCTTCCGGATATAACGATGTAAAATGACGTCCCCTTGGCCATCGTTACAAACGGACTCTACTGTACGGTCTTATTTTAAAAAGATTAAAGCCCAAAATTAGTAAATTGTAACTATTTTTGGAAAGCACTAGGAAAAAGAGTATTCGCAGTTTTCCATTAATCGTAAATAATTCTTTTATCAAATCTGCCATTTGTTTTTTTGGCGTTATTTTGTTTTGTACGTTTTCTTTCCTCTTGTTTGAAATAAGACCCTGTACCTTAAAAGTATGTTAAGTCATTAAGTTATTCCGTAATATTTTCAGTACAAATATTTTAACTCTAAAAATCCAAGATTTATTTTAATTGAATAATACAATTTGAAAGAGAATTAAAATAAAAAAGGGTAAAAAAGGAAAAAATAATAAATTGTAATAGAATTTATAAAGGCAGTACAGGGTCTACTGTTGTCGTTCTTTTTCGCCTGTAGTCTTTTCACCTAGTTTTATTTATTACTGTGTACTGCGCATAGCTCAGCATATTACCATTACCAACCCCGAGAACACCCCTTCATTTTTTATTCTTCGTCCCCCTCTCGCTATCCTTTTCACTCTTTTCTTTTAGTCTCTTTCTCATTCGGTTAACAGCTAGTTAGGCATTAATATAAGCACCGTCCGTTTTTTGCGAGGGACCCAATTACTAGTCTTATTATGAGTTGACTTTTGCTCCAAAACTAGCGCTTGTTCTCCCTTTCTCTCTTCCTCTCTCTGATACGCACTGTAAGTATCACTCTCTTTCTCTCTATGTCTTCGCTCTTTTGCTTTTGTTGACTCTCTTGTGTAAGCGTACTCTCGACCTTTGTCCGCCGAAACTACCAAAATCGCCGAAACCGCTGAAACCGCTGAAACCGCCAAAATCTCCGTTCCTTAAACAAAAAAAATTCCAAAACTGCAATTTTGAAACCGAAACTAAAAATGATTTCAGATCATAAACGCATTTTTACGAGTATAACTGTGCATTTAGTTTTTGTATTTTTATGGACAATAAGCTAACAATGTTTACAGTTTGTTGGGTTCTATATTTAAAAGAAGAACAACAGAACAGAAACACCGAATCCATCCGTTTGGACTGTTTTGTCCGTCCTTTTTGTGGTTGTTTCTGTTGAATTTGTTTACAAGCAATTTGTGTACGTTTTAATTTGTTGGATTCTGCTTTGGCAGCAACAGAAAACAAAACTATTCAATATTTCCAAATCCAAATTGAGTCTAGAAAGCAGCTGCTTAGAGAGAAATACCGAGTCTGCGCCTGTCCAAAGGCCCCAGAGGTAAGGGAGACACTTTTTGATATGGTTTGGGTGGTGGATTTACTTTGGATCCCAAGCCAATTTTTTTTTCTTATTCTTTTCTTTTTGGTGGGTCGACGCCGCTGCCGTCACCGCCGACACAACCAACACCACCACCACTACCGTCCTCGTCGGCGTTGACGTCCTCGTCCTCGTCTGCGTTGTCGTTGTCGTCTTCGTCTTCGTCCTCGTCGGCGTCATCTTCGTTGGCCTTGGCGTCTTCGTTGTCGGCTCAACATCAAAAACGTTTTGCCGTTTGTCTTTGGGACTTATGAGCATTTTATAATTTTGTGTCCGGGTTGCTTAAGTAGCGCTTATGTATCCATTTCTCCAGTGGCCAAACAACTCAATTGAGGTGGGTTTTTGTGTTTTTCTTTTGTCGTTTTGTTCGAATCGTGTTGAAAAACTTGTTTATGCTCATACTATTAATGTTTGACTTATCATTAAAAAGACAGATCCTAAAAATCATTCCAAGTTGATGTCCAGCGACATATGAACAACAATTTAATCAAATTGATTGCTAGAACCTTATTTGATATACAACAAATCGGTAAGCAAAGCTATATTTACATGTCCTCAAATCATGTGATTCATTCGACAAATTGTAGCAACTATTCCATTAAGTAACTCGTTAGGATTTCAGCACCTCAGTAGAAATGATTACATTTCAAATAATCAGCTAATACTTTGAAATAAAGCACACTACTTGACTGACTCCCACTACCACTCCTTCAATAGGACTGCGTATGCTTATTATTAATTTAAAACATTACGTATACGCCAAGTTGTTGCTTAGCAGCCGTTGAGCAATACTACGCAATTGATTGCAGCCGAAAAGCCAAAAACTCATATTTAATTCAAACTGCGTGTATTCTACACGTTCGACAACCACTCTGCACTGAGATGCTTAGTGATCCCAGTGGGAGAAGCAGAGAGAAGCATAGAGACACTAGACAGGACATGAACAAGTTATTGGATTTTACAGTAAGCTAAATGCCATTCAGATTAATTGTGAAACTCATAAAAGCAAAACGACTGCATGTGCGCGTGTGTGTGTGTGTGTGTGTGTGTGTGTGTGTGTGTGTGTGTGTGTGTGTGTGTGTGTGTGTGTGTGTGTGTGTGTGTGTGTGTGTGTGTGTGTGTGTGTGTGTGTGTGTGTGTGTGTGGTTTCGTGTTTGTGTAAGTGTGTATATAATCGTGCTTATCAGTATAATGCATCGACAGCTCCAAAAAACTTTACGTTCACGCGCGAACTGAGACGAAGAAGGCAAAGGAGAAGGATTAGGAGGAGAAGAATAAGAAGAAGGAGAAACAAAACTAAACCGAAAATGAAAATGAAAACGAAAAACGAAACAAAAACGTGCAAGTGACCCCAACTAGGATAATAAGCACGATATGTGTACATGTAAACATGGTAGAGGGGAGGGGGGAGGGGGGAGGGGAGAAGTGGGCGGTTAGGCAGAGAGTAGACAGGCCGATGGCGTAATTTATGTAGGCTCGCTAAGCCTTTCATGCGTGAAATGTGATTATATCTCCACGTACACTCACTCGCACACTCACACACACACAGACACACTCGTGCATATAAGCCCACAAGAGTGCCCTGTCACAACGTGTGTGATATACATTTCAGGGTTGTCAAGCAGTTTCAATACTCATTGAATGGAAGCAGCTCTCAAAGCATTTAGGTAGCAATTATAAATCTCCGTTTCCGTTATCTAAATTCCAGATCTTAACCTTTCAAAATATATGTATACGCTAGCAAAATATGATATATTTTTGCTTTCCAAGAATTGTTTACTTTTGTTGGTATAAATTTATGAATGTAAGCAAATATATAATAACAATATTGTGAAGACTAAAACAATTATTTATAGTATTTCTAAGTGAACTCTCAAGGCTGTTGTGAACCATATTGAACCACAATCATTTGTAAACAATATACAATACCAACACAAAACAAATTGATGATTTATTTATGAAATAGAAAAATTAAGAAATCGTATGGTCTATGGTCTTCGTGCTGAAAATCAATCTGTGAACAATATTTTTTTGGACCTTAACGAATTTTTAATGTCATGTAATCGTAATATCAAAACAAATTTTATGGATTTGCTAATGAAATTAAAATTAGAAAGACTAAAAAGTAATAAAAAGTTGATATTTGGTAAACTAAACAAGTAAAAATATACATTTTGCTACATTACTAAAGAAAAGTCAGTGCACCATATTTAAACTTAAATTTATCCCAAATAGATTAATTAAAGAAACTACTCAGTAGAAATGAATATCAAATTCAAAATTAAACCTACTAAAAACGAGAACCTATTCACACATCTGGTACCCAACGGGCTGCAAGCCCTTGAATCAAGTCTAAATCATAAGCAGATATTAAACACTCAAGTTGAGAAGTTTGCAAAATCCTTGGTAACTAGCGTCAAAACACTGAGTCTAACTACAGTTTGAAGCTTTAAAGCTGTCAAGGCATTTTCCTAAGTGTTGATAATACGAGTCCAACAACAACAACAACAACAATCAACAACCAAATGCAGCAATGAGTGAAAGACAAATGCAGGACGGGACCGCAGTGGCAATTGCTCCGCTGTGCATCAAGCGCGTCATCAACACTAGCACACAGGCTGTGTATAACATACACACACACATATATATATGTGAATGCATACATGTGTATGTGTGTATAGTGCATAAGTGTTGTCGTTACTGTTTGTGTTTGTGTGATGGGCATTAATGTGGCTTTGTTGTTGCGCCAAAAACCAAGCCAAGGATTTTTCGCACATTTACGCCAGCAAATGGACTGTTTGGACTTAGCTGCTGCCTTAGCTTCTGGTTGTGCTGATGCTGTGCGCTCTTTCTCTCCTACAGACGACCTTCACTTTCACACACAGAGAGCACAACAGCCGCCGTGGTCGTCACCGTTAGTTTTTGCTGAATGACTTTTAGTTGTTGCTACACCTACCGCTGTTTCTATTGCTGCTGCTACTGTTTCTATGTGTGTTGCCCTTTAGAATTAGAAAGGCGGCTAAACATTAATTAGGCAAAAATCGTGTTGTTCTTGTTGGAATCTTAAACGCAACGAAGCGAATTGTAAATTATAAAATCTAAATGATTTTTTACAAGGACAATTTTGTGTTCCTTTTTGGTTTTTTAGGTGTCCCTACACGAGGCGACCGACACTGTCGTTTCGTCGTGCAGCAACAACATTCGCGCGGATACACACATTTTCACAAATCAAAACAGCAAACGAATGTTGCCATACACGCACATACACACGCACACACACTCACTCAAACCCAACCACCCACACACGCGCGTACACACATACAGAGTAGCGTATAGAAAAAATCGCTACACGTACACACATTCACACACATAGAATACAGCGTTTCTTTTTCGTTGCTATAGATTTTCCGCCTCAATCTGTTTTATTAAACAATTATATTATTATTAATATTATATTAAGCTTTTTGTTATTGTTGGCTGTTCTTGTAGTGTCTGTGGTCATTGTTATGCCACACACACACACAGACCAACTAGCAACGTATGCAACTAACACTTACACTTACATTCATGTATGCAATGTGCGGATGTGTATGTGTGTTTGTGTGTGTTTGTGCTGTAGTTTACATTTTTACACTTGTTCTCGTTTTAGCTTTTTTCACGCTGCCCGCACATTTTGCCCGACGCTTTTGGCTTGTATTTTTGCACTATTTTTTGCACATTTCTCCCTCTGTATTTGCTGCTTGCTTGCAATTTGGAATTATTTTTTTCTTTTCTTTTCTATTGCTTAGCTTTGTTTGCACGCACGATTTCCAATGTCCCGTTGCGTTCAAACGTTCTCGACAAACTGAAAGAACAGAAAGTGAAAAGCGCACAGCAGCAGCGGGAGAGCGGCAGGGTTGCTGCTGCACCCATCTGCGCCTCCTATGAGTCTCCTAATAGCCATCGCTCTATCCTCTCCACAGCTGGGCAATCCGGGACGCGCGTTCTCTCTTTACGCCTGCGCACTCTCTTTTGGCGCAAGTGGTGGTCACTGTTGATGATACTTCTGCTGACTTACAGTGCTTCACTAAAGTAATCAGCTAAAGTTTAGGAACATTTCAAATCGCGAATAAAAAGATTTATTTGTAACAAATGTTACATTTTTGAAATACCGTTTTTATCTTCATATTTATTTACAATCAATCAAAATGAATTTAATTGCCCAATTTTTTTTTCCGCTTATAGCATGAATAATTATAGATTGTCTGCCAATCTTTATAGACGTCACAAGAAATGCTTTTAGTATAATTCCTCTAAATATTTATTTCAGTTCTGTGCGATCTACATTAAAACATATGACTGAAAGCTTACATTATCACTGATCATTTTAACAATACATACATACATCAACCAAAAGTTTAACCAGTTTCTCTCAATAATTGGACTCTTGATGTTTTTCCATGTTCACTTTCCACCAGATACTGCGGCGGAATCCTTGCTCTGGTTGAACTGATTATGCCATTCTAAGTTCTGCTTAGTCACCGATTCACCCCGCTTTGCAGCCTGCTTTCCGCTATAAATCATAATACCACATCCAACTACCGTTAATCCAATCATGACATTTGCAACCATAATACGAATTTTATTGCGACAGCGCTCCATTTCATCCTGGCTGTAATCATATGTTAAACTAACTTGTATTTACTTGATAACTCGTTTACATACCTCACAAAGCTGGGCACCTCATTAGCTGACTTGTATTTTCCACTCCAAACTAGGAATCGCTTCTCCAAATCGTTTGGCTGATGGTTTTTTATGCCTTGCCGTAGGATTTGCGTATTGCTTATTGTGCGTTGCGTCAGCAAGTTGCAGGCACGCTTTCCAAAAGCGGCAATTAACATTGGCTTAGTTAGCATGTTCTTTCTCAAATGTATCTGATCTTTTCTATATAAAACCGGCTTTTATATGATATTATTTTAAATGATATTGCACTTGACTTACTTTATGCAATGGCTAGAGTTGTCGCACCTCTCTCTTGACCGCACTTGTTGAACGTTGCCACTGTGGTGTAAATTTCCGTGTCGATTAATCGTACATTCGCAGTATACCATAACGATATCGATAGTATAATCGATTGAGGAGGAATCAGCCGGCGAATATAATTCCAAAGATGTTTTGTAATATTTTACGACGAGCTGTTCAAGCAAATATTAAAAGTGTTCACAATTACAATGTGTTGCGTTACACCACATCAAATGGCCCAAAAGATGACATTAAAGACGCACTGGACATCGAAGCAAATTTATTTGAAAACTCATTGCTACACCATCAGCCGGTGAGCACGAGGGAAATTTTACGAAAACACAATACTAGAACAACACACACCAAAGATAAGAAACCGTCTTCACAACATGCAAAGCACGCAGTAAATCCAAAAAGAACAGTCACAGGTGTAGTGCCTAATATTACTCAACCACCTATTAAGCGACAGACTGGATCACTTATTAAATATAGTGACTTAAACTTGGAATTTACCCGACTCACCCTGCAAGATCCACTGATGACCACTCTACTCACCGAAGTTCGTTCTCGTAAGCGTCGGGACAAAAACAGGCAGATTGTTATTGAGGGCCGACGACTTATCGAGGAAGCTCTACAATGCAGTCTACGAATGAATTCGCTGTTCTTTAGTCAGAAGGATCAATTAGCCTTGATTCGGGATGTAGTTGTACAGGCCCAGCAGATACACAACACAAAAATTTACAAAGTACCGCAACATGATCTTAAAACCTGGTCTACGTTGGTAACGCCTCCCGGACTGATGGCACTCTTTGAACGACCCTCCTTAGAGGGTATTCATGCACAACTGGGCGCTAATCCCTTGCCCATCACGGTTGTTTGCGACAACATACGAGAACCCAACAACCTGGGCAGTATAATTCGAACCTGTGCAGCAGTACCCTGCTCTCAGGTGGTGGTAACGCATGGTTGCTGTGATCCTTGGGAGTCAAAGGCATTACGTGGTGGTTGTGGTGGACAGTTTCGCTTGCCTATTCATGACGATGTCAAGTGGGAAGATCTGGCTCTGCATATACCGGCCGAGTCAGCCAGTGATTGTCATGTCTTTGTCGCAGAAAATAACAAAGAAAAAATTCAGAACCTTAGTAGCATCGCCCTTGACTATGCAGATATGGGGATGAAAACAGGAGCCCACAATGTTCTCATTGTTGGAGGAGAGAGTCATGGAGTTAGCGAGGATGCTTATAAGTAAGACTTCTCATTAAGTCCATTTAAGAAGGGTATTAAACTCTATTTTTTCAGATTCTTGGAACTGGTAGGAAGCAGAGGCAAGTGCGTCTATATTCCTTTGGCTTCTGGTATTGATAGTCTGAATGTAGCATCTGCTCTCACGTTATTACTCTTTGAGCTGCGAAAAAAATTGATAAATCAGGAATAATTTATTTTTTGGAGCGTGTCAATATTAGCTGCCTTCGCGAGAAATCAACCGTCTTCAGTTGGATCAATTAAAATATCTTTAACTTCTGGCAAAAGCACTTTGTGTAGGATTGACATACTACAAATTTATTGCTAATTTGTTTTTTACTTATTGTTTTTTTAGTTAGAAATAAATAAAATTCAACTATTAGCTTCGATTTCTTTGTACACCTCACGTTTATATTCATCCAATCCACCTTCGATAGCGCGAACTGTGCGATTTCCACAAACCCAGAGCTCCTTGCAAACCACCTTAATAAGTCGCTCGTCGTGGGAGACAAGTATAACGCCGCCCTAAGAACAAAGATAAGTTCATTAATCCTGGACATGTGATAAGGACATCAATATATGGACTTACCTTAAATGCATTTATAGCTCTGCCCAAAGCATCAATTGTTTCAATATCCAAATGATTTGTCGGCTCGTCGAGCACCAGGAAATTTGGTTCCGCTGCAGGATTAGTAATCAGTACGCGGTCGTCTAGTATAGGAATATTACAATAAGTACGTACCCATGCACATTTTTGCTAAGGCCACACGTGATTTCTGCCCACCGGACAAGCTGGCAATGCTCTGGAGAGCAAGTGGTCCCGAGATGCCAAAGCTTCCCAATTGTCGTCGATACTCTTCATCGGGTCGGCCGGGGAATAGTTCGGCCAAAACGCCAACACATGTGACATTCATGTTTAAGTGATCGACATGATGTTGGGCAAAGTAGCCAATTCTCAAGCCACGATGAAGCACAATATTTCCATGGATGGTGCTGAGCTGGCCAACAATAATTTTCAGCAGTGTCGATTTACCGGCTCCGTTTTCGCCAACAATGCAGATGCGTGAATCTGAGGTGGCTGAGAGATTTACGCCCTTAAAGATTGGCAACGGATCGGCAGGATTGTATCGGAAAGTGACCTCTGAAATAGCCAGAACAGGCGGATTAAGTGGTTCGACATCGGGAAACTTGAGAGTTACAATCGTTTCCTTTTCCACAGGTTTGAGCTCGGGTCTGGCAAAGTAAATAAAGATCAGTTTAATAATAAGTATCTTGACCCAACTGCTCCACATCTAAACACCTACAGTTTTTCCAACATTTTAATTTTGGACTGCACTGATGATGCTCGGTTGGCATTATACCGAAACCGGTCAATGAATTCCTGGACATGCGCCCTGTGTGCCAGTTGTGCCTCATACTCGCGTCGTTGGGACTTCAGCTTTTCCGTCTTAGTCTTCTCAAACTGCTCGTAGTTCCCCCTAAAAAGTCGCAATAAAATAATCAATGTTAAATCTTTAAAAGCATTTGTTGTTCAGGTGCACTCACTTATAAGCCTCGAGTTCCTGGGAATGTAAGTGGATTATGTCCGTGGGAACGGTATCCAAAAAATTGCGATCGTGGGACACTACCAAAATTGTTGTAGGCCACGTTTGCAAATAAGTCTCCAGCCAAATGATGGCTTTAATGTCCAACATGTTCGTCGGTTCATCGAGAAGCAGCAGATCCGGCTTGGAGAAGAGTGCTCTTGCCAAAGCCAGACGCATCCGCCATCCACCTGAGAATGATTTCGTTGGTCTTAGCTGCATGTCCGCATCAAACCCAAGACCCTTAAGTATCACAGAAGCACGTGCCACAGCCTTGTCCGCCTCAATATTCTGAAGAGAGGCGTAGGTTTCGCTAAGCTCATTGGACAGTGCCGCATCCTGTACACCACTGTTCAAGGCAGCCAGTATCTCCTTTTCCCTTGTCATCAGTCGAGTACGCTCCGTGTCACACTCGAGCACACTCTCCACCGCGGAGGTATCATCACCCACAACCTCTTGCTCCACGTGCAGCACTGAGATGTGTGACGGTATTTGCAGCTGACGTTCGGCAATCATGCGCAAGAGCGTCGTCTTGCCAAGACCATTACGGCCAACCAGTCCATATCGACGTCCAAACGATAACAGCAGATTCGCATTCTGCAGCAGAACTCTGCAATCGAATATTTACATAAATGGGAATGCAGTATCGAAGGTGTTGTTGAAAAAAATGGTTTGATTAGTTTGTAATGCTGCTATCACAGTCGCTGGTTTTGCTTTAGTAACAGTTAGAGTGTTCTTCGCTGTAAGCGATTGGTACTTTGGGTGAACGCAAACAATTTCGCACGATCACTTGTACTGTTCTGTGTTTACTTACTTTTCACCAAATGCCAAATCAAAGTTTTCGATTTTGATGTCCATGGAGCGGTTGAGGCCCTTTTGATCCAATTTGGTATTCTTTTTGTTGGTCACCTGAGATGCTGTAGCTGTTTGCAGTTTGACAGCGACTGGAACAACTCCTTGTTTGGTCACCTCCTGACGCTTCTCCTGTTTTTGCATCAGTTTGGCCTCTGCCTTTTCCAGCTTTTTAGAGTCCACTTTCTGCAATATTTAAAATGAAAATGTCTTAAATCCTTCGTGACTAAATTGATTTGTAATTACGTTTCCGCCATCCTTGTTGACCACCCAAATGCTTTGCATATCCTTGTCCATACGCTCCATGTTCTTAGCCATTTCCTCGATATTCACGGGTGCATTAAGAACTTTGCGCTCCACATTTTTCGAATTGTTTTTCATAATATTTAGAAATTCATCACAAAGCGCTCGTATGCTCTCCTCCGACCTTGATCCATCAATACCCTGGAGTATATCGCCGACGGCTTCAAAAATGTCATCGCACGTATTAAAGTCCTCCACGCTGCCCGTTAAGACGCCTTCCACATAATCCTTTAGCTCATTGTCTATAGCCGGAAACTCACGTTGCAAAATGCTTGCGTATTGACTCATCCTGGCGTAACTAAACGTTGTTGTGGTTCCTACAATTGACCTTGATCAAGCAATCCAACTTTGGTTGCTGCACAATGGGACGCAGTGGCAGTGGTCTAATTTTAATTGATTTATTATTATTTTTGATTAAGTTCTGCCTCAATCAGTTGGTCGCTCGTCAACGTGCCAACAAAAAAGAAACCACAAAGCAGGGTTGCTTAAACAAACCCAATTTATCGATAAAAACTAAGCTTTATATCGAAAAGCTTTAAACCGATAACTATGCAGTTTGACCGCCATAAATTTAAACTCAACTCTTATTAAGTTTGCTTGTTAAAGAAAATATATATATTTTTACTTTATTTTAAATTTGTGTTAGTAGTTGATAACAATTTTCAAAATATACAATATTTAAAACTAGTCGCGCTTTTTGAGTGTGCTACTTGTGTCTCAAGTAATTTGATAAGCCGCCATAACATAATACATAATAAATTAAAATAACATTGCTAAACGCTATAAAAAGGAAGTGGACCTTGGTTTTCGTAAAACGTAATAGTTAATGGAAATGCATATATAAAAAAAAAAAACAATTATATTAAGCAAAAGTAATTCGTCTATAAGGATATTCAATACAGTACGTAAAAATAAGCACTATTAATTTAAAAAATTATAATCATTTATACATATGTAAAATACTTGCAATAGTTAAAATAATCAAATCAGTGTATACATAATTGCGGTTCTTTTAAAATAATCGTACATAATGTTAAGTTGCTCATGAAGTTGTTTATAACAATCTACAAACTAGAATTACTACTATCACCATTTTATGCGCTTTACAACTTATCAGCTACAACTAAATGGTTATTTTGTATATATAAATAGTACGCATTGCCTCTAAAACCTATGTCTATATATACATGGCTAAGTATTTAAGCTTCTTCTAGGCGCAAGGAGTGGCTGAGTTGCTATTGTTGCTGCTGATGCTATTGTTGCTAGAGCAGTTGGTTTTTCGTTGTCTTGCGCCACGTCCACTCAGCAAATAGGATAAATCGATGGGCTGCTCCTGTGCCGTCTGCGCATCCAGACATTTCAGCTTCATGGTGTTGAGAACGTTTTCCAAGCGAGAGCGCTTCTTTTTGAGCACCTACAGAATGGTTCAAAGTTATTTTTTACCGTATTTTTTAATTACACATTTTCTATATATACCTGCCCAATTGGCGCCACTGGGGACATCACTTGAACAGCTATTTCAGTTGCTACTTCTGTTGCCACTGCTACAGTTGAAGCATTGCGCTGCTTTCTGCTTCCAGATGATTGGCCCATCTTCTGATCCTGCCGACCCACTTTTATGGGCGTTGTAGCTACTTCTATATCAGTCTTTTGCTTCCTCGTTTTCAGTAACGATGGATCCACATCGTGTGGCTATTAACCAAATTTGTTATCAATCATTGACTGTTTACAGAACATACAGATTATTCCACTTACCGCATAGCTCTTTGAGATCTTTAGTTTTACCGGAAACTTTCTAAACGCATAGCTCTTCGTACACGCCGGATAATTGGCTTTGGCCTTGGAGAAGAAACGTGCCGTTTTGTCAACGCGTAGTTCACAAATGAAGCAGTGATCCTCATCGTTGCATTCCATAGGTCGACCCTTACAGAAGGTAGTACGATCTAGCACCCAACAGCGTCCAATCACCAGCTCTATAGGTACCACTTCGTACAGGGAAACGCGGACTACCTCATTGGGGTAGAAACGTCGCGAGGGCTCATGAAAAGTCTCGTGGGGACGCAGAAAATGGTGGCCAAAGATAAACCGTTTCCCCTCTTCGTTTTTCCACAGATGCTCAACACGAAAGATGTCACACTCTTGATAATCTATCGCTCCAATTGTTTCATACGTATGCTTTTGACAGGGCATCACCTTCCCCGTATCGTCCTTGATGGGAATATCACGCAGCACATAAACTGCATCGCCTTGTCGCACCTGCAGTCCACCACGCATAAGCGACAAATAGTACCTATGTCCTTCCTCCGTATAGTCGTCCAAGGGTATTTCGCGATCTACTTCACGCGGCTCACACTGCTCGCATTGATAGTTTTCAGCATTGATGTCCGCCTTGGTGCATTCTGTGTGCTGCCAAACCATGCACTTGGCACATTGAATCATCAGCCCTTCATCCTTGTACAAACCACATATGCAACGAATGACATCCTCCTCATCACCTGGAGATATCTGAGTAGTTTCAAAACTCGTGAGTTCCTGCACAGACACCTTTGGGAATTGCTCCGGAAACGCCGGATGCTTCTGAAGCGGTTTGAAGCCATGCAGTCCTTCAGACTTGCCTAGAATTTCCACCAGTTGTGGATAACTATTTATCTTATGTTGTTCGTAGCTTGCCATTAGCGTTTGGAGAGCCTTGGACTTGATCTCATCATCTCCGTGCAACTGACGGACATCTGAAAACAGTTGCTGCATTTGCTCATCATATTCCTGTGGAGTTTTGTAATGTCCTTGCTCCACCTGGGATTGAATTGTTTTGAAATCAAGACGTGTCGCCTTTAGTTGCTTCTTTTTCCTATTGCTGGTCACCGTTGTGAGCAGCTCGAACATTTTCACCGACTCCAGGGCTGTACCAATATCACGCAACACCACCGCCATTTTGGCCATCTTCTCAAGCTCTGGATCCTGTACAGCTTGTGTTAGTCCGCGTGTTTTTATGTTGCGCGGCGTGCAGAGCGCTGATATTTGTGCGGCTAGCAGAGAAGTTGATGAAGGCGTCGATGGTCGCCGTCCCGGTAAATCAGCATCTCCGGCAGCCACAGGACTTACCCTAGTCGCTTGATTCTTTGCCGCTGTGCGTTTTGCTTTACAGCGTCGAATCTATGGAGGAAAAAAGAACAAATGTGCATTGTGAACTCCTTGTTTTACTCTTTCAAGTCTCTTTGATAACTACCTTCTCAAAGTTGCGCACCAAAAATATGTTGCATTGTTTGACCAGTTTCTTTTCCTTCTCGGATAACTGTTGCACCCGAGCAACGACCTCCGCCTCCTGTTGATGCTGTGCATGTTTCTTGGCCTTGTGCTTGCGTTGTCGCCCATTCTGACTGCTACTTGCGTCCTTAACTCCTGTTGTAGTACCCTCTGAAGCATTCGTTGTAACCTTTGACTCTGCCGGAAGCGGTTTAACGCGCTGAGATTTGCCACCAATGACACCACGACACTGCGGCATATTGCAACGACAGGGTTGCCCCTCGGAAGGGTTGAACAGTGAGAAATTGTAATCGTAGGTGAGCTCCTCCCCTTGTTCGATAGCACGTTTGGCAAACAAAACCATGCGTGATAAGCCGTTTACGCTCCACTTTTGCATCTCGCAATTGGGTTCACAGGAATGGTTAACAAAGCGACAATCGCTACCCATGCGTTGTCCATCAATGACTAGTCCTCCATCCAAGTGCAAGCAGTAGTGATGGGTATCATTTAGATAAATGCTGGCCATGCGTTGCTTAAATTCGCGCTCTGTGACTACCTCGCCCACATACTCCAGGATGTAGGTGCCTTTGGCAATGGGCAACTTGGTGCGAACACCCCAGCCCTTGTCCGTGGTCATAAAACGCTCCACTCCTGGTGCCACTTCATGACGTTGTATCTTCTGATTCCGGCACTTGTCGCCTGCAGGACAATTGCTTGGCACGCACTCTGTGTAAACCATGCGATTAAGGCAATTGTCCAAACAGGAGCCACTTGATTGGGGCTTACAGTTGCAGTTAGGATGATCAAATCCCGCTAGATTAGGACGCACAGACTCCGCGTACACGTTCGTGCGTATTTTGCGATAGTTCCAAGACGGCACCACGTGTCTTGTAGGCAACTTATCATGACTATATGCCCACCAGATATCATAGGGCAGCTCAAAATCGCTATTAGCGCGTCGGAAATACTTCTCACAATATATGGGTGCTGGCAACAGGGAACTATGTCCATCTCCACAAATCTTTCTGCTTGGCTGCTTGACTACGGCTGAAGTTGGAGCTGCTGGTGTTGTAGACGATTGCTTATAGTGATTGGAAAAGAGTCCAGCAACCAGATACTTTTTCTTAAGCTTAGAACGTTTGCGTTGTGAAGCTGTGCTACACTTGTCCTCGCTGGTGTCACTGCAGCTGGCATAGTCAAGAGCCTGGTTAAGTATCGACTCCTGTGCAGGCAAAGGTTCATGCTCAGTGGGCGGCACAGGCTGTTGGATTCTTTTAGCAGCAGCTTCGGCCTCGATTTGAACATTCATTTGTTCATCATTCGATTCCGGCAGAGCTTCCTCCGACAACAAGGGCACTGGCGGTGTCGGAGGCGGCTGCTTTGCAATATTCTCTTCGTGCAACATATTTTTGCGTCGTTTTAGACGGATCTTGCAGCTAAAGTTTGTGTTGGGATCAATGCCAGCAGGAAGTTTAATGCGAGATTCTAATTTCCGTTCCAGTTTCGTCATATGCACCTCCGTTTGCTTGGTAGCCCGTCCCCGCTTCTTTGTGGGTCGTGCTTCTGCATCTACCTGTGCTGGCTGGTCCTGCTTCTGCGTCTTGGGTCGACCTCTGCCACGAGGCCTTCCTCTAGCGTTGCCTCCGATTATATTAGCAGGAGTTTGGGGTCTTTGAAGGCGTTCCAGCGCCACAACTGACAATCGCGGTGTACGCTGACTGCTGGTGCGGGCAACAAACGTCTCTCTTGCTTCACCAAGGTGTGGAACGCGTTCGCAATCCATGGTCCCACCTGGTACTAAAGAGCTGCTGCTGCGTGTTTCCCGTGTAGGCAGCTGTGGTTGTAGCTGCTGCTGCTCTGGTTTTTGTTGTTGCTGCTGCTCCTGTGAAATTGTTGCTTGTTCGATGCTAACTTTGCGCTTTTTGCGTCGGACTGTTGGAAATCCGGTGCGATTAATTTTTTTCCTCTTCCGCTTGAGCAACAAATTACCACCTGTTTTGTGGAGCAGCGTTTCCAGCACACGCTGGCACTGCTCCTTTTTGCTAGCATCCTCTTTAATGTCTAGAGCGGCGATCAGCGGTGATTCCACCTCTGATTTCGTTATTACAGGTTCATTCAATTTGCTTATTGGTATTTGGATCTCCAACTCCACTGAGGGCTCAAAGATCCCTGGCGGTGGACAACTGCTGCTACCTGCTGGTGACTGCAGTTGCTGTTGCTGGGGAAACTCACGAGCAATTGTTGAGCTCCTGGATTTGGTTCCATGACGACGCTGCTGTTTTAGAGAGCAGAGCGAACTGGGGCTAATGTCCAGCAATTTGCCTCCGCTAATTGAGTTGTTGTCTACCACAATGCGTAGAGGTGAGGCGTTTTCTCTTACAGCTGCTCCTCCAGCAGCTGTTCCACTTGCGGCCTGTTGACTAACCAGCAAATGACGCTTCTTGGGCGTTAGCTTCTTGGCGTTAAACTGCGCCTGGGCTTTGGTATTAGCACTGCTCTTTGCTGCCGCGGCAGCTGCTGCCCAAGCTTCGGCATTAAGCATTCCATTGCTGGCAAATGCCGATGCCACAACATCAGCACCCGTCGTCACCAGGTAATGACGTTTCTTCAGAGGCAATTTGTGATCATCGGGACTGGAGCTATTGCTGCCCCCGCTGTTGTTACTCGATTTCTTGTGGCGACGCTTTGCTCCGTTGCTACTGCTGCCGCTATTGTTGCTCAAATGGCTATGGCTATTGCTATTACCAGCGCTGGCCGAGAGCATGGCAAAGTCTATTAAAGGCTCATTGAGCTTACGCTTCTTAAGTGCACGCTTGATCGGCTTTGCTACTGCAACTGTTGTACTTTGTGTGGGAGTGCTACTGCCATTGAGGAGCGGCAATGCGGCTGGAATCGGCGATGTCAAAGTAGCCTGTAGCTTGTTGGCCTCGGCAAGCAGCTTTTCCTTTCCGCTGCTCGCAGTCAGGCGATCATCCTTGATGCGACAACGTGCGTGAAATGTGCTCGCGATTATTTCAATTTCAGTGAGAAGCTTTGAGTCAATATTTAAGGATTTCGAGTGACTGAAACTCTTGCGGCGATGTCGGCGTCGCATCCTTGACGCACTGGATACATAACTACTGCACATGCTAGCCGCCGAGGACCGCCGACTCTTGATTTTGCAAACACTCCTACTGGGAGCAATAGTATCTTGACTGATAGAATGCTTTCTCTGAATCATCATTTTGCCTAAAAAATAAAATTTGATTAATTTGGTAAAGTCACAAATATAATAAATGGCAAATTTATATTAATTTAAATAAACGTACTCTGTATGAAATTGTCTGACAATGTTGCTGTTGTTGTTGTCGTTGTGGAGGGGACTCCAGGAACTGTTTCAGAAGCCGTTTTAGTTGTTCCACTAAAATATTGACCAGTAGTCACAAAACGATTGATTTCTCCGTACTTCTTGCTAGCACTCGTACTGGGCAAGCACTTAAGACTGGGCTTGCTAATGTACTCATTGCTTTCCTCGCTACTCTGGCCAAGCGACAGCCCTGCCAGCTGCAAAATGTCCTGATCGTGTTCATCACTCAGCGCATTCTGCTCATGGCTGCTCTTCAGCATGGAAGCGCGTCTGCGTCGACGCAATGATTTGCTCAACTTTCCCGATGAATCCTTGCAGTCACTGCGATAGCCACAACTTTTTGCACGACTCATCCGCCGACTAGCGCAGCTGCGGCTGCTAAAACGACTCTTGCAGCTGGCATCGGATTTGTAGCCTGAGTTGTGGTTGCTATTGTGATTGTGACGTTGATGCCTGACACTTCCATAATCTGAGACATAACCGCTCTTCGCTGCCAGAACCTTGCTACAAATGGTATTGAGGGTGCCTCCACCGCCCCCATCGCTTTTGTAGCCGCTAACGGTGCGCAAACGAAACTTCTTATTAACATCAATCTTACGCCAAAGTGGATCAACCTGCAGCTCTTCCTTGTTTCCTTTTTTGTTGCTCTGGCGTCGCTTGCTCCGCGGCGGTGGATACAATACTCTCTCCGTGGCATACATACGCTTATCCAGATAAGCCATATCTATTTTGGGCTTGGCATTATCGTTCAACAAAGCCTGCTGCATTTTGGGCGATGGCGTTTTGCTTATTACTCCCGAATCGGCAGATTCATTAATTGTAGGCACTCCAACTGGAACTGCAGCAGACGCTGCAACAGCAGCTGTGGCAGCAACACTTGACTGCAACTTTCTAGGTCGCCCGCGTCTCTTGCGTTGCTGTGTTTGCTGTTTGATATTTGATGTCTCGCTGCTTACAGTGGGTTGTTGTGAAGCTATACTGCCTATCTGGGAGGCATCCCGTGCGCCAGAGTGATTTAACATTTGAGTTTTCTCCATAAAATCCTGTAAAAGCGTGGATTGATATTGCGGCAATTGTTGCTTGGATTTTGCTGCTGTTGCTGTTGCAACGCTGCTGTTGTCCTCTGTATCACTTTCCACACGTTTGATGGCCGCCTTTACCAAATCTGGTAAGTCTTCGTTGTCGCTGCTGGAGATGCCCATATTGTCGGCCTGTCCCTGTCCTTGTGATCCTCCTCCTCCTATGGCTGTTAGAAGTAATCGCGGTGCTCGTTGTACGTGTACCTTCAGTGGCAAATCATCCTCGGAATCTGAGCTAAAAGCTGCTGCAGACAGTTTCTTTGATTTGCTATTGTTGTTGTTGTTATAATTTTTAATATTATTATTATTTATATTGTTGTTGCTCTTTTGAGGATATTTCTTTCGTTTGAATTTCATCTTTTTGGTTGTGTTAACTGTTGACAAGACAATATTCTTATCTATATTCTTGTTCTTGTCCTTGGCCTCTGTGGAGCAACCGCTCACTTCTATTGCTTCGCTCATTCTTCGCGCTTTTGTTGGCTTTTTACGTGAGCTCTCAGTTGCTTCTCTTGTGTTCCTTATGGCTGATATTCTCATGCGCAGTCCATCAGTATCCGAACGTTGCACGCTAAATTGTGTTGCTGATTTCGTAGACTTCGATTGACTCGATTGATCCGTAATGGAACCAGTTTCCTGCAACAACAAACAATCGATAAGTCACCTGCATTCTCGACAAACACTAATAAAGTTCACTTGTGACAAACTTATTATTTTGAGATCATTGCAAACAGTGAAGGATTGTGTAAAGCTTTTAAGTACTATAAATCTTTAAAGGGGATTTGGAATACATTCTGTTGCAAAATATCTATAAAGTTCTCCAAGGATATTAATTGGTCACGTGTGAATTGAACTCAAAACTCATGACTTGCCTCATTTTCACTGCCGGATTCTTGTGTACGTTGCTGCGTTTCGAAAACCTTTTCCTTTTTTGCTGCTGCTGCTGCCTCATTTTGGCCACTGTTCATATTTCAATTCGAGGGCGGCGCTGTAAAGCAAAATACTCAAAAATATCAACTCATTCACATAAATTACAGCACGTTCAGAATATTTGACAATTAAACTAGGTCAAACCACAAAACACGTCGGGCACAAACACAAAGAGTGCAGCAGAAATGATTTCAAGTACGAGGGAGGGGGAATGGAGCGACACTGACACAACGCACACAAGCTTAGCTATACACTTACGTTTTTGTTTTCTTTTTAGCGTTAATTGATTGTGCACAGCGATAAAGAAATTGTTTTTTGGGCATATGCAAATTTTGTTTGGGCCTTAAATTGCATTGCATTCACGTTATAAAGTTTGCTATTGCTTGTGGCTTTGTTTTGTTTCTTAAAATGGCGCCGTTTTCACTATGCAGTCTCGCGTTGAATTTTCACTGCTGCTGCTGCTTTGTTCGAAACGCGCGACGCGACATGCTTCCTTGCACATGCATTTAACTGATTGTAATAATATTCACTTGCGCTAACTTAAAATTGTTTACGACATAACTATGGCTATAATTTTCATGATATATTCTATGATTTCAATAATAAAACAAAAAAGCCACAAGGTACGAACATAAATAAAGAAAAGAAACTATGAACTATCGATGATACGACAAATCGATGTATCGAGTGTATAGAAAGTTAGATAAATTAAGTCATTCGATTGTAACTTTATAAAGCGCAGACTATCGATATTCCTCGATGCAACTTAACATCGGTTAACGTTTCAACCTTGTTCAACATTGTTTTTGCAGTTGTCTCATCACTAACTCAAACCGAAAGAAGAAGACAACTTATTTTGTGGCGAAAAGGTTTTAATTTGTTAAAATGAGTAATAAATCTTCAAAAACAAGTAGCGCTGCTAGTAGCATGCTATACGGCTCAAGCATATCAGCGGAATCAATGAAAGTAATTGCCGAAAGTATTGGAGTAGGCTCCCTATCGGACGATGCCGCAAAGGAACTTGCTGAAGATGTGTCCATCAAATTAAAGCGTATAGTACAGGATGCCGCAAAATTTATGCACCACGCTAAGCGACAGAAGCTTTCAGTTAAAGATATCGACATGTCGCTTAAAGTTCGAAACATAGAGCCACAATACGGGTTTGTGACCAAAGATTTTATACCATTTCGTTTTGCTTCTGGAGGCGGTCGTGAGTTACACTTTACGGAGGATAAGGACATCGATTTAAGCGAAATAGCCGCAAATAGTTCGGTAAAAATACCTCTGGACCTAACGCTAAGATCCCATTGGTTTGTCGTAGAAGGCATTCAACCCACAGTGCCGGAAAATCCACCGCCTCTGTCCAAAGATTCACAATTTCTGGACTCTGTTAATCCCGTTATCAAACTAGATCAAGGTCTCAACAAAGATGCCGCTGGCAAACCCACCACAGGCAAAATTCATAAGCTTAAGAACGTCGAAACGATACACGTAAAGCAATTGGCCACTCACGAGCTGTCCGTAGAACAACAGTTATACTACAAAGAGATCACTGAGGCCTGTGTGGGGTCCGATGAACCACGTCGTGCTGAAGCATTACAATCTCTCGGCTCTGATCCTGGTCTGCATGAAATGCTGCCCCGCATGTGCACCTTTATTGCAGAAGGCGTGAAAGTAAATGTCGTTCAAAATAATTTAGCCCTCCTGATCTATTTAATGCGCATGGTACGCGCACTACTCGACAATCCGTCTCTATTTTTGGAGAAATACGTAAGTACAATCTGTTACTTGTTGCTATAGATTCAGACTTATTCTATTACTCATTGTAGCTACACGAGCTGATACCCTCTGTGATGACGTGCATTGTTTCCAAGCAGTTATGTATGCGTCCCGAACTAGACAATCATTGGGCGCTGCGAGACTTTGCCTCACGTCTCATGGCACAAATTTGCAAGACGTTTAACACACTCACAAATAATTTGCAAACTCGTGTTACGCGGTAAGAAGAGAGATAACTTTTCCTTTTTTATTATTTATTAAATGGACAATATTACAGCATCTTTAGCAAAGCCCTGCAAAACGACAAGACGCATTTATCATCTTTATACGGATCCATCGCGGGATTGGCGGAGCTTGGAGGCGAAGTGATCAAAGTCTTTATCATACCCCGCCTTAAATTCATTTCAGAACGCATAGAGCCCCATCTCCTGGGTACATCAATGAGCAACACGGACAAAACGGCTGCAGGTCACATCCGCGCGATGCTACAGAAATGCTGCCCACCAATTCTAAAGCAAATGCGAAGCGCTCCAGATGTTGGCGAGGAATATAAGATGGATTTTGGCTTCCTTGGGCCATCGCTTTGCCAAGCCGTGGTCAAAGTACGCAATGCACCAGCGAACAGCACTGTCACTCTTGCCTCCACCAGCATCAACACGGCGCCTATAACAAGTGCGGCCCAAACAGCCACAGCCATCGGACGTGTCTCCATGCCCAGCTCTCAGCGACAAAGGTATATCAAGGCTGCATTAAAAATTGGGATTAATCTTTAAAGCTTTCAAGAGTGTCGTTCTTGATTATAAAGTACTTTTTATTTTTTTTTTTTTCATTTTAAGCAGCCCGGTGGTTGCTGCACTGCCTCAAATACGCGCTATCCAAGCAAGCCAGCCAGCGCAAAAATTTGTGATCGTCACACAAAATTCGCCACAGCAGACGCAACCCAAAACAGTGGTGCGTCGCGGAAGCTCCCCGCACAGTGTAGTCGTCTCGTCGTCGTCAACAAATGGCGCCAATGCATCAAACTCGAACTCATCCTCGACGGGGAGCGTTGGAGGCGTTTCAAGTAGCCTACTCACAGCCCGCAGCAGTGACAATGTGTGTAGCAGTCCTGGGTACCTGCCAACTCCCTAAATCCTCCACTCTAATATGCTGTTTATACGCATTTCAGAGCATTGTGGATGCCAATTCGTTGATCATTGAAACGGAAATAGTGCGCGCACCGCCTGAACTGGACGATTTATCACATCTGGAATAGCCTTATCAATTCAACTGTTCATCAGCCAATCAATCAACAAACCATCCCCCAATTAGCTATTTAAGAGAACATTTTACCATTGTACCATATGCAATAAACAGTTGACTAACAGAACAATCTACCCCAAATTAACCACCCCCATCCTCTACACAATATTTAGTACTCAGTGCGCATGTGCGAGGTCCACATAGAGGAATCTATTGATTATTCGCAAAAGCAACTGAAGAGGCAAGCAGCACAAAGGCAAACATCTTGTACATACCCAGAAAGCATTTTGTGGGACAAAGGCAACGTTGTGCTGCTCGGGAAATTAACTCAGAAAATTTACTCGAATAAAAAAAAACTAAAAAATGCACGCCAGATTTGCGGATCCCGAGCCCGCCTCGCCAGATAGTGTGGACAATATAGAAACGGAAACGCTTGAGTCCCGCATCGAGCATTTCAAGCAAAATCCCAAAAACATGACCGTCCTGCACGAATTCATCGATGAGGTAGTCCATCACGCCGAATCGGAGGCCAATAAACGCGCTCTTGAAGCACAAAAGTCGCAACAGGTTGGCTAATCATTTATTAATCGTTAATTTAGACCTAAAACAATTCATGACAATTCACTCATACAACATTTTTCACTTCTCTCTCCGCAGGGCAAGGAGAAGCGTCAGAGTAAGTAGATCCCAAGTACCCAAAGACTACCCTGCTCCTAAGGAAACTTAAAGTTTGCACGATCAAAGTCCGCCATGCACTTGCTTATGTAGTAAACCTTCTCGCATGGGTCCTTGTAGGCTTTCTCTGAAAGGGACGATTTTATAGAAATTATTCTTGGTCAGAATAGCGTATTTACAGAACTTTTGTGGAATTTTATTGTTGTTGTTGTTTCAAGCAAAACTTCAATGAAACTAAATATCTAGGCAAATGGGGATAAACTAAAATTAATAATTGACTTAAGTGATTGAAATTGAAGATAAACTTATGACTAAAAAAAATTAGTTCGCTACTTCTTCGTAAATTAATTTTATCGCTAAACTAATTATTTGGAAAAGTTTAGAGTGAAATTAAGGTTTTAGAAAGTTATTGGCTGGAGTAAGTTGATACATAAACGATAGCATTTTCGAACTTTAAAAACAATTAACGAGTTAAACTAAAGCAGTAGATAAGTTAAGGAGCATTGCTTTGATTCTTTGCTTAAATAATGTTTGCAAAGTTTAACTGTTTTTGAGTGAAATTAAAGATCAAGGTATATAAATTACTAACGTAAAATAAATAGGTTAATCTTAGAAAATTGCATTTAATCACTGAGGTAAATTATTTATTATTGTGTTTATAGATTGATTTACTTACTAAATTTGTTGAAGTTAATGACACTTTAATGATTGACATTTATTATAGATTCTTCATAACAAATTTCACGATTCATTGATTTATGAGTAAAGCAATTTTAAAAATTAAATTTTTAAAATTTATGGCTGAGTGAAATTAAATATCTTGATAAATTTTTAACAGCTTAAAGTTATTTTAGCCCCTTTCATCGCCTTATTAATGTTTTTCAAATGTTTAAATGAAATGTTAATTAATGACTGACATAAATTAATTTACCTATCTAGGTAAATTAGTGAGTGAATTAAATTAAGTAACTTTGTCTGCATAAATTACAATTTTTACTAAATTAATTTTTAAATTTTCCTTTTTTTAGGATTGAATAATTAAAATTTGTTGATTTTCAAATTTGCTAATTAAACAATTAAGATCTTTAGATTTTCTTTGCTCTAATTAACTTTAAATACGTTCATTATGCAAATATAATTTCTTTTTACATTCAAAATATTTATTTTAAATATAAAAAATAAAATATATAAAAATATATTTAAAATAAATATTTTAAATGCAAAAATTTTAAAAAATATTTTTGTATAAAAAAAAAAGAAAATAGAATCTTTTTCAGAGTCCTAGTAACATACATATAAGTTTATGACTTTAAATCCAAAAATACTAATCAAGTAAAGCTAAATTTGGGGTGTTTGAAGAAAACAAGACCGTGCTATTAGGATATCGGTACTCACGTGTATCCTTGCAGTGGTCCAGAGCTGCTTTAGCGGGTTCTTGCAGCTCAGGTGGCAAAATTATAGGCATCTGGGCAGTGGCCTTGGAAACACTAAGCTCCCCTTTCTTGGTCAGGGTACCCGCCAGCTGGGCTATGCACTTCGTATAGCACTGGGAAAGGGTCCAGAAGGGAGTGTAGAGAAGCAGCTACACAGGTCGAGGGGATTGGGTATGAGAGGTGGGCAGAGCTTACCAGCAAGTCCTGGGTGGGCTCCACAGAGAAGTCACCATTTCTTATGCGATCCAGTGCTTCAACGGTGACCTTGAACTTGGGCATGCAACCATTGCGCATCATGTCCAGCGACTGGAGGAACTGCTGCATGTTGACGGTACCGCAGTGACGTGGCAGCAGCAGGAAAAGGGCGAGCAGGAGATGGCAAGCTCCATACCAGGACTGTCGACTGCCGATCATCGGAGCTGAATGGGATTGGTCGAGTGTCATGATGACACGCAAATGCGTCGAGCAACGTCGCCGTCCTCGATTTATAAGCTTCTCTGGGGGCGTGGCAAGACAGCTGGCAATTAAAAGTAGCACCAATTAATTTAATTCTCACTCTAAGTAATGTTCTAGTAGAATTTCGGTTGGGCCCTGTACTTAAAAAAGGCAAGGGTCTGCTTGTTTAGTCGCAAACAGCTCTTAGCATGGGAAGCTATTCGTTTTACAAGTACAGGCTCTATTTCAGTCGGAATGTTCCTACTGGTTTATTTTATTTATTTTTTTTGTTTATTGCATGCGAATGTTTTTGTGGCACTTTTTTCGTAAGCCTCTCACCATAACCTTTCTGCTTCCACCTCTCCGCTACGGCACTAATCTCTTCAGGTTTCGCCATACCAGATTTTAAGAACGGTAAAGTGGTTAATCGCGCCCGTGGTTTTGTGGTCCGGATTTTTGATGCAATCTGCAACTGTGCCAACAACAATGCAGCGGCGGCCACAACGCGTTTCAAGCTACGCAGTAACGGCTCTGGCGGGGCAGGAGGGAAGCGCCAGCAGTCCCAGTCCCAGGATGAGCCCGAAAACCTGGCGCTCAGCAAGAAGAAGCCGTCGTCGGAAGGCAAGAAGAAGGGCAAGGGAGTCAGCATGGCAGATAATGTGGAGGCGGGCGTACGACTGATGGATTAAAGGAACCGGGCCAATCCTAATTTGGTGGCCCCTTCTGAACCCATAAGCTCAGCTAGGAAAGATCATTTATATAGACACTAAGTTCGAGTCACTCCGGAGCCAAAGTGCAGAGTAATCAAAATGATGTTACACTCGATACATCTCGATAACGAATCAAAGTTTTCATGCACAAGCATCCTCCTTCCATCCAGCTTTCCTCTCTGCTCAAAGGATAAATGTCGAACGATGCACAAAATTGGGTCTTCCCTCGATTCAAGGGCTTTACAGGCACCAAAACTGTCTCAAACTACATACATATTAACTAGGTAATGCATGTCTAAATTTCGTATTGTAATTCTCTATGATTTCGTAAACCTAAATGTGATCCCTAGCAAAAAAGAAGAAAAAAGATTTTTTGGAATAATTGAAGCATAAATACATTTTTAGGCTAGAAAGGAAACCAACCAAAGTAAAAATTAACTAAGAAATTAAAAAAAGGGGACAAAACAGTCCCCATTTCCCAAACAAGTTACTCAAAATCGAAAACTTTACGCACAACACAATCAAATGAAACCGATCAGATGCGTTACTCCCCTTAAATGGGCTTCAGATCCACCAAAAAATTTAAACGGATAGATTTCAAAATATTGAAATATAGTCTTAAATGTGTGAACCCATTTAGCTGTGTGTCTAGTAGTAGCAAGATATACTTATATAAATACATATATAAGCATATAAATGTGTACTGATTTTATATACATACTTATATACTTAGATATATTTAGTTATTTACACTGTGAGAAAACCAGTAGAACTTTCGATGCCGCAACGGTTTCCACACGTCACGCTCTATTTGTATTTGGATTTATATTTATATTTGGAATTATATTTTTATGAGACCCTTTTGGACCCTACTTATAGATTTATAACTAAATATCTATCCACTTATACCGAAAAACAAAACTAGCTAAAAAGTCTATATAAACTGACAAATTTGCAAATCAATTTTTATACGAACTCTTTAAACACAGTCCTCAAAGTTCGAGATCCTAATAACAAAAAGTTAAGGAAATTAAATATGTTTAAGTTGAAAATTGTATCTGTTGCTTAAATATACGTGTAACATTGTAATATTGTGCATAATGTATAAAAACAGTTGTATTCAGTTAACAAATATCAGCAATAAATTTTAAAAATGTTTGAAAATACTTTTCTGTTCTTTATTTCAAATAACATATAAACTATATGGAATTAAATAAACAATTTAACAAGGTATTACAAATATAATATTACTATTAAATCTAGATTTTAGTAACTATTTCAGAGTATTCAAGTCAATTCACATCGAGTATTTAGCAATTGCAGTCACAGTGTCTTCTACGGAATTAAAACTCGCTAAACAAGCTAATTAGAAATTCACAACACGTTCGAAGACTTTATGAAAAACCGTGTACAGTGTAAAGTGTACACTGTACAGCAATGTTTTGGAACTAGTATGCCTCATCATTTGAGTTGAATTAGTTGGATTAAGCTAAATAAAACCTCTTTGGGTTCGACTCTGAGCATAATCGCAAGAGGGACCAGCATTTGAGGGCCCCATAACTGATAACAATTTTGGAGCAGAGATATTAACATAACCTAATGGGACTAATGTATTCATAAATTATAATTATAGCTGATACTACTCAGCTACCCAGCTCAAGTAGTAGTAGGTCTATAAAGAGGCGAACACACTCCGAGACTTACTTAAATGCTCTCGGGAGCTCGAGCAATCGATTTAAAAATGTTTCGCGGGACTCGTGTCTCGGCAATTTAAATATTCCATATAATATTATTTTATTTAAATCTTAAAGATATTTAAGTGCATATCGAGTGAGAGTAAAGACGATTGATCTCAACGGAAGCGAAACGCGATAAATTTGTTGAATAAGTTTACAAAAGTTTCGCAAACTGTTGAATAAGTATGAAGTACTTTCGGCTAATCTTTGTGGTCGTGTTCAGTCTCAGCTGGGAGACTGTGTTGTCCAAGAGCTTCTCCGGCGATTTCATTGGTAGGTAGTTGATTCCCACGTTTACGCCCTAACCCTCACCAATACCGGGTACTCCCCAAGCAATTCAAGACAAAAGTACGGGTTCTCATCGCTTGTTTTCGTGTCCCAGATCTGCTCGACTTGAGTGACAACGATGAGTACCAATGGGCCGCTGACGAGAACAGGTTATACAGCCAAGCTCAACCCGGTAATGACAGTGATAAGCTCGACGTGTCCAATTTTCTAGCACGCCATCGCCTGAGCAAACGGCAATCCCCTCTTGAAGCCCCTTTACTGGTAAGTACCCGTCTCTCGAAACTCGAGTCGTAAACCTTCTAAGCACCGGTTGTATTTTATGTAATCGAAAGATGTTGCTGTAAATAGATATTGAAACGCGCTACACTGTGAAAAAATTGAATAGGAATTACCTTTGTGCCAAAGATGACATACAACTTTCCTAGTATAAAAGTATCTAGTAACGTGTATGAATTCCTGGATCTCACAAATCTTTGTGGCCTAGGATCACCAAATTTGGTGACAACATGAAATTCGCTTTACAAACTGAGAAATCAAGTACACTTCGTTGTACATTGAACACGTATAGTATTCTATACTTAATTGTTATACACTAGCTCTATATAATGACATTATCACTTAAAAAAAGTGTATTATTTTTATGAGTTCAATTGGTTTTAAAAACATGACTAAAATATCGACCAAGCTAACTGATAAATACCTAGCTCTTGTTCAAGAGCAATACGAGCTCTTAAGAGATGTTCGAAAACTTTATTTCGTTTTATTATTCACTGATTTTTAGCCACTTATTCTTATGTCAGCTTTATAGTATATTTAATTGTGACCAATTTTGGTCGCGATGCATCCATAAAACATTATCTATGAGTTTGATTGACTTTTTTAAATTTGTAGTTTTGACCACTTGTTCTTACGCTCGACCATTCTATATTCGGTAGCTGAAGCATTTATAGACTTTGAGTTGAGGGTGTCTATAGGCAGTTACTGAAGCCACTGCTTCTTTTGCCATGTTGTGCCCTTATTCACAGCGACTTTAGTTTTATATTACCTATATTGTAAAGCTTAAAGACTTTAAATGTGGGTTTTAAGGAGTGTGCTCCACTAGAGACGTTAAGAATATGATATTTCGATTCTAGGAGAATAAGGACTACGGAGCATGCCGCACACCACTTGGAGATGTCGGCCGATGTCGTCACATCGTGTACTGCCGCATGCCTGAGCTGAAAGATGACGTGTGGCGCTTGGTGTCCCAGCTGTGCATTATTGAGAAGAGGTACGATTCGATAAGTCTTCCTATTTCAGCTTACTTAAAAATAGATTATTCTTTCCCTGAAGTGCAATTGGAATCTGCTGCACTGAGCAGGCGACCAGTTCGCGCTTCAATCCTCAGATTGCGACCAGCTCCGGTGCGGATGCGCCCCGCATAGTGAATCGTCCGGAGCAACGGGGCTGCGGCATTACAACCCGACAGTTCCCTCGCATCTCCGGTGGTCGCCCAGCGGAGCCGGACGAATGGCCGTGGATGGCGGCTTTGTTAAGGGAGGGGCACTCCTATGTCTGGTGCGGAGGTGTGCTTATTACAGACCGGCACGTGCTCACGGCAGCTCACTGCCTGGAGAAGATCAAGAAAGATCAAATATTTGTACGCTTAGGAGAGTACAACACGCATGTAAATATTAATAAATTTCGTGGATTACTCGGATTACATACTATCTCGGCTAATCCTAAAACAGCAATTGAACGAGACGCGTTCGCGTGACTTCCGCATTGGTAGTATGGTTCTCCACGTGGACTACGACTCAAATACCTATGAGAATGACATCGCCCTCATAAGGATTGAGAGGCCGACGCTGTTTAACAGTTACATTTGGCCAATTTGTATGCCACCGGTGAACGAGGACTGGACAGGACGCAGTGCCATTGTCATGGGTTGGGGCACTCTTAAGTTCAACGGTGCGCATTCAAAAATACTCATGGAGGTAAAGGAAATGAATGGAATTTAAGACGAAGCTGTTGATTTCCACGTTAATTTTGCAGGCCAATTTACCCGTTTGGAAGCAATCCGATTGTCAGGCTTCGATGGTCGACCGTATTCCGGAGACAGCTATCTGTGCAGGACTTCCAGACGGTGGCCAGGACAGTTGCCAAGGTGACAGTGGTGGTCCGCTGGTGGTGCAGCTGCCCAATCAGCGTTGGGTTACAATTGGCATCGTTTCCTGGGGAGTGCGCTGCGGAGAACCAGGTCGGCCAGGCGTCTACACACGCGTCGATCGCTATCTAGAATGGATTATAAGCAATGCAGACATATAACAAATTTCTACATTTACACTCAATTTACTTTGCATTAACTGAACAAATGCTTTACTCTAAATACATATACTTATACATATACTTGGTAACAGTAGTCATTATTGTCCCCAAGGCCCAAGGCCGAAGGCCCTACCCAATTAGACTTAGATTAAAATTAGTGGCCAAAACTATGAGGTGCTTGGTTTTGTTGCTGCTGCGGCTATTGCTGCGCTGGGAATTTTTTCTCTTTGGGCTACTGGTGTGCTCTTGGTCTCCACAATAGGGAAAGCTGTGTCAGCGAAAGCAATTTTATAGACATCGTCGTAATCGCTGGCAAAGTGCACTTCTAAGCCATCGGTTATGAAGCTGGGTAGCTCCTCAAAGTCCTTCTTATTGTCAGCAGGCAGGATAAGGCAGGTAACACCGCTGCGACGAGCCTAGGAGACAATTCAAAAAGATTAGAGAAGTGTTATGAATCCTAAGTTTGGTCCGACTTACCGCAATGGCTTTCTCCTTTATTCCTCCTACAGTCAATACCTTTCCTTTGAGTGATACCTCTCCGGTCATGGCCACATCCGGACGTACTGGTTTTCCTGTGGCGAGTGAAACCAATGCTGTGATTATAGTGACTCCAGCGCTAGGTCCATCCTTTGGCGTCGCGCCTTCAGGCACGTGCAAGTGAATGTGTCTGTCAATGTAAAGAAACATTATAAGTAATTGAAAGACTAATTGTGGAAACAGAGTCCACTCACTCCTGCTCAAGGAACTTGTTGGTTGGAGTATTAGTGTACAAAAAGTTGCGTGCAACTGTGAGAGCAATTTGCGCGGATTCTTTCATCACGTCGCCAAGATTTCCAGTCAAGTGTAAGGTTCCTGAGTTGGTGTCAGGTTTCTCAGCACGTATATGACGTCTGGAAGTTTCGATGTATAGAGATGAACCACCCATGGCAGTCCATGCCAGACCCATGACAACACCAGGTGGTGTTGTATTGTACATGCGATCGGAGCTAAAGACTTGTTTGCCCAGGAAAGTTGTCAAGTTATCGGCATTAACAGGAAATTCCTCGCCTTCTTTTTTGACCAGACGGAAAGCCACCTTACGTATGACCTTCTCGATCTGTTTCTGCAGATTACGCACACCAGATTCACGGCAATAGCTTCTTATGAGCATGTTCAGCGCATCTTCAGTAATATTAATCTGTTTGTCCGTTAGACCACAGTCGTTCATGGCCTGTGGGATCAGATATTGTCTTGCAATAGCCACCTTCTCCTCAGCCACATAACCGGACATTTCGATGAGTTCCATGCGATCGCGCAATGGTTCGGGTATGGTATCGATCACATTCGCTGTACATATGAATAGAACACGGGACAAATCAACAGGTACATCCAAGTAATGGTCAAGGAAATTAGCATTCTGTTCTGGATCCAACAATTCCAACAGAGCGGAGCTAGGATCACCCTGGTAACCTCTGTTTTCGCAGTAGAAATAAAAGACTACCATTAATTTACGCCCACAATATTGGTGTGTACCGAATACTCACTTGCCAATCTTGTCCACCTCATCGATGAGCACTAGTGGATTCTCCGTTTTGGTTTTCTTCAGACACTGGATAAGTTTACCGGGCATGGCCCCTACATAGGTTCGCCGATGGCCTTTAATCTCGGCCACATCCGTCATGCCACCGACACTGAATCGAAAATACTCTCGATTTAATGCCCGTGCTATGGACTTGGCAATACTCGTCTTTCCCACCCCGGGTGGACCATGGAAGCACAGAATTTTGCCTTGGGTTGTGCCTTTTAGAGAACTAACGGCAATAAACTCCAAGATGCGCTTCTTAATGTCCTCCATGCCATAATGGTCGTTATTTAGAATTTCAGTTGCCTTGTCGAGGCACAGGTTTTCGGGGCTAATGACGCCCCAAGGCAAAGAGGTTAACCAGTCTAGATAGTTGCGCGTAACACTGTGAAAATAATTGTGTTATTTCTGGATATATAGTACCCTTATGTTAATAACTTACTTAAACTCCGAGCTATGGCTCTCAAGGAAATTCAGCTTGGCCAGTTCCTCGTCAATCACTGTCTTGATGCTTTCTGGCACAGTTTTGTCCTTGAGTTTTTCACGGTATTTCTCGCCAATGGCATCCTTGTCGTCCTTTTCAATACCCAGCTCCTTCTTGATGACCTTTAGCTGCTCCTGGAGTATATACTTCCGATGTTGCTGCTTGACTTTTTCTTCCACTTCGCGTCCAATCTTCTGCTGTAGTCTCGACAGCTCCAGCTCCTTTTTGAGAAGCGCCAGTGCGAGTAGCAATCTTTGAGGTATCTACGGGGAGGCAGAGACAATTCAATAATACTTCCCGGAATTATTCCGAATATTGACTTTTAACTCACGTCTGTCTCTTCTAGAATCTTCTGAAGCTCGCCTGGTTCGCCGGCTGAAAGTGAGGCTCCCAAATCACACAAGTAGATGGGATTATCAACAACTCTCTGGTTTTGATGCAGCATCTGCTGTAAACTTTCCCTGGAATGCAACAAACTCACGCATACAATAAAATAAACTTTTAAACCAAACATTCAAAGTCTAGTTTCACTTACCTGTAGAGAGGATTCATTGTGATAATGTCCCGCAATGTCTTGATTATCTCCTGAGTAAGAGCCTTCACCTCTTCGGTTTGCTTGTACGCCGGCTGCTTCACATTCTCTACTTCTACAATTAGAACAGGCGGAGGAACTGGAGGCGCTTGAGTTTCATTCCCCTTATCGGCAGTTTCTTCTGCCACTTTGGCTGCCGTCTCGCCTGCTGTCGTTGCTACATGTGAAGTGGGTTCTGGCGTGGTTTTTGGCATAACACGACCGCTCGGTAATGGAGGTTCCAACGTTTGGCTCTGCAAAACCTCTTCGGAATTGGCCTCATCGCGAAGCTTGTGGGTTTGTCGACGTGGAACGCGTCCTCGAGATTTGCGAGCGGTGCGATTGACACCTTTCGATGCTCCATCGGCATTTGCTGTTGAGGTCATTTGATCTTCGGCTGGGATGCGTAATTTAATATTAAATAGTGGATAATGCAATGTTGTCGTTTTCACTGGGAGTTAAGAGACGACGCAATTGTCACAATATTTGGGAAGTGTTAAAATGTATCATTTACCTGGCTTGGAAGGAGGCTGAACATCCTCCACAACTTGGCCAGTGATTCTGATTCGCCTATGGGCCACAACAACCATACGTAGCTTATCTCCTAAATCTTGTAGTTCCTGTATTTGCGCAAAGGTGCCCACTGCATAAACATCGTCTAAATTATGTATGATTTCCTCTTCGCCGTCAGATTTCTTCAGAAAGACTCCCACGTACGGCTGATTTAGTTTAACTTTGCGACGCAGTAAGTCCATTATAATCGGATTTGAAATCTACATATATGAAAATCGGAATGAGTCTACAACTACCAGAAGGGATGCTGTTTAACGGTTCACCTCGACAATCTTCATAAACCGTGGGAACAAAGGATTTCGACGCATAGCCAGCATTGGAACATGAGGCCATACATCTGGCACGGCAACAGTCGCCGGCAGCTGTTGTGAATCACGATGATCCGACAAAAGTTCAGGCTCAGCTTCAGCCATCATGTCATCCTCGGGATCGCCCCGCTTTCGGCTAAAGTATCGCTGCGTCTGTGCCACCGATGCTGCACCTACTCCCTTGAATCGCAGCAGTCGTACCTCGTTGAAATACTCAAGCATGGAGTTCTGAGCATGACGATTGCGGGTGTACGAAGCCATTGTGGACAAGCCGCGCAACATTGGGCGCATACGCAATGCACGTGTTAACATGTCTGCAATAATTTCAGAACTCGAAATACTATTATTGAACTCAGAAACTTGGAAAGTGTATCAGCGAAGTGTAAATGTGATTATGTGATAGCGCTGATGAAATGACAGTCTGACAGTATAAAAAGATTGCAACTTGACGATGATTGTTATCGATATAATATATCAAGTTTTATTCAAATTAGTGGTTTATGCACTCACTTAATTTCCCAAATGTTCTGATAAGAATTATTCGTGTTATTCAATTTCTTAACTAATTTTTCATGACATATATTCAATCTGCAAAATTTCAACAATAACATAACAAATATTTTATTCTTAAATGACACATATTTATAGTAGACACAAATATCTCTAAAATATATTTATATTTTAATAGTTAGTGAGTAACCCCCACAAATTTTGTGTAAAACATATCGATAGTTCTCTCTCGCACGTTGCTATCGTACACTTAACTATCGACTTGTCGGCAACGTCACAACTAATACAGAATCGGTAGTAAATAGATAAATAAAATTGAATTTTTTGTGTTTCGCTGTCAATATGGTATCGCGTTTTGATCAGCAAAAGACCAAGCATCAGCTCTTCCATGTTTCTATAAGTTTGGCCACAATACTTATTAGCATGACTTACATGCAGTATCGCCGAAATTGGGCTCACCTTGGCAGCTTTTGGGACTCTCTTATCGTGCCAATAGTATTCATTGGCGAACTGCTTAAAGTAATTTTGGCTAGATTCTTCGGTCGCATCGAGGATGGCGTTCTGACAGCCAAGCAGCGTCAGAAAAAGGCTGCTTATTTCACGCCACGCGAATTGTTTGGTGGCCTCACACTGCAGTTTCTCTGTACTCTGCTCTACGCCTTTATCTGCATCATTCTGGGCGCTCCAGTGTTGGCTAATTACGAGCAGACGTTTGTCCTGTCGCTGCTGATGACATTGCTGACAGTTTCGCCCACAGTTTTTCTTTTGGGAGGAGGAGGGGCTCTGCAGGTGTGCTTCTGCGAGAAGCCTGACTTTGTAACCAAATGCGAGGACACGGCTCTTCATCTGTTCAAATACAACGCTCTGGGCGGCATACTGGGTGCTTGGGCCGGAAGTGTGGTGGCTCCTCTGGACTGGGGGCGTGACTGGCAGGTCTACCCCATACCTAATGTTATTGGAGCACTTATTGGCAGCGCTATGGGCAACATATATGCCTGCACCCATGTCCTGTATACATGTGGACGTGTTTACATGAGCAAGAAACGTTCTTAAAGATAATTTAATTAATATATCCTGCCACCAAAAATAATAACGTCATCGCAACTACATCCGCATCCTGTGAAGGGGACTGCATGGACGACGTCGTCTAGTCAACAGCTTAAGATATAAAGATATATACCAAAAAGCAATTAACAGAACAGTAATGTTACCAGTTTAAGCAATTTATTAGCAAGTACAATTAATTCATTTTTAAATCAATCCTCTAATAAACTAACAACTCATAAATCTAAACAATACTAAACCACTATAGTTAATGACATCTTGACATATTCATAGATTAACAGTCAATTTATTAGCTTATGTAGGTCTGTTTAATCACATACAAAAGACACTTTTTTTGGAACGCTCGGAAGTTAACAATTAAATAATAATATACAATAAGATACAAGTTTAATAAAATCAAGTACTGTAAATAATTTTAGGCTCTGGCTGATAGAACAAAACTCTCATCTTCAAGAAGACAGCGTTGGGACACATAGTTTTCATTTGGTTCCCAAAAGTCGCCGACATCATCATCCGCCAGAGGTTCACTGACTCCGTCATGTTCAGCTTCTTCGGGCAGGTGAAACTCGCGCTTGTTGAGTGTCTCATCCAGCGATGGTCGTCGCCTAAGCGAAGATTCACCAACCGTTGGACAACTTCCTTTTTCATAGAGATTATAGAGTTTCATGAAGTGCACACCGTTAGCCACTCGTTGCTCGTCGTCTTTTTTGAGTAGAGCACTCCAGGTGAGTGCAACAGTGGTATGTGGCACATAGGTGGCAATGCTGGCGTTAAATTCTTCTGTGCTAATGCTCGTATTGAAGAAAACCGTTTCCTCGTTGGTCAAAAAGCTGTGCGGCTCCTGCAGGTGTTGGGCGTTCTGCTCCAACTGCTGAGCTGGCATAATCTCAAGATGAGAAAGACGTGATTGCAGCACAGATTTGAGTGTGGAATTGTCTTGGGTGCGTTCATCATTTTTTTCCTGCATGCGGCATTGAAAGCTGCAGCATTTTGTTGACTTGAGGCATTGGGTACCAGCTTGACCCCTGCATATTTCCATGTTATTAATGACTGCAGAAGAGAAGGCAGGCATTGATCAAACGCTACGATGGAAACTCTGAGATTACTTACTGTGCAAGTTGTTTTGCTTCAACATATACTCTTTGGAGTACAAGGACATTGCTGTGATATAAACTTCAGTTGATTGGGAAGCATGAACATTTCTGAGACCAACATCGAGACCCAGTTCACGATTAACTGCATTGCTGACCACACAGGTGGCATCGGCTTGCAGGCAGCTTTGCACCTGTACTTGCCACACGTGACGTACGAGGCGGTACTTGATGTGGGCATTTACCGTCGACGACAGAGCATAATAGAAGAGCAGTCGTAATGTAAATGTTCCAGCAGCATATGGAGCCTGCAGCCACATGGATATTGTGTGTTTCTGCTGGGCATCCAGGGCTGCTTGCCCAGGCCGCTGTAGCAGGCGAAATACTCGTTGGCGCCGGATTTCCTTATCCTTTACCAGTTTGTCATTTGATAGATCCCGTAGCGCTACAAAGATAATGAAAGCAATAATTAAGGATCAGGGACAATTTTGTTCAATCCTTCACTTACAGCTGAGTATAGTCAGAGGAAGTTCAGTGCTCTGCTGATCGAGAATAGCCATACAACGCGGATTGTCGCAGCCGAGGTAAACTTCTTCGATAGGCGCGATCCCCAAGTTGCGCAATGTTATAGAAACAGGCACAACTTCGCCTGAAAGTAGTACAGTGGGCACAGGACTGAAGCTAACGCACAAGGAAGGAACCTGAGGCACCAGCTTTATGCTTAGTCTGCTGTCCAGCAATGTCTGCGAAGACTGTTTCACCGAACTGGGTTTAATGCGCTGTGTCTCGAATTGCAGAAGACCCAGCAAACTGGCAGACGGATCTGTTTTGGCTGCCACGCGGCAGACAATGCCCAATATGGACAGACGACCAACTAGCTTGGGTGTGAGCTTGAAGTGTAGTACTTGCTCGGCTTGCTCTGCCAGGTCTACGGTTGGAAGGCAGTTGATCTTAATGGCAGCACTGACAGCTGCCTTGCTGGCACTGTCTGCGAACTGTTCGTATACACACAGGTTGGATACCACCTCCTCATTGTCCAGAGTTAGTCGCCATAGAAGATCAATGTTTGACAAGGTAATGGGACAGCGGACGCTGTTCGACAATGTCACTGCCAGTTCTATGGGCTCGCCTTGCACGGCTAGAGGACATTCTGTAGCTGGCTGTTGCTTGGTATACAAATATCGGGAGGGCTTAAACACAAATGGCTTATTCGAGGCGGCTGTGATGACCAGCATTTCCTCCATTTTGTGCCAAATAGCTTCATCGGCCGATATGTTGGAGTTGATGTCTATGTTGCTGGCTGGCACTTGGGGCGGCTGTGAGCTGGGTGGATGCACGAGGGTTAGTACCCGGACCGAAGACTGCACTACTTGAGGTAGTGCGTGTGGCAAAAGACCCAGCTCAGGACTTCGTTTGAGTAGTTCCTGTAAGCAACAGATGAATATTACATACTTGGGATTTTGGTTAACATAGAATAGAATGAACCTACATTTTGCGTTAGTATATACTCCTTAAGGAAGTTGCTCTGCTGCTGGGCGTTCTGCAAGCTTCCAGGTCGCAGCAAATGAGCAAAAGAGCGACTTGCCTCCTCCAGTTGCTTAAGCATATACGCCTGTTTCGCTACCGTATACTGGATGTGATCCTCAGCCAGACTCCACTGACGCTGCTGGAATACCTGATAAGCCTGGCGATAGCAGCGATAGGCATGCTTGCGTTGCCCTGCACGCGAATACCGATTTCCAGCAAGCACAATGTGAAACGCATACTTGCGATGCATTGGAGGATTCGTCACCAGGAAACAGTAGGCAGCTTGCTCCAGCAGCAGGGCAGACCGCAAATCCGACTCCTCACTTGTCATGCGGATCAGCTGCTTGGCAACCTCACTATACAGACGCGCTGTCTTCAGGCACTCCATGCTCAGAAGCGTAGCTCGAGTAGCAAATTGCTGCAGCCTAACAGAAATCAAGCATTAATAAAATATTTGATTACAGTTGATTCATCTGTGTAACTTACTTGCAGACAGTCAAGTAACAGATGATTGCATCCTCCATATAGTCGTAAGTCTTGCGATGTGCTGTGCCCAGCATAAAGGCTGAAAGGGCTGCCATCTCCAAGGCACCAGCATAGTACTGCCAAGCTGAGTCCGCATTGAAGTCCCGCTTGGCCTGGTGGTATGACTGGAAGGCTAAATTGTAGTGTCCAAACATAAAGTATAAATCTCCTAATTTGCGAGTTTGAAGCTCGGCGGATTCGCTCGTATATCTACGTGGAGAAAATGTTTAAAAAGCGCAGAACAAAACCACTTCGTGGGGAAACATTCAACTTACATGACAGCGTTTTGATTGTTGGCTCCTGCGCCTGGCTTACTGGTGACAAACCATCGTTTTGTGGCACTTAACAGAGATTTGCTAACACCCTTCTTGTTGATGACACCCTCACTGAGTATGGCCACAAGATGTTCTATGTAGGGTATTAATGCTCGGACTGCGTAGTCCTGCACAAAGTGTCGCAAATTATCCACATCACGAGACGCAAGGCAACCGCCGTGAGGAGCATCTGCGTCCAGCTCGTTAGCCCAGACATTGGGATTGATCGTTTGAGATGCAATGCTTTCGGTGCTAATGCTAAACTTTGAATTAATGGCTTCGGTAGCGCTTTCCTGCATGGGACTTAGTGGATGCAGCATACTGAGATCGTTCTCCTGCGCAGCGGCGCCCTCTAGGAGTTGGGACATTTGCATCGCTGGCATGCCGATCACCGAGACGGCTTCTTGGGGTGATTTGGGAGCACTGAGTTCACTGGATGTCATGGGATCCGCTTTTGGCTGTCGCTTAATGTAGGTCTTCCAGAAATCTTGAATGTCGCTCGAAGCATTTGACTCCAAGGAATTGATCGACACAAGAAAACATTTATTGTCACCAAACGTTGATTTGAGCAGCTCAAAGCCCTGCTGCGCCTTGGACAGATCTCCTTGACTGGCCTCATGAAGCACCACATAACTGTTGAGCACATCCGTTGGTTGGAACCATTTGGGCAACTTTTGGGGAGTTATACTTTGCATTTGTTGTACTCGCTGTGTCAGCTTTTGGGCAGTCTCGACGATCTGGGGATCAGCGCTGGATAGCACAAGGAGGCAGCTTAATAAGTGCCGGGTAAACTCATGTTCCGCTGGAAATTGAACCGTAAGGAAAGTTTCACGCCATTGCTCGAACCAGGGCTCCGAAGTGGGCACCTCCAGATCGATGTTGGCTGTCAAAACAAAGACCGTTCTGAGCATAAGCTAGTTAAATGACACGTTTTCCAACATATTTACCAATAGTAGCCACCTTAGTTTTGTCATTGTGTGCGTTAGTTACCGATTCATTGAGCATCTTCCGTGCCAGCACCGTTTGTGGCGGCCTCCAGTCCACGTCACAAAAGCTAAGACGCAATCCGCGCACGGAGACGCTGGTTCCAGACACATCCCGGAAATGCGCTGTTGGATGCCGAAAGTAATGGTATACGTAGATTGAAGACGCATTATTTCTAAGTCTTTGTGTAAGTTTAATTGGTGGACTATTCAAACGATTGTATGCTCCCAACTGCATTTGTGTGTACAAATAGAGTGTGTGTTTTTACTCACCGTCATTGGGCAGTTTGGCAAATGGTTGCAACAATTCCACGAAAGACAAATTGTTTCGATGGCAAATCTCATCGGCCAGGTTGCTGCTTAGCACGCCAATTAGAGGTGAAAATATATTTTTAATTACATCACGAGCATTATAGTTCTGACCCGTGAGATGTATCATATTTTATGTGGTTGAGTTTATATTTTTCCAAACACCTCCCAAATCGGCCTTTTGCTCACCGTGTGACCAAAATTATTATTGTGAGTAAGGTCCATTCCTAGCTGAAAATTGGTTTGACACAATCATCGATTAATTACAAATGGCTGGTCACACTTTTTACAAGCAAAGTTTAAAATTGTTTAAATAAAATATTTTTAACGATCTGGTTACTTAAAAATAGAAAATGACGATATTTGCAAATTCGCTTGGTGACAAATTTGTAAATCGACAAGAAAAACAAGAAGCGATAAAATGTTTAGTTTGTACGACGCGCTTGAAATATAAATTTTTGATATTTTAAGTGTTGCCAGACCTACGGACCGTTGTGTCATTCTGACTGAACGTGTACTGGCAGCTGGAATTGGCGGGAAAGCCTCTATCAGCTGCTGTCATTTGCCGTTCACTGAGTTCATTTGCTGCTAAATAAATTGATAATAAAATAAATAAAAAGCATACAAAGTTTAATTTAAATAAATAAGAAGCACGCAACCAATTCGATTTATTTACTGTTGATCATTAAAGTTTAATTGGTGTGTTAGCTGCTTGTGAAATTTCAACAGAACGCGAAATAACTAAAAAAGCGCGCAGCTCAGCGTCATCTTTGTTGTCCACGGAAGTCTTTAGTTCCTGCGAGTACAGTCATCATGGCTAAGGTGCACATTACCAACGTTGTGGTGCTGGACAACCCAAGCAGTTTCTTCAATCCATTTCAATTTGAGTTGACGTTCGAATGTATAGAGGAACTAAAAGAAGATCTCGAGTGGAAAATGATATACGTAGGCTCCGCAGAGTCTGAGGAGCATGATCAAGTGCTGGACACTATATATGTTGGCCCCGTTCCCGAGGGGCGTCACATATTCGTATTTCAAGCCGATCCCCCAGATGTTAGCAAAATACCTGAACCAGACGCAGTCGGTGTAACCATTGTGCTTCTAACCTGCTCCTACCGCGGCCAGGAATTCGTTCGTGTCGGCTACTATGTCAACAATGACTATGCTGATCAAGATATGCGCGAAAATCCGCCACCCAAACCGCTCTTCGACAAACTAACGCGCAATATCTTGGCCAGTAAGCCGCGTGTCACACGCTTTAAGATCAACTGGGACGATGGCCATAGCAACAGCAACGGCAATGCCATAAATGGCCACGAGAACGGACACGATATGCAGATGATGCACGACGATGGACCGTCAACATCCTCAGCATCTGGGCACGGACAACACGAGGCCGCTTTGGATGACAACAGTCTGGCCATGCCCATGGAGAACGGTGTCAAGGCGCTCAATGAGAACTCAAACTCACTTGCCATGGAATGTTGAAATGCGTCCGCTGCAGTTGAACTGTAAAAACCGCCCCCACACACACACACACACACACACACACACACACACACACACACACACACACACACACACACACACACACACACACACACACACACACATACATTGGGTTGAACGGACTTGCAGTTTATTCCAAAACTCCAGCCCCTTCCCTTATTTAAGTAAATGTAATTTAATCCCCTCATCGCAGTTAAATAAATAAATTAAATTTATCTCTAACTTACATATTTGTAATTGGTTGTGATTTATCGATAACAGCTAACAATCGGTTAATCGGGCAATCGGTTACAGTGTGCGCGATAGCTAACAAATATTGTATTTCGATCTCTTCGGTTTAAAGTCTTAATTAATTCAAATTTAAATCGTTGAATCTTCCATTTTCATATAACTAATTCAAACACATCATTTTATACACCCTACTCAAAAAGAGTAAAGGCCATCTCAGCCAAACTTTCTCATTATATGTATGTATGTGTACCATGATTCTACATAACATTGGTAAATGTCATCTAGATCGGACAACTATATTCTATAGCTCAAAGATTAATTATTTGTATTGAAAAACGTGGACGAGAGTGAATACAGGTTCTTTTACAGTCAAGTTTAACTTGATTTATTCTTTGAATTAAAATATTTATTTATCTTAATTATGAATTTTGCTAACGTTTTAAGTACTTGCGGTGCTATTTTGAATTTAAAGCAAAACAAAAACAAGAAAGAATGCTATAGTCGCCTCGCGACTTTAAGATACCCGTTACTAGTTTTATTATATTATTAGCAATGGGGTATGATAATAATAATAGTGTAATTGTTTACCCTAGTTAATTGGTAAACAAAGAAAATTTTCGTAAAAATTCATATTAGAGCATTATTCAGACCGACCGTCCCTATGGGAGCTATACGATATAGTCGTCCGATTTGGATCAATCATGGTCAGTACTCCCCATATTGGTTAAGATAGCATCAATAATAAAAAAGTTTTCTATACTAAAACATGATATTTTTACCTGTTTTTACCTTTGCATGAACATAGAACGCCCTAAAGTGGGCGTGTCAAAAACAAACAAAAAATTGTACTGCATTTTATCTTTCATTTGCGACTTCTCCTTTCTAGCTCTTATAGTCTCTAAGATCCTTTTGTTCACACAAACGGATGGACGGACATGGCTATGTCGACTCGGCTATTCATGCTGATCAAGAATATATATACTTTATGGGGTCTGCCATGCCTCCTTCTCCCTGTTACATTCATTCCAACGATAACAGTATACCCTTTTACTCTACGAGTAACGGGTATAATAAATAAAATATAAAAATGTGAGAATTTTTATTAGAGCCTTGCGTTTGAGTTCAAAATCGTAACAGATAAATTTAAGAAAATTTTTAAATCAACGGCCTTCAATTCTAAGAACCAATCTATCGATTTCAACAACGATAAACAAGAGGAACCAATTTTAAATTATTTGTTTCTTTTATAACCTTGTTAACATGTCCAACACCAAGAAAAGGCCAAACACCTTCAGCTTCCCGAGCAGAGGGCGTTCAATCTATAGCAATAACCAGATCGGAGCGAACTCCAGGTATGGACTATCTAGTCACTTCCATAGAGTAAAGGCTCGTTATCTAACCCAATCCTTTACCCAGATGCAACTATTCGAGGGACACACAGAGACCCAGTATGGTTTGCACGGGGAACAATAAGATCTCGAATCGTTTAAATGTTGAAGCCGATTCGATTGGTTCTGCTGTGGGTCTAACCTGTTCCACGACTCCAATAGTGAGACAAACCCCCGAAGTCCGAGGAGTGGATAGTCCCGGTAGGGCATTAGCCTTGGACTTTGCCATATATCTCAAGGCATTCGCCCTAATTTATGTGCTGCCTGAGGAGGAGTGGACGACTGACAACATTGACAAGCTACTGCTGGAGGGCGAGGAGTTCTTCCAAACCTCCTCCGAGGACGATCATGCCGATGGGTTGCTGCAGCAGACCAAGATTTGTAACATTGAAGACAAGTGCATAAGGCGGAAATTTAAGTTGGAAGGACATAGCTTTACACTGGAGCTCAAGCCTCCCTACATGGGCGAAGAGGAGACACCGATGGAACAACGCCCGCCCCACGTCATAAGTAACCTGAAGTCGGTGCTCCAAGGATTTTTTCGTGCTGCCCATTACTGTCTGCTGCTCCAAAAGGCAGGCTACCTCCTGATCTGGCGACGGCGAAACGTTTACTTCGTGATGGACGTCAAGGGTCGTCGCCCTAATGATCTGGTCAGTGTCAGTAATGGAGTTGCCATGTTGATTTGCCTCGAGTCCATCAACAATGTAGTCCACTTGATTAGCAACCTCAGCGGTGTTTCTCCGAGTGACAAATTCAGCATTCGGGAACTGGCGGTGGTGCGATTGGTTACCCCTGATGGACGCACATTTTTGCGGGACACCGACCATGCTTGCGTCCAGTATAAGGTCATCAATCAGAACTACGCCTACCTTACTGCCCACTTGCATCTCTCACTTAACCCCCAAGCAAATTTGCGTAATCTTAGCAGCCTAGTTGTGGGCGTGGTCGCCATACTGGCCTCCAAGATAGATCCTCCCGCCTCGTGGAATACCAGTATGTTTGATCGCCTCATCAGCTTTGGTGTTGATTTCTGCCGTGCCAATTCTGAGGACCTTCTCTCCATCGGACTCGACAACTTCCCCACTCAGATGCGTCTTGGACAGTTTCTAGTTGAGCTGAGATTAACCCCGAAGGTGTCCACCGGACAGTGGCTCTCCTCTATAGCACCCATCAAGGTAGAGTATATCAAACCATCGGCTTAAGATCTTAAGACCTGTTGTAGTTGAGTTTGGTACATGGAGCACCTTCGTACAGACTATGTTCGGTTGTTACTCTCAATTCTCTTCTTTCAGAAAAACAACATGCAGACTGACTTGCGCCGGATCCTACAGACCCATGGCAACGCCTTATTGCAGATTAACAGTCAGACTTATGCGTTGTGGGCTAAGGACCACTTTTATTACTTGCTCGATCCCTATCGACACACGGTGCCCACTCCTCAGAGGAGGGAGGATGGGACTTTTAGTGCCAAGTGGGCTACGGTGCGCATGTTTCGAGACTTTCGTACCATGTTCAGCGTGTTTCATCAGCTGCTCAAGGAGTCCAACCGCCAATCGACTTTCTTTGTGCACGTCGTACAGATCAGGAACATAGTCGAGTGTCCCCTGGCATATCCAATTAAGAACATGCCGGATGATGCCAACTGTGAAGTCAAGTCTCTCAACGAAACTATCGAGTTTCCCGATCACCTAAGTACCTGTGAAAAGCTCCTGGCAAACATCAGTGATTATGAACCAGATTTACCCAGTGATGTGGAAGAGGAACCAGTGATTGTGAACAAATTCAAGCTCCTAGTCACTCAGAACGCGAAAATAATTGAGAAAGGTGACTGCAAGATTGACACACCCAAGTCCAGTTGTACCAAACCTTGCACTCCAAAGGATCCGACTCGAGTAGCCACTCGGTCTTTATCTCCCGCTGGCAAGCTCCGAAAGACATCTGTCACCAAGCATTTTCCAGTCACGGTAAAGCCTGTGAGTGCAATTCCCAGCTTGAGTCTCCTCAAGGCAACACTTATAACATTAAAAGAAAAGTCTAAAAGTTCAAACGGGATCACAAAACAAAAAATTCTCTCTCCGAGACTTGGTTCCACTCGGAGAAAGGGAGTGTGGTCTGTAAAGGCCACCAATGACCTAAGTGCTCTCCGAAAGGAGACGAGGGTGGCAGGCGGCTGGAACCAGGTAGGGCTCAGGGAGGAAACTGATTCAAATCAGTGGGAACCCGATCGGAAAACGTTTGCAAACAAATGCGAGAATGCTTGTTCCCAGACTAGCTTCATTTCCGCCAGATTACCTCTGGAAATGCACACGGATCTGGTGGCACCGCCATCCAAGGGATTAAGCTACCCCATATACACCAAGTATCCACACATCCTGGCCGTCGCTGGTTCCGAGAGTGGCACAATGGAGAGCTTAAGGCGATTGCTGGACTACTCTTTCAAAGTGAGCAATCGGGTGCTCACGATGACCCCTTGGGGGAACTATGTGGTCTTTAGGCACCCAAAGCAGTGTGGAAAATCCTATTTATATTACTTGTTCGATGGCTGCACTTGCAACGTTGATCGCTTTCGACATTTGGACCTCCGATACGGCACTGCTGGGCTCCTCCCCTTCGATTCCCGAAGTCAAGTAATCTGCTACATGATCGATTCTCGGGAGACGCGGGCCCTAAAAATGCTCAACACCAGTCTTGACGATTCCCTCCAACGGTTCGATGACTTCATGGGACGTGGAGCTTAGGTTCTCTGTGAACTTTGTGAGTTTTGCCTTTGTACTATTTCTTGAAGTCAAAATTGTCTGTAATAGATAAGTTTCAATTATAAGTTTTAATCAGAAGACTATTGACTTTGTTTTCCACATAACGCAGCACAAAGAAAAAGTTTTTCCGATTCTGCTTTTGCCATTTAAGATCTAGATTCTTTTTAGACCCCGTACTCTAAAATAGAGTAGAGGGCTCTATAAAGTTTGTCAGAAGCGAAAAGTGCGTAACAGGCAGAAGAAGGCGTGGCGGATCCCATAAAAGTTGGAGTCGATATAGCGATGTCCGCCTGTCTGTCTGACCGTCCGTAAGAACACCTGGCTTTTCTGAACTACAAGAGCTAGTGCTACCATATTTGAAATGAAAGTCCGTCTATATGTCAGGCAGATCACGTTTATTTCAAATTTTTGCCACGCCCCCAACCGCCTCCTCAAATTGTAAAAAACTATTTTCACATCACCATAACTTGAAAACGACTAGAGCTAGAGAGACCAAATTCACACATCATGTGTATTGTACCATTATAACTATCCTCACCAAGTTTGATCCGGATTGGACAACTATAGCTTATAGACCCCTCTACTCTTTTTTAGAGTACGGGGTTTAAAAATAATATTAATATAAAATTTTAAATCATTAATTTTAGCAGTTTGATTAAATTTTGGATTGAAGAACCAGTTAGGCAAGTTTCATTAAGATTTACATTTATATTATGTATATATGTACGTATGTATGCGTGAATGGATATTTAAGGTTTAATAAGATTGACTTTCCTCTTCTGTTCTGTGCCCAGTTTCCAACGATAAATGCGAATAGTACTGTTGGGAAAGACCACCGAAGTGTATGTTCCCTTAGAGAGAGAGAGAGATGGGTGGAGTTCTAGCTGCTCACTTTTTACCTTTCAATTGTTGGCGACATCTATTGTCTTGTAGAATGTGATGTAACTACAATTTCTCATTGAGGGTTGGGCTTGAGAGTTCGAATTTCGAATTAACGAGAATCGACTGCAGATTGAAAAGAAAGCGCCATCTATTGTCCAGTAGTGTAAAGCATAAAATGATAACGATATATCTTTGAAATTAATTCTCATTGGATTACAAAATGTATATAAAACAAGTAAGAAAGACTACAGTCGAGCGAGCCGACTTTAAAAGACCCCGTACTCCTTCTAGTGCACGTTTTTCCATAAACATCACCAATTTTAAAACGATTTCTCCTATGGGAGCTATGGGCTATAGTTGTCCGATCTGGACCAAACTTGGTGAGGATAGTTATAATGGTACCATACACATAGTGTGTTAGTTTGGTTTCAATCGCTCAACTAAAACTTCATGTCTGCATACAAATCACCAATTTTCGAACGATTTCTCCTATGGGAGCTATAGGCAATAGTTGTCCGATCTGGACCAAACTTGGTGAGGATAGTTATAATGGTACCATACAGATTATGTGTCAGTTTGGTTGCAATCGCTTAACTAAAACTAAAAGATGTGTGTATTATTACGTTTTGGTTTTTGTTGTTGTTTTTATTATTACTGAGTCGTTAAATTTAATCTTAATATCGAGTACATTTACATAATGTAGAGAAGTTTTTGCTTGCGACGCATCTTAAGACAGCTAAACATCCAACTAGTGTGTAAATATATAGTGTATACATTATTTAGTGTATATATAGAATAATGCATTTTAAATTTGTAATATCTTTTTTTTTTGTATTTTGTATTTTCCTTATTATTTTTATTTTTTTACTTTTCTTTTTCGATGTGCGCTTTTGAGGGCAATGGTAAAACGGACAAAATATTGGTGACATTTTTGCACTTGGAAGTAAAAACGCACATTTCCACGGCATTTCCGTGGGCAGTAGATTTTCAGATTTTCCACTTTCTATATTTATATTGTTGTTTGTCTTATTTTGTCGATTCTCAAATATTTGCGTTAAGGCACTGAAGCTTTGAATTTTGTGCATTTCAAAAAATTAAGTACGATTACCAGAATCAGATTTCTTAGATATTTGCGAACTACAAAAATAATTAAAAACCGAATTCGCTTCTTTAAATAACATTCTCATTGTCAATTACTTAGCAAATTTCTATACATATAAAAAATATCCCTGACTATTTTGCGGTACATACACAATTAGTATTTCTAATTTCCTTTCATTTTTGCCTGAGGCCAATTCTATTAAATTGTTTTTTTTTTTTTTGTTTTTTTAAGTTTTTTTTGTATTTTGCTTTTGTTGGGAGCGTGTTGCAATAAGCTCTTAAGATTGAAAACTACTTAATATTACTAACTAAATTAAATGTACAATTACGGCATTTTTTAAATATATTACATAGGCAGCTTACTCAATTAAACCAAATCGAACACATTAAACATAATTAGCAAATTAGGAAAATTAATGAAAACACGAGTTTTAGCTTGAAGTGACATTTCCCAACCTAAGAAATACAAGGAGTTGAGTTAAGGGTTGGGAGAATCATATCTTATAGACACACAGAGTAAAACTACAGGGACGATCGGACATGAACATATAAAGTATATGACATACGACGACACCTATAATACCATATAGTTTTGGGGTTTATCAATCCTTTTGATTTTTGATTTTGAGTATATAGAGATAGTTGTTTTCGGTTAATTGTTGTTAAAGTTTTAGTACTCTTCGATAGGTCTAAGAGTAACTAGGTTAAACCATATTAACAGCGCCATCAGCCTCAAAGGTCGGGATGGATATTATATCGCTGTTTCTTATGGTGCCCATGGGTAACGCTGATCCCGATCCCGATCCCGATTTTTCCTTGGAATTCCTCATCTGCCCCTGAGCTTGTATCCGCGACTTCGCCTCTTCCTGTTCGTTCTCCTCATCGCTGGAGTCACAGGAGTCTGCCTCGCTAGAGCAGTTGTGAGTACTTTTCTGCTGCTGCTTCAAGGACTTGGGCACATCCGTATTGCTTTCGAGCGTTGAGTGTTGGCTCGAGGGTGAGTGACTGTACTCGGATGTGTTCTCCTCATCGGACACAATGACTACATTTCGCTTGTGTATGGCAATTTTCTGCGACAATGGTGCCTTGTAGCTGCGTCTCGGTCGCATTCCTCGTCCGATGGGCAGGCGACCAATACTGGAATGAAGACAGTGAAACTTGATAAGATGAACTTTCACTGTGATCTCTTCCAAACTCACCTTCTCCTACGCAGCGCGTAATTGTAGTCGGTGTCGTCGCCTTCCTCATCCGACCAACTGTCCTCTCCCAAGTGCTCATGGGAGGACTCTCCATTTGCGTTGCTGACGCTCACACCTGTAGAATTCTTCAGCCTCCTGCTTAGCGTGCTGCTGCACCGACTTAGGCTGGGACTGTGGTTTACACCCACATCGCAGGGTCCCGGATTCATTGTGGTGTGTGTATTGACTCCCACTGCTACTGCCACTGGCACTCCACCTCCTCCGCCACCTCCTTCTACGCTTCCGCTGTTGCCATTCTCAGTGGCATTTGACTGGATGGAGAGTCGATTTTCATTGATAAATTCAATCACCTTACGGCCAAGACGCTCGAGATTTTCGTTGTCGCTGCAGCAGTCGGCAATGTCCAAACGCTCATTGCTGTTCATGACATCGTCGATGAGCTGATCGGGACTGGAGCAGGCATCCTGGTACGTAAGCTCACTGTTGCTAAGCGAGTTTCCATTCGAAGGACTAGCGGCATTCGCTGGCGAGTTATTGCTAACTGGAGTGCTGGTCTGAGCCTTGGCCTGGGACATGACCGCGGCCAGTTGCTGTACACGCTGTAGCTGCAGGGGCAACTGGCGGTGACTGGGAGGCGACAAGTCTATTGGATGTTCGGCGCTTGGACTAATGTCTGTCTCGCTAACATCCATGGCATCGGTTTGAGTTTGCCGCTCCACCAGTTGGATCTTTCGGTTCTCCGGCTCGCTTTGGTAGCGACGGTCTCGGGTCGGACTGTATTTGGGCGGTGCGGCAAAGGATCCCGAGCCATTGCGGCGATGTCGATAAGTCTTTTTATTCTTGCTGGACACGCTTCCGTTAACGAAGACACCGCTTCCCATAGCACAGTACGACTTGGGCTGACAGTTGCCATCCAGCTGAGCATAAAGCACGCACTTCACTGGACTCTGAGAGCGATGAGATGGATCAGTATTTACTTTGTCCATTTTCCCATAAGTGTGATGTATAGTTACCTCTGGCGTAGTCTCTGGGTCGGGTGTTGAGGATTGCTGATGGATTTGTTGTGCTAGAGGCGCATTCAGTCGACGACGGTAATGCTGCATTTTTCTGAGGGTGTTGCCTAACCTTCTAGTAGGCTTATAGCCTGATCCGGGAAGCTTCCGTTCCCGCCTAGAGATAAGTGAATTAGTGAACAAGTTCTTGGACCTAATCCCAGAATTTTCCAACTTACTCAGCAATTTCCTTCTCCTTCTCCTGCAACTGGGTCATACATTCGCTGAGCTCGAAGAACAATTGATTGGTTTTCTGCAACTTATCCTCGTAGACCATACGGATGTCCTGGGCGTGACGCCACTCGGCGGTGCGTCGCTTGATCAGGTCCTGCTCATATTTGTGTATGCTGGTGCCGTTCTGGGTGATCTCCTTGAGATGACACCGCACCTCCTCTTTCCAAGACTTTTGAGTCTCAAAGTATTGCTTCTCAGTTTTGCGCAACAACTCCGGTCCGGCAATGTCCAAATGACTGAGTATCTGCCGAAACGAGGGACGGTTCCTGGGCTTGCTCTTCCAACAGAGCTTGACGAGCAGCTTGAAGCCTTCGGGACAAGTGCTGGGCACGAGCAGCTTGAGCGAGTTGTTTCCCACTCCCCAAATGATCGCCGATGAGTCGACGTCCTTGTAGGGTATCTCGCAGGTGAGCATTTCCCATAGCACCACGCCATAGGACCAAATGTCCACTTTCTCGGAGCAGGGCTCGTTCCGAATGACTTCCGGCGGCATCCAGGCCACCGTGCCCGCAAAGCTCATTTTCGTGCTAATCTCGTTCCACTCCCGACTCGTGCCAAAGTCGCTAATCTTCACTACCTCGTTTGTACCAATCAGTATACTAAGGGATTAAAAAGATTTCGAGCAGTAAGTTTTCAAAGTCTTCTCCGAGCTTCGTGCTTCCAATCTAGAGCTGGTAAACTATCGATCGTAGACCCTATCGAATTTTGGATTCAAATAAACCAAGCGATGGACCATCATACACAAAACTAAAGATTTGATACGTTGACAGTTTACCAGCTCTATTCTTACGGTACTCTTCCTTTACTCACTTCGGACTTTTCAGATCCCGGTGTATAATCTTGTGGGAGTGCAAATACTGCATGCCCAGGGCTATTTGCTTGGACCAGGAGACCAAGCGGGACGGCAACATAACCTGCTCTTCCTTCAGTATGTTTTGCAAAGGGCCATAGGGACAGAACTCCATAATAATGCAAAACACAGGCGACTGAGTACAGACACCTCTGCGAAGACAAATTAAAAATTATTCAAAATTAAGTGAATTACTTTGGATGGACTCACTTGAATTTGATAATGTTCTCGTGATCAAGTTTTCGGAGATGTTTGATGTCCGTTTCCTTAAGTTCTTTGACTTTCTTCACGGCCACAATGTCGTTCTTGAGCTTTCCACTAAAGACTGCACCCTGAGCTCCACTGCCCAGCCACTCCAGATCCGTTATGGACTCGAAGGGTATTTCCCAGTCCTCGCTGCGTTGGTTCTTCACTTCAATCACTCCGGCTTTGCCGATAAAGGACAACACGGGCTTCATACAACCCAGCAGTCCGTACATCCAGCCAATGGGCTTGTCCGGATGTCCAAAGGCACTGGCCAGTCCTCCTCCACTGGCGTGTGGTGGCCACCTCTGTTGGCACGAGTTCTCCACGCTGCTGTCCGTGATCTCCGCATAGTTGTTGTGGTGCTGGTGCGCAGAAGAGTCGATGTCGCTTGATTTAAAGGGCAGATCTGTTGTCGCTAGTCCTAACTGCCCAAACTCTTCCTGCAGACAGGCCACGCTAAGAATCGCAATAAAAATATAAAAGAGTGAAAACGAGAAATTATATGAATATTAATATCTTATTTAAAGTTATCGGTTGATCATTTTCCCTTTAAAGCAAATCAGTTAAAGCCTACGTACGAAGTGGAGTTCTGAACGATCTATTTTCATGGTAAAAATCAAAAAATTATTGACGTGAACTGTTTAGACCCCGAATCAAGTAAGAAAGGCCGATTAATCTTGTGGGAGCTAAAGGATATAGTTGTTCGAAACGATTCCTTCTGCCTGTTACCCACATTTCGCTTCTGACAAACCTAACTGACTTAATAATAACAAGAAAAACAAGAAAGAAAGGTTATCTAAGGCTCGCCGAAGATTAAATACCCCTGCAGTCATGCATGTTGCGTTCATTGGATTCAGTTACCAGTGGTTCCTATGGATGCTGTATGATATAGTAGTCCGATTTACATGAGATTTGGTCAGTATATAGGGAATAATAGCAAGGGAGTAGTGCGTGAATTTAGCTGAAATCGCTCAATAGACATTAAACATTTTCATACTAAGCCTTTTAACCGATTGTTACTATGGAAGCTATATGATATAGTCATCCGATTCGGCCGATTTTAACAAATGATCTGCCTGCAGAGAGAATACACATCTGTACCAAGTTTCATCAAGATAGCTTTAAAACTGAGAGACAAGTTCGCATAGACACAGGCGGACAGACAGACGGACATGGCTATATCGACTCGCCTGTTGATGCTGATCAAGAATATATATACTTTATGGGGTCGAAAAAGCCTCCTTCTGCCTGTTACGCACACTTCGATTCTGACAAACCTAATAGACCCCTATACTTTTGGGGCCTAACAGCATGAAAGCATTGAGCAGACCTCGACTAGCAAACCTACTGTAAAGGTGCTGCATTCATTCCAGACCAATCAAGTAGAAAAGCATTTTATATCAATGGAATGAGATGTCTTCTATACTAATAGTGAATTTGGATAAATAAGCTATCACTAATAAAACATTAGATTTTTGACAAATGTTGATAGGAATTATTCCTTAATTCGAATTCGTTTCCAATACGAACTTCATTCTGGTGACGGAATGTCGGAATTTCATTCCAAATTCAGTTATTCTAGCCTTCATAGTGACTGAGGTTTAGGTGTTTATACAGATAGATGGACGTCGCTATATCCATTCGACTTTTGATGTTGATAATAACATATTACTTAATCGTAGAGCAAAACCCTATACTATAATTGTTGGAACGTATGTAACAGGGAAAAAGAGGCGTGGTAGACCCCATTAAGTATATTTATTTTTGATCTGCATCAATAGCCGAGTTAATATAGCAATGTCCATCCATCTGCCTATCAGTATGAGCAAAAGGATCTCAGACTCTATAAGAGCTAAAAACCCCAGGGAGGTCGCAAATGAAAGATATAAAACCCAAGCAGTACAAATTTGGCCTTTCCAAGTTTATGCATAGAATAAATTAAGAACCAAATTTAACAGAAAGTACATATCCAAGGAGTACATGTACTAAGATTAGTCAAAACTGGAATACTATATGTATACTATTTATATCAGTTTAAAATTAAGCCTAAATATAAATAAGTAAGAGATTATCCGGATTTTACCTAACTATGTTATATATAGTAAACCAACACAAAATACATTCGCCAATAATATAAACATACCGACCAAGTATCATCTAAATCTGACTAGTATATCGTGTACATTTATGTTGGCCAAGTAATCTTAATTATGTTCACTAGTGCCCATCACCTGACCGATTGCACTAACCCATTCTTAATAACATATTAAAGCTTAGTAACGACTATCCTAAAATCACGAGGCGACTATAGCATTTTTTCTTGTACAGTTAAAAACATTAATGTTATATTTCTGATGCAGAATATCCAAACATCTTTCCCCAAATTGAATCCGAACCACTCCCTTGAACACTATTGTTATCTGAGTGTAAATCAGTGGGGTAATTCTTCTAATTCACAACCGAATGGAAAATAGTCGAGGAAACCGGTTTTTAATCGATATTCTAACTCTAGCTCTTATTAACATATATTAAATGTTATGCTTCGATTCTAAACTTTAAAAGAAGAAACGGTAAATTTTTATAAATCAATTCTGTAGAACAATCAAAGCTGTCTGATGGGTTTGTATTTTTAGAAATAAAAGATAGTGTTTAGCGAAATACACACACACATTTTGAGAACAATGTTGACAAAAACTCTTCATATAAATACAAAAACAGTAAAAAGTGATCACGATAATGCAAACATACATTTATACCACCAACACACACATACACACATATGTACTATGTATAGTATGTAATTTAGTGTAGACGGGTGTGTGTGTGTGTGTGTGTGTGTGTGTGTGTGTCTGTGTATTCACACAAAGGCTGCTCTTCTGGCGTTTTGGAGCTTGTGTTTAATTTTTTTATTGTTTTTGTTTTCTGTTTTTTTGCACACGATAAGATAAATAAACACCGTTCCAAAAGGGAGCAAGAGAGAGAGAGAGAGAGAGAGAGAGAGAGGAGATCGCATGAGCATTTGTAGAGAGCCTAACAGTTTCAAGTAAAAAAACATTTATCAAAACAATAACAACAGCAAGGCATAGAAAGTCTGTCGGGCTGTCAAGTTAACGAGACGTGCACGAACAGGCAAAATCACCTGTTGCCGTCGATAAGCACACACCCACACATGCACACACACACACACAGACGCAAATTTGGCACTTACACACTAAAATGCCGCTGTGCAGATTTATTTCCCAGCACATGTAAGTATAGACATCCCACTCGCACTCCCTACGCTAGTCAGGGTGCTGTATTCTGTTCGATGCCGACGTGAACGAAGGCAGAGAGCACAACTAATGTCAAAAACCTTTAAATTATGAAATTAAACGCATTTATTAAAAGCTGCTGCAGCAGCACGTTTTGACCTCTGTTGTTGCTGTGTGTGGCTTGGTGACGTGCAGTTCATAGAACGCGGAAATTTGGTCAGTGCAGTTATGATTCTTGCAAATGTCAGCAGTGCTCAACATAACGGTATTTTCTGAAGTGAGTCAGTGTTGGGTGATGCAGTGTTGGCAAAGATGTTTAACTTGGGTAAACCGATGACAATAGGAAAACTCCTTGTCCCAACGCAACCTGTTTCTGTTATTTTTTACCTCTTTTCGTTGGTTATTATTTTATCCGGTGGCTCGGTTCGGCCAAACATTGATTGTATGTAATAAACCATTATAATGTTTTCTCGCTTCTTTCGCGCAAATTTTCACGGTTAATTGTGTTTGTTTTTGCAATTAGTTTTGTTGGTCTTTGCGTACTTTTGCTTTTGTTGTTTACAAACTCATTCATTAATACGGCGGGAACCACGACGACGACAACGACGCTTTGCTGCATTAATGCAAATTTTTACACCCGTTCTTTTTTTTCGCTTGCCTCCAGACGTTTTTTACGCACTGTATAAAATCAACCACAATAACAACAACTTTTGATAAAAACAAAAAATAACATTTATTCGCTTCGTGCCAAGCACAAGCAACCACCGAATCAGCCAACGAAAATAATAATAATAACAACAACAAGAACAACAATACGATTTTGGCGTTTTTTTTTTTGTCGTCAAAGAAAAAAAATGACGTCAAGGTAAGTGGTAAAGTGTTGTTGCCGTTGCTGCTGCTTCTGCGTTAATTACACGACCAAGAAGCGGCTGCGTAACACTTTCGTTTTGTGTGTTGGTGGAGCGTAAAGTGTATGTAATAATTTCATGAGTTTTTGCACTAAATGCATGAATACTGCGCCATCACATCCACATCGAAACGTACACAAACACTTACACACACACACACACACTAGCACAATTTAGCAACTGATTTAACGATAAGCAGAGCTATTTTTGTTTTTGTCTGCACACACATACACACAAAAACACAAACACACATTAAGGCAGGCTCACGATTTGATTGACACGCTCTCTCGCGGCGACAACCAACAGAAACGATTGATTTTCGTAGACTAAAATACGAGTGTAAGCGCTGGAGCAAAGCCCCCAAACGAGAGTGGTCGCTTCGCACATTATCAGCACAGCTTTGCGAGCTATTTCTTTGTCTCTCTCTCTCTTTCTCTCTCTTTCTCCCTCTTCCTCTCAATTCCACGTTCATTGTTATCAAGTTTTGTTGCTGTTAGAGTGACCAACTTTGGAAAGTGTTCGCATTGAGCAGCGGTGAAGGCAGCGTCAGCGGCAGCAGCGTGCGTCTGGTCCGCCTAGCTTTGAAACCAGTTTCCGATACTTGCAGGTGTAAGTTTGTTTGTGTGTGTCTCTCTAAGAGACTGCGAGTATGTTACACACGTAGTATGTACATAAGTGTGCAAGTGTAAAAATGCATATGTATACTACTCTTAAAGGTGCCTCACAAGGAAACTTTGTATATTTCCCGATTCTGCTTATCATTTCACCACAAATTGAATTTCGCACGTGTTCAACCTCTATTTTTATCGAAAGAGTATGCGGTTTTTTATACCTATAGTTAAAGGAATTATAATATTTTGAAAAGTATGGTGGATAAGCTTAAGTTCGATTAGTGGATTGCCTATAATTCGAGTTCAACTTGATACAAATTGTCCTTTTTGCAATACTTTATCCAACACATGTAGACGTTATTTTATGTTGGCTATTGGAATTTTTACATCTGACTGTCTATACTCCCTTGGCTTACATTGAACATGGCCATGACCTTGCCCAATAACAATTAATGGCAGTTTGTACAGCGTGATCGATAACTTACCTTCTTCGCATGTTATCGGTTTGGTCCAGCGATAAGTTTGGACTGCTCCCATGATGTCTGCGCCTGCTGTAGTGCAGTTGTTGTTGTTTCTGCTGCTGGTGCTGCCTGGAGGCGGCGACATTGACCAAATCATCGCGACTTTTGCTTAGACTGTCGCTAAATGGTTGCATTGTCCGCTATTTTGTTTTTGGCCACCGTTTATGACGCTCTACGACATGCTGAGCGAGATGGAGAGTATTTTGAGGTCGGTCTGTAAACGGTAACGCGGTAACGGTAAAATCACAAGTTTAAATATTAACACACGCGTAAATGTATATGTATGTTTGTGCATACATACATGTGTATCTAAGCTTTTTATCAATGAAACAATAAGCAACCGACCGACGTCAAACGTCAACTCGCAGGGTGCGCACACATTCACCAATTCACACATACATGTACATAAGTATGTTCGTATGCGTGTGAGTGCCTTCGTTGGGGGATGCAGGCGGTTTCAGTCGCACTGGCGTCGGCTAACCTCTCGTTCCCCCTTGTGATACGCTTGACAATCAACGCAAAACAACGAAAAGGCAAACGGCAAAGGGCAAAAATTTTACCAGCGGATGGCACCGACGCTGACGTCGACGGCGACGTTAACAAACGACCCACGCAAAGCGGCAACGCGTGCAATGAGAGAAAGGAGTAAAGCTTTAAGCCACCGCGAAAGTAATAAAAGAAGAAGAAGATACGGCGACTGTCCATCAAGTATTTTGCAATAAAACCACACAAATAAACAAAACAAAGTGTGTTTTTGTTTATTTATCAACTATTAATATAATTTCTTTTTTAATGCATCGGTACTAATTGAAATGCCCAAAATGGCAAATTGCACAAAGAACAATCAAACTCGCACAAATGTACACAAATATGTGCTCTGTATGAACATGCTTACATACATACATACATATTTGTACATACAAATATATGTACATATGAGCTGCTAAGTATTTTCGTATTCCACTTCTTCTGCTTCGCCTTTTGGTGCTGTGCTTTTAACTTGGCTAAAGCTAGAACATAACAACAACTACAACTGCACATACAATGAAATTTTGCACACACGAACACATTGTATACATATACACACCACTCACACACACTTGTATACACGCACAGTCTCTCACACTCAGTTGGATTGGATTGGAAACCTTACAGCGCAGCTTATACTTTTGTGGTGTTGCTGCTTCTTCTTCTTCTTCTACTTCGTTTGCTTCGGTTGAAGAAAATCAATAAATTTTTATTTCCATTTTCCACTGCAATTTTGCACATTTTTCATTAAGTTTTGCATTTTAATTTTTATATTCTTTAATTCACTTACAATTGTTTTGTATTTTGAGATAATTTTAAATAAATTTAACCAAAAATTAATGATACAAGACTGGTTTGTCTTAAGTTTCGCTTTAGATAACGTTGCGACCGACCAACCGTCCGCACCAAAGGTAGATACAAATCAACTAACAAAAAAACTGGCGCACGCTCAGCCTGTATGGCCGAGAGCATCGGCAATTGGTATGTACCGACAACAGCCACAGTCACAGCCACGGCGCTCAAACGGGCCAATTTCCTCCCTCAAAACCAGTTTGGAGCGCAGGTTGAACTGCGCATGTGCTTCTGCAATTGTATGTGTGCGGTTGTATGTGTGGGTTTATGACGGCGAGAGGGAGACAACAATACTGAGAGAGCGCCCAACTGAGAGCCATCCCATGGCCAGAGAGCGACGTCGACCACCACTAGCGCTCGCGAGCCGTTGTTGTTGCTTTGCTCTACCTCAAGTTGTTGTTTGAAGTTAAAGCCGAAGCATGCTCGATCACGATCAACTCGAGCAAAAGCTTTTGGCTTTTACAAAAGCTTCAAAGTTCGCTTGAGCTTCCTCTATCAACATGTTTCCGTTTAATACCCTGATCAGCGTTTATAATACAACAGGCAATCGCAGACAGCTTCAAATCTGTTAAGTAGTCCGAGATCAGGTTGCTTCTTTCTTATGCGGATAAAAATCGCAGTTAAGGCTTACTTTGCTTAATGCACTATTCAACTATTTATAATATTTTAGACAGATGATTTACGTGTACTGATTTCGGTTTATTTTGAAACTTATAATCATGTCTTTTAAGAACTATTATAGTACGCTTTTTTTGATATGCAGTGGCTCCAGATTACATGTATCTTTTATGGGAATAGTAAAATTTTTAAATCGGAATATATAAAAACAGTTAGATGCCAGAATGTTTTTGCAGTCTTCTTCATTTATTTGTGTACTCTGCCTTTTCTCAATTGTTTAAATAATACATTAATTTTTCCTATAATTTATGTAGAAATGTGTATAAATTACGTTTTAATTGATGCACATTTCCATTCTATTTGACCCAGTACTCCAAAAGAGTACAGGGATCTCTAGGTTTGTCAGAAGAGAAATGTGCGTAACAGGCAGAAGAAAGGATTTCCGACCCCATAACTTTATATATTCTTGATCAGCATCAACAACTGAGACGCTATAGCAACGTCCGTCCGCCCTTCGTATGAACACCTAGATCTTAGAGACTGTAAGAGAGAGAGAGAGCCACCAAATTTGAAATGAAAGTTCGTTTATTGTGTACGCAGGTCAAGTTTATATAAAACTATACACATGTGTATGGTAGCATTATAACTATCCTCAAGAAGTTTAATCCAGATCGGATAACTATATCCTAAAGTTCCTATAGGACAAATCGGCTGAAAATAGCAAATTTGTATGAAGACATGAAGTGTTAGCTGAGCTATAGCAACCAAACATACACTATATGTGTATATACTATATATAGATATATAGTAATCTTTCCAAAATTTGGTCCAGATCGGATAACTTTAGATTATAACTCAAATATAATCTAAAGTTATCCGATCTGGACCAAATAATAGGACAAATTGGTCGGAAATTGGTGATTTCTATCAAAAAATCGCACTAGAATGAGTATGGGGTCTTTTACAGTCGGCTCGCTCGACTTTAGCCTTTCTTACTTATTTTAGCATATTAACGTTAGTTCCGAACGAATTTTGAGATTTAGAGACTTTAATAAGTTTTTTTTATTTAGCAATGCATGTAAACAATACGACTTCTGGCCCGGCAGATAAAACGCGTCAACAAGGTGTTATACAGCTTTTGTTGACGTTTACCTATTAACTATACTTTGGGAACAACAGGTAGGAATGCGATGGGCACAAAAAATGCAGCAGGTAGCATAATTTCTATGTAAACAATGATGACTCATGCGTCGAGAGACACCCAAAGAACTCTCCAAAACAAATCCGAATACAAGTCCCAACCCGAGCACATGCTCGAATTTATTTATGTGACAGCTTCGTAGTGATCGCTGCTTTTCAGCTCTGCTGTGCTCCATCTCTTTCACACTGTGTACGTCACTGCTCAGTATTTCATGTTTGCATTTCTTTAGGCTTCTTGTTGTTGCTGTCTTTTTATACCATTCGTTCTATATCGAACTTGTATACTCTTACACTGTTGTCCTCCTTGATTCCTTTATGTTTATTCCTTTTCTGATTAAAGAACTCTTGCTTTTATTTTAGCCAAATTATCATAATAGGTAATTGGTATATTTCTTAAAATGTGATAATTAAAATCCAGGGCGGATCCCATGATCCTGTGAAAAGGGTATCCATTCTTTTTCTAAATCTTAAGCTAAAGAGTAAATTAATATGCTGCAAACGTATGTGTTTCTTTTGGTCCATTGCGCATGAGTCAATAGTCAAGTATTTGTGGACGGAGAGGGTCCGAGGGTCCGATTCCAGTTCATGGTTTCCCCTCGATAGCATTTCCAAACAAAGAAAAAGGTTTCAATTGAAGCTGGGTACAGGAAAATCCAGGTAAGCCTGATTTTATGAAGGGAAATTAGAACTCCAAAAAGTGTTGAAGTTTTTGTTAGTGATACCAATTATCAAACTAACAAATAAAGAAAAATAGTCTTGTATCTTGATATTTTTAGATACGCAATACTGAACACTTGTAATTGTGATTTGATTACAAAACTTAGATTTTTTTAAACCCGTTTAAGACTAATGATTTACAGCTATTTATAGTAAACAATTATGAACATCGGATGGATTGCATAGGTAAAACCAAAATGGGGTTGGTCAAAAAATTAGAAGATTTAATTGCAATGTAATTAATTACGATAATTTTAAATCCAATTCAAAATTTTAGAATATTTTCGATTTTTACAGTGTTTTAAAAAAGTTGAAAAGTATTTTAAATTGGCTAGAAATTGTGTGAATAACATTTTAATAAACTCACTTAGCAAAAATAATTAATAATAAATACTTTTTTTTAATTAAAAATAAGAGTTCTTCGGTTAAATTAAAAGAGAAAAAATTTTGTTCCAGAGCGGTATCTACTAATAAAGTTAAATTTTTCAGATGGATGACCAGTGAATAACCTTAAATATTTTAATGATTAAATATAGATAACTTTTTAGACCCTGTACTCAAAAAGAGAACAGGGGCTGTTAGGTTTGCTAGAGACCAAATATGCATAACAGGCAGAAGAATGCGTGGCCGAAAACTTAAATTATATATTTTTGATCAGCACCAACAACTGAGTCAATATAGCGATGAACACCTAGATCGCAGAGACTAAAAGAGGTAGAGCCACCAAATTTGGAATGAAAATCCGTCTGTAGTGCACTCAGATCAAGCTCATTTAAAAATTTTACAACGCCAACTACCGCCCCAGAAAATTGTAAAAAACTATTTTCACATCACCACAACTTGGAAACGACTAGAGCTATCGGGACCAAATTCACATATTGTGTAAACGGTACCATTATAACTATCCTCACCAAGCTTGATCCTCATTATACAAACGTCCATCGCCTAAACGATTGCTTTATTATTATAATCATACCCCCTTGTTAACAATATATTTCAACGACTATAGCATTCTTTATTATACTCTCTGCAAGAGAGAGTATATTGTGTTTGTGAAAAGTATGTAACAGGCAGAAGGAGGCGTGGCAGACCCCATAAAGTATATATATTCTTGATCAGCATCACAAGCCGAGTCGATATAGCCATGTCCGTCTGTCCGTCCGTATGAACAAACAGATTTCAGAGATGGTAAGAGCTACAAGTTTGAATTTGGTCTCTATCGACTCGATATTAAGTCAGTCAATACAAGAATCTTTTTTTTTTTCGATGCCACGCCCCGTTCGCCCACAATGAGCAAAAAACTAGAAACACCTCGTAAAAAATTGATGTTTTAGGCGAATATCTCAGTAAATATGGCACTTAGGAACACCCATTTTGGTATGTAGGTTCCTAGAGACGGTATAATTGTATTGTCATCAAAAATTTTGGACTGCCACGCCCCCTTTTCTCACAAGAAATAAGATAATTTGCAAACTTCAATGCCGATTTTAAGGCATATGTTCTTATCGTACAGTATTGTTATTTCACATTCGTTTAAAGACAAAATATATTAAACTATCCTGAAAGTTGCATATAAATCGGACAATAAACAAAAGAGCTAGACATGTAAGAAAGTTAATAATATAACGCAATGCCAATGCATGTGTGCGAGCGAGATAGAAACATACAAACATGTGAGCGAACGTTTTCGCTGCTTGCGTAGCTTAGCGACAGCGCTGCTCGCGAATGCTAGCCGTGCCAACCAATTGTGTATGTATAACAAATACACACATACATATGTGCGTGCATACATATAATGTCAAATGTATATGTGTGTGTATACATACAAACAGATGTTTTTGTTTCAACGTGTTTTGTTGCAAGTATCAATTGATATATCCGACTACCGATTTTATTAAAATGATCGAAAATAAAATGCAGAGAGTATTCTACGGTCGGGCGTGCTCGACTGTACTTTTCTTTCTTGTTTTTTTATGTTCACTAGTATGAGTACGGGGTCTTTTATAGTTGGCTCGCTCGACTGTAGCCTTGCTTACTTGTCTTATTAATATGTATGCTAGGATTCTCGAACGAGTCCTATTATAAGATATCACTAGTTGCAAATAGAAAGAATTGTTGTAGTTAATTTGGGCCCCAAACGACTAAGTTTTAATGAAAACGATCCCAATAAAAGCCCAATAGGATCATGACTGAATTTATGCTTGACTAAGAGTCGGAAGGCATAATTTACTTTTTAAACCTTAACAATAAGACATGTATTAATTAATTCTTAGTTTAGTAACAAAATCATTGAAGTTCCTTAAAATGCTTGTAATACTTTAATTCCGTTAAGGAGAATAAGATAAAAACGTCTTGTCGGTTTGTTTTTATTTGAATGTTTATTTCCAACTTAAGCACAATAATAGTTAAGAACCTTAAATATAATAAATGAACGTGTCTTGCACACAGCAGCACCTTGCTGCCTCTATGTGTATGGTATTACTACGTTAATATCTACAAGTTACGAGTTGTAATACCATGCATATAGTAGGCATTATAAAGTATATAATATAATATAATGATATAATGATTAAAAATAACACGTGGAAATTCAAGTTGTTCGATAAAATGCGACATGCTGTTATGTTAAGCTAACATACTGTTAAAAAGAAACCCGACAGAAAGGAGAACTGTTAACCGTTCATGTTTTTTTCATGGCACAGTTTCAATTTGTTTTTTGCCAAATGGAAAGTAAAAGGACTTTAACCAAGAAGTGTTAAAGTTATTAGATTAAAGACAGCTCTGGAAACATGAAGAAATGTCTATGTGAAGTGAGATTTAGAGGAAGATGGAAACAGACAGAGGGAAATTTCCATGCATTTAGCCAGAACTAAGTATTTTTTGTTTTTTTTTTCGGATTTGTCTTAAAAATATGATCGATTTGATATGACGAGTGTGTTTATTACAATTTTGTTTTTTGGCTTTTGTTGTTGTTGATTTTGACATTACCGGGAGAAGGAGGAGGAGGAGAGCTCACGCGTTCAGTAGAGCTTTAGGAATACCGTTGAGACAAAGGTGGCTATGAATAGGCATTTCACAGTTAGAAGTAATGGCGGGGTAAAAATCGAATCTATAAAACAGTAGTCACAAAATATGCATCATATATATTAATTTAGGCATTTGCAAGTGCATTCGGGTTAGACACAATTGTCAGTCAAAAATGATAAAGATAAAAATAAATAAATAGACGTATGTGAAGAATTCAGACTCAATTGTGACTAACCGAAATGTTATTCATAACTTATAATTAAATTTTCACAGAGATGGTTTATATTAACGCACTTAACGGCGAATTATAACAATAATTCATGGGCGCTTCCTCGTACAATTCATCTCTTTCTGGAGCTACCCAAACTAAACATGTATATAAACTGAAGTGCACTTCATTTAAATGATAGTACATCAAGTTTGTTCATCGTGATGTCACCCGAATCAATCAAATATACAAATCTGTATTGTCCTGCTCACACTACGCTTTCTTCGAGGATGCTAATTGGCTCGGTTTTGAGGATTGCGTACATATAGGTAACGTATATCGTTTGTAGGGTAAGTAAGTACATCTTATGTCAAACACAGAGGATTACTAAATAGCCCGACAGTATTTCAAGAGGGATTCGAAAGCGGTTTAATCAACCTTATTTTATATAATATACATTGATTGTGTCCGTGTTTTCAATAGTAATAAATATATGATAGTTTCTGGTAATCAAGGTAATAATTGAATGCTTTGTCTGTACTACAACCTGTTGTGAAGCTTTTAAGAACTTTTGTTCATGCAATTCATGAACTTGTTCCTTCAAATATTTCGGAGGTACGATAACAAGTTGACATTATTATTGAAATATCTTTGCTACAAATAGTTGGTTTTATATGTATTGTTTGTAAAGTTCTCTTCTTCAGGTTCGGATCAATAAGGAATTAGTGTGTATATATGTTTTCGATTTTCCTGTGTTACCCTGTAGGATTCTGACTAACACTCATGCTCACGCATAGAGCCCTATATAGTGATTTATATAGATTTTCTCAGGTACGCGCGGCATTTCTCTAGTTAACATTCCGAAATTATGACATTTCTCAAAGGAACTTCGATCGCGTTTCGAGCTTTTAGCTTTCTAGTCTAAGCTAGCGTTACTTATACTGTGTATTTGGATGAAATCGTCTAAAACTTAGAAACCCAATGAGCCATTCTGTTTATTTTGTGGTTCGCTCGCCTCCAACTGCTCGACTACAGTGCCATCGTTATCGTCCTCATCCTCATCACTGGAGTCAGCAAAGTTCCGCATGGTGAGGGCCTGGAAGTCGTTTAAGGCCTGCTCGAAGAGATCTATGGTATGCTGATTGGTCTCAATGACCTGCTGTGTCGTGTCCAGTAAATCTTCGGTGGCACTGAGCATTAAATCCTGTATAGAATTCGAGTGCGAGGAGGCAAGCGAACGCGGGGAAGGATTACCCAAAATTCCCGCCTGTTGGTCTGCACCAGATGTGTTGGACTGTTGTGTTGTGTTGAAGTAGGAGGATTGCTCACCGCTCAGATCGTTCACGCTGTCGCTGATGTTGCTGGCGGCTAGGCCGCGAGTCAGCTCATCTGCATGGGCCAACGTTGAGCCGATTATATCACTGGCAATCCGGATGGCGGCATCTCGAGCCGCGATGGTCGATATAAAGCTTGAAGCGCCTCCTGAAACGGCAGTAGTCGGTGTGGGATTGCTGGGACGGCTGAAAACGGTGTCACTGGTCACCTGGTTGCCCTCGATGCGCAGGCCAGCCACGCCTTTCTTGGGTATGGTGGCCAGGTCTCGTTTCACTCGCCGACAACGGGTTGGTTCGTTTTGACGCTGTTGCAAAAGCTGTTCCAGATCCACAATGTACACATAGCCCGCCACAAGGATGGAACAGGACTTTTCGCCCTTTTTGAAGGCTTCCTCAATGTCTTGGCTGGTGCGATCATCGTATTGCCACCAACCTGTATAGTAAGGAGTTAAAAGGTGTTTTTTTTGGCATCGTTTCGATATCACATTTGTTGCTTGATGGGAATGATTTCAAGGATTATACTTAGGAATGGGATTGGGGAGGGAAATGTGGATGGTTTTCTTATGTTATAAAATGTTTGGCTCTTGTGGTTAGTTATGCTTAAGTCCAGCCACGCCTTTGAAGTTTGGAATCCGATCAGATGACCTGCGTCGCATTATATTGCGCTTTTTGTTAAGCTGGGAGCAAAGTGTTTGTGTCATCTTCACTAAATCTATGATGTACATCTGACCACAGATGAGTTGGTGCAATTTACTGGGATCATCTTCACTGCATCCAAGCTGGAACTCCAAATCGGAGCTGCTGTCACTATACCAAGCTTCGTAATCTGCGTCTTCGTCGAAGCCATCAAAGGCATCATCATAATAATCGTCAGGGTCCTCTAAGTTCTCATTCCAGTCCATTTGCAGACTTGGTTCATGCGACGGTTTGCTCTCACTCACCACCGGAGGCACTGAACCAATAGCTATGGGAGCTCCCGCAGCTACAACTGGAGAAGGGCATGCGATCTTGTGTTCCTCATAGGCCTTAAAGGCTCTCTCGATGTCTTCATTGGTGCGCTCATCGTAGGCCCACCAGCCGCCTATGGTTTGTGTTTGGTGATTTGGGTTATGGACATGGACACGGATTCTTTGGGGGCTAAGGCACCACCACCAAAAAGCATACACTTACCATTGCGACCCTCATAAAACCACTGATAACCATCTTCTGTAGCCCGTGTGGCACAAATATCATCGATGCCGTTCACCAGTTGAGGATGGTCCAGGAATTCGGCGGGAATCTCCCGGCGGCACATGGCACAGCGGCGGTTTTTATAGGCAACACCCTGCAATACAAACGTTTTAAAATCTAGGAATTCTCGAGGCTCAAATTGCGTAAGGCAGGTGCTTCATGCTTGTGACGAGTAGACCTATAAAAGTGTGATTACCACGGGTAGTTGTAAAAAAAACTGTTGTAAACAGCGTAATTTACATAATATTTAACAGAATGTTATTAACAGCGTGCCAGCGAGATATACATACATACATTGCCGTTACATACAAAGTGGTATTTACATACTTGACATTGAAGTGAACGTTCTAATTGTAGTGATTAGAGTCGGCTAAAATTGGAAAATAGCTGTTAATGGTAGGCCTCTATTTTAAAGCTTGTTCATTTTAAACACATCCGATAAACTGGTTACTAATGAACGTTCAATAAAAACTGGATAAATTACCCATAGACCAAACGAAACACAAATCTAAAGCGAACAACTACAATTTGATCGAACACTTTTATATCGCTATGCGGAAGCTAAATGAATTATTCAAGCTGGCGCGCGTCCAGTCTCTCTTTGGTACCCACTAGGGCTACCAATAACTAGCCTTGAACTTGTGTTCGTGCGTTGGGCGCACGCGTTTCAGACGGCAACAAAAATCAAGTTGGCAACGCGACTTCAATGCGCAATCGCTTCCGCCTTTGTTGTATGTATGTATATTTGATACGAACCTTAACACACAAAAAACAGAAGATATGGCCACAGGGAAGCCTTGCAGGATGTATGCAGGTTTGCAGGCAAATTGGGCACTCTAAAGCGGTGGTGAGTGTGGGTGTCTCAGAGACTGCAGTGGCATCAGATGCAGCTAAGGCGTCAGCTGTAAACAAAGATTTCGTTACGAGAAATATATGTCAGTCTGTATTGGTTTTGTGTTACCTGTTTCTAAGCTTGTTGCTTTAAGTGAATCACTTGCAGCAGTGTTGGAAGTTGAGGCTGTAGCTGTAGCTGACGCTGCCGCCGCAGCAGCTGCAGCGGCTGAGGTGGAGGGTGAGACGCAGAGATCGATCATAGTTATTGCAGGATTTGAAATGCCAACGAATTGTATGTCACCGTCCTCGTTGTCACTGTCGTCCAAAATCACAATAACATTGTTGCTGTTTGAAGTGTTCTGCTCCGAGTTGTTGATAGCACCTCCATCGTTGCTGCTTGTTGCCCGTTGTTGCGACATAATTTTCTGATTTGCAAACACAACCCGAGTGGCGTTTGCACAACGCGTCAAAATAATATGTTTTCTTCTTTTTTCAGCTGCGTCTAGGTATGTGGATATTGAAGAAGCTGTTATCGATATATGATAAACGTTATTTGTCGACACTTGACAAATGTTTGCGTGTGGAATATTTCGCATAAGTAAACACATTATAAACAAATATAAACTATATTCTATTCTTAAACCCAGACTGTGGCAAATACGTTAGAAATATTATTTTCGATTGAGTTGAGTGCCACTTTAACTTATGGGCAACTCTGTCAATGTATTTAAGTTATCGATGTTCAGCATAACAGTGTTGCACAGCGCGCGCACTTTGAATTTTCAGTAAAACAAGTACAGCCATTAAAATGAGCATTTGTAATTATTAATAAAATTCTTAAGTGTTAGCTATGGATGTGTGTTACAATTTCAATGAGTATTTTACAGTTGAATTGAAGCACATTAAAGCCAATTAAAATTATGCGCTTCATTTCATACAACACCATTTTGCATACAATGCCCTGCACACCGTCCCCGCCTCCAACTCAGCATTCTCTACGACTACGCGTACCAGGTAATTTAACTTCATAAAAATTGACAGCCCTTGCAGTCGACAACAAAAAATGAAAAACTTCAACGTTCGTCATATGGCATCACGCACATTTTAATATGCCGCCAGCATGCTGCAAAAAAGGACAAAAAATCGTGGGATGAGCTTGGCGAGTGTCACTGGAGGACAGTCATCTGCAGCCCTTTTGAACTCATTACATGAAAATCAATTTTTGGTTTATTTTTGTTCCGACTGCCTTCCGCAATTGCATGCTATTTTTTGTCAATTACATACACACACAGCCATACACACATAACTTGCATGGTCAATTGCCTAATTGCGATTCCTCCGGGCAACAAACGCGTTGAAGTCAACTGTCCACTGTTGACTGTTGACTGTTGACTGCCGACGTGTTTTGTAAATTACTCCACATATGTGTAAATACATATAAATGTGCTTGTGTGTGTGTGTGTGTGTGTGTGAGGTTGTTTTGTAGTTGTTGTTATTGTTTGGGCCTTTGGGCTGTTTAATGCACGTGCCTCACTCACTGCCAACAGTTAAAACACATTTTTAACTGTTCGCAAAAAGAAAGTCACAGCTTACGGTATTCAACTGCCTCTGATTTTCAAAAGTCAAAATCTGTTTAATATTCCCTACGAGATTTGCAACTTAAAACGTCGCTCAACAATCCTTGTTCCATTTTTTCGTTTTGTCGTTTTTAATTGTCCTGCGAGTCCTGGCAATTGAATTTGAATGTGGCAAACATCCAACAAGAAAATAAAGCCAGTTTCTCTATCAGTTAGTGCATTGTGGCTACCCACAAGAATATGCCGTAAATATGGCTAATCCCCAATCTCCATGTAATTATCACAAGTTGCCTCTAGAGTCCTGATTATGAGCACAAAGGCATAATAATAATAAAAGTATAACAACTCACACCAAACCTCTTTTTTTGCCCCAAAAAATATAAAAATATTACCGTTGTTCTGGTCACAATACCAGTCTCAGCCTCAGCCACAGTCCCACCCGCAGTAGCAGTCACAGTCTCAGTTCAGGGCGTGGGTTGTTCTTGGTTGTTTCTTGGCTTTTGTCTCTGTAGAACCCTCATTCGCGGCTCTTGCACTGCTCTTTTCCATCATTATGCGTTTTATTATGTTTTTTTTTGTTTTTTGTCTTTCCCCCCTTATCCTGACAAATCCCTTTCATAAACGGAAATTGGCTGTTCCCATGTGTGATCCTTGGGTTTATTACGTAGCGTATTTGCGACTAAGCTCTAATAAATTTACGAGCATTTAGGCAAAACACCAAATTTGCACATTTTCCTATTAAAATGTTGATTTTTACATCATTTTGGTTTTTTCGTGGTTCCTTATTGGAAAATGTGGAAAACAGTTACATAAATAGCTGTTATTTAAAAAATATAGACAATTCTCACGATTTATAAAAAATCATAATTTGTGTTACGAGGAAATTTCGTCAATTCACCGGGTCGTAAATAAGCTCTTGGGAATAATTTTACACTGGTTTTATGCCGTTCTACATAACGTCTTTAAACTGAGGAAAGGGAGACTACAAAATACAAAGACAAACTAGAAACTCATTGGCTTGCTCCGTTATTCCCTTTTGGTTTACCATTTTGTAAAGTTTTTGCTCTTTCGCAACATTTTTAAACCTCTTTTTGGATACTATCTCGAGCCGGCTTTAAGATTTTTAAACCGAGTCGACAAAACATGTGCACAAAAAGAATAAAAAAGCCGCGACAATTTCAATGTAATCTAAACCATTTCAATTTGCCAAACTGTCTGTTGCCTTAAGTCAAACTCTGGCTGCAAAACCATCCAAGTTCCTTGTCCCCACCCCCTTTCACTCTTACCTCAACTCTCTCAGCCCATCGCCTTAATTCCTTCTGTCATCACACCTCACCCTTGGCTTACACGCCAGGTGGGCTGGACTGAGAATCTTGTTTGCCCTTCAGCCTCAGCTGCTTGTCACTGGCTTATTGATTTTAAAGATTTACATCGGGCGAGCATGAAACCAGAGCAAGCCAGGTTAATACAAGTCAGACACGCACAACAGGTGGCGCCCATAAGTAGGCTATGACTTTCATACCCTCTACCGAAAAGCACAATAAGCGGGTAATTTAATTTTTAAAATAGTATTAATTTTAAATGCTCACTTTTGACAAAAATATATGTGACTAAAGTTAAGAAAAAACGCAAAAACTAAATATATTACTTTTGAAATGTCGAAGAATTTGTCAACTTTAAATATATTTTAAAACCCTTGTAAATTTGTTATGTGATTTTTAGACCCTGTGTGTCCATATGAATACCTATATCTCAGAGACTATTGGAAGAAGAGGCACCCGATTTGAAATGGAAGTCCGTCTATACTGTACGCAGAGTAAGTTTTTTTTTCAAATTGTGATAAAAACATTTTCATAACTTGGATATGTAGTTTAATGCTATACTGTCCAAATTAACTCATGACATGTATGGTACCATTAAATCTATATCATTTGGCTCCGATAGGAACAATTTGCACAAAAAAGTTTGTTATTTGAACTATTTCTACCAAATCACAAATTATGTATGTATCATTATTTTATTAATCCTTACCAAATTTGATCTCAACAAGCAGAGAGAGCGCGACAGCATATGATTTATGATTTGAATTATAATTGCGATTTCTTAATACCAAGATAGCTCTATATTTTATCATATTAATATATTTAATGTTTAACTTAATTAAATATTAAAAAATTAAAAACATTTTTTTTAATCAAACTCATTTTTATCGGTTAAGCTGTTCATAGCAAGTTTCGCATGCTGTAGAGGGTGTTTTGTGGTTCATCACAAAGATTGTTTTTAGCCAGGTCACCCCCGTTTATATAGGCTGTCAAGAAGGTGTAAGGATTCCCTCTAGGAAGTGTTTCGATTTGTGATTTTATCGCGTTGTATTTGATTTTTATTGTCGCTGCAATTTGCTGGCAGCAATTGGAAAGCAATTGAAAACGATATGCCAAATAACAGTTAACAGTTTACAGGTAGAGGGTAGTAAACAGACGTGGAAACAGAGGGAGTGGGAGGACGTGAAGGAGATGGGAGTCTCCTTGCCCAGCTAATTAAAAGTTGGAACATTAAAAAGCAGTTGACAAAGAAGTGTGTATCTTAAAACCGTATCTTTAAGGTCATAAAACGTTGAGACAGATCTCTTCAAGGGGAACTTCGGGGGACGTCGAAGAAATTCAGAGGACATGGGTGACATCGGGGGTTACCGGAATCAAAGCACTTTACGATGACCTGCCCGGCTCAAGTGTTAGGTTAATACAACGTCTTGTGAGCTGCTTTGAATTTGAATGCCAAGTTTCAGGACGACCGAGGCTTATCAGGAGTCGCAAAGAACGGAAAAGGACACTGTTCCTTTGTTCGGGGGTGTCAAAAACCACACGCCGCCTGGTTGCCTTTTGTGCCGTGCTTTGCCCGGGTTTTGTCCATAATCTTGGGCATTTTATCGTCGTCCATCTATGATGTCTTTATTAAAAAAACCGAAGAGAAACCTAGAAAAAAGCAACAAAAAAGGAACAAGGAATGCAATTTTTAGCCCATTTTTTGTGGGTTTTATTGGCAGACTGGAGACTCCTTAAGCATTTTATTAGCAGTAAACTTTTGAACTTGAAGTTGTCTAGTTCCTCGCCGTTCTCCCTTCTCTCACTCTCTCTCTCTCTCTCTCTCTCTCTCTCTTCCTGTCTGAGGCTGTCCTCAGCGGGCGCTTCACATAATTAAATAAAGCGTTAAAATTAAAAATAAAGATTTTTCACAACGATTTCGCGAAAGGTTCTTTGCCGGGAAATATGTTTGTCACTCCGCTACCTCCCCTTCTCTTGCCCTCCATCTCCTCCTCCACCAAGTCCTCCACAACCCCTGCGATAAGAGTTACAATGTGACAACATTTTTCCGCTTTTCCGCAACATCCCTCAGCATTCCCCCCTTTCCACTTTCCACTGCCAACTTTCTATTTCTCAGCCTTAATTCGTTTTTTATGCGTTTTCGCCTTATTCTTTTAAAGCGCCAATGTCTGAAGATAAGGCCAAAATGTTGCGACATTTTCCGCCTTGTAATTGTCCTGCAGGATGCGCGGTGTCCAGGTTTATTGCCTAACGACCGCGGCACGTTCCCATTCAGTGTGGTCTCCTTTTTATATTTTAATTAAAATACACGGAATGCCAACGATGCTGTTGACACACTCAGTCTTAGTCGTGGTACGAAAGAGTGAACGAACAGACACCGAGACAGAGATATAGCCAGCTATATAGAAAGAGATAGCAATTGAAATACTCTACTCGGTTATTAGCTCCTTTGTGAAATCTTAACGATTTCCGCTTTCCACTGACACATTTCAGCAGATTACTTAATTCAAAGTTTAGTTTTTATATTTAACTCGAAATATGAAATATTTTATTAAAATTCTAAATAAACCAAATTAAAGTTAAAGCATCAAATAATTTTATTAAATTTGTATTTTATTTATATTTATTTTGGTATCGAAAGTAAAATCAGGTCAAAGTTTCATTAAATATTTAGTATTTTCAGACTTTGGAATTGTTAAGAGACTATTTAAATGCTATTCGATTGGAAGGAATTAACACTTGCTTCACATGGATAATATGGTCTTCTTAATTATGTCGACGCTCTCCATCATCTGCGCCTTAGTTATGACAAGGGGTGGGGCAAAGCGAATAATGTCCCCGTGGGTGGGTTTGGCTAGCAATCCGTTGTCCTTGAGCTTCATGCAGACATCCCAGGCATCATGTTCTGGAGAGGATTAAAGGGAAAGATTACAATTTGAGTTGATTAGAGGTCTGGAAAGTACTCACTGGAGCTAATGACAATGGCATTCAGCAAACCCTTTCCTCTGACCACTGAGACTACGTCCTTAGGCAGCTTGGAGAGTTCAGACCGGAGCAGTTGACCCATTTCGAAGGCGTTTTCTGCCAGCTTTTCCTCCTGGAGAACCTCTAGAGCCGCCATGGCTACGCGGCAGCCAAGCGGGTTGCCTCCGTAGGTGGAGCCATGCTCTCCTGGTTTGATGCACAGCATCACCTCGTCGTTGCAAAGCACGGCTGAGACGGGATAGACGCCTCCGGAAAGAGCCTTGCCCAGGATGAGAATATCGGGCTGGACGTCCTCGTAGTCCACGGCAAGCATGCGACCAGTGCGAGCCAGACCGGTCTGCACCTCATCCGCAATCCAGAGGACATTGTTTTTGGTGCATAACTCACGCACCTTCTGCAGATATCCCTCGTCGGGGACCACCACTCCTGCCTCGCCTTGAATGGGCTCCACCATGAATGCACACACTGTAGGATCCTCCAAGGCCTGCGCCAGAGCAGCCACATTGTTGTAGTCAATAAGCTCAAAGCCTGGCATAAATGGACCGAATCCCTCATAGCTGCTGGGATCGTTCGAGGCGGAGACCGCGGAGAGTGTGCGACCCCAGAAGTTGTTGCGGGCAAAAATGATTTTGGCCTGGTTCTTGGAAATCCCCTTTTTGAGATAACCCCACTTGCGTGCCAGCTTGCAGGCTGTTTCGCCCCCCTCCACCCCTGTGTTCATGGGCAGAACTTTGTCGTACCCAAAGAACTTAGTGACGAACTCCTCGTATTCTCCCAGAACGTCGGAGTAGAAGGCGCTATAAGAGAGTAGAGAGAATTAGAATCGATTAAAAAACAAGAAGTGGATGGAGGAGGTAAAGTGAAAAGAGCAACTATCTGTCTGTGATTAGATCAGTCTGAACGGGGTAGTAAGGGAATAAGGTAATTCACTGTGCAGAAAAGCACTGAAAGCTCGCAATAGGTAATGCTTTCGGTCGGCTTAATCCGCAGAAAGAGCTTTTACGTGTGTTTGTGTGAAGGTTTTCTTAGTGTTCTCATAAGTCAAAGCTGAGAGGAGAGAGGGAGAGAAAGAGAGTGTTCAGGAAGAGCAAGTGAAGTATGAAGAGGTGTAAGACTGGGAGTACACGTTAACTACACCGTTGCAATGTGACCTATAAAAATAATCTATGTTCGCCGTAATCAGTCACTAGAAAAGTTTTAAGTTTAGTATTTGTAGAAGAACAGGAATTCTCTTCTCATCTACTGAGCACTGATAACTACCAAAGCCATGTCTGTCTTCTAATCAATTTAATTCGATTCAAAATAATTCACACTTTAAATGCGTGTTATAAATTATATATTTTCAATATTTTATTGCTTGAACTTGAGTGATTAAATATTTTATTACCAGTTTTAATTGGTTTATTTTTGCAAGTTTGGTTGTCAAGTTTCATGATTGTAAGGTTCAGTTCATGTTTATAGCTTTCTTAAACTGATATGAATTTGATTAATCGCTTTGATTTTTTGTTTTTTTTTTGCTGATGAAGTGTTTTTAATTGCTAATTATAGCACTGGCATACATTTGAACTGATAAGAAACAATTTGGAACTCTTAGCTGTCTTTAATCACGAGATTAATGTCAATAAACCTGAAAGGCAAATGGCTGATCAACGAGTCTATAACAGAAGATCCTATTTATAGTTTATATGTAGTTTAAAGATCTTTTGTAGACCCCGTACTTTAAAAAAGACTAGATGGGTCTATTACGTTTGTCAGGTAGAAGGAGGCGTGGCCGACCCCATAAAGTATATATATTCTTGATCATCATCAACAGCCGAGTCTGTCCGTCTGTATGAACACCTGGACCTTGTAAACTACAAAAGCTGGAGTCACCAAATTTGGAACGAAAGTCCGTGTATATGACAGGGAGATCAGGTTTATTTCAAATTTTTGACACGCCCCCTACCGCCCCTCAAATTGTGAAAAATTTTTTTCACATCACCTTAACTTGACAACCAAATTCACACATTATGTGTATGATAACATTATGACTGTTCTAACCAAGTTTCGTTGGGATCGGACAACTATACCCTATAGCTCCCATAGGACAAATCAGTCGAAAATTGGTGATTTGTATGGAAAAACGCGCACTAGAATGAGTACGGGTATGAGTGAGTATGAGTGCTCGCTCGACTGAAGCCTTTCTTACGTGTTTTTATAACTTAAGTATTTGAAACCTTTTTGTAATTTATTTTTATGTTAACATGGTCTGATAAGTAAATCTCTTTCTAGACATCAATGGTTTGGTTGTCATCCAAATTCTCTGTTATTAGTTGCATAAAAAAGCACAGAAAATCTAGAAAAAAGGCAGACGAAATTCAGAAATGAACCGTTTTTCACTTTTGCGTCTTTATATGATTTTTCAAAATTATATGAATTTTTCGCTTCCTATTAAAAATCAATTTAAACCAAAATTTCTATCCGTCAGTTCGTATTTATTCTCAGTTGGCAACAGTTTAGCGCATGTTGATAACGAACCTTGTTATCACTGATAGCTGAAAATTCCTAACATTGTTTTTCCCTGAAAACCATTACACACTAACAAGGAAAGCAACAAATTGTTGTAGCACTCTGTCGATTGTATCAAAACTTTCATTGCTATTTCAATTATTAAATAAAACAATTAATGGATGAAGACCCTGTATGCAGATAACTATAATCTCAAAATATGTTTGTAGCATTTTTATTGTGATTGTCTTGCCTTGTTCGCTGCATAACATAGTTATAGTACCCTTAGTATGAGTAAAGAAGAAAGGGCAATGAAATAAATATGTTAAAATCTAAAGTTTTTAAATCTCTTTTACCGATAAGCTTTTAGGGGCACGTCTGATGGAAGAGGCGATGGGTATTTCGACTTACCGTGACGTCAGCGCTAGCTTCTGCGACTGCTCTGTCAGTGCCTTGATTATCTTGGGATGACAGTGACCCTGGTTGACCGCTGAGTAGGCGCTGAGATAGTCAAAGTACCGTTTGCCCTCTACGTCCCACACGTGCACACCCTCTCCTCTGCTAAGCGCCACTGGGAGCGGGTGATAATTGTGTGCTCCGTACTTTTGCTCTCTTGCAAAAACGGCCTCAGAGCGGCTATTCTCTTCTGTGGCTGAGGAGACAGCGGCTGCCTTTTTGTGTTGCGCTCTCTTAACAACGCTGCCAAGTGAATTAGCAATTCCGCGGGTGCTCACTTTGGAAAACATTTTGACAATACAAATATTAAATCGACAAACAACTATTACTCTTGATCGCTGCTTGTGGTTAACTAAAAGTTTGCTTGCGTCGAAAACTCGGTATTTATACTTTTTCTGCCAAGTCAGGCGATACTGATGAGCTTTGAGTTCGGCCCCCCAGCGTAGATTTCGTTGAGAGAGGGAATGAGGGGGAGAGCAAACGAGAGCGGGAGAACGTGGTCTCTTGTCTGTGCTTCTAGTTGCAGTAAGCTTTCTCAGTTTGTGTTTGCTTTGCTTTAGCTTATTTGAATACTTACTTATTCGTCTTATCTGCGTAGCTTTCGGCATAATAAGTGCTTTTGCAAAACAACCACACAACAACACACACCTACAAACAGCGTCTGTTTATAAATAGCTTGTATGTATGTATAATTGTATGCATGTATGTACTGCGATGTATGTCTGTATGTACACATGTTCTCGCTGTCGCTTGATGCTTGTTATTGTTATATTGCTACAGTAATCAGTAGAAATTTTCCATTGCTCAATTGAGTGGGTGCTTCATTCTCTTGATTTTTTTGCTTCCCCTTATTGACACCATGAAACTGTTAAAGCTTTCAAACACATCTTGTATAGGCTGTGCAAAATTTATCAAAGCTTTTGTTGTCAACAACTGTTATTATCAGTGTTGCCATTTTAGCCTTTTTTTAGATACTTCTGACCTGTTTTTTTTGGACTTTATCTGAAAACAATATGACACATTCCATTTACGGAAATTTATACTTTAACAAGAAAGAAAAGTACAGTCGAGCACGCCCGACCGTAGAATACTCTCTGCAATTTATTCCCGATCATTTAATAAAATCGGTATCCAAGTATATCAATTGATACTTGCAATAAAACACGTTGAAACAAAAACATCTGATTGTATGTATACACACACATATATGTGTATATATGTAATACATATACAATTTGTCGGCACAGCCAGCATTCGCGGGAAGCGCTGCCGCTAGCAAGCAGCGAAAACGTTCGCTCACATGTTTGTATGTTTCTATCTCGCTCGCACACATGCATTAATATTGTGTTCAATTATTAACTTTCTTACATGTCTAGCTCTTTTGTTTATTGTCCGATTTATATGCAACTTTCAGGATAGTTTAATATATTTTGTCTTCAAACGAATGTGAAATAACAATACTGTACGATAAGAAAATATGCCTTAAAATCGGCATTGAAGTTTGCAAATTATTTTATTTCTTGTGGGAAAAGGGGGTGTGGCAGTCCAAATTTTTTGATGAAAATACAATTATGCCGTCTCTAGGAACCTGCGTACCAAAATGGGTGTTCCTAAGTACCATAGTTACTGAGATATTCGGCTAAAACATCAATTTTTTACGAGGTGTTTCTAGTTTTTTGCACATTGTGGGCGAACGGGGCGTGGCATCGAAAAAAAAAAAAGATTCTTGTATTGACTGACTTAATATCGAGTCGATAGAGACCAAATTCAAACTTGTAGCTCTTACCATCTCTGAAATCTGTTTGTTCATACGGACGGACAGACGGACAGACAGACAGACAGACAGACGGACAGACGGACATGGCTATATCAACTCGGCTTGTGATGCTGATCAAGAATATATATACTTTATGGGGTCTGGCATGCCTCCTTCTGCGTGTTACATACTTTTCACAAACCCAATATACTCTCTCTTGCAGAGTATAATATATCTACCTAAAGCTCGAAAAAATTTGTAAACTCGAAGTTTGGTCTGCCAAAAATATTAAATAAGCTTAATAATTTGTCATTTGAACAACAAATAATATATCGATGCTTGTTATGAAGGCATTTGAATATAATGAGCCTTCGATTCAATCATATTGCAAGCATAACTGTAAATACTCTTTTAATAGCCTAAGGCTAACTTAAAATGGCGTTTTGTATAAATTCTTTGTTAGTATTTTATGATTTTATTTGATTTTCATAAATATTTTTACGCTTAAATTTTACAACTAATTGGCTTATCATAAACTAATTTCATTTTTATTTAACAATTATAGCACATTCAAGAATTTTGCAGACTAAAAACGAAAAAAGTAATAATGAGATTAATAATAATAATAAAAGAGCTGATTCCAAAACAGCTGAAGGCAACAAAAAATTGCACTTAACGTTAATGCGAGGAAATTAATTTATTATTTTCGAAAACATAAACAATTCGAACACGCAAAATTTACAGAGCGAAACGATAAGGAGAATAATTAAAATACTGTTGCTTGCTTTTAGGCGACGCGAAAAACGAATAAAAAATTTTTGGCCAGTTTAGGGCGACCGTTCGACTGTTTGACCACTTCACCGCTTGACATGCTCAATTAAACATGATATTTGTTTAACTCGTTTCATTAGCTACCACAATATTTGAATTAATTAACTGTAATAAATTCATGCTTTGATTGCTCATTTTGCCACCTACTCCATGGCCTGGGTGGCAACGCTCTGCTGCGGCGACTGGGCAGGCGACGGTGACAAGCTGCGCGACGTTGCCGTACTTGCTGCAGCCTCCCTTTGCGCCTGGGCCTGACTGAGCAGCTCTTTGTTGAGCCTATAGCTGCTCATGACGTTGGCGCAGCTCTGATGGAAATAGAAATTGCGACCGCGTAGAAACGCATCCGTGTTGAGATCCTTTATGCCTGTCTTAAGAGAGAGTAGACATACAAAGAGAGCATAGCTTAGAGCAATGTTGATGCAAAGAGAGAGAGAGAGTGTTTAACAACAACATGCAAAATAGCAAAATGGTGCAATAAGAGAGAGAGTAAGGATTACATACTGAAAGACAGAGGAGGAAAGAAAGGGAGAGAGATACAGCGGAGGAGAGAGACAGAGAGTTTTGGAAAGAGCAGGTATTGCGTAAAGGCAAAAGAGAACTGAAGCAAACTGAGAAATTACCTTACAAATGAAACATTTGTTTTCTTCGTCCGGTTTTAAATCCGAACTAATTCCCACCTTTGTGTCCAATTGCGTTAATCCCGGCACGCCCATAGACGATAACTGCGACAGATTGTTCTCCATGGGCTCGGCATATTTGGTTGCTGTTGCTGCTGTGTTGTTGTTGTGGTTGCTGTTGCTGTGCGAGATTTCCATGGGTCCAGGTTCAGTGCTGCTGACCTGTGGCTCAGAGCGAGGACGCTCTTCGTTGGGCGAGATGTTGTCGTGGCTTCTGTAAGTGAAAATTTTTGGTAATGATTTTGGCCACTGTATGTTTTACATCCACTGTTCCCTACCTGCTACTCCCCACACTCTCCTCGTGTCGTCGCTTAAAGCTCTGGGATTTGTTGCTCGTCATTTTCACCGTCTCCTCGTCGTCCACAATGACATCCTCGTCGCTGTCGTTCTGGCACGAAGCCGTCTCCATCATTAGCTCCTTGCTGACACTGTTGTTATTGCTGCTGTGTTCGTTTCCACCCACTCCGCAGGAGTCCGCGTTGTAGTAGTGATGTGTGGTAGATGACAGCTCGCTGACGTTTTTCACTGCAAAATGGATGGAGCAATCGCAGGAGTTGGAGAAGGGATGAGTGTAATGCCAATTAGCCCCGGGGAGATTTGTTAAACTCACCGCTGATATGTGCCTGGGTGTGTGGGGTGGGCGTGGTCTCGCCTGACCAGCTGACACTGCTGCTGCTAGCAGTGGTCACATTGGTGCTAACGTCCTGCTCATCAGCCTGGAGATCCTTCTGGTTGATAACACAAGCCGTGCGGTACAGGATTCCGTCCAGCTTCCCAGGCTGGGCATTTGTGTTGTGCATGTTGGAGGGGCCCATTCCAGACCCCGCTCCTCCTGGAGCTTCCGAGCCAGAATCGGGCACGTCGTCGTTACAGCTCTCCACGTCAACAGTTTCGATCTCATCTTGCATCTTGGTATCCTCCTGCATATATGAACTCAGTTAGTTGGGCTTAAAAGGAATAGTCTCTTTGGGTATAAGCCTACCTCCGGAGGCAGTTTTCCGGTTTCCAGCGCATATTTGCGCTTGCATATGGGACAGCTGCTACAGTAGAGATTCTCCATCATGTACATCTCGCCGTACTTGCGTTTACGTACCTTTAGCCTCAGTCGGTTTTGGCGATTGTTCCGAATCCGCTGAAAAGTCTGAAAGTGGAAAAAGTTTCTTATGTAACATCTGAATTCTTGTGGAGATCCCGCATGGTGACTCACCTCCCAGCGATTGTGGCTAGTGCGAATAGCGTTCTCCTGCGCCGGACAAGGCGGGGCAAACATGTAGGTCGCCTGCAGATTGGCCCGCTCGAATCCAGCGCTCAGCTTGTACAGGCGATCCAGTTCCGTAAGGAAGTGTGTGTGCCACTCCTCGGCGCCCAGCTTAATGCCACAGATGGGGCAAAGGTCGGGAATGGCTCCACCAGCGGCAGCCGCCTGCAATCCGCTCACCAGGCTCAAGCCTCCAGGTACCGCTCGCAATCCTGCCATGCTCAGACTGGCTAAAGCTGCATGATGTGCAGCGTGGTGAGACAGCGGATGGGGATGAGGATGTGGATGGGGGTGGGGGTGGGCATGGGCCATATGAAGATGCGTGGGTGCACCCCCTCCTCCACCCACCTGGTGGCCATGGTGATGCGGATGATGATGGCCCGCTCCCGATTGGTGTGCCGCCAGGTGTGTGGCCATCGAGACGACAGCACTGCTTGTCGCCGCAGCTACAGTCGCTGCCGCAGAACTTATGGCTGCGACGGCAGAGCTAGTGGAGCAGGAGGAGGAGGAGCTGCTGGAGGCCGTCGAGGAAGAGGCCACCGTGTGTGCCTTGCTGGCGTTATGCAGATCTGGAATTAGTCATGCCGCAATCATCAATCAAAGCGAACCAAATTTTAGGCAATAAAAATTGGAATTTCACTAGCTTCCCTCCGCCCATGCATATGCCCAAACCCATGCCCATCTCTCCTATCCGCGAATTGATTTCAATTTTGGAATTCCACACAACCCCCGTCCGCCTCCCTTTGGCCCTCGCTGGTCCATAAATTTTCTAGCCAATCTCTAATTTCATGCTACACATTTTTAACACGTACTTAGCCCAAATTAATTGGCGCTCGTTATTTTTGTTGGGAGCTAAAACTGTTTTCTGCATGTCCTTTGGTCCTTCTGTCCGTCAGTCTTTCATTTAATTCACGCCTTCCATGTCCTTCGCGTCCTTTGGGGCTGCTGCTGAGCTTCTCAGCTGTCAGACGCACGTACACAGAGAAAAAATGGGCACAACAAACCACAGACTGTTTGCCAGTCGAAAACTTCTGCACGTGACTGTGGCGGCAATTAAAATATTATTACAATAAATACCACTAAAAATATCACATAATGTCCTTGTTGCTGTTGTTGTCTAAATTGTTTTTGTATAACGTATTGCGTATGAATGTTGCAACATAATATGTTGAATGTTTAATGTTTAATGTTGAATGTTGCATGTGATGGTTAACCACTGAGAACGACAACAACAGAGCCAGGAACTCTCTGAAGCCCAAATACTTGCAATAAGGGGCCAAAAAGCTTAAAATACTCTCGAAATTTAAATTGTATTCGTTTAAAGCTAATACTTGATATTTGCTTATTTTTAGTTTAAGCAACTTAGGTAACAAAAAATTAAATTTTTGAAGATTAAATAAACTATTTCAGCACTAAATCTATTTTAAATTGCCAGAAATATCGAATAAACTGAAAAAATATTTTTTCTTAATATACTAAGATTTGGTGAGCTTCCACGTTGGCTTTCTACAAATTCCAGAACTAAGTATTTATTTTAAGATATAGTACAGCCATCCGAAAATCCAGATAAAATTAGTTTCCAAAACGTTTTGAGTTACTTTCAAATAACGAACCTATTTTTGAGGCGAGTTAATTTAATATTTTAATCAATGAAATTTAAATCATATTGATCTGATTGTTGTGAGTACGGAAATATTTATTTTTAGACCCCGTACTCTAAAAAAGAGTAGAGGGGTCTATTAAGTTTGTCTGAAGCGTAATGTGCGTAACAGGCAGAAGGAGGCGTTTGCGACCCCATAAAGTATATATATTCTTGATCAGCATCAACAGCCGAGACGATATAGCGATGTCCGTCTGTCTGTCTGTCTGTCTGTCCGTCCGTCTGTATGATCACCTGGATCTTTTAAACTACAAGAGCTAGAGCCACCAAATTTGGAATGAAAGTCCGTCTATATGTCAGGCAGATCAAGTTTATTTCAAATTTTTGCCACGCCACCAACCGCCCCCGCAAATTGTAAAAAACTATTTTCACATCACCATAACTTGAAAGCGACGAAAGCTACAAAATTCACATGTTATGTGTATGGTACCGATATAACCATCTTCACCAAGTTTGGTCCGAATCAGACAACTATAGTTTATAGCTCCCATAGGAAACGCTCACTTGAATAAGTACGGGGTCTTTTAAAGTCGGTTCGCTCGACTGTAGCCTTTCTTACTTGTTTATATATTTACTAACAAGAAAGAAAAGTACAGTCGAGCACGCCCGACCGTAGAATACTCTCTGCAATTTATTCCCGATCATTTAATAAAATCGGTATCCAAGTATATCAATTGATACTTGCAATAAAACACGTTGAAACAAAAACATCTGATTGTATGTATACACACACATATACATTTGACATTATAAGTATAAGCACATATGTATGTGTGTATATGTTATACATACACAATTGGTTGGCACAGTCAGCATTCGCGGGCAGCGCTGCCGCTAGCAAGCAGCGAAAACGTTCGTTCACATGATTGTGTGTTTCTGTCTCGCTTGCACACATGCATTGATATTGCGTTCAATTATCAACTTTCTTACATGTCTAGCTCTTTTGTTTATTGTCCGATTAAGATGCAACTTTCAGGATAGTTTAATATATTTTGTCTTTAAACGAATGTGAAATAACAATACTGTACGATAAGAACATATGCCTTAAAATCGGTATTGAAGTTTGCAAATTATCTTATTTCTTGTGAGAAAAGGGAGCGTGGCAGTCCAAAATTTTTGATGACAATACAATTATTCCGTTCCTAGGAACCTACATACCAAAATGGGTGTTCCTAAGTGCCATATTTACTGAGATATTCGCCTAAAACATAAATTTTTTACGAGGTGTTTCTAGTTTTTTGCTCATTGTGGGCGAACGGGGCGTGGCATCGGAAAAAAAAAGATTCTTGTATTGACTGACTTAATATTGAGTCGATAGAGACCAAATTCAAACTTGTAGCTCTTACCATCTCTGAAATCTGTTTGTTCATACGGACAGACAGACAGACGGACAGACGGACAGACGGACATGGCTATATCGACTCGGCTTGTGATGCTGATCAAGAATATATATACTTTATGGGGTCTGCCACGCCTCCTTCTGCCTGTTACATACTTTTCACAAACACAATATACTCTCTCTTGCAGAGAGTATAATAATATAATATGCAGGTTACGCTACTATTATAACTGTTAATATGTCCCATGTAAATTATAAATTGCTCTGAAAAATTGGTTTAACTGTCATTTTTTTAGAGTAAAGACTTCACATAAGCATTTTTTAACTGTGTAATATCTGAGAAACTTCATTTTATCAGTGCAATCTTTTTAGAAATCATTCCTGTATCAGTAACAAATCGTTGGTTAATTTAAACTTGGATATGAATATATAGAGAGATGAATTACTGTACGACAAAGGCTTGATTCCAGTCGAGAAATGAGTAATACAACTCAAATTTTAAATAAATATGGAGAATGCCACTGAACACGTGTCTGAAACTAGAGGACTTGAGGTTTTTAAGCTTTTATTGGGGTGAATCCCCTTCGAATGAGCATTCCAAATATTAAACATTGCATGAAATATGACTTCTATTGCGAGAGAGTGAGACTGTGTGTGTGTGTATTTTTGTGTGTGTGCCATTAATATTACAGAAATTAATATGAAAATTCCAAGTGTGCATTCAATGTGATACATCATCTGAACAACAATAATAATAATAATAATAATCAGTAATAGGTAACAAGTAATAAGTAATGCTCCCAATAACAATACCAACAATGCAATCAAAGCGATTCGCAACACTTGCGCATCCTTTAAAGAAACCCGAACTCGAACCCGCACCCAAATCAGAATCCGAAACCGAATCCGAACCCACAAAAAATCCTACATAAAAGCACAAAAAAGCCATGAACAATAAATGAGCAAACATTATGAATCGTTGAGGTCGGTTGTAAGGGTAGTTAAGAGGGGTTGGGTTGAGACTGCTTTGCCTTCACCTCGTCCTATAATTGGCTCAAGTGGTAAACGAGGAACCAGAAAAACAGTTGCAACAGTGTCGCAGCCTGAGTAATTAGCCCTCTCGTGTATCGTGTCTCAAGCTTCATTCCTCGAGCCTTGAGCTTCGTGCCTCGTGCCTCGTGCCGCAAAAGGATGCGTCCTGGCTGCGGTTTGACTTTGTAGTCAAGTGCCACACGTACACTACTAGAGTGGAGAGGGAAGCAGTGTCATTTAAAACACTTTGAGTGCACCCTTTTTAACCCTTCTGGCCAAAACACGTGGGCCAAGTGCCTCAGATTCTTTCATCTCGGGGATGGAGCCCAAGGATCAAGGACACTTGTGTTTATCTCCAGTTGGCATTGCACTGTCGATAAATGCTGTGCTAGTATTCGCTCAGAAAGCAGCTAATTAAAAGTGTATTATTTATTGAAATTAATTTATGGCCTTGTTTTAGTCCAGCCACTGAAATAAGCTAAAAGTTAAATACACAAAACGACACTAGAGCTGTTTGTGTATGTGTGTGTGTGAATGAGTGTGTGGAAAACTGGTTTTCCAGCTTAAACATATGAGCAAATACAAAGTTGCTGCCAGACAGATATGGGCGTGGTTAAAGGGGGATGGACTCTGAGTAATTATTTAAAATAAAATAAAATGTAAATAGTCGAACACTTTTTTACTACTATAAAGGACTTTTGAATAGTTGAGTAAAAAAGTTCAAATACAATTTATTAATAGTATACATATAGTCGTATATAAAGTCGTTAAAATAAATTAAGATTCTGGGTTACAAATGATTACCAAACAATGTAAAGTCTAGGGTGTTTTAATGTTATCTTAAAGCTATTAAGTAATAATTGACTCAAGTGCAGTTTTTCTAATAAATATATAAATCGGGGAGATCAGAAAACAGATCTTTCAATTACACATAAAAGTTTAAGTTCAATTTTAATTAAAGAAAAATAACCAATATTTATGGCTGAAAAATTTAAGCTTAATTCAGTTATTATAATTCTTCTTCTTTACTTAATTTTTTGTTCACTTATTTTGTTTCTCTTTGTCTTAAAATATATAATCAAATATTTATTTAGACGTTTGAACTGAACTGAATCTTGATTAAACTATTTGATCAATTGATATATGCAAAGAGTGGAATCTCCAACCCCCTTAGCAGCTGCGCCCATGACTTGATAGGTTCGGGATGTAGTGTTCTACCCTTGAAATCCCTTCTCCCTCCCCTAAAGTCAGGTCATCCGCATTTACATTCATCATGCTCATATGCTGATGACTTCTGGGCATAAGGCGCTTAGCGAGATTGACATTATTACCAATTAGCAACGCGTTTGAAGGCAATTTGTTTGGCCTACTTTAAGGTAATTGGGAGCAGTTTTAAAGAGAGTGGAAGGGAGTAATGTTCCCAGGTAAATACTTGCCGGGGAATTGATTTAAATAACTTTTACAAGAAAAACTAATAAAAATAGCAGCCTCGCTGTCAGTCTGTCCGATTGTCTGTCTGTCCGTCTATCCGTCTCATCTGCCCCGGCCTAATGCCTGCCAGTCAAAGTTAACCCAGTGAAGCGTTAAAATTGCTCAGAAAAAGTAAAATTGAAACAAATACGTCTAAAAGATTTGATCAAAAAGAGGCAAACGTTAAGGAAAAACTGAATAAAAACGTTACCCGAAATTCCACTGCCAAATTTGCTTTATCGCAAAACATTTTTGGCAACATGCAAATTTGGCAAACACAAACAAACACGGGAGTGAACAAATAGATGAAGGACTTACGTCTCAAATCCCTGGGATCCTGAGAGTTATTGCTGCGTGGGCTTTCACCCTTTTCAACGGCATCGTAATCCTGTGATCCTTCCATGGACTCGTGTGATGTGCATGTGGGACTGGCCGAATCCGTGCGAAAAGATTCGCTGCCATTGAAGAGATTCTGCAAAATTCAATTCCAATTATGACAACTGCCAATCCACGCACGATTATCAACGCATCTCCTTCGCCCCTCTTCTCCCCATCATCCCATAATCCCATCAACTCCTCGCTCCAGCTGTACTCACCTGATCCAAAGATATGCCAATATACTTGGGAGGAGAAAACGCCGACGGCAGCGAAAAGTTTGACAGCACCGACGGCTTCCCCAGAGCGGTACGGTCGTTAGCGAAGTAGCTGCCAGGAGCTGAAGCGGCTGCTGCAGCGGCAGCTGCGCCATTCGCCGCAAGCATTCCATGGTTAAGGGTCTGCAGGAGGTGCGGGTGGAAGTTGTGCAAGAATTGGGTGCTGTAGTTGCCGACTAGAGACATGTTGTGTAGATCTTTGGCGTCAGGTAACTGAAAATAAAAATTATACAAGTGAAGAATTAATAATGGGAATCTACTTTAATAATGGGCACTAGCTGGTCAGCTTGAGTCAAGAGAACCCGACTATGGTTTTATATCCAGAATCCCGACTTAAATAATAATTTATCTAAACCATTTTATTTAAATACGATTAGAACAATTTATGTACACTCCCAAGTGAAAACATTTGTAGCCGAATTCTTAATTTAAGTGCATAGTATTCAAAACGGTTGAGCTTAACAAACTGGTTAGTACTTTGGTTAAGATTGGATAACTGTTACACATCGGTCAAATTCCAATGATTGTTTGGGCACTGAAATACGTACAGGGTCTCTTAGGGTCGGCTCCCAAGGGTCTATTAAGTTTGTCTGAAGCGAAATGTGCGTAACAGGCAGAAGGAGGCGTTTGCGACCCCATAAAGTATATATATTCTTGATCAGCATCAACACATCGATATAGCGATGTCTGTCTGTCCGTCCGTCCGTCTGTCTGTCTGTCTGTCCGTCCGTATGAACACCTGGATCTTCTAAACTACAAGAGCTAGAGCTAAAAAAAATTTGGAATGAAAGTCCGTCTATATGTCAGGCAGATCAAGTTTATTTCAAATTTTTGCCTCACAGCTTCACATACTTGCTTAAATGGATCGATCAAATCTATTTCAAGTCGAGTTTTATGGACATATTTATCTAGTCATCTTAATAAAATTATAATATATTTAAATTTAATAAACGCTTTAATTTGATTTTAACAATTATGTAAATTTGTAAACAGCTTAATAGAGAAAGGTTACATTAACTACTTAGTATCTTATTTTAATAATAAGCTTAAATTTACTATTAGACATAAAACACTGTTAACGAGTTTTCCAATATTTTAAAAGAAACTGATAAAAGCTAAATATTTTCATATTATAATATAAGTTGGTATCCACATTAATTTACGAGTATGTCTAACATGAGCATTTTTTAAACGAAGTTTCCTTCAGCACGACATGTCAGTGGGTTTCCCGCACTTTTCTCCAGCACTACAGACACATTTTGTATGTAAATTCATTTTGGTGGGTGAACTTGTCACACATGATGTCGCTTAGGAGTTTCCAGTTCTCAGTTTGCATTTTGCATGTGTGAGTGACTGTGACTGTGCCTGTGTCTCGTTGCCCGTTGATGGGTGTGCTAAGTGTGTGTCCCAGACGCTTAACAATCATCAGGCTCAATTTGTTATAAACGGTTTGTCTGTTTATCCCTTGCTGTTTTTATCACAATCCCCAGCTTCTGAAATTCGCATGAATTCAACTTCACCCTCTCCCTCTCCATTACTTTCACCCTCACTTTTCCCTACTCTTGATGGTGCCCATATCACTCGGAAAGTCTTTGTATTTTGGTAACATTTCGCTCGTTATTTTACACCCCATTGGTGTCACATATCCCCCTCCGCTCCCAAGCCACCGCACACTCCGCCTCTCTTCGTAGCCCCCTTTCCCCATCCCTGTTCCAGGATATGACACAGTTTATGTGTGGCGATATCGTAACTCTAAAATCTCTCAATTTTGTGCCGTTCAACATTTATTTGTCGTAAATTAAACATTTTGCTGCATATTTTAAGGCGACTTAGCAAAGATCTCCTTGTATCAGAAATTGCTCGTTCCAATTTCGGAGAATATCACTCGGTTTTCATCGCGTTCGATTATGGTTCATTATCAGATTTTCAAATTTCCCCACAACATAGTGAGAACTCCCTTTTTCACATTTGTTTATTTTTACTTTCTTAACTTTCCCATTTTTGTGTCATGTCATGTAGTGCAAATAAATTATACATTTTCCTTAAAATCAAATTTTAATGCTTTAATTTTACGCTAACTTAGTTCTTCATATCTCACGAGAAATAATTAGATAGACGGTTTCCTACATAAGAAACTGAAGTTTTAAGGGCTATAAGTTGCCTATCTATCGATAACAAATTAAAGTATGATAATGTTATTTAATGATAATACTGGGAATATATTGTATCCATAACTAAATAAAGTTACTTTTATTGGACAACTTATTAAACAATTGGCACTCTTTCTCTACTGTTTTTACTGTTATACCCAAGGGGTATTTACATATATATAGTGTGGTATTGCCGCTGTGTGAGTTCTATTAACAGATTATCCATAACCCTAGCCTTTTCCCGACTGCTAGATTGAAAATACATTTATAAAATCGATAAAACATCGTTTTAAACTAAAAAAAAACAAACAAGTAAGAAAGGGTACAGTGGAGCGAGCCTACTGTAAAAGACTCCATACTCATTCTAGTGCGCATCCTTTAGGAGCTATAGGATATAATTGTTCGATCTGGAATAAATTTGGGAAGGATATATAGAATGATGTGTAAGTTTGGTTGAGATTGATCAATTGAAGCTACACATTTTTATAAAAATTACAAATTTTGGACTGATATGCTCGATGGGAGTTATTGGATATAGTCAGTCGATTCGGACCAAACTTAGTAAGGTTAAAAACATCATGCGCACAATCACATCATGATTTTTACAGTTTGCAGGGGCGGTAGGGGGCGTGGCTACAATAAATAAACTTAATTTCCGCGACAAATAAACTTTCATTCCAAATTTTGTGGCTCTATCTATTCTGATCAAGAATATATACATATACTAATGGGGTCGGCGCTTCTTTTTGCCTGTTACTCACGTTTCGTATCTGACAAACCTAACAGACCCCTGTACTCTTTTTGAGTACGGGGTCTAAGAAAACGAAATGGATAAATCATTTGCTTTGGATATTATGGACCCAGACTTGGAAATATACTTAAATACTTTAACTTACATTAGTATACATCCTTGGATATGTCTAAGTAAAATATATATATTTCCAGCTGGAAATAGAACCAATATTTTCCTCAGGGGAGTATTGCTGAAATAATTCTGATGAATTTGGATATCAGAGATCTGAATTTTCATGAATAGCTAACCAATTTGTGTATACGATTGATAGTTGGAGTAATTAGGCGAAAATAAAGGTATATATTTCTATATCAGAAGTCAAAAGTATCCCATCATCGCAAATAAATCGAGGTCTTATTTTAAAGCTGTTTCCATTCACAAATAACTGCAAGTCAGAGGCAGAGAAAATCGTTGGACAAATAGGGATAAACTGCATAGGATTGGGGATATATGGGGACACGAGTGCCCCCTAATGAGTGGCACTGATTAAATGCCACGTGCACAGATGGCAAATTAGTGAAATCGGCAGAGTGGGAATGGGAGGAAGAAGGGGGAAGGTAGACGTGAAAGTGGTCAACCACTGGCGACTGTAGTGACGACTCTCGACGCTTCCGTTCCGTTGTGGACTTTAAGAATTTGTCAGCATTTTGGAATGACTTTTTAATGCGATACGTAAACTTTGCTCATAGAAACTTCCACTTCCCTTGATTTATGTGCAGCAGGTGTCACTTGCCACCCCTTGTATCCCCCACCCCTGCCCAGCACAGCGTCTGTTTGCACTTCTATTAGATGCTTTGCGAGGGTTGTATTATGCAAATGTGCTTATAGTGTTGTTTGTGTTTTGTATTTTGTTTTTAACACTTGAATTATTGGCATTTATCACTCGTTGTCGACTCCGAGGAGATTGTTGTAATGCTCAAGTTCGTGTTTTTAACCAGCAGCTGCTTGCAACAACAATAACAGCTTAATTACAACAACACGATTACCAGTGGCATGAGCCAATTGTTCTTATACAATTGCCAATTTCGCTTAACTTGGCCATAAAGTACGACACAGGCAACAATCGGCGAACATGAACTAAAAAAAAAACCAGAAAACAAACAAACCAGCAACAGCCTTCTGAGACAACTCTACAAATAAATCTCAATTTGTGGCAGCAGAAAAAAAAAAAGAAAATGGAAAAAGAGACTAAAAAATGAAACCTGAAATCGTTTAGCAATTGGCAATTTTCTCGAACTAAACGTTTATAGCTTCAACTTGCAGTTTTCAGTTTTCCACTCCAGACAGACGAGACCTTTCTTTCACCTACGGTTCTTTGGGCATTACAATATTTGTAGCCTACTTAAGGGCGTGTTTTTTTGGGTTCTTCTAGAGAAACCTTTGTGTTATTTCGTGCTTTTGATCTAGACTGTGCTTCGCAATTCGAATGACTAACAAAGCATACCATAAACTCTGTAAATCGTTTAGTAAACCACAAAAGTAAAACAAAATATTTTGATAAATCAATTGATATTAATAAATCTCATTCATAAAGAGTTTAATTTAGTAAAATATACACTGAATTTTGTAAAATGTACATTAGGTGAAAGCCAATTGACTTGAAACGGGCAACTTTGATAAGGTAATTGGAATGTTTTGATTTTATAGTCAAAGTAAAACAAAATTAACTCAAAAAGAGTACAGTAAGTTGGTCAGAAGTGAAATGTGGCTTGGCTTGACCACCTAAACTTTACTTTCTATTTAAGTTCATTAACTTAACAGATAGTGGTATTCAATGGGAATTACAATAAAAACAATAAATGCTCTTTAAATCCACAAAATCCTGAAGATAATGGTGTTAAATAGGTACATATTTTAAGTTATTCCTTTTGCGGGTGCTCACTGTAGTTTTCCTACATGATTACACGCCTCGTTTTGCTGTGATTTGATATATTGCAATAAATTAAATTAAGCGCTTTCCACACCCCTAACGTACTAACACACACTCTCTATTCACACACACACACACTCACACCATACACACACAACCGTCTGATATACGTGCAAAAAAGAAAATAAGAAATTATATTTCACATGTTGTTGCAGGTTTGGATCATAATTTTCCACACTCGCCCAGAGGCCAGGGTTGACAGAGTGACCAGGTTTTCCAGGGTTGACTCTGAGTCGGACAATCGGTTCTGGCTCTGGTTCTGTTTCCGGTTATGGGCTAGGGACTACCATCTTTTTTGTTTGGTTTTGTTGGCGTTGTTGTTGTGGTTACATAATTTTTATGTCGAGTACTTTTTGCATCTTGGTACTTTAGCTTTGTTTGGGTGGGTACACGGTGCACAACAACTCACAGAAGAAGAAGAAGAAGAAGAACCAAAACCAGATTCACATTAAACCATTTGATATGGCTTGCTCATTTTGGTTTTTATTAATTTTTATTGCAGGGCAATAAATAACCACGTGTTGTGAACAGGTACAGCTTGAGAGTTTCTAGTCAGATTTAGTCAAAAGTTATTGAAACTTGATTTTATACTGAAGGGAAATACTATTATGGAAATTGAGAAAATATAATTAATTCAATAATTCCCTTTAGATATTCCGAGAGTTTTGCCAACAAACTAAACTTTAAGTTAAGATAACTTTCTTGGTTTCAGTTTGATTTTGAAGATTTGAGATTTAGATTCATCCCAATTGAGCACTTCTTTCCTTGATGTTGACGACAATATATCACACAACTCGCATCTACAGATCGAGGACATATTGTTGTCATGTTTAACATATCTTAGCGCTACCCGATGCTATGTACAAGTTCCATTCCAACTCCGATTTCGATTAAACTTGGTAAACCAGAGATCAGCAACCCGTTTAGTTAGCTTTACAGGCAAGCTGTGCGAATTCCAGTTCCAATTCTTGCGAGTCTCTTGCCCATCATCAGCTTCGAGTTCTTCATCATTTGTAGCATCAGCGTCAAGATCATTGCTCATGTTTACAATGATGACAGGCAGCGGGGGTACTTGAAGGCACCGAGACTTGAACTGATCCCAGCCAGCGACCCATCATCATAGCCCCCTGCTCCCAGCTGTTAGTGCTCCGCTGCTCAACCTGGTAGCTATCATAAATCTGTTCGTCGCAAAAATCTACACACAATGGGGCGTTTGCAAACGCATTCGTCGATCGAGGAATGCGAGACTCTGGAAACTGAAAACTGAAACTGAAAACTGAAAACTAAAAACTGAATCTGAATCCGAATCTGAATCTGACTGACTGTCGACTTTCGATTGTCTTTTAACTGCGACTCTACACATGGAGAAATTTATTATAAAGTTCATTCAACAATTTGATTATTTCTAAGCTTAAGTAAAATATAATAATGACTTTCTTAAGCAGTACGGCAAAATGATTTCATTAATTGCTTTTCTGTATTTATCATATGAATGTTTTAGCCTTGGAATTAAAGCCACATAACGTTTAAATGATGGCTCACAGTGAGTAACTAATTTTTTGTAAAATTCCTCATTTATTTCGTATGCAAAAAGCTACAAACATACGCGGAAAACACGATTAGAATATAATCCACGAAGTCATTTTATAAAAGGAAAGTTTTAAAACATCCTAGTTTTTATCTTAAAACACAATTTTTATCTAATAAATTTATCTTTAATATATTTATATATTTCTCATAAGTTGGTTTTATGCGTAACTATAGCTTATCATATCTAATGATTGAATTTGAATGTTAATAAAACTGTTTAGAAGAATTTGAAAATAGAGAGGAGGTTTATTCTGCTGATTAACTTTTTTCAATGATCACACATATAAGTGTGTATTTTTTCAAAGTGTATTGTTTGGGTTGCTTTGGTTTGTTGTTTTACAATAAGCATTGTTTGCAGCTCTCTGCTCTCTGCTCTCCACTCTCCATTCTCTCCTCTCCTCATCTCTGATCTTTGCTCTCCGTTCTCGGTGTGCTGCTGATTTATAGCCTCGGTGGGTCAGAAGCTTTGCCTACTCGAACTAACTGAACTGCCGAACCCTCGAGCTGCCGTTTTGCGTCGAAGCCGCCGACGAGTTTATGATTTGTCATAAATATGTCGCAATGGCCAGGGACAGGTAAGACGGAGTAGGATGGCGTAAGATGGGTATAATGTGGTACGTGGGCGCTGAATACGCGGATCTCTGAGAGGGACTGATTGGCATTCGGCATAGTCTGATTGGCATTTTTACTTACTCTCGCTGGAAACGGACGTTGTCCACGCAGTGCCTCATGCAAACCGGAAGCGGCCTCCGAGAGTACAACAAGCGCTTGAGATGGCAAATGGCTGCTGACAAATGCGTTGCTTTCCATCTGCAACTTGTGATTTTCTGTTGTTGGTTTTGTTGCTACAGCAGTTGTTGTTAGTAAAATGCTGGGTATTTGGCACTGAACAACATAACGCGTGCACTTTCACTTAAATTAACAAATTCAATTGTAACTGCAATAGTAATTATAATTTTATAATTACACACTATTTGGCACCAATGCAAAATGCAAGTTAATCAAATTATGCATGTATTTATGTACATCTACATGTATGCGTGTATGCATGTACATATGCATGTATTCATGTGTACACTGTACATCAAGTATTTATGTATGTATTTGAATTTAGACACGCGCGCGTAGGCAATAAACGCTAATCGCACGTTCTCTGCTCAGAACAGCTCTCTTTGTGGCACCCGCACGTACGCGCAGCAAAAGTCCAACTGGACCAACTGTTTTCGCTGCTAGTTGAAGTCTGCGTTCGACTGTGTGCGCTGCTGCTACTGTGTGCTGCTGCTGCGCAGTCGCCCTCTTAGTCAACGCCTCTGGTTTGCTGCAATCTGATTGGCCACGCGTACGAACCGGTTTTGCCTCTGGGAACTCAGTAGTGCCAGCTCGCTCTCTTTGCCTCTCCTTCTGGCAGCCAATTCTGATGCTCACCCCTCTCGTTGGCCTTTTACATTATGTTTACCTCTTTAGTGAGTTTGTTTTTGTGCATTATAATTCCAAAATGGTTGCACGTCTCTTTGTTGCTATCGTTTTTGTTGTTGTTGTTGTTGTTGTTGCTGCTGCCTGTTTGTCTGTTTATCTGCTGGATATTGTACGCCTGTTTGTCTGCCAGCACCTGGGACTGACTCCCGTTCTTCAACTCTCTCTCTCTCTATCTCTCTTTTGCTTTTGACATTTTTTGTAAATAAACCGTATGAGAAGCATTTTTACTTTGGATTGTATGCTGACGGTTCTTGTACTTGCTGTTGTTATTGTTGTTGCTGTTTTATTGTTTTTGTTCGCCCGGACAGTGGCTGCAAGTATCTTGAAGTCACTTTTTTTTTGCTAGTTGTTGGCTTTGGTGTGCTGGACACTTAATATACCACATAACTGTGGTATTTATCGGCCAAGAAGATGGCAAATTTTATTAAAGGCATGAACAAGCAAATGATCCATAGAAATGGTTGTGTAAGGGTTTATTTTTGGCAATAGTTGTACAACTTAAAGTTAATAAAACTGAATAATTCTAAGAATCAATAGCAAATTTTAATATCAGCTACTAAGTTGGACTCGAAATTTTGTGTATTAAAGTTTATTTCTATGAAAATTCAGTACATGCAAAATAGTTATTAATAAGTGCGGTTAAATGTATTAATTTATTAGCTTATTTCAGCTTAAGTGCTTTACTTTATATAGTTAAGAGAAAACTAAAAAAATAATTTGAAAATCTCAGTTTGTCAGATAAGTTAAAAGCAACCACTGTAAACAGTAGACAGTCAGACAAAGTAGTTGTGACACAGCATATTATTATGGAGGCAACAACTTCAATTACACAATCGAAACATGTGTACACATGAACCTGACAACAAAAAGTAATGAAAAACGTAAAAAAAACCACAACAAATGTAGCAAAAACAACTACGCAATAGGAAGAAATGCGAAACGAAACGGAATGAAACGAGACTGAAACGAGGATAAAAAGTGTTCATTTTGATTTTAAGCCTTTCTGATTTTTAACTTATTAAATAAAATATTTGCCTGCAATTTAGTCGCAGTGTAGGAAAAAAAAACTTGGAGGAGAAAAAAAAGACGGAGGCAACGCCTGAGAAAATGGCCAGGGAAAAAAGTGGTAGAAAAAAGTATTTTGACATGTTTTATGGGTGCACAAGTGGCTGTCAAGCAGTTGCCCCTCTTGGCCCTCTCAGTACGTCAGCTTTAGCCATGCCTTTAATTGGTGGCTAGTAAATTTAGCTTTGACCATGTTTGGATGTTGGCTCAGAGACTGGACTGCGAGAGATGTGATGCGTAGTCTTGGCTAATTTTTTGCTCATTATATTTACATTTCAAGAATTCCTGCACAGAGTTGCACTTTATAATTTGTAGGCATCGCCTGGTTTATTACCAGCCCAAGATAGAGCTACAGACACGAATAAAAGAAGCAGAAAGCGATAGAGATAGACAGAGAGAGAGAGAGAGAGAGACACTGCGGAATAAGATGAGCCAAGGTGCCAGAAGAGGACGGGCAGACAGACAGCTAGGGAGCTGCTGTCTGGCGCATGCGTCCTTCTCCATGACTCTGCCACTCTGCCGCTCTGCCGCTCAGTCGCTCTGCTGGTAGCCTACATTATGTGCCTAATGCCTGTACTACTATATGAGAGGGCAGCACATAGGAAAGACTCTACTAGATGGTAACCAAGCTCGCTTTTTGGACTCAACTGCATTTGCTGCTGGCAGTAGATTTTTCATTTTATTTATGTGCTACTCGTTGTCTTCTCAGCCCCTTCTTCTTCTTCTGCTTCTGCTCCTCCCCATTTCCCCATTTCCTCTCGCATGGCCCCTCCTCGTCTCTTCTCTGATTGCTCAGCGTCGCTTTTTGCTTGTATTTCTCAGTTTGTCAGCTTCTCGCTACAAAATTAAATACTTGTCTTTGTTTTTTATGGCCGGCACTTGGCAGCATGACTGTAACGGTCGAAGTGAGGGGTAAGAGAAGTGGCGGGAGTGGGCGTGGGCTCACGAATATATGTATGTGTATGTACAACTGGCCATAAACTGAGTGCCATTTTGGCCTGACAGCTAATTTATGTAGTGGCCAAGAAAGCAGCTGCTGCGTTCTTTCCACGTTTCTCCATTCTTCACACACTTCTTTAATATTTTTGGCAAACAACTTTCTATAATTTAGTTGAGTTTTCCCTAGTTTTAGTCACTTATTAACAAATGTATACACATACATATGTACAACAATAATTTCACAAATTAGTAATTAATTACTTTATTTCCATTGACTTGACTTGCGTTTTTTTAAATGAATATTTTACAAAAAATTTTAATTTTTCATTCACATTTTCGGTATACAAATTTTGAGAAATTAATGAACATATAATTTTGACTGTGGGTATATAAATAAAAATAATTCATAAAACATAAATAAATCTAACGAAAAATTAATTTATCCTTTTTGCTGAAAATGCTTAAAAAGTTTTATCTTTAGTCCATAAAGCTAAAGGTTTTGATCCGGTATTTCTTAAAGTTTACATTTACAGACCAATTAAGTACTTTTAATAAAAAATTTAAACTAACTTTAAACAAAACAAGAAAGAAAAGTACAGTCGAGCACGCCCGACAGCAGAATACTCTCTGCATTTTATTCCCGATTATATGGCTATATTATTTAAGTCGGAAGAAGAATATTACAATGGAACATAATAACATAACGTAAGCAGGCACATATATATACATTTGGCATTATACATAAATATTCACACACATATGCATATATATGCAATACATACATACATATACAATGCACTGCAGTGGCCGACACGGCCAGCGTTCGCGGGCAGCGCTGCCGCTAGCAAGCAGCGAAAACGTTCGTTCATATGATTGTATATTTCTGTCTCGCTTGCACACATGTATTGATATTGTGTTCACTTATTAACTTTCTTACATGTCAAGCTCTTTTGTTTATTGTCCGATTTAGATGCAACTTTCAGGATAGTTTGATTTATTTTGTCTTCAAATGAATGTGAAATAACAATACTGTACAATAAGAACATATGCCATAAAATCGGCATTGAAGTTTGAAAAGTATTTTATTTCTTGTGGGAAAAGGGGGCGTGGCAGTCCAAAATTTTTGATGGCAATGCAATTATGTCGTCTCTAGGAACCTGCCTACCAAAATTGGTATTCCTAAGTGCCATAGTTACTGAGCTATTCGCCTAAAACATAAATTTTTTTCGAGGTGTTTCTACTTTTTTGCTCATTGTGGGCGAACGGGGCTGGGCATCGAAAAAAAAAGATTCTTATATTGACTGACTTAATATCGAGTCGATAGAGACCAAATTCAAGCTTGTAGCTCTTACCATCTCTGAAATCTGTTTGTTCATACGGACGGACAGACGGACATGGCTATATCGACTCGGCTTGTGATGCTGATCAAGAATATATATACTTTATGGGGTCTGCTACTCCTCCTTCTGCCTGTTACATACTTTTCACAAACCCAATATACTCTCTCTTGCAGAGAGTTTAAAAACATTGTAGACCAAATAAAACCAAACTCGAAATTTGTGAATTTAATGGAGTTATCTATATTTTTGTTTAATACACTTATGTTGTGTTACCTATCGGTCTCGTCTCTGCTATATGACAAATCGGGAATAAGCGTGGAAATGTCCTAAAACAAACTTGATCTGCGTTACTTGCATTTCCAATATGGTGGTTCTACCTCTTACTGTCTCTGAGATGGGCTAATGGGCTCGTACGGACAGAAGGATAGACAGTGTGTTGTACATTTGATTAATTTTGAATACTTTATACGTTGAAATGAGGAACTTTAAAAGAAAATAATTATTAAAATTTAAGAATATAATGCCTATTTGATACAAAATGGCACCACCGTATTTAAAACGATACACTCTTTTTGCCTAACAGGTGTCACTTGCATAGTTTATGTCACAGGTTCAAAGTTCCCTTAATACAGCTGCTTAAAGGACCTGCGATTCGCCCGAGCTAAAGCCCGGTAAATCTCAGACTGCCACGCCCCCTCGAATTAATTGAAACCGCATTACAAGTGCAAAGCGTTGACTGTCAAAGCCAATTCCGACCAGGAACTCAAACTACAACATCTGTGCCTCGGATAAAAAGTGAACAGAGTCTACATATACCCCAGGAAAAAAAGAAACAGGAAAAAGAAAATAAAAAACAAAAAGCGAATCCTACACAAATCCCAGACAAATGTGCAGTACCCAAAAAAAGTCAAGGAAAAGGGAATTTCAGCGATGGATTCGTGTAAATATGAATGGAAATGAATTACAAGCCAAATAAATGTACGAAAAGTGCACGGAACAAAGCAAAATCGTACAGTAAAAATCGCAGTAAAAAACAGCAGGGGAAAACAGGCAACTCTAACATGTTGATGAATCCGGGTCCGGGTGTAAAAATCAGAGGAGTTGTCCAGGGGGGTAGTGCGGTTTTTGGGTTTTTTGGTTTTTCGCTTTTTTGGTTGGCAGCACAATGTTGACATGTTCCAAATGCAATTTTAACAGGATTTGCAAGGACACATTTGCACAAAGTGACAGAAAAACGCAGGCAACAACAACAACAACAACAACAACAACAACAACAACAACAACAGCATCGGTAACAACATTGGCAGCAAAAAGTCAACCCCCATACAATTCTGGGAAGTTCCCCCGCCACCCTCTTGTCAACACTGTTGCTACTTTTGGTGCTGTTGTGTGCGTGGCTGGCATAACTTGCGGCTTAAAGGGCTCAACTTGTCATGTTTTCCACCGCTGATGTTCGCATTGATTTTCCACTTACGCTGGCTCTTTGCTGACTCTAACACTCTGACCGAATCCCTCTCTGAACCCATTTCCATTTCCAATCCCAAAACCAAACCCAGACCCCCAATTCAGACGCAAAGCTTGGGTCAGCTGTGGTCTTAACGCTTCATCAATATGCTTTTCTGCTTTCTCCGCTAATTTTCGCTCTCTAGTCGCTCCGAGTGCTACGTGCAGATTTACGAGTATCTGTCATCCCCGACATGGGCCTGACAAAGCAAGTGTTTCGCCCCGCTCCTTATAGATAAACCCCACATTTAACCCGTGTGTGTGTGCGTGTGTGTTTAGTGCTAATCCGTCAATGATAAGCTCAATTTGTTGTGGTCAGTCAGCGACAATGACCACAAGAGTCCTGGCGACTTATTGTGTTGCATACTTTCTAACAGCACTGTCATCGGTGACAACGGCGAAGCCCATTAAAGTAATATTAGCCAACATTGAGTTGTAGTTGATTTTCTAGAGATGAGTGCGTGATTAACACGGTACATAGCAAGGGATCATCGTTTAAATAATTAGTATTAACAAATCAGTTATAGACATTACCTCGTTTAATTAACTACAAATATTTAAGTATATTTATTATTAAACATATTAACTCATACATTACCGCTTATAACGAGTCCGGGTATAGCGACTAAACGGGTAAATCATTCGGTTACTGAAAGAAAGATTGAAATTTAGAAAATTTGATGGATTTAACGATTGTTAAAAACACGACAGGGATAAGTAGTTACTAGATTTATGGGTTTTATAACAAAAACTGTACATAAAGTGCTTAAATTAAAAACATAGTTAATATGGTTATTAAAAAACAAATATATAGTAAGAACAGTCTTTAAAACGGTCTCTGAAGATTGGTTGAGGACAAAGGTCAAATTGGTCCATCTCTAGGTACACCCAATGCATCATCATAAGTAATTCCAATAGCGTGGACATAACTCACACCGTTGTCTGGAAGAAGAAGACGAAGAAGAAGATTCATCACACATGTTACCTTTTTAGTTGGCTGATGTCGCAGTCTGTTCAGTAATTTAAACTTTGGCCATGAGAGAGCCCTTTTGGTGGTGTCGTCTTTTGGCCGGGATTTATGTGGACGCGTTCTGCGAATATATGAGCGACTATATTATAAAAGTTTTGACACGTTTAGTGCTAGTGGGCTTGATGAACTTTTTTCTTCTTTCGATTTTTCTCTAAGTTGTTGTCACTTTGGGAGCACGTGTTGCTGATGACATCGCAGTACATGGATCTGGTGTTTGTAAGTTGGACAGGAGAGCGGAGACCGGAGACCGGAGACCGGAGACCGAAGAAGACCACAAATGAACCAGGCCGACACCCCACTAATTGGCTTAGTGCATTAAAATAACTTGGCAATAGTTGTGGCCAGACTGTGACCTCCAGTTTGCAAAACCAGGCACAAACAATGCGATGTTGTCATTGCCAAATTTATGAGCCTCCGTGGCTAATTTACCAGATAGTTAAGAGCCTTTGTTCGGCCACAGGACCTGGCTCAAACATAAGCCCAGCAGAAAGGATTTTCTGAGCAAGTCAACAAGATAAGCGGCCTCACTTCCCCTAACGCTCCACTCTTGGCCATTTTTCCCCGATGCGGGTTGAATCGAAACCTAAACTGGGCACAACATCGACAGGAGACAAGAGACAGGGTAAGGGGCATAAGCAGGGGGATATGCACGTATGTCAAACTTTGTTGCTGTCCCAACTGTCTCTAATTATACAAAATTATTTATAATGACCACAACTCACAGTTCAGAACTCGAAAACATTCGAATGGATGAAAACAATCAAAGTTTGGATTGAAGCATTGTGAAATGTGTAAAAACCTAATTAAAAGTGAATTATTCATTTCCATTCGTTTGGAGTGGGAATTTTAACACTCACTCGGCAATCAAGCAAAAACTCGTCTGCTCTTCTTCTTCTCATTGTTGTTGTCGTTGTGTTTGTTGTTTTTGTTATTGTTGTTGTTGTTGTTGTTGCCATGTGTTGCACAAATGAATTTTGTTTAAATTTGCTTTGATTAATTGGTGGTCAAAAGTTCAACGAACAGAACAGAGGTTGCTAAATAGCAGAAGGATTAAAATTGGGGACTGGGACTCAAAGGACTCTTCCTCGTTAAACGAAGGCTGCTGCACTGATAAATTATAGTAAATATGATGGCAACAAATGTCGAAACAGTTTATAGATTTATTCAATTTTCAGCTAAAACAGCCTTAAAGAGTTGACTTTTAAAAAACTATCGTTAAATGAATGTATGACAAAATAGGTCAATAACTAACATTAAACTAAATAGAATATTTGAATAATCAGATTACTTAGTGTTCAATCAAGTAGATTGTGAAAGGTTGAAATAGCTGACCATGCAAATCATTATAAATTAAATTTTTGTTTAGATGAATTTAAAAAAATGTTTAAATAATTACTGATAAGAACACATATTAAATACAAGAAAGAATGCTATAGTCGCCCCTCGACTTTAGGATACCCGTTACTCAGTTTTATTATATTATAAAAATGGGATATGATAGTAATAATAGTACAACCGTTTAGGCAATCGACCCTAGTGAGTTTAATTCTGATGGTTTGGGAAAATTTTCATACAAATTCATATTTACAGCGTATTTTTGACCGATCGTTCCTATGGGAGCTATACGATTTGGATGAAACTTGGTTAGTATGTATATAATATTGACAACTATATTCTGTGTGAGTTTCACTAAAATTGCTTGGTCAACGCAAAAGTTATTCATATAAATTCATATTTGGAGCGTATTTTTCCCCGGTATAGTTGTCCGATTTGGATCAAACTTGTACTTTCTGTGTAAATTTGATGTAGATAGCGTTGCTAACAAAAAAGTTTTCTATACTAAAACATGGTATTTTTACCTGTTTTTACCTTTGTATGAACATAGGACGCCCTAAAGTGGGCGTGTCAAAAAACAAAAACAAACTTGTACTGCTTGGGCATTTTATCTTTCATTTGCGACCTCTTGGGCCTTTCTAGCTCTTATAGTCGCTGAGATCCTTTTGTTCACACAGACGGACATGGCTATATCGACTCGGCTAGTCATGCTGATCAAGAATATATATACTTAATGGGGTTTGTCACGCCTCCTTCTCCCTGTTACATACATTCCAAGGATTACAATATACCCTTTTACTCTACGAGTAACGGGTATGATAATTTTGTTAACTACATGAAAGTTCTTACAACATAGTTGCATGGATTGCGAAAACCCCCACCAGATCGAAGCAAGTTATAACACTTTTACAGATAAATGACTTTGGAACACCTTTAGAACTAAGGCATAAGTTGCTCTGAAGACTTTGACCCCAAATCGTTATAGACTAAAGAGTCCACTGTGGTTTCACTAACAATATAAAAGTAACAGTATATTCTAAAGTATTATAGATAACCAATGTTTCTATATTTAATATTTTTTTCAGTCGATTGTCCCACAACCGACATACATAATTCCGATTTTGTCGAAATTTAATAAGTATCTTCTAAATCTTCGCAAATGCAATCCAAGTGAGTTGGATTAAAATACTATAGGTCCATCAGTCGATTGTTGATATAACAGTATTATAAGAAAATCAATAATAAACGATTATATCTCTGAGATAGTTATGTTAATATATAATGACAGATACGGTTATATGGCTATACCGAGTCAATTATATATGAAAAACTGTTGGCCATATTGTTTATATGATATAAGTGTATATGATTGCATCAGACTGAGTTTTATAATTTGTTATTTACTCTAATAATTTAACAATATTTAAGATTTATTACTTATTTATATATTGTTTGCTGTCACTAATCGAGTAATGCTTATTACTTTAAAATGTATAAAGTTTGATCTATCTAGCCGTTTTCACGCCAAATTTATTTAATGTGGCGCCGAGCATCAAAGTCCAATGGAAATGACAAAAACAATAAAAAATCGTAAAGTTTTATGTTGTGTTCGCAGTTTGGAGTGACTCCTCAAACAAGGAACATAAAAACCAAAGGCCGAGATGATGGCTGAAACGGTGTACAGAAGGGGTTTTAATGGGCTAAAGGGGCTGATGGGGTTGCCAAGGGGTAGCAATTCTGACTGACTGTTTTGAAGGTATGCGCAGTATTACACCAATAGTAATGAGCGCAATTAGGAAAAGCCGCTGGGGAAGCTGAGCGAGTTAAGAGAGTAACAGCTTAATGTGTGTCACAGAAAATTAAATTTACACTAATCGCCGGAGACATTCACCTCCTCTTCTCCTCACCCCGGCCTTACATTCCCCACTTACTCACCTTGCCTTCTTTTCTGTTGGACTGATCTGTATCCTGATGGCAATAACAACAACATATCTGGCATGTGGCAGCAGACATGAAATTAAATTGTCGTTTTATTGTTCTCCAGACTTTGCACGTTTAAATAGCTGGAATATTTTTCATACGCAGCCGTCACCTCGTCTAGCCCCGTCTCATCTCGCCTCGTCTCGGCCAATTTGTTTGTTTAGATGGGGTTAAGACATTCCCATATATAACTTCACTAATCTTCTGGACCCCTTTTGACACCCACGCGCGACCATGCCCCGACCTCAACCACACCACAGCCGCACAGCCCCCGCCATCGCCATCGCCATTGGCATCGGCATCGGAATTAAAACTGAATGTGGAAGAGGAATCGGTATCGCTAACGCTATCGCTTTCACCCTCTCCTGCTCTCCTTCGCGTCGTGCGGTTTTTCCACCCAGTTTCCCCTTTTCTCCCTCAGTGAAAGGTGGCACCATATGGCAACACTCCTTGCGTTCAGATTAGTTTACACTCAGTCTGTTTACGTGTGTTGTTGTTACTCTGTGGGTGTGTGTTTGTTTGTGTGTGTATGACTATGTGTTGGTGTTTTGTGAGTTATTCTTTTCAATGATGAAATTGATTTCCGAATAGTATGCTTATTATTGTCGTTGTTGTTGTGGTTGCTGTTGTTGTTGTTGTTGTTGTTGTTTACGAGTACACTCGATCGCACACTGAGAGTCAAATGTGGTTGGCCACACGTCCGCACTTTTGTATTACTTTGTTTCCACAGAGGGGAAAACATTGCTTGAAATTAGTAAAATATGATTTAGCCTTTTATTCAATTGCTGACTTGGCTGACTCTGCTATTTTCCCGTTTCAATTTATTTATGTTTCAGCTTTGATTTCTGAACTTGTTGACGTATTCCATATGTCCAAACATGAGTTTTTAAGAGCTAATAGTTTGCCGTGATTTGTATTTTTCTTGTTTGAAATTCCTTCTTGCAAAGCCGAAAGTAATGTTTAAATTGAATCTTCAATTTTACAACAGAAAAATTTATAAAGTATTAAAAATATGACAGTCAGTATTTGCTTGATCAGTCGATTGTTCAAGGGTATAATCTGGTATTAATATAGGATTCTAGGGATGTAACAATTCAAGTTAAATCTGAGCCAAAAAAAAAAACTTTTTTTTTTAGAACTGCGATACATCCTTCTGTCTGTTTGCTAGAGAACTTTAAGATCCCTTAAGGAAGAAGACTGAACCAGATGATTCAAATTTAAAGTGGCACTGCTTAATACTAAACAAGTACGAAAGGCTACAGTCGAGCCAGTCGACTGTAAAAGACCCCGTACTCATTCTTGTGCGCGTTTTTCCATACAAATCACCAGTATTCGACCAACTTGTTCAATGGGAGCTTTCGGCTATATTTGTCCGATCCGGATCAAACTTGGTGAAGATAGTTATAATGCAAACATACACAAAATGTGTGAGTTTGGTTGCGATCGCTCAACTAAAACTTCGTGTCTTCATACAAATCGCTACTTTTCGACCGATTAGTCCTATGGATGCTGTAGGCTATAGTTGTCCTATCCTGAATAAACTTTGGGAAGATATTTAGTTGCCATACATATAATGTGTAAATTTGGTTGCTTTAAACGTTTTTAAGTTATGGTAATTTGAAAATCGTATTTCACAATATGAGGAGGCGGTAGTAGGCGTGGCAAAAATTTGAAATACATTTTATTTGATGGCTTTAAATCTTGTAGTTTAGAAGATCCAGGTGATTATACGGACGGACGGACAGACAGACCGATAGAAGGACAGCCGGACATCGCTATGTATATCGACTCTGCTGTTGATGCTGATCAAGAATATATATACTTTATGGGGTCGTACACGCCTCCTTCTGCTTGTTACGAAAATTTTGCTTCAGACACACCTAATAGACCCCTTTACTCTTTTTTAGAGTACGGGGTCTAATGAATACGAGCATTTTCTTTAAATAAGCTCTGTTAACTTTTCGTTTAATAATACACAACCTGTCTTGCATAACTTTTTTTTTAGGTCCCTTTTTGCAATATGTTTCCTTTGCTCTCATTTCAACTCAATAGCTTTTTAAAGTATATGCACTCAGTAGAGAAAAAGAAGAGGAAAGTGTCTCCATGTTCAGCTTGGAGTTTATGTTCATTGCACATATGTGTACATATGGTGTGCCCAGATATCGGAACTGTCTGAATTCTCCCTGGAACTGATTGCCTGCCTGTTTATGAGGCATGAAGGCATTTAAAAGCGCATCGCAGCTGCAATCAACATTCAACATTCAACAATCAACAATCCACAACAATCCAAACCACGCAACATTAGCGACATGTCAGATCAACTCATTGTCATTGTCAGTGTCCTCCAGTTGTGCTCGGTGTTCTGTCTCTGGCGTCACTTGTGTCGTCATATTGTTGCATTGCTGTTGCCCGTTATTGTTATAATGTCATTAGTAGTAAGTATGATATGGGAAGGGGTATGGGGGTGTAATGGGGAAGGGAAGTACCATGTTGTTCCAGCCCAAGTTGCAGTTGCGTCAGACTTGTCTGATTGTACCCCAAGAACTACCCAAGGTCTGAACCTTATCACATCTCCGCCCCTTTGTCCCTTTGTCCCTCTGTCTCTCTGTCTACTAAATACCTCCCCATCTGCCTCATCAGCTAAATTTCAAGTGTCAATTTTCAACACCACTCCCAACCCTCCCGCTCCAACAGAATCATTCCAGAATCAGTATAAAAATCCCTTAAATTTAACGCGCTTTGACCTTTTTTCCCTGGTATTTACAAATATCTTTTCACATTTTTACATTTTTTTATACTTTTTGTTGTTGTCCAACTTTTTTATCTTTATCTCTACTGCTTTACACATTTAATTTGATTTCTTTTTGAAGTTTGATGCTCTGACTCGGAAAGGAACGTAGTTGAAGGGAAACCCAGTTTTGGTGGGGAGACACGGAGCTTCAGCCCCGCCTCTGTTGGCCACTCATTTTTTGGTCCCACAGGTGTCGCCACTGTGCCGCTTAGCTGCTCATTTAGACTTGGTCGCTAATTGTGCAAGTGGCCTTAAATGCTTAACATTATTTAATTAAATTTGACTGCCAAGACGTTTTTTATGTTGATGAAGTGGCCAGTTTCTGGATAAGAATCTTTTGAAGTTCTTCCTTATTTTCCTTCTAATTTTTTTCTTGATTATGGGAGAGTGGGGCTTGAGTCAGGAGGAATAAAATCTTTTTGTTAATTTGGGAAGAAGCTGTCGAATTGTTTGCCGGAAATTAAAAATTGCTCAGCCAAACGAACTGTGGAATCGCCTTTCAATCTCCCATTTCTCTCACTTTCTCTCTCTCTCTATCTATCTCCCTCTCTCCCTTTCTCCCACACTCGCAGCCTGTCTCGCTTTAGCTGTCGCTTGGCCACTTGCAAATTAAGTAAGTCAACAAAGCACTTTGCGGATTTGCATCACAGCCAAATTCGTGGATTTATCTGCATGAAATGTGCGGGAGACGAGCCACTGATATACCCAAACATTATATAGCTATATATACCTTCATATATAAGTATATATATATACATATATATGTAAATATATATATATATATATGTACAATTTATTCAATCTTTTTTTCAATTCTATTTGCATTGCGGCTAACACCGGCAGTCGGGATGGGAAATGGACTGAGATTGGGGGTAAGATGGAATAGATAGATATTCGGAGGGTGAGGGCGTGGCACATTTCGTATGCGTGAAGCTAACGAACTCGAAATAATGCGTTTGAAATTTAAAAAACGTGCAATTTATGTTAAAAATTTAAGCAAACAAAGTGTCGTGCAGCCAAAAGATTTTTAATTAATCATTTGCCATTTCAGTCCGTCTGTTTGAGTTGTCTATGAAAATGGCATTAAACGAGGCAACTCCTCCCCTGGAGGTGTGGTAGAGACACTCTACCTGCCCCTCCTCGGCCATGTTAAACAAGCAACTTTATTTTCTTGACTGCGGCCAGCCGACCAATTAAGAGAAACAGGCGTTCGCTCAGTTCGTATAAATCGCATTAAGCTCGTTGAGCTGACAGACCCGAGCTTCCCCTCACCTCCCCTCCGCTCCACCCTTTCCCTTTTCCATCATCCCCTTCCACTTCCTTTGGGGGACAGCTGTTCGATTCGCTTCTTAATTGATTGTCGTCCAGTGTCCAGCTCACTCAACCAATGCATTAAAAATGGCTTAAAAAATGGTTGGCAAAACCAAAAATGGTGTTTATTAAATGGATTGATGGCTGTGCACAAAGTACAACAACAACAGCGACAACAGCAACAACAGCAACAACCACAACAACAGCATTGGCAACACAAACAGTCAACAATAAAAATAAAAGTGTTGACACTTTTGGGTCGATTCATAGTCTGATTTATGTTCTTTGACATTTATTAAAAAATCCCCATACCAAGTTTAAATATGGAAAATTGTAATTCGATTGATAAACAGAAATCGGAAAATGTAAAATCAAATATATTGCAGAACTCTTAGCGCATATAGTTTTCATATAGAGTACTCTGGTATTGAAAATTGGGTGAAAGAAGAGAGAAATTAGCTTCCAATTGTCAAAAAATTAAATAATTGAAAAAAAGTCTACACACTCACTGTAAAATACGCCTTACCCATTCTAATATGCATTTTCCTACACAAATTACCTGTGGGAGCCACAGGACATAGTTTTCCGATCCGGGCTAAACTTAGTAAGGATAGTTGTAATGGCGTGAAAACGGGCTTTTACAACTTGTAGAGTGGAAGAGAGCGTGAATAAAATTCAAGAAAAACTTGATCTGCGAATAGCATAGACCGATAATCATTTCAAATTTGGTGACTCTAGTTCTTATTGCTTATGCGGACAGACGGAGATTGCTATATCGTTTCGGCTGTTGATGCTGATCAAGAATATAAATACTTTATGGGGTCGGAAAGAACCCTTTCTACCTGTTACACACATTACGTTCTTTACAATCCTAATAGAATAGTATACTTTATTTGAGTAAGGAGTCCTTATGAGAGTACAGAGACTTGACCCCACTTTTTCTAGTACAACGTGTTCGTTGAAAACAATACAACTAACATGCATATAAGTTTAGTTCCTATAATAATAACAACTTGTAAGAAAGGCAACAGTCTAGGATACCATGCATAAAATACCCCGTACACGTTCTAGTGGAGCCATATACTTGGACTTCTGTCATGGAGGAACTCTTGGGCCAAGTTTGATCAAATATATCTACTTACGTCTTTATACAGACATACTAATAGGTAGATTGACAACATACTATATCGAATCGGATATACACGCTGAATAGACGGACAAGGCTATATCTAATCGGCTGTTGAGTGTGATAATTTAATTGAAATGAATTGAATTAATATTCCTGTACAAGAATCCAGTTATTTCATGCAGTATTTACCTAAATTTCCTCCTGATTTCCCAATTCATCGAAGGAATTACCAAATACCGTCTGTATTGGATTCATTGCTTCTGATCTGTGGCAAAATACAATGTTCATATGGTTTGTCAGTTTTAAAGATCTCGAGAAGATAGAGTTTCCGCTTAGGGAGGGGCACTTCCACCCTGCACATCTCCCTTTTAGACCTCGTACTCTAAAAAAGGGTATAGGGGTCTATTAGGTTTGTCTGAAGCGAAATGTGCGTAACAGGCAGAAGGAGGCTTTTCTGACCCCACAAAGTATGTATATTCTTGATCAGCATCAACAGCCGAGACGATACAGCGATGTCCGTCTGTCTGTCTGTCCGTCTGTTCGCTGTCTGTCCGTCCGTCCGTATGAACACCTGGATCTTTAAAACTACAAGAGCTAGAGCTACCAAATTTGGAATGAAAGTCCGTCTAAATGTCAGGCAGGTTAAGTTTATTTCAAATTTTTGCCACGCCCCCTACCGTCCCGGCAAATTGTAAAAACCTATTTTTACATCACCATTACTTGAAAACGATTATAGCTAGAGAGACCAAATTCACACATTCTGTGTATGGTACCATTATAACTATACTTACTAAGTCTGGTCCGGATCGGACAACTATAGCCTATAGCTCCCATAGGACAAATCGCGCGAAGATTGGTGATTTGTATGAAAAAACTCTAACTAAAAAGAGTACGGGGTCATTCACAGTCGGCTCGCTCGACTTTAGCCTTTCTGACTTGTTTTCCTTTGAATTCAACCGTCCCATCCTTTCTCTGCAATACCTCCCTCCGTCCCCGTCCGTGGACTCTCTTTGGACTCCGTACTTGGAGACAGGGTCCAATGCACTTTCACGTGCGATTGTCACACCATTTGGCACTGGGTTAGTGTCTGGTTTGGAGACTGAGTACATCCCATCCAAGGATTGGATTGTGGCTGACTCTTTGTCTGGGCTTTTGTTGCCGCTCTTCTGTAAAATGAGAATGTAAACATCCTTACATTGGCCCAAGCCACAAGCCACAAGCCGCCAAAGCGGTCAAAAAAAAAAAAATAAAAGCAGTTCAAGTCTGACTCCGTCTCCGTCTCCGATTTGAAGTCTTAAAAGAAGTCTGGGGCGAAGAGGAGGATGGTAAATGGGCGGGGACGAAGACAAAGACGAAGACGGCAACTCACGACTGACACGGGGTATTTGCATATAAAATTGGTAATATGCAAATATTTTGATTGTCTTTGACTTTGTGTGCGCTTATAAAGAATCTCTGAGCTCGGGTCGCTGCAACAATTGAGCGCACAGTTGGAATTCCTGGATATCGTTTTGACCAGGCTAACATGAGCAGCGAAAACTGGAGCAGCAACTGGAACACTAGACACCGAGGCTGCTTTCTTGAAGCTACTGTGTATGTTGCCATTGTGGAAAAAGCGGTTTGCAATCTTAAGAATTGATTACAGAGCGAACACCTGTGTCTGAGTGTTGAGTGCACTCGTAACTTGTAAAATAAATTTGGAGATTCATACTTTACTGATATTTCTAGAGACTTAACTTTAGAGCATAGCAAGTACTTTCCATACAAGTGCTAGTCGAAAAAGTGTTGCCCATAGGGAATTAATTAGTCTAGGACTAAAGTGGACAGGCACAGACACGTTTACCCAACAGCCCTATTCAGCCCGACACTCTGACGACAACGAACCAAGATTCCAAGTCGTTGACAAAAATTGAATACAATACAACGTTACTATTGGATTTATCAGAGCATGGTCAAAGAACCTGTCGGAGTTGGAATGGAAGCGTACAGTGGTCCAACTGAATACTGTGTGCACAGTGGGGTCTAAAGATGATTAGAGGTTATAAAAGCATGGTGGCAAAACTAAAAATAATGACTATGTTTAAAATCAAGCGACATGCATATTAAATCAAGATTTTGTTTTTATATTTAAGATATTTTTTAAGAAGTTTGATAAGAATGTAAATTTTTTTATGATTTTAAGGCCATAAATATAAAATAAGAACAAAATATGCTTTGTTGTTATATAAATATTCTTAAATATAAAATATCTAGACAAAATACTCTTACCAAACGACACAACTAACATACCATTTTAAATGTAAGATAATAATTTAATAAGAATGTAAATTTTTTTATGATTTTAAGGCCATAAATATAAAATAAGATCAAAATATGCTTTATTGTTATACAAATATTCTTAAATATAAAATATTTAGACAAAATACTCTTACCAAACGACACAACTAAAATACCATTTTAAATGTAAGATAATATATTAATTCAAATGTAAAAATGTCTAATCTACTAATCTAATCTAATCTAATCTAATATAAAAGTAAACTCCAAAGTCTTCTTCTAAAATTTAAGTTCACAACTCTTAGAATGCGTAGTTTATATAACGGGTATTCTGTGCATATTCAAAAAACCTTTGAATTTATGTTGCGGTTTAAAAGTGTTCTGCTTCTTTGTGCAAATTTAGGCAAGCAAGTGAAGGTTTCCGGATATTTTCAGACCTTAATCAATTAAGATGACCTAACAGTGTGCACATATTGGATGCCTAGGGTTGAATAAATATTTTATTATTTAAGTAAAGCAAATTATGATCCTTTAGATTCTAGAAATTATTTTCCCTTTCGAAATAAAAATCGTTAAAACTTTTCCTGTAAAAATATAGCCGTAATGGGGCTGCATTATTACATCCCATCTTCTTGAGTTGACAACAGCTTTTCTTTGAAACAAATTTATAAATGTTTATGAATAAAATTTATGTAATAATTTAGTTACATTGTCTCTTGAGTGAACGTTTCAGTTCAAGAAACACAAAAGATTCAGTTCTGTTAATGTCCTTAAGTTGAATATGATCTGAATTGAATAAGAATGTTTGACTAGACACAGTTTCCAAAGAGAATGTGTATCAAATATTTATTGACCATTCATCAGTGTGTGGTCAAAAGGTTAGTGACTGTTTTTGGTATTGGCTTTAACTCGCTTTGTTGATTGTCGACTTTTGCCCATTGTACGAATGAATCCTCAATCGAGGAACAGAGACGAGTGATTAGCTTTGCTTTCTCAGTGGTTGTTGTTGCGGTCGTCACTGTTGTTGTTGTCGTTTTTGTTGTTGTTACTATTGTTGTTCCAAGCACTTTGGCGGAATGTTAAATGCTAAAAATGAACAAATAATGACGAATGCCAACAACAGAGATACCCAAACTCACCTCCAATGTTGTTGTTGTCTTCCATTTCATGTTGTTGTTGTTCCTACTGGTCAGCTGCTCGTATCGACATTCACTTTGTCGTCGCCTGCAAAGCCGCGTTCCCGCTTTTCGCTGGAAATGCGATGCGAGAAAAAACGCGAAAGATTTATGCGCGCGCCATTGCGCATCATAAGCTGTCAAAAGGCTTTTTTGGCGATTTATTAGCGCAAATTGAGTTTTAAAAGAAACTACCTCTTTCTGACTCTGGTTCCAAACTGGTTACCAGATTTTCCCCTCATGTGCTTTGCCCAGATTTATAGTTGAACCTGGCCCACAACAAGTGGTAACTCTTGTTGTAATTGCACAACTCCAAGTACTCTTTTAAGTACTTGTTGTTATTGCAGTTGTTGTCGTTGTTGTTGAGCAAGCAAAACTTACAATCTGTCTGCGTCCATCTTCGGTTGCATCGCACACAGTTTTGAATCTCTGACGATTGTCAACGGCCTTTTTGCAGCTGTGCTCAGAGCACCTCCAGTCTCCAGTCTCGAATCTCTATTCACGAATCTCCATCCTGCTAGCAAATGTTCAGACTTCGGCTGTGAAACTTCAGTTGGTGACTGGAAGAATGGCCTGTAAACATGTCAACAAATAAATCGTCATGTAAAAATGGCATTTTAAATTGTTTTTGACATTTGTACAGAGGCTGTCAATGAAAATGAAATGCACACAAGAAAATCGCAACTTGACTCGATTGGAATCGACTGGTATCGACGTGAATCGACTTGATTCGGTGAGTCACTCAAACACACAAAGTATCAGTTTGAGGTTACTACTCCGATCTATACACCGAGTATCGAGTATCTGGCTGGCATCGCGTTTAACTTCTGGAATTTACTTAAAAGCATTAAGTTAGTTGCGAGTAAAGTCCCAAATGTAATTAATTTGTTGAAGAAATGGTTGTGGTTTTTAAACTGCAACTACAGTGCCGCTCAACTGAATAGGTTTGAAAAATCTGCTTTCATTTGTATAAGTGATTACGTATTATAGTTGTGACTTAGTTTAAATTAGACTGCTTAATTCTGTAATTAAATGCCTAATGCTTTCTCGTAATTAAAATCAAAATTTTTTCAGCCATTACTGCACAAAAAAAAAAACAAGTTTTCCGCAACGATAGTCTGAAAATTAAGCATACGCCGCGTGTCCCGTTTGGTTTGATTCATCTACACCCAGTATCCTGTATGCCCTTGTCCTTGCCAGAGGTAGACCCAACTGGCCAACTCATTTATCAGGCTTAAAGGACATGGATGTAAATGTTTGCCTATGATGCTCTCTCATTATGTGCGAAGTTTCCGTTACTTTTTTGCACACACGCAAAGGGAAAACCGCAGGGCACACACCCTTGGCAAAAAAAAAAAGAAGAAGAAGAAGGAAAATGGGGAGGGGAAAGGAGAAATAAAGTCACATAAAATTAATAAGAAAGAACGAAGAGGCAGCTTCATATATGTGCATGCATATGGGTGTGCGTGTGTGTGTGTGTGTGTGTATGTGTGTGTGTGTATGTGTGTTGCCAACATGCTAAGTTGTTGCAAAATGAATTATGATATTAATTTAAACGTTTGGCTTATTAATGTGACGTGTAATGTGCCTGTTATTACCTTAAGATTATGATTACTTACCTTCATCGCTGGTCTCTGCTTGTCGCCACATATGTGCTGCTCCAAGGAGTCGAGTAGAGGCGGAGAGAAAGAAAGAGGAAGAAACGGAAGAGGGGTGGAGAAGCACGCTTCCTGCTGTGTGGCTCGAGCCCAGGCAATGTGTGGCATTTTCATTTAAATGGCTGGCCCACAAAGTAATTGAAATGTAGACATGAAGTGGGCCATCTTCCCCTTTCCTTCTCCCCTATCCAATCTCCTTTACCTTTCCCTTTCCCTTTTCCCGACTTGCTCGCCTCAACTTGTTTGTCTTGGCAACACCTTAAAGAGTTAACCACTGTCGGGACTACTCTGTGGTCTGCACAGCAAGCGGTCTGCAAGTTGTTTGTTTTTGTTTTTTAGTTTGGTACTCTCCTTAATGTTGTTGTTGTGTTGATTGCTGTTATTGTCAACATCGTCATCGTCATCATCATTATCATCATCATCATCATTGTCGCATCAGTTATCAACAGTTTGGTTTTTTGCCGACTCGAGAGTTGATTTTCAAAAGTCGCGCCTAAGTGGTCTCATTTTGACATCTTTCTTTGACTTTAGACTTGGACTGGGTCTGGGTCTGGGTCTGGTCCGGGACTGGGAGTAGGTTGAGGAATCGAACTGTGATTGGTTTGGGGACTGCAGTTGGAAAACGAACTGTAGAGAAGCTGAGACTCCTTCGAGAGTGAACGATACATGTGGACATTGTCTGCAATAAATACTTAATGCCTACCAAAAATATACACATTAAAAGTCAAAGTCCCAACCGATCGGAGAAGCAGCCACATTGATGTCTTCATCAGACTGTCTGTCTCTGTCTCTGAGTCTGTCTGTCCTTTTGTCTTTCTGACGGTTTTCATTGCCATTTTTGGTATTTCAATTAAATTTTTTTATGACAACATCAAAACTCTATCATAATTCTAAATGTCTTGACATGAGCTCTGTCTCTTCAAATTGCCGCAATTTCAGACGATTTTATTTTTATAATTTTTTGAAAAATTCCTTAACAGTTTTGGAGAGAGGGCAGTTTGTCAAGTGACGAATATACTAAATACAAACTTAAGTTTACACTACAAACAAATATTAAAGTTTTTCGAAATTTACTTAATATTATTATCCTTCTAAAACACAATTTAGTTTTTCATGTGACTAGTTTGAATATAGTAACTGAAGAAACTAGTTAAGGTATAATAGTTCCTTCTTTTTTGCTGCTTCCTTTTAATAACTGGTTTAAGCAACCCTCGCTGTGTGCTATCCTTTTTTTATTGTTACCTTGATGCTTTTTGTCAGTAATTGTAATCGCCCAAAGCTTGACCAACCACTTAAACTTCAACTTGCAAACTGTTTGTCCCTTGAAGACTCCGTTTCTTGTTCTTTAATGATGTGTGAGTCTGGAATTTTGCGCGCGGTTCTTCTGAAGTAGTGCCAGACTACCGATTGCTCTCTTTCGCTTCCTCTCTTTTCTTCCTTTTCTCGAACCTATTCTCCCGGTTGACATACCAATTTATAATTTCTTTTAATAAAGTTGACATTCAGCTCCAATGGAAGAACAGAAGCCTTTTGGATCTTCTCTTATGGTGGCTTTTTTGTGCTCTGTCTGCTCGAGTGGATCATGATCGCAGCTCACTCCGCGGTCGTTTTGCAAAAGGTGTTGAACTTATCGCGCCTGGCATTTTGGCACTTCTTTCCAAATCGCTGGCACCATCCCTGGTACCTGGTTTCTGGTCCCGGGTCCCTGTCCCTTGGTCCCAGCTGGAGGTCGTTCAGCATATGCGAAGTTGGCAGCCACCCTAGGAAACGCCCCAAACGCCTTCAGCTTGTGCCATTTGTTTCATCCGCTTGAGTCTCACATATTCACACACGTGTCTACAAATTCCGCAAATATCCGTTATCCGTTTCCTTTGTACAAGATTTATACGTTGTTGCCTATCAGCATGTGCAAATCTCTAAATTTAAAAAAAAAAAAAAAAAAGTACAAAAATAAGGACGAAATAAAAGATTCGTAAGAATTCACATAAACTCACTCACTTCCACCCCTTTCTCCATTCCATCTGCAGTTCCTGGTTCATCCATTCAAGCGCATCGCTTTGACCACATTAGCACCCAATTTCAATCCCCATTCCTCCCCCTTCACATCCCTTCCCTTCACATCCCTCTCCACACTGCTGTGCATTTATCTACCACTAAAAAAAAAGAGTACAAATTGCTTTAAACTAAGGCACTAAGCACTTTTACCGCTACACAACTTTGTCAAGCGCAAGTAACAAAGTGTTATGTGCCTTGTAACTAACACAATGCTCCAGATGGAGTACACATGTGTGTGTGTGTGTATGAGTTGTGGAGTTGGGGGGTGTGGGCTAGTTGGTTGTACGGTAAAATACCCTTTCAACGCACCACAATTCCAAACTCCAAACAGTGATACAGTGGGGCGAGTGTCTGCTAGTTTGGTTAAAATCAAGGCAGATTCTTTGTTATCTTGTTGAAACCTATGATTAGTTGAATTTGTACTCAAATTACAGTAGAAGCCGGCTATAGTGACGGACAAGGGATCTGAATTTATGTCGTTATTTTCGGACGTTGCCATAACCAAAGCAATAACATTTTTTTTATGTTTTTTAAACAAAAGTAAAAAGTAAATTTTTAATATCTTTAATAATGTAATATTGAATTGATATCGGACCAATTTGTTACGTACTTGTACAGCTTTCAAGTACCGAATTATATTCATTTTCTATTCAACAGAGAAGCAAAGACATTTTTAAGTCGCCACCATTTACATATTAAGCCAACGACAAGTAAATATAGAAATTTTTGATATTTGTGAAATCGTTTCTTTCTCGAAAGTTGGCAAAAATAACGGTACTATTGAGTATTCATTCAATAATTACTTTACAAAAATCAGAAAAAACTAGAAAAAACCTGCATATTTCCGCATGTAACAAAAATGAAAATGAAAAATCGAAGACTTTTTACCAATGTTTTAATAAGTTACATTATTGATTTGGCATATTTCGCGTTATGTCATGCACCACTGTGCTTCAGCCACTGTCACCATCTCTGTCATGATTTTGCCACTCGGAAAAAAGGGAAGAGGTTTCGTGGGATTCGGGGGTTTCAGGCGTTTCAGGCGTATCGTTCGTATCGGGGGGTAGTGTTGAAAAGTACATTTTCAAATGTTAGATTTTTTGCAGCATGCTTCGCGGGGCGAGTGAAAGTCGGAATAGGAGTTAGAAGAGGGGAGGGTGGTGTTTAGTAGGACTTTAGACTTGGAGTTAAACTTGGACTTGGTTGTGGATAAAGCTCTGTCTCCCGCTCCCGCTCCCGCTCCCTCTCTTTCTCACTCTCTCATCCTGCGCTGTGTTGATTTTTATAGTTTTGTGTATGAAAACAGTCGCAGATACTAAACCCTTAGTTGCTGCGGTCGTTATGTTTTCTGGACCATTTGTGTTCTGCTATGCTCTGGTGTGTTTGGGTGTGTGCCAGTGTGTGTTGTGTTTGCATCAAGTTGTAAATTTGGCGATTAGCACCCCTTTGTGAGTTGGTTTTGTCTGACAATCTAACAGCCAAATGCTGGGCAAGATGCGCGCCGTCTGATAACTTTCATTCGAATTAGCATAGGCCGACGATTGGGCCTGGAGGAGAGGGACAGAGAGAGAGAGAGAGAGAGAGAGAGAAAGAGAGAGAGAGAGCGATAGAGAGAGAGAAAAAGATAGCGGTTGAAACAGAAGCTGGATCTGAACTTGGACTTGGACAAAAAGAGGACAACGGACAGCAAGCGGACGCTCAAAGCCACAATCGACGATGATCTTGTCTGTTGCTCCTGCTGCTGCTGCTGCTGCTGCTTTATGAATAAAACATTTTGTCCGAGTGAACGTGGCCAACAGTAGCAGCCGCCTTGGCATCGCAATTGAATCGAACTGCGGCTGCAACTGCAACTGCCACAGCAGCAGTTGCTACAAATGTTTTACAAGCTTTTCAGCGCTTCGATGTTGTTGTTGTTATTGCTGCTGTTGTGGCCCATTGTTGTTGGTGTTGGAGCGGCAGTTCCCGGAAACAATTCAGTTTAATACATAAAAAAGTGCAGCTATTCAATGTTGTGTGCTCACTCGGAGCAGTCGGAGCAGTCGGCAACATTATGAACACGGCCAATAAATCGTGCATCGTTCGAATGCTCGAAATGTTGCATGTTTGATTTCTGCGCCACTTGCATTTACTTTATGATATTATAACCCGGACAACGTTTGACATTTTGTGCTCTTTATTTATGATAACAGTCCTCCAGTTTCCACACAGTAAACAGAATACGGACAACAGAAAGCGGACAGCGAGAGTCCGCAGTTTGTCAGCATTTTGTCGCCAACTTCCGTTGTGAAATTTTATTTCTCAACTTTTTTCGACCTAAAGCTTTAGGCAACATTTTCAAGCAAATGAGTTTTAAGTATTCGTATACCCTGTAGGGTCACAGACAAGGGGTATGCTGCGTTAGCAATTAGATTTATTAACCGAATATAATAGTTTGGAATTTAATGTTTATAAAATGTGTTTAACTGGCCCAAAAGGAATTACATTTAAGATTCTTTTTAATAAAAAAGTTGTAATTTTCTTAAATCTTTTTACATTTTATTTTTCTTCAAAGTCGCAACTTCCGAGCCCTGCGGTTCCCATAAACGGGAATTCATGTCCCAAGTCCTGCGTGGGCGTAGATGCATTGAGGCGTGTTCGCAATCCTCGTAAATTTGATAAGCTTAATGGTGAGAAAAGGCAGCAAGGAAAAGGAGAGAGAGAGAGAGAGAGAGAGAGAGAAAGTTACAGAAAGGGAGAGCTGCAAATTGGTTTAACTGTGTAACTGCGGCAAGAGATTAAGTGTGACACTGTGACTGTGTGACACTGTGCGAGTGTGACACTCAAGCACTTGCCCGCAAGCAATAAAAAATATTTATATAAGTATATTCATTTTTTACGATACTTTTTTTAGTTACGTGTCTTGAGGGTAAACCCGTTAAATGAGCCGCGAAAATAGTTTCCGTTATTTCGTCTAGCAAAATTGCCAGTTTACGTGAGAAAAAAAAAATGAGTTTTTATTAAAACTCTCTGAGTTTCTAGATGAAAATTTGGATGCGCTTTATTCTACAAGTAATATTACTATATTGTAAGCAGTTTAAATAAGCAAGGGGGTTGTCCGTTAAATGCTATTTTGTGGATAAATTTAAGAGTAAACAGGATAAATGCTCTAAGGATAGCTGGATGGGAATTTAAGATACACTCCACTTGAATTTGGATAGATATCGAAAGGACCAAAAACAAATGGCATAAACAAATTCTTGATTTAAGTTTCAATTTAATTTTTCTTACTAAAATTAAATTGACAATTATAATTAAAAATTTAATTCACTGTTTAGAGCATATTAATACGTATAATTTAAATACACCTTACACAGGGCCGGATTTACATAGGGGCCAGTGGGGCCAGGGCCCCAGGGCCTCCACCACGAGAGGGCCTCCACCACACGCAATAAAAAATGTTGTAAATCGCTGTTTTATATCAAACTATTTTCTGTACCAAACTAATGTTCATAGAAGTTCGAAAAAAATGTAACAGTTCAAGCAAAGATCAAATTAATTAGTATTATTTCGATAAAAATACTGAAACAAACTAGTAAAAATATCGTCCACGAACAAAAGAACTACTAAATGATATGCCGAGGAAAGTCATTTATCGATTATTTAGCTTTAGCTTTTGCTCATTATAAGTTAATTGATAAAAATCGCTCAATTGAACTGGAAAGAACTTGTAACGGTAAAAAAATAAACATTTTTGGCTTTTGCTCGTTTCAACAAAGTGCGGTTTAAGTTGACATGGGTGACCGAAAAGTGATCGACACAAAAGTCTAAGAGCTTAAATATGCGACTCGAAAAAAAGAAAAAATGGCTGCAGAAAAGAAATAGAGGGTATTGATACACTGTTATCAAAGACATGAAAATTGGACCCTTTTTTAATTGGTACATTTGATAGGTCTCAGTTTGGAAAATGATATCCTCCGTAATATGTCTTTTAAATCACTGTTGACGAGTTTTGCGCAGAAAAAATCGCGAAGAGTAATTATAATTGTCAATAAAATAAAGTGCGAGATAAGATTCTTCTAAAGTTTCATTTTTGTCTCTAGGATATCGAGTTCTATTTTAGAGGCCCCCACCACACCTGGCCCCACGACATTAATGTGGTAAATCCGGCCCTGACCTTACATATTGGTGTTAAATTGAACACTTTAATGTAAAGTTATTAAAAATAAGAATGAAAAAGAAATTATTTTGGTATAAAAAAGAAAACAGAAAAGAAAACTTTGTTAAATTTTTAATGAAGTACTTCAGTATTTAACAATATTCTGTGTTACCAGACTCCTAACAATGTTTATGTTGAATTAGGTCCGAATCCTGTTTATTTAATTAAGCTTTAGACAGAAATACAAAAAAAATTCTAAAATTTGTAATTGTATAAGGATCAAATAACTATGACATCAATAAACTATGATTAATAAACTTTGATTAATAAACTATGATTAATAATTATTAGAATATTGCTATTTTCTGCACAAACAGTTTTGAATTCAATTACATCTTAAGCACTCAACCAAAGAGAAAGGCTTGCCAATTAATTGAAAATTCAACAACAACAACAAAATCGACCAATAACAAATTAATGGAAGCGAGGAAATGTTTGCATATTCGATAAACCAAAGAGCGATTCATTGCGTCTATGCGAGTTCAATGAAGCGTGTCTATCTCTGTTCTGTGTCTGGGAGTTTTAGTCAGTTTGATTAGCCGTCTCCGGCAGCGAACTTCCGCCCGAAAATGAGAATGTTTATTAAAAATGTTAACTTTCACATAAATTTCACAAGCACGAGCAGCGGCAGCAGCAGCAGCAGCAGCTGTTGGCTAAGTGGCCACACCCAATGCGACGCCATATGGCGGTGGACCCGCCTCCTTTGCTTCTTATGTACAGCGCAAGTGTAGTAGCGTCGTCCCGCTCTCGCTGCACACTTATTGGATTTGTCAGCTGTGCCACTCTGTCCCTCTCTCACAAACAGTCGGCCAATGTCAGCTCCGGAGCTGACTAATCGGCATGTGTCTGTAGGAGCAGCAACTGTTATTATATGCATGTGTGTGCGTCACAAGGTGATACAGCTTATTTGTATGTATGTATGTGTGTCTACAAAGTGGGGCTGCAGGCTGGGTGGTCTGAGCGAGTGAACCACTTGAAAGGCAGCTCCAGTTCCAGTTTGTTGCGATACTCAGCAGTTGTCTAAATGTTTGTGAACAGATGCTGCAAAGTGGGTGGCAGAGGGTCACCAAGAAAGGGGATGGGTTCAAGCGTTTAAAGGATGTCAAAAAAGATACATCAACTGCTGAATGCCACTGCATTGATTCTTATACCCTGTAGCCACAAGACATAAAAAGGGTTTCTTGGGCCGAATCATTTACTGCCACTTTATTATCATTACCTTATCGGGATGAACACTAAATAAATAATTATAAAAACCTTATTTTGAGGAATTTACATATGTCAAATATCTGTTCACATATATATGCAACAATAATGAAATCATATCTGTAGATGGCGACACAAATGGTCAGCTCCTCGAAAGGATTATTGGAGTATGTGTTTCTTGGAACCGAAGTTCTGCACTGAAAGGATTGATTGAAATAAAATCGTTTCTTAGTGTATATTAATAATATTCACTGTCGGTTGTTTCTGAAAAATATATTTATAAATATATACTTTCTTTATGCCTATATTTTTCCATTTTGTAGATAAGTATACATACATACAGGAGGTATATTTATTGTACAAAGGCATGTAACAATTGTAAGTTTTAGTTCCGGTTGCGCCGACCGGAAGCTTGACTTTTTTGCCCAAGAGCAAAAAACATTTTCGGTTCTTATGTGTACGTTGTGTTAAGTTGTTGGGAGTATGTGTTTCTGTGTGTGAATGGCAAATAGAAAGGTGACGGAGTAAATAAAATAAAGTACTTTACAAAGAAAAAGCAAAGCCGAGTTTAAAAGCTGAATAAACATGGTTAAAATAACACTTAAGTCTAAAAACGCGCAATGCTTGGAAACCACTGTGTTGTTGTCCATCGAGATCTCCATTGTTTATGGCTTCGCTAATGATTACGCAGTGCCTCGTTTATGACCCGCAGTATGTCGATCTGCAGATCTGTAAAGGCCACTGGCTCCAAGTTTGCGCTGCGAATCTTCATAGCCACGGCCTTAAAGAAAGCCCCAATCTCGTCCTCATCTGCTACAGCAGCAGGGCCAGCGGAGCAGATACCTCCCATAGGAAAGGCTGTCTGGCTAGGAGTTGATGGCGTTGTAGTACTCTGAAATCGAGTGCATGAAGATGTGGGCGTGTGCACTTCAAGCTTTTGTGTGTACTCGCTTCCGGATTGATGTTGCAGTTGTTGCGTCTCCAGGTTGCTTCCGGGTTTATTCAACTGCTCCGGTTTGGAGAGCTCATTGCTCACACTTTGCACGGCCATATAGACCTGGTCTTCGTCGTTTTCATAGCTGACAATTTGCTGTTGTTGTGCTGGTTGATCCGGTGTAGCCGTGACGTCCATATCCTCATCGTCTTCCTCCTCCCCATCCCCCTCTTCATCAGCATGCGTCACATCGCCATTGATATAGTTTTCGATATCCATTTCATCATAGCTAGCGACACAGAGCTCGTTGGGTTGTTGAACCTCCTGCTGTTGCTGTTGCTGCTGTTGTTGAGTCTGTTGCATGGAAATCGATAACTCTGCCTTGTGTGGACCCGTCAGCGTGGGAAGTGTTGGCATATTCAGCTGGGAGGAGCTACTGGGCGAAGCCTCTAAAGCGTTTGACTGTGTATCGACATGGCGAAGTGGGGATTGGGCCATATGTTCTTCAAGGTCGTTGACTGAATCGTGCTTGGGCAGCAGCAAGTTCAGCGCGTCACCATCCCTGAGAATCAGAATGAAACATAGCTTTACAGTCTAAATATTATAAGGTGCAGCTACTTACAAAGACTTTTGTTGAATATATTTTTGGAGGAAACCCAGAGAATCGTAGTGTTTCCAGCGTGATGTGGCGTCCATATGAGGCTGCGTCTTTAAACGTTTGTACTCGCGTGCATATTGATCTCGGAGAGCTTTCCACTTTTGTCGGCACTGCTTGACTGTCATTTAAATTAATCAAGTCTTGAGGAGATTATGCTATTTTATGCTTACCGGGCTTTTTAAGCTTTCGTGCTATTTCATCCCACACTTCCAGCTTCAGTTTGACATTGCGATAGTTCTGATTGCTGTAATTGTAGATCATGTCCTCCTGCTGTATCAGTGTGATCAGTTCCTTTTCAAAGTAGCTCTCTATGTTGAGAAATGTGTGTATGGGATCATCGTCCTCCTCGTCGGCATTGGATTGATGGTTGTGTGTCGACGACTGATTGACAGCATTTACACAATCCACAAGATCACTGTACAGCGTATCGCCAGCCGTCTCATGGTTATTATGCGGTGTTTCGCAGGTGACAGTTATAGCAGAACTGACTTCGTTGCCCCCTGCATCGGTCAAGTAGTTCCAGTTGGTGTCCTGCTGCTGCTGTTGTATGATCTGACCGGCTAAAAAAGCGGTCATCAAGCCTCGGGATGAATCAGTTTTCTTGTCAGCCACTGCTGTTATGGTTGCTGAAGTCGCCGTCTTTGTATTTGGTACAAAACTGCAGTTTTCCAAGAGCGAGGCACTGCTCTCCTCAATCTTAATATTGGGAAACTTGCTTGGCTCCGTGGAAAAAGATAAGTTTTGGCTGCTGCTGTTGTTAAAGGAATTGTTGGTGTTGGTGTTGCTGCTGATGGTGGTTTTAGTTGTAGTCTCAACGTGGTTGGACAGCGTCATTGAAGTCACAATGCCATTTCCATTTTGCGCACCTCTTGAGCGATAGCTGTTAATCCAAGCGGTTTTATTAGTCTCTTAGAGAAATTTATTGGCTTCACTTGCTACTCACTTTCGTGCCAGCGCATACGGACGGAGAAAGTCCAGTTCCTTAAAATACTTCCACTTGACGTTGCCTTTGGTATTTACTTTGGCGCGTTTCAGTTCGCGGCAATATTGGTCCCTCATTGCTTTCCATTTGGCCTTACACTGGGTGTCTTTAAGGGTTTTAGGATTAGGAGCAATCAATCTTAAACTGAAATAAAGATTTAAACTTACCTGTCCAGCCCACATTGCTGCCAATTTCACTCCACTTTTCGTCTTTGCTTTTTGTGCTTCTGTAATGTTGATGCTTCGGGTTATAGAGTGCCTGCTCTTGGGAAACCATTGAAATTAAGATCAGCTCCCTGGGTATGTTCGTCTCACTCTCGCACAGGCTGTCCATGGTGCTGAGATTCGCATGTTGCCCACTACTGGAAGTGCCCACCAGTGTCTCGGAGTGCTGCGTCTTTTCCTTCAGAATCTGGGACACATCGTCGGCTTTGGTCAACTCATTGTCCATGAGGCTGTGACTTAGAAATGGAAGTGAAACCCGCTTTATGTTCACAAGGCTATCGGTTTGTTGTTGGTGCTGTTGTTCCTGCATTTGGGCCACTCCGCTGACACATGGCAGTGTTTCCATTATACACTTTATTGTTAGTTAATGTGCCTCAGACTCATTTTGGCGTATGTCTTCCGGTAATTGGTAGAAAATAAATCCAGACTCTTGCAGATTTGTTGGTTTGGTGACCGAACAGCTGATTAAATGGCACGCGCAGCAGCTGTCGCAGATGTTATTATTATCGATATATTATCGATTATTAAATTTAAGCATGCGATATTCTATATGGTTATTAGCTATTTAATTTAATTTCATTTATTATGAATAATTTGATTCTGAATATTTTAATCGTTTGCTTAATGCATTAATACATTCACTTAACGAATTAAATTGTCGACTGCTTTGTTAACATAGCTGAAGAGGAGTCATTCTGTAAAGTGAGGAGTATTTAGATTAGTGTTGCCAACACTAGAATGTTAGTAATTGGCAATACTGTCCTTTGCGCATGTGCGAGCTGTGTATGTATGCGTATCGTTTTTATTGCTTTAAATTTTGTGCGCGAAAGTTTTGAATGTTGCGCAAAATTTGTGCTTTACCCTACGCTTAACAACTAATCCAATTAGTTAATTGCATTAGCTTCTCAGGTAATGCAGACTAAATCATCATAACAGTGTAAGCTAAACAATTATTTAGTTTGTGTTGTGACGGGTTCTAGGCTGGTCTTACGGTGTAACGGTTTCTAAATAATATTTTGAAAATCGTCAAAATCATAACAATAGTAGCAGATTTAAGTTTTTTGCTTAGTCATGCCTAAAATTGACCCAGAAACTCAAAAGCTCTACGATGAGATTAATGGCATGATACAAAAATTTAAGGTTTACTTATGAAATTATTTAAAATTAAAAAATAAATTCAGTGTCATATATTTTTAATTTGAAATCCACAGGATGATCAAAAGTCTAAGGCGGACTGCACACTTGGCGACAAGTGCGGTGATATGAGTGACGTCCCTAAGATCCGATTTTCTTCCAAAAAAATCCTCAAGGGTCACATTAACAAGGTCAACTCGGTGCATTTTGCTGGTGATTCGCGACACTGTGTCACTGGTTCTTTGGACGGCAAGCTGATCATTTGGGACACCTGGACAGCCAACAAGGTGCAGATCATCCCTCTCCGATCGGCCTGGGTAATGACTGTAGCCTTTTCCCCCTCGGGAAACTTCGTGGCCTGCGGCGGAATGGACAACCAGTGCACCGTCTATGATGTGAACAATAGGGATGCCTCTGGAGTGGCAAAGATGGTGCGTGAGCTTCTCGGCTACGAAGGGTTCCTTAGTTCTTGTCGCTTCCTGGACGATGGCCATCTAATTACCGGCTCGGGCGACATGAAGATGTGAGTTGCTCTTTTTCGGGTACTTTACTTCATGGGTAATAATTGCATGAACTTCATTTTAGTTGCCACTGGGACTTGGAGAAGGGCGTCAAGACAATGGACTTCAATGGACATGCTGGAGACATCGCCGGTCTGTCTATGTCACCCGACATGAAGACATACATAACCGGATCCGTGGATAAGACTGCCAAGTTGTGGGACGTCCGGGAACAGGGGCACAAGCAAATGTTCTTTGGCCATGACATGGATGTGTCCTCGGTTTGCGTAAGTCAACTAACCCCATGAATTCCGAACTAGTATCAGGTTTCAAATTTGCTCTCCTTATAGTATCACCCAAGTGGGTACGGATTCGCTTCCTGCTCGGAGGATCAGACGGCTCGGATGTACGACTTGCGGGCGGATCAACAAATCGGGCTCTATGAGCCTCCCCAGAAAAACACGGGCTTCACTTCGTGTGGTGTGTATTTCATTACTATCCATCTCCCTCTCCCACCCCCCCTCTTCCTCACCACTCCTCCCTCTAACAATTGCTTTCTTTGGCTTTGCTTTGACTATTGACAATTTTTAATCTGATTTTGTGCCCATTAGCTTTATCGACTAGTGGACGCTACCTAATGTGCGGTGGCATTGAGGGAAGTGTACACTCTTGGGATGCCATGAAACAGCGACACACAGGTATGTAAACCCTGGACTGTGGTAATCACTTGAATTCTATCGATTCTTTTCTCAGGCACATTGTCTGGGCATGAGAATCGGGTCACTTGCATCAGCCTCTGCCCCAATGGAATGTGTCTAGCCTCAACTAGTTGGGATCAGCAAGTGCGTCTTTGGCTCTAATTCGACTATTAAATCTTTCCTTCACTCCAAACCCACACTTGGTTCAATATATAGCTTTTAAATAATAATTACATACGTTGTAGCTTAATCCTCAGACCAGAACTTGGAAATAAAGACCATCAAATTAGATTCATTTTTATTTCCATCGTATAAAAAGGCGTAAATCTTTAACTTTACATTGAATTTGCAACTGTTTTTCTTTCTCTACCTATACCAAGGCAGTTTTTTTATTAAGTGACCCTCTGACCCTTGGTATGACAACTATTTGTCCTTTTGATGCAATGGGTATTTTGGCACGTTAAACTCCATTCGCTGATTACGTAGTATGGCACAATTTTGAAAAAGTCGAAACTTTGAGTATCTTGTAGTATGACACTCTTCGGAGTTTCCTTCGAGGTACATTTTCTTACGAAGGTCCCTGTAGAAAGGACGTCTTATGTGAGTTTTCTTGTAAATTTCTCGCTTGACCCAATCCATGATTTTGTAGTACCCGTATGGAATAGGGGTGCCCATGCAAGCGGTGCTTAGAGAAAATTTGGGAGGATAATAGTTCGTAATGGGTGTAGGGTTTACCGTAATTCCAGATCCGCGTTCATCACGTTTCTTTCTTTTGCTTTCCTCAACCATTTGAGTGCTAGTATTAAAGACGGTATTTCTTTGGTGATCTTGCTTTTCCAGATGCCCAGGTAAGACAACAGTCAAAGGAAGAGTTAAGGAACTTCCCATCAATGATAACTGTTTGAAAACTATTAATATACTAGTCTTTTGAAACTAAAATTGTAATGATTGCTTACAAATAAACCACTTAAAAGTAGGAAAACACAATAGTCCCGAATGCTTATCATCCTCATTGGGGTAACAGTTCTGTAAAAGTTCTTGTTTCTCTAAATTGTGTGTACTTTGAAGCTTTGTAGTGACGCAAAAAGCAAATTGTATTTAGTAGAGATAGATACCGCCCCCGCAAATTGTATAAAACCACTTTCATAACACTTAATAGGGATATGTGAACCCACCTATCTACTGCAATGTCAACTTCTACCCTAGAAATTATTAGACTCTAGTGGACCAGGAACTATAGCCTATAGCCCACATAGGACAAATTGGTAGAAAATTTGTAATTTTTGTGGAAAAGGCACACTATAATGTTGGAAGCTATTGTAGCTGTCGCAAGCAAATTCACTTATTATAGGTCATTTCTTGTATCCTGATTATATTTTTTCACATGATTGAGATATCTCAATCAAACTGACAAATCTATTTATATAAAACTGTTTGTCCTCACTGTCTGGCTAACTGACTGATTTACGCTACAGACCAAACCAAAGGTCCTATTCGGATAAAATTTTCACACAACATAGGTCTCATAACTTTATCGTGTAATAAGATTGAATTCGATGTTGTGAGCTTTGTTCTATACATTTCATCTCATCTTGATAATTTAATTAACAGGGAATATTCTTTACTTTTACTTCGTTTTAATTCATTACTATTACTTCAGTTTTTACTTCATCGAAAATTGATTTGACTCACGACTCGATTGTTCATGAACGATAAAAACAAATTAGCTTTATTACCGTTGAATATCGATATGTTTATGTTAAGTATTGCGATTATTATGTAAGCTATTTATGAAGCATCTGGCAACACTTGGTTTATCTGAATGTATTGATCATAGCTTAAGTTTTGCTTTTAGTTCTCTGTTAACCTTTCACAATTGAACATTGCTTCGGACCTTAATAAAGTCAAATGAAGTTTAGCTTATTATTTGATTCCCAACAGAGACCTGCAACGAGTATAAAAATTTCGATCATACTCGAACGATTACTAGTGATCGTTTTGTTCGAACAAATTTTATACTCGATCGTTTGTGTCCGAACCGCCAGCTTGATTATACTCGTTTTACTCGAGTATTTTACCGTTGAACAACATGTTGCAAGCAATTCACATAGAAACTTTTAAGAATTTGCATGAAATATTGTGATATTTTCAGCGATGGCACTAAAGAAAATGATTTGGCGGCGTTGAGAATATTTAAAAAAAAATTAATTTGCTTTGAATATTCTTTACGTTTATTTGCTAAGTTAATAAGCGTTGCTTTGCAAAAAACATATTTCTTTTGTGTTACAATAATCGATTCAAATTTTTTGGAATGCTTAACAGTTACACATAGGCGGGCTGACCTTTTGGAAATTCCCTTTTTTGGGCAGAGTATAACGATATTGTTTTTTGTAAAAGGGTTTAGCGCAATATGTACAGCAGGTAGTCTGACCCGTACGCTAGGCAAAGACAACAGTAGTGTACAATGAAATATATTTTTATAAATGACTGAAAATCTTAAAGGGAATCAAGGGTGTGTACGCTGTACTTTTTATAGTTGTCCTCATATTCCTATTTTCTAAGAAAATAATTCGTTTTATTTGTATTAATTAGTTTCTGTTAAACAAAAATATAAGCAAAATGCGTGGTATGACATACATATTAATACTTGCATGCACGCATACAATCAAACTAAGACGCGGGGCATTAGTGTTGTTCTCTGAAATGTTTCCCGCCGGAACTAGCTTTTTCTTATTTTTCAGATATTTAATTTTTTTACAGTTAATATTTTTATACTCTCTGCAAGAGAGAGTATATTGGGTTTGTGAAAAGTATGTAACAGGCAGAAGGAGGCGTGGCCGACCCCATAAAGTATATATATTTTTGATCAGCATCACAAGCCGAGTCGATATAGCCATGTCCGCCTGTCCGTCTGTCTGTCCGTCCGTATGAACAAACAGATTTCAGAGATGGTAAGAGCTACAAGTTCGAGTTTAGTCAGTATCGACTCGATATTAAGTCAGTCAATACAAGAATCTTTTTTTTTTCGATGTCACGCTCCATTCGCCCACAATGAGCAAAAAACTAGATATATCTCGTAAAAAATTGATGTTTTAGGCGAATATCTCAATAACTGTGGCACTTAGGAACACCAATTTTGGTATGCAGGTTCCTTGAGACGGCATAAATGCATTGTAATTAACAATTACATAATTAAATAATTAGACTGCCACGCCCCCTTTTCCCACAAGAAATAAAATAATTTTCAATGCCGATTTTAAGGCGTATGTTCTTATCGTATAGTATTGTTATTTCACAGTCGTTTGAAGACAAAATTTATCAAACTATCCTGAAAGTTGCATATAAATCGGACAATAAAAAACAGAGCTAGATACGTAACAAAGTTTACAATTAAACACAATTTCACTGCCTGTGTGCAAGCGAGACAGAAACATACAAACATGTAAGCGAGCGTTTTCGCTGCTTTCTAGTGGCAGCGCTGCCCGCGAATGCTGGCTGTGCCGACCAATTGTATATGTATAACATATACACACATACATATGTGCGTGCATACTTAGATTGATGTTGTAATAGGTTGGTATAGGTACTACCTATACATGGTTTCTTCCGAAAGATTCTTTAACTTCAGCGTGCTGCTTTACTGCATCAGTTGGAAACCATCCTGGCCAAAAATAAACTCACTCCTTAATAGCTAATCCTATTGTACCATAAAAACCATCTACTCAAATTTGTACCCATGTCACTTATATATAGATTCAAACGCTTTCCGAGCTTAATTGTTTTTTTCGTATATTTTTTATATTTTTCTTATAAAAAATACTTATATAATTACAAAGATATTTTTAGCTGCTGCGATTTTTGGCGCGGTGTTTTGTGAAAAATGTATTTTGAAGAGTACAAAGAAGCAGCAAAGGTTTTGTTTTTTTTTGTTCTTTAGTGTGTGTGTAAATTAAAACAAATCACTTTATCATTCTGAATATTAAGGGAAAAGGAAACAACAGGTGGAAAACAAAACGAGTTGTAAAGTAGACAGAATATGAAAAATAAAAAAAATGCATACAGAAAAGCTAGAGTGTAAAAAAGAAGACTTTCATAAATAACAAAGGGAAAAAGAAATTTAAGAAAAGTATATAATAGAATAGGATAGGATAGAATAGAAAAGACAATAGAGAAAAGTTGGATACGCAAATATTAGCACTTGGATAGAGTGACATTGTGTAGGGTGTTTTTTAGTTTATCAGACTCTCGGTTGAACTACAATTGAGTTGTTCTCTTGTTGTTTGAAGAAAGAAGGAAATAGAAAAGAGAGGGTTGCCAGATGGCTCTGGCTACCCGGCTACAGTGCTGCTACCTAAACGGAGAAGCCATCGCCGGTGGGATCTAAGATCCAGGGATAGTTGTTGGGACACTCCATGCACGTGAACAGGCGCAGGGTCTCGCCGGGAAGCTCCCTGGTAGTCAGGGGGCAGGCGTTGGGAAGGGAGCAGTAGGGCTGGCCCTTGACGTCACACTTCTCCTTCCACTCCTGGAAGTCGCGCAGAGAGTTGAGCTCTGTGGGATTCTGCATCCACTGAATAACCTGCAAGTTGGTCACGAAGAACACATCATTGCGACCCAACATCTCTTCGATGAACTTGATCAGTTCGTCGCGATACTCCTTCTTGGACTTGAGCCACGAGGCATGGAAGTGGAGACCGAGAGGAGCACGGTTGCTATTGTAGTGACGGTTGAAGTTGTGGCGCAGGAGCCTAGCGAACTGCTCTCCGGAGGCTACGTTGGAGCACGAGTCAACCATGTGGCAACCAGGGAGTGACTCGTCGAAGGTGGGATCGTCACGACGATCTAACTCGTTCATGACCATCTCCCAGACGGGATGGCTACGCGAGGGGCAGTTGTGGGCATTGCCGTTGCACTTGTGGGGCATGCGGAAGTACAGGGTGTACGGCCAGATGGGCACGCGGCCCAGGGAGGCAGTGATGGAGGCGTCATACACGAAGAACTGGTCAGCCATCATCTCGAACTGCTTGTTTCCGCCCACACGCAGGTAAGGAGCCCGCATTCCGATGATAGATCCATCCGTAATGTTGGCAAAACGTTCCACAATCAACCGGGAACCGGCCATCTCGGCAAGCCAGTCATCATAGGTGCCGGCGGACCAGTAATTAGGGTCATCCTTGTGGGTCAGCGAGAAAACGGAGATCTCATGACCACGGCGGTGCAGATCCTGGACAGCCGAGTAGTTGGTGTACTTGTGGGAGACGAAGAAGGTGCCCTTGATGGAGCAACCATTGGGGTTCTGGCGTTGTCCGTTGAAGATGTCCTCGTAGAGATCAATGTTGTCCACATTGACGGCTCCGTTGAAGGTAATGGTGATCATCTGGGGCACCTGCTGGGGTTCAATGCCTCCAGGAATGCGGGTTCCATCAGCAGAGCAGAAACAGTCGGGTAGAGCACACTGAGTTGGATCGCACTCTGGTGCACGGTTGGGATCTTCATCGACAGCTGAAAGTACATCGAGTACATGGAGTTGAGCACATCAGTCCCACTTATCCCTGATCTATAGTTACTTACTGCAGGCATTCTCATCGGACTCATCCTTGCAGTCGGGCTTGCCATTGCAGAATAGCTCCTTGTCGAGGCAGTCGCCATCGCCGCAGGACAGCTTACCCTCGGGGCAAATGGGCTCATCCGTCTTCAGGATGGGCTTCACCTTACGAGGCTCTGTAGGATTGGTAAAAGGGTTTCAAATGTTAACAAATGTCTGGAACTTCTCTTCACTTTAAGTCTGTTAGTGACATCAAATGTCTAAATTTTGAAATGAGAATGTGAATGTGATTGAGAATGGGAATGAAAACTATACAGGTTAAAGGTGTGAGGTGTGGGGTGTGAGGTATGAGATTGTGAGGTAGATTAAAGGTGTTGTTTTCTAGCATGTGGTTTAGTTGGAAAGAGGATCCAAAGTTCACAATAACTATTACTACATAAATACGTCTACGTGTGGTTTGTGGTGTCTAGTGGTCTAGTGGTCTAGTTGGAGGCAGTCTGTACACTTACTCTCTTTCTCATCGCAGTTAGTCACCTTGGCCTTCCAGTCGCAGGTTTGTTTAAAAACATCGAAGGCCAAACCGGAGGGGCACTGAATTTCTTTCAGACCCGACTTTGTACATCTAAAAAATAAATTTTTGGGTTGTTTGGTTCACACTTTCTTTTGGCTGTTTTTTTTTCTGTTTGATTTTGTTTGTGTTTTTTTTTTTTTTATATTGTTTACGTTTTGTCTCTTTCTATACTGTTCTTCTTCTAGCTAACAGAACTTTGGTACTTATTTTCTTGGCTTTCCCAAAACTTTCGGAGCATGGGGGTGGGATTGTTGCTTGATTTATGCAGTCACTCGATCGGTTTGAATTCGGTTTAGTTACAGAGGGACGCATAATGAGGTACATGATATGCGCACACACAATGAGATAGTCAAAGACAAAGACACAAAAAGTTATAGAGAAATAGAGAAAGGTAAAGAAGGAGGTAGAGATAGGGAGCGAAAGAGGGAGACGTTACAGGAGAGAAGGTTATACAAGCTGAAGGACGAATACTGAGCTCATTTGAAGTATTCTTTTTGGAACTTGGCTCAGCATCTGGACTCGGACACGCCCACTTACTTTCAAGTATATCGCAATTCTTGACATTCGTCTTCCAATCGCACAGTTGGCGTATAACATCAAACGCCAAACCGCCGGCACAGCGGATTGGTGCCAAGCGACTAGTTCCATCTTCTCCGGCACTGTCGCACCTTTAATATGAATTTTATTTTTTGTTTGTTCTTTTTTTGTATCCAAAACAATATAAACAATATGTAAACAATGTACACAATATCCCCAATCTTCATCGTCTTGTGTAATTAAATCGGGACTCCCCTCAGTCCAGGTTAATTGACCTATATGCTCACCTGAAAACTTCACGGCAATCACCTTCCGTGTCCCTACGGAAGTATTCATCAGCAGGACGATCGGCACAAAGTTCTTCGATATCGTCTTGTGCTAAATGGTAGAATAAAAATATTTGAATTTAATACTTAATCGATTGAAGTTAATTTGATTAAGTCTTTAGCTTTTAAATTAATTTATAATATTAATTAATAATAATAATAAAACATTACATATAAAAAATATTTAAATTCATATTTTAAATATTAAAATATGCAATTATTTTAAAAGTTAAATTTGGTGTATTAGTTACAATTAAATATTTATATGTTTGTTAATGTTAAATATGTTTATTAAGAGAAAGTTGAAATTTACTACAATTAGTCATTAATTTAATTCATAAAATATCTATTTAATTATTTAAATTGGATATTGTTAATCAGCTCGAAACGTCAAAAGCCTGCTCGTGCTTTTGGCTTAAACACCAGAGGTGCTAACTGCACCTTAGACGGTGCTAACCGGTTTGATTCAAACAGCTTCTAAAGTCAAAACAACTCTCGATTTTGTTGACTTCGTTGGAATCTAACGGACATTAACTCTGGCTGTATCTTTCATCTCGCAGAGTCGACAAATGAAATCGAAAGGGCAAACGAAAGCTGCGCTACAAAAAGTATAGCTCAACCAGGGTGTGAGTGTGTGTATGTGTGTGTGGGTTTGTGTGTGTGTGTGTGTTTGAGTGTGGGGGTATGTGTGTTTGTATAAGTGTTTATATTTTTCTGCCAATGAAGCATGTTGTTTATCTTGGTAAGGTGTCTCAGCTGAAGTTGCTGGTGCTGCTGCGAAACTGGTTTGAGTATTGGCTAATATTTGTTGCTGCTCATACATATATGTATGTACAAAGAGGAGTACGCGAAACCCGTTTGCAGTTAAGCTTCAACAGTATTGCATAAAATATACGGATTTGTCCCGTCTTGTCTCGACTCGTCTCGACTTGCCTCGACTCCTCCAAAAATAATAAACGGAACTAATCGCGATCATATCCAGAGATGCCTATGCTAATTTTTATGGACAGCTCGAGCTTTGTGGTTGTTTTTGTTGGTATCAAGTTGTTGTTGTTGCTTTCTTTTCTGTCCTCTTGCCACAGTTTTTTGTATATTTTTTTATTTCTGGTTTGATGTCGCTCAGGAAACTATTTAACTTGCATCATCGTCTTGGACTTGTTCACTACTTGTTCACTACTTTTAGTATTTTTGCCATTGCATGTTGCTAATGATTTTGATTTACAACAAATTTATCACTTGTGGTAATTTTTCTTGTGTTGCCTTTAACCGCATGCATATTTGCTGTTTTGCCTTGGCTAACGACCGAGGTGACTTTTCTTTTTCTCTTTGTTTTGCTGTGTTTTCCTAACCTTGTGCAAGAAATAAATTCAGTTTCTGCTTATTCAGTTGGCAAAGGTCAAGTGGGCGGTTTGCCAACGTGGCCAGCAACTTCTTCAAGTCTAACTAAGCTTATTATAAGAGGAAGAGAGATAGATAGCGAGAGGGGGATGTTTGATACTCACCAGCTACGAGGCAGAACAGCAAAACGCTAAAAAGTGGCCACAAACGCGCCATGACTGCAAATTCAAAAATCGAACAAATTTAAAATTAGCAAAACTTCACTTTTTTTCCAAAGCACATCATAGCAAATTTTATGTGTAGGTGTATGTGTGTATAGGTATGTAACTGGAATTTAAATTACTTGTAGCGCTGAGCAAATATTGAAACGACAGCGATACGCTGGTTAGAGGACGGCGAGTGAACGGAGGGCACTCTTCCAATACACAGCCACGCTTACACTAGGTGTTGTCCGCTGGCAACGAGTTCTATTTATTAAGCTGTGGTGTGTGCGCCATTTCGGGCTAAGTGTGGTGAGTTTCGGACGGGTTGCCGACGGCGACGCCTGCGCCGACTACAGCGACAGCGACAGCGACTGCGGCTGCGCTTGCGCGACTTGAAGCAGAGCTTTTTTCGGAGGGGAAGTACAGACGACAGTGCGGCGATGCTTTGTGGAACCCATTTCGAAAATGCCAAGGCGGCTTAAGCTCGACTTGACAGAGAATATGTGTGTGTTAGTGTGCGTGTGTGTGTGTATTAGTGTGTGTGTAAGAAGAAAGGTTAATTAGCTGCCTGAAATGGTGTGCGTGTGAGCAGGGCTTGGTCTTTGTCTGGAGCTGCACCTTTGACTGGTAAGTGGGCAGCGCTGCGCACCCACTGCATCGGGGCTGTCAACTCGATTGCATAAATAAAATCTTCGCATCAATCAAAGGCTGACCCTGAAACAGCCTCATGACTCTTTGTCATCCGACGTGATTCTACAAGAAAATATTGAGCGTAACGAGAAATCTCGATTTCGTAACTGTTTTTTCTTCTTTTTTTCTCTTTTAACTCTTTTATCTTGTCTTCTTTGTCGCTTGGCTTTACACGTTTTCTCGATGTCGCTTCTTTATGTTGTGTGTGTTACTTTTTATTTTCACCCACACTCGTTTGGCATGACAATTGGCCAAGACGCAGCCACATAACACCACCTGCATTTAAACGCCTCGTTTTGGCCGCTTTCGATTGCCGATTCCGCTCACACGTTGCGCGTTAAATTCTTGTTAACGTAGCTAAGACTTGGGACAAAAAGGTTAATAAACCTCCTCCTCCTCCTCCTCCTCCGACACCGACTCCGGCAAAGACACCGAGTTCGACTCCGACACCGCCTCCATCGAGTGCTTTCCAGCACAGGCTGGCAGTGCTTAAGTTGGCGCTGAGTCACAGACATTAAACTCAACTTTACATGACTTTATTTTATTAGTCTTCTTTTTATTTTTATCTGGCTTTCTTGGTTTTCTTGTGTTTCTGGTTTCTGGTTTCTGTTTACCTCTTAAATTGCTTGAAGATCACGAAATTTTAATTAATGGCAAATTGATTATGCGTCTTTCAGTTTTGCAGTCTCGCCTCGTTACGTAATTACGTAGCCAGATGCAGGCAGACCGTCCCCGAACCAAGCAAAAGGGCTGCGTACCTGTCTGCGTTCCAAGCAGCCTGTTATTCAATAACATCCAATACCAACAGCTAAGAGCTCAGAGTTATAATGATATGTATGGCATATATAACATATACTTGGATATTTGCACATTTGCGAAAATCAGAGCATGATTCCGGATGCGAAATAGTTTTGGAAGTTCCACATATCTAGAAATTAGTTAATGGTGTTTTCTGGTAATTGTCGGATTTTATTAATTAGCCGTACTTCAACAATAATAATGAAACTGAGAGCCTAGCCATGAAAAGAGTTTGAATAACCATAAATGTTAATTTAAAGATTGGTTATGATTTGCATTACTTTACTTAACAAATTATGATTTATTACAAATTTTACAACATAGAGTGATACAGGAATTGAATACCCTATAATTGATACCATAACAATTATCACACTCTGTACTCAAAAAGAGTACAGGGGTCTATTAGGCTTGTCAGAAGTGAAGTGTGCCTAAAAGCAGAAGGTGGCATTTCCGACCCTGCAAAGTATATAAATTCTCGAGACGATATTGCAATGATCGTATGAGCGTCCGTCCGTTATAACACCTGGATCTCAGAGACTAAAGAGCTAGAGCCACCAAATTTGGAATAAAAGTCTGTCAATTTGTCGATCAGATCAAGTTTATTTCAAATGCGACGGCATTACCAAATTTGTTCCAGGTCGGGCAACTATGTATATCCTACTTCTTCCTATACCTCCCCAAATTCTTTCCGGATCGGACAACTACATCCGCTCGCCGGTAACCTTTCTTAATAGTATTACAAGATCTTTAGTAATATTTTAATAAGTAAAATTACCAAGATCTCTATTAGTTTTTTTGTATTCAACTAAATTTTTAGAAATCAAGATGGAGTTTGATAGAAATTGACGACAGCGGACTCCCAAAAAAGGCATCCCAGCCCTGTATGTATTCTTGGACATTCTTAAGCCCGAAGTCATTCTGTTTACGTTTATTTTTTTTTTAAAGATTTTTGGCCAATTAGCCATGACAAATACTGTATTCAATTACTGAACTTCAATATTAACAACAAATATTTACTCTAACATATTTGAAGAGAATAATAAATGGTATTTGTACGATATTTTTATAAAGTGCGAATATTTTCTGCATTTATTTGTTCAAAACTCTGCATAAGAAGACGAAGATTTTTGGTAATCTGTCAATATTTGATTGAATCATTTGACTTGCAAATAATAAGGAAAAACATCGAATAGACCATTGAGTGATCGCTTTGTGTATTATATTAAATTTTATTAAATAAACTGATTTGACTTGAAGGTTATATTAAAATATCGCAAAGGTTGAAACTCAAATCATTTGCTTAGTTTTTGGTTGACACTTTGATTGAATTATTGCTGGACAGTTTTCCTTTATTTCCTGAAAAATTGTCACTGATCGGGTGGTCAGTTCTGATCTGTCAGTTAGTCAGTCAGTCAATCAGTCGTATTGCCGTCAATTAAAGTGCCTTTGACATTGTTTAGAAGGAGTGTCTAAAGAGTATATGTGTATATATTCAATTTATGCGATATTCGAGTTTCGAGTGACTGCATAGTTATTTCCTGAACTTGAAAACGGGTTTGTTTCGTACTAGAACACGGTAGAAAAGGAATAATTGGCAAAAAAAAACTAAAACGAAAAGAAAGACAAGAAATCAAGCCGGTTAGCATGGCGTATGAGTGATTTGTTGCTAGAGCATTCTTGAAATTGTTGCTCATTACAATTACGTTTTAATTGTGTTGGTCAATTAACATTCAATTCACTTTATGGCAGACAGTAAAGCCAATCTAAATATTAAAACTTTAAAATACAGATACATTTCAGTGTACATATTTATGTACATAGATATATGTCAGTGTATAGAAGATGCCACAAAAAGTTGATTACCTTCTCTGGCAATTGTTGTTTGCACTTTTGTTTTACCTTTCGTTTTATTTTTCTCTCTTTCTTTGTATTTCTCTTTTTCTTTTGTTTTGATTTGCTTTTTTTAACTTTGATAGTTACAATTAATTTTAGTTGGCAACGGTTTATACACTCTGGTGATATAATCGCCCATATGGCATTTGGCCATATGCTGATAATTATTATTATTACTTTTTTTTAATCAACTGTTAAACTGGTTTTTCAATTAGAGTGAAAATGTTGATGATGGCACCTCCACCGATCGACGGCATTGAAATTATTTTTTTCAGAGAGTGAAAACTTTTTTGTTTTTTTCTTTTTGGATGGATTTACATAATTTGTTTAGTCAAGATTGCCCTCAATTATGCCGTTGTGGTTTGATTTTGAGTCTTATAATATTTTATAGATATAGACTTGGAGGCCCTTCGTTTGCCAAAAGATGATCGAAACAAATGAGTTGACACATTTAAATTAATAAATTACCATTACACATAATTATTACCGCAATTATGAAAAAATTGATAGAAATTACCATTTTGGTAGAAACCGTTTAAGAAAGAAAAAAATTCAACATTCATCAATGATTGGATCGAGCGAAAAAAGAGAAATTGCTGTCAAGAAAACAGAAAATTGTACAAAAATGGAATTGCTAATGAAGGAAATGTTCGACGGGCTCTTAACCTGATGAAGATGAGCCTGTAAACAGTAAATGGTAAATGGTAAACTATAAACGTTTAACTGTAAACAGTAAACTGTGGATTGTGGACTGTAAAAGAAATGTACAAACATAATAAAAAAGACACACAAGTTGCATAAGTCGATCACCCTTGTACCCTTTGACTGCTTTCCTACGATACACACCAATCTCCGCTGATCTTCACCGATCTCCTCCAATCGCGTCCTATCGAACTTATACAAAGCAAACTTTAACGATTCAATCCAATCCATTTCATTCCAAACCAAACCAATTTGAGGAACTCAAATGAGATTTATGGCGAGTAGAGAGATGCAATGACACTCGAGACCCAAAGAAAACGAAGTTTCTTTTTGGGTTTGGTTAGGGTTTTGGTATTTAAATATGGGAAACATATTTAAGTGTTTGTCTTTCAGTTTGCATCGGTCAGTTTACACTAAAAAGTGTGTTCAGTTTCATCATGCAATCAGTGATCTTTTCATGTATAAAATGTCAACTTAAATTTCTATTTGTTTCTTCATAATTCTCCGTAGGGTATCTCAGTTTTTAATGGGTCTCACACGCAATCACAGCAACGCCCAGAAGACCAAGTCCACTCCATTTCCTTGAAACTAGTCTGACCACCTGATCAGCTCATTTGTGGTATATACGTCATATTTCCAGTTAACTGAACACTAGGAAGTATACAGTAGTAATTTCTTGTGGCGTCACTGTCAAATCTAGAATACTCAGAAACACCTACATTTATGCATTCATTAACTGAAAACATTTTACAGTGGATCAAAATTTTTAATTTTATTTGGTTTCTTTATGGGAATAGTTTTTAAATTTCTTAACTAGCAATACTTAAATGTAGAATAAAAACCTTTTTTTTTATTTTTCATAAGCTAATCATAAGTTTTTAGCAGCAAATTAAACATTTTTATCTTAGCACATTTAAAATGTATTCGGATTTTTAAGCTTTAACTCGTATACGTGGGATATCGACAGTTTAATTTACTTCTTACTTTTTCGTAAGGCTAATATTTATCGCAACTTTCCCACTGTGCGTTCGCTGCTCATGTGCAATTTATGCAAATTGTTCACTTTGCAACTAGTTCACCTCACCTCAGCAAAAGTAAAAGTTTGTCAACAAACACACACACACACACACACACACCGCAGCCACAGAGAAAACTTGTTTTCGAACACAAAGGGTTATGCCAAAAACATGTTGGGAATTTTAGCTAACATAAGTTATTACCTCATCTCAAAAGTGATGGAGATCAGTCAAAAAACTTCTTTGAATAAAGGAATAAATGCACGTTGTTTTTTTAATCTTCCACACTGATCACATCCCAATTAGTATTCAAGAAGTTTCTCTAAATCCAGAGTTTGATAATCCTGACCAGCCTCAATAAGTGCTCAGATCAACTGGTGTGATAAAGTGGCTACACAGCATCTACTAGTCGAGCATACCCTGTTACCATGTTACCCTGTTTACGATTTTCGCAGTCTTTGATGCCGCTTACCTTGATTAGTGATAAAACTTATTTATGCGTTGAAAATTAGCAACAAAGAAGAAATAAAAAGAAGTATTTTGCTATATAGGTATGTATGTATGTATGTATGTATGTATGTATGTATGTGTGTGTGTGTGTTTATTTATGAGTGTTTGTGAAGGTAGATTGCTATATTTATTTATTAATATATAAAATTGTGTAAACACCCGTATTATTTTGGTATTTCCCATCTTAATAACCGAAAGTAGCAAAGTATAAAATTATTTATCAACAAGTGTATGTGTATGTGTGTGTGTATGTGAAATTATGTGTTTGGGTGTGGCTGTGTGTGTGTGGGTGTGTTTGTGATTTGGGATGACTGTGTACAGTGCCAGGTAGGGATATCGAAAGATTCCCCATGAATTAAGAATCTGTTGTCAAGTCTGAACCAAGATCCATTTTTGCTCGAATAAATTAGCAAAATATTGTTATTATGCCTCAAATCTAGATTTTAAAATTAGTATTAACTATATTTATATGTATACATTTAAATATATATATGTACATTATTCTTAACCGGTTGCTTCACGTCAAAACCTGTCTATGAAATTAAAATAAATGAAAAAAACTTTGATTTACATATGAAATAATGCACAAGAAACTGAAATCGAAACTGAAAACCAAAAAACCAAAAAAGCAGAAATAAAAAAAAGCAAAAGCCGAAATCTAAAACGCGTTTGTTATTCAAATTTTTATGCTTTTTTTGGGATAATTTAAAACTGGTTAGTAAGTCAGTAGGTAGCGCTCACAAATTGGGTTGATTGTAGTTGTTGCTGCTGTTGCTGTTGTTGTTGTTGTTGTTGTTTTTACTGTTGTTGATGTTGCCATGTTGTAGAGAAGAAATAGTTGCTAATCCCATCAAAAAAACACATCGAATGCAGTATAATAGGTTTTTTATGGATAACTTTACTTACGATTAGCATCTCAAAATAATCAAAATGATGAAACATATTTTAAATTTCTTGTTTTTTCTTTTTCTTCTTTTATATATTTTTTTCTTTTTAAATTGTCGTTTTTAATTTTTATTAGGTATTTTTAAATATACACATACAAATTAACGTAAAACTACCAAAATCAGTTTCTGCTTGCAGTTTTCATCTTCATCTTGTTCGTTTCTTGATAATATTGTTGTAACTGTTTGGACTGTTTGTTTTTTTCTTCTTATTTTTCTTTTTTTAATAACGTAACACAGCAGAGACTTAGCCAGGCGCGTTTTGTGCGCGTTTTAAAACGCCTCGCAGTCAAAAATTATAAGTATAACGTATAAAGTCTTGATTTAATTGAAAAAAATAATAAAAACATGGGTTTTAGGACTGTAGGACTGTAGGACTGTAGGAATTTGGATTAGGGCTGCTTGGGTGCTAACGATCTCTCTCTCCCTTTCGCTCTCTCTCTTTTATATATATAAATATATATATCTTTCAGACTGACTTAGAAGAAACCATCGCCAGTGGGATCATTGACCCATGGGTAGTTATTGGGGCAGCGGACGCAGGTCTGGAGATTGATGGTCTCGCCGGGAACCTCCTTGGAAGTCAGCTTGCAAGTGTTGGGTACCCAGCAGGCTGGCTTACCCTCGACAACACACTTCTCCCTCCAGGGCTCGAAGTTCTTGACCTCGCTAGTGGTACGTGGGTTTTGCATCCATTGTATCACCTGGGTCATCGTAACAAAGTACACATCATTGTGGTTGGCAAGGATCTCGTCGATCCAGTAAAGGAAGGCATCGAGGAACTCGGGATTGTTCTTCAGCCAAGCGGCATGGAAGTACAGTCCCAAAGGAGCACGATTCTGATCGTAGTGACGATCGAAATTGTGATTGAGGAAATTGTAGAACTGATCTCCAGTCAGGATATTCGAGCAGGAGTCAACCATGGCACAGCCAGGCAGGTACTCGTCGTTTGCAGGATCCTCGCGACGATCCAGCTCATTCATGACCATCTCCCACACAGCATGGGACCTCGTGGGGCAGCTTTGCAGATTGCCGTGACAGCGGTGGGGCATGCGGAAGTACATGGTGTAGGGCCAGAGTGGAGGGTTTGAGAGAGGAGCAGTGATGGTGGAATCATAAAGGAAAGCCTGCTCCTCCATCATCGTGAACTGGTTGTTTCCGCCTACCCGGAGGTAAGGAGCACGTACACCCACCACCGAGTTGTCTGTGATGTTCGCGTACTTCTCAATGATGATCCTCATTCCGGCCATCTCCTTGGCCCAGTCATCGACGGTGGCATTCGACCAGAAGCGTTCCTCATCATTATGCGTGATCGAGTGCACCGCGATCTCATGACCCTTCCGGGATGTCTCCTGCACCGCCGAGTAGTTGGTGTACTTATGGGAGATGAAATAGGTGGCCTTAATGTCGCAGCCATTGGGGTTCTTGCGGTTCTTGAAGATCTCCTTGTACAGTTCAATGTTGTTGTTGTTGATGGCGTCATCGAACGTGATCGTGATCATCATGGGAACATCCTTGGCGGGTAGGTCCCCGGGAATCGAGGTTCCATCCTCCGAGCAGAAGCAGTCGGGTAACACGCAGACCACGGGATCGCAGGGCGGAGCACGATTTGGATCGTTGTCGATATCTGTAATTTTCGAGAGAAATATACAATAATAATCCAGAAATTAACAGTCGGCATTATTCGATCATTCGGTCAACCATATAAAATAATTTTAAAGTAAATAATTTATTTAAATTGATGGGTAAAATTTAATTTGGTGTAGGTTTAATAAAAAGTGTTGGACAAAAATTTGTATTCTGTTAACGGTAAAGTTCAATCAACCTTATGGATAGTATTTTAAACAATTAGCCAACTGTACATGGGCCACTCGGTTAGTTCGGTTCAACGAACTGGGCTTGGAAAAGCCAAGCCAGGTATGGTCGGATGGAAAACCGCCGTCACCAAAACGCAAAGTGAATGGAAAATGTCTGCACAATTTGAGTATCTTTATTTTTGTTTGCTTTTTTATCATTATTATTGTGAGTTTTTCTTTTAGCCAAGTGTTCGTCGTCAATCAAGCGAAGAGCTGGTAACATAGTTGGTAACCGAGTTGGTAACTGCTCAGGTATGCAGTTAACGTTTACGTTTACATTCACCTGGCCCTAGTCTAGGCCGAAGCGAAGAGTCAGTCCTCAGTTTTCAGTCCATTTGAGGAGACGTGTGTCTTCTGTAAATACATTCCCATTTCTCTGGCCATCCACGTGTTTACCATTCATTCGAGGCCATATGTAAATGGCCAATATACATTTTCATATTATTGTCAGTCATTAAGCCTTGCACTTGCTTTGTGCCACTTGTACCACTGCTCTCTTTGTCCTAAATCAAATGCGAAAGTTTTAAACAATAAAATTTCTTGACGTAATTTTAGTTTGGCACTTGGCTAAGTGAAATGCCATCAAGACACGCAAAGGCCACGCAAGAAAAAATAAAAACAGTTTAAAACAAAACAAATCCGAAATGAAACTATTTTTTTATAAGTTCCCGAAGCGGTTTTTGCAAGTAGGTCGCACCCGGCTTTTGTCTCCGGCTGACCTTTCCACACTCGAATCCCCCCTGAGCCCCACTGCCAGCCGGTTAACTGTGGTAGGCATTTCTTGTTACCAATAATCCGTCGTTAAAGCCAAGTGTTATGTCATCGCAATTCGCAAATCGCACTTCGAACCGGTTATTATATATTCCCTGGCATTTAAAACAACTTTAGGGCTTGTCTCCACTTTTCATTCTCCACTCTCGAGACTTCACTCTCCGCTTTCCGCTCTTCACTCCCCATTCCTCAGTCTTTGGTTTCCCAGCAATTTCTTTGTCATGCTTTTCTTTTTGTTGTTTATCTTATTTTGTTGAATCTTGTGTTTTTGCTTAAGGCCATCAGCAAGTTTGCTCATTGAGTCGCGTACGAGAAGATATTTTTAGCTAAAAACACCTGAAGATTACGCGATTGAAGTGCTAGTGGCCCTTTTTAAAGCTGGCTTAAACCAGGGGTTCAAATCGAGTTTTAAAATTGTTTTTACTCATAAGGAAACTGCTTAAAAAGAAACAAAAAAGATACTTTGCTACAAAAACTTTACTTTTATTGGGGTTCCATTACAATTTGACTTGAAGAGTATCTTCCCCATTACTCTCAGCTTTTTCTAAATTTTAAGCTCGATTTCCGATCTTGTGTTTTGATCGAATTACAAGATATATTTTCCTATGTGCTCAACACATTTTAAATTTCATTTAGGACCACAATGTCGTTCTTATAGTCTTCATCGGTTTATTAATTAAAATATTTAATCTCCTACTACTTTGTGCCGAGAAGAGTACAGGGTATCTTACTCGATTTGCTGCATTTGCTTTATGTCTATTGGGGGCCATTAAAATTGGCTAATATAGTGCCTTCCTTATTGCTTCGACTTTTAATGAGTTAACAATTCAGTTTGAAATCGTTTACAAGTAAATGCTTCACTGGTCGGAGTCGTGCAAGTGCGCACATTGACCAAGACACGATCTATGATCTGTAATCTACGATCTAAACATAGAAAGATGTGGATGAAGGCCTTAGAACTGGCCATAACTGCTTAAGGCTAAGTGTCGTTACTTGCTGAATTTTGTTTGGCATTTGATTTGTTCGTTAATGCACATTTATATGCGGTCGTCTCTTGAGAAATGTCGGCTTCGTGTTTTGCAAATTATTAAGGTTAGCTCAGGTGCGAATAGGAGAAGAAATAAATAAAGAAATAAAAAAGCAAAAGCAATGGCAACAGCAAAGGCAAAGGTAGATACAAAGAAAGACTCAGCTGAGTTGTTATTTAAAATTAGTTGCGCTTTTTAAGCTGCCTAAATAATGGTAATAAAAATATAATAATAATCATAAATAAATAAATAAACAAGCTTTTGTTGTCTGACTTTTTGCAATTGCTAAAAATACAACGATTTAAACCGATTATGTAATGTTAATTTACACATGAATCGAACTGCCTTTCGGAATTGACTACGGTATTGGGTATTCGTTTTTAGTAATCGTTATTCGTTATTCGGATTCGGATTCGGATTCGGTAGCTCTACTCCATGCTGAGAGCGCTTGCTTTAGTTTTTATTTCTTTTAAGTCCAAGGTTAACATTAATTATTAATTTATTTAACAAACTTCAATCCAAAACTCAAATCAAATTGATGATGCAAAGCGATGCAAGACCAGTTCAGCTCAGATCAATACAGCCCAGCACACTTTTTTCTTTGTTTTTTTTTGTTTTTGTTTTCTACTTTGCTTTTTACCGATGAGATCAGCTCAAAGTTCGTTTCATGTCACACTTGACATTTCCCTCAAAAAAAATAATACACACAAATATTAAAAAAACAAGAGGAGTAGGAGAAAAAACTCTTTAGAAATCAATCCGATATATATGGGCATATTAAAAATATCTCTCAAAAGGGCTTTACGAAACCAGTATCTGGATTGCTGCTAGACCTGCTCTTCACGTAGGCGCCTAAAGCTTTAAAAATGAGCTTGATCCCCTCCCTCCCGCATCCACCTGACTGTCAAACACCTTTGTTTTCGGAGTATTTTCATAGACAACTCAAGAAATTTCATGGTAAATACCGCCGACCGGTTTTAAGGTGCGACTTCGTCTCCAACTCCAACTCCAACTATAAAACCGATTTTAATAGCCACAGATTTAGAGCAATGTAAGCCACTTAAAGATTTCAAATGTGAACTGTAGATTGGGCAGAAGATATCAACTTCGACCCCATAAATACAAATTCTTGTTCAGTAAAAGTGGAGTAAATGAACTCTGTACTTTATCGCTTGTATCAATGATGATTTATGATACAAGACCCAGTTTATCTACAATATGGTAAATCCTTTAAACAAAAGTGGACTATAATCAAAAAATATTCTTGTATTAGGAGGTTCCCGTTTTCGATTACCACTTAAGTCGTTTGTTTTAAATGCTTTTAAATGTTGAATTAAGTATAAAAGATATTGAAAGAGTATATTGAAGTAGTATAAACATCTTATCAGATTGAAGCTAAGGGTGTGATCGTAATTAATTGACGACACCGGTTAAAATCTCTTTTGGAATAAAAATAACTTTTTTAACATTTTTAAATTACAGATTTTGTTTTCAAATATTTTGTATTCTCGGCACAAAATAAACCTAAAATCTTTTTGGGAGTTGAAGAAAGTTTTATCTCGAGATTTGCCCATAAAGCGCACAGGGAGTTTTACGGTCGGGTGAACTTGACCATACTTTCTTTTATTATTTTTCATGTTATTATCTTTATTAGTTTCCTTAGGGTAAGATCGGCTTTGGAGCCAATTCTGTGTAATGCGAGCAGCTTAGTTCACTTAAAACTTTTGCTGAATCATTTTAATCTGAAGTCGAACAACATAAATCATTGGGTACTCCAAGTACTCCAAGTGCTACACGTTTGAATACAAAAATAATTTTTTTCACTCATTGTGATCTCTACACACTTAACTTTTGTTGAATCTCACCTTCTTTTTTTTTATCTATCAGCATTAAACTTACGATCTCCTATCGAAAACTCTCGCTTTCTTCTAAGTAATTTCGGACTTACCACAAGTGTTTTCATCTGAACCATCTGAACAGTCCTTCTCGCCGTTGCAGAATAGACCGCGCTCGATACAATTGCCGTCACCGCAGGCCAGGAATCCGTCCTGGCAGAGAGGCTCGTCAGTGTGGAGCAGGGGCTTCACCCGGCGCTCCTTGTTCTTGCTCTTGCAGTTCTTGACGGACTCCTTCCAATCACAGGTCTGCTTCTCGATGTCGAAGTACAAACCGGCTGGGCAACGAATGGCTTGAAGACCCTGTAAAACATAGGAGTAGAAAGCAAAACCAAAGAATTAAATCATGTTCGAGTTCTCCAAATGAGTATATCCTACCGATGAGGTGCACTGAATGACATCACGACAATTATCACCCTCGCCGGCCACAAGACGGAACCACTCGCCGGCGTCCTTGTCCTTACACAATTCCTTCTCGAAGGATTCCTCCTTCTTGGGCTCCTCTGTTGTCGCCTGACGCTTGACTCGTGCCTCAGCGGCATTGGCTGAAAAATGAAGGAAGAAAAACAATCAGAATTTCTCACTCCTAAAGTCTTATTGATTAAAAAACGATTTTGGTAATTAGGGTGACCATAAATCTTCTTATTCACTGCTTACTGGGCTTTGATATAAATTTAATTTATTTTTATATATTTTATGCTCGTCAACTAAACCGGAAGAACTCCAGCTAAAATCGAAGTGCATTTGGTAATGCAATTGTGGGTTGGTCCACGTCATTTGACTGCCACTTCCTGTTACACAAAACTACACCAATAACAACAAGTAAAACATATTTATAAGTTATATATAGTATACCATGTACCATATAGTATATACCATATACAAAGACATAACGGTATGTTGTCTATCAGGTTGTACCTCTTGGGGTTGGCCAAAACGAGTTTGCCATTATGAAATACGATGTCACCAATACCAATGCAAAGAACAGATAGACAGACAGACAGACAGACAGGCAGAATGACAGAGAGCTATACAAGTCCCAGACCAAAGAAAATGTATTCAGTAATAATAAAAGTACTAATAATAGAAAACAGTAAATAGTAAAGAAAAACTTGTTGCGCTTGGCTCTAACTTTGACATTTCACAGTCACAGTTGGTAACAAGAGTTAGACGAGAAGGAAAAACATAGTTGGCCACATTTGCATAACCGCTAACAGCCGCATGACAGGTGACTGGATACCACAGGGCAACTACAGCGCAGATGTATGCTTATTGTATGTAATAACGCAAATTGATCGATCACCTGTCAAATCCAACATATGCATTCCACACACACACTGAGTACATAAAATCAAATATTGAATTAACTCGAATCGAAATGAATTGAATCGAATGAAGTCGAATTGAATTGGTTTAATGTTCAATCAAACTGAATGAATTTTAAGTGTTTTTCTGCAATTTCAGGATCTACTCGAGCCCAAATGAAACGAAAGTTGTTTAGCGACTACAACTCGATTGTTGTTGCTGTTGTTGTTGTTGTTGTTGTTGTTGTTGTAAAGTCCTTTTGCGTAATCAAGGTTACTACTGTCGTCCATGTAAACTGACATATTTTTAGCTTTCAGTTTCAGTGTCCATTTAACAGTTTGCACTTTGTATTGCGTTTTATATTTTCTTGAAGGCCAGTTTTTTGTAAGTGTTTGTGTTTTTTTAATTGACAGACAACTTCCGCTGGACACATGCAAATTGTATGAGGCAGCAATTAAGCGATGCAAGACAATAACTAAGCTGCTGTTTTTAAATACTATGTATAATATGCACTTAAAATGAATTTTCGTAATTTTTATAAATCTTTTGCTTACCTGCACCAATGGCCGCCATAGCCAATACGGCAAAAACTATAAAAAGTTTTGCCATTTTGTTCGAGGTCTAAAGATAATTACACACTCACAGCTTAAATTGTATCTGTATCTGAATCTAAATATTTTTCGAATTCACTACGTTTGAAAAAACACTCGATTTGAGATCAACAAGAGCAGCAATAGCAGCAGTTTCAGGTTTGTCCTTCCGTTCGCTATCAAAGCTCCATTTACACTGTTTGCTACGTTGTCGCGCACAATTTCTCGAACCTGACGCCAAAGCCCCAAAACCAACTAAAATTTGCTTCTTTTATTACACGCAGTGGCCGAGGCAGCGACGTCGACGTTGACGTTGACTTCAACGCTTAAGTTATTGGTGTTGATCTGCAGTTGGGCGCCGTGGTGAGTTTGGTGAGCTTTTTACAGTTAACAACCTGACAGCAGCAGCATCAGCAGAAGCAAAAACAGGGGAAACAATACGATCCACACGACTTAAAGCTTTTGAACGGCTTAAGCTCGGTTGCACAATTGTCGTTTCAGTTTCAGTTTCAGACTACGCTCGTGACTTGAATGTCGCCCAACAAGAGAGAAGTGCGGCATGAATACGCCACTCTTTTATATTCAAAATGGCAGCAGTGAGGGGAAGAGTGAATGCGCTGCTTGCGTGGTGAATAGTATCTGCAGCGTGTTGTGCTAGCTGCCTGTGGAACAAAATTGTGGATGCCATTCACAAAAAACTCGCATTTCTTTCCAATTACGAGTATTCGAGTATGCAAATGAAATTCTTCAGTTTTGATCGCTTCGCAAATTCCAGAAGGTTTGACTTGCCTGTATGATTTTGGGGTGTGCCCACATAAATAAGTATATCCAAATATACTTCTGCACACCGATACAGGGGTAGGACAAAATCACTGCATTTCCCACTCTTTCAATACTTTCCATGGCAAGTAAAAAAAAGGGGAATTTAAACTCTTTACATTCAGTTATTCAAAATTGTATCTGTATTTCAATCTGTATCTGTGTTCGTTGAATAATTTAACATTTGACCAAGTTTCCAATTCCATGATCAGTAATTTAAATGCTTATGTTTCGTCCAAAATTATTTGATCCGAGCATTATCAAAAAATCTGGTCCAAAAGTAGCTCACACAAATAACTCAGAAAGCATTTGGGATAATGCAACCGGTTTATATCTGTATCTGTATCTGCTTGAAAGCAGAAGAGCTTGACGTGTTGGCAAGTTACTTTGCACGATATTAAAATAGCAGTTAAGCTTCTTATGTGTATAAATGATTTATAATATCTTACTATTTAAAATCGCATTTCAACGCATTTATCGACAATTATATACATGTAGATATGTATATCTTAGTTACTGAGTACCCCCATTATTTTGTGTTTTTACTTGTGGTTAAATGTCGTCTAGGCTTGTCTCGTCTCGTCTTGTTCCAATTTAAAGCCGCTTTTTCATCGCAGCGACCTTGATCAGTTTAAAGCTAAATTAAAATTAATAATGGCGCAAAGACTGCGCCGGCTAAAATGACAGTGAAGCGTCTAAAGGCGTGACGAACTCTTAACGTCGTCGCCTCAACTTTAAAGTGTGCCAAAGTGTCTTTTTTTCGACTTGTTTTTCTTATTTTATATTTTTGTTGGTACTACTTGTCATTCGACAACGACTACAAACTTTTTCAGTTGTCATTGTCTATTTCGAGTTTCTTCGTCTTCTTCTTCAGCTGCTACTTTTTTGCCACTCTTGACATTTGCAAAGAGGAGAAAACCAAAAACAAGAAAGAAAAGTACAGTCGAGCACGCCCGACCGTAGAATACTCTCTGCATTTTATTTCCGGTTATTTTATCAAAATCGGTAGCCGGGTATATCAATTGATAGTACTTGCAGTAAAAGACGTTGAAACAGAAACATATGTATGTTTGTATCTACGCACATACATATATGTACATATGACATTTCAGCATAGATGTAATACATACATACATGCATATGCATGTATGTATATACCACTGGTCGGCACGGTCAGCGTCCGCAGACAGCGTAAACGTTCGTTCATATGCTTGTATGTTTCTGTCTCGCTTGCACATATGCAGTGACATTGCGTTCAATTGTAAACTTGTTACGCGTGTAGCTCTTTTGTTTATAGTCCGATTTATTAGGAACTTTCAGAATAGTTTGATACATTTTGTCTCCAATCGAATCTCAAATAACAATACTGTACGATAAGAACATATGCCTTAAAAATTACGTTCAAGTTTGAAAACTTTTTATTTCTTTATAGAAAAGGGGGCGTGGCAGCAAAAAACTTTAATGACATTGCATTTGCGCTGTCTCTAGGAACCTGCCTACAAAATTGGTACTCCTAAGTATTATAGTTACTGAGATATTTGCCTAAAACATAAATTTTTTTCCGAGGTGTGTCTAGTTTTTTGCTCATTGTGGGTGAATGGGGCGTGGCATCCGGAAAAAAAAGATTCTTGTATTGACTGACTTAATATCGAGTCGATACTGACTAAATTCGAACTTGTAGTTCTTGCCATCGCTAAAATCTGTTTGTTCATACGGATAGGCAGACAGACGGACGGACAGACAGACATACGGACAGACGGACATGGCTATATCGACTCGGCTTGTGATGCTGATCAAAAATATATATACTTTATGGGGTCTGCCACGCCTCCTTCTGCCTGTTCCATACCTTTCACAAACCCAATATTCTCTCTCTTGCAGAGAGTATAAAAATCATGTTGTTGATGTCGATTGGATTTACATATAAAATTAAATACTGGCAAAGTTTTTAAACTGTCTGATTTCCGCTTTAGGAATTGGTAACTTTGGCTACTTCATGAAGTTTACGTCAATTGAGGAACCAGTTTTCGATTTGCACTCAAAGTGATAAACTGCTTTAACAGAAGTGCGGCAAAATCATAAATTTCATATGCAAATAAAAAAGATTAGACCTATCTATCTATCCATCTATCTATCTATCTATCTATCTATCTATCTATCTATCTATCTATCTATCTATCTATCTATCTATCTATCTATCTATCTATCTATCTATCTATCTATCTATCTATCTATCTATCTATCTATCTATCTATCTATCTATCTATCTATCTATCTATCTATCTATCTATCTATCTATCTATCTATCTATCTATCTATCTATCTATCTATCTATCTATCTATCTATCTATCTATCTATCTATCTATCTATCTATCTATCTATCTATCTATCTATCTATCTATCTATCTATCTATCTATCTATCTATCTATCTATCTATCTATCTATCTATCTATCTATCTATCTATCTATCTATCTATCTATCTATCTATCTATCTATCTATCTATCTATCTATCTATCTATCTATCTATCTATCTATCTATCTATCTATCTATCTATCTATCTATCTATCTATCTATCTATCTATCTATCTATCTATCTATCTATCTATCTATCTATCTATCTATCTATCTATCTATCTATCTATCTATCTATCTATCTATCTATCTATCTATCTATCTATCTATCTATCTATCTATCTATCTATCTATCTATCTATCTATCTATCTATCTATCTATCTATCTATCTATCTATCTATCTATCTATCTATCTATCTATCTATCTATCTATCTATCTATCTATCTATCTATCTATCTATCTATCTATCTATCTATCTATCTATCTATCTATCTATCTATCTATCTATCTATCTATCTATACACTTGATACAACAAATTTCGACCTCTGCTAAAAACAATTTTAAGCTGGTTCCTCCATTTTTCAAAAGCTCTTCTCAACAAGCAAATGCGATAGATGGCGTTTTTAAGTGTTCAAAGTAAAAGCTTTACTGTTTCTGTTACATTTTGGAATCAAGTTGAGTCTTATAAATGAAAAATAAAAGAGTTTTAAAAACATTTAATTTTGGTGCTGTTCTTGAGTTAGCTTCTCTTCATGTGGCTTTGTGGCATGTCTAACAACAGTAGACCGCATTTAATTATATTCCAATTATATTTCAATTATTGGCATCTGCGCCAAAAAAAGCCCCGAAAGTTTTGCCTCCACAACGTCCTTGACAAAGTATTAAACTGAAAATACTACGCCTTGGTAGTATTTATATACACAGAACTCACAAATACCGTGTTATATGTTTAAATGTGTGTGTGTGTGTGTGTATCTGTGTTTGTTTAGTGACAGCTGAGCGAACAAATTGCTTCGGCGACCTTATGAGAATGCATAAATATTTCATACCGCTTTGGCTCTTGCTTGTTGCAGTTTCAAGAGCAAGGCAAGGTCCTTGATGTTGCAGAAAACTATTTGCAAACTCTAAGGATAAAAGCCAGTATGCACTGAAAGCTTTATTGCTTTATTTTCCACTACCTCCTCGAGCCCACCTTGGCGACCCTCTCTAGTCAATGGGTCAACAGGTTGAGGTTGCAATAACTCTTCGGTTGGCTGCGAGCTTTTTATCTTTTCGGTAGCAATGAAAATTCAATTAGCACAGGCGCTAATTAATAGCACAACGAAAGCCTTCCACTTGTTGAGAAAGGCAACTACAACTAGTGAGGCCTCACGTGCTGCGCTCGCCAAAAAGCTCAAGCTTAGCTCAGCACGTGTTGTACGCCGAAAGCACATCGTACACAGGCAAAGGCAGGGACACATATAAGGGCAGTGGCAGCGGCAGAGAAACGAGCTCCTCGCCAGCCAAAAGCTTCACACGAGTCTCGAACACGCACTTGAATTTTTGACTGGCGACAACAGTTTGTTGCTCAGCCTGAACGCTAACGGACGTCTAGGAAACGGATCAACGGTAGAGAGAGCGATGGCTCCGTTATTATTTCTCTTTTTTGTCTGTTAGTCGCTCCGTTAGTTCTTTAAGCAACGGTCAGTCACGGAACGAGGCGGAAAGTGAACGGCTGCGTGAAAAGGAACGACAACGGAACGTTCGAAACTCCAAATTAGGAGAAAAAGAAACAAATAATTTTAAGCAACAAGAAAGTGAAAGCAAAAAGGAGTTGCTACAAATTTTAGTTGTGAAAACTGTAATCAAGTGAAGTGAAATTATGTGAAGTGTATTACCATAGGAAATAGTTCAGTTGCTGTATGTGTGTGTACTACGTACATGTGCGTGCGTGTGCGTATGCGTGTGCGTGCTCGTGTAGGTGCTTGTGTGCGTGAACGCGACTGTGCGTGTGCATATATTAATGGTATTTAATGCCTGGAGCAAAAATTAAACAAAACCCAAGCAAGCAAAAAATAAAGTACACAAAGAGCAAAGCTCCTTGGTTAGACCAGAATGGGGATAGTCCAAAGGCAGCAGGCAAAAGGCAGCAGGCAACATTAAGGCTAGGTCAAAACAGAAAACAGTAGTCTAGCCGCAATCAGCTGTTTGTTTGGAATAACGTTTTTCCAGCGAGAAATGAGCCAAGGTAAACAAGCTCAAAGAGACGTGACTTCAGCTAAAACACAGTTAGTGCTAAGTAGGCTCTTGGCCCAATCAGTGGACAAAAAGACAAGCGACAAAGGACTGGGCTAAAATAGTTCCCCAAAACACTTGTATCTAATCTTGTGTAGCCAATTCCAGAGTGATATAACCAAAGGACGTAGCAGTCCCAGCTGAGACCCATAATCAATAAGACCACCATTTGACGGGATATACATATGAGCAAGTCTTAGTAGTTTTGGGAACAAGTCGTAGCCTACTTCGGATCAGGGCTTGTCAGAAGTACTGGATTTACAAGGAGCACAAGGTCAGCCCTGAACTGACCTGCAACCCAAAAATTGTCTTCTGAAAGTTTTTACAAATTCGACATTTTTACTAACACTCAGAATAGGTATTTTTAAGACGAATAAAGATCCTAATTTTAAATTGTGTTCACAACTAAAATATAATAAATCCAACATTTTGAAGACAGATTCTAACAAAAGCAATTTTGCAAAATATATCAAAAATTTTTATATTTCCAAGACCGTAACAGTCGAATTGAGATGAATTTCATTAAAAACAACAATGCCCGTTATTCAGTTTTTACACATTACTAAAAATGGGGTACAGTAATGTTATTGGTGCGAGAGTGAAGGGGATGGACACCAGTGAGTTTCTCTAGATGAGTTAAAAAACGCAAACGTTTTTCATACTTATTCATATTTGGAGCATATTTTCCACCGATTGTTCCTAAAGCGATTCTACTATATACTATATAGTAGTCTCATTTGAATAAAACTAGATCAGTAAGTAAGTTGTTGACATATGTGTCCTGTGTAAGTTTCTATCTCAATAAGTAACTTGGTGAACGCAGACATTTTTTATACTAATCAACTTGGTCAGTACACGTACTGTGTACATTTGGTACAGCTTAGCTAACAAACAAGTATTCTACAAGAAAGCATGCTTCTTGGGCATTTCATTTCTAGTCCTTATAGTCTCTGAGATACTCTTGTTTATACAGACAGACAGACGGACCGATTGTAGCTTTTCTTTCTAGTTTGGTATTATAATTATTTCAGTTGAAAACCACAATCAGAAAAAATCCAAATAAAAACGCTGAAATAATGTTGTACAACTAAATTACTTTTTTTTAAACTTCGTTTCCATATGCCAAAAACACTTTTCTTTACCCTGAACTTCAGATTAGTTTTTGAAAATTAAACCGGATATTTAGCACTGATTGTGCGATTCCTGTACGCGAATCGTAATTGCTTATCAAACCAACAAGTTTTCATTTGACTGTAATAGGCCTAGAGTCGCTTTGAGGGCTCTGAGCCTGAACATGAATTTCAAATGGCCAATTCACGCGCAACAATGAACGAAAATTTAAATAGAAACAATAGGGGCGTTCCTCACAAGGGAAAAGAAACAATAACATTTTCAGGAGCTAAAACACAATTGCCGCACGGGCCAGGGTCAGTGAGCGACTGGGTGGGGCAGTCCAGGGTGTGCGTGGGGAAGGGGCGTGTGCTATTTGAAAACCGTTGAGGCAAACAAAGTGAACACATGACGTCATAAAGCATATTAAATGAGTTTACACTCGCATTTACACTGCATTGCATACTACTATCGACTATGTGAACTACTGGTGCTCCCCCCAGCCCACAGGGCCGTTCCTAACCCCACAGTTCCGACCTTTGCTGATTTTGGTCTTGGCAAATGGCGACACTAAAAAGCCATTAACCAACGCCTAACGACGCGCTCGAGACAGGGACAGTTGGTGGTGGAAGGAGGGGAGAGGAATGGAGGAATAGGGCCAGGTGCAGGCGGGTGCACGAAGGGGTTGTCCGATTACACATGTGCATATGTGACTGTGTCGAAGCTTAGATAAGCTGATAATGCTGAGAAGTAACAATTAAATGGTCAAGCGGGAGTCCTTAATCACTCTCTCTTTCTCTCTCTTTGTCACTTTCTCTCCCTCTCTCTCTTTCTCTTTGTCGATCTATCTATATCTCGCTCTCTGTTTGTGCTGTCACGAAATGAAATTGAAGTATTAAAAATTCATCTAAAGCAAGAAAATTCACATCATCTTTTGCGAAACTTGTTCGTTCCACACGTGGTATGCTCAACAAAAGAGCAATTTACTAGCATCCCAAAAGTGTGCTACAAAATGTGTAAAAAATAAAGCCAACATAACAACAAGTTAATAATAATAATATAATTTGTCAAAACAGACGAAACTGAACAGTGCCTAAGAGTGCGACCAAAATCACTCACGTTTTTCAACACCTACCTTTGAATAATGGATCCAGACAAGGGATTACAGCTAATAGCATGTTAAATGGGTAAGTTATGAGACGACCCTGACATTCACAATGAATGTGAGAGTGAACACGAGAATGGGAATGAAATTGAAAACAGGAATAGGAATAAGAACAAGCTTGAGTACTCCAAGACTCTGATATTTATACTGAGAAAGTTAGGGTGGACCCAAACACGTGACTCAGACCTACATACATACCATATATCCTCCTAATAAACCAATCAATATTATCGAGTTACCAATTTGTACGTACACATATGTCTGGGCATTTAGGGGTAGTCATGGTGGGGTGTTGTATGTGAAGTCTGAAAAGCACGTGTAGTTTATAAAATATGCAAGCCAATACATATTTAAACAACTACACACACACACACACACACACACACACACACACACACACACACACACACACACACATACGGAGAAGCGAGAGCATCGCGTACGCGACTTTGCCAAGCGACTAAGCAACTTCCATGGAAGGTGTGAGTATGAGAGTATGTATATGGGTGGGGGAGAGGCTTTATAAATGGATCAGGTGTAGGAACAGGTAAAATCGGTTTGGGCACAAACGCCGGCGGCCAGCACTTTTATCTTTGCATGTGCTCGTTAGAATGTGTTGCATCCCTTTCAGGCGCATATTTCATATCCAGGTTCGTTTCAGTATGTTAAGCGTGTGTGTGCGTTTGTATGTGTGTGTGTGTGTGTGTTTACTTTAGCCAAAATGATGTTCTGTTAAAGAACGCGAAACGTAAAAGGGTGTGGGTTTGAGATTGAGTGTGAATGGGATTGTGAATATGGGTTGGGCTCTGGCTTTCTTATTTGACCCTTTTCGAATGACGAGTATTGTCCCGACGATTCGGGCTTATATCGACGAAAAATGACTCCAAAGGTATCATGCACTAATTGGAGGAAATGTGAGAAGGGCATAACTGACAGGAGAAAAAAACCTGAAAATGCTTTTATGTGAATTCATGAAGTACATTTCATTTTTAAAATTCTGAAATATTCCTACACTTTAATAGCGATTTTGATTGTGCTCAACATTTTAAATCTACAGCTTTAATGAGGCAATATTATGTACATAATTTTTATTTCAGAGTCTAATAATCATTCAGTAACAATGGTTTTTAAAGAAAAATTTAAAAATTGTCTACCAATTTTATTTACTCAAACTTGTAACTAAATAAAAACATCATCACTGCAATGCATTGAGTTCCAAAACTTTGAAATCTAGAGTACAACTCTTGCTTAATAGTTTTTGTGAGTGGTGCTGTTTGTGTTTTTGCAGCTGTCAAAGAATATTATTAGTAAGAAAGGTAGTCTTTATCGAGCGGGAAGACTGTAAAAGACTCCAAACTCATTCTTGTAAGCATTTTTTCATACAAATAAAACATTTTTGAGCTATTTCACATATGGAAGCTATTAAATTTTGTTCGGGGCCACAAATTTTGTGACGGAAGTAGTAATGGTACCATACACATAATGTGTAAATTTAGTCGCGCTAGCTTAAGTATTTTCCATGTTATTGCGATTTCAATTGACTTTGTGTACAACTTTGTAATATACAAATTTAAAACATTTAAAAGAAGTAATTAACCTTTTATTACTTAATCCCTTGGGCAGTTTAATAATATGAAAATGGAGCATTCAAAATAAATAAAGCATAATTTTACTACACATAATTACATATAGACAGATCTGCCCTCCCCTTTTATGGTTTATGCAGGGTTACACACACAGTTCTGCTGCACAATTCTCACAAAATGAAAACAAACCGCAAAAATAACAACCGAAAAATGGTTTTATTTTGCTGTTTGTCGTTTGTTGTGTTGCGCCTGTGGGTGTGTGAGAGTTTGTGTGCATGTGTTAGTAATGATTGTTGTTTTCGCTCTAGTCCTCGAGGCACACGGCTTCGGCTGTGAGTCGGTAATTAAAAGCAAATCCATATTCATTTCGTGCCTTGGGCTTTCATGACTGCCCGTAAGTATGCTACGGAAAAATGAACATACGGAGCATGGCTGGCAATGGTTGAGTGAAAGGAAGTGGAGTGGGGGAATCGGGTGGTAAGTGTGTCTCTCTGTGTGCGGGAGAGAAAAATACTGCCGCCTAAAAGTTTACCTACCTGCTCTACCTGGCTGCGTCTGGTTGAATGTCTTTCTAGCTGTTTGCTTAGTGGCGAACTGGAACTAACTGTGGAACTGGAACTACAGCTAAAACTGAAACTGGGTCTCTGTTAGTATCGTTGTCTGAGTTCTTGGGTTTTTGGTCTTAGCTTCTGCATTCCAATTTGCGGGCCTTCACTTTGCATGTTGCAAACAATTTGCCGCCATCGCACAAAAATGTAGAGAAAAGGAGCAAGACAGAAAGAACAGGAGGGAAAAAGGACTATGTAGCGCTCGCCTGTTTCCTACCATTTAGAGGCAAAACAGCAAAATGTTCGTGCGACTAATTTGTGAAAAAATCAACAGTATCAGCAACAACAACAATTTTAACTTGTACAACAAAAACAACTGCCACGAGACGTTAAAATCAACGGACCGTGGGCCATTAAAACGGGGCCAGCAAAAGCGCAGCGCGCTTTTGTTGTTAATGAGAATTAAACTTAAAACAACAGCAACATCAGCTAACTTTCGGTGTCGCATTTAAAACCAAAGGCAAAGGAAAGAGAAAAAACCAGAGGCAATCGCAAGCCCAAAGTTAATAAAATACTGTACAATATTCAACAATTGGCGGAGCTCTTAAGCCTCCTTCCCTAGTTCTCCCTTTCGAGCAGCACTTCAGCCGCTCTCTCCTTTATCCGGAGTGTTACGAACTGGAAAGTAAACCACAGTCACAATTGGCGCCAGCCGAACAGTCTCTACATAAAGTAATCGCACTTTACGCGTCTTTTGTATGTTTGGCCAAGCAAGGAAAAGCACAGGAAAAACGTGCATCAAATAAAATGATATATACATATACTTTAAACACATATAATATCAGCTTGTGTGTAGTATTCAAAACGAGCAACTGTGAGCGGATGTTACGTGATAAACAGATTCATATCAAACAAAAAGAAGAAAGCGGATTTCAGGCATTGAATTGCTAAAACCAGACTTACTGCACATACAAACAAAAAAGAAAAGTACAGTCGAGCATGGCCAACCGTAAAATACCCTCTGCAATTTATTCCCGACTTTATGATTATATTATTAAAATCGGTATCAATATCGTACTTGCAGTAAAACACGTTGAAACAAGAATATCAGTTTGTATTCATTAACATACACATTTGAGACTATATATAAACATATATATTTTTGTCTTACGTTTCTATGTTTCCGTCTCACTTGCACACGTGCATAAGTTTCTTGATTTAAGTTGGGTTTGTGAAAAGTATGTAACAGGCAGAAGGAGGCGTGGCAGACCCCACAAAGTATATACATTCTTCAGCATCACAAGCCGAGTCGATATAGCAATGTCCGTCTTTCTGGCCGTATGAACAAACAGATTTCAGAGATGGTTAGAGCTACAAGTTTGAATTTGGTCAGTATCGACTCAATATTAAGTCAGTCAATACAAGAATCTTTTTTTTCCGGATGCCACGCCCCGTTCGCCCACAATGAGCAAAAAACTAGACACACCTCAAATAAAATTGATGTTTTAGGCGAATATCTCAGTAACTATGGCACTTAGGAATACCAATTTTGGTATGCCGGTTCCTAGGGACGGCACAAATGCATTGTTATTGAAATTTTTGTACAGCCAAGCCCCCTTTTAACACAAGAAATAAAATTATTTTCAAACTTCAATGGCGATCATCTGATCTAATCATACAGTATTGTTATTTCAAATTCGTTGGAAGACAAAATATATCAAACTATCCTGCAAGTTGCATACAAATCGGACTATAAACAAAAGAGTTGGACATGTAAGAAAGTTAATAATTGAACTCAATGTCAATGCATGTGTGCAAGCGAGACAGAAACATACAAACGGCAGCGCTGCCCACGGACGCTAGCCGTGCCGACCAATTGTATATGTATATATACACATATACATATCTATGTATGCGCATACATAGAATGTCAAATGTATATGTATGTGCATACATACAAACAGATTGCAAGTACTAATTATTGATATACCCGGATACCGATGTAATTAAAATATTAGGAATTAAAATGCAGAGAGTATTATACGGTCGGGCGTGCTCGACTGTACTTTTCTTTCTTGTTAATATTTAATTCGTTTAATAATTAATTCAATAACAAATAATGAAAACAAAACAAAAGTAATCCAATTATTAACAGGTTGCTAGTTAAATTACTAACAAGAAGGAATGACTATTTTTTAAACGCTAAACATATTGAATACTGTCGACAATTATTATTTGTTTGTTTGATTATTAATTTTGCAGATAGATTTCGGCTTATGTTTAGTTTTAGAGAAAATATCAACATCCATTCTATTGATATAAGAGTACTCCTATATCCATCCCCAATTTTAAAGAGTAGTTAAATTTAGTTAAAAAATAGTCTTAAATTTGTTTTGCAGGATTTTTCCGAGCTTATAAGAAAGTTTTCTAAATGAAATGTTGTTTTCATTGCTGAAAAGGCAACGAATTTTCGTATTCAATAAAGAATGAATGTGCTGAAACCACATATTGTGCGAAATGAAAACAAACCCAAGCAAACTAAGCAACCATAAACCGATTTCGCTGACTTGGCTAACAGTCTTTGGGCCATTGAATGTCACACACGCGCCTCTTTCAACAGCATCATCCAGATTCCACATCTCCGTTTGCTCACATCCCAGCATACCCGAGAGCCCCCGTGCCAGTAACACTGGAGCCTCAAATCCCCAGCTGTTCTGGCCAAGCTAAGTCGCTGCCACGCTTATACAATATAAATAGACCAACACTTGAAGCGTCGCTCAATAGATAACCAAGGCTATAAATAAGGCACCAAGAGCAGAATATAAAGAGTAAAGCGGATGGCGAAGAACGGTAATTACATGAGCTTATAATTAGCATTCACATTACAACAAAGCTGATGAATTGCAAGTGGAGGAAGTGGAAGAAAGATCCACTTCTTCACGCATCCTCTGACACTTCTTTACTTTATCTTTGCAAAATAAATTAATGCAATTACGAAAAAATATTTTAAATTAATTGAAATGAATGAGCAACTTTGTTCCAGCTGCACACACACGGACGCACAAATTTGTAGAACACAACAAGCAAAAAGCAAATAAACATTTCAATTATGTCGCTGTGCGCAAACTTTTTGCGGCAAGCGTTCCAAAAACTTTGATAATTAAGCTCAATGGGCGCTTTGAGCCTGCTCTGCCTCTCTTTCTCTCTTCCTGGCTTTGTCTGCTGAGAGAGCATTGTGTTGAGAGGGGAAACTTGTGCTTTGGCAATTAGCAGATGGCAGTCAAAGTAAAGAGAGCGAACTCACAACACAACAATAAATGTAGTGTTGCGTGTTGTTGGGAAGAGAGAAACAATGTGCATAAAGGGGAGGGGAGCTAAGGCGGTTACTCGGAACAATGTAAAGACAACAGACGCTCACCGTTACACATGTGCTTGTATGTGCGTGTGTGTGTGCAAATGTAAATGTTTGCTTGTGTGGGCGCAGCAACAGTTTGCTGCTCTGTTTGTCTGTTTTGAAAGTCAACGACGGAGACAGCGGAAACAACGATGCGCTCATAAATTTTCGATTAAATTGTTTTTTAGCTTTTACATATAAAACGCACTGATTGTCTCTCTATCCGCCACTTGGTATCAGTGTTTATGTGCGTGTGGTGTGGCTTTGTATGATATGACAAATCCTTGTCAATACACATTCACACAAACTAATACATTGGTAAAATCGTAATTCACATTCTGAACAATTGTTTTACTTTCTTTCCCTTTTGCCTGCAATTTGAGTTGCTTATATTGCAATTGAACGTCCCTTAGGAGACGGAGATTCGAGGGACTTACTCAAAGAGACAGTGAGTTCACATTAAATATTCAGTATTGACTACGCCGGTAACTGGGAAATTAGGAAATACTCGTTTGAGCAACAGAAAAAATACCAGTCGATATTAATGACTCAATAGTAACTTAATCAGATATTCTTTTTCTTTATTACTCGCTTTTACTCTCCAACATTTCTCTTCTTGATTTTCTCCAATCCGTGCAAATAACGACGGATCAATTTATGACTACATATATACCAAAAACTGAAATCTAAACGTTTAGGTTTGTCAGAAGCGTAATGTGCATAACAGGGGGATGGAGACTTTTTCGACCCCATTAACCATATACATATATTCTTGATAAGTATCAACAGTCAAGTCTATATAGCAATGCCGTCTGCCGCCTGTTATGCACAGGGCCGGATTTACATAGGGGCCAGTGGGGCCCGGGCCCCAGTGCCTCCACCACGAGAGGGCCTCCACCACACGCAATGAAAAATGTTGTAAATCGCTGTTTTGTACCAAACTATTTTCTGTACCAAACTAATGTTAAAAGATGTTCGTAAAGAATGTAACAGTTTAAGCAAAGATCAAATGAATTAGATTTATTTCGATGAAGTCCTTAATAATGTTGTGGAATCTAAGAGATGCTCCTTCGATAGCTTCGAAACGTAGACGTAGACCACTAGACTATGGAAAGCACCTGCTGCTGAGCTAGAGCCAAGAGACAAATTTGGTGTCAGCGCATTTCTACCAGTGTTGGACTAGTTAACTAGCCACTTTATTGTCACAACAATTTTAATATCTGACCAACGAATCAATTAAACGCTTTTAGTATCGCTTCATTAAAGGAAACGATCTATGCTCAACGTTTCCCAACGTTGAAATCGCCTTGCGCAAGTATTTGTCAATGCTGGTGACGAATTTTATCGGAGAACGGTAGTTTTCAAAAACGAAGCTTTTAAAAAACCGACTGCGTAAAACCATGCGACAATCTTGATTAGTGCATTTGACATGACTAAGTTTGGAACGTGGTGTCTTCCGTAATCTGTCTTTAAAATCACTATTGGCGAAGAGTTAATACGCTGGGTACTTATAATTTGCAATAAAATAAAGTACGAGATAAGATTCTTCTAAAATTTCATTTTAATCTCTGGGATGTCGAGCTCTACTTAAGAGTCCCCCGCCACACCTGGCCCCATAGCATTAATGTGTTAAATCCGGCCCTGGTTATGCACATTACGTTTTGCTTCTAGTAGACCTCTGTACTAGAAAAACTATTTTAATGGACTCAACTTGAGTAGATTTTAGTTCTATACAATTAAATCGCTTAAGTTAACATTGATCAAATAAAAATACATATGTACTTATGTATACACATACATACATATAGAATGAATTATCGGTGCCTATGGCTGAAGTGATAGTATGTTTTGGAAGGGGGAAGGTGCTGCTGCTGTGTCCAGTTATCGGGGTCATATGATAAATGACATTGCCGCCAGTTGCGGTCAAGCAGCGAGGCCTCTCTCAAAACAAAAACAAGTAGGAAAGGCTACAGTCGAGCAAGCCGACTGTAAAAGACCCCGTATTCCTTCAAGTGCACATTTTTCCACACAAATTACAAATTTTCAAGCGATTTCAGGATCAGGATCAAACTTGGTGAGAATAGTTATAATGGTACCATACACATAATGTGTTAGCTGGGTTTCAATCGCTTAACTAAAACTTCATGTCTCCATACAAATCACCAATTTTCGACCGATTTGTCCTATGGGAGCTATAGGCTAAAGTTGTCCGGTTCAAACTTAGTGGGTACAGTAACAATGCTATCATACATATAATGTGTGAATTTGGTCTCTCTAGCTCTAATCGTTTTCAAGTTATGGTGATGAGAAAATAGTTTTTTACAATTTTCGGGGGCGGTAGGGGGCGTGACAACGATTTGAAATAAACTTGCATTGCGTACACTACAGACGGACTTTCATTCCAAATTTGGTGGCTCTAGCTCTTGTAGTTTAGAAGATTCAGGTGTTCATACAGACGGACGGACAGACGAACAGATGGACAGACAGACGGACGGACAGACAAACATCGCTCTATCGTCTCGGCTGTTGATGCTGATCAAGAATATATATACTTTATGGGGTCGGAAAGCCTCCTTCTGCATGTTACGCACATTTCGGTTCAGACAAACCTAATAGACCCCTATACTCTTTTTTTGAGTACGGGGTCTAATTAACATAATTTCCCTTTATAATTGCCTGGTGAAGAAACTGTCGACGCTTACTGTATGTGTGTGTTTGTTTTTGTGGGTTGATGTTCGCTTTGCTGCTGGGTAATTTTGCATGCAAATAACTGGAAATTAGTGTAAGTGCTCACTGACATGCCACACCGCAGGCGTCCAGCCAAATAACCATTCCACTCCTGCCTCGCACCGCCCACTCCTGCCACATCTCTCGCTTCAAGGTAAGCGGAAACGACGGCGACAAAGATAAACAGACGATTGCTGAATAAAGTAGCAATCGCTTTGATTTAAGCTACTAAAACAGTACTACACTGTTTGTGTGTGTATCTGTCTGTTCTGATTAGAAAGATTGTAATGGGAGCAGGATATTTTGTTGATATTGTTGTTGTTGCTGTTGCATGAAAGTCTCCTCTTCTTTATCTCATCAACCAAATTAAAGCCAATAAGCACACAGTGATTTGTCCATGATTTTACAGCGCGTCTAAAACGACAAGACCAATTCATCCTCCAGTATACCCTATACTTACAGACAATTAATATACTTGCCACAAATGCATACACTCTGTTATAAATACTTCGTATATTTAATATAAATTTTATTTTCAATGCTTTTTATACTCTCTGCAAGAGAGAGTATATTGGGCTTGTGAAAAGTATGTAACAGGCAGAAGGAGGCGTGGCAGACCCCATAAAGTATATATATTCTTGATCAGCATCACAAGCCGAGTCGATATAGCCATGTCCGTCCGTCCGTCTGTCTGTCTGTCTGTCCGCCCCCTTTTCTATAAAGAAATAAAAAGTTTTCAAACTTGAATGTAATTTTTAAGGCATATGTTCTTATCGTACAGTATTGTTATATGAGATTCGATTGGAGACAAAATGTATCAAACGGATACGATATTGCGGTCTAATTTGGACATGTACTCGCTGGACTAAACGTGTAAGTTTGATTTAGATACCAGAGATACAAAAAGTTTTCTATACTAAAACATGCTATTTTTACCTGTACATTTACAGTACAGCCAGTTATCAATCAAACAGAGGATCAATCATTAGGCTGCCAGGCAGTCAATCTTAATCATTATACTCTCTGCTAGAGTATATTGGGTTTGTGAAAAGTATGTAACAGGGAAAAGGAGGCGTGGCAGACCACATAAAATATATATACGCTTGACCAGCATCAAAAACTGAGTCGATATAGCCATATCCAAAAATTTGATGTTTTTGGCGAAAATCTTAGTAACTGTGGCACTTGGTAATACCAATTTTATTCAGATACAGCATTAATGCAATGCAATAAAATAAATATTGGCCACCAATCCACCTTTTCCTATAAGAAGTAATGCTAGTTTTAAGTTTGCATGCGTATATTTATATCATGCATAAAAAGAGATGTTTCTGTTCAACGTATTTTACGGCAAATACTATACATTGTAATACCCGAACCCCGATTTTAATAACATAGTCATTTAATCGAGAGTAAAATGAGAGTATTATACGGTCGGCAGTGCTCTACTGTGATTTTCTTTCTTGTTTTATTTTGTTTTTAGAAAAACACACTGGAATGCTGTTTGAGAATTCGTAAATCAATTCGCCCTGAACTCACTTCTAAAACGCATCAATTATTCAAAATTAATAAAAACATTTAATTTTATGTTACATGTTGAGCATAACGCAAGGGGATCTTCTATTATTATGTTTGTATATCAAATTTTTGCACACAATATCCGGAAACAAAAGTAATTTTGTGGACACCCAAAAACAATTAGTACAAAGGTCGCTGAAAAAAACACATTTGTGGCTGCACGAAACCAAGCGAAATACCTCTGCGAAAAGCTAATTAAATTAATTAAAAATTCGCAGCCAGCGAGGACGAAAGAAAAAGACAGAAAACGTTGGGTTATGCGGCGTATACGCAACGTCACGACTGTGACGAGTAAAATTTGTTTATGCTCACGCCATTAGTAAAACGAATGAGTAAATGCATGGAATGGCCTAGAAGAACAAGCAGATGCGAGAGAGAGAGAGAGAGAGAGAGAGAGAGGAAAAGGAAGATAAAGAGAAAGAAGAAGCAGCGGTTGGGTGATTCCCTAGCGACCATGTTTAGAGCGTTTGGCGCCCCACGCATATTAATTGCCTGTTTAACCAAATTAAGGCCACAAAACAGCAGCACATTTCCATTATAATTTTCCTTTCTTTTTTTTAACTTTGGGATTTGCATTCTGGTGGGAAGTGCAGTTGCCTAAATTACAAAGTATTTAAACCAAAGTGACAACATCTGACAGAATGCACCGATAATTTATCCATTTTAATCTAAATAAAATTTATTTTCCATTGCTTACAATAAATTTTAGTTTCAGCCTGTTACTGAAAACAGCAACAGTTCAACTAACGCGGTCAGCAGAGTTGAAATTAAATTAGACGATTGGTTGGTTTTTATTGGCTTAAATTAAATTCAATCAACATTCTCGCCTCAGATCGTGATGCCATCTTTCCAATGTGATGCCAACTTTTCCGTACAAAAGAGGAGTTTTTGACCGATTTTGCCAAAAAGAGTTATATACTATAGTTGTCCGATCCAGACCAAATTTGGAAAAAACAGATAAAAACAACATATTTTAGGTAGAACTGGAGCTATCTCAACTAAACGTATTATACTTATATTTGATATGCATTCAAGTAGCACACATAATGCTAATCCATTAAAAATCAAGAACAGTATTGGGTTTATTCGTTATAAGTATAGAAAACTTTTGATTAAGTTGGTTACATGATAGAAGTGTATGTTATTACTCCAGAGTGAGTACAGGATATTTTACAGTCCTCTCACTCAACTGCACTTACTACTGCAGCCCACTAGACTAGACACTAGGCACGCAGGGCATTTATTCTGATTGCTTTGCTGGCAAACGAGAATGCACAAATTAAATTTTGCGAAAGGAAAAAGAGGTTGGGTAGGAGAGGGGAAGAAGAAAATGATGAAACAGGAAGGTGACGTCGGACAGTGGCACTGGAGGCGAAATTTAGAGTAATATGAAAGAACATGTCGAACTGGGACAACGAGAGTAACAAAGAGAGTAAAGCCAAGACAAAAGAAATTCAATTAAACCCAGTCGAGATATTTTGCACTTGAAGTGTTGATGATGGATGTCTCAAAGCTAAAACTATTAAGTTCGGGCACACTGTAAAGTGCACATACAGTCACACAGTCTACAAATGCAAGTCAAATATCATTGAAGTGGCAACATTGACGAGCAAAAATGAAAACAATTAGAGCGATAGATAGATAAAAGGATAGATATAATCATAGACATCGAGATTTTTGAACGATTGCAGGAAACTTTGTGAGCAACGACCGGAACCCAGTGTTCCTGATGACGATAGAGTGCAGTCAATTGAGTGCAAGACGCAGTTTCTGCACTCGATTTATTCATCAGTTTGGAAAATTAAATGTGTCTGGGAGTGAGTAAGAGTTGTGGGTAGCAATAGCTTATATTATGTCCCAGTTACCACGACATATTAGCGTGTCAAAGTGACATCAACTCAAATCACATTTTAGCCATAGTTTGTGCTCTTGTTCTATAGACATGACATACAACTATAACGACAACGACAGCAACAACGACGTCGACGACAGAACTGAAGTCAAAGTCCAAAGGTCCTCTGTCCCGAGGATGAATTCACTAACTTTAATAATCGCCCTTAACTTTATGATTACACCTAAAACCCTCAATGAACTGGCAAAGTAAAGCAAAGAAGATTTCCATGAACAAAGTTTTATATAACTTTTTCAACTTGACATTAAAGCTTAATCAAAGGCGACTTAACTTCTATTTAAAAGAATCGATTACAGACCCACGACTACACCGATAAACCGATTAATGTTAAACGAAAAGATATCACTCGTTAACTTAATGATTTTGCTTATTTTCAAAAGTTTGAAGTATCTGTATCTGTAAAATTCAAACTAAGCTAACTTTTTTGACAATTTCTTCATTTCATTAAGTTCAAACATATTTAAAAGATATATTTCCCTAGATGTATTGTATATCTATAATGTGATTTAAAAACAAGTAAGAAAGGCTACAGTCGAGCTAGCCGACTGTAAAAGACCCCGTACTCATAGTATTTGCAATAAAACACTTTGAAACGAAACCATCAGTTTGTAATAGGGATGCAAATCGCCAAGAAAATGCCGATATCGATATTAATTAAAATATCACATCAAATCAAATATCGATATTATCTACAACTGAATTCATATACGATATATCGCTATAGATATAGACATAATGACCAAATATCGCAAGCGATATTATATCGCATTTATAATTACTATGGTATTGAATATCGATATATAATAAATCGTATAGTATGCATACATGTGCGTGCATCGTCCGCAAGCAGTGCAGTCGCTACACAAGCAGTGCAGTCGCTACACAAGCAGTGAAACGTTTGCTTTGACGTTGCGTGTAATTGTAAACTTTGTTACGTGTCTAGCTCTTTTGTTTATTGTCCGATTTGTATGCAACTTTCAGGATAGTTTGTTATACTCTGTCTCCAAACGAATTTGAAATTACAATACCGTACGATAAGTGCAAATGCCTTAAAAATGGTATTGAAGTTTGAAAATTATTTCATTCTTGTGGGAAAACGGGGCGTGGCAGTCCAAAAATTTTAATGACAATGCATTTATGCTGTCTCTAGCAACTTACATACCAAAAATGGTATTCCTAAGTGCTATAGTTACTGAGATATTTGCTTAAAACATCAATTTTTCCGAGGTGACCATAGTTTTTTACAATTTGCGGGGGCGGTAAGGGGTGTGGCAAAGATTTGAAATAAACTTGATCTGCTCGCGAAGCAAATGGACTTTCATTCCAAATTTGGTGGCTCTAGCTTTTGTAGTTTAAAAGATCCAGGTGTTCATACGGACGGACGGACAGACGGACAGACGGACATTGCTATATCGTCTCGGCTGTTGATGCTGATCAAGAATATATATACTTTATGGGGTCGGCCACGTCTCCTTCTGCCTGTTACGCACATTTCGCTTCAGACAAACTTAATAGACCCCTCTACTCTTTTTTAGAGTACGGGGTCTAAAAAAAGTTAAAGTTATATATCTAATGAGAAGATGCCCTAAAGCTGAATTTAATCACTCATTTATATTCCCGTCAAGTAATCCAACCGATGATGTAGAGTAAAAGATTGGTTAAGAATTTATCTACAACCAATTCCATTATAAAACAATTAGAAGCAACCCTCGCTAAATGTTGTCCACCTGTTCAAAATTGGCTTTCGCATTTATTGAATCTTCACACGAGACTTCGTCTGGTCTACCACATGTCTACAAGTTATCATGCTTATGCTACTGACAAGGCTTGAATCAAATGAAATAGCTACAAGGACTAATAATTTTGAACTGCAAAATATCAATTTTCATTTAAAGTCACGTTTAATTATAGGTAACGAAAAGCTATTTATTAATAATAATACTGAAGCTAGATCATATCTTCCATATCTTAAACGATTCTTATAAGCATTCTTATAACCATTATCTATATACAATTTATTAATTTGCCTATAAAATAACAATCAAACCAAAATCTATTCATACTTATTACTGAATTTCAACCAATTGGTTCTATAAAAGCCAAATTATTAAGTTATCCGATACTACCCAAAGTTAATCGCGATACACCACATCATTGCATACACATTAAGTTGGGAAATCTTCAATAGTTTTAATTTCATGCTGTTTTAAATATACCCAATAAACCTTTGTACTCTATTTGAGTACAGGGTCTAAACATGACATTTTATGGTACGAATATATGACAGCAATTGGACGATGATGATGATGTTATCCTCGTCGGTTGCACCACTAAAGTCGAGCCATGGCACGCGTAGAAATTGAGTCGGTTTTGTTGAAGGCTTTGTTGTTAGTGTAGTGGCCACAAAATGATTGGCTCAGAACAACACTTGAGCTTAAGTGACTACTTGAGACTACTTTGAAAGCCAACAACTGAAACTGAAGCAGTACCACTAGCACGAGGAGAGACATCGGAATAGTGAGGTGGAAAGAGGCTGAGGCTGAGCCAGGCGTTAAGGCTGAATCGGCAAACTGCGTGACCGGAAAGTTTTTGGCATTTCCGGTTGGCGCAGCCACCACCGCGAGACGTGAGTCGCGACGACTACCAAACCACAGTGGCAACATCAACATCAGCCGGAAGTGTGCCGCGTGGACAACAACAAATTTATAACGCTGCCACAAATCATGGACGTGCAGGTGCCACAGGAAATTTCATCCAACAATAGTTGAATCGCATGCGACATTTTGGCCTCTTTTGTATCCAGTTCGAAAATCCATTTTGAAAACCATTTTAATCCTGATTTTCATTTTGTATTCACTTTTCAAAGAGTGAAGAGAATTTTAATAAATTCTCAATTGTTAATTTAAATTAATAAATTTGTTTCAGTAATTATACAAATTTTTGTTATCGATTAAAAATTAATTTGACCAATCAATTTATTAAATCGAAATGGCTGGTTCATTTTTCGATTTTAAATAATCTTTGAAAAACAGTGGATTAAACTAAGTAACATTGCATCGGATTATTTTATATTCGCGTTAAAAAATCATTTAGAAACCTTTTCAATCACGATAACTCCTTACTTTATATCATTACATTATATCATATAACTCCCATAAGAACAGCTTTTTTTGAGCTATCTTAATTAAATGAAGCCCATATGCATTTAGTACCAAACCCCATGTGCAAACCAAATATCATTCAGATCGGAACACTATATCATATAGCTGCCATAGGAACAATCGGCTATATTTTAAGATTGAATAGTAGCTTGAATTATTTTTAATCAGCTTTAATTGTTATATTTGCTGGATTTTTGTTTTTAATAGTAAAGAGAAATTTTATAAGTATTTTATGAATTTAATATGAGTTTTTGATGAATTGTTAGTTACAAACTTTAATAGTTATTATTTTTATTAAATCAAATGATAAATTTTGTATTTTAATTATTTATTAAAACCATGCATCAACTTATTGATACTGAAATTAGAAATTGATGATGTTTAATCTATGGCGATCTCCTGAGGAAATTTACTAAAATTCGAAAGTAGCCCAAGGCAAGGCACAAAATATTATAGTTATTCCCTTCAGAAAACGGCTTGTCTGGTGCAAAAGTTCTGGACGTTTCGGTTATATTCGACCCGGTCGAACGCCGTCCAAAGCTGAAACCAATGGCAACAAATGTCACGTTTTCACGTTTCAGCTATAAAATGTGCTAAAATGTTAATACGGGCTGGACACAGAGCTTCGTCAACAACAACAACAACAACTACGACAACAATAACCAGAACCACAGGTCGGTCACTAAGAGGGAAAACCAGGAAAAACCTCAAACTGGTCAACTGTTCGCAGTTTGTGCTGGAGGAGTCCTTCATGCATGCAAATTTCAAGCCAGAAAGTATACCTTTATATTGAGTTTGTGGCACACTTATAAAAGGAAGCTCTTTCCATACGGTGAAAGCGAAATTGTAGCCTCTGTAAGCACAATACACAAAAAATAAGAATAAAGGAGAATAACAGAAAAAAGTTAGGTTAATTGCTTTTTCAAAAAACGAGCGGCGAGAAACAGCTGGGCCTCTGGCCATTTTCCAGCCAAACAGGTGGGGGTGAAACTGGGGAGGAAGGGTTAGGAGGGAAGTACTGAAGACTGCCAAAGGAGAAAAAAAGAAAATAAAGAAAAGTAAAGGAAACTCAGCATCTTAAACCACTAACAGAAGCCTGCCAGTTGAATGAGCGCTCAATTGTGCGGAAAAAATATTTCCATTGGCTGATTTACGCGGCTCTCTCTCTCTCTTTTTTTCTTTTTAAAGAGAGAAAGAAGCTGAGGATAAAGTCTCGGTCCTCTGTACACTGAAAAAAAAGTGTGTTCAAATTGAACTTTTTTTGTCAAAACTGAGATATTCAGGAACAGTGAGCTTTAACAAATAAACAAAAAAGATTGAGTTCTCCTAAAAAGACTCAAGGATATTATTTGTTAGAAATAATCAATAAATAAAAATATTAAAAATTAAAACAAAATCTAGTTTTTACCATGAATAACGACTTTGTATATTCCAAATAATACAAACACAAGTTTTCAAATAATTTTCATTTAAAGCTATTCCACCAAGAGATGTTAATTTCTATAGTAAAGACGGACTGACTTAATCAGCGATCTTATCTTTCTGTTATTCAGGTACTATTAGAGTTATTCAAGTGCATATATATTTTAAGAATAGCATTTCTTACAATACCATATTACAATCGCTTTCTTCTTAAATTAAACACTACAATTTGTAAAACTTCAGATCTTGGTTATAAGATCAAATATTTTTTATTGTATACTTGAAAGGGAACCCCCACTTAACTACCAATTACTCATTGTCTTTTTCATGTTAAGAAAGCAGGTAAATGCCAATAAAGCTGACAGTATTATGACAAAGATAATCCTAGTTAATTTTGTTTGAAGTAAAGTCGTAAATCAAAAGGTTTAATACAAACAAGAAAGTCCTACATAAGTGATTTTTAGTGGCATCATCAACTAAGCGGTTTCCATTTGACATTTTACACCTACAGAGCTTAAGGTAAGCGCTCAAGGATTTAAGAGGAGCTCAACGTAAGTTGAATAGATTGTATGGTTTGGGACAAAGACTAGATGCAATGCTTTAATACCAAAAATTAATCTATAGACAAATGAAGGTCAGAGCGGCATTTTATGCATCGCAGGAGCTTGTCAAATGGGAGTCCCCTTATTATGTTTACTCTAGTATACTCTTGGGTCAACGCCCGATTTGATTAGGTTAACCCAACTTAATATGACAAATTAGGGTTAGAGGGACACGGCAAACAGGCAAACAAGCTCCCAAGGGAGTAGTTAAGGGTCATTAAATTATATTCGACTTTGTACACACTATGTCAGGTGTATGCACACTGAAAACAGTGCTTGCCTTCTCAGCAAAGGTGAACGACTTTTTGTGCCCGCTAAAGTATGCAACAGTAATTTACACATGCCAAAGGTACTGGGTACAACATACACTTACAGGGCATAATTGCCATCAATATACCCTGTAAATTGGTTTAAAATAACTATGTGCACACAGCATACTGAATTCGAAGAATAAAAATAAATATTCAAATTAATCAAGGCAACAGAATAGAATATAATTCAACAAATAACGCAGAACATAAATTTAAGGATTATTTCTTTATCAAATAAAATTGACAATGTGTAAGGGACAGAGTGTATAAAAAGAGTACAGCGGTCTACTAAGTTTGTCAGAAGCGAAATGTGCATATTAGGTATATATATGCATGGTCAGTGACAACAGCAATGTCAATATAGCGATGTCCGACCATCAGTTAATCCGACCGTCCGTATAAACACCTGAATATCAAAGACTATAATATCTAGAGCCACAAAATTTGGAATGACGCGATAGCTTCCATAAATTTTATTTAAAATTATCCAAAGTTAACATTTCGAAAATTAGTTGAAACGATCAAAAAACAATTATTATTGTAATATTAAAGTGATGAACGCTCTTCTATCATAAATTTAATTAAAAATGGATACATTCATGACTACACTCACATCAAGAGCATAAAAAACACGTTCTTGGTGACACGTGGAATATAAATAATTTACTCAGTATGCGTGTGCATGAGTGTTTGTGTGCGTGTGAGTGTGATGACTAAATGACATGTAATAAAAATTCAATTGTTTTGTCTGGAATGGAATGGTTTGGGTATTTCCTAGGCGAGTAAAAACCCAAAATCCTTTCACGTTTGCGATTCAATTAAGAAGACTAGACTTATTAGGCGGTTAAAGACTGTTAAACGTCGGTCAGAAGGTAAGACGGGATACTAAACTAATTATGAATAATTATTCATAATTGGGGCTATTAAGTATTATTTGGGGAATCCGAGAGACAATGATGTTGAATTTGCAAAGCTGCCAATAGCATGTGTTGTCAGGAGAAGAAGCACACCACAAGGACACACATTCACACACACACACACACACATACACGCATACACACTCGTGCTGTTCGTTGTCTTTAACCCCGACCTTTGACATTAGGAATCGGGAACTGAAACCGAAACAGAATTGGCCTCGGGCAACAAATTTGCTATAATTCAAATACATGCCGAAAAAAGGAAAAAACCAAAACAAAACTGCATCAAACAAAAAAAAAAAAAACAACAAAAAATACAGAAATAAAAAAACAAGAGGAAAATATGTATACCGAGAGGCAAAAAAAAAAACACGTTAAGCAAACACGATAACGATACTATATAGTTAGATATGCAGATACGACGGGTGTGTGTGTTTGTGTCTTTGTATGTGGGGAACAAGGACAGCAAGGACATCGAGGACAGCAAGGACATCGGGCGACAACTGGCGACAAGGCGTGCACACAACGAACACAAGAAATTTATTTCAATTTAAAAATTTTCGTCACGCGCAACACAAAAAGCGAGTTAACAGCTCGCCCACAGAGGCGGAACAGGGGGCGTGGTCATTTGTATAATTGCTGGCGTGCTTATTCGAGCCCTAGGAAGGGCTCGGAGAGAGGACGATAGGGATGGGACTCTAAGAAATTGGAGATGGGAGCAAAGTTTAGTTTCAGCCATGACAGGCTTCAAGGACGCGACGGGGAGCAAAGAACAGTGTCAAAAAAGGTGATGACGTTAGGTGCTCCCTCGAACTATCCCCCCCCCCTCCTCTTAGCCTTTCTGCACTTTCCCCTCACTCTTCACTGTCATAAGAGTCATTGAAATGATACCAATGATTTATGGACAAATGCCACTGATATGGGCAGAGCAAAAATGCCAAAAGAATCCTTGACCATGGCACTGCACGAGTTCTGCTTGTTGACACCAATTGACAAGCCAAACAACAATAGCAATACCAATACTAAAACCAATTCCAATGGTAATAACAATAGCAGGACACTGAAATCAAGGACACCCCAAGTCCGTCTAAACGAGGCACAGAAACGTGCATGTCTCAGGTACAGTTTGAATTCAGACAGGAAGGAGGTTTGAAGGGAGGAGGAAACCACGTGTTGTCCTTCAATCGACATGGAATGCAACAAGCAGACGACGGCATAAACGCTTTTACCTTTGGCCAACTGCCAGCTACCAGCTACCCACTGTGAGTTGGCAGTGACCAGTGACCAGCGACCAGGGACTAAGGGACTCCCACAGGGACCAGGGGGAGTCAGGTCAAGTGCAAGTGCTAACTTTCTCTGTGGGAGCCGTCGACTTGAGTTGTTAAGGTTTTTTACCTTCTCATTCCCCATTCGTTTTTTTTAAGCATTTTTTGTGTGCTAGGACATATGGTGGCTAGACAAGCAACCACAGCTGGACAGGAATACAGATATATAAATGGTCTGTTCTTAAAGCTTCACTCACTTGGGTAATCAAGTCAGCTGATATTTAATTTATTCAATTATATGTCTTTAATGAGAAGATTCTGAAATTAAAACAAGAAAGAAAAGTACAGTCGAGCACGCCCGACCGTTGAATACTCTCTGCATTTTATTCCCGATTATTTTAATAAAATCGGTGTCCGAGTATATAAATTAATAGTACTTGCAATTGAAACCAAAACATCTGTTTGTATGTGCATACATATACATTTGACATTATATGTATGCACATACATGCATATCTCGCTTGCACACATGCAGTGACATGGCCAGGGCCGGATTTACATAGGGGCCAGTGGGGCCAGGGCCCCAAGGACTCCACCACGAGAGGGCCTCCACCATACCCAATGAAGTGTGTTGTAAACGGCTGTTTTAGGCCAAACTATTTTCTGTACCAAACTAATGTTCAAAGAAGTTTGTAAAGAATGTATCAGTTCAAGCAAAGATCAAATGAGTTAGAACTATTTCGATGGAGCCATTGAAACAAAGAAGTAAAAATATCGTCCCTGAACAAAAGAACTACTAAAAGAAATGCCGAGCAAAGTAACTTATCGATTATTTAGCTCATTGTAAGTTCATCGATAAAAATCGCTCTAGTGAACTGCAAAGAACTTTTAACGATAAAAAATAAACATATTAGGCTTTTGTTCGTTTCAAAAAAGAGCGGTCAAAGACGACATGGGTGAATAAAAAAGTGATCGACACAAAACTCCATGGGCTCAAAAATGCGCTTCGGAGAAAAGAAAAACTGCTGCAGAAAAGACAGCGGGTTTGATACAGTGTTATCAAAGACACGAAAAGTGGACACTTTTTTAATCGCTCCTGAAAACATCATTAACAAACCTACGGTTCCCGATTCATTTTGTGAAACAAACAAAATATCTATAGATAATTTTGTAAATAATAATGAACCCTCAGCAGAAGTCTTCAAGCTAAAAAAAAATCAACCTGTTTCTCCGAATGAATTATCCAGTGCATCTAGTGCAATGATGGGTTAAAATGATATCTGTCACTGGACATTGCCATAAGAAACGGATCGGACACCTTGAGAAATTGTAACAAAAAATGATTTCAAGAGTGTTCAATTCCTCAAACACGACAAGACAACTCTTCAAGTGATCAAAAATACCGAATAATACGTCTCAGTTTGGAAAATGATATCCTCCGCAATCTGTCTTTTAAATCACTGTTGATGAGTTTTGCGCAGAAAAAATCGGGAAGAGTTAATACGCTGGGTACTTATAATTATTAATAAAATTAAGTACGAGATAAGATTCTTCTAAAATTTCATTTTTATCTCTGGAATATCGAGCTCTATTTTAGAGGCCCCCATCACACCTGGCCCCATGATATTAATGTGGTAAATCCGGCCCTGGATATGGCGTATAATTATAAACTTTGTTATGCGTCTAGCTCTTTTGTTTGTTGTCCGATTTATATAATACTTTCAGGATAGTTTAAAATATTTTGTCTCCAAACGAATTTTTAATTACAATACCGTACGATAAGATCAAATGCCTTAAAAATGGCATTAAAGTTTGAAAATTATTTTATTTCTTGTGGCAGAGCGGGGCGTGGCAGCCCAAAAATTTGAATGACAATGCATTTATGCCGTCTTTAAGAACCCACATACCAAAATTGGTGTTCCTTAGTGCCATAGTTACTGAAATATTCGCCTTAAACATCAGTTTTATTTGAGGTGTGTCTAGTTTTTTGCTCATTGTGGGCGAACGGGGCGTGGAATCGAAAAAAAATAGATTCTTGTATTGACTGACTTAATATCGAGTCGATACTGACTAAATTCAAACTTGTAGCTCTTACTATCTCCGAAATCTGTTGTTCATACGGACGGACAGACAGACGGACAGACAGACAGACGGACAGACAGACAGACGGACAGACAGACGGACAGACGGACATGACTATATCGACTCGGCTTGTGATGCTGATCAAGAATATATATATATACTTTATGGGGTCTGCCACGCATCCTTCTGCCTGTTACATACTTTTCACAAACCCAATATACTCTGTCTTGCAGAGAGTATAAAAAAGATTAATTAATTTTATTTATAGCCGTTACTCGTAAAGTAAAAGGGTATACTATAATCGTTGGAATGTGTAGAACAGACTCATACAATGTAAACATATATTCTTGGTCTATATATCATGTCCGTCTGTATGAATAAAAGGATCTCAGAGACTTTTTGAACTAAAAAGTAATAAAGGCTACAGTCGAGCGAGCCGACTGTAAAAGACCCCGTACTCTTTCTAGTGCGCGTTTTTTCATACAAATCACCAATTTTCGACCGATTTGTCCTATGAGAGCTATAGGCTATAGTTGTCCGATCCGGACCAAACTTGGTGAGGATAGTTATAATGGTACCATACACATAATGTGTGAATTTGGTCCCTCTAGCTCTTTTCAAGTTATGATTATGTGAAAATTGTTTTTTACAATTTGCGGGGGTGGTAGGGGGCAGGCAAAGATTTGATTTGATTTGATTTGGACTTTTATTCCAGAGAGACAGACGGACATTGCTATATCGTCTCGGCTGTTGATGCTGATCAAGAATATATATACTTTATGGGGTCGGAAAAGCCTCCTTCTGCCTGTTACGCACATTTCGCTTCAGGCAAATCTAATAGACCCCTATACTCTTTTTTAGAGTACGGGGTCTAAAAAGCCCCGAGAAATCGCAAATGAAAGACAAAATGCCAAAGAATCAGGTTATTGTATAGAAAACTGGCTTGTTAGCTATGCTAAACCAATTTTACACCTAGATCCCATGTAGAGACCAAGTTTTTTCAATTTCGTAAAACATTTTCTATATCTTTCTTTAGCCAGAATTTGTTACTACTACTACTACTCGGACTACTATATCGTATTGTATCTGCCATCTTAATCAAACTTGCTAGTGTCCATCACCTGAATGAATGCGATTTCTTTTATACTAGCTCTAGATATATAGAAACGATTCTTAAACTAATTCTTATTTTTCTCCCTTTTAACCAATCACGTGATGTGCCTACTATGTGCTTACTAGTTTATACAAAGATTAATTTGTAATTGACTATTTGTTTAACGATGCTTTGCAAAAATCTGAAATAGATTTGAAATATAATTTTATTAGATCAAAAATGGTTTACTTACTCATAAACTATATGCTTAGCATGCTTGCAGTTATATGTATTTGCAGTTAGATAAGAGTTTTGTTCAGGTGACCTTTATAAAGAATAAAATTAGTTAACACTGGATGTTCCATTGGTCAGCCTTTGGCATTGGAGCTGATCAAGTGCATTTATTTTCAAGGAAACAGAAGGCGACAAACTAATTATGAGCTTCAAGTTCAAAGAATAAGCTTTAATCAAATCAATCGAGGGTAAAACTAACCCATGGGATGGCGTGGTCATTAATCTCTGGTCGTGTTTCTGCATGTTCTATAAGTCAAATGTCCTTGTCAAATACTAATGGCGTCTTTGTCATTCTCTATTGTCCTTGTCGTGTGTTAATGTGTGACATTCATGGCGCTGTTCCTGCTCTGACCCTTCTTCTTCCTCTCCCCCTTCACATTCTCCTCCCATATTATTTTCCCTAGTCCTTAGAGAATTTCTTTTTATACCCTTGAAGAGGGTATATTAATTTTGTCACGAAGTTTGTAACTCTCAGTTTTAAAGCTATCTTGATGAAACTTGGTACAGATGTGTATTCTCTCTGCAGGCAGTTCATATGTTAAAATCAGCCGGATCGGAAGACTATATCATACAGCTCTCATAGGAACAATCGGTTGAAAAAAAATTTTTTTCTGAGCTATTTCAACCAAATTAAGCCTATATGCATTTAGTACCAAATCCCATGTGCAAACCAAATTTCATCCGAATCGGACCACTATATCATATAGCTGCCATTGGAACAATCGGTTGAAAATGATGAAAATGCTTAGTATGAACATTTTCAGTGTCGATTGAGCAATTTCAACCAAACTCACGCCATAAGTGTTTTCTATCATTCCCCAGCTGTTAACCAAATTTCCTTTGGATCGGCCAACTATATCATATATGACATAGGAACAATCGGTTCAAAGGCTTAGTATGAAAATTTTTACTGTCCATTGAGCGATTTCAATCAAATTCACGCAGTACACATAAGCTATCATTCCCTATATGCTGACCAAATTTTATTCAAATCAAGCTACTATATCATATAGCTTCCATAGCAACAATCGGTTGAAAATGCTGAAAACGCTTGGTATGAAGATTTTGAGTGTCTATAGAGCGATTTCAGCTAAATTCACGCACTACTCATTTGCTATTATTTCTATTTATTGACCAAATCTCATATAAATCGGACTACTATATCATACAGCATCCATAGGATCCACTGGTAACTGAATCCAATGAATGCAACATGCGTGACTGCAAGGGTATTTAATCTTCGGTGAGCTGTTGATAGCCTTTCTTTCTTGTTATTTATGCGTTATAGAATAAAATAAGTAAAATTTGTTTATTTGTGTGCGACAAGTAACTGAAATGCTTTTCCCTTGTCCATTTTGAAGGTTTAGACAGACTCCTTGAAGGATAAGTAGTACAATGCAAGGTACAGTGCCTTCCGTCAGTAACTTGCAAATGACAATGAAAGCGTTGCACACTTTATCTCTGTGTTCTTTTATGTTTCACGCTCATTGCATTTTCCTCTTCTTATTTCAGAATTTATGCCTCGGCAGTTTTCCATCGATTTTCGTCTTGCACTAACAACAGACTGGGGATGAAAAACCGAACTCATAAACTGGATTTGATATTACAAAAATATGCAGGTAAATTCAAATGGTTGAGAGTATCAGCACTTTTTGGAACCTGTAGATACTCTTAATGTACAGGGTCTATTGGGTTTATATTTCGACAAAAAAAAAGCAACTAATGCGATAAATATCCACAAAAGTATAAAACAGACATTTTTAATAACAAAAAATGAATAAATAAAATGATGTCGCTATATAAGAGAGTTAAATAAATTATTAAGTCAACCATCAAGTTTTCCAATATGTGTAAAAAGGCGAGGAAATGTGGAATGCTTTTGGTTACAATGAAGACAAATTCACAGGAAGCTTTTCCAGGAGCACTGCCTAATCTGAAGTTTGTCGGAAAATGCAACACGGTGCAAACCAAATGCTTTTCCCTTAGTTGCTTATTCATCGTTTATTAGACCCCGTACTCTAAAAAAGAGTAAAGGGGTCTATTAAGTTTGTCAGAAGCGAAATGTGCGTAACAGACAGAAGGAAGCATTTCCGACCCCATATTAATTGTTCTTGATCAGCATCAACAGGCGAGTCGATATAGCGATGTCCGTCTGTCCAGCCGTCCGTCCGTCTGTATGAACACCTAGATCTCAGAGACTGTAAGAGCTACAGGCAATAAATTTGGAATGAAAGTTCGTTCACTACCGCCCCCTCAAATTGTTAAAACTATTTTCACATCTTCATGGCTTGGAAACTATTAAAGTTATCGAGACCAAACTAACACATTATATGTATGGTCCCATTATAACTATCCTTACCAAGTTTGATACGAATCTGACCACAATAGCCTATAGCTCCTATGGTACTAATCGGTCGAAGATTGGGAATTTGTATGAAAAATCGCTCTCTAGAATGAGTACTGGGTCTTTTACAGTCGGCTCGCTCGACTGTAGCATTTCTTACTAGTTTTGTGTTATTTTCATTGTAGCTGCTGTCTTTGTTGCTCTTTCACTTTCAATTCATATTTCTCTATAGCTTCACAGCGAAGAGAACTTTTCTATTTGGTACACACAAATTGCAATCAGAAAGGCATTCAACAACAATAACAACATTAATAACAACAAAAACAACGTTCACAAATATCAACATAAACAAAAATTGAAAAACTTTCCTTAAATTGATTTAAAAAATAACGCACACCCAAAATAGTGCGAATAAAATCCCAACTGGGAAACTACCGACAGCTGTACTCAGACATTACACGCACAAACACACACACACATTACACCTTGCACTATGGGCCAAAAAGAATATTTTAAGTCATGAATATTATATTAAATTTAATTCAAGTTTTGTAATATAATAAACCAAATCGAATATTGAAAAAGTAAACTAAAATGATTATTAATCAATTGTTTATTAATCTTCTCTTTAGAAACAAGAAAAAAGGCGCGAACTTCGCCTAAAGCGATTTTGGCGCTCGCCAAAGACCACATCCTCGGATGATTCCACTGGGTATGAAAGCCCGACACGGACAAAGGTGGCCAGTAGCGATGGCCAGCGATTCAATCACCTGCACTACACAAGTCTCTCGCAGGGCTCTGGCACAACCTCCTCCTCGACAGCAGCGAATGCGGCTGCGTCGGTTGGAGCCGGAGGAGGGGGAGGAGGAGGAGCATCAACTAGTAAGCCATCGTGCTCGCTGCCACTGCTTCAGGTGTGGCCCAGCCAGGTAGGCACAGCCAGAAAACAGAGCGAAAAAAAAAAAGAATTTACACTTATCTCTACTCTCTCAGTCTATCACTGTGAGTGAGCGTGTGTGTGCTAGTGTGCGTGTGTGTGTGTGTGTATGTGTAGCAACAGTTCTTCTGTTGTAGAAATATGATTTCTCTCGTTTCAGTTTCTGTTTTGGTTTCTGTTTCCGTTTCAGCTTCCATTTCCGTTTCCGCTTCCGTTGCATTTCAGCTTATATGTGAGGTTATGTTGTGCGTTTTGTGTTAATTTGTTTTTAAACTTTTCTCTTTCACCCCACCCCGCCCATAAACCGTCCGCATCTTGTGTGCTACCAATAAACACACACTATGCAATGTTTCTATGTGTGTGCGTTGCGTGTTTGGTTTGGTTTTGATTGCTGGTTACCTGGTTTGCTGGTTTGCTGGTTTGCTGGTTACCTTGTTTCCCGGCTTACTGGTTTCTTTCTGGTTTTGATAGCCCCTCTTGCGCCAGGAGGGCTTCGTACAGTTGCGTCGAAACAGCGGCCCTGAAGGCCAGCGGGTATGCTTCCCTTTCTTTACTAGATCAAGTCTCTCTAGTCTTCTTGTTTACTACTTACCAATTACTGTATTTTCTAAACTTAATTCCTACTACTAATTTTACTACTACCACTAATATTTCAACTAAAATAAATCCTAGACTTTTTGCATGCCTCGTCAAATGTATTTAAAACCAACGAGCTCATCCAATAGTAGCTCGTCTTTAAAATTGTTTGACTAAATTCTATAGAAAAACAAAAACAAACCTTCTCGTATTACTTGAGGTTTTTTAAGTATTTTTATTTAGTATTTTTATTAGACTACCACTTTTTATTGGGCTGTTTTGGAGAACATTTTTTAATAAACCTATATTTTTCCTATGCACAAAATTCGAGGATTATTCGATATCAGTAACTGTAAATACTATACTTTCAATAATTGTAATTCGACTATAAAAATGTATTATAAAAATAATTTAACAAGGGCTGGAAATAATAATCGAAATAAAATAATAACTTATATTTAATTTTTATAATTTACATAAATATATTTCTCCATAAGTTCTCAAAAATATAATAACTATTGAGCAAAATAAAATTAAATTTTTCTTAATTAAAACTGAAAATGAAATTTTGGCTTTTTCTCAGTGCATTTTGGAAATAAAAATCTTTATTATTATAAAATCTTTATCTCGACTTTCCAGTATGTTTGTTCCATACAAAAATTTATTACGAGTACAATAACAATTTTCTATTCACAATTATTGTTTCGACAGTTAAATAAGCACTTTTGTAAATATCACACTATAAAAAACTACAAAGTCTTTTGAACTTTTATAACATTTAAACTATACATTAATTTACAAACTTTAATGCTAAAAAACAAATTTGGATATCGATTAATCGTCTTCTTTAATCAGACTCACGAGTCAGAAAAGTACTCGAAACTCAATCCTTAACCCTTAGGCCTTTACCTTTTACCCCCTCTCCATGTAAATAGTTTGTTTTTGATATCCACATAATTTTTTAATATTCACCCAAAGAACTAACCAAAATGAAACACTGAAAAAAAAAAATTAATGTCCCCACAGCTGCCCAGCACTAAGCTTAAGAAAGTCCCACCACTGCCCCAACCAAGAATTCCCGCACCAAGTGTCCAAGTGTCTTCCTCTGAAATGTTTGCTTCTTGCAGGACTCCCCGAGAGGCGAGGCGGATGGGCAGTCCTTCATCTTCCCCGCTATAGTAGAGACGAGTGTGGGCAGCCCCAACGCCCCATCCAGCAGCAGCAGCATCGGGATTGGGATCGGCAGCACCCAGAGCTACTCGGCCACAAGACGCAGCAACAACCACCTCACTCTGAGCACGGATCGTCGCAGTTCTCTTTACTGTGATACGCTGCACGCGGGAGATTCCGGGATTGACTCAGTGCAGGCATCGCCCTCACCAAATGCGTTCATCGCTCCTCCGGGCGTACTGGGTCTGCCCAGTGGGCAGACGGGGGGCGGTTCCTGCCACGTTTCTCCCACGAGCACGCCCACGCAGGGATCTCCGAATCTATCGCTGGGCAGAAGGCACATGAGAAACAGCATTTGTGTAGTGCCCAGCGATGCCGGTGGTGCCAACTATAGGCGCAAGTCGAGCGCCCTGCTCCACCCGGACCACGCGCGTCTCTTTGCGCTGAGGATGAAGCATGCAGCTGCACTGGAACGGGCACAGACGTCCCCAGATCAGACGTCGATCGAGGATGCAAACGAATTTCACGACAATGGACTGGCTACTAATCTGCGCTTGTGCTCGGCCTCGTCGTCGACGACGTCGTCGCTGACTTCCGTGGCAGCAGTCAGCCTGGGCGGGGGTGTGGCAGCTGCTGGCTGTGGCAGCAGTGGTGGCCTGGCCACCGCCAGCAGCGGTGCCTGCTCATCCTCCGCCTATGCTGTTGGGGCGTCGGGCGCACAGCAGCGCGTCTCCGATCCGTGGCTGCAGCCACAGTCCGATCGCGACTCACGACATGATGGGCGCCATCAGCACGATGGGCGCCGGCGCTCGTCGACTATGACAGCCCGCTATTCGCTATTCGATGCACTCGATCTGGAGTACGTGCTGCTCCGGGCGGCGGCTCGCGGCTCGGTGGGTCCCTACTCGCTAAGCGAGTCCATACATAAGCTGACCTTCACGCAGTCGCTGGCTTTTCCAGCCCTAGCCCGAGGGTTGGCCACCAAACGCCGGAGATCGGCAACGCACACCAGTTCCAGACCGCTGAATCCCCACGAATCGGGCTTGAATACATGCGCCAAGGTTGTCACCGCCGTGGTACTGGTGGCCATATCCTTCATGGTCTTTCTAATCGTCTACAAGTTTGTGCGAACGTGAGGTTTGCTCCTGGCCCCGACGCCAGACTTTTCCGTAACATATCAGACGGTCACGAGCACGAGTACGAGTTATGACCTGGATGCCAGCTCATCCTCCCCATTCTCCAGTTCGTTCTCGACATCGTCCTCAACAGCGGGTCGTAGTCTGGGCAAGCATTTGTCGGGGTTCAGGAGCCAATTAGGCCTTAAACAGGCAGACTTTCAGTATCAATAACAGTAACAGCTACAGTAACAGTAACAGTAACAGTAACAGTAAAAGTGACATCTACAGTAACAGTAACAGTCAGCAACAGGAAATTGCTAAATGAGGTATCGAAAAATTTGTGATAAACTTTTCAAATGACAAGCAAATTTCCACACACATACACACACACACACACACACACATACATACACATATATACATATATGTATATATATATATATATATATACTTCAACAACAGAAAGGCTTAAAATTACAGTACGTAAACGGCTTACAAGTGTTTCAACTGCAGTAATAGCATTATCATTATAAATAACAAATAAAAACAAATATTTTTATATATTTAAATGTAAGCGCTTCAAACGCTGCTAAAATCGCTAGCAACTCGCGCGCGACTTTTCTCGCATTTCTTAGTGTAGGCGAAATTTTATTTGTAACCAAACAACTTACATTTCACTCTGTAAAGTGCCTAACTAACACTTGATCTATTTTATTTTTATTACTATTTTGTGATAAAGAATTTATCTTTTGAAAAATCTTCATTAAAATATTGTCAGCAGCTTCGTTAGTATTAAATTTTAAATAAAAAAATTTTATTTATACAAATGATGTGGTTGAAAATGGGTTTCTACTTGAAAAGATCTTAATAAATTTTCATATGCATATTTATGTGGCTGAAGATTGAGGGATAATTACATATTATTTTGTTAATATTTGCTCAATTAATTTTTGAAGATATTGAAAAAGTTCAATGGAATTCTCGATTTGTAATCATTAAATTTAAATTAATTTAAAAATTTGTTTTTAAAATTAAAACCTTTACAAATATTTCCTTACAATCTTCGGACCCATTTTAGAATAATATTCCAAAATTTTTAATTTACAAATAAAAATAAGCATTGAATTGAATTAATTTATCCGAAACTTAATATGTATTTGTAATTAAACGTGCATCTCAAATATTAAAAAATGTGTACTGAGTTGTTAGACAGCAAAGAAAAATTGAGGAAATTAAATGATTTATTAGAAACGCAGTTCATATAAAGTTAAATTAAATATTTACGAAAGTTATTTATAGTTATACAAAGGCAAATATATCTAGTGTAAATGTAAATGTTTATATATATGTAATTTTAAGCGGCTTAATTGTGACAAAGCACTTGCTGAATACGGAAAGAAACAATATCTCTCTCTACTCTTAACTTGCTGCCTTACTCTTCCCAATAACAAACCCAACTTGAAATTCATTTAGAACTTGCTGCCTTACTTTCCTAACAATTTAAAAAAAAACTACAAAAATATATATAGAAATAAAAACAAGAACAAAACAAAAATTAAGCACACCTCTAAGAATCTCAGCGCCTTTTCTATTTTCCATTTTCCACTTTCTACCAGCTTGGCTTAAAAAATTGCTAACAATTTTATAAAACAAATCCAAAAAATATTGTTAATCAAATGTTTTTAATAAACACTAAAAATCATTAAATATTTTAGTTTTAGTTTTTCTCCGTTTTACAAAAAAAAAAAACCTAAAAATTATAATAAAAACGCATAAAAAATTTATACAAACGAATTAAAAAATTTTCAATGCAAAAATCGATGAAAAATGTCACGATAAAATTAATTAATGTTTTATTAAGGCTGTTGTATGGGTTTTGACGAAGCTAAATATTTATCCAATACGTGGCAAATACATGTATATATGTATGTGCAAATAAATGTTTAATGTCCACACTTATAACCCCCTCCCTCCACCCTCCACCCTCCTCCCAACAACCCTTCATCCTCTTCTTAAAAGTATCGTCAACAACAACTGTAACTGACGAAAATTGAAACGTGCAACAATAAACATTTTCAAATAAAAAATATAAAATTGTTTTCCTTTTTTATGAAAATCCTATGGAATGTTGAATCAAGCATTTAAAAGGTAAAAGCAAAATAAATTGTATCTTAATTTCATAAGACAACTCGCCCTGGAATTTAATTTAAATTTGACTCCCCAATTTCATCAAGTCTCCTCATTTTTATCTGAAGTGTGAGTAGAAGAATAGTTACTTAATTTAATTGTACAGTCTAATGGTTTCATCATCATCAGTTTACTCAATTAGACGATTCTCCAAACAAGTAGTTCTCAGTAAACTGATTAAGAGGCTCAAGGATGAAATATATACTATGTATAGACGTAGTTCCATTAAAAGATTATGATTTATGGACCCAATTGCTGGCAGCAACAACAGGAAATGTCTCAAAAGTGCCTTATCCTAATGAATACTAATTAAAATTGCTCTTACACTAAAATAATTCAGCAAATATACATATAAATCGGAGAAAAGGAGACAAAAACGAAATGAAACCAGAGAAATCACTAGCAGATACAAGTTATTAATGTTCTTTAAGTATATATCTGTTGATGTGTAAATTGTAAATTACAGCTCACTTAATTGAAATGGAAACTCAACGAATATAAATCATATTATTAAATTCCTCAAATGAAAACAAGAATTATATGAGCTCAAACAGTAGAACAAAAACAAATTATTCAGAACTTGTCAACAAAGTAATCATCCCTGAAATTTAAAGAAGGTAAGTTTAACAATTGTTATTGTACTTAATATTATCATACATTTAACATCCCATTTTAAAAGACAGCAAATGTGATTAACTTTGTATCAAAAAGTATTCGATATTTGCTGGAATTTTCACAATCCGACCAGTATAAAAGTTAATACAAATACTTCATTTAAGATCTTTACACTGATAGGCGTTAATTATATCAATATACTAGTTATTTCTTATTATAGAAAATTATAAAAGTATGAACTTAGCTCTAGTTAAAATAATTACTAGAAATAAAGTAAAATACAAATATGAGTGAATTTGGTCACGAAAGCTCTAATAATGTCCAAGATATGGTGTTAAAAAAATAGGGGATCAAATTTAAAATAAACCTTATTACCTTCACATAAAAGTAGTCTGTGTACCAAATTTGGGGTTTCTAGCTCTTACCAACTTTGAGATCTCGACGTTCATCTGGACTGATAGACGGTCAAGGCTCATTTGAAAAAATGCAATATACTTTAACAGGGTACATAAATTATAAAACTATTAATTTAAAAGCACTTTTAAATTCGTGCTTAAAACAAGATAAGTTTAATAAATATATAAAGCTTATTTCCTTTATACAAGTTTATGGCAAGCCCTAATTTTATGAGTATATTGGTCAAATGCAACATTCTAGTGTCCTACATTAAACCGATTTAATTACAGTCTTTAAATACTTGAAGCACATACAGAAGGAGTTGAATGTATTCTAACACAATTTCATTCTCACTAAATAGTATGAATACATTCACAAATGCAATCAGAGCAACGACTGAATCCTTAACAGTTCTCATACATATATTATGCTACTCTCCCTGTCTCTCTCTCTCTCTCTCTTTTCCTCCAACACTCTTGTTCACTGTGTTTTTCTGTCTTTGTCTTTGGCTGTTTGCCAACTTAACAACTTAATACGAGTTCTGTGATAAATGTGCTGGTCCCTTCAGAGCACATTTCCTGCCAAATCGTAATCTAAATAATTAAGCAAACTCAATTAGATTTGTCAGAAAATTTGACAGTCACAGAAGACATACTTCCACATACGAATACATACATATTTATATGTATACAACATATGTACAAACATCTGTAACGATTTGGAAAGTCAACGACTTGGAAGCTTTACTTAAATTTGGTGTTGATTTGATTCACTGCAAATTTAATTAAGTTGAAAGACAAAAAAACATCAGAGAAAAGGGAAAGCATAGTCGAGGAAAGGACAGGATGTAATGAAAAGGAGAGAGATGACTAGGCATTTGATGAAATCAACATAGAATATAAAAGGCAAAACTGTGAATAAAGTATTAGGTAAGAGTAAAGTTAATAAGAATTTGAGATACCCATTAAAATAAGGTTTTATTTTTAATAAATACTTATTATAAATTTATTAACTTAACTAAATATTTATTAATCATTTAAGAACAATATATTTATAAGTTTATACTTCTTAGTAGTAGGCCACGCATACCCATTAGACATGGACAACATTCCAGTGAGTAATAACTGGTATATGTGTCCTTTGTGGTGCTGCTTTGGGCTTCGGTGGGAATCTAGTGCATAATTAAGCACAAAACCACAGAGAGAATGAAATGAAAGCGAAAGCAGAAACAGAAACAGAAAAAGAAACAGCAACAGCAACAGAAACGAGAGAGAATGGGAGGAGGCAAGAGATTGAGCAAGTGAACAAACATTTAGTAATAGGGTAGACGGAAAAGAGACATTGAGAAATAAGTATGTATGTATGTATGTAGTGCACATGTATATACCATACACATACTTACACTCACTCACGTGTTTTTATGTTTGTGTGTAAGTGTTTGAGAATATCGATGTTTTAACAGCTCAAGGGGAACACATAGCAATGTCGTTCCAAGAAGTATTACACTTGCAAAATCTAATTTAAAAATAACTTAGCATACTTTCCAGCATGGAGTCTGTTGGACTATAGAATAGACCTCTTCCATTCTTGATATGTACGTTAGTGGAAAGGTGAAAATAGAGTTGTTATCTAGGAGAAATTTGTTTTCGGAATGCCTTGCACATGTGAAAGTTCGCGAATAATATATGTATTTGTACTGTATGTCCATTTTGTACGGCCTCTCCGTTTACATTAAAAATGCTCAACATTTTTACCTTTTGATATTCGTCGACCTGGGCATATTTTTAGATCCCAAGGTTGGAAACGGAGCGACGGATACGAATGCGGATGTGGATGATTTCAAAAGTGGTAGGCAGCACTTAAGCGAGAGGTGGATGTTGTCGGCATTTAGAAGCACCGCCGCGGGTTAGACACATACACACACACAAACACACCCACACAGACACACACACACACAAACGCGTGAGACACCTTGAGAGCAAGTGCAGCTGCAGCTGCAACTTACGCTCTCAACGCGTTTGCAACGCAGGTGTTGCATGAATTTCAAAACTTGTTGCAAAACGGACTGTGCAGCCCAGTCAGCCTTGACTCTGAGCCTTGTCCTCGAGGCCTGAGCGCCATCTGAAATTGAAAAATTGTCGAGCGGCCAAGATGAGCAGCGGTGCAACAATTTTTATTGCTCTTTGCGGCCCGACCAATGAAATTGCCAAGATACCGAAAAAGTTCCAACCAAGAAAACTACAAAAAAACAGTTGAATTAAAAGTCTTAACATTGATTCGACCAACAATCATCAAGTTAAACTTTATGGCTTTTTAGAGTATCACAGCAAACATTTTCGGAATAATCGAAATTTTTATCAGGAAAATGTTCATGAAAATGTAAGTCCTGCAAAGGGAGCTAATAAATTATTCATTTTGTTGTATAAAAAACTCTACATTACTAAACGAAATCACTTTTAAAAGATATCTTGTTAATCAAAAATCATGCGTTTATAATATTCTTAAAAATTCATTTTTTATTTACTGTAATATTTTATATATCCAATCATGTTATACAGTTTCACTTAAGTATTTTAGCTAAACCGCAAAACTTTGCATGGAAATAAATTACTTTGGGCAGATTTGTTAAAGCGGAGAAATTTATTAGAAACTTTGAATCTCAAACCACTCATTTAAGAGTATAACTTGTATGAATTTGTTAATTATCTGATAACTATGTCATATAGCTGCCAGTAATAAGATGAATGTGTAAGATGCTTCAGAACATTTTGAAGTCTCTTACAGTTGGCTCGCTTAATTTTAATTTTATTTCTTTAGTCGGTGAAAATGCATTAATATTGTAAATAAATAAGCGTGTCTCAACTCACTTAAACTCAACTCAGTTCTGTAAAAGAAAAGAATAAAAAACTGTTCAAGTAAATGGAGCTAAGTAAATTCATGAACAAGTAAAAGTAAGTAAAAGTAACATCTTGAATTTAAAAGACCTTTTGCATTTCAATTAAAAATGATTAAAGATACACAAAAAAGGTTAAAAGGCCCACACAGCACAAATTTTTCGGGTAAATAACTTTTGATAAAACCAAACAATATTTCGGTAGGCATTTTGGGGTCTGACACAAACACACCCATACGCGCACACATATAAACATTTAAATAACTGTTTGGAGCTAAAAATTTTTTCTGTCTGTGTGTGTGTGTGTGTTTTGGGCTTGAGAGAAGCATGTGCATATACATTCATATGTACATGTATGTGTACATGTTTTATGCATGCGTCGTCACAACATAACTGCCTCCTGCAACAATGGAAATTAGTTTGCCTTTACCCATTTCAGCTGCCAAACATTTTATGAGTAAAAGAAATCACACACGCATACATACATATACGAACATATATATAAATATATAAACCCTGCAACATTGCAACAAAAACAGCAACTTAAAGCGCATTTTTGTTTCCCGCTCCCTTTTGTACCCACTGTCACAAATACACACCCACTCACGGGCGCACGCACACGCACATAAGGGAACACATGGAAAGACAGCAGAGAGCCGACAAAACGGAGTGGACAGCGCTGCCGCCAGGCAAAGCAGAGCGAAAAGCAGAGACAGTGATGACAACAACAACAATGACGACAGTGACAGCGGCAGCGACTGCGAAAGCGACAGCGACACAATGTCTACCGTTGGCTGTCTGTCTCAGTTTTTTTTTTTCGCGTTTCCATTTCTCACACATCCCAGAGGGTATATTAGACTCAGGCGCAAGCAAAAGCAGAAGAGAGAAGAGAAAAGTAAAACTGTTTATGCTACATGCACAAACAAATACATATGTATATATGCAAAAGCACGTTTGTCGTCACTATATGGAAATAGCTCGTACCATCTTTCTTTTTGGTTAAATATTTAACGGTCTCATTTGCTTACTAGTTTTTCATTGCTTAATAATCTAAAACAGTCTTTTGTGCACTTTATTTTAAATGCTATTTAAAATAGGAGTCTCAAATGTAATTAGATCCCAAAACAACTGAATATTATTTGCAGGGTATAATTTAGTGTATACCAGCATTAGCTGAACTTTAGAGTTTTTTAATAATTCTTTTATGACTTTCTTACGCTTATTTGGTCGAGCAGTTTGCAAAATCAATTTGAAACATATTCCAAACTGTGTCCACTTTATTATTGTTATGCATATTGTGCTTTTGGCCTTTGGCTAATGCTTGCCACTGTTTTTAATGAATTTTAAATTTGAATTCTCTTCTCGTGCAGCGTAACAAGAAAATTTAATAAACATTTTTGATATGTAACTAGTATTCGTAAGGAGCATCTTCAGTGTCTTGCGGATTCCAGTCCGGAGAAAGGAAGGCAGCACCTACAACAAAAGTGTTCCGTCCCTCGCCGACAGCTACTTACCGATCACCCATCCTCGGACAGGACTGGTAAGCTGGTTCAAAGAATATCGTCTGTTTCTGCGCCTGACAGCCAATTGAAGGTAACATTCTTCTTACGGCTATTTTATAGCCAAATCACAAAAGGCTCTGGCCGCCAGGACAATAGGGGTCCTTGTCGACACCACCTGCGTGTTCATAAGACAATTATGAAACGACCTTTTTATAGCCTATTATTTGCTTTTCCAAACATGGGGGAGGGACTCTGATTGCGATTATTAGAGAAATGTCGGTGAGGACATTCAATTTTAAGACCCCGTACTCAAAAAGAGTACAGAGTCTATTAGGCATGTCAGAAGCGAAATGTGCTTAACAGGCAGAAGGAGGCGATTCCGACCCCAAAAAGTATATATGTCCGTCTGTATGCCCGTCCGTCTGTATACAGACTATAAGAGCTAGGGCCACCAAATTTGCAATGAAAGTTCGTCTATTTGTAAGTTAATCAAAGTATATTTTAACCTACAAGAGCTATCGTGACGAAGTTTACACATTGTGTTTATGTTATCATTTTCACCTTACCAAGATTGGTCTGGATGGGATGACTATATCCCATAGCTCTTATAACCCAAATCGGTCGAAAACTGGTCATTTCTATAAAAAAAAACAAGAAAGTAAAGTTCAAGAACATATTCCTTATCGGCATTGAAGTTTGAATATTATTTTATTTCTTGTGGGAAAAGGGGCGTGGCAGTCGAACATTTTTAATGACAATGCATTTATGCCGTCTTTAGGAACCTGCATACCAAAATTGGTGTTCCTTAGTGCCATAGTTACTGAAATATTCGCCATAAACATCAGTTTTATTTGAGGTGTGTCTAGTTTTTTGCTCATTGTGGGCGAACGGGGCGTGGAATCGAAAAAAAATAGATTCTTGTATTGACTGACTTAATATCGAGTCGATACTGACTAAATTCAAACTTGTAGCTCTTACTATCTCCGAAATCTGTTTGTTCATACGGACGGACAGACAGACGGACAGACAGACAGACGGACAGACAGACGGACAGACGGACATGACTATATCGACTCGGCTTGTGATGCTGATCAAGAATATATATATATACTTTATGGGGTCTGCCACGCATCCTTCTGCCTGTTACATACTTTTCACAAACCCAATATACTCTGTCTTGCAGAGAGTATAAAAAAGATTAATTAATTTTATTTATAGCCGTTACTCGTAAAGTAAAAGGGTATACTATAATCGTTGGAATGTGTAGAACAGACTCATACAATGTAAACATATATCCTTGGTCTATATATCATGTCCGTCTGTATGAATAAAAGGATCTCAGAGACTTTTTGAACTAAAAAGTAATAAAGGCTACAGTCGAGCGAGCCGACTGTAAAAGACCCCGTACTCTTTCTAGTGCGCGTTTTTTCATACAAATCACCAATTTTCGACCGATTTGTCCTATGAGAGCCATAGGCTATAGTTGTCCGATCCGGACCAAACTTGATGAGGATAGTTATAATGGTACCATACACATAATGTGTGAATTTGGTCCCTCTAGCTCTTTTCAAGTTATGGTTATGTGAAAATTGTTTTTTACAATTTGCGGGGGCGGTAGGGGGCAGGCAAAGATTTGATTTGATTTGATTTGGACTTTTATTCCAAATTTGGTGGCTCTAGCTCTTGTAGTTCAGAAGATCCAGGTATTCATACAGACGGACGGACGGACGGACAAACGGACAGAGAGACAGACGGACATTGCTATATCGTCTCGGCTGTTGATGCTGATCAAGAATATATATACTTTATGGGGTCGGAAAAGCCTCCTTCTGCCTGTTACGCACATTTCGCTTCAGGCAAATCTAATAGACCCCTATACTCTTTTTTAGAGTACGGGGTCTAAAAAGCCCCGAGAAATCGCAAATGAAAGACAAAATGCCAAAGAATCAGGTTATTGTATAGAAAACTGGCTTGTTAGCTATGCTAAACCAATTTTACACCTAGATTCCATGTAGAGACCAAGTTTTTTCAATTTCGTAAAACATTTTCTATATCTTTCTTTAGCCAGAATTTGTTACTACTATTACTACTCGGACTACTATATCGTATTGTATCTGCCATCTTAATCAAACTTGCTAGTGTCCATCACCTGAATGAATGCGATTTCTTTTATACTAGCTCTAGATATATAGAAACGATTCTTAAACTAATTCATATTTTTCTCCCTTTTAACCAATCACGTGATGTGCCTACTATGTGCTTACTAGTTTATACAAAGATTAATTTGTAATTGACTATTTGTTTAACGATGCTTTGCAAAAATCTGAAATAGATTTGAAATATAATTTTATTAGATCAAAAATGGTTTACTTACTCATAAACTATATGCTTAGCATGCTTGCAGTTATATGTATTTGCAGTTAGATAAGAGTTTTGTTCAGGTGACCTTTATAAAGAATAAAATTAGTTAACACTGGATGTTCCATTGGTCAGCCTTTGGCATTGGAGCTGATCAAGTGCATTTATTTTCAAGGAAACAGAAGGCGACAAACTAATTATGAGCTTCAAGTTCAAAGAATAAGCTTTAATCAAATCAATCGAGGGTAAAACTAACCCATGGGATGGCGTGGTCATTAATCTCTGGTCGTGTTTCTACATGTTCTATAAGTCAAATGTCCTTGTCAAATACTAATGGCGTCTTTGTCATTCTCTATTGTCCTTGTCGTGTGTTAATGTGTGACATTCATGGCGCTGTTCCTGCTCTGACCCTTCTTCTTCCTCTCCCCCTTCACATTCTCCTCCCATATTATTTTCCCTAGTCCTTAGAGAATTTCTTTTTATACCCTTGCAGAGGGTATATTAATTTTGTCACGAAGTTTGTAACTCTCAGTTTTAAAGCTATCTTGATGAAACTTGGTACAGATGTGTATTCTCTCTGCAGGCAGTTCATATGTTAAAATCAGCCGGATCGGAAGACTATATCATACAGCTCTCATAGGAACAATCGGTTGAAAAAAAAGAGCGGTCAAAGACGACATGGGTGAATAAAAAAGTGATCGACACAAAACTCCATGGGCTCAAAAATGCGCTTCGGAGAAAAGAAAAACTGCTGCAGAAAAGACAGCGGGTTTGATACAGTGTTATCAAAGACACGAAAAGTGGACACTTTTTTAATCGCTCCTGAAAACATCATTAACAAACCTACGGTTCCCGATTCATTTTGTGAAACAAACAAAATATCTATAGATAATTTTGTAAATAATAATGAACCCTCAGCAGAAGTCTTCGAGCTAAAAAAATATCAACCAGTTTCTCCGAATGAATTATCCAGTGCATCTAGTGCAATGATTGGTTAAAACGATATCTGTCACTGGACATTGCCATAAGAAACGGATCGGACACCTTGAGAAATTGTAACAAAAAATGATTTCAAGAGTGTTCAATTCCTCAAACACGACAAGACAACTCTTCAAGTGATCAAAAATACCGAATAATACGTCTCAGTTTGGAAAATGATATCCTCCGCAATCTGTCTTTTAAATCACTGTTGATGAGTTTTGCGCAGAAAAAATCGGGAAGAGTTAATACGCTGGGTACTTATAATTATTAATAAAATTAAGTACGAGATAAGATTCTTCTAAAATTTCATTTTTATCTCTGGAATATCGAGCTCTATTTTAGAGGCCCCCATCACACCTGGCCCCATGACATTAATGTGGTAAATCCGGCCCTGGATATGGCGTATAATTATAAACTTTGTTATGCGTCTAGCTCTTTTGTTTGTTGTCCGATTTATATAATACTTTCAGGATAGTTTAAAATATTTTGTCTCCAAACGAATTTTTAATTACAATACCGTACGATAAGATCAAATGCCTTAAAAATGGCATTAAAGTTTGAAAATTATTTTATTTCTTGTGGCAGAGCGGGGCGTGGCAGCCCAAAAATTTGAATGACAATGCATTTATGCCGTCTTTAAGAACCCACATACCAAAATTGGTGTTCCTTAGTGCCATAGTTACTGAGATATTCGCCTAAAACATCAATTTTTTACGAGGTGTGTCCAGTTTTTTGCTCATTGTGGGCGAACGGGGCGTGGCATCGAAAAAAAGATTCTTGTATTGACTGACTTAATATCGAGTCCAGATTCAAACTTGTAGCTCTTACCATCTCCGAAATCTGTTTGTTCATACGGACGGACAGACAGACGGACAGACAGACGGACATGGCTATATAGACTCGGCTTGTGATGCTGATCAAGAATATATATACTTTATGGGGTCTGCCACGCCTCCTTCTGCCTGTTACATACTTTTCAAAAACCCAATATACTCTCTCTTGAAGAGTTTAGCATTCATTGAGGTATCCCAACCAAACTCCCACATTATGTGCTTATCGTAATTCTATATTTCCTTACCAAATTTGGTCAAGATCGAGCAAATATACCCTACTGCCTATTTTACGCATTAAAATGAGTACAGGGTCTTATACAGTCGCCTCGCTCGACAATAGCTTTTACTGCTCGTTATGTTTGACAATATCACAACTGCATCCGTCTCGTAATTACATTACATAAATAAATTATCGTATGTTATGCTGCCAACACCTAAAAACTAATCAAATAAATCGTAAGCAATATATAAATATTAAATCTAAGGTAATGATTGAAAATTTCATAATTTGCATAACTTTAACTTAGTTTTGAAGTCGACTTAAAGTATCGGTTTAAAAGCAGTGATACCAAATTTGATGAGAAAAACTTCCTAGATCGATTAAGTAACAAGAATGTAGTTGACTCACGACCATTGGATACCCTTTATTCAGTTTTAATATGTGATAGAGAATAGGGTGTAATAAGAATATCAGTGCAATCGTTCAGGTAATCGACACTAGTGAGTATTATTGACATATCTTGGTCAACGCAAAACTTGTTCATACTAATTCAGAGTTTTTTTTTTTGACCGATCGTTACTATGGGAGTTATACGATGTAGTATAGCATATATATGGTATGGTTATATAATTGGCAATGTATTCTGGGTTCATTAGATTTTCTTGTTGCGATACGCTCCTCGCGAAGAGAATTAATTTTAATATTGAGAGTTGAGAGAATTCAAAAAGCTTGGTAAGCACAGAATATTTGAATATTTAGACTTAATATATGATTAATTTTTATGCTCTGAGATCCTTTTGCTCATACAGACGGACGGACTGGTAGGCGGACATGGCTACATTGACTCGGCTGATCATGAACATATAGTCTTTCCAAGATTTACAGTATACCCTTTTCCTCTACGAGTAAGGGATGTAAAATGTCTAGAAATATTTTTGGAATTAAACCAAACTTACTTTTTCGCCCAAATCCCCTTAGTCTCATAGTCTCATATATATCCTCAAGTTCCAATGACCACTAAAGAAAGTTTAAGAAACCATGTCAACCTCGTGTTATTTTGTAATGCAATTTTTTTTTACTTTAATTTATATTTTTATTGAAAAATATTTTTGATTTCGTCTACTAGAGGATTGTTTGAATTTGTTATAAACAGAATATACCATGGGAAAAGTAACAAAGCTGGGAATCATAATACAACTTTTGAAGCTAAATCTTAAAAAAATTTTACACACACCAAAAAATTTTTTTTTTCTAAAATACAATATGTATTTGGATTAACTCGAATTTTTTAATTTCGCTATTTCCATTCAAAATTAGTAACTTTTTTACTTCCCTCTTTTAACATCAATCGAAATTTAGTTAACGTGTTGAATCCCAATTTAGAAACAATTGTAAATTTGGTAATAAAGATATTCTTTAGTTCTATTATTATTTCAATCGAATTTTATGTCATTACCTTTATATCAAGGTTAGATTTGCATTTATATAATGTCCAATTTTGATTTTCCAGGGTCCCTTTGTTATTTCCACTAAAAACTAAATTTTAAAATTAGAAACTATTTGTACCAAACTAAGCTGTAACCAAACAAGAAAGAAATGTTATCTTCGGCTCGCCGAAGATTAAATACCCTTGCAGTCATGCATGTTGCGTTCATTGGATTCAGTTACCAGTGGTTCCTATCGATGCTGTATGATATACTAGTCCGATTTAGATGAGATTTGGTCAGTATATAGGGAATAATAGCAAAGGGGTAGTGCGTGAATTTAGCTGAAATCGTTTAATAGACATTAAAAATTTTCATACTAAGCCTTTGAACCGATTGTTCCTTTGGCAGCTATATGATATAGTAGTTCGATCCGAATGAAATTTGGTCAACAGCTGGGGAATGATAACAAATGCTTATGGCGTGAGTTTGGTTGAAATCGCTCAATCGACACTGAAAATTTTCATACTAAACATTTTCATCATTTTTAACCGATTGTTCCTATGGAAGCTATATGATATAGTAGTCCGATTTGGATTAAATTTAGTCAGCATAAAGGGAATGATAGCTTATGTGTACTGCGTGAATTTGATTGAAATCGCCCAATAGACATTAGAAAATTTTTATACTAAGCCTTTGAACCGATTGTTCCTATGGCAGCTATATGATATAGTGGTTCGATCCAAATGAAATTTGGTCAACAGCTGGGGAATGATAGCAAATGTTTATGGCGTGAGTTTGGTTGAAATCGCCCAATCGACACTGAAAATTTTTATGCTAGGCATTTTCATCATTTTCAACCAATTGAAATTTGGTTTGCACATGTACTAAATGAAAATAGGCTTAATTTGGTTGATTTTTTTAACCGATTGTTCCTATGGGAGCTATATGATATAGTCATCCGATCCGGCCGATTTTAACAAATGATCTGCCTGCAGAGAGAATACATCTGTACCAAGTTTTATCAAGATAGCTTTAAAACTGAGAGACTAGTTCGCATGGACATGGCTATATCAACTCGCCTGTTGATGCTGATCAAGAATATATATACTTTATGGGGTCGGAGATGCCTCCTTCAATGCGTTACAAACTTCGTGACAAAATTAATATACCCTCTGCAAGCGTATAAAATCAACATCAAAATTGAAACTATACTCTAGTCCTTCAGGTGTTTTGAGAACGTTTCCATTTCAAAAGCAAGTAAAAATTCTAAAGTCGAATCGCAACTTTATGATACCACTCATTTACTCATTTTCCATATATGATTAGAAACGTGAATTAGATTATAAGTTATAAAGCTAAATATTGATCGATTGTTTGTAGGACAGCTATATGGAATTTCTTAAGTGGATTCGGTAGACATCGGAAATAATCGGAGTTCTCTAGCTCTTTGTCTATGAAATCTTTATATTCGTACAGACGGACAGATGGGCATTGTATATCGACTAGCCTGCTGATGCTTTATAATAAAACATATAGTTTATTTAGACGTTGATGTACTAACGAGACAGTACATTCAAGTGGTCCAACAACACCAAGCAACGTGCTTGTTAACGCGCGGAACCCTGCAAATAATGCAACCACCTCCCGCCCAACCGACCGAGGGGCACACCGCATAACGTACGGCTAACGAAAAACGCGAAACGGATTTATTAGTAAAAAACGATTACAATATAAAAAAAAAAAGGGCCCTTAGGGCAAAAAGAAGGAATTGTTTTTGTACTGATTCTATTCTGTCTTGATGAATCCTGTATTGGGGAGACCAAATACAAGATCCATATTCAAGAATAGGACGTACCAGGGTGGTGAACAGTGTTTTTGTTAAATAGGGATCGTTAAATTCTTTCGACCAGCGCTTTATGAAACCCAGGACACCAAAAGCACGGTTAGTAATTGATAAAACATGCCTATCAAACTTGAGCTTTGGATCCATAAGGATACCCAAATCAATGACCGACTCAATTCTGTGAAGGGAGTTGCCACTCAGAATATAATTGTTTAGAAAGGGGAGTCGCCTGCTGAAGGACATTACGTTACACTTACTTTAATTAAGATTTAATAAATTAGCTTGACACCAGGTTTGAAAGCTATAAAGATCAGATTGTAACCTGGTTCCAAGGAGTGACTCAGTGGCCGATACACAGAGTTTAACGTCATCGGCATACATGAGCACCCTAGAGTGACTGATTGCTAATGGCAGATCATTTATAAACAAAACAAATAACAGAGGACCAAGATGGCTGCCTTGTGGAACGCCAGAAGTAACTTGAACAGACTTAGATAGTGTTTCATTAAAATACACCTGTTGTGTTCTAGAACTTAAGTAGTTCGAAATCCACAGTATAAAGTTATAAGAAAGTCCCAAAAGATTGAGTTTATGTATTAAGAGGCTGTGGTTAACGGAGTCAAAAGCCTTGCTAAAATCTGTATAAATGACGTCAGTTTGCAATTTTTTATCAAAGCCCTGCAAAACGAATGATGTAAACTCTAACAGGTTAGTGGTAGTGGATCTATGTTTCACAAACCCATGCTGGCAGGGTGAAATTATAGATCTACAGAAATGTTGCAGTTGAGAAGTTATTAATTTCTCAAATGTCTTGGGAATAGCAGACAACTTGGAAATACCTCTATAGTTGCAGACATTAGACTTGTTTCCTTTTTTGTGAAGAGGAATAATGTAAGATGATTTCCAAACTTCAGGGAAACAGCATGATTCAACAGACAATGTAAATAGTTTATACAGGGGCTTTAAAAGGCCGTCAGCACAGTTTCTAAGCACACAGCCTGGGACTCCGTCTGGCCCAGGTGAAAAAACAGGTTTAATAGATTTTAGATTGAGTAGAAGGGAGCTTTCAGTGATTACTGGCGCAAAATTACAATTGAAAGAATTTACACGATAAGGGTAAGGTGAATTAGAACTATAATCCTGCACACTGTAAGTGGTTTGGAAAAAATCGGCAAATAAATCGGCGATAGCTTGATCTGAGTTAGCAGCTTCTCTCTCAAAGACTACGCGAGATGGAAGCGTTGATGATTTACGCTTCGAATTAACGAAGTTATAAAACCGTCTAGGATCCCTTCGGAACTGTTGCCCACAGTTAGTAAGGTATTCCTTATAGCAACGGTCATTCAAGACAGAGAAATCAGATCGTGCAATCAGATAGCGAGAGAGATACAAGGAAGAGCCAGTTTCCCTGAATCTCTTATAAAGTCTCGACTTCCTATTTTTAAGCAATGTTAAATCGCGGGTAAACCAAACAGGCTTGTTGGACCTAGTTGGCACACGAACCGGAACACAGACATCAAGTAGGGAATTCAAAGTATAATAAAATATTGTGATTGCACTATCCATATCTCTACACATGAACAGCTGGGACCAGTCAGTCTCAGATAACAGTTCATTTAACCTGTTAAAATCGGTTTTCTGAAACTGGCGAGAACGCTTAGTAGATTTACTACTAGTACTGGTCACCTTAACAGGTAAATCAATTAACACCTCCAAAGTCGGATGATAAGGATCTTCAGGATTAGATAAGGAAGTGATACGGGAAACAGAAAAGCAGGATGGATCCAAAACAAAAATCAAATCGAGCATTCTATTTAATGAGTTCGGGATAGAATTGATCTGAAACAATGAAATCCCAAACAGACCATCAAAAAAATCGTGCTGGGTCGTAGGGATCAACACGGCAGAGTCAGGACACGAAGTCCATGTAGTTCCTGCAATATTAAAATCGCCAAGAACTACAAGAAAATCACGATCGGATAGCATAGAGGAGACTGATTTAATAGCTGAAAAAATGTAATGAATAAAGAGAAGAGTCAGAAGATGGAGGAATATATGAACAAGTTATGAAAACACTAATGTTATTTAGGCAAAACTTAATAGCAACAAATTCAATATCTATAGAGCCATCGATTGTTACTTCTTCAGAGGATAAGTTAACATCAACGGCAATAAGCACACCACCACCGCGGCGAGATGTACGATCTTTCCTATAGATAGAGAATTTATTGGATAGAATTTCAGAGTTAAGAATATCGGGCCTTAACCATGTTTCGGAAAAGGCGACGACTTGAAAATGAAATGACAGACTATTTAAATAGATATTACTTAGCTTACTACAAAGACCTCTAACATTTTGATAGGCAAATGAGAGGGAGGAAGTTAGTTTTTTCCGGCATCATTTATAGGGTTGGTGATGTCGGATCTTCGAGTTACTTACATTCCAAAGAGTAACAGGTATAAGTAGATCTAAAAAAAAAACTACAATCGACTACGACAGCAAGAAATACCCTGATCCAATCTTCATGAAAACAAACTAGGTGCTTATAGCTTATGTATAAAAACAAGTATCCGTTATAAAATATTTTGTTGACTCTTTTTGTCCCTCTTGGCAATTGCCCAATTAGGCGTAGCATTTTACTAAGCATTCATATTTCAGATTCATTCAATAGGAAAAGCCACAGAAATGTACTTATAGAAAGCTATTTTCAATGCATTAAGTGATCGAAATGAAATTTGTTAAACCTCCATACCAAAACACTTGCCCAATAACATTCAAACGAACCTTTCCGTCCGATTTAGGTTACGGACGGACAGATCACTTTGAGTATTCAGGACTAATTCATTAGATCCTACTTTAAGCGGAAAGTAAAATTGACGACCGGCCGGGTATAACGACCTAAAGTCGATGGCTTGGTTTGTCCCCTTACAGCCTTGTATGAAACTGACTCCACTTAGAACAACGTCGATTATAACAACGAACTGATTTTAGCGACGTACTTCTACCGAAAATACGAATAGCACATACAAAAGTAAACCGCTTATAGCGACGTGACTGTTTTTTTGCTTTTGCAAGTCAAATGTCATCATAAGCTGCAGAAGTACTTAATAGATTTGTTCTCTTTTACTTCAATAGAGTTTGTTTATATCAATAGCATATTTAATGACGTACAATCGCAACCCCTTGGCTGTCGTTGTAACCGGATTCTACTGTACTACATATATTTCTAGGAAGTACTAAGGATCCAAATTCATATAAGAGATAAAGAAGACGTGGAAGATGTTTACGAGAATTCATAAAACTAAAGATTTTTGTATGTTTTTGTTGTATCAAAAAAAAAAACTTTTATAGTTTTTAGCAATATAATATATAAGTAGTAAGTTTAGAAATATTTTGATATAACACCAAAGCCGATTTCAAACGCAATTAACACAATATATAACAATATATTTATGTACATAGGCATTTAAAATTTATGTATTTGTATGAAAATATTTACAACCATTTATGAAATCATTGGGTATACAATAAGAGTATAAGGATTCATCAATGTTAACTAGCTAAAACTCGATTTTGTTTGGTTTTATATGCAAGTGTATGATGAGTATTCATACAAATACATATATGTATATACAATTGGATTTGAAACGTATTTGGATTAGAAGTCGAGGATTCCTTTTATCCCAAACTCTTTCTCACACGTTGAATTTTCGTATTGTTTTCGCGAATCATAAAAATAATAATTAATATTAATAATAGGATTAAGAGTAAGAGAGTATGTAACAAAAAGAAAAACAATGAACAAGGTGAAACAAATGTCGAGCTTAAATGACGCTTAAAATGCTAATGACTGCACTGTAGACTGTCTTTCTACCCGTGCATAGGATACACACACACGCACACATTCCTATTTCGATCCGGATTTAGATTTAAGTCCGAGTTCAGACTAATTTTAATCCTTGAATGTATCCAATGTTTTACCATTTGTCTATAGTTTCTAGATATTTGCTGTGTTCTTGTTGCTGCTTATGATGCTGCTGTTTCCTTTGTCATGCTAAAAATTGAAGCCGCTATCGGGTATATTATGTGGATTAAACTCATACTCTTGATCGCCAGCGACAGGTGCGACACGTGTGTCCTCCTCCTCGTTGCCAAAGTACTGTTCAATAATATAGAATGATTTATGGTAAATGTCTCGGTTCTCATGCGCCTGCAGATATTCAATTTTGTCCAAGCCTAGATAATTTATACAATTTTTTAGAGTGCGTATAATTAAAGGTGAAATGAACTTACCGCCGCACTCCTCGATAGTGATTGCATAGGGATTGGGTCGCACCTGAAACTTTTCGCCAGCTTTTAGTATGTTCTCTAGCGCATTTAACGCCACCTGAACAATGTCGGCGTCGACAACAGTTAGAAAATCGCACATGGGCGGCACACAGCCTATCTCAACTAGATAATGTATCTGCTCGGAAGTGCCACTACTTGTGGCATTGGTTATGGCCCAGGCAGCCTCTTTGCGAATCTTAAAGTCAGCCGTTTGCATAATATTTCTGAGTTGTGGAAATATGTTGGCACGGATGATTGCCTCGATCTGTTCCCGGTTGCCTGCTGCAATATTCGATATGGTCCAGCAGGATTCCTTCTTAATGGTCTCTACCGGTGAGTACAACAAATGGCTGATGCACGGCAAGGCATTATGGCTCAATATAGTTTGAGTCTGCTGATCATCTCCGGTCACAATGTTGCCGACAGCACGTAAAGCTGCTGTAATAACACTCTGCTGTGGATGTCTGTACAGAGTATACATTAAATGATTAGCATTATCATCTCTATTATCTGATTACATTATTACTCACAATAGCAATTCGACGAGTCGTCGACAGACGCCGGCATCAATGACTGCCTGTATTTTATCATTGGGTCCATCCGAAAGGTAGCTTATGGCCCAGCAGGTATCGCTCAGCACGTCCACATCGGTGTGCTCCAATAGATGGGCCAATATCGGCAATCCGTGCACTATCTTTGAGAAATCAGCTGGCGGACTCTTGCCGCGGCACAAGTTTGAAAGCGTCCAGACGGCATTCCGGATCATCGTAATGCGATCCGAACTTTTCAATACACTGCAAAGAATTCCAAAATTATCTCAAGTTATGCTGAATTCATTGCAAAGTGTACGTACTGCAAGAGTGGCATTAAAATTCCCGAGTTTAGCAAATGATCACGGCACGTTGGTGAATCTCCAGCTATGTTGCCCAGTGCCCAGACAGCCTGCTCTTGCACATCGTCATGTGGACTCGACAGCAACTCAATGAATATAGGCACAGCACCAGCGTCAATCACAATCTTTGTTTGTTGGGATGTACCCGATGCAATGTTGGTCAGCGTCCAGGCGGCTTCAAACTGTAACGTGGCATTTGTGTCGTTGCGCAAAAAGGTAACAAATTGTGGCACAATATCCTTTTGTATGACCTCCTCGATGGGTGGATTGGGATCGCGAGATAGTAGCATACGGAACTTTTGTGTTGCCTCTAGTTGATCGCTCTCCTTGTCGCTGTATAACATTTGAATCATCTCGGCATTGATTATTGATTGCGAGCCACCTTCAGCATCCAATTGCATTCCACCAACTCCCATATTCATGCCCTGCTGCCCGCTGCTTTCCGCCATGTGCATATCGCTTGCGTGCAGCTCGCCACTACTGCTGGTCTCGATTCCAGTGTTTGAAGTGGCACTAGGATCCAGGACAACATTACGACGCTTGGAGAGCTGTTGTTCGCGCTTCGTTTTTCGCAGTTGTATTCCAACCTCCTCGCGTCTGCGTCGCATCTCAGTGGAGTCCAGAGCGGCATTTTTATAGCGTTGTTTGTGTGTGGCAGACATTGTCTTCAACTATTTCGAAATACTGCAAAATTCAAGAAAATATAAATTATTTTTTAATTTTGATAAGAATCGCTTCAAGCGTTTTCTAGTTCATTACTACTCAGTACATCAAGCATTTATGTATGTAAACATAATGATCGATTGAAAAGCCAACATTGATTTGAGAAGCTTCGAGTATTTTGGGCAAAAATGGTGTTGAATCATATTTATGTGTGTATTATTTTATGGCATAGTAAATTGTATTACACAACGAACTTTTGATTTTATTAATCTAATTTACAATTCCAACTTTTGATTAAGTCAATTGACAAGATGCTTGTGTGATTTTACTTGATTTATTTAATAAGAAACGAACTGAAAATATATATATGTATATATAGTATATATACCATACATATGAATATTGTTCGCATGTACAGAGCATCGCAGAGTCGAACATTCCTCACACTTTACTTTTACTATGTACTTTTTTGGTCCATTCACTTAGGGTTGTCAGCTCACATGCACTTGCTTACGCATAGTTTTTAGTAACTTGTTAATAACATTACTTTGCGTTTGCTTTTCTTCTATGATTTTATGGCTTTTAACGCGTTCTTTTTTATTTCATACAACGACAACACTTTCACATTCCAATTGTAATGTAGTATGTACTTATACAAGTATACGAGTTTTTACTTGTATGTGTGATGGGCTTAGGTCACCGTCAGCAAATGCTGCACTCCCCAATTTATTGCAATTCATTTGATAACTTTTAGATGGGAAATGTTTTTTTCGTACACAAACTGTTAGTTACCTGTTTTTTTTCGCAATTCGAAGCGTCTATATATAGTCCAAACACAAATGCAAATTTAAGTCACGATACGCCACACGTTTTTAGTTTGGCGTATAGTGTTGCCACACAAATTTTAATGTATTACAGCTGATTGTGCAACTCGATAACTTTTATTATCGATAACAAATTTAGTATGCAATTTATTAAAAACCAGCGCCATCAATGTTACATTCCAAAAGTAAACGATCGCCAGCTCCACTGACTTTAGAGCAGGAAAAACAAAAGCATATGCAGCTTTTGCACGAGTACAACAGTCTTAAAGACGCCACACAGACCGTGCTGGGCGCATTAGCACATGCGAAAGGATTGACAGTAAAGGATATGCACAAAATGTACGATCTGCCGAACGAGTATTGACCACACAAATGTATTCTTGTTGAGTTTGTATTCAAAAATAAAAGCAACCAAATGCTAGTTAACAGCATTGGTTAGTATCTAATTTGTTGGCAGTACCACTTCATATAAAAATAATAATTTTACTTAAAACTAAACAATTTATTGCACCACCTTCGTTGTGCTTTGCTTAGTTTATTTTTGCACTAATCCCGATTATTTATTGAGCATGGAAATAAGCCCTGCAACGTTCATTAAATGCCTTATAAGTTCGCTCCTTTATAATGTCCTCCACGTTAAGCTCGGATTGCAGTACTCTTAGCTGGTGAAAGAAAGAAAAAGCGATATCCTTAGCTTCGAAACAATATTTTGTTTATATTTAACTAACCTTACGTTGCTCCGCTTTAAACTTACTATCAGTCTCAACATCGTTGGGATTCAACTCCCGTTGCTCGCGTAGGCTCCTCAATGTAGTCGCCGAAAATGTTATGCAATTGCGTATATTGGTTTGCTGCAGGGTATATTAAAATCGCATTAAGTGGAGTTGTGTTAAAATTGGATATTTTTATTTTACCCGATTTTGATGGGACTGCTGTAGCTTCGCATACAGATCGCGGCACGTACCCTCACTATTTACTTGACCCTTGAACGACTCTGTGGGTAGAGCATTCAAAGCGTATATAATTTTATCATCCACATCGCGCATCTTCTTCAGGGTCTCCTAAATTGAATTGGGTATTTGTGTGAAGATTTAAAAAACTTTTGTTTTTTAAACTGTAAGACTTACCTGGAAGCCCAGAAAGTCTAAGCAATAAACCTCCATTAAAAAAATGAAGTGTATTCAATAAAATTAACAAAAACAAAAATATACAAGTATTTTGCCGGCGCAATGTGCCTCTTAAAAGCGTTGCCACATTTTTTAATACTGACATTAAATATATCGATCATTTTTTTGACAACGCGAAAGTTCCATATAACACATATGAAATAATTAATCTTGTATGGGAAAGACAATAGATAATTTATAATCAATTACAACGTATATAGCCTTGAAATAAAATCACCAATTGTCAAATTCGATTTCTATCGATTTCAGCTTAAAGTTGCATTCGATATTTTCCATCTCTACATTGACAAACTAGTGGGTGGAAAATAATAACAAAATTTGTTAAAATAACAAAAGAAGGGAACTTCTTCTCATGGCTGCCAAGCACGAAGACATACGTGAGAAAATCGAGACTGGAGTCTATAAACTCGCAACAAATGACAAAAGCACACGCAGCACTGTGTGGCGCGTCTATCGAAAGATTGAAAAGGAAGATGGCAATATATTGGAGCATGTTTTGTATTGTATAGGATGCAAAAACCTTATGTCGTTTACTCACAAGTCCACAACAAACTTGCGACGGCACAAGTGTCATTTGCAATACCTTAAGAAGCAGGCGTATTGTAATGGATATGCCGATGCAAACAGCACAAAGGAATGGTTTAAAGATGCTGATGGAGATATGACGGTTGAAGACATTTTATTGGAAGCTGAGGCTGAACTCAAAGTGGACAACGAAGAAAGCTCCGAGGTCCCACCCTCAATATCAGAAGAGTTGATGGATAAAAAACCCACTCCAACAGAGGTCGCTGCGTTTATAGCCCTCAGAGGTGCTGGTGGGGCAACTGCCGAGTCAAATGATTTAAATGGTGAAACTGCATCTCTCGCTCAGCCAGCCAAAAGCAAGGAGGATCCACTTAATATCGGCACTACATGCTTTTCAAATTTAAACCCACGCCTCTCGGATGTTTTTGTATCCCACGATGTCAGCGGCGCCGAAGAGTCTGCTATATATGCACAAACATGGTCCTTAGAATATCGTAAGCTTACAGAGGACCAAAAATTCTATGCTAAAAGAGCAATTGATGAGATATTTGTGCTTGGGCGCTTACGACGTTTAACGCTAAATACGGTGCCATCAGTTATAGAGTGAAATACTCCAAGATTATATGTAGAATGTAAATAGAAAAATTCGTAGTTATCTGTACTCGCATGTAAATAATGTATGTATTTATTTGATCAATTCGTTGGTCTCCACATTTAAGAAAATAATAAATATAGAAAATTCAGTAAGACAATTCTTTCCCACCTATTATAACTGACCCATTACTATTTAATCTGAAGAATGTCAATTCCAATCAGAAAATTAGATATGCATTTGATAGATAGCATAGAGTTTATTTACTGCGATTTCGATAGCTTATCGAACAATCGTTTCGTTCATTCGGTTCATTGCATCGGTTTGTTGTTATTCGTTTGATTCATATGATTTTATTCAATCAACAAGTTCTGAAATATTGCTGAGTGCATTATTTTGTTCCCGGTTTTAATAATTTTTCAATTTCAATCCCAATTGAACGGATGCACATATTTAGCCATGACGTCAAGAAGGAGTATACATTCCGATAGACGTGACAGCGACATACTGTCTCCAAGTGTAAAACCAAGTGTGGTTACCCTAAGTGAAACCCAGAGAGAGCAACGTGACAGAATTCAGGATGAAAATAATCCAATGGACAATAAAAATGAGGTTGAATCTGAAGAAGAAGGCGAGGAGTACATAGATAAGATGACTCCCACAGTAGAAGAAAGCATATCAAAGCAAGAATTTGAGTATACGCCAGAATGTGCTGACGAAGCACCTTCGCCTCCCACTCCTCGGCGGGGTCCTCAGCCAACGAGTACGAAAGAACAGCCAGAAATCAGGAATAATATTAATTTAAAATTATACCTTGTTTGTGCAATTATTCTGATGTTCTCTGTGCTCGTGGCTTCGAGCATGTTTAAGAAGAATCCTAAATTGAAGACTTGCCGCTTTGCAAAACTCCGCCAACGCCCGCCACTGCAATCCGCAGAAGTATGGAACGCACTGAGTATTAATATCGAATTACTGCTAAACAAGCAAATTACGTCGCCAAATATCTATTTACTCCTACACTCGAGCGAGAATAATAGCAAGGGAATACAAAATCTCATCCAGGATATAGCGCTGGAGACATCAAAATGTTTTGGTGAGAATGGGAGATTCTGAGAGATTCTTTTTGTGAGTCGCTTTCGTTTTTGCAGATGGTAAGCGACCCATTGAGATGAACCTCCAGGACTTTGAAACGAAAAATGGTGATGACTACGGTTATCCCATTGAGCAGTACAAAAACAAGCTAAAAGAGGGCAACGTTTTCCTCATCGTAAATCTTAACGAGGCAAGTGCTCCCACTTCTTCAACTATGATTCCACTTTTTACATTGCATAGAGTACATCTCCAACAGATTCCACCAAATGCGGCACGTGCTTTGCACACCATTTGCGAGACGTTCAGTCCCATTGATCCGGATGTGGTAATTTTCCTAACATTGAGCACACACTTTCCCAGTGCTGGACAAAGTCCTACGGCATTAGCGGATCAGACGTTGAGGGAGCTCTGGAAGCAAGTGCCAGATAACGAACTAGGACCTCTAATAACCCGAGTTACAGATCAGGTTCTCCTGCTACAGGGAGTAACCCGTTAAAATATATTTAGAATCTACACTTTGTGCTTATGAAGTATGATCTTGGAATCTTTTGCCTTTAAGACACCACAATTCGGCCACAAATGTCAGCAGGCTGCATGTGACGCCAAAGCACCACAATAATATAACTCCAATAAAGTTGTCTATGCCTAGTTTAACGGGTCCAATGTCCAGTTTAGGAATCTGGGATGCTGCTATCCGATTTTGTCTATTAGCGTTCATGTACTCCGCCGTGATCCTCCATTCCCAGTACTTATCAAAGCCGGAGGAATGCCAAGCGAGCACAAACTGACTGTGCTCTTCCAAATGGGCCCACAGACGTGACACATACGCTGTCGTGTATGCGAAGTATATGTCGTCTACCATCAGTTTAAGCCGAGTCAGCGCATCGTCGGGTATCATTTCAGCATTGGCCAAATGACCAAACTGCATTCTCTCCACAACGAATCCCATTTGTTCCGTGCGGGAATTCACAGCCAGATCATCAGCATCGAATACACGGAAGTGCTCAAGGAGTCCCAGTAAAACTGACTGCAAGTGGACATCATAAGTCGCTGTGTTAGATTAAAGGATCTATCGCTCACATCCACTGTCTTGGTATCGATTGTATTAATCCAGGCGAATGATGTGCCTGACCAGATCAGCTTGTGCTCGTAAAGTCTCTGCCGCGAATCGGCAGCTTCCTCCAGCTTAGGCAGGGTCAGTATAGCGGAAAGTCCTCCGCCATAAACGGTGGTCAAAATTATGTCAATCATATAGCTGGCAAGTAAAACTGTGCGAAGGGCATAGGATGTGGACACGTAACTGGTGCTCTGGTTCACCAATAGCTTCAAAGTGCTGACAAAACCAAAACGAAGGCTCTCCCTCCATTTGGCTGGAGGAACTGTTCCTGTGTTCATGGTCGGAGGCTGTTCCCATTGACGAGTTCCGGCAAGGGCCAGACCCTCCAGCAGAAGGTAAAACAATACACATATCCATAGTTTGGTCTGAAATGGACGCAGTGGTAAAGCCCAGTTGATGATTCGATGCGGGGCTGGCACCAGGCAAGTGACACCAGAACGTCCAAGGAACTGTGATAGATCCATATGACGGTAAGTTTCATACCAAACATACAGACCACCAACAACGTAGTCGGCTCTCCGATTTAGCACCATGCCCATCAATCCAATGCCCGTATAATTTGCATATATGTCGCCCCATTCCGACTTTTCAGCTAAAAATGTTGTTAAGTAATCGATTATTTAGAGTTTCGATTATTTGAAGTCAAACTTAAACCAGTTGCTCCAGCCCTGACTCAGAAATCAGCTGTTTACTTCAAAGCCAACGACGGTTCAAATAAGCGCGTACATTTAAGGAAAGTACTCAAAGTCCTGTCCACAAAAGGATACAGTGAGCAGACATGTCGGACATCTGTCGTATTTGCAGAAAAAGATCGAAAATGCAGGTGGACGTATTTTCGGAGCGACATGAAGATGAACCCAGCTTGGCAGTAATGTTGCAAAAGTGTTTTAAATATGTGGTAAACCCTGACGATTCGCTGCCCAAGCAATTGTGCCTAGACTGCGTTCTGGTCACAAAAAATGCTCATCAAATTCACCAAAACTTGAGGAAACTGAACCAAAAAAACTCTAATGCTGTAGTAAAGCAATGGCTTCTGGGCAACTACGGCAAAGAGGAGGAACCAACTAAGGAAATTAAGGCGAACATCCATCTATTTGCACCTTATCAAACTCATTTCATTGCGGAGCCGGATTTCTGAGCAGAGCATCAACGTTAAAAATGACGGGAACATAATACATTCCCATAAAAAGCTTGACAGGATGAAATATATGTAAATCCTTATCTAAAAATGTAAAGAAGTTCACTTACACGTGTCCGCCTGGACTGTGCAATTGTGTAGTTCACAATAAATGAGCATTAGACGAATTTCTGTGCCATCTATAAATACTTCAGATCTATCCAGAGCGCGGTCAAAGACATTTGGCTGCTTCTCCTATAAGGATTAGAGTTAATTGACTACAAACTTCATTATTTCCAGCTTGTTTTCATACATAGTTGACAACCATAAACGGTTTGTAATCAAATAGGCCAATAACTATTTCTCGACCTTGTAGATTCCGCATTTTGCTGGTCATACCAATGCCCTTATCCCAGATCATTCGACCGATCTTTGCGTCGTAGCGCTGAATAGTATCAAGAGGTACTGACTTTGGTGCTTTGTCAAAATATCGTGGACCGACGAAACGATTGGTTTTAATCTCAAAGATTGTTGAATTCATAAACGGTGCATTGACCACCAGAATATTGGGTTGATCTGTAAATATTGTAAGTCATTTAGCCATTTATGAAAGAGACCCAAAAATGATTACCATGAAATATGTATCCATCGAAATAATTGAGTGCATCAGTAGATACTGCGAGCAGTTCGTCTGTGTATACGAAAATAAACAGATTTCGCCTAGATCTCCAAATAGCATAATTGCTGGCATTATAAAAGTATTGAGCAAACTGCGGTATATGCTCCTGAAACGTAATAAAACTCTGAAATGAGATGAACAAAATGAAAATCCGTTAAAAGTTCATAAATTATACTTATTTAGTGTTATGTAACACATAATTTAATTTTCAGTAATCGTAAAGTACTGAATTAGAAGCCAAATACATTTTCCAAATCACCTGGTCACACTTGGGCGCCACAAATCACAAAACGTGCGTCATAAAACGTAAACAATGCAAAAGCTTGGACTAGGTTGTCCACTGGGTTTCTTAGCAAGCAAGCCGCAAAAGAATAAAAAAACCGGTATATTAGACCTTAACTATGACTGCCTTGAGGAAATATTTTCGTACCTATGTGCACTCGACGACAAATTGAATTTGGCCCGCGCTCATCCCCAGTTTCGCGATGTACTCTCGCGTGAAGCCTCGCGGCGCTACGCCATAATCAACATGCGAATGCTTCGCTCCATTGCGGACTGGGACTATCTGCTCCGGCTGTGCGGCGACAGCGTTCTCGAATGCGAGCTGCGACACGGACGCTGGGACGACAGCATAACTCTGCCCTTTCTATCTCTACTAAATATACACTGCAAAAACATTCAGCACCTACATATAATCTTTGTTCATTCCGACTCAATGACTCAGTCGGAGGGAGGAGAAGTCAATTTACTGGAGGTGATGCAGCGCAAAGATCTCAAGTGTTTGAGCCTAACCGATGCCAAGGCTCCGATTGGTAATTGAACCCAATTGGCCAGACAGTGTCAGTCAGAAGTAAACAATCTAAGGAACACAGTTACTTATTAAAATTATCATGCATCAGCAGATAGTGACAATTAGGAAATAGTTTACAGTAGACAGCGACAGCGACAGTGGCTACAATAAAAGTTAATAAATAAGACAGTGACGGCTAATAAGAGTATATATTCAATTGCCGACATTAGTTGTAAGAAATACACATGCACTAACGGACAGTAGTAGCCAAAAATGCACGTACACTAACAGATTGACTGTCAGTAAAGCACTCACAATTTCAGGCAGTGATCTCTTGAAGAAAAATCAACTTTTCTCTCTCTCCTCTCTTCAGTCCTTAAGCTGAAACACTTCGTTCATCTGGAGGCATTGCACATTGATGGCATCGATGAGGATTTGTTAGATGCGGATTTTATGGAACAATTGGAAGCTTTGCCCGCATTGCTTATACTTTCCCTGAGATTCGCCATTCGAAGACAGTATCCCAATCTGGCTGCACATTGCCCGAAGCTGGAGCACTTGTCGGTGGAGAACATCGAGGCAACGACCGCGGATTTGGGTGACTTTCCCCAATTGAAATTCCTGCAATTGCGATGGCGTTTGTCCATAAAATTGAATAACAATCTCTTCCGGATGCTGGCTAGGCGTTACAGCGAACGCTTGGAGCAGCTACAGCTGACGACGGTGAAACCGGTGCAGGCGTGCCATATTGCAGCTTTGGGAAGCCTCAAGATGCTGGCCTGTCCAATGTGGCCCAGTGAAGCATTGACGCAGTTAAGCCAGTTGCAGCAACTGGAGTGTCTGGCACTACAATGCACTGAAGTAGATGCCGATCTGATGCAGATGCTGGACGTGGTCAGGAGCTGTTTGAAACTGCGGCATTTAAAGCTAGGCAAGCGCTGGATAGAAAATCCTCTAAATGACTTTGTCGCCACTCTGCAGGATGTGCTGCGTAGTCAGATGGTTAATGGAGCACGTCCAACGCTTCTACTGACACTAGAGTTTCCCTCCGCAGTAGAACTCCAGAGCCAGGTTACCTTGAAGCAAGACTAAAAGATGAACCCTTCTCTATACATATGCCCATTTCCGACTCCATTTCAGTTAAGGAAGAAGGTGAACTATCAATTCCTACAGTTGGATTGGCGGCGATCCGTATGTGAGCTTTGCAAACCGGATCGGCATTCCAGGCACGAGGTCTTCCTAGACTAACTTACCTCGCAATGCGACCGCTCAATAGCCAGGGTCAGACGCAGTATCCAATCATTGTGGACAACATTATTCTTCGCCAGCTCAGCTCGTCTTCTTTCGTAGATCGAGTCCTGATCGTGATCCTGCCTCAGAGTAGACCACTTTTGTGGATCTAAGAGGAGCACGGCCAGCGCTGCACTGGTATTTAGCTGCACATCAAAGGATTCGTGCCACAAGATGCACGTGGCATGTGAATCAATTAAGTATTCCTGTGCTTTATATTTATTACAAATAGTTTTAAATAATCATTTTTGAAGTTTTCCCTTTCGACGAACTCACCGAGAAAACTTAAAACCGAAGACCAAAATGTAGTTTCCATTAACATGGCTGAAGTGTTCAGTCAGTTCTGAAGTAACTAATGCCAAAAGAGGCTTTATATAGGTGCTTGTTCCAGGGTTGCATAATAGGTTACCATTAGTTAAGCAGGGCTAATCAAACTATCCTTAAAACATATCAACTATTGTACCTCTATTAACTGTTTATAAATTACTAGACATTATTATTATGTATTATTCCGATGAGTAGTTTTATTAGTAAGTGTTTAGATTGTTGGTAGGACCTACTAAGAGTTACCGATTTCCAATGATCAAATTATACTATCAATATTTCAACTTGGTTTTGATTACTAGATAGATTTATTACAAGTACACGGAAAGCTTAAAAGTTAATACAAAATCAAAAAATGTATCCAGTAAATTATTCCCATTTTGATCAATCCTAGTTACTCAATGGGTGTCCCTGGTTCAAAGGGGCCTTCAATATTAAATTAAATAAAATTACATTAAACTGTTAAAATATTTATTGCTTTTTGCAATAAATATGTAAATAATTGTATGTGCGGTTACCGTTAGCGCAATTAAACTTTCCTCGTGTATTTAAAGTGCATTCAAATAAATTACAAACTAAACAATGATTAAATGGGCATAAAGCGTATGTAAAGGATTAAAGGAAGAGGTTGTCGAACAACCTCATTGCCCACTACAAAAGGAGAAGGAAAACAGTCGAGCCTCGCTATAACGAACGCTGGCTGAACAAATGGTTAAACTAAAAATGTACTTGATCTTTTCATTGGGTTTGTCTTATTGAGGTTCGACTTGCTCCTTTATTCCGTAGAGCCAGCATAAAATCTGAACTTTTGTATTTTGTTGGACCTGCATTTGGAGGCTATGGGGTGCTCTAAGCTTTGACTGTGGCACCACCGCTGCCCAAGGACTTCATCAGTTGGTAGCACTCCTTGAGCTTGCGCTTGTCGCCCACCTTCTCCAGGGTCTTGGCGGCCTCGGCCAGAAGACCTGCCCGTTCCCCCGGAGAGCTAAGCAGAGCTGGGGGGAGATATTTGCAGGCCACATACATTGCAGCTGCGCGTTCCCGTTCGCCTCCCTCAAAGTCCTGGTGTCTGCGATCCTTGCTGCCGCAAAAGATGGAGGAGTGGGCATTGCGTGAGCGTAGACTCCGGTCCAGCAGCTGTTGGGTGGGACACGGAGAGGCCCCGGCCATTAAACGACAGACGGCCTCGTACAAATAAATCCGGGATTGGGTGTTCTAAGGTAAACGGAGAGAAATATTAGCGGATCAGCTGGTATTGAATTGATATTCATGACTCAGGGCAATGAAATCTCACCGGTATATTCTCGACAATGCTGCGTAGGGAGTTCAAATCGGTTTGGAACCTTTCAAGCACATCGCCAGGCACCTGGTAGTAGCCATCGTCCTCCAAGGTCATGTGCTCCAGTTCCCACAAAGCCGTGCGGGTCTCCAGCAACCAGTCGCAGGTCAGCAGCTGAAAGAGCTACACCAAAAAAGATTCAAGATTAGACATGATGCACCAGAGTCCAAGCTGTTCACTTCATCCGATCCGTTCCTCTCTAGCCGCCGATGTTGTTGTAGGGGAAACTGCACGAAGATTGCACTGCAGTTGTATTGCCTGATTCAATGCTTGGACAGACAATGCGACTACAATGCACCTTCGGGACAGCTCTGGAATTGGAGTAATGCTCATCAAAGACACACTTTGGGACTTACTTACCAGCTTCATTCCCTTGGCATTAGTTATGCGATTGACAGTAAGGCACTCCTGCAACTGGACGCTGGATTCATCGCAGAGACTGTTGATCAAATGCTTCAAGCGCTTGTCCAAGGTATTGCCGTTGTTCCTAGGGATTGGGTGGAGGAGAAAGAGAGCAGACTATAGTCAGACAAATCGACTTTCAATTAATATTTCTACTAAGTTACTTGAGCAGTATCATCTTGGCCCGCAGTACAGCGTGCAGCGCTCTAGGCAGGTGATCGTTGTCGTTACTAGACTGCAGTTGAGGAGGCAACTGCTTGACGCTGTCGTAGAGTTGCTCTGCCAACGTGTCCTCGCCTAGGAGCCAGTGCACCGCTATTTCGAGGACATTGGCCCACCATACCACGGTCGTGTCGCGATCATCCTCATCCGCCCAGAGCGTGTCCCTCAGCAGCGACGTGTACTTTAAGACATTGCTAACAATCGTTCCACTGTGCTCCGTCTCGCTACCCGTGTTGTTGCTGTTGTTGTTTGGTGCCGATTTGTTGGATTTGTGTGGCCCAGCACCGACCAGACACTGCAGACCCTTGTGCAACAAATGCTCCCGATATTGCTAAAAGATTCAGAAGAGTTGTTAAAGATCATTAGTGGTTTAAAAATGTATTCCAGTGTTCACCTTGATAGCATGTGCAGCGGGATCACAGACATTGACCAAACGCGTAAAGAAGCCATCCTGTTCGCCAGCATTCACATCATAGTTAAACACGTGGGCACCACAGTAGCCATAACCATAGGTAGTGAATGCCCATCGCAAATCCTGGGTCTGCTCAGTAGCCCTGGTTCGCCGGCATTCTAGGCTCGCTCGGCTCATGTAATAACGGGTACAAAGCTGCTGCAACGGTTTGGGTGTACTGCGTTTCATCCTCAGTGCAGTCATTACATGAATGCAGATAATTTCTCGTGGAGTGAGCAGACTGTGGGCCACCTCGGCCATATTGCTGGCGTAGAGAGCCAGCATGAGGCCATTGCGATCGGAGCCACAGTTCCCGGTCAAATGAAGTTGGTTGAGTCGATTGAAGAGTAGGGCCAGTTCCCTAGCGGAGGCCAAGGCACTCTTACGTCGAGTGGCACTACAGAAGAGTCCTCCTGCCCGGCGGGAAAGCACTCGTCCCAGCCAAAGACGATGGAACAGAAAGCGAAGGAATTGCCAGCTCGTCTGCAGATAACTCTCGAGTCGTGTGCCCGGCAAGCTAATCCCAAACATATGCAGACAGTTAAGATAGGCGGCATAGGCCTGCGCAGCTTGGCCATTTATAAAGTGCGTCTCGGCGCGTTGCTTGTGTTGGTAATAGGCATCCATTTGGGTGTCCAACTGAGGATCACCATATACCAGCAGCTTGACCAGGCATCCTAACATGAGCATCATATTCAGTAGCCAGAGCCAGGAGTTGTGACGCCAACTCATGTAGTCCGAGTCGTCTGAAAAGAGCAGAAGCTACAGCAGCCATACAGACAAACTTAATCCCTTACCTTCCGTATCGTAGTTCAAAATGCTCCTTTGCTGGTGTCCACCCAGATCGTTGACCTCCCCGAAATCATTTCCAACCGAAGAGAAGGCCGAACGTTGGAGCAGCGCCTTGAACGGATTGACTGCGATAATGGCGAACATGAACATGCAGAGACCTAGGCGTGAGTGGGTGGCCATGCCCCGCATTGAACTTGGTACCACCAAAATATCGTCCTTGGGGCTGCTGCTGCCACTGTTGCAGCTGGCATTGGAGCCACCATACGGTGATGGTGGCAGCGAGATATCCGAATGGATGGGCGACAACGATGGATCAGAGACATCGCTCCGGGGCGGGGTCAAGCCAGCATCCGTGTCGCAGGCCAGTGATTGCTGGCGGCGCTTCTTCGACGAGGACGTAGAGCTAACAAGTGTACTGCTGCCCAGCTGGAGCAGATCCTTGACCTTTGAGCCATCGCGAGCCATGAGCTCACGTTGCAAACGCTGCAGCTCTGACTTCAGCTCATAATTCTGACGCTGCAGATCGCGGATCTTGTCTATGGATTTTCGGAGCACCGCAGATTTGTTCAGCTTGGCGGCATCCCCCACGACGAGATTCTTCAGTTCCGTAATCTTGTCGTTTATGGAGGTGCGATAACGCCGTTCAATGGCATTGTGCGCCGAGCGCTTCACTTCTTTCACCTTGGGCTGGACACGTTGAATAGCCACCTTGGCCATGCCCGACGTGGGAGCACCCGACACTACTGTCGGAGCCGGAGTTGGTGCTAGCTCCACGGCGGTCGTCTTGCGCGATGTTTTTGGACTGATCACCGGCGGACTGACAACCTCCGGAAGCACTGTCATGCTTGGTATGGTGTACTCATTGCTGGGCACCTGCAAAATATAGCTTTGCACATTTGGTGCCATCTTCTTGCTGGCATAATGTGGCTTCTTGGACGTGACTGCTGCCGCTGCTCCTGATCCTGCTCCTGTTGTCGACGTGGGTTGTGGCTGAGGCTGCGGTGGTGATGGTGGAGAGGGGGCTGCCTCCGCTGGCAACTGATACACGAAACCATTATTTGCAGGCGACGCAAAGAGAATCGCAGTTGTCGGATGTTGTTGTTGTTGCTGCTGGGGCGGCGCTTGGTTCATGTCCATGTGATGTATGGTCATTGTGGGCAGCGGTTCCAGCATTTGCGGCATAGCTTGGGAAGTGAAGCCGGGATTACCCTGATATAGACCGTTTAGATGCATCAATTGTTCCACCTTGATGTGCAACGGAGAGGCGTGTTCATTGTGCTTCTGCTGTTGCTGCTGCACAGGCAGCGTTGGTGACAACTGCGGCTGCTGATGGGGAGGAGGAGACTGCTGCGGCATATCCATGGCACATTCCAGCAACGGGGGCGTGGTATTCATTTCAAGATTAATGTCATCGGCGAGTTGCGATGGATCCAAGTCCATGTCGGTGAAAAAGTTATTTAGCATATCGCAGGGTATCATCTCCTTGATTATATTGAGTGCATCCTCCTCCTCCTTCATTAACTCCAGCGATGATCTGGAGTAAAAGTCCATTTCCTGGTCAATATTCATTTTGACGTCGCTTTGATTGGATTAATAATTATGTTGAATTTGCTAAAAGAAAATAGACAAAATATTTACACATATAAGTGCACGACTACAATATACCCTAACATCTATTTTATCGCTTTTTGCCTAAAGGGCTTCAATATGCTGTAATCTTTGTTTTGTTTATGAAATTTTAGAGCGGCGCAATAAGCATGAAAAACAAAAACAACACAATAATAAACACACGCACGCTCTCACATACACATTCACATTTGGACACTCACACACAAACACAAGCATATATGCATGAACATGCAAAGCTTTTCTCGACCAATCAGAATGCGCGCGAAGAATCATACGATGTGACAGCGACAACAGCGTTGTCACCTCTGCTTTTCCAAGTAAGCGTTAGAATGCATATAAATTGTAGCCAACAACAATAATTATAAAGTATCACAATAAGTTAATTGCCAGCAACTAGCTGTATATTTGTTTATATATGTTGAAATCATTCACCAACCTATGCAATAAGCACTTTGATGTTGTGATTATTTTGAAAACCTATTGCAGTTTATTGTTCGCCATAGTTATATCAAAGTGACACTTTCTGGTTGTCGTTTGTAAACTAAAAAGTTTGCAACCCTATTTCGCTCATTGTTACTTTTTAAGAGTTCATCTGTCAAAGGTACAAAACAATTTATTGATGTGTCGCGACTCGCGAAGTAAACAGACAATTTGATGTCGAAATAACTTATAACTTATCGATGCGTATATCGATATCGTTGAACAAAGTGTGACCAACTGAAACATTTTATAAAACCATACGAATTTGTAAAAGCAACTCTGTGCCAGGGTAATATAAATTTTTAAATTGTACAGCACTAGCCATAGCTGCCATGTTTCACTTCCTGTGCTTGCGAACAAAATAGAATCGCCAAGAAAACCCTGCGAGTGAGTGTTTTAACATCACACTCGAGAATAACATCAAAGTGGTAGTTGAAAGAGTGCCACAACTCGAGCCGCACTTATACCAACACAAAACAACAAACTAAAAGAAGCAACCAAAAATTCAAGTCAAGAAAAACAAAGTAGCGGCAACATTCAGCAAACGAAAACTGCCGCAGAAGAAGAGGGTACCTTATTTTTCTTGCTTTTATTTTTGGAAGCGCGTGTGTGTAGGTGTGTGTGCGCGTTTGAGGTAGAAGAACAACGAACGTAGCTAAAAAGATGGCAGACTCGGAAAAACAGCAGCAGCTACCCATTGAACAGCAGCAGCCGCTAGCCCAGGAAGAACTGCTGGATGATGGTCAGCAAGCGCAGGGCAAGCCCGCGCCGCCACCAAAGGAAATAATTGGTAAGCATGGAAATCAATTTGCATTTTCATTCATGCAAACACATGGCGAGTGGTGCTACCAAAATAGCAATGAAAAGAACGGCGCGCTATGTACATACATGTGAAAAATGTGCGTGTGTGTGTGTGCGTGTCTTAAAATATACGCGCGACGCCATTTTGTATGCAGCAACCATACATACATACAAATTCATACGTTCGCCGGTTCGGTTGCCGCATGAGAAAAGCGGCGCAAGAAACGAAATAAAAATTCTGCTTTTTGCCGGCGGCGCAGCACACAAACACCGCCCCCACGACACCTTTCCCGTCACGCGGCCACCCGACCTAACAAATGTTGGCAACCCAATTTATTAGCCGCCAACGTCGTAGTTGTTGTCGCTGCTGCTGCTTGCTCTGCTTCTCTTTCATTCTGCGCGCACACTCAAATCGGAGAGCAAGTTTCGTTTGTTTGCCCGTGTGTGTATGTGTGTCCGTGTGTTCATTGTTTTGGTAACTATTTGTATACACTGGTGCTGAAGCACTCAGCAGAACTTTTAGGCATGTGCTACCAAAGAATGTCTTTGAAATTTCTTGTACAATTTCTACCGAAATTATTTGTGTAATTTAAATTTGAATAATTAACTTAATAAATCACAAAGATTTAACGCGTATTAGCCCAAAAGTCCTTCTGGATTCGATTTTTGTTTTTGAACTGACACTTATCGATTGCAATAAATGCGATGCTGTGATTCGAGTATAACCTCACAATTTTGTAAATCATATTTGTGTTTTGCAGCCACTAAAGTCACCGGCACGGTCAAATGGTTCAACGTGAAGAGCGGCTACGGCTTCATCAATCGCAACGACACCAAAGAGGATGTATTCGTGCACCAGAGCGCAATTGCGCGCAATAATCCCAAGAAGGCGGTGCGTTCTGTAGGCGATGGCGAGCTGGTTGAATTCGATGTGGTCATTGGCGAGAAGGGCAATGAGGCGGCCAATGTAACCGGGCCGTCTGGTGAGCCGGTTCGTGGTAGTCAGTTTGCTGCTGATAAGCGTCGTAATTTCCGCCCCTGGATGAAGAAGAATCGCCGTAAGCAGCCAGGCGATGGTGACAACGAAGGCGATGAAATGGCGCCGATACAGCAACAGCAGCAACAGCCACTTGATGGCCAGCAGCAGCAGATGCAGGGAGGTCCACGCCAGCCACGTCAGAACTATCGTCGTGGACCTGGCGGTGGTGGCCCTGGTGGTCCACCCGGTGGCCCACGGGGTGCACCACGTGGTGGTGGCGGCGGACCACCCGGTGGACCTGGTCAACGTCGCTACAACAACTATTATCCGCGTCAAACGCGTCGCGTTCTTGGCGGCGGCGATGGCAGTGCCGAGCCAGGAATTCATGATCAGAATCCCGAAGGTGTACAGCGAGGCGGTGATGGACAATCCCGTCGTGGTGGTGGCGGTGTGGGCGGACCTCAGCGACGCTTCTTCCGACGCAATGGACCACCCCCACGTCGTGATGGCGGCGAATACAGTAAGTAATCGCCAATCCCCCTTTTTAATATTTATCTATAAAGTCTTCCATTAGACTAACAAATGTTATTTTTTCGATATGTAGTTCAGGGAGGTCAAGGTGGACCGCCCCGTCAGCCGTTCCGTCCCCGTCGCCAGAATCGTAAACCCAATGGGCCTGGCGGTGGCATGGAACAGCAGCCACAGCAGGTAATGAACTAAAAGCCAAAAATAGAACAAAACAACACCAACGATAACAAAACAAATCACATCAACAATCACAACAACAACAAGAATAAACAACTAGCAGCACATCAATAATAACAACAACATCAATTAAACGAATAACTACAAAATGACTTTCGGTGGCGGCAACAACTAAATATAACGAATATATGCATTAAAAATGTGCTCATAATTGACAACTAACACACTCTCACACACACACACACAAATACAAAGATACTTAAGAGGCTTTGGTTTTTAACATTTCCTTTAACACGCATGTACTGTGGGCTAATAACAACAACATAATAACATAAAATGCAACGAAATGTGTAACAACTTCAAAATGCAAATGATTTCGAAACTTTTCGATTTTTATTTAATTTATTCTGTTTTATTTTTATTTTATTTGCTATTATTTCAATTTCTGACATAATGTCCACTCCTCCGCAAATACAACCACCAACCACCCACACCCCTTATTTCCAACACAACCCAAATACAGAACGGCGCCCAAGAGCTGCAAAATACAACAACAGAAAGCACCGCATAAAAGAAAAAGAAAACAACATCGGCAACAGAAACCACTGTAAAAGCAACAACAACAGCAGCAGCAGATGAGATAAGGAAACAGCAGAAGAGAGGAAGGAACAAAACATGAAAAGAAAACAAAAATTTGTAAATGGGCCGCGCCGCGTAATTGTAACTTTGTTTTGTTTTTATCTGGGGAAAACGACAGCAAAACAATAATGTAAAATTGCTATGCCAACCAAAAAGAAACAAATAATTGCAAGAAATTCAATGACAAGTAATAATCTTTTGGTGTCCGGTATTAACGTATGTTTACAACAGCGAAAGAATTACATAAATTTCAATTGTATTATAAAACTCAGCGAATCCAAATAATAAACTAAATCGGTCAACACCTAAAATGGAGCAACAAAATTAAAAAAAAAGAAAAACAAAAAATAAAATTATATATTTATACATAAATATATATATATTATATAGCTATTATACACATATTTATTATAAACAAAATACAATTTCTTAAAGATTTTTAGATTTGTAATTTTACACGAAAGTTTTGTTGTTCGTTTTACCAGCTTTCAATATTTAAGAGTTTCGGACTAAAGATGTAGACATAAACTCACCTTTTATATGAATTCAATTACGCTATACACATGCATACAAACAAACACCCACATACAGTCGAAACTACATCTAAAATACGTAAGCTCTCATTACTGAAAGTCGCATATAACGGTAAAATCCAAAATAACCTAACAAGAGTCCCAAGAGAGCAGGCGAGAACATCGTATAGGAAGAGAGAGAGAATGAGAGAGAGAGTAAAGAAAGCCCCATAAATGCAAAACGAAGAACATCATACAAAAGCAAATGAGAGAAAAACCAATTTGTAATTCAAAACACAGCAAAGAAAGTATATACAAAATGCAGCAATGCAACAAAGAGAAAAACTAAAAAATATATTGGAAAAAATAAAAAAATTGAAAAATATTAAATGCTTTTGAATGTTATTTCTAATTTATATATACAAGGGTGGGAACAAATGATGAGAACTTCTTTTCATAGTTAAGTTTACTTTAGAAATAATGAATTTCGTGAGACTTTTAATTTTAAACTTAGTACTAATTTAGCAATTTATAGATTTGTTGTCAGCGATGTAACTGTCGAGATATTTAGCCTTTCCAAACGCCCCAATACCAGGAGCTCGTCAATTGATCGTTTTGCATAGAATTTCTGATCCTCGCTCAACTTGAGAAATGCATGCGCCCAGGCACGGGCGTAACTCTCCGCCTCGGATAATGCCGTTGCATCAATATGCATGGTTTGTTCGCGAGTTGGGTTAATGGTTTCCTTTCTGTAGTCTTGAGACTCTTCCTCTGGAACATGGTCCAATTCAATAGGTTGTACATCCGTCAAGTCGGGCGACCAAGAAGATTCTTCCTCAGAGAAGAGTTTCAAAAGTGGACGTTCGCTGGGGGCCAACGATATTTCCGTGGATTCGAGAGGTTCGATCTGCATAAAAGAAGAAGGATGTAGGTGTTAAGCAATGTTAAAGCTTAAATAAATTGAACTTACTGTAATCTCTGGACTCATAGTAGTGGTCATATTTCCATCCTCAAAGTCCTCTTCCACATCGCTATATTGATCCGCTTTGGTGTGATAATATTCCTCCTCGTATTGTCGCTTGCTCGAAGCTACCGGCAATCGTTGGAAATGGTTGCGACCCCGATGTGTCTGCTCTGGCGATTCGGTTTCTCTGCCATGTTGCTTCAGGTAGCGCACATGGCATTTATGTATACGCAGATTAGATGTGGTGCCTCCAGTAGATTGCATTACCCTCTTACAGCCCAAACAGTAGTATCGCCACTTTAGCTTGCTGCCGTCTGGGCGCGCGATCTCGCGGTACACATTCCACACGGAGCTGCGTTTGTTCTTTTTCACTAGCCTGTATTGTCCGTCATGGATCTTTAGTAATATATCCAGTTGTGATTCTGTACATTTTGCCTCTTCTTCCTGAACATTTATAACAAACATTGTTTTTCTCCAGTCTTTGCCAATGTCCGTGTAAGTGTGACCGCTTAAACTGATTGAAAAAATACCGCAATTCTTGTGGAAATATACCAAAGTACGAGAAAATACTGGAATCATACAACTTGAATTTTAAAAAATTGTTAATTGAATATAATCCATTTATTATCAATCTACTTTAATAAAAATTAATAACTTCCTTAACTTAAAACTTTGTCAATATTTATATATAACTTTGTTTAATTATTCGACCTATCCAATTTGAAATGCTATTTATTTGTGTTTCGAAGAAGTTCGAGCAGCGTTTTACTTATTGCTGACAAATCTCTAGAGATATGTTTCATAACTTGAAGCTTTTGTTTCTCGACTTCCAACTTTTCACGCTCAATTTGTAACAGAGCATCTGATGTAGTAGTAATTTCTGCCCTGGACTGATTTAGATAACATTGCCTAGGTTCCTCAGCCAAAACTGGAGAAGGTTCTTTCCTTGGCTCCACTTGTATATTTTGTATTCTTTTCACTGATTCTTCTGGGACGTATTCCTCATCAGATGTATCCCTAGATGCGTTCTCAGTATCGGTACTATCACGCTCTGAAAAGAGGATTAAACTTAACACTGATATTCAAAGCAAGATTATGACAAAAATTACCAGTCTTGTTGAATATTAACTCAAAATCTGATTTCGGTCCATATAGGAGTGCGTTAACTCTTTTATAATACCGCCAATTAGTTCGGTTTCCGGACAGAAGCTTTTCCGTTTCCACCCTAAAATTAATAAATGGTTAGTAACAATTTTCATTCCATTGTAGCAATGCTATTCACTTATGCTTTTTGATCATATTGTTCATTTTACATCTGATATCCTGCTGCGTTAGTCCATATTCACTGAATCCAACAGCTATATCCATGTGTAATTGCGATTTTTTCCGCCTACCCGGAAATTCCTTAAGGTTCTTCTCCCATAGTTCGAGAAACAGATTTGTTGACTTTGGAGTCCAATTAAATCGTTTGGGTAGATGTGACTTAGGTGACTGCATGTGGACTGAAGATATTTCCACAGCATCCATATCATCTTTGGGGAATTCTTCGTCAGAGGATAGACATATATTCTTATATACTATCTGCTGTTTTGGAATTGGTGACTTTTTACTTGGCGCTACAGGAGCTGATGGTCTACTATTTGTTTTTGGGCGCGAATCATCTGAAAATAGTTGAAGCAACGGTCGCACGGTTGTTGCTACCGACTTGAAAACCCTTTTTTGCTCAACAATTTCCTCTAGCTGCGTAGAGAAAGCGGTAAAATAGAAGCAACAAGATGTTATTATTCATTGAATAGCATACCTCTGACTCGCTTAGATCCACATCCAAATCGCTCGTGTTCAGGACATTATCGTCATACTCCTCGATTTGTTGAGGGGACCAACTTCTTTCTGTTTGAACGCATCTCTTGCTTTGTGTTGTTGTGTATTGAGAAACAACTTTAAGCTTGTTGCCGTTGCTTGTACGAATTCCTTGACTCGAGTAGAATCCATTGCTGTTTCTCATTATGAGCGCTCTAATATTATTTATTTACGTATGCTTGCATCGGCTGGTAATATGCGGTCTGCTTGCATTTGTTGTTGCTCCAAACAATTTCTTTGTTGTGTGATTTTTCCAACACTTGCAATAGTAATCGAAACATCGATAACATAACTGGTTCTCTAGTTCGATAAGCTTATCGCTTTGCGCGCCATTCTTGAATGGAGATTTCTGTTAGAATTTTTTAGTTTGTTTTACATTTCCCATTTCCATGATAAGCCTTGATCTCAAATGTACCATATTAGAAGTGCAAAGAACTTTACATACTTATGTATGTGTTGATCGAAATAAATTGCTCAGATCTACAATTGTCCGATTCGCACGAATTTTAGATAATCAACCAAATCTACTCGACTACATTCGAAGGTAGCTGGGAAAGAAAAACGGACGACAGCAATCAACGGCAATTGCGGCACGATTACGTCTAATGGAGTCTGTGCCATCTTGCAGTGAATTGAAAACAAAAAAAATAAAATTGTGAAAAGCTAAACTGAACTGGACCCCATTGCTTTACTTTGTTGAGAGTTGTCTGACCGAGAACTGACGTCGTATGTGAAAGCCATCAGCCAACAAAATTGTGCGTTGCCTGTGGGAGCTCATGTTGCAACCGGTTTCAGGAGCAGTGCCATCATCTGATCAGAAGATCTGCTACTCTGTAATCTGCTTCTTCCAATTTCAGACGCCTGTTAAAGTTTTTGGCTCGTGCTCCTCGATTGGGCTCTGTGTTCTGTGCACGCAGCTGCTTCTGACCAAAAAAAATTTAACACTTAAATTGTCACTTAATCGAAAATTAAACTTTATTGGTGGTCACCAGCTGCACTTATTTATTTTAACATTGTTTTGGCGCGTGGTTCAGTTGATGAGCGAGCAGCTGGTTCCAATTGGAGCCGTATTCTATAGTTTTAGTTCAAAATTGCTATGAAAGAATTGTGTGTATGCGTGTGTGTCTGTGTGTTCGTGTGTGTGTGTGTGTGTGTGTGTGTATGTGTGACTGCTTGTGGTGTTGTGTATTTGCACAAACTCATTGCTCAACTCAAACTTAATTGTTTTTTTTTCGCTTATTGACGACTCTTCACGATCATCGCTTTTGTTTTTGCCTTGGAAACATTTGGTTTTGCTGCTAGTGTTTGGGGCATGGGTTCTGCAACAACAACAACGAAAGACGACGACCATGACTTTGTGCAACTGCATCGAAATGTTGCAGACACATATTGTTGTTGTTGCCACAACTGGCAACTTGATTATGCCCATGCATTAACATCATTATGGCGATGGCGATAGCGAGACCTTATTTGGTTGGCTTGCCGCATAATTTAAGTTAAAAGCCGTCGCACAAATGTCGCGTCATTGTTGCAACTTATAACTTGCAACTTGCTATGATTGTTGTTATTGCCTTCACGGTTGCATGCAGCATGCTGATGATGGCCAAACCCAAGCAAAGGTCTGCTCCACTCTGTCTGCTGCTGGTGCTTGATTGCAGGTTGTCATGTGCAGACTCCGTCCCAGTCTCAGACTCGGGCTCATCCAAAGCTTTCCTGACATGTTGCTGGTGTTGTATTTGTACCCCGTAGGCATCCATTCCCTATGTCCCTCAATTGCATTATGTTTGTCATGTCCCTTTTTTTGACGTGGGTCGCATGCTTTTCTCATGAGCTTTAATTTAACTGCTTTGTTTAATTTTTTGTTTTGTTATGGGTGTGTGCAATTTAATGTCGTGTCACGTGAGCAGCTCTGACAACAGCCAAATCACGCAAACATCTCTACAGTTGCAGAGAGTGCATTAGCAAACATAACCTTACTATATTTGTACAGCTCAGCCCATAAAATTACAAAACTTATTTTTGTACCCTGTGTGGGTGGGAATTACTTATGCCTAAAAAAAACGCATGTAAAAGGAAAACAACTGATCTCTTCTCAAATTCAGGCACTTTCATGTCATACACTTAACCAGGAACGACTAGGGTTAGGAACAGTTTAAATCATTTCATTTTTACAATGTTTACGTGTCAAATAAATTGCTAAACTGTTATCAAAACACGCAACTAACTGTGAATAACATTAAATGACCTCAAAGAGTTTTTGGTAAGAGAAAGAGATTACTAATAAAGATTCCACTCAGCACAAAAATCACCTTCCTAAGCCCATCCAGAGATTGAACTCTGACGCTTATTTAATTTGAAGAAAGGCAATTTACGAGTGTGTCTCGTCTTGATGGGATGATGGGTTTGTTTGGGGGCTTATCTGGTTGGCTTGTGTGCGCTTCTAACAATTCGGGGCCATCAAATTAATTACGTACTCGTAGAAGAAAGAGGGAGAACAGTAGCTGTAAAAAATTAATGAGCTGCGGCTGCGGGGCATAGAACGCAGGCGAAATTAAAACAAACGACAATAGCAAGAACCACGCCAACCAGAAGCCAAAACAAAATTGAAAAACGCATCGTGATCGAAAATCGAGTTTGTTTTGATTATATGACAAAGCCGAAGAAGAAAACGAGAAGAGAAAACAAAGAGAAAAACAACGCGAACAAAAAAAAATACGAAGCCAATAGCTTTTAATTTAAAAAGTTGCTGTCAGAGCAGCATAAAACGTGCAGCGCGAGTGAAAAAGACAGAGGGAGCGCGAGAGAGATACCAAGATCAGAAGCAGCAGCAAATTGAGCAAACAAGCATTTGCCACTCAAACAAACCAGTTTTGCACTCCCACACATACAACAAACTAAACACACCAATATGATAAAAGAGAACGAAAGAGCGTAAGACAGTGTATATTTTTCTGTGTGTATGTATGTATGTCGTGTAAGCTCACGCGTTTGGTGTTTGAAGCCCAGCTCTGTTCCTCAGGTTCAGTTGCCGTTTCAGGCTCGTATGTTATAGACGTGTGTGCCGTGTCGTTGTCTTTACGTAGTTTATCAGATTATTGTTATCATTACGAACTTCAGTTTTTAATGGCTGCTGAATATTAAAAGCTAAAATTAATCAGCCTTTTCTATGAACAACTGTTCTCTAAAGATAACTGTGCACATAAGTTAACTAAGCACCGATCGTAACTAATGGAAATAAAAGCAAATGGAAGCAATTTGTGTTAAAGTGAATTAAAATTTGTGTATAAAGAAAGTTTAAAACTGACATAAATAGCAGAGACACTGGCAAGGCTTAAAAGGAATGGGTATGTATTATGTATTGACTCTTATGTGTACTTGTGTATGCGAATTTAGTACGGTCTTAAATAGGGAGTAAATTCATTTTTTTTACTTAGAGTGACCTTTTGGACTTTTTATATTTATAACCAAACTAGTCCTGACCTCGTCAAAAACTTTAAATTTCTTATTCGATCTAAACACATTTTATTCACTTTAAAGTGCCATTCATAAATTCTTTCACTTTGATTTCGAAAGTAGTTTCGAAGTTCGAACGGTAATTTTAGTTTATGCTATAAAATTTTGTTTCTCTCATTATTTTGCCAATTTAAGATTCAATTGGTCGCAATTAATCGATAAGTGCTTTAATTATTATTTTGAATACTTTCTTTTGCTAGTTACATCCATTTATTAGAGATCTATAGCACGAACATTAAACTGGGTTAAATGAATAAGTTAAGACTTAACTTGGTTAAGATTGTTTTTGCCCTCATCTTTCAGATTGCACAGCTGGGCCAATATCTGGGCTCAGGATTGTTTGTGATTCGTGACTTGTTTTGCGTGTTGGCCGTAACGAGAGTGGGCCGCGTTAGGTTTGTCTGTAACTGAGAAACCTTTACCTGCCTGAACTTTATTGCCAAAATTATAATTGTCCAATTGATAACTAGGACTGTCTGGTTTGGTCGGTCATGATTGCCTAATTTATTAACGCCTTGAAGTTTCCGACTCTTAATTTTCCCTTACTTTTTGTACTTGGCCATTAAAATGAATCTAGTTCGAAAATATTCTGAACCCACACCCACGTCGGAGCACTTCAATGCCAACAAACAGCTCCCCCGGCAGTCCCATAATTCTCGGACTTAATTGATTACAGAAAAAAGACCGACTGCAAAGTTATTCACGTCCAGCTTTTTTGTGGGTGGATTTATATCTATTATCGACCTTTTATTTTGATTTAAAATATGGCTTAAATCTCTGCTATGATAAACGTTATCTTTGTTTTACCACTAGACCCTAGGCATCATCATGACAAATGTGGTGACAAACTTGATGATAGCAATATGTAAGCAAAAAGTTTTTGACTAACGAGTACTGGAATAGCTAGATATATGTATTTAAATATGTATATAAATAATATATGCAGTATTTCCTGGAAATGGTTTAATGCTATTTTTTATAAATTTTATTTCGATAAAAAACCAATGAATCATTTTATACTTTTAGAGAAATTATTTTCTTTTCCGGTTAGAATCTAATTCTTTATTTCTAATTCAAGCATACTTTGAATTCTTTTCGGGGACTAGTTCAAACTCTTTAAAAAATTGCATTGTGGCGACAATGCTTGTCAGTAAATTGACCCATTTCAGAGCTTAAGGCGATGCTACAAGAAAAGAAAAGAAATGACGCCAAAGTAGGAGAACAAGATGATAAAGAAGAGGATGAACAAAAAAAGAAAAACCAGACTGACGGCTCAGACAAAAGCCTAGAGAATTTCCCCGTTCAATACACGCAGACGAACCAGTTGCAAGCCGAGTGCATGTTGTACATGCCCCGAAACAGAAAACAGACAGCAGAGAACCGACAACAGACAGCAGAGAACAGACAACAGAGAACAGAGAATAAACAAGTAAGAAAGGCCACAGTCGAGCAAGCCGACTGTAGACCCCGTACTCACTCCAGTGAGCATTTTACCATACAAATAACTGACTGACTGATCTGTCTTATGGGAGCTATACGGAGCTATAAATCACCAATTTTCGACCGATTTGTCCTATGGGAGCTATAGGCTATTGTTGTCCGATCCGGATGGCTTTAGTCGTTTCCAAGTTATGGTGATGTGAAACATGTTTTTTACAATTTGCGGGGACGGTAGGGGGCGTGGCAAAAAATTGAAATAAACTTGATCTGCCTGACATATAGACGGTCTTTAATTCCAAATTTGGTGGCTCTGGCTCTAGTGGTTTAGAAGATCCAGGTGTTCATACGGACAGACAGACAGACAGACGGACATCGCTATATCGTCTCGGCTGTTGATGCTGATCAAGAATATATATACTTTATGGGGTCGGAAAAGCGTCCTTCTGCCTGTTACGCACATTTCGCATTAGACAAACTTAATAGACCCCTCTACTCTTTTTTAGAGTACGGGGTCTAAAAACTAAAAACTGAAACTTCATTGCATTTCGTACAGCTTCCCTGGTCGCTAACTTTTGGCGGCCACTGTCGAGCTTTCTGATCTGCTGCTGTGTCTGAGCTATAAGTTGGATGCTGACCAGTGCATTCTTATCTTAATATGCACATTTCTTCGTGCTTCTGACTCTTGTCTTGTCTTCTTTGGTTAGTCTACGTGTGTTGCTTATATGGCACAAGAGAGCAAGAGAGAGAGTGAGAGAGGGTGGGAGGAGCATGGTGATATGTATACTCATTAACGAGTCAGTTAACGGTACATATTGTTGCAGGTTATGCAATGCCCGACTATGGTGTGATATCGTATCTTATGGCTCCCCATACTAAGGTAGCATATATGTATGTACACAGCACAGTTTAACTTGTGCCAGATAAATCAATCTCCCATACAAAGTTAAAGTTAAAGTTTGTTGTTCATTCACTTGCTAATGACATAAATTGTCCACACAGCGACTTTTGACGACTTAATTATGTTGATGAATGCATTTTTGCAAATGTTTCGCTGCAAGCAATCAAGTTGCAATGCACATATTTTAAAATACCCTGTAAACAGCACAATAATCAATATAAAGTTTCCGGTAAATGATAATTCAAACTTCAAACATTTTCAATTAATATTCTTCTTCCAATTTTATTTAAAGTTTTATTTTATTTAAATATGTTTAAAGAGAAAGTAAAATGATAAAACTTTTTCTAATTTTTATTAAATTAAAAAAATGTTAATTTCAATAATTAAACACCAGTTGTGTGTTTTAAAAATTTTTAAATTCAATTGTTCATCTTCTAAGATATTCAAATTGAGCTTTAATGTTTACCAAATCTTCATTAACGCAGTCATAAGATCTGAACTTGAGATAACTCATACAATTTATGTGCACAAATTGATCTACATTTGGAAACTATTGGTTGACTAACCTCCAGATGGAACCCGTTAATAAACATTAGCCAAGAAACTTACCATAAAGTTGTCTTCTGATGATAATGAAACTATATATCTTTGAAAATGTAACCAAACAACTACTATGATAATGTAATGTAATGTATAACTTAATTATGATATTTGTCGTTTATCCATTTTTTAAGAGACAAAACAATTTAACGTAAATCACTTTTTTTCATTTTTGCCAGACAACGTGAGAGCTAAAAATTTAAAAGGCATAAAAGATTCAGGGTCACTCTCACTCTCAATGTTTAAAAGTAATAAAAAAAATCACTAATAGTAATAATAATAATAATAATAACAGTAATAGTAATGTAAAAAAAAAAATGGAAAAATAATTTCGGCTTGATTTAATGAGCCGCATGGCATTTATCATAATGTCAGAGTTATGTTTTGAGTAAAGTTGTTGCTTTGTTTTGTTGGGTTTATAAATGGATTAATGGTTTTTCGAGTTGATTGAACCTCTGCCTAGATCCATCCATCCATTCCTCCATCCATCCACATTGCCTACGTTAAATCACATCGCTGTAATTAAGTAGCGTGTTTGAATTTGTATAAAATTAAAATGTAAAAACTTAAAACAAAAAAAAAATAGTTTTTTAAATATTCATAAGTTTTGTTGGATCCGGTTTGACTCTTGACTTTGAAAAAACTTTTGACACGGATTTGGTCTTTCGACCGGAAAAGAAGCACGCGAGGGCTATAGAGGCGTTACCCGTAATCCGGGGAACTAGAGTTCAGCTAGTTCCGAAATTTATGTTATCACTTTGATTTCGAGCAAAATTAAACTTAGTTATTCTCAATCAATTAAAATTATACTAAAAACCGTCATTTGAAACCATCAAAGTTTTATTTAGCAACACTATTAATAACACTATAAATAACAATTCATAAAAGTATTCAATGATTCCACAATGGGAAATTATGCTTGGAATCTGTGTCAATTTTTTGTCACATTTTTGTGTTGTTTGTTTTATTCGCATTGTTTTGCTCAACTTTGGTCACACACACCTTTTTTGAACTTTTTTATAATTTTTAGACCGTGTACTCAAAGAGAGTACAGGTGTATAAGTTTTGCAAAAACGAAATGTCCGTCACATACAGAAGGGAGTGAGTCTCCCTTTAAAACAATATATTTAAATTCTTTAATAACATCGATAAAACTATGTCCGTTTGTCTGTCCTTGTCAGATTTCAGCGACTATATGGTTTGGAGCTAGTTTTTTTACATTTGTGCCACGTCTGCCCTTAAAATTGGTTACCACTGGCTGATTATGCTATAGTTAAAAACTATAAGTATCAAGTAAGAATTTTGTGCCTAATATTATTTACATAATGTTTCCCATACAGCTTCCATAGGACAAATCGGTCAAAAATATGAAATTTATTTGAAGACATGTAGTGTTACTTGAGCGATCGCAACCAAACTCACATTTTATGTGTATATCATGATCATAACTATCCTCAAAAAGATTGGTCAGGATCGGACAACTATATCCTATAGCTCGCATACGACAAATCGGTCAATAATCGCTTATTTGTAGGGTAATGAGTGCGGGTTCTCTTGCAGTCGGCTCGCTCAACTGTAGCCTTTATTAAATGTTCATATTTGTTCCGAATCGGACATCTATATCATTTTTCTCCCATTGAACTAATCGGTTTGAATCTTTGACTCTTCTAAAAAAACATGAGTTAACGCTTGGTATAATCTGTAATTGGCATCGAAAACTATATATATTGAATTCTAGACATAAGTGAGGTCTAAATCGAGTACTGGATCTTTTACAGTCGACTCGACTATAACCGTTTTCACTAGTTTTATTTGTCTCTCTACTTGTTTTCCCTATTTATGTTATTCGTAGCATTTTTGCCAACTTTTTTTTTGGATGCGGCTTAGCCAACTCTAGGTACTACAACAAAAAATCTTCTCGGTTGTTTTCTTAATGATTTCGTACATTTGTTGGTTATTCAATGAGTCGGATACTTTTTCGGGAACGTGGGACACTTTTTCAAACCAGAGAAAAAGAGAAATTGAGAGCTTAGATTTATTTTTATATTTTTGTTTTATTTTTAGACACATCTGACATCTTACTCATTTTTAACATCTAAGATCTTTTAAAGCACATTATATGTATCTATATAGTTTTTGATAAACAACTACAAAGTAATATCTTCATTTCCTTTGTGATTTTATAACTTTAAAATAATAAAATTTTCTTTGAAACCATTCAATAAAAAATAGCTGTTGGTGTCGACTGTTCTGAGGAATTTTAAACCAACAAAAATGTATCTGAAGTGAGTGCAGTACGTGTATCTATTGCTGAAAAGGTGTCAGTTGTGATTGCGCATTTGTGGCATGCAAATTGAAGAATTTCCAACGTGGGAAAACGAGTTCAACGTCATTGGAGCTAATGTTGTTGCTCTTGTAGTTGTAGTTGTAGTTGTTGTTGTTGGTATTATTGCCTTTTTGTGTTATTTTTGAAGCGAACGCCCCAACACCAAGTCAAGCTGAAAAGCGTTAAAAGTTTAAATAAACAACGTTCGCTGTGGAAAATCGCTCACGCGTTGCATTTTGTGGCGAAAAGAAAAGAAAAACCGGAGCAAATACGACTACGAGTACAAGTACAAGTATGAGTACAAGTACGAGTACGAGTACATGTACGAGTACGCGAACAAGTACTTGCAGAGTTTGCAGTTTGAGTACCCGATACCACTTACCATACACTAACATAATCGTACTCACAGATACTTGTATCAATTACAAACAGAAACTTTGTATCTTTTGCATTTGGATCAAACTTTTGTGAGATTTCTATTCTATTTTTTGGTAAATTGTTGTAATTCTCCGTTCTCCGTAGACTGGCAGTTTCTAATTGGCACAGCATTGCCATTGGCCTAATCCCCCTTTCCCCCTCGACCTTCCTCACCACATAGCACACCTTCCTCTCTGATCACAGTTAATTGTGTACAATTATGCATTAATGAGTGCATTTGGCCAAGAGCACGAACTCAGGTTTAAGAATTCTTGCATGAAATGTTGCATGCATTCGCTAAGAGTTGTCAGATATCGAAAGAGCGAGAGAGATAGAGAGGGAGGAAATAATGATGAGAGAGAGGGAGATCGATTGTTGAGGGGATGATAGATTTTATACATGAACGGAAACTATTCGAAAAGCGATAAATTTTCTAATTGCACGCCACGATCGCATGCTGCGATAATTCTAACCGATGATGATCATCAGTAGGATCGTGTGCGGAGTCGACTTATGTACTATGTAAGTCCCTGAGGGCATTGTGGCATGAATATTGTACTAAAAAAAAAAATAATAAAATTATAATTTACAAATAAAGTAAATATCAAAGAAATAGCCATAAAGGAGAACCTACGTGTAAGCAATGATTTTGCCCCAAGGTGCATAGTTTCAATGTGCCATAAATAAGGTAGTATTAAGTAATAATAATATAATAAAATAAATATCAATAAAAGTTGAGTTTTGGGCATAAATCAATTCAATTGCTCTTGCCACAGTGGAAACAATGGTTAATGGCCCATTCTAAGCCAACTTTTGAGTAATTTGGTATTTGTAGTCCCCACACTTACGACCTTCTAACTGCTACCTACACATTTAGATACACACACATATTGAGTTGTGGTGCGGGCATACCCGGTGGCATTAGTCTAAACCTGACTAGGCAATTTGCACGTTGGCGACAGCGATTTGCATCTGTAAATAAATTGTTGTTAGTTGTAAAGTGCACAATTCAATATGCCATTTTGTCAATTAATTTAAAATCTTTTAATTAATTTTCAATGCAGCACGAAACGATCATTAATTCATACTACAAATGCACGGTATTTCTGTGGGGAACCTATCAGATACTCGGGTTTTTCAAATATACTTACTTTTTAAGATTAACAAAAAGTTGAACGAAGATGGGGGGGGAGAAAGCAACAGGATCTAATATTTTTCGATGTAAACATTATAAATCTTAATCTTTATACAAAACAAGTAAGAAAGGCTACAGTCGAGCGAGCCGGCTGTAAAAGACCCCGTACTCATTCTAGTGCGCATTTTACCATACAAATAAGTAATTTTTGACCGATTTGTCCAATGGGAGCTATAGGCTATACCATACACATAATGTGTGAATTTGGTCTGTCTAGCTCTAGTCGTTTTCAAGTAATGGTGATGTGAAAATTGTTTTTTACAATTTGCGGAGGCGGTAGAGGGCGTGGAAAAAATTTGAAATAAACTTAGTCTACTTGGCCACGCATCCTTCTACCTGTTACGCACAATTCGCATCAGACAAACTTAATAGACCCCCATACTCTTTTTTAGAGTAAGGGGTCTAAACATTAATGGGACATTATTTAATATTAATAAGTGGAGTGTAAGAGGGTAGGAAGGGTTACAGGTGGAGTGTAGGAGGGGTATAAGGATCATTCTTAGAGTATTGGATGTTGAATAATGGGCAAAAGTGGAGTTTTGAAGAGAGCTATGGATAATACGTTTAGTGTAGGAGGGATAAGTAAAATAAAACATACCAACACAAAATTTAAACTCTTTATTCTTTTAAAAATTGTGAAGCAACTTTAAATATTCCATTTACTTTTAAAATTAAATTGAAATTCTAAATTTAAAACTATTGATTTAATTTTAAAATGATATTAAAGTTTGAGCTCAAAGTAAAATTTATTTTTTAGCTTTCATATAATTTCATATATAGAAACAAAAGCTTAATATATTCTGTGAATGATTTAAAAACTGTCTGACTAAATCAATCTCAGCGAAATCCTTCACATAATGACATTAACACCTAATTAAGCCTATCAATGGTCATGTACGACTTGAGCATTCATTAAGTATTCAGTAACACCCCATAGGAAATACTCTTGAAGTTGAACCATATCATTGACCTTTGTTTCCCTGCTTCGGGGCTGAGCTCAAGTTAAGCCCCGACTATTTGAGCCTAAATCAACAAATCGCCAGTTTACGAGTAATTACCATAACCACTCCACAGATACAAACTATTCGCTTAATTCCCTGCCGCAAGAACAGCAAAATAACCGACCTTCAGTTGCAAAAAATAAATACATTTATTTAAACAATTGAGAAACAAAATTAGTAACTGCAAGCATAGATCATAAATGTGGCTAACAGCCAAATTGTTGGACAAAAAGCAAGTTGGCCATATGTTTGACTTCAAGGTCTCGAATTCTATTGTTTTTTTTTTTGTTGTGCCATAATAGTTTATATTTTTATTTGTTGTAATTACTGTTATTAATATAATTATCGATATGAAAATACTTATCGGTCTGTTTTGCTTATTTTTATTTAAATTGCAATCATAATTTGTATCTGCTGCTTGATTCAAAAACAAGCAACAGGTTTTATTTGATAATAGAATTTAAAGATGCAAATCAAAGTGTCAAAATAACATAAAAGCTTATGATTAAACTAAATCCGAGCTTGAAGAAGTATCAGCAAATCAGATAAAATCAAACTTAAATAAGAATATAAATTTAAATCAATGAAATTATAAGAAGTATTTAAACTGATCTCCTTTTAGAGTAGCTACAGGGTATCCAAAGGTTTGTTATCAATTTATGTATGTCAGTCTAAATGAATGTAGGCCTTACTCTAAGTGGGTATCACTCTTATCCAATCGTACTGTCTTCTACCGAACAGATATGGGAGTATCTCAAGTCTGCTGCTAGTTAGATACTTGAAAACGACTTTCAACTGCCAGCTTATCAGGTTGGTCAATTAATGTCAGCTTCGATTTCAATTTGAGCAGATAATACTAACGTCTGGCATTTTAGTTATACTGTAGTTTGCTGTTTCTACCTTATGTGTCCCAATAACGTACATCGATTGGAATTTAAGTAAAACAAATATTCACACAGTTGCACTCATTCAGATGTAGATTTCGCACAGTGCATACAATAAGAATAAAAATAAATATAATCGACTTAGATATTTAAAGTAAACTATTTTCTATTTTAATATTTTAAAAAAGAATTCAAAGTTTTATACAAATTTTAGGGGCAGGGAAACTATTTCAAACCAACTTGAAAATAATTGACATAAAGACAGACTCTCATTCCAAATTTGGTAGCCCTAGCTCTTATAGTCTCTAAGCTCTCAGCGTACGCAATGTACACTCAGAGTATTAAAATGACTTTTTGCTATAAAAATATGTCAAAATATTTACTTATTCGCTCCACTGTGCGGAATATTCCATATACGATATTCGTTAGACGTTTAAGTCGACGGGTCTTATCTTCAAGATAGCTTGGATTTGACAGGTTTAGGTTTTAATTTTTCACCGTCTCGATGATCGCTTGATGCTTTCGAGTATTTATATGGCATTGTTTTTGTTTTACTCTGGCAAAGATTTCCATTTGTGTCCACGCTAATGATTTATGCACTTCGTGCTTTATCGTAGTTTCCATCGTCTCCATCAAAGTCGATTTTCTTTATATGTACAAGTTTTCGTAGTAGTGTGTATATTTGTCCACAACTGCCAACCCTTTCCTCTCTTGCTTTGATTGAAACGGCAGCTTATTTGCCTTTAAATTAAAACTCGGAACCGAAAACTGAGCAAAAAGGTTAACATTTAGCAGAATTTTTGAAGTGCTACTTGAATCGAAGCATTAACAGAGCTAATAACCAGTTAACAAAGCGTTCTCAAGACCTTGAGCTCTCGGAAGTATTCAAAGTCTATGGGCAGTTTCCAAGTCAAGTGCATGGCGGTTGTAATAAAGACACATCTCAAAGAAGTTAAACCGGATATTCTTGGATGGAATTACAAAACTACTTTATAAAGTTATATTACTTATATAGAATTTAATATTCTTAATAACAAATCATTCACACACTTTCTATGTAGCCCATTCAGCTCAATCCCTATAATTCCCAACTGGTTAAAGCGCACATTTTATGTGTTTACAGGCAGAAATATTACTCAGGGTCAACTGAATTTAATCTTTGCGTGTATCATGCATCGAAGAACAAGAAAAGATGATGTATTTTCACGAGTTTTGACACAACACAAGAAAAACAAATTATTTTTAATTGCTACAAGAGTGCACATTTCCACTTCCACTGCCAAAGCCAAAGCCACAGCTACAGCCAGGACAAGAGGCCAGATGGCAAGTGTGAAAAAACTAGATGAGCTCTGCGCTGTGGATGCTTATGTTTGTGTTGAACTGGTATAAATAATAGAAATGTTGCCAGGCCCCAAAACTGAAACCAAATCCAAAAAAAGAGAAAAAACCGAAGATTGTACAATAAAGATTGGTGAAAACACAACGCGGGCTGCTCTTGTCAAATGGCAAACATTTGCCAGAACATGCAGAGAAAAGCGCATTGATAGTGTATGTGTTATTGTGTGTGTTTGTGTGTGTGCACAACAAACCCCAGATGTGGTCCGTGGTGCAAAGCGGGCCTAGAGGTGTGCAAAGTCAGACGATGATCGCTGCTATTTAATCCATGGCTACAGTCGGCATTGAGCCCGGTTTAACTCAAGTGTTGTAATGTAAGCCCGTCAGAAAAGGAGCGAAGAAAGCGGCAAGATAGAGAGGGAAAGAGAATAAGGCAGAGAGAGTGAGAGAGAGAAACGATACTTACTTATAACCAGAAGACTAATGAGTGTTATGACTTCAGCCGATTTGTCTAAGGTATTAAGAGAAGCGGAGTCGCAAAGAAAGTTAGTATAAAGCTACTTAACATTATCTTATATTCAAATTGAAAATGTTGATACTTTTCTTAAAATCTCCAGTAAATTCTGTGTTTTCCCAAACTAAAAGATATCATAAAACAAACGATCATTTAAGATTCTAGTGCAGATATTTCGGAAAGTTCTTCTAAATTTCCCATATAGAGTATAATAAGATTGAACTTTTAAGCGGCGTAAGCAAATTGAGGAACAGCCTTAAAAAGACTACACAGCTGCGCGAATAAAGCGAGATATAGATATGTCGATAAGTCCGGGTCCAGAGAAGTTGGAGTGAATTGAAGTAGCTAAGGCGGTAGGGGGGCGGGGACATCTGCAAAGATGCATCAACAATGAGATTCGCTTTTGTTTGGACACAGAGAGGTTGTTGTCTTTATTCTTCCTTCGTCTCTTTGTCTTCTGCCAGCATAAAAAGAGTTAAAAGCATAGAAGAAAAGCAAAAAAAAGATGATTAAAATTGTGAAAAGAATGGGGGTTAGTCGTAGTATTAAAGTTCTCTCCGAGTCCTCGTCCCACTTCCCTCCCTTTCCATTTCATCTCATCTTGGCTTAACCTTGAGTAAATTTCTGCGTTTCTAATGAGCAGAAACAAGAAAAAAAAGTTATCTTCGGCTCGCCGAAGATTAAATACCCATGCAGTCATGTATGTTGCGTTCATTTGGATTCAGCTACCAGTGGTTCCTATGGATGCTGTATGATATAGTAGTCCAATTTAGATGAGACTTTGTCAGTATAAAGGGAATAATAGCAAATGAGTATTGCGTGAATTTGGCCGAAATCGCTCAAAAGACACTACAATTTTTCATACTAAGCCTTTGAACCGATTGTTCCTATGGCAGCTATATGGTATAGTGGTCCGATCTCGATGAAATTTGGTTTGCACATGGGATTTGGTACTAAATGCATATAGGCTTAATTTGGTTGAAATAGCTAAAAAAAAATTTTTTTTATCCGGTTGTTCCTATGGTAGCTATATGATATAGTCATCCGATTCGGCCGATTTTAACATATGAACTGGCTGCAGAGAGAATACACATCTGTTTCAAGTTTCATCAAGATAGCTTTATAACTGAGAGACTAGTTCGCATAGAAACAGACGGACTGACGGACATGGCTATATCGACTCGCCTGTTGATGCTGATAAAGAATATATATACTTTATGGGGTCGGAAATGCCTCCTTCAATGCGTTACAAACTTCCTGACAAAATTAATATACTCTCTGCAAGGGTATACAAAGCAAGGGACACGCAGAGCCGAAGCCAACAAGTGTCAACATTAATTTAAGAACAGTCCGATTGTCATTTCCAATGCGAATGTCACATAAATTTACCATATGCACATATGAGTATAGCCTCCATATCTTTATATCTTTAATTTGTATCTCTATCTCTTTTCACTTTAGCTGTATGTGTATCTGCAAGCTGAGCATATTTGCCACTCCCTACGCTGAATTCTTCGGTTATTTCGTCTGTCAAATTTTATAAACAACATTTTGTTGACGTCTCGAAAACGTTGTCTAATCAGAAATACAAAACTACGAACCCTTTATACACTTTTTTAGCTATTCCACATATCTAATGTCAAGAATCAAACCTGATAAAAATAATCCTCCAACCGAAAGTTAATTCTGAAGTTAGGTAATATTTAAAATATGTACAATGGAATACTGAATTTAAGCAGACAAATGTGATCAATTTTCAATAACATAATAATTTATTTTTGAGTTTATATCTTTATTTAATTATATCCTAAATTTGTTAATTCCGAGGTAAAGTGAAAAACTTTTGGATTAAACTTTAGTTATACTTTTCATCTGTTCTGAAACTGATTCGGTATTCATTTGCTCCTCTTGAAATTGTGCTCCCAGATGGCAAACTTATAGCACCCACTGTTAGAGTATGCCAAAAATATCACAAAACGTGGCAAAAAAAATTTAATATATGTGTATTTTTTTTTGTTTTGCTTTTTACTTTGTTTTTAGCTTCAATTCTACTCGGTTCTCTTCAGTGTTGGTGTCATTTGTTGTGTCTTCTTTGAGTTCATGCGCAGCATGCAAAATTTTTGCTTGATTGCTTGTGTTGTTTCTCAGTTTTTAGACCCTGTACTCAAAAAGAGCAGAGGGGTCTATAAGGTTTGTCAGAAGCAAAACGTGTGTGACCCCAAAAGTATAAAGTAAATATAACGATGTCTTTCTGTTTGTATAGAGCTTAAGCTAGAGCCACCAAATTTGGTCTGGATCGAACAACTCGAAATCGAAATCATGAAGAAATGGGCACTAGAATGAGTACAGGGTCTATTACAGTCGGCTCGCTAGACTGCAGCCTTTCTTACTAGTTTAGTTTACTTGTTTCATTTGTTCTGGGGAGTTTCGGCCATAATAATGCTACAGTAGACATATTTATTTATAGCATTGACTTATATCTTCAGTTTATTATGTTGCATTCCACAGTTCAATGAACATTTTGCACACTAAACTTTATGATGTTCAGTGATGTTAAGTGAGTACTGACAACATGTTGTTTTTGAAATTGCAGAACTTAAAAAAATAAAAAGTTTGAAAACCTTTTCACTGGTTTAAAAGAAGTAGAGAACTTACATTTATTTCAAGGACATTTTGTAAGTTCAATTAAAATCTGATTAGTAAAGTGATTAAATGGATCTTATAGCAAAATGAACAATTTTTAATCTGAGAAAACAATTTAAAACAAGAAAGAAAAGTACAGTCGAGCACGCCCGACCGTAGAATACTCTCTGCCTTTTATTCCCGCTCATTTTAATAAAATCAGTATCCGAGAATATTAACTGATAGTACTTGCAGTAAAAGACGTTCAGCTAGGAAGTTAAGCCTCTTTTATAGAGATATCTCTAGTTTTAGGCCGAAAGTTTCCATGTGATGCGGTGGCGCGGATGATGAGTATCCGGTCGATAATCGGAAGGTCGTGGGTTCGACTCCTGGTCCGTCGTCAAAAAGAATGTATTTTATTGTGTTGTTTAAATGTGTTGCATTATCGAAAAAAATTGTTTATTAACAAATTATTAACAAACAATTGAAAACAATTGAATGTATTTTATTGTGTTGTTTAAATGTGTTGCATTATCGAAAAAAATTGTTTATTAACAAATTATTAACAAACAATTGAAAAATTTTTTTTAAAATAGGTTTTGATAAAAAAAAAAATTTTATTACTAAATGAAAACATGCAACAATTGGAGCTATTGAATTATATTCTTTTAAAGGATTGCCCGCGACTCGAACCCACGACTTTGCGTTCGCCGATCAAGCACTTAACCGGCAACGCCATCACGACACTTGAAGTTTTCGTTCCAAAACCATACATATAAAAGAGGCCTAACTTCCTAGCTGGATAACTATTTTGTTAAAAATAGAAATTTGGTCGGCACGGCCAGCGTCTGCGAGCAGCAACACAAGCAGCGAAAACGTTCGCTCACATGTTTGTATGCTTCTATCTCGCTTGCACACATGCATTGACATTGCGTTCAATTATTAACTTTCTTACATGTCTAGCTCTTTTGTTAATAGTCCGATTTGTATGCAACTTTCAGGATAATTTGATATATTTTGTCTTCAAATGAATTTAAAATAACAATACTGTATGATAAGATCAAATGCCTTAAAATCGGCATTGAAGTTTTCAAATTAGTTTATTTCTTGTGGGAAAAGGGGGCGTGGCAGTCCAAAATTTTTGATGACAATACAATTATGCCGTCTCTAGGAACCTGCGTACCAAAATGGGTGTTCCTAAGTGCCATAGTTACTGAGATATTCGGCTAAAACATCAATTTTTTACGAGGTGTGTCTAGTTTTTTGCTCATTGTGGGCGAACGGGGCGTGGCATCAAAAAAAAAAAAGATTCTTGTATTGACTGACTTAATATCGAGTCGATAGAGACCAAACTTGTAGCTCTTACCATCTCTGAAATCTGTTTGTTCATACGGACGGACAGACAGACGGACAGACGGACATGGCTATATCGACTCGGCTTGTGATGCTGATCAAGAATATATATACTTTATGGGGTCTGCCACGCCTCCTTCTGCCTGTTACATACATTTTTTTTTTCACAAACCCAATATACTCTCTCTTGCAGAGAGTATAAAACTACGAAATAAAGAAGTGTAATAACTTAAATTTAAATATTTTCTTCTTGTTCAGCGATCTCTTTATCAATGTCTATCATTTGGGAATTATAATTGTCTGAACATAAAATTATATTTAGAATAAAAATCCTTGAGTTATAAATTGAATTCTTTTTTATTAAAGTTCTTAAATATTGTAAACTGTTCTTATGTTTAAAGTCTTGTTCGACATACATATATGTATAAGAGTATAGTATTCTTGATTTCGAATGGTGATAACAAAAATTGCAATCAACAACTTTTCTTTGGAAAATTTACTTAATCTTAGACTGCTTTTTGTACCCATTTGGTTTTAAAAACTGGAAAATATTCATCATAAATCACAAACCATTAAATATAGAAATAAAAGCTGCTTAATCACTTTATAGACACTTTATTTAAGACTTTGTGATTGTCTCCATTTCAATAAACCCTTCATGGCTAAACCACAACACGACACAAATGTCATCGTCCAGTGTTAATCCCTGGAATTCTAACCCATCCCTATCAAATATACTATGTGGTGACTGCACCTGGTTGCATCTTCATTGGGAAACTGCATTAGGCTGCTTCTCGGATTGAGCTCAATTTATGAGTTTGCGGTGAGCTTAAGATACCATTTATGGGTTCAGTCCTGGACTTAAGCTTGAAATTGATGCGACAACTTGCTGCATCAGCTTGATTCTTGTCCCGTCTGTCTCCTTGCCCCTTGGTCCGTCTGTCTGCCTCCCTTTAGCCCTGCCCATTTGGATTGCACATGTGCAAAGTCTTTTGGATTTTAAATTCTGCTTAATGATTTTTTATGAATTTACTGCCAGCGCAGCCGGCTCGGAAATTGCGCATGCGTTGCCCCCAATGAGGCTGAACGGAGTGTGTGTAGAGGGAGAGTGAGAGGGAGAGGGAGAGAGAGAGGATGTTCGACAACTGCCCACATCTGAGGGAAACCTTAAGCAACAATTGAAAGCAGGCGCGAAAACTTTGCTGCGCATCAAGGCAAAAACAGTTGAGTGTTTGTATGTGTGTGTGTGTGTGAGTGTGAGTGTGTCTCGTTTTTGTTGTTGTTTTGTGGCAGTCTTTTAAATTTTAAGTGCCTGTGCGCTCTGGATGGGCATGCTGCATGCATATGGCGCATGTTGCAACGCCTACTAAATCATCCGGCAGCATGCCTCAATGTATGCCTTCAGATACATTTGTTTGAACAAAAAACAACAGCTTCGAGAATGTAGCTCTTAGCTACCATACGTTGCACTTCCTCTACTTTGTGTACGTCACTTCTCTACTACTATATAGATACATACTCGTATATGTTTATATATAGCACAAATACTTGTTCACAATTTATGTACAACATTGCAATTATTGAATGAATGAAAATCTTTGTAATACTACAAAACAACATAACACTCGAAACAGAACTCAAGGCTGATTCAACAAATGGATTTTATTGACCATAGAACTTGCACTTCAGTCAAGTTTTTACCCATATTTATATAGCTTTCTGTTAATTATTCATGTAACTGGGGAATAGTACAGTTTGATTGAAAATACAGCCAAGTATTTACTTCATATATGGGTTACTCGTGACTCTACTCGATACTCGAAGAATAAAAGGGTATACTGTAATCGTTGAAATGAATGTAACAGGGAGAAGGAGGCGTGGCAGACCTTAAGAAGTTTGATTCTTCATTAGCATCAATAGTCGAGTCGATATTCGTCTGTATAAACAAAGAGTATTTCTAGCGTGTTGTTTATTTAAAAAACTTTTCTTTCAGATTCTATAGTAAAATTTTAATGTTTTAATCCAATAGTTGGGAAGGACGACTACAATTTTTAGACCCCGTACTCTAAAAAAGAGTAGAGGGGTCTATTAGATTTGTCTGAAGCGAAATGTGCGTAACGGGCAGAAGGAGGTTTTTCCGACCCCATAAAGTATATATATTCTTGATCAGCATCAACAGCCGAGACGATATAGCGATGTCCGTCTGTCCGTCTGTATGAACACCTGGATCTTCAAAACTACAAGAGCTACAACCACCAAATTTGGAATGATAGTCCTTCTATAGTGTACGCAGTGCAAATTTATTTCAAATTTTTACCACGCCCCCGCGAATATTAAAAAATCATTTTCACAACACCATAACTTGAAAACGACTAGAGCTAGAGAGACCAAGTTCACATATTATGTGTATGGTACTATTATAACTATCCTCACCAAGTTTGATCCGGATCGGACAACTATAGCTTATAGCTCCTATAGGACAAATCAGCTTAAAATATAAAATGTTAATCATTAAATATTTAAAAGCAAGATATTATTTTGCTTTATGCTGCTATAATGTCAAGAGCCAACTGAATTGTTTCATCGAATAATCGAGTTATGTCCATCAAACAACAGATACTTGAGGATAGTTAGTTATTTATTTGTTTTAAGTGGCAAATGATATGCGTGTGATTGAAATTCATCGAATGCAAACTGACGCCTTTGCACTTGGTTGCCCCTACACAAGCGACAAGCGACCAGATACAGACGTGATTCGAGTGGTTTCATCGCAGTTTCTCCTCTTTTTCCCTCCTCTTCTCCCTGTTTCTTCTTCTTCTTCTTCTTCTTGTACTGCTCAGCTGATCGAACGTTTGAAGGCGTATCTGGTTTCGCCTTCGCTTTTCAACTACAATCATTTTCACTTGAGTTCAGTTCAGTTACAAAGCCAAAGTCGCGCTTGTCAACTTGCGTCCATGGCACAGTGGTATAAAATGATAAAGACGACCAGCTGCAAGTTGACGCACTTAATAAATTTATGGCGCACAGGCGACCATGGTTAGCACTTGTCTACAGGTAGTAGAGTTGAATCGCTTCGTTCAGGATAAGTTCAAAACAAACGAAAAATCTGTTCGAAAATTGTCAAAATGTCAGCACTGTTAAGCAATCGATTGTTTCTAATGAGTATCGATATACAACACTTTTTAGAGATGTGCATATTCCATCCCCATAGTGATACTTCAGTAGTTTAATTTATTTCATGTAATTGTTAATAGACCCCTAAACAATTAGTTATGCTAGAGTCTTTTTATATGCAAATGAGTTGCATTTTGTTCGTGTTTGTTAAGTTTTTTATTGTTTTCTTAAGGTCTTAACTTACCCATGTGAAGTGTGGTGATTTAACTGTTTTCCGTTGACTGTGTAATTGAGCATTTTACACGTGTTTTAAGTATGCCTGACATGTCATGACCTTAGTTTTTACATCGGCTTTGGGGTCCAATTGAGCTTTTGTAAATAAAATATCATAAGTTAAGAAGGTAAAATACTGCAAAATACTTGAGGTGTTTTAAGAATCTGTTGAGTAGACAGTTTTGATGTAAATTCTTGGGGTTTCTTTTAAGTCAAACAGAAATAACAAATTGTAAGATCTAGTTTTATAGAGAAACAACATACAGCAAAGAGGTTTTAAGCACTTAAAACATATTGTTCCTATTGAACTATCATATATAAGATAGTTTCATAAGCTTCTTTGTATTCAATTAACTATTTGCCATGTTTTTATTTTGCCCGAACTAAGTTTCTCTAATCAAAATTCTTTTGTTATTGTTTATAGAAACGACAAACAGTTACATTTATCTTTTTTTATGAAATAGATCTATGCTAAACATAATCTTTTTAATCCATACAGTTTTATAAATTTCTTTTGAAAATTCCACGAACAATAATAAAACATCAATCAAAAAAGGAAATTTCCAATGAGCTGAGAGCGCTTTGAAGGTCGTAAATCACAACAACCCAAAGTTGGGTTAGATCCAAAACACCTTGCCATAAATCTCAGCGGATCATTAGGTGCAACTGAAAATTGAACTCAGACTTTGGCAATAACTTTGGCTACGAATTCTGCGTTTTTGGCGCGCTTTGTGTTTGCCCGACCTCCCCCTTCCCCCCACCCCCTCAAAGACGAAGCAATTGTGCGACCTTCAAACAGCCGACTCCACTTCACACAAACACAAACAGACACACATACACGCATGTATGGGTACAGATCACGCCACTTGAGGCACTGTTGCCATGTTTCAGTTGGGCCTGTTCCGAGTGTGGAACTTGACGGAAATATATTGTTGCCAAACGGATGAGCACGAAAGAGGTTCGATGTTTACGTTTGCGTTAACGTTTACCTGAAGGCAAAGGTAAAGGTAAAGGCAAAGGCGAAGGCGAATCCAAAAGCGATCGGTAACATGTTTTATGCATCCGTGGCAATACCAGCAAAAACAATTTATATATATACAAGTTTTGTACAGTGTCAAAGAAGAAAACAACAACAGCGAAATACTTTTAAAGGCAACTTGAAATGGCGAAGGTCGTTTCAAACTTAAAAGTAATGCACAGTGTATGTTTTTTATACGCATCTTTTGATTTCTTTACTCTTTTGCTAAAAGGGTTCTAATCTTATCCAACCAAGTTTGATGCTTAAAGCTTTAAAAAGTAATTTAATCCTTTATGTTGTAGAGTATTTTGATGTATGCATATTCCATTTAAAACCATTTAAATTTAAATTTAGGGAATTTAGCTCGGAAACAAATGGATTATTATACTTTGAAATTGCATTTGTTGACCCCAAAACTATACTTACCCATTAGTTTTTATAGTTAACTGTATTTTTATTAATTTATATGTAATAACTTTATAACTTTTACATTTGTCACATAATTGCTGAAGTAAATATATAATTAGTCAGAGTTTATAAAGTTTTTTAAAATTATTTCACTCTCACCTGACAAAATCAGTCAGCTGATCGATCAAAATCATAAAGATCGTAGTTTTAGGTACAAGGAAAGCGCAAGAGATTAGAGATATTTCATTATTAAGGCATTTCTTAAAGTGTATACGGTATTCGTTAAAGTGTAAAATAATTTCTGATTTTTGCATACTTACGCACTGTATACAGTAGTAGGTCGCTGAGATTTATTTGCGAAACTGAACGACGCGTTGTTGATAACAGAGTCTGCCAAATTGCTTCTGTAGCGGACGCGTCAACACAGTTTTCGATTTTCAAAATCTTGTTCGTCGTTTTCTGGTTGGTTCCCATCACAAAGCCGTCGACTGATTTCCTTTTTGGCAACACGCTCCGCTTATGTCAGTCAGTCAATGTGTCTGTCCGTCTGTCTGTCTGTCTGATCCGTGATTTTCTTTTTGCCATTTCGCATTTGTTTTGATTTCAGTTGCGTTCAAGTTTCTTTTGGGGAGCTGGTAAGACGCCTGGTTTCTACTTAAATCTTATAAACTTGGTATGTGGGTCAAGCAGCGACACTTGGTCTCCAAAATGGTATAATGTCTTCATGTATTGCACAGTGGCCCAATATGACCAATGCCACTATTTGCCAAGCGGTGTTATTATCCGTTCCACTTAAGAAGTGCATACATATTTTTTATCACCATTGAAAATATCAAATAAAGTTCAGTCTGGTTCCCTAGACCGTTTGATACCCTAAGAAAATATGGTAGGAACTGAACTGCCTGACATACCTTCAGACGGACTTTAATTCGAAATATAGTATTTATAGCACTTATAGTTTTTGAGATCTCAACGTTCATACTAATGTTCAGAAGATCAATCCGCTTTTGAACAAACTCAATATACCCTTTACAGGGTACAAAAAATATGAAATTATTGTGCCACATTACGAGTACTTTAAAACAAAGTGGAAAGCATCCAAGGCAATTAATCATTTTAGGATGCGGAGAAGCACTTACTTTTTCTTGTAATCCTTGCCTTACAAATGAGATAACTCTCGAGTTTCACATATGTACCTTATCTGGACTGTATAACAGTTTATAAAAGCAAACTGGCAACGCTGTAATGCTTTCCAATGATTCAATCGGCTGTTAAAAGCTTTTTGTATTCTTTTTAATATTTCATCCTAGTGATTTCATGTCAATTGTCAATGTCTATTAAGCTTTATAACCACAATTAATAGACAATTAAAATTCAATCAAATTCCACGCCTTAAAGGCAAAAATCTCAGTTTCTGTATAACAATTGTGTTTGTTTACGCTGGCATTGCATAAGCACTTGAGAGGGAGGGAAACAGAAAGACGGGGGAGAGAGACAGCGACAGGGAGCACAGGGTGCGGTAAGGGAGGGAGATAAAGGAAATAAAAAATAAACTTTCTACAATTATTTTGAAAAGTATTGAACTTTTCTTCTGTTGCTTCACGCGATTTACGCAGCTTTCACGATTGCCAACAAAAAAAAGTAAAATATAAAAAAACCACAAGCCACATGCAACAATAATAACAACAACAACAACAATTTATAGCTGCAGCAGCAACGAAATGAAAAGCTCCAAAGACCCACGCAATGTTCAAGAGAAACAACAACAGAAACAACAGCAAGAAACGCGAGTGAAAAGCGAAACCCTTTAGGAAATTTGTATGAAATCTGGCAGCCGATGCATAAATCCGTTTAAAATCGCGGGTATGGCCACAACCACAACTACTACACCTCCAAAACAACACCAACGCAGACCCTGAGGTTACAATTTTGGAGGCACTGTTCGGGCACACGTTGTGCATCGCTGCTGTGGCACACCGTAGCACAGTGGGCGTGAACTATAAATTTCTCAAGATCGTTGAGTTTACAAAAAACATTAAATTTGTATTTATTGGTCAGCCAAAAGCTTAACATTTTCTAATTGCATTTTTTATTGTTTGTGGCATTGAGATGGCGATGCCGGATCTGGTCAGTACATATCAATCCACTTTGGTTTTGTCAGCTCCTGCAAAAAGTTCAAAAAGTTACCTGTGCTAACGCAGAATTCAATCGTAATTTGAGCCCACTGTACATTGGCTTGGATATATACATATATTATGGACAGAGTCTATCGCATCATGGATCCGATCACATCGTAGTGCCAGATATTAATGAGTTTAAGCACACGCCTTACACGAACTCTGGGTAGGCTTTCGAGAGTTGGCTAAGACTAAGATTAGGCCAACTATGGAGGCGTCTTTGGCGTTGGAGGCACATCGCATATCAAAATGACACCATTGTGCTCATATTATAGTAGTATCAATCGCTATAACTATCGTGTGTGTGTGGGATCGTGCTCACTATATACGTAAAGATATATATATATATATATATATATATATTTATAGTTACGGGTATATGGGGGCGATTGCCTCGTGGCACCCGTTCAAAAGGCCCTGGATCGTCTTTATTCTGTATTGGAGGTTTGATTAATGCTTGCCAATAAAACAGTCTACTTAATTATTCTGTGTATATGTATTAAGTTTTTTATTGTTGTAACTTAGATTTGGTAGATGCTATTAATCAACATGTTTTACATTTGGATTTTCGTTTGTCTTTTTGCAGAACTCAGCTATTAATTTCTGGAAATATAATAACACAACTACAATATTAATGAATGACTCGATATAGACAGGTGAGTTGTAGTTTAAACAAGTAAAGAAGACTACAGTTAAGCGAGCCGACTGTAAAATACCGCGTACTCATTCTGGTCCGCATTTTTTCATAAAAATTTCCTATTTTCGACCGATTTGATCTATGGGAGCTATAAGATATAGTTGTCCGATCCGGACCAAACTTGGTGAGAATTTACAGAGTCATGATAAATACATAATGTATTTTCTCATATAAATCACCAATTTTCGATCGATTTGTGTTATGGGGCTATAATTGTCCGATAAGGACTAAACTTATAGTCTCAAAGATCCAGATATATATATTTTTATATCGTCTTGGGTGTTGATGCTGACCATGAATATATTTATATACTTCTCCCTCTATTTGTTACGAACATTTCGCTTCTGACAAACCTAATAGACCCCTGTACTCTTTTTGTTTACGGGGTCTTATAGCCTTTTAAATTAGCTACTACTACTATTCTGTGTCATTGAACTTCCATTTAGATATTCTTTGATTAAACATTTAATCACCTAAAACTTTCTTTCACAAGCGACATCTTTGTGTTAAGGCTATCTAGATTTAAGCTATAAATATAGATCAATCACCTAAAGTTTCATTTGTTAAAAAAGTTTTTATTTATGTGCTTGTCTAACGAACTTTCTAACAACAATCTCGATTAGTTTTAAAAAAGATTAACTTTTTTAAATACCTAATACCTTATGGCTGATATCACTTATTTACTATAGGTAATTATGTTGGCCAATCTTCTTGAGGAATTTTCCAGGCAATTTAAAAAATCGTTTGGTATTTATGTGTCTGATTTTTTCTGTATTTTTTTTTATTTTTCTTTTAACTGACAGTTGACAGTGACAACGTTTGAAAATCCCAAATTGGCGCACACAAATTCGCAGACAAACTCAATTTTTAAGCCAATTTTGTGGCTTGTATGCAAATTTGTGTGTAGCTTTTTAATTAACATAGACATAGTTTTTATCTGCTTTTGTGCACTTGTTTATAATTCCCAGTAATTTTGTGGCTTTTCGCGCCATACGCAAAATCTAATATTTAATGACGATTGGGTGTCGTAAAGCCTATTTCATACAACATTTACTCAATGTTTACTTATGCTAATCGGACCCATTAATCAGACTTGTTAACAACTTGGGACACGACCCAGGGTACGACATGGGGAAACTCAAAATCAAACACAACAACAACATTAAATAATAATAATAATAATAATCAATTCGCCATACAATTGAATAGCTTAGAGTCCAAAAAATATTTAATGATATTGATGGATTTTTAAATCAGTGAAATATGCTCATAAATGCATACAAATGCGATGGGGAGCGAAAAGGCCCAGTAGCCAATTTAATAGCCGAAGCTTGGGAAAAGTATTTAACTTTGTGTTTAACTATACCATTTATCGGGGAATAAAGTACACTTTTGGCATGTTTGTGATGAAATAAAATAATTTAGTAGATATTTGTGTCAATTGTTTTTTATTCCAAAATATATAGGAGTATATAAGTAAATTTCCACATGGGCATGTTCATGTTGCCCGCACGTGCCAGCATCCATAATAACAACAACAACACTATAAAGCGAATTGTGGTACACAGCTACACACAATAAATAACAAAACCAAAACAAAGAAAATGAGGAGAGCTATAGAAACGAAAGTTTAAAACACACACATATACCTACACATACACATACACATACACATACACATACACATACACATACACATACACATACACATACACATACACATACACATACACATACACATACACATACACATACACATACACATACACATACACATACACATACACATACACATACACATACACATACACATACACATACACATACACATACACATACACATACACATACACATACACATACACATACACATACACATACACATACACATACACATACACATACACATACACATACACATACACATACACATACACATACACATACACATACACATACACATACACGTAATGAAAAAGCTCCGGGGAAAAACAATGGGCAACAAAAGTCGATGAACGCACTGTTCGCTTTTGAAACGAGGCAAGCGGAACGCGTTCCGTGTTGCATTCGACTTATGGAATTGTGGAAAGGTGGAATAGACCTAAACCCGATGAAATGTGCATGATTTTTATAATTTACACGTCGCACGTTCTCCTACTTTCCTCACCCCTTACACCATAGCACACATTTCCCCTGCTGCCATAGCCATAAGTTGATGTTAAGAGCGCGTGCGCAGCTACGGCTCGTTGGGCAGATGACTAAATACTGTGGGGAAAGTAGGGGGGAGGACGGTATGGAAAGAGCATAGGTGTCGAAAGGGAAGACAAATATTACACATTTAATTATGACAAGTTGAATTTGCCGGCCCTGTCGCACATGATGGACACGACGACAGACGACGCTTTTCAACGCCAACACATAAATGAAATTACATCGAAATTCAAACGAAATTTAACCCAAAAATTATCGTGGGTTGTTCATTGTTTTGCTGTGCTTCGCTTAAGCCCTAAAGCCTAGCAGCTACCCTGTAAATGATAAATATTTAAAAAAAATTGTTGAGCAAAGTATATACCAAAAGTCGGGCTTTAACCCTGAGTCATCAGTAATCTGATTTTGTGTGAGAATATACAACACATTCGGATTACTTTTCCCGATTTTCAACTAGCTTAAATTGTGTTCTTCAGCTTATCTTACGTCTTTAAAATCCAATCAGAATAACTGATAGATTCCCACCCGAATCTCTTATATATTCTACCTCCTAACCTTCTTTTCTGAAAAAGACAGCATTTGACTCTATTATTTAATTTAGCTCAATAAATAAAGTTATGACCAAAAGTGAAAATAATAATGCAACTTTGAATCAAGTACTCGGATTTCTGACCAAATTCTCATACAATACACTGTGATCCTCGCGGATGTGTCTTTGCAAACGTAACAACTTGCGATGTAACTTGAGGTACGGCTGCATGCTGGCCGTTAGATTAGCCAATAGGGCCTCCCTGACAAGCCTCACTGTACTTAGTTGATATAGATTATCTGTGGCTATCATGCAGGTAAGATCATCGTCACGATTCTGTAACAACACTAAAAACTCTTCGATTTTATTCATCCGTTGCTTGAGTTCCTCTTTTTCAGCAATTAAATCACGTTCACGTATCTTTTGATCGAATAGATATTCCATAACCTCCTCCGATATAGTTGAATACTGTTGGGTCAGCGACATTTTGGGACAACTGGAAATTTTGCACAATTTTGGAATAAATTGTTTTAATAAAATAAAAAACAAATTTTTTTTCGAAAAAAAAAATATATATATATGAGTCTGAGAGTAAAAACTTTGTAGACTTTGGAATAAAATGTATTTAAATAAAATGAAATAGACATTTCATTCTGATTGAAATCAGAACGAGCTACTCAAATTTCAAAAGATAATTGAAATGATAGTCCAGTCTGATTCAACAAGTTTCGATATGTCTAATTATTTATCTTATAAACTTGAGATTGCTTAACTTGAGACCTTAGAAATCGAAGAAGACTGATCTGTTGACTGATCAACAACCGAGCCCAAAACAATGGAACTCAACAATACAATGCTAATAATAATAATAAATTATCGACACCTGAAACCTTTTTCTGAAACCTTCGACTCCCTCGTAGCCCAAAGTAAATCTATTGATTTTGCTATTCAAACAGAGTATTCTACAAATGCCTCAGATTCAATGTCTTTGCTTTGATCGATATCGATTGTCTGCTTTGTATTTTGGTTTTTACATAGTTCCTAATATAATTTTGATTTATGTAAATTTAGTTAATGGCCTTTTGTTGTTGCCTTTTGACATAGTGCTAAATGGCCAAGCATAGTTTTAGAGTTATTTGATATTTTAGGCAGCTAAATTTTGTTTTTGTCTTTATTAGTCAAGTGAGAAAATAAGGAATACGTGAAGTTTCAATGGTGTGTAATATTTGCTTTGAAGATCAGGAACCTTCCTCAGTATTTCAAGATCAGGGATTCCTTACATATCGTAGTGTTTATAACTCTTGTTGACAAAAAGATAAAATTATCCAAGATTAATTCGAGTACTGTACTCTAGGTTTTTCTGGATTTAGTCATAACTTAGGACATGTTTGAGATCTTAATTAAATGCTTCGTATAGAATTTCAACATTAAACATTAAACAACATGAATAATTATTATTTTTTAATAGTATTCGAAGTGTTATCATGTTTCAGTTTTTGTAATTCACTATTTCCAGTTGAACATGGAACTTTTGCAGTAAAAGACGCATTCAATGGAAATGAAAATGTACCATAAAATGAAACAAGTTTTTTGTCATTATTGTGGATTTTTTATGAGGGAAGACCACACGCAGAAGCGACAATACACTACAATTACGATTATATGGTTGGGGTCAGTTTAAATCCTTTTCTTTTTGTTGGGGAAACCACACCGAAATAACAAAGAGCATATAAGGAAGGAAGGGTTTACTTGCAGGGGGACATTCAAAGTCATGTTGATTTATGTGTCAGGCACTTCATTTGGCTCATATTTATATGGCTTTCACTGCCGAGTCGCACCCACACCAACAGCAGGGGAAAAACTCTGTTGAAGAAAGTAAAGAGTGAAAATGAAGTTGAAAATAAAGACATTAAACGAGTTAACAATACCAAGAAGAAAACCAAGGAGCGCCAATTGAAACTTATGTAAATTGGAATAAACTTTTTTTTATGGAAATGGAACTCTTTTGGCTTCTGGATCAGTCCTCGTCATACCACCATCGTGTGCTTTTTTAAGCTTTTACTTTACTTTAGCACAATTTCTATTTACCTTTATGACTTTACGAATTTCAGGCCAACACAAATCCTAAACCAACAATGCGTGTGTGGTCTCCAGTATTAAGCAATTCTTCGCAACAAAAGAAAAATTAAAAAAACAAAAAAAACAAAAAAAACTAAAAAAGTAACTTGTTTTTTCACACAATAATTTTAACAACATGCTACAAAAAGAAACATAACCCATTAAGGTATGATCACTTGATGTAGAAAACATCTGCTTGACCGGTTAGAAATGTGTTATTAAGCAAATACAAGTAGATCATTTTGTACACAGAAAAGAAGCATTTTTAAAATTATAGTTCAAGAAGAAATTAGATTATGCTGTCTTAAATATATGAAATAAAGTTACTTGAGATAACACTTTTTGATCCCGTCGTTGTTCAACGCCTTAATTGTGTCTTTACTTTTTTTTTACATGTAAGAATGTCAAATTTAATGGATATAATTTGCACAGTGTCTGTCATAACTAAACGCACGTTGTCAGCTGGGGCCTATTAAGAGCACAGACTGTGATCATTGCATAGGCTTTAATTTGACAACTGAAAAGCGTAAAATGACACCAGATCCAGAATCTAACTAAGACTCAGAGTCAGAGCACTCATTTATCTGTCTAAATAAAGAACGCAACGATTCAATTGAAAAACAACATCAAGTTTTGGTCGTTTCAATGCTTTTATTTTATTTTTATTTATCCAAAGCAAAAGTTGTAAATTGATGGAGCTCCTAAAATGGCAAGTGCGATCTAAATTTTATGTTGTTTTCAAAAAAACTTTTAAAATAGATTTGCGCGAGTTTTTATACCCTGTTTATACTGATAAAATAGTATTGTAATCTTGTGTTTGTCTTACTACTGCTAACTAAGGGGTATTTTCGAGTCTACTACTTTTAATTCATCTATTCGCGTTTGTTAGTTATTTTTTGGCATGCGGCGTGTTCGGAATAGTTAATGGTGAGTTTTTTACAGCTGAGATCATTAGGGCCACAGCAGGTGGAATTGTTAAATATAAATATACTGATGTTGTTGTTTCATAAATTACATATTGAAAGCCCGGAGATTTGCATAAAGTCCAAACAGAGATCCATTTATTTACTAGTGTTACAGTAGGAGCTGTTAAAACTTATTTAATTCATTGGCACAGATCGAGTTTTACATAAACCAAATTTGATAAATTAGTTAAACTATTATAAATTGTAATTTAAATGAATCTTCGTAACGCAATTAATATGCAAATCTTGTATTTTTTTTTTATTTTGTGGGCTTCATGGGGGATCTTACATGACGGAGCAGATTGGCTTAAAATGCGGGATGTAAAGTCATAGACTTGTGGAAAATGGCATTAATTCCGTTCGGTTTCCCAGAAAAGGAAGAAGAAACTGTAAATAATAGGAAATAAGTGGAAAAATAGACTAAAATAAACAATGCTTAAAGTCCAAAACGAGAAGAAAAATTTGTTTTAACTCGTTAAGATCATCAAAAATAACTAACAACTGAAAAACACTATGAAATAGCTTTAAAATCAGTGAGTTTGATTTAAAATAGATAAGATTAAACACTAATATGATAATATTCACATTTCGATTTATTGAATATCTTAACATATATTTGTAGTAAAGTGATTATTTTACTCAGTCATTTGTATTAATATTTTCGACACATGATTTGTTGGCATTTCAAATATTTACACAATTCTCAAATGAAATATGTAATTTCAATTTAAATTGGCCTCCGCGAATGTGGTCTGAATTATGTTCCGCCTTTAAATTTCGAATATTTTCAAACCGCTTATCGCCCATAAATGATGCCATAAATTTTCGAGCTGTCGTTTGAGCTTGAACCTGAGTTTGGGGCAGTTCATGGGATCGTATTTTGTGTATTGATAAGTAAAGAGTATTAAAATTTGGAAAACAACTCGCGAGTGGAGTCTATCAGCCGTGAATAATCCATACCCTGAACTAGAAACGACAAATTTTAAATTTGTATAGTCGAATCGACACCACGACGACATAAGGAATTGTTAGACAGTTATAGAGTATCTCCTATTCGGAACGTCGCGACGTTTTAATTATACTATTTTATGGAATTTTCTATGAGTTTTGTCATATTTTTTCTGCACATTTTTAATGATCGTTCCTTCGTTGTGGAAAGTCGTCAAGCATAAATATTTTATGCTTTGTTTTAACTGTTTGAAAATTAACTATGCGACACCAAAGCATTTTAATTATCGACAACGAGCTTCAAATTTACGATTGTTTTAATTTTTGAATACCCTCTAAGCATAAAAACATAAAGAGAAGCCAAACCATCTGAAAAACTATGGAAAGCAAATAAGTGAGTAGAATGAGCTTTACTTTCTGACTATAGGGTATCCTTTGGTTGGGCTTCCTTTTGTACATTCGTACGTTCTACTTATGCTTTTGAAATGTTTTCCTACAATCGATGAGCACTTAGTCAAATGGGCCAAATGCCTATTGTCATATTCCATCTTGCATAGTACTTCCTTTATTGGCTTCAATTCTATTTTAAGGTCTTTTCAATTAGTTGTGTCGATTGGCCAGTGAGAGACAGGGAAAGAGATACAGAGAGGGAAAGAGAGAGCGCTTGCTAAATGATTTCTGCTCTATTCGCTCTCGATCGTTTCAATAATTATTAATTTATTGAGCAGCCCATAAAATTTTAGTACCCAGTGTACGTGTGCAGCATTTCGAAAGTTTAAGATTTAAGATTACGACTATAGATGCAGTGAAATGGGCTTCCTGTCGTGAATTTAACGAAGTATATATTATATACATATACTTATAGCCCATAGCCTAAAGCTCAAAGAACAAAGAAAAGCTAACAATAATATTCATGTAGAGAGTGTTTGGGTTGACTCAAATTCCATGTCAGCTGGGAAAGTGTGACCCATATTTGTAATTTAACGAACACCTGGATAAAATGACACAATGTACATCCATTTAAGTGCTCAAAGCTTATACCAAATAAATGGATTCAAAGACCCACAAATACAGTTTGAATATGCGACTATTTCGTGTTTATTATCTACTTAACCAGGGGGTAATAATTCATTTATAGGCTCATATTTCAAATATTTGACTACATTTGCACCCTTACCAAATGAAACCCTTTAAAATGTGACAGGTGAAAGCCATAAAATGTCCGGAAAGGGCAAGATTTGAATTACTAACTCTCTCACTCTCTATTTCTCTCTCTCTCTCTCTCACACTTTCTCTCTCCGTGTTTCCTTTTCTCTATCTTTCTCTCTCTGTATTAACATCCCTCTCACTCAGCATGATAAGAGTTACCAAAATTATGGGCACTTCCGTGCGTGCAAATGACTCAACCGCAAAGGAAGCCAACGATACTATCTTGAATCTTACATTTACCTGGGCATTAGCATTACAATTGTGCTAGCCAGAAGTAAAGCTGTAAATTACCAGGGCCTGTGAATGCAACAACGTCTGCTACCAAATTAGCATATTTGGTAACACACCAAGATGTCCCGGACAAGGGCTTAGGTAGTCATTTACTTACTTGTATTGCCCTAGGTAAATTTCTTTTTGTTTTTCGTTTTCTTTTTGGATTGTGTATCTTTAACTTCTGTTCATGCTCTGGCATAAACAAACACTGAATCGATCCTCAGGTTTTTGGGTTCTACACAATAAACACACTCACACGCATATATATGGTTACCAGCTGTGTTTTTACTTGACGTTTTAAAGTCAAGGCTAATGTCAACAGGACTAAGGTCTAAGGACAACACGACCAATTTCAAGTGCGGTATAGTGCGAGTGCAACCGATCTTATTACACAGATCATAAAGGAATTTGAAGAGTGTTTCGTTTTTCTATTCAGCTTGATTAAAACAAATAAACACGACTGGTCGATTTTCTTTCCCAGGTCATAAAGTCATAAAAATATCCACGAGAATACAAATTCGTATACTAAATATGAACAATAGTGTAGTTTACTGAAAATAATGTAAAGTCAACTCTTCAACTCTAAGTAACTTTTCTTTAAAACATTATGTTATAATTAAGAGAACGACAAATTGGTTGTAAAAGCATTGTTACGGTATGGATGCCATTATGCGATAAGATCGGTCAGTTAGGCACCATCCATAGGGTAAATCACGTGCTCATATGCGTCGCGACACTAATGTCAATTTGTTGGGCTACCAAATTAAAATGACGACTCAGCAGAGTTTTGTCCTTGTTCTGGGCACGTCCCTTATACAATGATGTCGGACGTCGCGACGTCTGTCAATCTGCGGAGTGGTGCCCTCGTGTGGCGACGATCCCAAAGATTCTACACAAAGTTGTTGTAGTAGTTGTCGCATGATATATGAGCAGCGCCCTGCCCTGCTGCTGCTGTTGTTGTTGCTGCCACTGCCTCTGCCGCTACCTCTGCCACTGCAACCGCGCCCAACAAAAACCCGACACTAAGCCCCTTAGGCACAAACCCAAACCTAAACCCAAACGCAAAACTGAGCCCGAGCCCAAGTGGATGTTGCTGTAGAGCTCGTTGCGCAGGCCGGAGCCGGTTCTTAAAAACAAACATCTTCGTCGTGGGTTGCACATCGTATCGCGTCGGCGTTTTATACCATTTGCTGCTGTGCACGCTCATTCGCTCTCTCAATCGTACGTTCACTGACTCGTTCGCTCTTTGCTTGTTTTGTTGTTTCCACGCCTGTTCGCTTGTAGTGTCTTCTGTTGTCGTTGTTGCTCTGACGTTCAGTTTGTTTTGACTCGCTGCGCGGTTAAGTTCGTTACTCTCGATCGTGGCGTGCGCGACTCGTTTTCAGTATAGTTTCATACAAATTGTAACTCGAGATCCGCTTATAATAATCAACAAATTAAAATTTGAAAATTAATTGTTTTTATGCTTTATGCAATGTGATTGGTTTTTGCAAAGTGAATATTGCATGAAAGTGTTTAAAAGTATTCAACGAGTGATACGCTATCAAGCTAATAAATAATAAAAATACAACTCTATCGCAATCTTCTGAAGCTAAATGGAATAGCATAATCAGCTTACACCCTACGTGACAATCTATGAAGTAAGTTCACTCGATCTGCTCTTAACTGATCAATCTTAATCAGTCATACGACTGACTATACAGACTAAATGTGTATACGTAGTATGTAATGGCTAAAATTTACCGCTTTCACCTCTCCCACATATCTTGGGTTATATAAGAATGTGTTTTATATTTCATATTGAGTACATACAAATTTAATCCGATACTGGTTAGACCAGACAAAAAGAAATATGCTAATCTATGGATCTTTTGTTCTTTTGATTTGCAGCATGTTAATTTTAAAATATGACAACATGCAGCACAATCTGTGGCTTTTTACACTACTACTCTTAACCCTAGCGGGTCCGTCGATTACTAGGGCCTTGATGACAGGCTACCAGACGCAGTCAAGCTATGAATTATTGGAAAATGATTCTCGTTATATATCATATCAAGGTAAGTGCTGGATTATCAAAAATGTTTTACTGTTGGGTAATACTTATAATTAAATTTCAAAACTATGTCAATTGCTAAACAATCAATCAAGTTGAACACTTACAAAAATTGGGTTGATATCTGTCAGTTCTAAGTAGATGATTGTCAGAGTATTTTTCGGTTAAAGTATGTATTACACAACAGGTTGTAAAACTCAATGCTTTATTCTTAAAACGATGTCATTTCTGATGAATCTTAACTCAAAAGTACCTCGGACTAATCAGAAAACGGTTCGTGTTTATTATTTAAATATTTGCATATTGTGCTTTTTGCCTGGAATGCATCTTGAAGTACGATTCAAAGAGCAAACTCAGCAAAGACAAGTAAAATAAATTTAACTTGGATTTTCTTATATACGATATTTAAGAGAATTTATTTACATATTATTTATTTTCATATTTTGTTTATTTCTCATACTTATATGTATGTTTTGGGCTTTTAAGTTTATTTTCTGTTCAAAAGCAATCACTGATTTTGTCACAAAACTGCCCTACTTAAGCTACTCTTATCATAACGTATACATATTTTTGGAAATATGTATTCGTAAAATTTGAATAAATCAAACATTTTTTTTTTCCAGATTTAATGTCTTCAGCCAAACGATTCTACGAACCCGAAACGACTTGGTATTCTGAGGTGCTTTACGATGTGTCCAGAAATCAGCTTATTGTTGGCGCTAGGTGAGTCTTACGAATATATAGTATTGGTAGAATTTGAGGAAAGCACAGTCACTATGAGTGTACGGAAGCAATTGAAGTATACTTAGTAAAACCCCCCAAAAAATGACCAAAGTAAAATCCATTATCAGCAGCGCGTAATACTGATTATTGCGTAACACTTAACTTGATAAGCTTCATTTTTGGCATGGGATCAAAAGATCTCGAAATAAAATTGAAAGTGCACGAAACAGGTTAACTAACTTTTATGCTTATCAGCAAGTCTTCTCTCATTCTTTCATTCTCTCCTTTTGACAAAATATTGATAATACGTAATACAAAAGAAACAGAACATCTTAACCAAACAGAACAGAGAAAACAAGTGAGATACAGATACTTGTGCATACTCACAGATACAAAAATACTTGCACATGCGTTACCTGTCTGTTTGTTAAGCAATTTGATGGTACTTTGTATTTGGTGTTCTTTGGACTGCTTTTCTTTACTCTTCGTATGCGCAAAGTTTGTTTTTCATTTACTCGCTGAGAACTTGAGATAAGACCCAGAGTTGTCCCCACAGATGTTAACCCCTTTCCACATCACACATATACACCTTAAGATACAGATACGAATTGCCTCGTTTATCATAACGTTGTCGCTACTTCTTTACCTTTTCTTTTTCCTCTGTTTCGTTTACACTCCCTGCTGTCGTCAATCATTCGTCACACGTTTTTTCCCTCTGCTTCGTTGTTTTTTATGCTTTGATTTGCAGTTTAGTCGATGATAACGAAGGGCAGTTGCTCTACTTAGTTATAGTACGGCAAGTAGGCGAGTAGATAACTAGTTCCATAGATAACCGTGTGGGCACATAAATGTAGTTTCATTATAAGATGTGGGCTTTTTTTTCCATTTTTTTTATTTTTGGATATTATATTCAGTTGTCTATACTAGACTGGACTGACTCGAACGGTCAGAAACAATATAATACCTTTATGTTGGGTCTTAAAATATTGCATGTCCCGAGTAGTCTCAACTACAAATTAATACAGGCAGTAGGTTGTGCAATAACTGATAGGAAATATGGCCTAATAGATAAATGTGGCATACTTAAAATTTAGGTTTACAATATTTTTAGTACATTTTGTATTGAAAATATCTTTTCTGAAGCTAGAAACCCTTTTTCGAACCCTTTTTAAATTAATGCTCTAGTTAGAAGTTTTTCTCTTTCGTTGCTGTCGACCTTCTACATAGGCACAGATGTTGATAAAAAGGTAAATGTGTGATAAAGTCGTTGTAACATTTGTATTAACATTTTTAATAAATACCATATTTATGTTTTAAATCACTACAGGGTATCTGTGGTTTATCACTCTCGAAATTTGCCACTGTTATACATTTGGCGATCTACCACATTAAGTCTCATTCTTCTAATCAAAACCGCAATTTAATTGTAGCAATATTATTTCAACTGTTAGCTATCAAATAATTTTTTATGCTTTTGTGGTCAGTTCATAAAAGTCTGGGTAATTGTAGAGCCAAAGTCTTCGTATAAGTTTCATGTGTACAACACAAACAAACATTTTCATGACAATGCTCCTTTTCTGTCATATACACACATACTCACACTTACACACACACACTTGACACGACTAAAGGCTCGGATTACGATTGCGGCTTTTCATATTGCGACAAGTCGGTTACGATCCCAGTCTCAAGTATTCCAACGGCTCCCATGGCGAGCAGCGAACTCCGAACTGCGACTAACGAGTGAGAGGTACGAGGAGTGACGAGGCAATTGCATGTCGCGTCATTTCTGTCATCTCCAGTGCATTTTGGGGTCTTGTGGCCCGAAATTTGATATAGACTGCATTTAAATAATACCTAAAATACCATTTTGTTTTCCCTTTTCAAAGTTCCCTGCTTTTCTCTTTCCTCCACGTTTGGTTAACAACCGGCAAAACCTTTTATTAAGCTTCGTTACTTCATTTTCATTATTTTTAGACCCCGTACTCAAAAAAAATACAGGGGTCCACTAGGTTTGTCAGAAGCGAAATGTGCGTATCAGGCAAAAGGACCCCCGACCCCGTGAAGTATATATATTCTTGACCAGCATCAACAGCTGAGACAATATAGCATTGCCCGTTTGTCTGTCCGTTCGTATAAACTGCTGAATCCTAGGGACCATAATAGCTAGAGCCACCAAATTTGAAAATTTGCGCCCCCGCAAATAGTATAAGCCCATTTTCATAACACCATAACTTTTAAACGACTAGGGTTATCTGGATCAAATTAACACATTATGTGTATGGTATCAATATAACTATCCCCAACAACCGGATCAGACAACAGTATCTTATAGTTCCCATAGGGCAAATCGGTCGAAAATAGGAAATTTCTTTGATCACATTCAGTGTTAGTTAAGCGATTACAGCCAAACTCACACATTATATGCATGTCATTATTATAACTATCCTCACCAAGTTTGGTCCGGATCGGATAACTATATCCTATAGCTCCCATAGAACAAATCGGTCGAAAATTGGTTATGAAAAAAACGCAATATAGAATAAATACATGGTCTTTTTCAGTCGGCTTGCTAGACTTTAGTCTTTCTTACATGTTTTTCTTTCGTTTTTGGGTAATTTTTGTGGCTTGGCCGCAAATGGACCATGAAAGCATTTGAAATGCTTATACATATGACTGCACATAGTTTTTTTGTAATCGTAAAAGCATCGAAAGCATTTATAAATGATGTACTACTGTATGAGCATGACTTCACTTCAGAAAGTTACGACGAAGATTGTATTATCAATGTTTAATACTGAAAGGGAACTTAGCGCAAAGTCTATAAGTGAGAGCTCTTTATGGGCATTTTTGTACAAATTGGATGACAAAGATTTCTACAGTCCAGGACTCCTACTATTGAAGCTACATAGTTTTCCTAGTTGAAATTTTAAGTAAAAAGAAATTTCCTAACTTTATGTTAGGATTCCACGGAGTCAACAACAGTTATTAATTGTTCAAGCTCTTTTAATTGATTTGAATTTATCCTGTTTATCTGCCGAGAAAAAGAGTCTTTTAGTTGTCACCCTGTACCAAATTTTGCAATTGAAAGGTGGACACAAACCTCAGTTGACAGACGTTAAGAGGTTGGCAGTCAGCTTAGGCGGCTACTGGAAGTCCAGCAGCGAAATTGAAATCAAAATTAATCAAGCCAAAACATATGGCCCCTTTTTTGTTTCTATTTTTTAAGGGGGCGTTTTGCATACATTGGTATTTCTATAGTCCAAATGTAAAATAAAGTTATGGCTTAAGCGAGATTGAGATTGAGAGCCAAGGAATGCGCTCGGCGTAGGCAGGGCAATGCAATATTTTGTTGCAAGTTGTTTGCCGCACAAGCTCTTAACGGTGCAAATCTGAGCAGTTTTTAATTACAAACAATCCGCAATACCGTCGATCGCCTCAAGCTGTCGCCAAGCAGGCGCTAGACAAACACCCACGCACGTCCACGTCCACTTGATCAGCACCCAGTCGGACTCGGGCTAAGAGTCGGCCTGGGAGTCGCGCTCGGACTGAGCTGACGGCGCCATGGTTAAAGATTTAATAGCTGTATGCGACGCCAGCTTCAGTCCCCATCTCCCTCTCTATACCCTCCTCTTCTGTCTATTCAACAAACTTGGCCTTTTTGATATCTTGTCGCGCTTGTCGCTCAAAACTTAACCAAGGCGCAAGGTGTGCAAATTTTGTGCATGCAAAAGGCAAAATGAAATATCCAACAGATACAGATACAGTCACTACTTAAGCTACAGATACAGATACAGCGCACGTAACGCACTTGCTGAACAAGTTGGCCACGCGTCTCTTTAAATGGGCTAAAGTTATTGCTCCATTTTAAATATAAAGTTCAGTTACGTCATCGTTTCTACCATTTGCATACTTAAGTCGATTCTTTTGTTTATTTTTCTGTACAACGTGATTTCCCTACACTAATAAATAAGATTTTGTTGTCAACGGTTGAGTTTTGAGCACTAAAACAATTATAAAGTTCTTAAAACGAGAGCATTTTCAATAAGTTTATGTTTTTATATTAAATCCTCTAATTAAAACATAAAATTTTCGTTTGTTTTAAGTTTTTTTTGTCAAAAACTTTGAAATTATTTGAATTAAACACTAAAGTATTTAAGATATATTTTGATCTTTATTTAGTAATGAAGCTTAACTATTTATTGTTATTGTCCCATATTATTAAACTATTTTCTTCTAATGGAAATGTATCTCAGCTTCATATCTTAAAGCTTATGGCCCCAGTTATAGTATATTGACTGTTTACTAAACTAATTTGTTCCATTTAATTAAAACAAAGTTCTATGACTTTCCCACTTCACTCATTTTATGGAGTTCAGTGTTCCATTTCTTCTGCAGTCGCGATAAGCAACGGCCTTGCAAATTAGCATTGCCACTCCCCCGACTCTGTTTCTTCCCTCCCTTTTAGTACTTGTCCTAATCGGGGAGTTCGTTTGAAATTTCTTATCTTTCGCTTCAGTCGACGACGGCGAATTCCATTTGAGGTGTGAAAAGTCGATACACATGTTCTCTCAGCTTACTTTTGTTGGTTTTGGCAAATATTTGCTTATTGTTTTGCCATTTGTTTAATTTGTATTTGTGTATGTATTTGAATTTGTCATAACGCCTTTTCTCTATTGTTATCTCAACGGGACGCGTGCTTGTAACTCTGCGGGGTACTACACCTGTTGCACAATAGTTTGAAACTATTCGTAGTAACGTGTCTTAAACTAATTAGGATTGGTCAGGAGAAGAAACTTATTCATTGAACTGAAGTCAATTGGCTGATGTCCTTTTACGATATATGGATTGATCACACTGGCACAAAATCGATATTATTGATTCAATAAATATGCTTTTCGGACATTCAGTAGAATACGGTTATAGCGACCAAATTTCAATTGAATGGTTAATCCTAAAACAAGTTAATATGGAAATGTGTCCTCTTAGTACCACGAACCGCTTAGAGCAACGTAACGTCAACAACGCAGGGTCTTGGAGCTGCAGAAGTACTTACACAAATTTGGTCATTCACACATCAATGACGGGAGTTTGTCTAGCGTTTAAAGAACGCTGTACACGACTTTTTTAAAAATCAATTACAGATATCTAATTATTTTCCTTTTAGTAATTTTCTTATAAATTGTCGACGTTTTGTTTAGTTTGCACAGCACTTTAGTGTAAAGAGAATCTAATCATATTTTGGTGTGGCAAAACAAAAAAAAATATTTGTAATCAGCAGCAAATAATTTTTGCAGCTGTTAAGTCTGAGCGTAATTTGTACGCCCTTTTTTTTTTTTTATTTACTTTACGATTTTTGCAGTCGTGTTTCCCATTTATGTATTTTTTGCTACGCGACGATTGTCACGTCATTTTCACGTTTTGATTTCCGTTAAAACTAACCTAACTTTTTGCCCTACCCTTTTTCACAGGGTAGTGTCACCTGCGTGGTGCTTGTCAGCCTAGAAGGCTCGTAATACCAGACTTTATAGAAGTATATAATCAAGTACTAGATGATTATTGACATACTCGTACTTGATTCCTCGTAAAGACCCTTATCATATACTTGTCATCAGTCTTTAGGAGTTATTTTTTATACATAAAATTTCAATAATAAAAATGTTAAGAAATTTTGAGTCCCTTTATCAAGTTATACCGTTATTGTTATAATGAGAATATATATACGTTTAACGCTTACTTTAACTCAATTTTTAATCAATAAATAAAATATAAATAAATTTAACATATTTTATTGAATCATAGTATAATTTAATAATCTTTTTAACAAAATTATGATATGTACCTAAGTATCATAATTACACTTTTAAAATACATAAATAAGTATTTGTCCATGATAAAGTACGACAAACGTCACAGAAAAGTTTATAAAAAAGGATGATACAATGTGATAAACTAATCTTATTGACGATGACTAAACAGTTAAAATTTATTATTTCAATAGTTTCTAACGTTGTATTAAGTATGATGTAAACAATTGCTGTAAAAACTGTAATTGCCTCTGTTAAATTATACTTAACTCTCATTAATAAATTTGAATTTTCTTTTGAATTCTTTTTTGCTGCTATTTTTATAGCCCTTGTTGCTGCACTCTGTCATTTTAATACTGTAATTTGAATAATGACACAATTTAATAAAAATAACAAACCTTTTTCATCTGCCACAGACAACACCACACACACACCATGCACACTCACACACCATAAACACACCAACAAGTTGTTGACAGCTGCGTTTTGGGGAAGTAAGGGCCATTTGCAATTGTTGTTGTTGTTGCAAATGTTGGAACTGTTTTATTACCTCATCATCAACGCGTACCGCAGAAGTTGGCTAAGTGCCTGCATGCCTCGTGTCTTGGCTGGAAGACTCAAGTTACCACCTGAACCAAGCTGAGCTCAACTCGGTCGAGTCGATTCAAGACACGCGCCACGCTTTGTGGCAGCTGCTGCGTTTTGACTGATTGATATTAGGCGAGTTTTGCTAAGACAGAGACAGAGACAGAGATAGAGGTTGAGTCTGAGTCTGAGTCTGAGCCAATCCAATCAAATCCGGTCGAGAGTCCCACACTAAAGTCTTTAAACTGTTGCTTAGTTGAGTTGTCTGACAATGTCTGTCTCTTTGGTCGGTGGTGTGTTGGCTGGCTTCATTGTGGCGTCGTCTGGTCGCCGGAATTCCTTCATCTAAAGTATTGGCGATATGTTGGTAAATTCTATGTCCACTCACTTACTCACTCGCGAATGCTGTCCAGTTTGAGATGTAACCATTTATCTCTCACTTGCCGCATTCGTATGCACTTGATCTATTGATCTTCGTATTTGTTAAGCCGAATGCGTGTCGGGAACAGTGAAGCCAGCCTTGTAAAAACCTCATAACAACAAATTACAGATAGTTACAGTATAGAAACTAACACTAGTTAATAATCTATATCTAAGTATTATTTAAAATATATTTTAAAATTTATTTTCTGAGGTACATGTAATTTTTATTGTCAAAGCAATGGGAACCGAAAACTTTGTTGAATCGAATCTCCAAAACTCTAGATTATACATAGCTTGATGTTTTAGATTATAAGCTTAGAATATACTTCATAAATTAATAAATAGACAGTTAAATTTAAATGTTTTATCCTGATCTCAATAATAGAAATAGTTATAATAGTATTTCAAATTGACATTATAAATCTCGAGGATTTCTTTTCACCAATAAATTGGTAGATCTCTGTTGGAAGCCAGTCCTTCGGGAAGTTTTTCCTACATTTTGTAGGCTAATATGAAATTGCTCAAGTTGTTTTTTACCCACATTGCGGACGCCTACAAGTGTCAGCGATAGCTAGCGACAGACCACTGTGCCTGGACAGGTATAGCTACCTGTTTGCCTTGCGGTTCAACGTACCAGTGTGGCAACCAGTTGGAAAATTATGACAACTGGGCAGAAGGGGATTAGTGGGTATGGGTTAGGGGAGATCTAGGCCTTTGTGGCTTTTGCCTTATTTGTAAGCGGTTGTGGGCCGAATTCAGCTGTTACCATTCCCCAATCGACAACATTTTATATACTTTATCGGTGTCTTAACTATTTTTGTTCATTTAATTTTTTCAGAGACACCTTGTACCGCATGACGTTCGACTTGAAGAAGCTGGAGAACGCCAGCTGGGTGGCGACGCCGGAGAAGACATTCATGTGCCAGCAGAAAGGCCAATCCGAGCGATGGTGTCGCAACTATATCCGCGTGCTCCATAGCTACGGTGAGAACCAACTGTACGCGTGTGGGACGAACGCCTTCCAGCCAAGTTGCTCATGGCGCCAGGTGAGTGGTCGACTACAACTACAACAACAACAACAACTACAGTCACTAACACAAGCAAAAATTTTCTTCAAACATTGCAGATGGAAAACCTGACAGTTACCGCCTTTGACGATGGCGTCGTCAAATGCCCCTTCCATCCTCTGGCGAACAGCACCAGCCTCTTGCAGTCAAATGGAAATATGTTCATCGGCACAGCCACCGATTTCTCCGGCAGCGATGTGGCTATCCTGCGTTCCCCCGTTCACTCAAATGGGGTATGTTTTAGATTCTTCTTAGAGGATTACTTTTAATTTAAAGTCTTGAAATTAACATTGTTTTCCTCATCGATAAATTTCTTTTTCAAGACTTTTCAGGCAATTCAGATTCATTTCCTTCCCTTTCTAAATCTAAATCTTTATAAATCCTCAATCCTTTCCACCCTTCGTATTGATTTTGTATGCAATATTCCCCCTAAAGTATCTCAGAACCTTTTTTATTCCGTTCTTTCTCTCTTCTTTACAGCGCGTTCTTCGCACAAAGCAATACAACAACAACTGGCTTAATGGAGCTCAGTTTGTGGGCAGCTTTGAGGCGGGAAACTTCGTCTACTTCCTGCTACGAGAATCCGCAGCGGAGCAAATGAGCTGTGGCAAGGTGAAGTCGTTAAAACTAATCCCTAGGACATGCCCTGATAAACCTTTGCTTTTTTCCGCAGGCAATCTATTCGCGGATAGCAAGAGTCTGCAAGAACGATGCTGGAGGAGATCAGGTGTTACGGGAGAACTGGACATCGTTCTTAAAGGCTCGGCTTAATTGTTCCTTGCCTGGAGATTATCCCTACTACTTTGACGAAATTCAGGGAATGACATATGCAGAATCGGAGCATGTGCTCTATGCAACCTTCACAACGTCGGGGTAAGAGACGAGTGGAAGCTTCTGGTGATCTGTAACTGAGATTTATCTTTTTGTTGAACAGATCAAGCATCTTTGGATCAGCTGTATGTGCCTACAACCTGAGTGCGATTAATGCTGCCTTTGAGGGTGCATTTAAACACCAGGAGCACTCAGATGCGGCCTGGAAAACAGTGAATACCCGACAACGAAGCCAGTTCCAATGTGCTAGTGGTGCCATAGCCTTTAATCATCTACTCGAGAGCTCACGGTATCAGCTTATGGATCAGGCAATCCAGCCAGTTGGAGCCCAACCACTCTACCACTCGAAACTTGAGAGATTCAAGCACATTGCCATGGATGTGGTGCAAACGAAGACGGAGCAGTTGCATATGCTCTTCATTTCCAGCAGCAGTAACCACGTCAAGAAGCTTTCGGTGAAATATGGACGACCCGAAGACCCGATTCAGACATGTCTAGTGGAACTCTGGCAAGCGGATGATACAGGCACCAGCGCCCTTTTGCACATGTCGTATCTAAAGGTCACGGAATCGCTGTATCTTGGCACTGACCTAGCCTTAACCAAGATTCCTGCTCAGCGCTGCAGTCGTCACATGTCGCAGTCAAGCTGTTTCAATGCGATGGATCCGTACTGCGGCTGGAATGAGCTCGTGGAACGTTGTACTCCACTTGATCCCACTGTGCAACAGCCCTGGCTTCAGCCCAGTAGGTTCAGTTGCCCGGTGCTAAATGCTCCCATCGATGGAGGTTGGTCCGCGTGGTCCGAGTGGCAAGATTGCCAGCAGCACGAGCAGTCCGATAGCAACTGTTTATGCCGGCAACGCAACTGCAACAATCCGCAACCACAACATGGAGGCGCATCCTGCGAAGGCATCAGCACACAGGTGACGAACTGTACCCAGCACGGAGGCTGGACAGATTGGTCCGCCTGGTCTCCCTGCTCGCAGACCTGCGGAATAGCGGTGAAGACTCGTCGTCGAAGCTGCGGCAACCCACGACCTGCCCATGGCGGACGCACGTGTGTGGGATCCGAGCACGCCGAGATGTACTGTAGTCACCTGCCACCCTGTCCAGTGGCCAAGCCTCAGGCTTTGGATGGCGGATGGGGTCCCTGGGGAGAATGGAGTGAATGCAGTGCCCAATGCGGCGGTGGATTCCGCATGCGTCGACGGGAGTGCGATGATCCTAAGCCCCTAAATGGTGGAATGGAATGCCCAGGTTGTCGATTGGACTATGAGGAATGCAACATGCAAAGCTGCTCAGAGGTGCGCAAGTTTAGCTCATGGACTCCTTGGCTTACTTCCCCGGCAACCGCTGGCAACGCTACCGAGCCACATATTGAAAAGAGATACCGTTACACTTGTCGTGCCACCAGCGCTGACCCCAGTTCGGTAAGGATCAGTCTACTCAAAGAAGAGACACGTAACTGCCGTCCAGATGGCAGTTGTCAGCGATTAAATGACCACGACAACACAGAATCCGATTCCGATTGGTCGCCCTGCAGCGTCAGCTGCGGAGGAGGCACGCAGCATCGACAGAGAGGTCGCAACGTGCAGAACCGCGCTTGTAACCTCCAAGCGTGTCCACTGGATGTAGATCAGCAGCCGGAAAACAGTATTGACAGTCAGTTAGATCACGAGTGGGGCTGCTGGTCGGAGTGGTCCAGCTGCTCCGTGACCTGTGGTCTAGGCGTGCGTCGACGCACCCGTAAATGTCTGGGAGGGCACGAGAAACTCTGTGCTGGACGTGCCCTGGAGGAGCAGAAGTGTGAGAATGTGCCCTGCGAAGGTGGGTTGGCACAATGTGGGCAAAGGAAATTTGTTTATTAACTGACTTTCCTTGCAGACTTCCTTGGCTGGAGCGAATGGAGCGAGTGGTCGGCCTGTTCCAATGATGGCATTCGTCTCCGTCATCGCCGCTGCAGTGTTGAGCAACCAAATTCGCTGGAATGTCGCGGAGCTGAGTTCGAGAAGACTGCCTGTGTGCCTGGAGAATGTGAAGGTAAGTAAAGGAACTGGAACTTGAGAATCACCTTTGTTGACATAATATTTCTACAGGAATTCAAAAAGCCTCAGCGGGAACTGTGTCCATTGTCGTCTTCGTCATGATGTTGTTCACGGCAGCTTGTTGTCTGGGCACCTATCACTTTACAAGGCGTCGTTTCCTGATCAGCGCGGAGGAAGTACTTAACAAGACGACAACTACGACGGCCAGTTTCGATACATATCCCAATCAGTATTCCAGTTTGCCCACTAAGGATGTGAGTGACTTGATTGATTAGTTAAAATTTGGTGTTAATATGAAATCTTTGATCTTTCTGCAGTATTACGAGCAACGTCCCAAAAGACAGAGCAGCTTCCGTATGCCGGTTAAGACGAGCAATATTTCCAGTGGCACCCTCAATCGGAACAACATGAACCACAACAACACCCCTAAAGTTCTGGCTAAGACCTACAACGACTGTGAAACCGGCACTCTGAAGCGTCAGACAGCGCTCAACAACTGTCGTCCAAGTATCGATGATGAAAAGTTTTAGCCTTGGATCTTTAAGGATCCTGAAGGATCCTTCCCAATTAGTGCCATTGTTGCCTGATAAGTGAAAGTGTTAATGTGACAACGAATATATTTTGCATACTGCCTGCAAAAAGTTCCTTTCCTGGCTCATATTGAGCCGTTATGTAAGTTTTAGTTAGTTTTATCGGACAATACGTAATTTTTTGTTAGTTAAGTATAAATGTTTCAAAATTAAATTATAAATTGTTAACGATTGTTGTAAATTTCGTTCTAAATTTTATTCGCATTGTAATAAGTTAAGATAAAATACTTATTATAACCTGCTTTGAGAAACATACAAAAAGCGAGACTGAATGTTACATTTCATTAGATATTTTTGCCCAACCCAAAATAATGCCATGCAAAAAAAGGAATCTAGAAACACAAAATTTATCATACTGTAAAGCTATATAAATTAAGCGAGTAATTAAGGAATATAGTAAGGTTAAGAGAAATTTTTATAAAATATTAAAAGAAAAAACTACGCAAATTTTAAAAACAAATATTTATTTTATTTGGTATTTGAAACAACTAAACTGGGATCATGGTATATAATTGATTTCCTTTTAACAGATTTGTTGCCCAATTTCGTAAAGAAAAGTATGTAGGACAAACAAGATAGATTGCGATAAGCGCAATTGTTCAGGTGATGGACACTAATGAGTTTTGATTGGTCAACGCAACGAAACAAATTTATTAATTTTAAACAATATCAAGATATAACAAACAAGAAAGTGTACAGCCGAGCGAACCGACTGTAAAAGACCCCGTACTTATTCATTTTAACATACAAATAGATAGACATACGGTAGGACATCTCTTTATCGACTCGATTGTTGATGCTGATCAAGAATGTATTTACTTTGTATGGTCGGGCTCAATCTCCCTGTTACATACATATCAACGATAAAGGTATACCCTTTTACTCTACGAGTAATGGATATAAAATGCCATTAGGATCCTTAGTTAGAAAAATATGCTGTAAAGTATGCAACAAAAAAATGATTTGAAGTTAACTTGTACAACAACCAGAGTTTACTCTTAAAATATTTCATGCGGAAATTATCAATGATGGCGCTTTTTACTTTATAATTACTTATTAATCTACATTTACTGTCAAATTAAAACAAGCGTTTTGGAACGATAATAATAATAAAAATAAAATATTGTAATTAAAGATAATATGAAGATTCTGTAACTTTCAGACAGTGCTAAAATTACTAATAGAAGGCGCTTTATATTTGATACTTAATAATTAATTTATATTGACTTACAAATTAAATTAAGTGTTTTGAAACGATAATAATTAAACATTTGTTTTAATCAAGGATAATATGAAGATTCTATCACTTTTAAACAGATAAGCTGTAAGCTTTAATTTAGAATTGTCTATGCCGAACGGATAAGTTCTGTAGCAGAAATAGCCAATATACATAAATATATCTTGCCATAAATTCTGTTAACAGTCACTATAAGAGATAATTTAAAAGTATGCAATGATTTTTTTTAAGACACAGCTTGAAAGTATGCAGTAAAATATATTACAGAGCAGTGCTGCCAGAATTTTTTGGGAAAGTATCTTGAAAGTATCTTTGCTTTAATTAAATCAACCATTTTTCAACACTGAAACTGAGAAAAAAAAAACAAAACGATATTGTGCTTGCCTGTTGGTCCATAAAAGAAACAATTCAATTTTTTACGATAATATTTACATTGACTTTGAACATTTTATTTTACACTGACTTTGAAATATGATTCTGAAATTCTCTATTTTTATGATTACTCATCAAAAAAACGCTTTATCTTCCTCTTTTTGCTTTTAAAGTCAGTAGTTACCCTTAACTCTTTTAGACTGATTTAGCATGCTATTAAAAGGATCGCAGAATCGGGGCCACAGGGCCCCGTATAATTTATACTGCAGATGCAGCGACTTCTGAACCTCTGAATTTTCGTTACTGATGAATTTATAAATTTTTTTTTAATATTTAATAGTTTTGTCTTTTTAAAAACTTGGTTCCAGTTCTAGTCTTAAATAAATTGCATAGAATTATTAAACGACGTAACTTTTGAATGCGCAATTATTTAATTAACCAAAGTAGACTTATGTTTATTTTTCTAATAAGAACTATTTTATACATGCGTTAAGAAAATGAACAGTAAAAATTAATTTTTTAAAATTAAAAACATCCAAAAGGCAATAAATAGGTATAAAACAGTTAAGAGCTAGGGCTTATTCCAACGTAATGCTTAAAATCTAATTGAGAATATAGAATTAAGGTTGTGTTTCGAATGCGTAAGGACGAGTACGATAACAACAAAGGACATTTTACAAATCTGTGATCTCCTGCTGAGATTCGTAGACGGCGGCACTGGCTCCAGCATTAGCCAATTTACTGCTCGAGGACTGCTGATCCTCGCTGGTGATGCGTGTGAGGAGCTCGGCCTGGATCCGTTTAAGAACTTCCACAACTCCGCAGAGGACGCCGCTTTGAGCCGCCTGCTGCATGGCATCGTTGGCATCCACCAGGGCTTCGTTTAGGGCACCCATCTCCATGCGCGCCTTGGCCCGGGCGTAGTAACCCTCGTAGCTGTGCGGCTTTTGGAGTATGGCTTGCGTGGCCAAATCTATGGAGGCGTCAAGTTCCTGTAAATGTGAATTACCAAAGATTAGTTGAAGGCTCTCAAATCCGAGGTTCAGTTAAGACTTACATTCAGTTTTCGCTTGCAACGCGAGAGATTCAGCAGTAGATTAGTCCTCAGCTGGGCAAAGACCGCATTCCTTTCAAGAAGCTGCTCAAGGCCGCAGATTTTGCGCAGCGCATATTGATAGCGATGTGCTGCATCCTGGAAGCGATTCTTGCGATAGAGGACATTGCCATCTTCGAGCAGTTTGTTGAGCAGCACAACAAGGATCTCCGGCTTGCCCATCGCCATGCTCCACGTGGTGGGTCCCAGCTTGGCGCCCTTGCGCAGGAATACCTGCACCGCTTGGATGTTGCGACAAGCTATGGAGCGATCCAATGGTCGCATGCCATGCACGTCGATGTGCTCCAGATTGGCCCCCTGCTCCAACAGATAGAGCACCAGACTGGCCGCACCTTGGTAAGCAGCCAGATCCAGGGCAGTGCGACCATTATGATCCTCGTGCTGCCGATTGCAGCCGTGTTCGACTAGACACTTTGTTGCCGACAGGTGTCCTCGCAAACAGGCCCAGCTCAGAGCCGTGAATCCCTCGTGGTCTTCGGCCTCCATAGCTGCACCGCGTGCCAAGAGCAGTTCCAAAAGCTCCAGGTGTCCCTCTTCGGCGGCAATCATTAGCGGTGTCTTGCGCGCCTGTCCCAGGGGCTCATCCAAGAGGGCTCCTCTTTGCAATAGCTGTTCTACGACGCTCCAGTGTCCCTCCTTGACAGCCAGCCACAATGCCGAGTATCCCTGTCGGTTCCTGGCATCTATCTGTGCTCCTCGCGACATCAGTATGTTCACCGCATCCACACAACCGTGCTTGGCAGCAGCTGTGATCGCCAGCTCCCCGCTGCTCGGCTCCAGGCCATTTACATCAATGCTTAAGTCGTCCCGCTCGTGCTCGTTGAGATCTAAAAGATCTTCGAGGATTTTCACATGCGCCTGGCCAGCTGCCCCAATCAGGGCCTGCTGCAGTGCCAGTGATCGACCTACGTCCTGGGAGCAAGCCCGTGGGGACCACTCGCAGGCGAGCAGGTACCGCACCACACTAAGATGTCCCATTCTTGCTGCATGCACCAATGCACAACGCTGAGTGGTGTCCAGCTGGCCTAAGCTGCTGCCAGCAGCAACCAGGCGACGCACTACGTCGCAGTGACCACGCATTGCGGCCAGGATAAGCGGAGTGCAGCCCTGGCTGTTGGTGAGTCCTACGTCGGCACCGAACTCCAGCAGCAGGCTCACCATGGGCAGGATACCCTCGTGAGCGGCAATGCAAAGAATAGGAGCGCCTCCCATGTAGTCGGTGCGATGATCAGGAGACGCGCCAGCAAGAAGAACCAGACGAGACACCTTTACATTGGGGCTGTACACATTCCGCAGGGCGCCCAGGGCTGCAGATATGTTGTCCGCTGCTCCTGCAAGCCAGTAAGACTGCAGATCCCTGGGAGAGAGAGCCGCTTGGCTGGTGCTGTACAGATGGGCCTTAAGCATGTGATGGCCTAGCTCGAGAGTGAGCTGGGGCTGTAGCGGAGACTGAAGACGTGAAAGCCGAAAGGCAATTCCAGCGTGTCCAAGTCGTGCGTCGCAGAGAAATTTACTGGACTCCCCCTCATCCCTGCGCATTAGCCACTCCCGAAGAGAGCTGTGGAAGAACATGTATGTGTTATCCAAGCGCTTAATAAGAAAGCCATCCAAGAGCTTAAAGCGCTGCATGAAGTGCGGCCAGCTCAGAGGCTCCTGTCCATGATGCAGTGCCTCCATGCTGTAGTAGATCTCGTCCAGCGTCAGAGGGTAGAGGGCAGCTAAGCAGACATTCAAAATCGGTGCTGTCTGGTCGAAACTACGCGACGTCGGAAACCTCAGATTGAAATGAAGCAGAAAGATTTGAGCCAGCGACACGGGCAGCACTTTGTAACTAGACGATTTGACTACCAATTGGCCACGCGAGATCAGATCAAGAATCAGCTTGGCATACAGCATAGAGCCGCGACTGAGCGACTGCAGATGCGACACGAACTTGGTCTGGGACTGGGCCAGGTTACCACCAATGTTGTGCTGTATCTCGGGGCAGTGCGAAATGCGGCCGCTGATGTAGTCCAGCATGTCTTGCTGTAAGCTCTGACTGCTCGCCCAGCTGTCCAGGGTGAGCTGCGTGTAGCTGGGTGCCTTAACCAGCTCAAGCATCTGAGTCCGGACAGTGCCCACCAGCTTGAGCCAGGCGGGGAAGTGGGGCGTCAGCTGGGCCAGAAAGCTGGCAATCGTATGACCATGGTCGGGACGGTGGTATTCGGCTTCGCAGAGCGCATCTACAAGTATGACTGCCACCTTGGCTGGTATCTTTCCCGCTCTATGCAGCTGAGCCAAGGGCTCCAGTATCGCCAGACGCATAACACGTTCTGCGTCCGCAATGCACTCCCTCACACTCAGAATATCTTGGAGGTGCGGCTCCGAGAGTAGGTAGTCCCGATACGCGGTCAATTGAGGTGCCTGGCAGAGTTGTGCCGCTAAAGAATGCACAAAATCAGGCACCTGGCAGGTAAGATTCGCGTCCGCCTGGCAGAAGTGGTACCCCACCATGTGGGAAGCCAATCCCCGTATTCTGTCATTCTGTGCTCCCAGCTGACTGTAGATGGCATCCGCATCCTCCTGGGCGTGCATCCTCCGACGTCCAAAACAGGAGTATTCCACCAGCTGCAGACAGAAGGCGGTTTTTCCCGTTCCGGGCTGGCCATTGATCAGCACAACACGTGTATCTGTGCCTAGGAGAATGTTGGACAACTGTTGCACAAGCCATTGGCGTCCTACATAGGGCGGATCTGGCTCCTGCAATGGGACCTCAAAAAAGAGCGGCTTTAAAGCCAACTGCACCGCTGCCAAGGCTGCCGCTGCTGCTGCACGCTTCCCGATTGCACCACCAGCGACTCCTTGAACCACAACTCCAGTTGCTGAATTTATGGAAGAACCCTCCAGTCCTGCTCCCACCACTGCTCCTGCTCCTACAGTTGGCAGCTGTGTGACACGCGTGGAGCGTCGAGTGGCTCCTTTGCGGGCTTTGACCTGGGGCAGAGCTTCATAGGAGTGTTCCTGCATGGAGCAGCCCATTTTGAACTTGCTGCACAGACTCAGTGTGTCCTCCTTTGTGGTGCAGGTTGCCACCGACAGCTGACTCCCGCTAAGCACTCCGCAGCCCAGCGTCTGCTCCGGGCTGATGTTATGGGAAGAACTGCTGCTCTTTGCTGTGTTGGTGCTGCTGCTAATGTGGGTGGTACCACCTGCACCACTGCTTGTGGTGCTCGTCGAGTTGCCGTTGTGATCGCTGCTGCTGCTGCTGCAGTTGTTATTGTCGTTCAACAAAAGACCCAGTCGAGCTCGAAGCTGATCCTTCTGCTGCTTATCGTTGAGTAGCGCGTGGGAGTGATGCTCAATACCCAAACTGTCGCTGCCTGCGAGGAGAAGGAAAGTAGATGGTGGTGTCAATGGAGCTAATGCAAGGTGGAGTTTTCATAACATGACATTTAAAAAGGTTGTTAGGTTAAGTGTTAACAGTTTTTAAGAGTCGGAACCAAATTATGAAAGTACATATATATTTACTGAGATGGAGTTTCTAACGGACTCCTTATTAAACATAGGAAAAAGGAGACCTATAAACATTTTTTTGAAGATAAAAAAAAATGTTAATAACTATATACTTGTGATGAGTACAAATAGCTTAGTTAATATAACGATGATTATTTATCTAATGATTTTATCCTTCCATTCCCACCATAACATGGAAACTACTGAACCTATCTCAACCAATATTACACTTTACGAATATTTTATTGTTTGTTGTACCCTGAACTGCATTCGGTCCAAGAAATGTATGATTTTTGATGATGTCTTAGAAGTACTTGACTGGTCGTTTAGAGTCAGTTAGTGGTTTTAAAATTTAATTAACTATTCATTCATTTTATATTTCTATTCAAAACATCATGCTCAAGTTTTGGGTAAAAATTAAATTTATACAAAAATTCCATGCAAGAACGAAGAGTATGAGGCGGAAATAAAGGGCGTGCCTGCTAGATGATTGAGTCCCGTGTCGCTGGAGTTGGAGGAGTTGACACTCCACAAGGATTTGATGAGACATTTTATTGAGGTTCCAGCCAAACTGAGGCGATTAAGACGATTCTCACTGTTGGCGCCGTGTTCCGTTGAGGTCTTCAGGTTGTTGTGGCTAAAATTCTTTCGACGACGTCTTGTAACCGCCGAATCGGAGCAAGTAGAGGTATTTAAGGGATTTGTCTCCTTGCTTCGGTGATGATCTAAATGATTAAGTCGATAGTTGATGGGGTGAGAGTGATTTGGGATACTTGTGTAATCTAAGGATCTTTGAAAACCTATGAACCAACACCAGAGTTCCAAGTGCTTCCCAGCAAAACTTACCGCCAGATAGTATCGACGCTGTGTCCAGGGGACAAGCTCCATTGGAGGCAGTGCGTCGGTGTCCGGTGAGAGCACTGCGAAGATTCTTATGATTGAAGAAACGACGTCGCGTAGGAGGCGTGGCAAATGATGGTGTTGCATGCAACTCGCTGTAGTGCAAGTGCAGATTGTTGTTGTTGATGTTGCTGTTGTTTATTGGCTGCTTGCCCAGTGCATTGTGGTGTATATCAACGGTCACAGTGTGTGTGTTGCCTACAAAACCATTGGCATTCCCATGGACATTACTTGGCACAGCACGGGGCAATTTGCCAATACTCGCATAACAGTGAGAGTCCGGTGACTGAGACTCCTGGCGATGTTGCTGCAAGTACAAAAATCAAATTGAAGAATAGAGAAAAGAGTTGAGTTTAGCTGAAAATAGTAAAGGTTTATCAACGATGAAAGTTCCATGTGGCACACAACGGGGTCTTACACACTTGCCACAAATGGAGACCCATCAGGAGAATTGAAAGGCGTTGCACATCGATTAGTCATAGATGGCTGAGCTAGGCTCAACTTGTGCTTCAGGGATTCGGTGTTCATAAACAAATGGGGGACAGAGAGGGAGAGTGGAAGGAAACGAGAGCGAGTTGGGGAGCCATGGAAAGATTGGATGTTAGAAAATAATATGATTGAATACTCGTAAAGTATTCTTCTCAACTATCCATTACTATTTCCGATCAAGTTCGAAATCAAGTCAACCCACTCGAGCATACAAAGCGTATTCACCTTCCTACAGTGGACACATTTTGTGGCACATTTGAACATGTTGATCGTCAACTGTCTGCCCAGACTGGACTTCGTCTGTACACTGTCCGTTTGCCCCCCTACCTATCCCTCTGTCTGTCTGTTGTGTCGCGATCTGTGCGATTAACTGAAGGCTTAGGTTGGCGTTCAATCGTGCTCTCCTGTCTACGCCTTATCGGGCATCGTCTGCGTTGGCCGAACAACATCAGGCAAAAAAGACCAAGACCATTTTCACTGTCAAGTGTATTCTATTCCATTCCATTCCGTTCCATTTCTTAGTCATCCCAGAGACTGTCTTCCAGACCTGTCTCGGGATTTCGTCTTAATGTGTCTGCTTCATACTCCCCAAAACCCGCAGGGATCAGTCTCCAAACCTGGTTGGCAATTTAGATTTTGGTGAGCAGAACCTGTTCCCATTCCGCCTTCCTCCTTCCCCTCACAGTTCTCCATTGTGTGGGATAATGGCTTGAAATTGGTTTGTTGTTTCACAGGTTGTAGTAATTGAGGGCATAAGGGGCTTCAATTTTGGTTACCTAGCACAACACTTAGTTAAAAGTCAGAGATAAGGCAGATTCAGCCAGCACACAATATTACGTGACCAGACGACAGACAGTGGTCTGTTTTGGAAAGGAAAATAGAAATATCTGGGATATTCCAAGCCAAATATAAAATGTCAGCTCCCACGGATACCACGGATGCTTCCCACTTCCGTTGTGGATATTTCATCTGCCCACGGTCTACCCACTTTCCTGTCTGTCGTTCCGTTCGTCTGTCTATTTGTCTGTCTGTCACTTTAGCTTTATCTGATTTGTCTTTCTACCTGTTTCTGAACTTCTTGGAGAGTCATGCTGCGAAGCTGTTTCAATTCAGCGCCAATCGATTCCCCACACTCGATTAATGACCTATCGATCCTCGACTAGTGTAATTAAGTACCGGTTCGCTACGATCCATTGCGATTCGATTCGATTCGATTCGGCAGAAAGGCTTTCTTTAAACTAGTTCGCATTGCTTGGGGTGTTTTCTCCTCTCTCTTTCTCTTTCTCTATATCTTTTTCTTTCTCTATATGTTTCTCCACTGTGACGATCGTCTTATCGTTGGCCACCCCGTGGCGGCTTTTTAATTGGCCACATCATTTTGATTAAGTTGTAGCTTGGAAATTAATTAACAAATTATGCCTGCAACAGCATTGCAAATTTGATTTTCACTTTTCTACAACACAATTTACAAGGAGATTTTCTACTCGAATATTATTATCAGGAGACTAGTAAAAGCAACTGAAGACATTTAATACATACATCTTTAATACAAAGTTCATGAAAATTAAAAATATTTACGTATTTACATTTATATACATATATGTATATCCTGTCCAATTATATATTATTCTTTTGTATGGTATATCATACATACGAGGTCTTTTATAGTCGATTGCTCGATTAGCATAAGGTCCAACTTTAAAATCGAACTAAATTCAAAGATCACATTCTGAACTTATCAAAAATTGCAAATCCCAATAAATTGTCAAACCAAAAGCCGCTCCCAAAAACAAAACACAAACTGAGATAAACCTTTCACGCAAAAAGTCGACCAGAACCAATCGGTTAATCGAGCCTCCAAGGGGTCCTTCTCACCTGGGCAAAAAGCGCAGGTGTAAAGCCACATGGTGGACGAGGTAATTGTAATATGACAAACTCGCATTAATTTACTTGATTCGAAATATAACAGAAGCATCGTTTACTCAGTTATTGAATTTTCAATACTCTATCGGCAAATAAACGAATGCAATCGCAGCTCCAACGGCAACTGTACCGTGGAAAACTTGTAACTCAAGTTAAAAACTCAGGGATACATAGAAATGCTTTTGATTTATTATAAAAGACAAGTTACATCGACAAGCTAATATACCTCTTGTCCAGGGTATGTCTAGTATAAAACAGAGGCAAAAACCTCAAGCTTCGGTCGCAATGCAATTACTGTAGCCATTTAATGATCAACTTGGCTCAGTCCGGCTGCAGCCGAAGCTGGCAACAAGATTAATGCTTCATTCAAGAATTCGATTCGATTTTGGAACAAGCACCAAGCAGTCACAACAACAACAACAACAACAAAAATAGCCACAACAATAACAAAATCAACAGGTTCATAATAATTTTTTGCCAGGTTTTTTGGCGGCTGCAAAATATTCATAAGTTTGAATGGACTCGAATAGAAAATACTCTTTAAGCACTGTCTACTGTATTTATTGTAATGGTTCAGCTTATGTTGATACCCGTCAAGCATTCTTTGCAGATATAGGGTATAAGTACTCGCTTGTTTTGCTGCGGGCCAACAACATCCACAACAACAGCAAACACAGTTATTGGTGGCAAGCTGACGGTCCCAGACATGTTGACACCAGTTGAAGCAACAACTTGGCCGCTATTTGACTGGGCTTGGCCCCCAATTGCAGTTGCTGGCCGTAACTATAAACTGATAAATATTTTAACAACACGGCCAAAAAAGTGTTCAAAAATAATTGTTTAAATGTCATAAAAGTAGTTGGAGCTGAAGTAGTCAGCTGAAGTCTAAAAACCAATGATTGTGTTTTTTAAATCCAATCTTTTAGTATACTTATAATAGACCTAATGATTATAATGTCAAATTAACGGTCGTAAAATCTCAGCCTTATTCTATTAGATTTGTATAGCTTGGAAACAACCTTCAATAACAAAAACAATAATTATTCAATAGAAAATTGTACGTCTTATACAAAAAGTTTAGCTCTCGAAACCACTTGTGGGTAATACTTGCTTGGGTGTTACGAAGTATAGATTTGGGTTAAATTGCCCTGACACCGATCTACCAATCAAGTTAGAATTTCTTCATATTAATTTTAATAAATTAACTCGATAGTTGTATAGTTTAGCTTCTTTTACAATTACTACCCCTTTACGCAAGAATCCTGAGTATGAAAATCGCGGGTAAACCGCTTACGCGATAATGGCCACTCGTAAACCGCCCACAGTCGCTGTTAATTTTGATGCTGTTTTTTCAGACCCTGTACCGTAATATGAGTGCAGGGGTCTGTTAGGTTTGTCAGAAGCAAAATATGCGTAACAGAAGGAAGCAAACTAGCATATTATATTAAAACCACGACAATAACCAAGTTTGGGCTTGATCGGACCTCTATATAATACAGCTCATATAGTTTGCATAAATTGAGTGTTTAAGTATATAAGCGATCTAAACCAAAATCACACATATAACTATCCCTATCGAATTTAGTCCATATCGGACAACTGTATTCTTCAGTTTCCATGGCAATAAGTACGGGGTCTTTTAAAGTCTGCTCGCTCGACGATAGCCTTACCTACCAGTTACCATTTGAATTGAATGAAAATTGTCGTGTTTGTTGGCCAACGCTCTTGACCCGCCTCCTACTATTGGACTCCCCACTCGTTACCGTCTTTTTGGGCCATTGTGTCTTGGCCGGGTTTTGACCGCGTGGGGAGCGATAGGGCCTTCTATTCGAATGTGTACTCGTATTCGTAACCCGTAATCGCACTCGTATTCGCAAATGAATTCGTAATCGTAATCGTAGCCGTGCATTCTAAGCATTTGTTTAACGTTTTACGTGTAGGTATATATTTTTTTATTTTTTGGTTTATTTTAATGAGAATTACTTGCGTTTAGCTTTGTAATTTATTCACTCGACTCGCGGCTTGTATCAAATTTCGATTGCCAAATCATTTGGAGCGAACATTATTTGCACAGATATACATATATATGTATATATATACACACATTCAAGACAGATTTGTGGATATATCAGAGTCAGTTAGTGGATTCAAGTGCTTGCAAATTGCATCAAGTAGTTGATGGACTTGGGCTTGGTCTAATCTTGGTTAGATTGTTGTAACTATATGCTCATAGCTGGTATTTGAATAGCACTCATTAGCTAATGAGTGCATTCATTTCAAGATATGAATCTTATAAAATTCAAGCCATAAAAATGCTAGCATTTGATAACATTCTGTTGATAACAGCTACAGGTTAGTAACCCATATGTTTGTAACAGAATGTATATATTTTTAACAGCTGTTAGTTAACAGACTGTCAACTTATATTCACTTGTTACTCATAAAAACTAGTTTGTCTTTCAATCTTATGAATTAATCAATGAAGTGAGTTGGAAAACTTGAGATTATTGGCTGAAAATCAGATGCTGAGACAACATTTAATTGATTATTAATTAATTGCCAGACTGTGACCGACCGAAAAGCAACTATATCATTTGGCTTTGAACATGGCCAAATCGCGTTTTGGTTAGCCAAAAAAAAAAAAAAAAAAACACTTGGGGGCTAAAATTGAAAAGAGAAGAAGTTAATGCATTTATTTAACGATCGATAAATTGGTTTAAAAGCCGTTCGACGACAACCGAATTGCGCAAAAATATTATGACCATCGTCATGTGGCATATCAAAGGCGGCCTCCTAAGCGTTAAAGCCAACAAAAAACGAGGCCTGAGAAATTGTTTCTCAGCATGCAAATGCCGTGTGCGATTTATATTTGAGGAAGCGGCTTGCATGCCAACTCCAAGATAGATAAACAAGACATCCAGATAAAGAGCCGGAGACAGGGATAGGCATAGAGAAGTAGAGATAGACAGAGAGAAAGAGAGAGTGATATGGACAGATAGAGAGGGATTAACTAGTTGTTTGGTTAACCAGGTGAAATGGCTGAGAAAAATACACTTTGAATGTGTATGCTAAAAATGCATTTGTTAACCAAGTGAAATTAAGTTGTTATTCGCTTATTTATTTGTTTATTTTTTCTTCTTTCTCCATTTTTTTTGGCATTTGGAAAGTGAACAATCCCAACGATCGTAATCTTAAGTCAATCCATCATAAAGCTTGAATGCTTAAAAGCTTGTTGCATCCGCGCAGAGAACAAATCTCTTTGGTTTTCATATAAGCGATGTGATTACAGAGCTTTCAAAAGCTCACCAATGCTAGCACACACTTCCCTCTGAGTGTGAATTGTTTTTGGTATTTATTACTTGTCGTTAATCAACAACAACTTTATTTTCATTGCATCATTTGTACAATTGTTATTTCGCCTCTCGATTTAATTGTGGGACAGTGAGTCTTAGAGTCTGATTTGCCCATGAGAGAGTGTGTGAAGTTGAGCTATTGATTTGATTTCCCCGAAAGTGAAATGCGCTTTGAAGACATCGAAATCCCAATTTTAAGCCGAAATCACATTCGATCTTGCACTTTTTTCATGCTCTGAACCTGAGTCATGCACGTAACGAGAACAAGTTGAGCACAAAACTATTAAGCTGGCCATTCCTCTACAAACATTAATTCCCATACCCAAACTCGTACTCATTCCTGTTACCACTCGCTCTGTGGCAGCTTTCTAATGCACCGACCAGTGCATTTATGACCCTGCTGGGTTCCCTTTCTGCACTCTGCATCTCATCAAGTGTTTAAAACGTGCCCGGCATGCCAAATTTACAAGCACAGAAAGCACAAAACTACAAAGCTACACTCATAACCACATATGAGTGCACAATGCAGCACAATAGTGAGTATGTACTTGAGTCCCCATGACCGAGTCCAAACACTCAAGAGACTGAGTTTAAAGCGTTACTAATCTCATAGGATGCAATTATCGGTGAGAGTTTCACAATTGACTTATGGGGCACATGGGCCTAAAAGTCTAAGCACTCTTGACCGTTTTGTTCTACATTTTAAAACTTTAACTAAATTTAAAATACTGAGGAAAATTGCTCTATTTCATTGGAAACTCCATTATTCAACATTTTCCTTTAAAAATTGTTAAAGGTATTTATCTTTTTGTTTTTAATTTTTCATTTCATTTAGTTTCCCTTAGTACTCAAGAATTAGTTGTTGAATGGAAACAGACTCGGATAAATTCTTTTCGAAATATCCATCGAAGTATCCAAGGATTACATGACGTAATAGTGCTCTGAAAGTATTCATTCATTAGCCACAATTTCGTCACAACCACTTAATTCACTCGTAATCAAAGCAAATTTAACAACAACAAAAATGCAAAAGATTCGTCGTGATTTTGGGCCCTACGATGAAGCCCATGGAAACAGTTTTGTTTAAATTTTTACCTGGGCCTAGAAAGTGAAAGCCCATAAAACGAATAAAACGAAGTTGAGAGCACATGAAATCGACTTCAAGGGGTATTTTGAGGTGTATTTAGGCGGCAGGGGGGATTAACGTTCAAGTTGATTACAGAGGTTCACATTTTCCCGGAGTTCGTCTACAAAATACGTATGAAAACAACAACAAAAGAGTAAATTAAGTGCGCTAAATTTCATTGATTTTCTTTCCTATTACCAATGACAACAATACAATCACTTGTGAGAGCCATTTGTCGGCACCTTTTTTTCAAACAATCAACACCAAAAATATTGCGTAAATGTTAATCACGAAGCCCTAAACGGGTAACATTTTAATTAGGGATGGAAAGGGAAGAAAGACGAGCATTCTTCACGATCATCAGATATTTTATAGTGATCCAAAAGTATTTTGTGTTTAATTAAACTGGTAACCAAGCAACAATCGAGTTATCGATAGTTATATCGATATGTAACCGACTGAAAGCAGAAACTCTGAACTTATCGCTCACTTTTATCTAAATGTGTATGCTTTTTTAATGCTTTTTGCACTTCCTCAGACCTGATGGACCCTCGAGGCCCCAAGATTAAGACACCTTTCGCCAGGTTGCCATTCATCTTTCTGGGCAAGCAAATTAATTTCATTCAAAACTCTGTCCCTGCCCAAGTTTTCTTTTATTTCTTTGTGTCTTTTTCATTTGGGGTAGGTGTGTTCCATTTGCTGCTCTCTTTCTACGCCCTTCTAAATGATTAATTTATGTTTTATACTCTAACAAAGAGTATCTTAGCTATACATTTAAGTATCTATTAACCCGATTAATTGTAATAATGACTAACTTAATCCAATGTCTAATGTCTCAAATCTGAATAAAACAAAATGATCTTTTGTACCTTCATGGCTTCAATTCATTTTGTAAGGGTATTTAACAGGCTACTTGAGCTTTATATATTAACCACCATGTTTTACTTTTATTTTAAACAACAGACCGTATTCCAAATGTTTTCATCTTTTGATATTTGGCTTAAACCTTGATATAATTTTAATTCTTTCTTTATGTGGACCCTGTACTTAAAAAGACCACAGGGTCTATTCTGTTTGTCAGAAGCGAAATGTGCCTAACAGGCAGAAGGAGGCGTGGCCGACCCTATAAAGTAAGTATATATATTCCTGAATAGCATCAAAATTCGGGTTGAAATAACAATGTCCGTTCGTCCGTATAAACATCTGTATCTCAGAGTTTAATAAGAGCTAGAGAAAGAAACTCCGTCTATGCTGTAGGCAGATCAAGTTTATTTCAAAGTGTTGCCAAGAGCCCTAACGACCAATCCTTAGAATATTTGGTTAAATTCGTTCGGAAATTGATAATTTGTATAAATAAGTGTACTTTAAGTTGACCGATTTCATCCAAACTCACATTATGGGAACTCTATGAATATAACTATCATTACCACTATTTGGTCCGGATTGAATAACAATAGTCGATAGCTCTCAAAGGTCAAATCGGACGAAATCTTCTTCTTGCACTAGAATGATTACAGGGTCTTTTTCAGTTGGCTCGCTCGATTGTATCCGTTTACACTAGTTTTTTTTTTTTTTTGATTATTTGACTTTAACCCTTTTTACAGTCCTTTTGGGCATTGGGTGTGACGGTTTGTTGCAGGTCAACTTTCTTTTATTTAAGACTTATATGATTTCACGTATAAATTTTGAGTGGTTCGTTGGTGGCTTTTGTTTTTATATCGTTAATTGCATTTTTATGGCAGGCTTTAATTTACTTGTTGGCCAATTGAAATTTGGGCCAATACAGATAAGCCGTAAAATTTGCTTTAAGCTGAAATCGGACCAGCCTTTTGGCCGCGTTAACTCAACAAAAGTGAATTCAAGCCAATTTGAGATGGGCGTGTATTAGCCGACTTTATCGTATACATATTATTTAATAATTTTAGACATATTTAATTGAAATTATTTACTTAATTCTAGAATCTAGATGCAATAAGTAATTAGTTTTGGGCATTTCAATTACGAACGTTTGTTGGAATTCTTTTAATCTATTAATCTCATTCTAACTAAGACTTACTATTTAGTAATATATTAAAGTAATTCCCTGGGAAAAACAGTCATAATAAATGTCAGAAAAGCTAAAGGTGAACATATTTTGCGCTACTTAATAAACAATTTTAAACAATTTACGTTGATTAGCGACCCACAATAGTCGCAGAGACACGAAGGGGATGGGGATGGTGTGTGGGGTGCAGGGTGCGGGGTGCTGGAAGGTGGAAGGGGTAGACAGGGGGACTATAGACTGTGTTCAATACCCGTTCGGTATTTATCTTTGTGCTATTCTCATTTGCATACGAGTTCACTAGCATTTTGTGGTTAGCATAAACAACCTGCAGCTGCCAATTACCTGAGACACTGATAGAGAGGCTGGAGCGGGTAGGTGGAAGGGGTTGACTGCCCCACGGGCTTATCCATTCTTAAGTATCAGTGCGACTAATTAGTGTATAGTTTAGTTTATGCTCATTGTATTTTGAGGTTCTCTCAATAAAAATATTGATAAATTGCCCGTTTTCGTGCCAGCCGCCTGCATTCATGCAATTTTTGATATTTGATTGACTAGTGGCATAAATTACTTGTAGTTGTCCCTGATTACAGTTATTGTTAACCAGAGCGTGATTAAGGCATTGTCCAGTGAATGAGGGAAAGTTATTACCAAATTTGGTAGAGGATAGAGGCTTATTGTAGTGTAAATTACACTGACTTATGTAAACATGTTCTCAACCATTAATAAACTGGCTAGAGAAATTCAGAGTTGATTAATTGCACAGTTGTCTCGGCAAATAAAAAAGGTGTCGAAACAGCTCGTCTCTGGCGGTGATTTCGCAGGTGTGAGCCTCGCAAAGATGATATAAATCTTGTAAAATGGACAAAATACAGCCACAACTATAACATGGAACTACCACGAGTTTAGTAAGTCACAGTGAATACCAATTACAATGTTTGACATAACTAAGAGTCATAGATACTCGTACAGGGTTACAGCAATTGATTGATTGCGTTTTTTGCTTTAATCATGGATACGTGATGCTATCGAAATTGTGCGATAATTAACGCCATATTTGCTGCTGCTTGCAGCTGGGACTAACACCAAATTCCAAGACTTTTGCTTTCGAATGTGGCTAAAAAAAACAAAAACAAAAAATAGATGGAAAAAATGGTATCAAAGCTACTTTTATGGCATTTTTAATGCAAACGATTTGAATTTAAATCAAAGACACGAGTTGATTTGTCGTCTGCGCGTGTCAATCACAAATCTTTGGTGGTTCGACAGTTTTTCTAAGATGTGGTTTTTCTACCGGTGCACCGCGGTGGTGCAGCTGCTAATAACACGATTTTCAAACGATAATTAGACATAGCAAGGAGAGAAGAAGGTGGCACTGTGGTTTTGGTTCCATAGGCTGCTTGCCACTTAGTCTAATGACAGTTCTCATGCCACACGCCCCAGTAATTGGTTAAATGACTTCTGGTTTCGACTCGGACTTAGACTCAGACTTGGACTCGGACTCGGACTCAGACTTGATATGTACTCGGAGTAAGTCTTGAGATAGATACTTGCAGATACAGATTGTATGCAGGTTAGAGTTATGTAAAGTGCTTGTTGCCACTCGTTGACACACTTCCGATAACCGTAAACATATCGTAGTATAAGGAGAAAAGCCAACCAGTTGCTCCACTTGCCAAAGACAATGATAACTCATTGAGTCAAGCCTCATTCTTCTTATGGTCAGCCATAAACTCAATTCAATTCAATTCAATTGGATTTGATTGAATTGTGACTTCGTCTTCAACTTTTTCCGGGCGCATCATCAAATCAAATCAACTTGAGATGATAGTTTCTATTTTTTTCTCCATCTGGTTTTAATATCAACTTGGTGTCCATAGATCTAATTGCATTCCATTTATGGACTGCGCAGAGGTGTTGGATTTTTTATTATTATAACTTTAGCAATCATATGAAATTCCCTGTAAAACCTTGGTTAGTTCACACATCTCTTTTGAGAGCTGGAAAAACAGTCGTTGTCTTTGTTTAAAATCGGAAGAAATAGCATATTGAAGAAATGAATACAATCGTGGTAAAGCTTGGACAAAAGCAGAAAGATTTTCTAAAGTATTTGGAAGAAAGACATGCTAGATTTCACATACATAGTATTGTTCTAAGATTAGTCACATGGGAACTTTCTGAAAAGCCAGATGATCACAGGTTATACCACTTTTGAATTAAGTAAAGAGTTTATTTTTAACTATTTGCAATTAGTCTTAGACTTTGATTTGTTTTTTCTTTCTATCTAATCTAATCAAATCTCCTAAATCTTAAAATTTTTTTAGGATTATAAGGACTTTCTAGTTTCGTGATTGCTACAACACAATTACAGCAGTCACTTTCCAGGTAATTAATTGAATTTGAGTCCTGTTCGATATCTGATTAGCATCAGATTTCTGGGCCCAATGGAGGAACGATTGGGAAGCAATCTGGGGATTTGCGGTTCAACTGTCAGCAAATGTCACTTTAGATACGCCAAAACGGCGCAAAAGATTCAATTGGTGGGGCGCCGGCAGACATTGCAGCCAGATTGGCATCACCAGATACCAGTTAGCAGTAAGCAGTTACCGGGTATCGTGGTATCGTGGTATCGGGGTATAGGGTATCGGGTATCGGGAATCGAGTACCCAGTTGGTAGCTGGAGAGGCAGAGCTACAAACTCATATCTGCGCTTGTGTATCTCAAAAAGCGACTGTCAAATGGTTAAACTGACAGTTTGCCACGAAGATATCAAGATGCCAAGCCGGGAAATTGGGTCAGGCAGTTGCTTCAAGTGGCCGGACGAGCTGACAGCTCCACTCCACTGTCTTCTCCTTCTCTCCCCCCTCTACACACCTTCTCCATCCTCTTTGGCTCTTCTGCTTTCTAAGCTATAAACTGTTTTACTTTTCGCGACATATTTATGACTTGATATTTATTTCAATTGCGGCGATTTCCAATAGATTTCAATTTTCAATTTCAGTTTTTAAATTGGTGTAGCACTTTTTTTTATCAACTTTTTTAGTTTTTTTGCTTTACAGCTTTTTAGTTTATTTTTTAGACCCCGTACTCTAAAAAAGAGTAAAGGGGTCTATTTGGTTGGTCTGAAGCGCAATGTGTGTAACAGGCAGAAGGAGGCTTTTCCGACCCCATAAAGTATATACATATATTCTTGATCGGCATCAACAGCCGAGACGATATAGCGATGTCTCTCTGTCTGTCTGTCCGTCCGTCTGTATGAACACCTGGATCTTCTAAACTGCATGAGATAGAGCCACCAAATTTGGAATGAAAGTCAGTCTATAGTGTACGCAGTGCAAGTTTATTTTAACGCCCCCGCAAAAAACTATTTTTAAATCACCATAACTTGAAAACGACTAGAGCTATAGAGACCAAATTCACACATTATGTGTATGGTAGCACTGTTACTGTCCTTACCAAGTATCGGACAACTATAGCCTATAGCTCCCATAGGACAAATCGATCGAAAATTGGTGATTTGTGTGGAGACATGAAGTTTTAGTTGAGCGATTGAAACCAAACTAACACATTATGTGTATGGTACCATTGTCACTATCCTCACCAAGTTTGATCCGGATCGGACAAACATAGCTTATAGCTCTCATATGACAAATCGTTCGAAAATTGGGGATTTGTATGGAAATACGCGCACTAGAAGGAGTACGGGGTCTTTTACAGTCGGCCCGGTCGACTGTAGCCTTTCTTACTTGTTTTTCTTTTTTTTTTTTTGGTTCACTCTCTGACACGTGACATGGGATTTCACTTAAGACTGTAAATGCTCGTATAAGTAAACATAAAATGTGCCAAATGTTGGACATGACATCGAATTGAACATATCCGAGTAGTTAACAGACTTTGAGCCGACACTCAAAAGGACAGACAAATAAACAATTCAAATCCAAAAACATATTTAAAACAAGAAAATCAACAAAAAAAAATGTAAAAACTCTAAATCCGACATGTAAATTGATTTCTAATTATTTTTATAAGATTTCTGCTACTCTTGGCTGCGAAAGTTGAACTAAGTGAGATTTTAGTGAACTTTCTTTTTATTTATTTTAAACTGCTTTAAACGAATGAATATGTATTAATACTTTGTTGTTTATTTATAATATTTAGTTAATTTAATTTATTTGTTATTTCGGATTTTAACCAAAGATTTCGCACTTATTTAAAATCAAATCTGGCTAGACTGACAAAAGAAGTTACAGCAATAAAAGTCAACTCAACAGCATCTTAAACTAGATAATACACCCACTATTAGCTTTATTGGATAGACAATACCACCCAGATAAGTTGTTAAAATATGCAAATCGTTGAGTTCATATTGGATTATCATAAAACAAATTGTTTGACACTCGCTTATGGTTTGATTAAAAGAAAATCAAATGTTTAACGATTTACATGCTCCTTCCCAGATCACAGACAATGGCCAATTAACGGAGTTTGGGCGACGCCTCGCCCACATTTGGAGGAGAAATGTATCAAAGGTAAGTATTACGGATAAAAGAGGCGCCTCCAACGGAAATGAGAAGTGGTAAAAACAAAAGTTAAATCACCGCTTTATTGTATCTTTTTCTTTATTTTCGGGTTTTCTTTAGCACTTCGATTCTTGTATGTTTTGACCACTTTTCTAAAGATTTCTTGGAGTCGTCGGGTCATAATCAAGTAGTCATTAAGGTAAACACAGAGACAAATGCGCCTCCGCACGGTCATTTGTAACTGTTATGTCTCAGTATCTGAGAATCTTTGTATCTTAAAGTACGCACTCACCTGCATATAGCGCGCCAAAGCCGCGTTCCTCTGCGCATGAGATCGCAGCTGGGGCTGCGGGGAACCGAGGGGACTGACAATAGTCGATGTGGAGCCCCCGATGCCCGTGTCATAGCCCTGAGCATTGGCGCCATCAACATCTGTATGTGATAGAGAAGTAAACGTGGATGAGATACAAGAAAAAAGATACAAAAACAGACACATAAACAATCGGTGTAAGTTAACTTACAACATTATTAGATCGCAAAAACAATTTGAATTACCCCTTGAAACTGTCAACATGAGTTTCTTGTATTAATGATATAGAACCACATTATGCAATATATACTTTATGTATACTTACAGTAAGCTATAAAGATGTACATAAGTGATCTATAAATCCCTTTTTGCTGTCTTACATGAAAAAATTACTTATTTTAATACATTCTGCAAATTTAAATGAATCAATCCTAACATCGACTGTTCGCTTAATCAGGTGACTTTTATCTCATAGATATCTTATTTGAAATCCACAATATGTAAATTTGTGGTCATATATATATATATATATATATATATATATTATTCGTATATTTTTTAATATATTTCTTCATACCAGAAGTCGATTTGCATTCGTTATATATATATATTCGTTATATATATATATATATATATATATATATATTATTCGTATATTTTTAATATATTTCTTCATACCAGAAGTCGATTTGCATTCGTTATTCTAAGTCGCAACGTTTGTTGTTGAATAATTTATATGCCAATTGTGTGTGTTTTTACTGCATTTGGAATGCAAGCAGCGTGTACAACGTGCACACAAAGTGCGCTACAAATTCAGGAGTGCTGAAACCCCTTTCAGGGGGTAACTGGTAACTTCATAGAGAAGCAGACAATGTGTAGCCATAATGCGATGTACCGTTGCTACCATTGCCCATGAAAATTGAAAGTAATGCCCATTTTATTTTGACATGATTTCATATGGTTACCACTGTACTGTGCTCGCCCAACATGCCGTCTGAATTTATTAACTAGCTGCCCATCGTACTACCGTCAGTCGAGTATTGCACACTGTATGTTGTGTGTTGTGTGAATTTATTAGCTGGCAAGTGGTTTCTGTCTTCGGTGTTGTTTATGGTGATGGGATACTGCGGTCTTCGTGCGGAATCGTATACGTACTTAGAGATTTGTAGCTGAGACCAACTCGGTACCCGGTACACAGTACCCGGTTACCTGGTGCAAGTACTCAACCAAGTTTTAGGGTCTTAGCTTATTAGCATAGCTAATTAAGTGATACAGTTCAAACGAACTGGAGGGCAATGAGTTAGCAACTTAATGAAGTTTCCGAGCCCTACTCTGAAGTACCAATCAATTAGAGAAGTGTTTCTTTCGAGCGACTGAATAGATCTTAAGTTAAGATGTTACTTAAAGGTAAAACTTCTCTCAGTTGTTTTTTTTAAACTAATGGTAAAAGTAATTAGAGAAAACTTTTAAAAATTTTCAAATGAATATATGTAGGTATATAGTAGTCAACACCAATATGCAGTAATTTAAGTGACATTTTCCCCAACCTAAAGTATTTGGCGAACAAATTGAAAGGAAGTCATAAAAAACTTAGATATTCCTAAATGGCGAATTCCGCGATAAAAAAAGTGCACAAAACATGATGGAAAAACACTCAAGTCAACACCTTGCAGCAGTCAGCTTTTGAGGGTTGCCAACTTTTAACCAGATGCTTGTGTCTGTGTACACAAATATTTATATACCTTATATGGCATATCCATGAGATACGTTAGCAGACTGGGAGTGGGAGAGTTGGGGGAAGTGTCTTGTACTCACCTTTCAGCGAGCTGTTCATGCACATGGGGCACTGATCGTTGCGGAACATGCAGGAATAGCAGCGCTCGTGTCCACAGGTGTCGATCAGTTTCCGTCGTTTGCCTTTGTCGAAGGAGATGCGGCACGAGGGGCACACGGAGCCACCGGCATCGTGTTCCAAGAGCCGTCGTATTGATTGAAGATCTGCAATTTATTAATGAGAAGAAGATACACACATAAATAAGTAAGTAAACATAATGACTGTGGTAATAGTTTATAAGAAGTACTCATAGTAAATCAGGTATTTGAGGCAAGAAGTAATTATTTGAACCTAAGCCGAAGATAAATAAATAGCAATTATAATATTGTATATAAAAAATAATATAAAAATCATGTTTTTACACTTTTCGTTTGGACTGCACTGTAAAAAGTAAATCAAAAAGTTTAATATAGACACGAAACTCTCCTTTTTCTGTAATCACTGACTATATAGTATGTACTAAGCGATTGATCATCCATTTTGAAAGCTTAATAACTGATAAAGTATGACAAGTTTCGTTTACTTTATTTAAATATTCGAAAATTGGAGCAGAAATTTCGTTCAATCGACGAGTTTTTTCAATACTTGCGAATTAAAATTGATTGATTCAAAAACATTAATTTGTATGGTCCATGAAAAGGAATTTTCCATGCTTGAGAGCCAACAATTACTGAATTTATTTATATTCAGTTTTCTTATTCTTCTTTGCGACCGTTTGCATAAATTGTGACTGTCAATTAAACGTCGTTTTGCAGTTGCTAATCTAAGAGCTGCTCGTATGTGTCTGTAAATGTAGATGTATCTGTATCTCTGTTGTCTATTGATATCTCTGCATTTATCTTAAACATCAGAGTTGTAACTGCAACAACTGCTTGCCCCTTGCATTGTCTCCCCTATCCCCCAGTCCAAATCAGAGGCATTCTTCTCTCTTGTCTTGTACTTCTCTTGATTGATTTAATTTGAGCGTTTGCTTTATTGTTTCTGTTAGCACATTTGTGTTTCTGTGTCAATATTATGTAAAAATGTGTGAAACAATTTAATTCGGAATTTTAGAGTTTATCAAAATTATGCATTTTAAAGGTTCGTTTAGAGACTCACTCAAAAATTTTAAAAATTTAAAGCTTATACATATTAAAGTAAGCTGTTGTTTCTATCCTGTTGGAAAGAAGCTTATTTTTCTTTTGCTCATTCAAAGGAATTCCATAATGTAATGCCCACAATTTATTCTGAATTGTTCCTGTTCGTCCAGACTCCGACCACACTCTATAGAGCTATTTGCAAGTGTTGTCTTGGTACAACTCGTGAGTGGGAATTGCAGTGACGATGCCAATGAGAATCACGTCCGGTGGTGGTAAAGCTAGTTACAAGCCAAAACGCTCAGCTCTATGTATGGGCTTCCATTCATATACATTTTTTCTTTCCATTTTTTTTATTTCTTATACCCTTTTCCTAATGGGACATTTTGAAAATGTAACTGAAAGTGACGACTTTACAAGAGTTAACAAAATTTCTTGCCTTTAAGAGGGAATTTTAAACTTATTGTTTACCTTTCGGTATTTAAATTTGTAAGCGTATTCAATTGTTGGTTCGCTGATTATTTTCGTGTGCAGTTTTTGCGTCAAGTCCTTCACGGCGCGTGGGATGCCGTCAGCTGCACAGTCTGGAGGTACAGGGGCTACAAAGCCCACGTCGACTCTGTTTCCACCTTATCGTGAAGCACAAACTTTGAACTCTTCGCTGCTTGAACTTTCGTCCAGTGTCATGGGAACTTGACGCTGTGGCAAGAGGTAAGAGGCAACTGGTGCTGCCAGCTGCAGCTGTTATGCAAATATTCCATTCAAAAAGTATTTACAACCCTAGAATGCCGATCCCTTCCGCAAACGGCGCAAATTATGAACAGTTGTGCCACACACACAAAAACACAAAACACTCGTATAAGCAACAAGTACGCCTCGTTTTATTTTGAATTTCCTCCTCCAAGATATACCCCTTTGACAGTCACCGCAAAAAAACAATTTACCAAATGTCAACTCACAATTGGCGGCCACTTGTCGTGCGCATGCGCGGCAGATGCCACAACAAAGCTCCCCTAAGTGCCACAAAGAATTTTGGATTGTTATGGGGGTTACTTTATGCAGCAGTTTTAGGTCTGCAATTGGCACATGCATACCCCGTAAATTTGTCATATGACTCTAGAGGGTCGACATTATAATAAATGCGTTATAATAAATACTTTATAACCAATCTTAACTAGACTTACACAATAAATATATATACTTTATTCTGTTACTTTATCTAATACTTAAATAAGAATTCTATAGTACAGCGAGAAGCATTAGTATTCTGGAATGAACTAGTTGTTGTTTAATGATATAGGTAATTATAAGTTACACATAACTCTTGTGTCGGCTTATTTTATGGTCTTTAAGCACATTAATTGCAGCATAATAAAAGTAGCTGTTACAGTAAGGCCTCCCTACAAAGAAATCAATATTGAAGCTTGAAGTCTGCCTGACTATACAATATTTGTAGAACAAACTAAGAGTCAATGTACTCGTTTCTCCTGCTTCTGGCTCTGGTTTGCAACACAATGCAATGCGCTGGGAAATGCAACTAAATTGTTAAATTATACAGCTACTGGAGAGGTGATGCAATGGTGGAGAAGAGGTGAGATTGGAGTGGAGGAAAGACCCTCAAATGCGGTGCAAACTTGTTATTAGATTTATGCGAATTATTAGGAACTTGGTTGCGGTTAGCGTTGAATTGATTTGAATTTTCCGCAACTTATATTATTATTGAGTGAATACTCTATTTAAGGGTATTTTAATCTAGTCAGGAAACATGTAGCAACATTAAGAAAAGACTTAATCTTAATTTGTACTACTGCCTTTGAAGTTACATTTGGGTTAGAATTTAATCTTACAGCTTGTTATTATGGATTACTTAATTATTTTATTATTTAATATTGTTGTGTATAGTGATACAATGTCGCTTTAGGTTTGATGCTGTAACAAATCCTGTATTACACTCCTTGCATTTGAAAGGACGTTCTCCGGTATGGGAAAACAGATGCGTATCCAGCTTAGACTTGGTGAAGTATGCCTTTGGACAGGTAGGGCACTGGTATGGACGTTCCCCAGTATGGATTCGACTATGGAGCTGGAGGGTGCATTTGCTGGCAAATGGCACAGCGCAGACATCGCACTTGAATTTATGCTCTTCCTTGTGGAACTCGAGGTGTCTTTGGAGTATTGAGTTTTGGGTATACGATCTGGGGCATTCAGGACATTTGTAGCGAAGTCTACTGTTGACCTTTATGACCAATTGAGACTGGTCGCTACCATGAATGATCCGATGCTTTTGAAGCGCAGAGTTCATCATGAAGGACTTCGGGCATTCGGAACACTTAAACTTGCGTTCATCCAGATGGATATGTTTGTGGGCAGTAAGGTTATCGAGGCTAGCAAATCTTTCTTCACACTGGTCACATTTATAGGGTCGTTCCTTGGTGTGCGTGCGCAGGTGAGTCCTTAGATTTCCGCTCTTATTGAATGCTCTTTCACAAAAGGGACATTTGTAGAAGCCTATTTTACTCTGCCCAGCCTTACGTCGAGGAATCTGAATTTGGTTAGGAAATGCCAGCAACTCCTGAGATTTCTTCGTTGGTGATGTAATGGTATCTGTGTCGATATTCGCCACGAAATCGCTGTCATTCGATGCACTGTTCACATAGTTTTCGGAAGCGTCGTAAGTTCCACAAGTGTCCTGTTGGAAGATGTAAGAACAATCGTCCTCAGCTGAACTGAGTTCTATTTTCGGAGTAACGTCCAGTATTGCACAAATTTTCTTTTCATCCACGAAGTGCTTCTCCCACTCAGCTTCGTCGTCTTCGATGTCCCACATGTCATCCGAGTCGATTTCTTTGCTTTTGCCAGTACTTATCACAGCGTTTGGCTGCTTCTTTCCGTCGGTTTGGTCCTCTTTATTACTCCCTGGTATGTGATTCAAGGGCTCTTCACTATGGATAAACTGATGCAAAAAATCGGGTTGAATGAGCACCTTTGACTCCGTATTACCCTCCTTTGAATTGCTCTTCGTCATCACCTGTGATGTCAGTTGGAACTGACTGCGCTCGCAACACCTCTTGAACCGGAATGCAATTTGGGCGTTTAAGCTGCACGATATGCAAATCTTCTGTGGGAGTTCATCGTGTTGTACCTTAAAGTCGACGATCTCGTTTATCATGTCCGACAACGTCATTTCATATTCATACAACGACCGGTCGGAGAACAAATCCACCACGACTTCTGAGTTGCCCATGCAAACACGGCAAGATTCCATTGTAGTTTTGATTAATATTTTAAACTTTTAACTAATCTTTTTGTTTACATATATATTTTTCCACTGACATCAGAAGAATGCAATATTAAGAAGGACGCGTAAATTGGGGGTGAGCAATTCAGTAATGAACGAACAAATAAGGGTTTGTAGCTGAAAGAGCGAACAAGTTCCCATTGAAATCGTTCATTTTTGCTAGGGGATGATTTTTAATTTCTCTTATTTGTACTGGAAATAGAATAAACTAAACATGAATTCATTTTAATATAAACTTATTTGTGAATGTGCTAATAATTAATTCCTAAAATTAAAAACAATCCACCGACTCAGTTTACTCAAAAAGGAAGTTGTCAAAACTTATCGATGAAAATCGCAACGCATATATCGATACTATCGACAGAACAACAGCTGATTCAAGTTGTAGCTCACAACCACGTAAACAAACCCTTATTCAATTGCAAAAAAAAAATAAGTTTGTTAGGTAGAGGGTAGAGGGGTCTTTTAGGTATTGTCAGAGAAGAAATGTGTATAAAAGACAGAATATATGTATATATATTTATATTTATTTTATATATACCTATATGTATGATAAATATAAATAATATATACATGTAATCATGCTATCCACCAACTGTATCTATATACATATGTATATGTAACTGGATTTGAGACCATCAAATTTAAAAGAAAAGCCCGTCTATACTGTACGCAGATCAAGTTTATTTCATCGATCAAAACTTATGTATGGTAAAATGTGCACTTGAATGAGTACAGGGTATTTTAAAGTCGTCTCGCTCGACTGCAGCGTTTCTTACTGGTTTATATCGTAAGAAAGATATGCACTAGTTTCAATTTGGCAGCTTTAATGTCTAAATAGAATATTACAAATAATAATTAAAGTAAAATTAAAAACATATTCTCAGTAAATCCTCCAGCATTCGATATTTCGTCGGATTGCAATCCAAAAAAGCTTTAAACAATAAATTCGTGAAGAATTAATAAAGTTAATCTGCTCAACTAGGATTAGATCACCAGGGATTTAAGAGTATCAAATTGTCGTGAATCAGTGAGTTTCTAGTATTTCCTAGATTTTGGCTTAATGAATGAATTGCGTTTGGTTTGCCGGTTTTGCTCCCACAGTGAGTGGTGCAGACATGTAGTTCACGTGGGCGTTTTATTTCAACTAAATTGGCAAACCACAGACTGTGCTCACTGTGGGTCGCATGTGGGCGTTTTACGTGTTCGTGTCTGTGTGTGTGTAACTGTGTGTGCAATGCAAATTTGTGTGAGCGTGTGTGTGTGTGTGTGTGTGTGTCTGTTGGCACCGGCACTTGTTTTCCTTTATGTAATTTTTTTCAAATTACTTTGAGTATCCAAGTTTTACTAGCTGCGGCGGCTGCTTTGGGGCCTTATTCAATTTGCGGTTGCTTTTCGCTGCTTGAGCCTGAGAATTTAACTACCATGCACTTTGAACGCTTCCCAGAGAATCTCTGAGGAATGTCTTCTAATAGGGTTAGTCGCAAATTGAAACTACCCCAAGCCAATTTGTTGTAACAACGCGGAAACAGAATGGAATGTCATGATGGAACTTTAAATGAAAAAGAAAATTAAGAAAACGAGCTAATTTACAAATTAAGGGATAGATCCTTTTGTAATTAAATACATTATAATATAAATATGTCAAAAAACAACAGAACAGAATATATACAGAGTCTATTCTGAAATATAGTATCTTTTCTTGTTTCTAGACAGCTCATCATCAGTCTGTGACCTCAGTTGAATACCCTTTGTACGCAGACAACAAAAAAGGGCCTCTTACCCATTTTCTGCTGGTTTATTAGCTGGCAAAACTTGATTTTTAAAACAATCGTTAACGATTTTGGCTAAAACAATAGACACGAGTTGTCTTTTTTTAAAGCTTACAACAGAAATTATGATTCGACAAGAGCTTGAAGATTTGAATATCATTATTTTTTATAAATAATGAAACAAATAGCTAAAAATATACACTCAAACTGGAACTTGAATGTTTTGATAAACTATTATACGGGGAATTTAAGAATTTGGAGCGACAGTTTGAAACTGTCACAGCTGGATGTGATGTGTCAGGTCAGGGCTGCTAATTTGAACCACGATTTGCTGGACAGCTCAGGGTTAATTGGAGAAACGTCGTCATTATGTATTTATTTATATAGAGATTGCGATTTGGAGAGTGAGCGGGAGCGGGTGGGTCAGCAGGGCATACCCCATGTGGAGTTTCACAAATGTGCGTATTCATTACAATTGATTGACAGACTAGACGCAAACCTCCACCGTAACAATTCAGGCCTGAAGTGCGCACCCAGCGGACCATGGTCCATTTACCATTTACCACTTATCAGTGGAAACGTTTTTATACTCTCTGCAAGAGAGAGTATATTGTGTTTGTGAAAAGTATGTAACAGGCAGAAGGAGGCGTGGCAGACCCCATAAAGTATATATATTCTTGATCAGCATCACAAGCCGAGTCGATATAGCCATGTCCGTCTGTCCGTCTGTCCGTCTGTCTGTCTGTCCGTCTGTCCGTCTGTCCGTCTGTCTGTCCGTATGAACAAACAGATTTCAGAGATGGTAAGAGCTACAAGTTTGAATTTGGTCTCTATCGACTCGATATTAAGTCAGTCAATACAAGAATCTTTTTTTTTTTCGATGCCACGCCCCGTTCGCCCACAATGTGCAAAAACCTAGAAACACCTCGAAAAAAATTGATGTTTTAGGCGAATATCTCAGTAAATATGGCACTTAGGAACACCCATTTTGGTATGTAGTTTCCTAGAGATGGTATAATTGTATTGTCACCAAAAATTTTGGACTGCCACGCCCCCTTTTCTCACAAGAAATAAGATCATTTGCAAACTTCAATGCCGATTTTAAGGCATATGTTCTTATCGTACAGTATTGTTATTTCACATTCGTTTAAAGACAAAATATATTAAACTATCCTGAAAGTTGCATCTAAATCGGACAATAAACAAAAGAGCTAGACACTTAACAAAGTTTATAATTTAACGTCATTTCACTGCATGTGTGAAAGCGAGACAGAAACATACAAACATGTGAGCGAACGTTTTCGCTGCTTTCTAGCGGCAGCGCTGCCCGCGAATGCTGGCTGTGCCAACCAATTGTGTATGTATTACATATACACACATACATATGTGCGTGCATACATATAATGTCAAATGTGTATGTGTGTGTATACATACAATCAGATGTTTTTGTTTCAACGTGTTTTGTTGCAATTACTATCAGTTGATATTCTCGGATACTGATTTTATTAAATGTTTGGGAATAAACTGCAGAGAGTATTCTACGGTCGGGCGTGTTCGACTGTACTTTTCTTTCTTGTTTAGCTTCAATTAAAGCTAAAAACGCGATCTGCAAAATAATAGGCACAACAGAACGATTGGTAAGACTGTATGATACCCTTGGGATAATTTGAGATACAAAGCATATCTGTTAGTTGATACTGGTAGAGTTGGGCTACCCTACTAAACATTTGTACAGGGTATTTAAATGTAACTGCCACCGGCATGTAACATTTTCCAGTGCAGCGATTTTCATTGTTTTTCATAGAATTTACAAAATTGCTTTTGATCTTTGCTCAGGTTTCCTTTAGCATTTTTAGACCCCGTACTCTAAAAAAGACTAGAGGGGTCTGTTAAGTTTGTCTGAAGCGAAATGTGCGTAACAGGCAGAAGGAGGCTTTTCCGACCCCATAAAGAATATATATTCTTGATCAGCATCAACAGCCGAGACGATATAGCGATGTCCGTCTGTCCGTCCGTCTCTATGAACACCTGGATCTTCTAAACTACAAGAGCTAGAGCCACCAAATTTGGAATGAAAGTCCGTCTGTAGTGTACGCAGTGCAAGTTTACTTCAAATTTATGCTACGCCCCCTACCACCCCCGAAAATTGTAAAAAACTATTTTCTCATCACCATAACTTGAAAACGACTAGAGCTAGAGAGACCAAATTCACACATTATGTGGATAATACCGTTGTTACTGTCCCTACCAAGTTTAAAACGGATCGGACAACTATAGCTTATAGCTCCCATAGGACAAATCGGTCTAAAATTGGTGATTTGTATGGAGACATGAAGTTTTAGTTGAGCGATTGAAACCAAAGTAACACATTATGTGTATGGTACCATTATAACTAACCTCACCAAGTTTGGTCCGGATCGGACAACTATAGCTTATAGCTCCCATAGGACAAACCGTTCGAAAATTTGATTTGTATGTAAAAACGCGCACTAGATAGAGTACGGGGTCTTTTACAGTCGGCTCGCTCGACTGTAGCTTTTCTTACTTGTTTTTATTTATTTTTTAATTTATTTAAAAGCATTGTTCTTTAAACAATATTTTCATTTTTATTGTTGGTTAAATATTTTCAAGTTCAATGCGTGGGTAGCAAAAAAATTTACATTCAAGCTATGATTTACTTCCCCCTCTCTTTCTTTCCCTGTCTCTTTCACTCTTTGTGCTCGGTGTCTCTTTTGCTCACTAATTTTGCGTGGGTCATGGTTGGTCTGTTGTTGTTGTTGTGAACTGTGTTTACATGTGTGTGCCTGTGTGTGTGTGGATTGTGTTTGTCATCGGCCTGATCGATCGACATGAGTCAGCATCCTCTAATGTGTAGGAAGTGGGACGACCCATGCATACCCCGTTATTGCATGCAGAAAGTCCATTATGAAATGCATTTCATTTGCACATTTCTGTTAAATTTTTAAAACGATTGAAGTTGACAGGAGTCATTATTTGCATGGATGCTCATCAAACTGGAAAGTGCCATAGAATTATAAAAATGCTTATGAAGCTTAGTCTTTACAGAGAAAAAATACTTTTCTATTTCGAAATATTCTGAAATTCTTTGGAAAAAATTTTTAAAATTGAGAACGCACACGTGAGACTCAGGATACGATCATAACTCACCAAGATGATCTTATAAGAGCCATTCTTCTGACAAAATAAATGTGAGAGAAGAAAGTGGGTAGGTAGAAAGCTTCAAGTGGCGTCCAAATAATAAAATATAAAAGCAAACAAAAAAGAAAGAGAAACAAATGACAGAGAAAAGGGTCAAGAACAGATTGGTAAGCAGTGCACAGTGAACGGTAAACGGTGAACTGTAAACAGTAGGCAGGTGAGAGACATTGTAAAAATCAAATTAAGCGCGAAATTGGATGCCATTCGAGCTGGAACAGAGCAAGAGTACAAAAAAATTGTTAAAAGTGTCATAAAGTCTTATGTCTTAAAGTCTTAACAGTTAAGAGTTACGAGTTCCGATTTTTTGTAGTTTCAAGTCGGTTAAATGAGTTGAAAACAAATTGCAGTTCATAAATAACCCAAATGGTCGCTGGGTTGGCAAATTTCGTGAGATTTTACATTTTGATGCGCCATCGAAAAGCAAAAAGCAATTCGTGAAAACGTGAACGAGAAGAGTTACCTCAGCATACAGATAGACAGCCGCAGGTCCTCTAAGCCCAGCCACCAACAACCACAACTCTAGGTTCGCGGGTCTAGGGAGGGCGGTATAAAGCGAGGCGTGGCCTAAAGGCCTATCAATAGTTGGCTGTGCCACTAGAAACTTTGTAGATTTTTTAACAGTCACAGATATACCAATCAGATACACTACAAGAAATTCTGGCAAATTTTTCATAAACAAGATTAAAAAAAATGTAGCAAAAATGTCGCCACTTGTTAGCTGTAATAATCATTTAATAAAATCAACATGGTTTACCTTCAGTTCCGGTTCAGTTGAAATTAACTTGATAATGAGCTAATGTTGACTTTAATGATGTCTAGTTTCGCTAGAATCATTAAGTTGAGATAGTTCTCAGTTAAGCAAAGCATTACAACACCTAAATACTTTGAATGAAGTAGTTAACTGAGAGACATATACAAAAAATTGCTTTTAAAATAAGAGCATTTATTTATTTATGTTAAGTTGATATAGAATTGCTTCTGGCATCATTTTATCTTTCTGCTATAATTAATTTTGCCATTTTTAGTACAATTTTAGCATTTCAAAAACCCTCATCAAAACATTAAAAAATCTAACCGCAACCAACACATTTTCCACAAAAAATTTAAAGAAATAAAAAAGAAACATGCAAATCAAATGAAACGATGCAAGAAAACTAAAAATATCAAATAACTCAACTTGAATTTATCTCTTAGCATTGACCCAATTCCAGGAAAGGCAAGACGACAACTTCCAATATCGATAAAGTTGTTGACACATTTTGAGCACATCTTCGGCAAATATGATAGACTGAATTAGTCGCAGTAGTAGGGCGAGCTAAGTTCTCAATATATAGTTATATTTATGGCCGTTTTAAAATTGCACTATGCTAATGTGGGTCATACCCAAAACTCTGGCCGGAAGTTTGCAAAAAAATAAAATGAAAAAAATGCACTTTTTAAAGCACACGCAATACAACGCATTTCAATTGAATTTGAAATGTGAATATGCATAAATCAAATGGCACTTCCGTTGAGCGTGGGCCGCAGAGAGAACCACATGAAAAGTGACAATTTTATTGGAAGACAGTGTAGTGCAGACTGAGAGACACCCAACACACAAATGTATAAGTATTACGTACGTATATCTGTGTGAGTGTGTGTCTGAGATCAAGCACCAATGGCAACGCATAGGTGTACTTGTAAACTATTTGATACCCCGCAAATGTGGTAAATGGGTAGCATGGGATATTGGGAATGGTTTTAACAGGAAGCGGGGAATATAATTTACACATGTTCTACATAAAAGTTGGTAGGAAAGATCACCCTTATCTTTAAGCACAACTTTTCTTTTCTACTCTGTAATGAATCAATTTGCGCAATTAATATTATGTTAAAATTATATGATAAATAGATTCTAATCTAAATTAAAGTAATTCCATAATAACATTACCATACAATACTGGCAATTGGGAACTCTCTGAAAAGAAAAGTTATAGTATCTGCTAGTAGAGTACTCTCAACTATCTCATTCTCCCATTTTGTCTTTGCATTTTGAGTGCAAAATTTTGTTTATTTCTTTTTCAATGATTTTTGGGGGAAACCCACGCATGAACGAAGCAGACAATTCGGCCACTCACTCGTCATACGAAATCGAATACGAATACTAAAAACGAAAACTACGACGAATACGCCCTAACCAGACTCACAACTGATTCATTCATTCAACTCATTCACATTTCACAAATTAAAACTACTTTAGGATACCCGTTACTCATGAACTACTGGGGTATGATAATAGTATTAGTACGAACGTTTATGCGATGGACGCTAATTCACACCTAGAGCATTTTTATAACCAATTGTTCCTATACCAGCTATACGAAATAGTAATCCGATTTGGATAAATCTTGATCAGTGTATGTACATCCTGTCTAAATATGGTTTAGAGGGAGAAGTAGTGAGTACTAAAACGTGATGTTTGTAACTGTTTTATCTGAGTATGGAGAAGAAGCCCATTGACCTAAAGTGGGATGTCAAAAAAAAAAAAACAATATTGTATTGCTTGGGCATTTTATCTTTCATTTGCGACCTCTCGGGACTTTCTAGCTTTTTGGGACATATATTCCAACGATTATAGTATACCCTTTTACTCTACGAGTAACGGGTATAAAAACCATTCATGCGACACTTTTGACAAACAATCTTCAGAAACCCTCTCGAACTGCATCTTGTGGGTCGATTTTCCATAATTGGCATCGGTCATCGATCAATTTGGTTTGTTTAGTGGTTTACTTATGCGGGTTTTCATTTTGAGCATCGTGATTTAGTGTTTAATATATTTATCTTATATTTTCCATCAACATTAATATTTAATTTACTTTTCAGAATGTGGGTGTCACTGCACAAATGTAGTGTGAACAGGTGTCAAGGTGTAATATGATGGATATAGACTTCTGGAATTGGGTTTATTATACATATATAGCGATTAATGAATATACGAGCGGATGTGAACAAATTTTTATAAATTACTTTACACCTTTTCACAGACGAGCAAACGGACATTGATTTGTCGACTGGGCTATTGATGCTGATCAAGAATATACATACTTTATAAGGTAGCCCACGCCTCCATTTCCCTGTTACATACATTTCAAAAATTATAGTATACCCTATTACCACTAACCATTGTATGGTTAGTGCTATTACTCTACGAGTATGTAGTATAAGGATCAAATTTAATTGAAATGTTATCAACATTCGAAAAAAAACTAGAGCACTTCTAAACAAACATATAATAAAGTAAACTTTTTTAGGAAGTTTAATTAAAACTTAGTAGACAATACAGAAACAAACCTTGAATCCTGAAAATGTTTTTCCAATTTATAAAGTATTTGAAAAACGTTTGATCTTTAATTTCTCCTTTAAGAATAATTTTTCAAAATACTCCATTAATTTTCTCACACATATAAACAGCTTTCTAAAGTGATAATTAAGATATGGTCATAAATTTGTTTATATTCTTAGAATTTGCAAATCAAATGATTTTAGTTGTATAAATCAAACCAAAAGTATTAAATCTCCTTATCTCTAGACTGAAGATTTCGTAAAACTTTGTTGGTTAGTTAATTTGTGGATAAATTAGCATTTGAAATTTGTTTATAAAAACTTTTGTTCCGATTATAGTTTTTTTTATTTGTGTCTTATATCTTATGAAATTAATTTGTTTTCTATGAAAATAAGCATTTAATTTGTGCGGCTTTTGTTGTTTGGAAAGAAATTCAAATTTGAAATTAGCGACTTAATTGCGTGAAATTAATTTCAATCTAATTGTTTTATATTTATATGTGGATAAATATTCAAGACAGCTTTTCGGTGACTCATTAAGCTCGAAAATGCGACTTAAGAGATTTTATTTCATAGATTTTCCCTATACATTTTATTGGATATCCTAATTACGATCAAATTATTGCCTCAAGGTCGACATCTCTTTGGGTTGGGCTGCCTTTTTGGTGGCCATGATTCGGCGATAAAAATGGTTTATGGCTTTTTGAAAATTTACTAACAATATTATTGATTTAAATAAATGACTTTAGGGCTAGGAAATATATATCAATGTTTGGATTTTGTTTATATGAGTGTCAGCGGTTTTGAATCGTATTTATTTTCATGTTTTATAACAAAATCGATTGATATCAAATTGCAAACAAACGTAGAAAATTAGAAAATTTCAAACTAGTTTTAAGTTTAACGAATAATTAAAACGATATCGGATACTCTTAATAATACCAATTTAAATAATATTTAAAACTGATTTGACATAAGTTTTGTGGATGAAAAAATTAATCATTTAGGTATTTTGGACTATAAATATAACTTTCAATTTAAGTCCCATTAGCTTATCTTATCCCATATATGTATAAAATCTATGCAAAGTAGCGCTTTTAGCATTTGTTATCCATGAATCTATTCAAATATTAAGTTTTCGTCTATTTGTTTAAGGCAATATACAATAATTGATTTGCTTGTCAAATATATGTATAAATATATATGTATATACGATATGACATATATAAAAACATGTGTATATTCTATTCAGCAGAATTAGCACATCATTAAAAGATCTTCATTTATGATTTCCTTGCCTTGATTCTACCCAAAGACTCTTTGTGGCTAACATTTATCTACCAACTGTTTTGGCTGCTGTTTTGGCCCATTATGCTAATTGGTACCGGAGATGTCAGTCTCTGTGGTACTATGTCCCAAAGCGGCTTAAAGTGGAAGTGGACAACACGCAGAACTTGAAATCAAATTATAAAATATCAACACACACACTCACAGTCTTACACACACGTTCATAATATTTGTTCATTTTTTCCGCTGCATAAATTAACATAAATTGAATTGCGTGTGCCCCAAAGTGATGCAGTCGACTTGGCCAAGACTATTCCAGTTATTTGTCAGACGATTGGGAATTGACAATCTTTCAGCAATGCTTTGCCACGTTACACGACGCCATCGATTGCTATCGTTCCTGTTCCTGTAGCCGATCCCAATCCTGATGTACGTTGGACCATTGAGGCGATGAGTTGCATACAAATGAGCTTTCGGATGCCTATCACGTGTGGGCGCCACTTGAGTTGACTGTGGTAAGTATGTGGCATGTTGCGCCTTGGGGCATCAACATTAAGCATAATGCAACGCCCCAAATCAGTGCTTCTTCTGGTTATTTATACCTCTACTCCTTCCTTTTTGGTAGTGATAATTTCCTATTGTCATAATGGGACCCACTTAAACGCTTTCTAAACCTTCTACGACCCATTAATCATTTCTCTTGGGCGTGGCTTATTTTCTTTTTATGTTTTGGGGTCATAGTAAATATTTTGTCCAATATTTTGTACAAAGTTTTTGTTTTTCGGCTACATTAACAAAAGTTCATGATTTCTGTTTACATGGTCGTCGGCTTTTTATTGTTTTTGCTTTTAATTTGCTGTAAATAGAGCGTGTGATTGACAGCGACTCTCCGCATTGTGTTCTCTGTTCATACCTCTCCCCTCTTCGTTCTTTAGGTCTCAAATTCTACTGTTGTTTTTATCTTTTTGTATCTCTTTAATTCGCTTTGATTGATTGATTTTGGGCTTATTAACAAAGAATTGGCGATATGCGTCGAGTTTTTGTTTGATATAAAATTTTGAAATATTTCTCTACAACTCTAACTTTTTGATTGACAACTCGAATTCGCCTTATGGTAACTGACATAAAAAAGTTATTAAATTAATTCAAGTGCATTTTTTGTTTTTTTAAATAAAAATTTGAAAATTTGTTATTTGTTTTATTTTTGCTCACAATGTTTCAATGTTTTTCATAACCTCACTTTGAAATTTTCTATAAAACTTTGATTTCGCTTTACTTTTTAAAAACTGTTTAGACTCCGTACTCAAAAAGTGTACAGGAGTAAATTAGGTTTATCCGATCCCACAAAGTATATATATTTTTGATCTGTCTGTCTGTATATCTGTCTTTTGAAAACTTAGATCTCAAAGACTATAACAGCTAGAGCCACCAAATTTGGAATGAAAGTCCGTCTATGTGTCAGGCAAATTTATTCCAAACACCCGCAAGTTGTGAAAAACTATTTTTTTTACACCATAACTTCAAAACAAGTAGAGCTATCTGTACCAAGTTTACACATTAGTTCTATGGTACCATTATAACTATCCTCACCAAGTTAAATGTTGATTGGAAAACTGCAACCTATACCACCCATAGAACAAATCGGTCGAAAGTAAGAAACTTGTATGGAGACATGTAGTGTTATTTGAGCGATCGTATCCAAACTCACACATTATGTGAATATAATGATTACTACTATTCTTGCCAAGTTTGACTCGGATCGGGCAACTACATCCTATAGCTCCCATAGGACAAATCGGTAAAAATTGCTTATTTTGTATGGAAAAATGCATTCTAGAATGAGTACGGGGTCTTTTACTGTCGCCTTTCTTACTTATTTTATATTAAATATAAAAGCATTCTTGATGTTTGTAACGTTTCTATATTTAACATAATATTTACCTTAAACTATCGTTCTTATCTAATAGTATTTATCGCAAAAACTTACAGCGTAATAGCTACTTTTCTACTTACTAGAAATATTAGCGTATCCATGATAATAACACACATTACTTGGATACCATTTAAAACCTATTTTAATAATAAAGTAACTACAGTACGAGATACTTCAAAATGACACTGAGAAACTATCAATAAAGCCAAGACTCTACAACAAACAAGAACAATAACAATAGAAACACTTTGTAATGACTTCAGGTGTGTCAGGCAAACCGATGTAAGCCCCAGGTTAGTAATATACTGGGTATATAAGCAATTTGCTATGCTCTTTGAAGCTTATAAAAAAAAATAAAAATTGTGAAAAGAATCTAACAAATTGTTGTCTGAAACGTGAGTAAGTTGGCATTGACTATTAGACAACAATGTGACGAAAATAATGCTTATGAAATCGCCTAATCGCTAAATATGAAGAACTTACTCGTTTTCATCAAATACCCAGAACATTTTAATTGATAATGAAAACATATAATGAAAAGTTCAAATGATTTGAACCCCGTCACAAAATGGAAACGCCTTTAGAATTAGACGCACTTCAGTTTGTTTTGAACAGTTTGTTGATTGGTTAAATTATTCCAAATGAATACATTTAACAAACAATGCAAAAGAATCTAAAAATGTTTTGTTAAATATAGTATTCTCAAATCAAATAGACTAAGCTCTAGTTTAATCAACTGTCATACTCTATTAGTTAAAGTAAACTATCTATACTAGAATTCAATATTTTCCAAATGTTAATACTTTACCTAAAAATAACTCATAGTGTTGTTCAAAATAGTTATATAATATTGCTTGTTTTAAATAGTTTAAGTGTCTTTTATAGCATTTAATTAATGTCGAGCTGATATTTAGTTTTATATTTCTAGTAGAGCTACCTATTTAGCATTGAGCAAGGCATTGTAGACCTAGAGAATCTGACCAATCGGCTCTTCAAAGCTTGTCAGTGTAGATCTTTAAAGTGTTTACAATGCTTAAATTACATTTAGTGTATATATGTGTGTATGTTATGGTAGTATGTGTGAATGCCGTGAGACGTGGTAATATGTAGAGTTCCCTCCATGGCTGTTTGAATTGAAACGTATTTTAATTGCATGTTAATTGCCCTAACCACCAGGCAGACTGCTAACTTGGCCAACATAGCCTGGTAGTAGCCCCTTAAACCGGCCTGAGACGCATTTAAGATCTGCAAACGATACAAAGTCAGACGTAAACACAAACTTAAACTTAAACTCAGACTTCGCTTCGAGCCAAAATGGGAAACAGAAGAAGAAGTCAGTTGATATTGCTTGTACTTTTGATGTGATCATTCTACTTTCATTATACTCTTGTCCGAAGGTATACCAAAGTTGTCACCACAGATGCTAATCCCTTAAATACGCTCAAGTAATTGATCAACAAATGTTCCTAGTTTATATAATTAATCAAACTGAACTGAATTTTAAAACCATTTTTAACAAAAACTATATGCTTGCTTTAAGTTTTGTTATATATTAAACAGAAGATAGACATTGAATAGTTCAACTATTCATTACCATATTTTAACTTTTGTAGTAGTAAGTAATTATTAGTTTATATGCAGAAGGTAAAAAAAACTGAGTAAAATCTAATAAAACCCATATTGACCAATTGATTAAGGCCCATTACTCTAAGATACATATAAAAGATTTGTAATAACTATACAGATTTATGTTTAAGATTTAATAAAACCCATTTTTTAACGAAGATCAGTAAATAATTTGTAGCAAAAATGTATTGAAATAAATGTGGTGTAAATTTAGACAGGACTTTGGTAATTTTGTTTTTCAGAAACTCAGAAGACTATTCAACAAGAGTATTCAATTTTCGACTATTCTTTATAAGCTTTTTATTTTCTGCTTTGTTTCTTTGCTTTCTTCTGGTTCAGTTCTGGAAAACTGGACTGAGGCAAACTGGACTGCACTTGGAAATTAAAACAGTTGCAGTCAATTGTTGTCCCAGTCGCCATTATTGTTCTCAGTGTGTTTTCTTTTCTTTTTTTTTTTTGGAGTTTCTGTCGCTTCCACTTCTTATGTTGTGGTCTCGAGTGCAAGTACCTAGCGTAAAGTACGTGTGGTTATGGCTTTCGAGAGCTCTATAGCTCTCGGTCTGCGATGTTGACTCTCTTTCGTTTGGTTCTGAACAAAGACAAGTTTTTCAAGTTATCCGACTGGAGGCACAAGAAGTCATTCAAGTGGCAAGAGCGGCAGCAGCAGCAACTGCCACTGGACACACTACATGACGTAAGGGACAGACATGCGACAACGGAGTGGTGGAAGGGAGAGGAGGAAAGGGGAGAGAGAAACTGGAAGACAGAAGTTGACCACAAGAAGACAGCACGAGAAGGCGTTCTAAGCAATATTGTTGATGTTGGTGTTGTTGGTGTTGTTGGTGTTGCTCAAAGCTGTCATTTGCACTTGACGCTTAAGTGATGTAGCAACAATTGCAACTGCTGCCAATACTTACTCATAGATATATGTATGTACCTATCAAAAGTACATAATTCTATCAGCTCAAGCTTATACAGAATCAATTACCTCAGATAAGATAAGATTGCAGTTTACTTCTAGGTAGAAGCTATGTCATCAGAGAGTTTTCCTAATGCATTTTCTATAATGCAGTCAGAAATGTAAAAAACAGCTATTTTTGTTCAATGTAAGCTTATTGTACAACAATTTAATACTCTAAAATATAACTTAAATACTGTTTAAGTTGATATACTGATTCCAAGCCCTTAAGACTAATGTTGAAGGGTCATTAGACAATAGTGACTACTTTAATGTGTGCTATACGAACTGACCAAATTCCAATCATTTATATGAGTTACTAGTTTACCTTTATCGCAATCAACATAAGCTTGTGGATTTGATTGGCCTGATTTTGTTGGCCAGACCTTTATTGAAAGTGAGAGACGTCGAATCAGTGACCCAAATTTGATAGAGTCTAGTGTTTCACTTGACTTCTATTTTGGATTTATTTTGTGGTTTTATAAATGAGACACAATTGTAGGCTTTTTAGTGGCAAGTCACAGCCAAGTGTTAATTAAATTTATTGATTCAAAAACGATTGAATTCGATTTGAATGTGCGTCAAATGAAGCGTACCCAAATAGATTTGTTTTCTGCCCTTTTATGATTTTTTTTAAAATTTATTTTCTTTATTTTTGGGCTTAGGTAGCTCCCAATCTACGCACACACATATATATCCAAAATATAATGAGACATCAGGAAATGTGTGGACAGTTTGGAACTGTGACTTCACAAAGCTAAATAAACTCCGAGAAAACTACTTAAGACCAATTCGCATTACTTCTCTTTTATATTTTTTGGTTTTTGATTTTTCTTTATCGGAAAAACCCGTCAAGAGTTGCAACGCTTGCAAAATGGTCAAGACATGAGTTTTTGGACATAATTAAGCCATCGCATTGGGGCAAATGCCATTTGGCGAAAATGTTTGCCATTTGCGTTGACAGTTGTCAACTAGCGCCAACTTGGCTAATTAATCAAAAGAAATATACATTTATCTTGAAAACAAAACTGACAACATTTCTGCTCAAAGTGTACGGACAAAATTGGATTTTATTTAATATAACTAACAACTAATGGGCACAAGAAATTCGAAGAACGCAAATTGACGGACGTTAATCAAGTATGTGATAATCAAAAATTGATAAAGGTTTAGATAAATCGTTTTCTAATGAGCTGCAGAATTTAAAATTAACTGAGACATCTGTCCACTTAAATTAATTTATTGATGGAATTTAAAAATTAAGTACTTAATATCACTCCTTAAAAGGTTTTTAATATTCTATTCAGTTTTCTTACTTTGTTCGCAAAATTTACACAAATGAATATATAATCTATCATCGAAAACACTCACAATTTTAAAGTATTTTTAGCAAATGTTTTGGGATTTACGGAATTAATTGTGTATTTTTGATAAAAGTTAATTTAAATTATTTTTAAAAGTCTTTGTAATTAATTTTGTACTGTTTTCTTGAGTGCAAAGTTTTGGAAATGAAATGCTCCTTTAGCACTATTTAAATTGAAGTATACTTGACTCCTTGTAACCTTATTATTTTGCTCGATCTCAGATTTCCTTCAATTAATTGTTCACTGAACAAGTTCATTCCTGAAGTAAACAAGTTCCGTTTCCAGCAATATGAAAGCTCTTCCCTAACTATCGTTAACTCCATGGCTACAACTAACAGGAAACATTTCCTATTGATTCTACCTTTGGTCGTCATGCAGTACAGTTGGCTTCCCCAGGAGCGAAGACAGCTGAACATTCGGGAAAAGCCTCCGTTGGTCATTTCCCAGCAGCGCTATGGCCGTCTACAGTGGAATGCCAATAAGTTGGCTCTGGAGCAACAACGGCAGAGACAACAGCAGCAGCAGAACTATGAGGAACAACTGCGAATCGGAGGCGAGGAGCTACTACGTCAATTTGCCGGACGAAAGCTGTGTCGGACACAGCAGGAAGAGTGCTCCAGTGCCCAGCGGAGACAGCGAGAGGAGCAGGAGGAAACGAAAAGACGCTCCCAAGAGGAAAGTATGGAGGAGCATCGAGCGGAGCAGAGACTGCAGAGGGAACGCATAGAGAAGGCACAACAGCTGGTTGAGCAACTGCGTCCGGGACCAAGGGAATTGCTTTGTGCCAAGCTGCAAAGTGAAGTGATGCGTGGAGTGAACTCTCAGAGAAAACTGCAATTGCAGTTTGCAGAGATAGCGAAGCAGCAGCGAACCCTGGACAGACGCATCTATGGCGAGCAGGTGCTCCAAGGTCTGGAGGAAGCACAACTGCAACAGAGCGAACGCCGACGACAGCTAGGCGAACACAAGCTGGAACTGCTAAAATCCATAAAGCAGCGTCAAGAGGAGCGCGATGCTTCAAAAGCCGAGCAGCTGGAGATTGCACTCCAGGAACGGCTAAGAAACGAACAGCAACACAAGGAGCAACTGGACAAGGAGCGTTCCGCACTAGCGAATCAGCTACAACAGAGACGAGGGCACGTGCTCGCAGCTTTGGAGGCCACAAAGCAGCGCCAGCAGCGCCTCCAAATGCTGGAGGAAATGGAGCAACTGCAGTGCGAGGTCCACAACGAAGCCAAGGCCAAGCTGGATACCCTAAAGACCGACCAGGCCAAGCAGCGTGTCCAACGACGTCTGCAACGCAACGAAAAGTTGGCCAAGGAATTGGCACCGCGCCTTCATTATAGTGCTGGCGAGGATCAAAGGCGGCACGAACGCCAGCTCGAAGAAATGCGTCGAGCACACAGCGTGGAACAGCAAACACGACGTCAGAGACTGGAGAACTCTAGGTTAGAGCGTTTAGCGATGCAAAAAACAGAGCAGGATCAGGCAGCGGAGGCCAACAGGAAAGCCAAAGACAAGCGACTAGAGGATGTGAACAGAAGACTCCAGAACCAGCTCATCCACGTGCAGTTCAAGCGCCAAAAGCGTCAGGAGCAACTGCGCCGTCAGCATGAATTGCGCCTCCAACTGGACAAGCAACAGCGGGAGCTCCTCGAGGATCAGGCTCGTCCTGGAACCAACTACAATCGACAGGCCCACCTTGAGTGCCTCCGAGAGGATGCCTTCTTTGTGGACTATGCCCACAGGCTCATGGTCGAGGCCGGGGAAAAGGGCTGCCCCCTCAAGCCCTTTCTGCGCGTTCTCGGTCAATACACTAGAGAGAACCGCATTGAAGCTGAAATTCGAGTCCCGCCGCATCTGATCACCAAGCTTACCATGGGACGACGCACCAAGGGCGACAGCCGGGCGGAGGAAAAGAAGAAGGCGGAGAGAGAAGGCAAAGAAGCTACTACGAATGAGGAAGAAAAGTACTTGGAGAGCATCAAAGGGAATCTTAAGAAAATTGAAGCATTGGTGTTGGCAGAAGCGAAGCAGAAAACGGAGACAAAGTTAAAGAATAAAGGAACAACTGAGAAGTAAATCAATGAAATCTATGGGTGTTACTCTTATTGAGTACGAGGTCTAATACTCGTATCAATACTCAAGGTCAATACTTTTTTGATCCCGTGTTAATACAGCTACTTCTTGTACCTCGTACTCAAAAAGAGTACAGGTTAGATTAGTTAGAAGCAAAATATGCGTAACAGGCAGAAAGACGAGTGGCAGAGCCCATAAAGTAAATACCAATTACTCAACCCTTTAGTGAACAATATACATTTCAAATTAAAATATAGTAGAATACGGTTATAACGACTCCGCTAATAGCTACCCACCGGTTATAACGACAAAATTCGATGGCTCGTTGGTCCCCATACCAACTTTTATGGAACTGCGTCCGCTAAGAGTGACGCCGATTCTTACGATATAACGTCGTAAAATCATCAGTCCTTAGCCGTTTTTATAGCCGTATTATATTGCGTTGTTTTAAAAACTTGATAATTAAATCAAGAAGATTAAAAATCTTTCCAACATAGTTAAGGATAGATTTTACCTCGGATTCACGGAAAGCTTACGTTTTGAATAAGACGACCATTTTAAACAATAAAGACTGTACAAGCATGAACTTTAAATGGTTAATAACTTTGTAATAATTAAACATGCTAATCAAATTTCTGCAAATCCACACAGCTCTTTTAAGCTAAAGTTCACAACGAAATTGCAAATTCGAATTGAAATAACCAAGATATCAGTTACTGAATACATTCAAAATTCATGTACTCTCGTTTCCATAACCCTCACCTACTCAAATTCCACCCGATGAAAAGAGAGGGGGAGAAGAGGGAGAGAGAAAGAGAGAGTGCTATCAATTTTCAATTTCAGGTTCCATTTGCATTACTCACAGCCTGCAATTCATTTGTGGTAAACAAATTCCACCATTATTTGAGCAGGTCTTCGCCCTCCCCCTTACTCCCGGAATCCCCCATCCCTAGACTCCTACCCACTCTCACACCATCTTTCTACTGACTTAATTTCGATAGTGTTGGCTGGTGTTATTTATCGAACACGTTACAGGGTATCAGGGATGCCACATAAGTGCTTTTTGGGTGAAAGGCGATTTACAGTTGCATGCGAGATTGTCATCAAATTTATAGCGATTGTACAACTCGATAGTATTTATGTGGAACAATTAGTCAGCTACCAAGAGAAGTCTGCAATTCCAGATCGTTAAGGTAGCTACTAATGAATATAATATAATAATTAATATGTTGAAGAAGAATAAATTAAAAAGAAGACATATTTATTATAGTTTTCAAATTTAGCAGAGCTTCAAATAATCTATTAGTCAGACGAAACAAGTAATATTCTATAAAATGAAATATGTTTTAAGCATATATTCCTTACTGATCATCGTGGAGTCTTAAGAAAAAGAAGTACAGAGTTTCAAATGCTCATATAAATAAATTAAAATTTAATTTTATTAAATATTAACTTTTTTTAACATCTTCAATCTATATTTATCCAAGTATACTAATAAACCAATTGATCTAAAAACGAAATATTAGTAATACTTCAACATAATAATGGTGTCCAAGAACTATCAGACTTTTCTTAACCTCAATCGCGACCTCTCTTTCTCTCTCTCTCTCTCTATATTCCTCTCTTTATCGCTCTCTTTACAGGTTGGCCCTTTTAGTAAGTATTACTCGGTTAAAAAACAAAATTATCTGAACGAGTTACGCTCTGAACAAATACGTATTACTTAAGTATGTATATGTGTAACTGATACTTGAATATATGTATAGGTATATGTTCTAGTATTTGCGGGGTAGTGTGGAGTTGTCACTCAACTGGGAATTTTACTTGTTGGTATTTTGGTGTTTTTTATTTTTTGGGGTTTCGTTTGTTGTCTAAGCAAACGCCTGACTATGAATGGGGTGTGTGTGTGTGTGTGTGTGTACCTGACGCTTAAAGGTTTTATCTTTTTCATGCTCGTCGTGAATTTGTTGATTTTAGATACAAAAGTTTCTGTCGTCGGTTGTCGTTGTCATTGTCGTTGTCGTTTTCGCTGTAGATACTTATTTGCGCAACCAAACAACGAAAATTGTCGAAACGAGCCAACGAACACGAAGGTTGAATGTATCTTCACATCGGTTAAATTGTATCTATTGCAAATAAAACAAATGCTTGGCTTTTCAGACCGCGTACTCAATGATAATACATGGGTCTATTAGGTTTGTCACAAGTGAAATAAATGTAAGAGGCAGAAAGAAGCGTTTCCGACCCTATAAAGATTATATACGTATTTCTGATCAGTATCTGCCGAGACTATATAGCGATTTCCGTCTGGCCGTCCGTATAAACACTTGGCTCTTTGCCTCTATAAGGGCTAGAGCCACCATTTGGAATGAAAGTACGTCTGTAGTGTCAAAATCAAGTTTATTTCAAATTGTTTGCTACGCTCCCTAATAACTACTAAAGCTACCGTTTATATACACATTATGTATATGATACTATTTAAACTATCCTCACCAAGTTTAGTCCGCATTGGAAAGCTACTTATAGTATATCTCATTGGTCACATAACACAAATCAGTCTAAAATTGCTTATTTGTATGGAAAAATGCGCACTAAAATGAGTACGGGGTCTTTTACAGTCGGCTCGCTCGACCGGTAGACTTTTTTACTAATTTGGAACTTTAAAGCTCACTTCAATTTTCAGTTTTCGACTCATTTTTTGTCGATCTGCTTTTTATTTGTTTTTCTTTTTGCAAGTCTGCGACTCGACAGACTTTGTAGCTTTGCCGACAATTATTAAATATACTCCATTCCCAATTCTAAGAACAGTTCGAATCTCTTTTTTTTAGCTTTTGTTGCCTGTCTGTTTTGCTAAAAAATTGAGCTGTGCAAACATAAATTTGATTCTGAATTATGAATTTTACGAGTATTTTGAGAAGTTTTTGTTGCAATTGCTGCGCAAAAGTTTTCCAATTAATCAAAGGATTCCAAATGGAATTTGCTAATGAAACTAATTCTCAAATATATTTTAAAGCTAATTAGTCTAAACAAGGGTAAGTAATTACCCTGTCTTGTATATTCTATACAGAAACATAAATTTTAAACTTAGGCTAATGTAGTTTTGTTTATCTTTCTTAACTTTACAAACTTGTTTAAACATAAGTGTTTATTCAATACTTTTTTAACTCAAAAGATGACAAAGCCATAAATGACAACATGCATGACTCAATTATGCAAATAATGGGTTTTAAAATAAGCAAACAAAATTGTGATTAAAGACCTTTATCCAACTGTAAAGTGTTAACAATTAAGATATTCTTAAGACCGTTTGTCTATTACTTACTAATTTCCCTGGGAAATATTTATAAAAATATATTTGGAACTTACCTAGAATAAAGAAAAAGTTAAATTAGTAAATGCATTTTAAAGAGGACTTAAAACTAGTAAAAAATTTAAAAATAACTTAAAGTAAATAAATAATTTGCAAAAGTACAGTTCAAAATTTATTTGCAATCGATTTCCAAATTTCAAAAGAAATTCTTTTAAAATATATATATTTAATCTGATTTTGGTTTACTTTTACTTAATGTTTAACATACTATTTATTGCTCACTACATTGTCATTTATTTACCATCTATGTATGTATAAAAGCTATTATAAAGTTTTCCCATTAAACCTTTAATGCTTGTCGTTCTTCACACATCGAACGCTATGACAATTTGTAAAATTTGTTTTCGGTTCTAAAGCCCTCGACATCAACAAAAAAAAAAAAAAGAATGCTATAGTCGCCTCCCGACTTTAGGATACCCGTAACTCAGTATTATTATATTATTAACAGTGGGATATGAAAATAATAATAGTACAATCGTTTAGGCAATCGACCCTAGTGAGTTTAATTGAGATGGCTTGGGAAACACAGAAAATTTTCATACAAATTCATATTTACAGCGTATTTTTGACCAATCGTCCACATGTGAGCTATAACATATAGTCCCCCGATTTGGATGAAACCTGGTCAGCATGTTAATATTATTGACAAATATATTCTGTGTAAGTTTCACTTCGATTGATTGGCCAACGCAAAAGTTATTCATATAAATTCATATTTGGAGCGTACCGATTGTCCCTATGGGAGCTATACGATATAGTTAGATTAGTTAGATTAGATTTATAGATTTGGATCAAACTTGGTCAGTATATGTACTCCCTAGACGTGTACTTTATGTGTCAATTTGGTTTAGATAGCATTGCTAACAAAAAAGTTTTCTATACTAAAACATGCTATTTTTACCTGTTTTTTTGTATGAACATAGAACGCCCTAAAGTGGGCGTGTCAAAAAAACAAAAACAATCTTGTACTGCTTGGGCATCTTATCTTTCATTTGCGCCTACTCGGGCCTTTCTAGCTCTTATAGTCGCTGAGATCCTTTTGTTAACACAGACGGACAGACGGACAGACGGACTTGGCTATATCGACTCGGCTTGCCATGCTGATCAAGAATATATATACTTTATGGGGTCTGCAATGCCTCCTTCTCCCTGTTACATATGTACATTCCAACGATTACAATATACCCTTTTACTCTACGAGTAACGGGTATAAAAAACATACAAAAATAGTGTCATGCTATGGCACTTAAGTAGCTCAGAGTCATAAAAAGTCAACATATGTGACATCTAAAACAATTATGTATCTGCATCTAGCGAGTGGATTTCAAATAATTGCTCCGACTCTAAATTCTGCCTCTCAGTATATACACAGAAACGCATAATGGAGCCATGTGAAGTTGAGAGATTGCCTCGAGATCGAATCCCATTTGGAAACTTGCAAATTGCAGCGTCGCTCACACTCTCTTTCCCCCACACCAAACCATGCTCCATGCTCAATTGAAGATCAGGCGCCAACTTAAACGTCTGAGTTAATATGTGTCTTCTCAATAGGCGCCAGACTCTAAACATTTAGAGTAAACAATTCCTGACACTCCCCACATTATTTGAGTTTATGTTAAATACAAATAGGATTATTCCGATGGATGGAACTAGCTATATCCTGTTGCACACCTCTTGACAAGTTCTAGCTATGAAATGTCTAAGAGGAACAAACAATGTTGGTTATTTCAACAATGAACCTTGGTAACTTGGTATTCGAATCGGATTACTGTAACCTATAGTAACATTGTTTTTAGATACCTTGTAAGTATTATAAAAGATCAAGGATGTTTTTGCTTTTGTGCTCTCAACAACGAACCTCCAGAAATATGCTGAGAATATAGCCAAAAGTGTATTCAAATCTTAAAGCAAACTATTCATTCCATTATCAGTTAATTAAATTCGGTTTGAATAGTATTCATAGCACTCATTCAAGCCCTCTCAAGTAGTGCAGTTCAATAGTTCAGTGTCAATCAAATATTATAATTTGATTGTGTTCCGAACTTTACTAAGACCTTGGATAGAACAATAAATAAAGCCGTGACTTACAAAAAAAAACTCAAGTCTTATGCTTTGTGTAATTGCTTAAAAAGGAAAACAATAAATATTATTTATGTATAAATAATAATCATAATAATTATAAGATTGAAAAATAAATTTCTTTGAAGACTGCAGACTGGTCATCCAGAAGAGAGGTCAACTCTTCCGCTTTGTAATTAATCACTTTCAGCTTAAAATGCATACAAAATAAATCGCTTTCATATTGTTAACCATAAACAACAACAACAACAACAACTACAACAACAACAACAATGACGAAAATAAATCTCAACATTGCGATTTTACTTATAATTATAATAAAAATGTTAAAATTGTAGAGACAAAGGCGCAAAATTGACGTGGCAGCAACATGTTGCCGACCAGACAAAAAGACGCTAAGCAACTTGGCTAAAGGAAACATTATTATTACAGGGTGTGTGTATGTGTGAGTGTTTGGCGCTCACTTCTGGCTTTGTAAAAACCGTAAACTTTCGTTAAATATTTGTAAACAATATGAAGGAAAGAGAAACTAAAACTTAGTTAAATGCAGCTGCCAGAAGCCGTCGAAAAGATAAAGCACAGTGGGCAAAATTTAAAAATTTGCAAGTGAATGGTATGTAAATTTGGAATATATTAAGTCTGTTAATTAGATACTACTGGGCTAATAATTAAAGCTATTTAGAAATATTTTTAATATATAAAGATAAAATATTTCTATATGTATTTAAAACTCAATTTGTTGCGCACTTATTTGCATTCAAGACCACTGTACTTGGCGGCTGCTTAACAGTTTTCTACTTAGCCATGGCTTATAATTTATGTCTATGCAGCATTTATCCGGCGGGCAGTGTTTTTTTTTGTTTCCTTCTCTGTTAGTCGTGCCGTTTAGTTAGTCTGTGTTTCTCCTTCTCCTCCTTTTTAACAACCCCTTCTTCTGCTCCTTCGCCTTCGCCTTCTTCTTCTTCTTACACTATCACTACTTCACTTCTTCACCATCTTTTCTTGGTCCGAGTTGTAGTCACCGTCTGTCTTCGTATCGCCCATGGAGCATCTCAACGCATAAATCAAACTTTGGTCTCGAGTTTTCCTCAAAAAAAACTTTTTGGTCTCCGATCAAATTCTGGCGAGTGTCTTTTGCCAGCTTCTTGGAAGTTTGATCAGTTATCGAACAGAATTAAATATGTACACAACTATATCTATAGGATGTGTATAAATATATGTATTTAAATTTATAGCTGTTCAATGCTTTCAATGCAAACTTCTCTCTCGTGTTTAATGTGGCAGCGTTGACATTGTAGCGGTAAAAAAAATTGATAAATTAATTCACGGCAGTTGCAACGTGCAACATTCAACGTACAACGTGCAACATGAAACTTCCAACAGCAGACTGAAGAATCCCTTTGGTCTCCTTGGCTTCTTTGAGTGTGATTCATGGCAAACAATGACAGCGCAGAAATGGACAACATAACGGCATACATTGAATTGGATTTATCGGGACATACGAGAGATTTACATTATTGTTTTGGTTGTTGTAGTTGTTGTTGTTTGTGTTGTAGAGGCGGCAAACAACAAACAATACGAACAAGTGTCAAGTGGTCACACCCAAGACCAGAGCACGCCTGGAACCGGTTGCGAATTTAAGGTGTGATTCCGCAAAATGTCTATTTATATACCCCATATGGAATGATTAATTTTTAGGAAACATCAAAATTAAGCTATTAACAGAAAAATAACTCTCCTTCAATTACTGGAAGAACCGAAAAACTTCTCGCTTTTCCTAACATTTCCAAAACTTGTTCAACTCGTCGATCTTTCATGTTTTTATACGATTAGTGTCAGATAAACTCTTCGATTTGGCAGCATTAAAAAAAACAAGTAAGAAAGGCTATAGTCGAGCGAGCCGACTGTAAAAGACCCCGTACTCATAGTAGTGCGCATTTTTCCATACAAAAAAGAAAAAGAAGTAAAACCGTAGAAGTAGAATGCTATTATAATTTGAAATTAATGTTTTTAATTTAATTTGAAATTAAAATAATAAGTTTATATTACTCTCGGCATTTTATTCCCGATTATATGATTATATTAATAAATCTATATTGGGGTGTTACAATGGATAGTATTTGCAAAAAAATTCTTTGAAACAAAAACTTCAGTTTGTAACAGGGATGTATATCGCCAAGTAAATACCGATATCGATAATATTTATAATATCGCATTAAATCACATATCGCCTTCGATATCGATATTTTTTATAACTAAAATCAAATACGATATGTTGCTATAGATATCGACATAATGACCAAATATCTCATTCGATATTATATCGCAATTATAATTACATATCGTATTGAATATCGATATATGATATATCGTATCGAATGCATACATGTGCATGCATACACATGTACATACATATATCGTTGGTCGGAACGGCCAGCGTCCGCGGGCTGCGCTGCCGCTACACAAGCAACGAAAACGTTCGCTCATATGTTTGTATGTCTCTGTCTCGCTTACACACATGCATTGACATTGCGTGCAATTGTTAACTTTGTTACGTGTCTAGCTCTTTTGTTTATAGTCCGATTTGTATGCAACTTTCAGGATAGTTTGATATATTTTCTCTCCAAACAAATTTCAAATTAGAATACTGCACGATAAGATCAAATGCCTTAAAAATGGCATTGAAGTTTGAAAATTATTTTATTTCTTGTGGGAAAACGGGGCGTGGGAGCCCATTATTTTTAACGACATTGCATTTAGTCTGTCACCAGGAACCTTCGTACAAAATTTGGTATTCCTAAGTGCCATAGTTACTGAGCTATTCGAGAAAACATCGATTTTTTTCGAGGTGACCATAGTTCTTTAAAACTTGCGGGGGCGATAAGGGGCGTGGCAACAAATTGAAAAAACTTGATCCGCTTGATATAAAGACGGACTATCATTCTAAATTTGGTGGCTCTAGCTTTTGCAGTTTAAAAGATCCTGGAGTTCATACGGACAGACGGACATCGCTATATCGACTCTGCTGTTGATGCGGATCAAGAATATATATACTTTATGGGGTCGGAAAAGCCTCCTTATGCCTTTACGCACATTTCGCTTCAGACAAACTTAATAGACCCCTCTACTCTCTTTTAGAGTACGGGGTCTAAAAATACAGGAAAATAACAATAATAATACTACTGAACATTGCCCCTTAGCACGCACCTTGTCAACCCAAAGAGAGTTCAACAAACTTTCCAGTTCCGCCCATTGTTCAGGCAAGTGGGTTGGAGAGGGAGGTACAACGAGAGACAGGAAGAATTAGGGAAACGAGGAATTGTTTTGATTTTTTATGATTTTTGTTTTACTGTGAATTCTGTTTTTTTTTTGTTTTGTTTTTTTTTGTCTTTTTCTTTTGCCTCTCTGATGAGTCGTCTAATTAAAAGAAATGCTCAGTCATTAGGCGGCAATTTCACTTAAAATCTCAGGTGAAAGTTGAAGCAAAGTACGACGAAAACAATAACAAAAGACACAAAAGTGAGACAACAACAGTAAATCATCTTTAGCAATTAAACAAAGTGAAATGAAGAGGAAAACACTTAAATAATAAATTACTTAACATCTTTAAACGACGCGACGCCCACAAATTAAATACAGAGGCATCGAAATAAATATTGTATTGAAAAAATCCCTGAATAAAACTAAGTATTTATATAGCAATATTCAAAATTAAGTCAGAGAAAAGCGCGAAAATAATAAATTCGTTTTAAAATGTTTACAACATTTCATTTGACAAATTATCTGTGCGACCGAGAGAAGAAAGTTGCAAATGAGTAATTCTCAAGTACCACTTATCGCCCAATAAGCTATGAGTAAGGTCAGTGCTAAAGACTTTAGTCACTTGTCGATAGTTTGGAGAAAGGACAAAATTTGAGTTTTCTTAGTTTTTCAAAACGCAAATTCACAAATTTTGATAACTAAAAATTTAAACTTATAGTGACTACATTTATTGTTTGATATATATAGAATTACCATTGTTTTGTATACTTAGTAGTTTAAAGGTAAATTCTATTTTTCACAAATCTGACCCACTAATAACCCCGCTTTTTATACTGACCCACAGCAAACATCTTCAAACTCAAAGGTCACTTATTTCATCCGACTTAAAAGTCACGCTCTTAAACCACACCCACTACGCCTTCCCCTCCCCTCACACCCTACCGTACATCACACCTGCGACAAATGTACATAAGTTGAGCTAAAAGTACCAAAAAAGCTTCGCAAACATTTTGCCGACTATGCAAATTTGGCAATTCATATTTGTTTTAGCAAAACTAGACAATAACTAAAAATGCTTAAAAAAAATAAATGACAAAAATAGCTAATTTCTTGAACTGAAACGCGACAAATTACAAAACAAACTCTTCGCAGACAGTAAATAAAATAAGTAGAAGAAAAGCAATGTTTGTAGACTCTCTTGAAGACTGTCTTCTGGGCGGGTAAAAAGCAAAGCAATTACGCCTTTTTTATTATTATTGTTTGTAAATATTGAGAACTCAGACCATTGAGACTAGTGACAACAGGTATGCCGAACAGAGCAGTAAGATAAGAAACCTAACAACCACCAGATACAGAATTCTCTTAGATTTTACACTGTGCCGTAATATACAAATATTATATATGTTTGTAGGTACCCTTATCTTATCATAAGATTTAAATAACGCGTGCCAAATGACAAATAGCAATGCGAATGCGAGTGAAAGCTTCATAGGTGTCAGTCAGCTTTAGGAAGCTTTCACTGTAGCTACCTTGCACCTTTTGCCTAGTCACTAATACATATAACATAATTCTTAACTATAGTAATTTAATTATGATAATGTACGAGATATTTACTTAGGCTTTCGATTTTTAATGTAGAAGAATTTCGCTAGAATGAACTCAAGTGATTCATTTTCTGGGAAACCCAAAAACAGTCACCAAGTGCATTTCTTTGGATTGTTTAGCTAGAATTTCACAATGACGGAACTGTGATATCTTTCAGTACAACTTAATGAAAAATTAACTAATTTTTTTGCTAAAGGGTATCTGTCAGACCTCTACTGTTGCTGTGGACTGCTTCATTCTCCTATTGAATACTTGTTCATGTCTTTAAAGAAAACCTCGGAGCTACCGACAACTCGACAACTGACGCCTACAACTTGACTTCAAACAACTCAACTACACAGTTCCAAAGTACAGATGAGATACGAGTTTTTTATTTGAATTTATTTTTGTCTTTCAAACTATTGTTTTTTTTTTTTGCACATAATTTTTTATCTGTGAGCGACACACTAACTACATCAAAAAGTTACGCAGCTGCTGTTTTTTCCACATTTTATTATTTTGTTTTGTTTTGTTTTGTTTTGGCAGTCATCAATAAATGTGCAAATAATTAAAAAAGTGCCTTGACAGTCTCTGACCTTCCGTATGTAGCCCTAGATGTCATAGATGCTAACAGCTAGAAACACTACTATTACGTTTATGAGAAGACAGATCAAGGCTGTTTTAAAGTTTTGCCAGGATATAACGTTCTGTCAGTTCTTTCTAGAGGATAAAACAATTCAAATCGCGATCCCTCAAACAATGTAGTGTTCCTCTTGTCTCTTGTTGTTACTGTTGCAAATATATAAAGTGAAATGAATAATATTCTCGGACTAATGACAAGATGAGTGGCAAGCAGTTAATCAGCAAACTGCAAAAATCGCAGTCTTCCGAAGAGAGCGAACAGAAGACATTTGAGGCTGAAGAAACTCCTCTGCAGCACGTTTTGCTGGAGGCCAAAACCCGACGTGGCGACGTTGATTTCAAAATAATGAGTTAATAAACTGCAAGAAGAAAGACTCCGCCATAGAATTGGCCAGACATAAAAAGAAAGACAGAAAGAGAGGCAGAGATAGAGGTAGAGAAATGAAGAATTATGAAGATTAGCGGCATGCAAAGTGTCAAATAATTCAAAATGTCATTGCAACAAATCGAAAGACATTTGGCATTCAGAAAAGTAGTGTCTCCACGGACCTAACGAACAGGGCTACCAACTTGTTTGCACATTCTTCATACTCTTCACACTCACAGTCAGATATGAGCATCCGCAAGCGCGTGTTGCAATCCAAAACCTCAGACACTTTTAGATTTTAAATGCTCATTTGGTCAGGCAGACCCGCTGAGCTGACTAGTCGCACAATTAACCAGCAGAGCAGCAAGAGGGCAGCTTTATCCCCCTTCCTCTCTTTGGCTAATGCATTTCCAGCTAATTCGATGGCAGTTTGCCTATAAATCTCATTCACACTTGCACAGACTTAGCTCCTAATGAGCCCTGAGGGTGTGTTTTGGCAGAAAATGAAGTCAAGACTTGAATTCTTCATCTTCTCCATGGATCTCCCTTTCTAAAAACGCAAGCATACGGGGCCGAGACCTCGGTATTGAAACAGCTGCATGCAAATATCTTCAACTAAAAATACACAAATACACACACCGATATGAACACGTTATTTATGTTTTTGCTTTTTGCCAGCATCTTAGTTAGACATGTTATGACTGGTTGTGCGATTGGTTCCAGATTGATAAGTATAATAGTATTCAAAACTATTAAGTTTTAAATTAATTTGTTATTTTTTTTTTAGTTAAGTTTTAGGCATTTCCACCCACTGTGCTGGTGTACCTCTTTCAATACTTATTTTGAAGCTAAGACTACAATCTCATCGAAAACTGTCTAGAGTCCATCAAGAAAATTTCAAATTCTTTTGTTCCATACAGTTTATATACTCAATGCGAGCACACAAAGGATCTGTCTGTTGGCACTCGAATAGAATTCAAAACACACACACACACACACATACTGGAGCTAAAACTCAACTTTAACCTTCAACTTGAATGCGCAGCCACAAAAACAAATAATGAATGTAGAAGCACTTGATAAACTATTGAGCTTCTCTGTCCCTACTCCTTATTGCATGGGGCAACGCGCATGTGTAAGTACATACACACTTCTGTGGAGACCCAGAGTGGAATGTGCATGTGTGAGTGAAGTTGCTTGTTAACAAATCTCAAAAATAAAACAGTTCCGAGAATTCTGAGGTAGCAAACAAACAAGCCAAAACTGCACACAACCCCAAGGCAAAAGCTTCATCTCTTTGCCCGCTCTCTTCAAACACAGACGAACACAATCATGTACATGTAGATATTTCTGTTATATATGTATGTATAACAGACATACCAAGAGATGAGATGAGCTTTGGCATGCGCAGCGAAAGGAAGAAGCTTTTACGCAAGCGCAGCTAAAGATGCCGCCATTTGTTGGAATTTTTATAGCATTGCTCATGGAATACACTTGTCGCTTCTCTTTCTCTCGCTCTCTCTCTCTCTCCCTCTCTGTTACTCTCTCTCCCGCTAATCGTTTATTTGCCTTCAGAACATTGGCAGAGACAAAAACATTGCATTGTTTCCGTGTAACAATAAAAACAAGCGCAAGAAGCGCAAAGAGAAACAAAACATTATTGTAGACTGTGGAGAGACATGTCAATTTTTTTAAAATATTTGCATTTTAATGAAGCAACAACAACAAGAGCAACAAAGATGAAAATTGCAATTGTAATTATAATTTGCATTGTGAATAACTTTAAAATCGACCATTAAAATGTTTGCAGAAAATTGTTTACTGGAAAGCGATTACAGTAACAATGGAAAATTATGGCGGAGCCTTTTACATAAAATCGGTGATCTCATTGATTATTAATAATATAAACAAAGTTTACCGATGCATTTACTTTTGCTCAGCTTTAAATGATCACTTAATCCATTATACTTGTTTATGTATGAATATATCTAATGTACTTGCAGATCTTTGTATAGCATCTCCTCTCCAGTTTACTCACAAATACAAACATATATTAATTACAAACTTCTCACAGGTTAAAAACGGTGAACTTTGATGTATATTCATATGTATAAATATTGCCCCAAAACGGCTAAAGCACTTAACGGTTAATTTTTGTTATGGCACCCATGAGATTTTTACCTAAAAAACTGCAGCTATACCCACTTCCAGCTCGTCGACCAGTTGTTTTATTGCAACTCCAATTATTTTGGAAATTTATTTTATCCTTGCCGTTTTCGTTACCGTTCCCGTTCCCGTCCCCTTTCCCGTTCCTGTTCCCGTTCCCGATCACGTTCCCGTTGTCGTTGTCGTTGCTAAAGTTGGTGTTAGCGGTGTTGTTATTGGTGCTGTTGACTTTGTTGGTGCTCTTGCCAATCGAAGAGCGGTTGGTTAGTGGGAACATGGCATGAATCTTTTTTATTTTTCGTTGTCGGTTGCTTCATGTATTCGTGGTATTCTGTATTCGGTATTCAATGTTCTGTATTTATGTGTGAGTATTCCAGTTGCAGCTGCCAAGAATCCTTTCAACTTTTAACGAAGTTTTTTTTTGTCTTCAAATTCGTTGACTCCTCTTCTGGTTTACTTGAATTTTTCCAGTTTTTTTCTTTCGTTTTGTATTCTGGTTAAGTTTCTAACACAATTTGACTATTTTGCAATGAAATTCTAAATTAACTTTAAATTTTTCTTTTTAATTAGTTTGAAGCTCATTTTGATAAAAACTCGCATATTGAATGCTGATTACAATTGTGCAGTGAAAACCATTACACATACGCCCGATGGACGCTGCCGGCACACATTCTGTGAAAACTCTTGTATTTCTTTATTTTATTTTTTGTGCCACTCTGCAATTTTGTTAGTCAAACAATTTTCACACACGATGTAAAGTTGAAACCGTATCCATACAGTGTCGCGATAAACGCGATCGCAAGGTGAACGAAAAACGATGACGCAACTGACGCGAAGCACACGACGTGCAAACTTTGAAACGCGTTTCCAGACTGAACGCGAGACCGAACGACCGAGCAACCGCAAGCAAACAAGTGTCCCAGACCCCAAAGAGCAACAACATTTAGTTAGCTGAGAGAGCAACTCTACAACGAAAGTCTACACTGAACGCCTTACCGGTTTACACACGCGCACAGTTCTCTCTCTCTCTCTCTCTCTCTCCCCCCTTTCCATTGACTGGAGGTGATACACGATCTCAATGCGACGGCGCTTCGCTCAGAGCGCGGTGTCTGGCTTATCAGTTCATTATCACACATTTCATTTTCATTTTCAATTTGTGTGGAAAAATTCATTCACGCGTTCTTGTTGTTGTTATTGTTGTTCCCCTTCTTCTTATTCTAGCACGACGAGTATTTATATTTGTTGTTGATGATTTCTGACTGATTGAGGTGCTGACTCCCTCCCGCTTATCGCGCATGTACGAAAATAGCGACACAGCCGGCGCTGAGCAAATGACGCAAGCATTTGAGCCTCTGATATGATCAGTGGATGACAGTTGCCTGAGAGCCTCGAAATGTAGACTGATAAGACCAGAAGACACTTGTCAAAGGGTTAGACAAAGTTTGACAGCGCAGGCTTACTATGTTCAATTAAAATTATAAAAATGCGAAATGAAGATATGAGAATGTTAAAATAGGACTGGTTCGAAGCTGAAGCTTTCTGAGCATGCGTACATTAAAAGGCGATTGAGCTTTTGAGTGGAAGAACCACTATATTTGGAGACTTTAATTCTTTACAGTTAAGTCTTCAATAATTAATCACTTTTGGTTGTGTTTTTTTCCTGCTAAGTTGTGTAATTCTTATCAGAAATTACTCTTATCTTTGCCATAACATATTGTACGGATTTCTTTACTGCCAAACCTTGTAGACATTTAAAAACTTGTTATGTTTTTATTTTTTAATAATATATTTGTAGAACATTTTATTACTTCTAAAAACGTGAAGACTTAGGTGTTATTTATATATGAAGCTATTAAAAGACCAACTAATTCGGTATTCTAATCTATAAGTGAAGCCATTAAGTTCTTCATTCGACGCAGAACTTTACTCTAACTTTAAGAACTCCTGGACCTCTACCAATTGTCGGGTATTCTTCTTATTTGTTATGTAGAAAATCAAGCAATTAAAGTCAAGTGAAAAGCTAAAAGTGATTGAAAGACCAGAAAATACTCTGCATACAATATCAAAGACACAATATACTTAAAAAAAATACCGATTTTTTCTTAACCCTTCATTGGTCTTTTTTTCCGATTTTGACGCGGTTTGTTTTATTTGATAGGTTAAACGAAATAAAAAATACATTTTATTTTGCTTTTTTCGATTTTTGTGTAATTTCCCTTAAAATTAAAGAAAAGGATGCGTTACATATTTTCATCATATGCACAAAGGGTTATAATTTGTACAGTACATTTGTACATGAACAAACGTAAGAAACATAGATTATTTAACAAATCTAAATTAAATAGATTTTCCAAATTACTTTTGAAAGAAAAATATAATTTAATTTTTTTTAAATTTGCAATGCAAAATTTGCTACACGGGCTACTTTTATAAATCGCAAAATTGGCGGGAAAATTGTCGAAATGTACACAAAAAACATATGATAGAGACACCAAACCTCTTAAAATAGAAAGAACCAACTGTGCAGATATACCTCATGTCAGTAAAAAGTTTTTTTTAAGGGCCACACTTTATTTTACGTAGAAAAAGCCTACCCGTTGCAGATATGCATCACAGACTAATAAAGGGTTAAAATATAATTTCCAAGTCTATCTAATTAAGTTTACTTTAGGAAGTGTAAACTATCAATAATGTGAGATCAGAAAAGCTTTCAATTCAATTTAAGTTCGCAAACAACAGATTAAAGCTTTGCTGCGTGATTACAGGGTATTACCACAGCGTTGGGACCATAAATATCAGAAGAGCAATTGCCAATTCAAATAGGAATATATCAGTTGTGGGAAATCGCCGACACGTTAATCGAACACACAAAATGCATTTGAATCTTTTTATAAGAAAATACATTTTTTGAGTACGAGGTATATTAGGTTTGTCGGATGCGAAATGTGCATACTAGGCAGAAGGAGGCGTTTCTGGCTCCATAAAGTATATTTGCTCTTGATCAGTATCAACAGCCGAGTCAATATAGCTATGTCCGTCTGTCCGTCCGTCAGAGACTATAGGAATTAGAGAAACCAAATTTAAAATATTATATAATTTCGTCAATTTGTCTGGCAGATCAACTTTGTTTCAAATTTTTGCCAGCTATCCGGACCGGACAACTATATTCTATGCCTCATATAGGTCAAATCGGTTGAAATTATTGATTTGTTTGAAGATATGTAATGGTTGCAATGAGCGATCGCATCCAAAACTCGAAACTATGTCCACAAAGTATGATCCGAATCGGACAACTATATCTTATAGGACAATTAGGTCAAAAATTTGTTTATTTGTATGGCAAAATGCTCATTAAAAGGAGTACAGGGTCCTTTACAGTCGGATAGCTCAACTGAAGCCATTCTTACATGTTTTGTTTGTTTTTGTGGCGGTGCGTGCGGGGCGGAGTTTGATTGGGTGGTAAATTCAGTCTTAGTTCAGTTTGTGGCAACAGTCAGACAACAGTCGGGCTCTGGTACTGTCTGTGCCCCATAGCGATCCATAGAGATGGTAATAAATAGTTGCTGCGTTTTGCTGCTGAGCTCCAGCTTCCAAACGTTTCACTTGGTTGTGAAACAAAGTTGCAACTGCCTCCCAGTCAGCATCGCTGCCTGCGTCTGTGCCATCGCAACATGGGGACTTCAATTTTGGGGTTCCAGCTCAGACCGCTCCTCTGGCCGACAGGTAAGCCCGCAGCCGGTTTTCAGATGGCTGCGACCATTGATGGCAACTACCGTTTTGGTCTTTTGTTTGACTTTGTCTTGTGGCCATCAGCGCGGCTCGCAGAGTCTATTTGTAGATACACGACAACCTAACAAGCTGCCACCGACTCCACTTATTCTCTCACTATCTCTCCCACTCTTTCTCCTTTTCTTCTCTTCTGTGTGCTTAGGTCTGTCTCTGTTTCTACCTGCCTGTGGAGGCACGTTCTCAGCTCTCGGCTATCTCAAGTGGTTTTTAAAAGTTTTCCAGCGATAAGCAATGTTACTTTATGGGCCACAACCACTCGTATTCCACGCTTGGCAAACTTCACCTACAACAACAACGATAACAACAATAACAGCAACTATTCAACCACCATCAAAGCACCAACATCATTATCATCACCATCATCATCATCATTACCATCACCATTATTATTATGATAATCAAAGGTGCGTTTTGATCATGATGCATGTATATGATTCATGACTTTTCACTTTTGCACACACACATACACACACACTCCAGAAACATATGTGGCGAGCTAGAAGCTGAAGCTTTAAATGGCACAGTGGGTTAAATTGCCAATAAAGTAAGCAAAAAACTAGTAAGAAAGTCTACAGTTAAGCGAGTCGACTGTAAAAGACCCCGTACTTTATCAAGTGCGCATTTTAAGACCCTGTACTTAAAGTATGTATAGGGGTCTATTAAGTTTGTGGGAAGCGAAATTTGCAAATCAGGCTGTAGGATGCGTTTCGACCCTATAATGTGTATATATTCTTGATCATCATCAACAGTTGGGTGGATATCGCTATGTTCCCTGTTCCATAAAAACATCACTAGGAAAAGTCTTTTAGTTTTTAAGCTTTTCTTGTTTTTGATGAGCTATCTCGACCTAGTTTGCCCAGCATGATGTCACTTAACGCACCGTTATCAAATCGGATTACAATATAATCTTGCTGTCATAAGAAATATATGAAGTCATTTCATTTCTAAAAACCGTATTCATTTTATGTATTTTGAATAAATTTTAACAATTCTAAAAATTTTCCTTTTTTCTTAACATTTTAGCTACCATAGGAGCAAACCAATTTCAACACAAGCTTAGTATTAAGCTGAGTACTGCATACACTACAGGAACGATTTTAGGAGTAATATATAATCTTTACAACTGAATACTCTAAAAAAGAGTAAATGGGTCTATTAAGTTTGTCTGAAGCGAAATGTGCGTAACAGGCAGAAGGAGGCTTCTCCGACCCCATAGAGTATATATATTCATGATCAGCATCAACAGCCGAGACGATATAGCGATGTCTGTCAGTCTGTCCGTCTGTCCGTCCGTCTGTCTGTCCATCTGTATGAACACCTGGATCTTCTAAACAACAAGAGCTAGAGCCACGAATGGAATGAAAGTCCGTCTATAGTGTACGCAGTGCAAGTTAACTTCAAATATTTTTAACGCCCCCTAAAAAACAGTTTTTACATCACCATAGCTTAAATACGACTTGAGCTAATGGGACCAAATTCACACATTATATGTATTCTACCATTATAACTATCCTCACTAAGTTTGATCCGGATCGGACAACTATAGTCTATAGCTCCCATAGGGCAGATCGTTCGAAAATTGGTGACTTGTATTAAAAACGCGCGCTATTCTTCTTTTACAGTCGGCTCACTCGACTGTAGCCTTTCTTTCTTGTTATATACCATTTTAAAGCGTTATTTTAGCTTATACATCCACTGTTCTGCACATTGACGAACCTGACACTTTAACCCTTTGCATAAATTTTCATCAGATATTTTTTCGCAGCATCCGCAACAACGTGTTGTTGCACGTTGTAGCGCGATGTGGCACGTAAATTACTGTGACATTGCACTTTGTGCCATCGTTTTGCAATTTGTTGAATAATTTTGTTGTATTCTTTAGGCAGTATGTACTTTGCTGCTTTTTCTCTCACTCGTTTGTTTATTATTTATTGATTAGTTTTTAATGAATATCCAAGTGGAGGCAAATGTATAAATCTTTGCCAATTTTCTTATTAGAAACTGTCAATGTCAGCGAAATTTCACCCGAGGATAGTCAACATATTTGGTTAAGCATATGTAGGATTTGAATACCTACATACATATTAACATATGTCTGTATTAATGTACTATATGAAAATATACATACATATGTAAGCGTATGTTGTATTTCTTGAAATGTATTTATTTGGATGATTTATGACCCTGACTGACTTGTTAAGCATCTGTGTGAAATGGGGTGCTGGGACAGGCAACAACCTGATGGCTTTCACTGCACTACTCACATTCAGTGTTGTCATTTTGGCAAATTTAAAGCTACATTTTTAAAAGTTACTATCGAATAATATTTTAAAAGTGGTCAAATTCTGAATTTGTGATATTATTCGACATCAATTTTTTGTCATTAATCTACAAATGTTAAAATTTACAATATTTTCAAAAGTGTCTCAATTAGAGACTCAGAAAACTTACATAATTACAACATTAATTAAAGTATAAAATGTTCAACCATTTTAAAAAATTTCTTCATTTGTTTTCAGTTATTTAATCGATCTAAAAGTAGAAAAGTAATCGAAAAACTTCCGCTTGTTTAGCATTTTTACCAATATTTATCTAGTCCTCTATTTTAGCCATATAAATTTTGCAACACTGTTTACAAATCCTTTCCGTACCTCTTTCTATCTCACACTCTCTATTTCGCTGACTCTCTCTCCCCCTATCAACCTCTCTCTCGTTCCTCACATTCATATAAAAACTCTCTGTAGCTTTGTTTACTCTATTCGCAATCAACGCAGCACCAAAAAAACATCATCTTAAACTTAACGGTCATTCTATTTCTTGTGTGTAGATTTTAAGTACCTGTACTTAAAAAAAAGGTGCGGTGTATTAGATGTGTAAAAAAAAGAAGCGTCAGAAACAAAGCGAGGTGTGGGCGATCACATACAGTCTATATATGTAATATCTGCAGATATTAGATCGTATTTCCATACAAATAAGCAATTTCGTCCGATTTGATCGAATTTTCATGCCAAACTTGATGGCTCCAGCTTTTATTGTCACTGAAATCAAGGTCTCACAAGGTCAGACGGAAACCGCAATATCGACTCGGGGTCTCGGGTTCAAAAAATGGTTTGTGTGGAAAACTGTGTAACTACGAGGTATTTTACAGTCGGATCACTCGATGAAAGACTTTCCACTAGTTTTGTGGGATGAATGTGGCTTCGTTTGGGGGTCAGACGACGCCTTGCGGGCTGCCTTTCTAATGCCGAGTATTGAAAGCAGGCTTCAAGTCTCCTCAAGTTTCTGCCCCTTGCTGAGAGTGGGTCATTAAAAATTATTGTGCTTGCATTTTCGAGTCGTAATAAAGGATTGTAAATGAGTTTAATGGCTTGACGTATTGATGGATTGCTGAAGTCACAACGTCTGGGAACGCCACTGGAAACGAGCCGTCATCATAATATATTGAACATTTTCTATTAAAGTAACAGATTTTTTTCATACAGGAATTTACCAACGATGCTTCCGTGAAAAAATTTATAAAATATATACAAGTTCAAGACAGTTACTGAGTGTAAAGTCATTCATTGCCTACAAACATATTATCAGGATAAGTATTCTTCATACTCTGTGCTTTCGAAAGTATGCCAATGGCTCAAAAAACACCACCTGGTACTGATCATGGATATATATTTTATAGGATCGGCCACGCCTTCTTCTCCCCTACATTCCAGCGATTATAGTAACACTTTTACCCTGCGAGTAACGGGTATAAAAAGATGATTCTATATGTACCTCGACGCCATCTATCTATATTAAAGCTAATGTCTTAGCAAAAGTGAAACCAATTGTACTCATGCCTAATCCTTAACAAATTTTAAAGCATAAATAGCCCGAAGAGTACAATACACTCATCTTAAAAGCTTCCAGTATTCCAAAGAAGAATATAAAACTTGTACTAAACAAGTAAAAGTACAAATAACCAGATTTTGACCGATTTGTCGTATGTGTGCTATAGGCTATAGCTGTCCGATCAAATTTGGTAGGATATATAGAGTCAAGATATATGCATTATATGTGAGTATGGTTAAGATCGGTCAATAAAAACTTTTTTTTTTTAATCACCAATTTCCGACCGAATTGCTCTATGAGAGCTATAGAATATTGTTGTCCTATCCGAATTAAACTTGGGGATAGTTATAATGGTACCATACACAAAATGTTTGAATTTGGTCGGGATAGCTCTAGATGTTTAAAAGTTATGGTGTTATGAAAGTAGTTTTTCACAATTTGCGGGGGCGGTAGTGGGCGTGGCACAAATTTGACATACACTTGACCTGCTCCCAAAGTAGGCGGACTTTCATTCCAAATTTGGTGGCTCTAGCTCTTATAGTCTCTAAGATCTAGGTTTCCGTTCGAATGAAGGACAGACAGACCGCTGTTGATGCTGATTTATGAGGTCGGGAATGCTTCCTTCTGCCTGTTACGCACATTTGGTTTCTGACAAACATAATAGACACTGTACTCTTTTTGAGTACATTATCTAAAAAAAGAAATATATAACATGCCTCCTATCTTTTCTAGCTGTAACATAACCATCAAATCAAATCCTTTAAGCAGATCATTTAAAAGTTTAAGTTAAGTAAACAAGAAAAGTACCATGCTCTCCCTTTCATTGGACAGAATCCGAAAATCTAACCTTAAATTATGTATAGTTGTGACATAACCTAACAACAGAGAAAACGCTTTAACTGATTTCATTTATCTAGCTACTACAAATAACTTCTCAAATTACCATTTGAGTATTTATTGCAAAATTTGTTTAAACCTAACCTTTAAAAAGTTGTTTCACTTACCGTTCTCAGCTGCACTTAGGCATTTGGCTGCCATTTCGCAGCTCAACTCCTCGGCTGGATTGCTATCGCCCGAGTCCAGGATACAGGTAGCACTTGCGGAACTCCAATCGAGAGCACTGATCCCGTCGCTGGAGATAAGCGATAAGTCCATTGGGGGCACTGAAGCGCCACGCAATGTGCTGGTGCCACCGAATGCTCCACTCACTCCTCCTCCGTTGCCAGCGCCAAGAGAGGCGCTCATCATATACTTGAGATCCAGCGAGGAGTTCATTGAGCCACCATAAATGGAACTGGTCTGCGAAGTGCAGGTTGAGTCGAAGCTCCGATTGCTCTCTCTACGTTTCTCTGGAGTGGCATAGACTGGTTCTTGGACCTTCTTGAGAGTCACGGTATCTCCGAAGGAGCTGTCGAGGGTGCCATAGCACGAGGTCATCATAATGTCATCTCGATTGAAACTGGGCTGCCAAAAATCTTCCACCGTCTGCTGTCGCTGCTCAAGTGCAACCAGTTCATCCAAGTAATCAGCATCTCCTAAACGTGACTCATCAATCGTGGGCATAATGTGTTGCTCATCACCATCATCAAGATGATCATCGTCTTCGTTATCGCCATTATCATCATCATCATCATGGTCGGTCTCCAGCTCTGCGTTGAGTTTCTTAAATGTTTCATCCGCTTGCTGCATCAAGTCGTATGCACCCCGTGGAACGGATGAGCCATGCAACGAATCCGAGTCATTTTCCTCAATGCAGGATAAATGCCGTGTGCGAAAGCCATATACGATCCCGTTATTTGGTGGTGGGTGTATAGGTAGTGGCGGTGTCGGCGTCACTATTGACATCTCTAACTGCTCCACATCCAGTGACTGCAGCTGCATTGTGGCCATTGACATTTTGGAATACCTAAAAAGAGACACGGATAAAGATAGAGAATTGTCAGCGTTTTTGACATAGTAGTCAGATTTTCATTTTATTTCGTCTACATACAAATGGACATGATCATTAACAACTTTCTTTGCGGTACAGGGTAGTTAAGTTTTGATTATTTACATAAACTGTACGGAAGAAGATATCTCTGATGAGCTATTAGATTATATATGCATTAGTTGTTTACTGAAACTTAATCAAAGTTAATCAAAGTTTAGACAACTATCTTTGTGGAAGCCAGCCCTAACTTGGGAACCCAAAGCACATACGTTAGGTTACGGATAGTAACTAAACATACCGTCAGGAAATCGGCTTAGAAATCGGGTGAGCACATCGCAATGGCAGAGGTTTTAATCGAAAGGTGTGTACTACTAATATGAACATATATGTATGTTAAATACTTAATACTAGTGAGAGGGATTTAATTAAATGAGAAAGAGAGATTTGAAAAGAGAAAAATATATAAACACATTTTCTTACATACATTATATACTATTGTTAAAGCCTGGTTGAGAACAGAAAACATTTTATAATTTCTAAATTGGTAGAATTGAAATCTTCAAGAAAACATCGAGTCAAACCAACTAGAACATTTGAAATCACCCTACTATGGGTTAAGTCAGAAAGAATCTTTTGGAATAGCCTTTCTGCAAGGACTAAAAAGCTAGCTTCCCAAAAATTCAAGAGGTATCCATTAGTGTTCGACTACTGTAAGCAGTGTAAATGAACAACTGTACTTGCTACAGTAAAACACAAAAGTTTAAACTACATACTAGGCACGACAGGGGCACTCTTTAAAGGGACTTCACTTCAACGAGGGACCAAAATGTGCCATGAAATCAGTAAAAGGCCGTAAAAACTATCTAACACTCGGGACGGTACGGTAAAAAGTCGGGGCGTGGCAGCGCGTAAGCCTGCCAACGCAAATGAGCTCAACTACAGTGAGCTCCAACAATCACTACCCTCGCTTACTTTTCGTACTCCCCTCCATGTGTATCTGTATCTTTTGAGGTTCAAGCTTGTAAATGATAAGCCTATAGCTTTAATGCCTCTTAATGCCACGACAAACGTAAAATTGTTTCAACATAAATCTGGAAGCCTCAGAAAGTGTAGCACACACACGCACACACCAACACATTCACAAACGTAGACAGAGTGTGTTTGTAAAGCAGAGACGGAAGTGACATGCAACTTCCCCCATTTATGGAGAACACGCAACTCCATTTGGTTTTCTGGCCCCCTGCAACGATTCTAGCTTGATGTTGGGCACGGGGAATGCATCGACGCGGAGTGGTGGGAGTCCCAGATGTGCGTTAGTACGTGTGCGTATGTGGATGTGTGAGTGCGAGTGCGAGACGCAAACGCGCAGTTGTTGCTGGAAGTCGTAATAGTTCTGCCAACATCGGCGTCATCGTCGTCGTCGTCGTCACCGCGTTGCCACTGTCAAAATCCAAAGTCGACGCACTCTTGACATTTCCAGTCGTCGCTCAAGTAGTATCTGCTCTTGTTGTTGTTGTTGCTGTTGTTGTGCTCATCTAATTCTCACTATTTATAATTTCGCGGGCCATTGGGGAAAAACTAAACACGGCGTCAAACTTCCAGTTGTTGTTGCAGTTGTTGTTGCACTTGGAAAGCCGAAGCTGCAAACTTTAATATGTGTGAGTTCATGTATGTGTTTGTCTGTAAGTGTTGGTGCACTTTTGTTGTTGCTATTGTGATTGTTTTCTAGGGTAAAAAGTATCTGCAATGTTTGTTTGCCTTAAATAAACAATTGTTGGCATCTCTTATACCCTGTACACATTGCAAATGTACAAAGAACGGGGTAATATAAATTTATGTTAAGACAATACACGATAAGATCACTATGATCACACAATGATCTTAAAGTACATTTTAGGGCTAAATGATATTTACTTTTACTCTCGAGGCATTCGATATTATTTCAAAATGTTAATTTTTGACTGATTCTAAAGTGAATACTGGATATTAAAATTCATAATTTAGTACTTACACTGAAAACACTGAAAACTGCGAGACAGAAACTAACTTAACTTAACTGAACAATATATGACTATAATTATAATTTAATTTTTATAAATTTATTCATTAAAGAAGGTTTTCAATTATGTAATATATTTTAAGATATTCATAACACTCTTGGCTTAATTTCTTAAATCTGCTAAATATATTTTTAAAATTTGATTGAAATAACATTAATAAAGTGCCAAATTTGATGTGGCGCCACCTATCGATAACTCAAACTTTTCTTTCGTAAAAGTATCGATGCCAAAACTGTTGAATTGCAACCGGTTTGTTTGTCTAGTTGAATTACTCTTATGTACCGTTCATCTGCTACGTAGAGCTTCTCATGTAGCACCTGAGACAGACTTGAGCTCAAGGGGCTTATATAATACCTAGTCAATTTTAAATACAATACTAAAGTTGTCCATTAAAAACTTGCAAATACCAACTATCTTGAAACTAAATTAAATAGGGATTTAAATAGAAATAGGTGACTATGAAAGAGCCTAGCTGCTTATCTTTCGAAAGGTCCAAGATATTCAGAGTATTAGACTAGACTCGAAAAGGCTCCCCCTTTCGCTGAGTGTACGAGAAAACAAATTACTCGAGGCGACAAGACATTGCTCGGCTTGGCTAGGCCAAAAATAGATCAAGCTAAATATCGCATCGGGAAGATCATCGCAGTCGAAGCGAACGTGTTGTTGTTGTCGTGCGCCAAAGCGGGAAAATGCATAGTCGGGCGAGAGTAATGACAGAGAAAGGGAGCGACAAAGAGGGGAATAGAGGAATGGCGTGGGGGGTGGAATGAAGGATCCCCAGCAAACTACATTAAACTACATTCGGTCCAGTGTATTGCTTCGTGTCTCGTGTGTCTTGTCTCGTGCGTTTTTCTACTTTTAGCTGTTTCGGAGGGAACCGTGTATTCCCATGTCTGACTCTATGTGTTTGTATCTGTATCTGTCTCAGTAGTTGTAGATGTAGCTGTATCTGTATCTGTGAGAATCTTGAACTTGTGCAGCGTTCAATCTTTTTCGTTGTTTACGTTTTTGCTTTTTGTTGTCTTGTCTGTGTTTCTTTCTATATTTTCCACTGTTTTGTTGTTGGTGAAAAGTGAAATGATATGTGGAGAAGGGGAAGGAGAGGAGACTTTGCGACAGTCTTCCGAATTTAAATTGAAGTATTTTTCTCTATTTTATGTTTTTCGTTTTGTTCTGCTACGTTCCAGACATTGGCACTTAAATTGCCCTGGGATGTGGTCACTTTATCTTCGAACACTCATGAGGTCTAAATTTGGTGTGCTCCATGCATTTTTTTTGTATCGACATGGAAAAGGCGTGCTAATTCTGTCCACTGTTCTGACATCAAATTACATTCGTATTACTCATTCCCCAAAATGTTCCCAAGATATATTTGAATAACTTGAATACTTATTTAATTCCATCAACATCATAGTACTGTGTAATTTGGATTGAAAGAACTTTGCATACACACCTCAAAAATCTAAATAGATTTGTTTAAAATATATTGGAATATATATGTAAATATTTCACCACTTTATTGTTTAAAACATTTAAATATTTTCAAATATTTTATATTGTTATTGGTTGGTACGCTTTGTAGCTAGAAACTTGTCAGATTTGTTGATATACATATGTATATAGCTAATTTCGATGATATTGTATTTGATATGTTCACAATCACTTTGTTATACACTGATAATCCAATAAATATCCGATCTCGTATCCGTTTATTTGTTCCGTACCCGTATCTCTGTACCGAACGCGCGTTGGAATGCAATTGAATTGATGCCCGAGTCTGCCGCAAGAAGACAGCCCCTAACATCAGCCCTTGTCGGCAGCATCGGCTGCTAACTAGTCGAAGTCGAAGTCAAAGTAGAAGTAGAAGTCGACGCGACAGTCATCTAAAAATAGCATCGTCATTCCGAAGTTGAAAGTACGCTACATACGGATCCATTCAGTTTCATAGTATTCATGCAGACGATGTGTCTGTGTTTCTTAGTTCTTTTCAAAGGACTCTTGATAAGAAATCTTCATTTGACGAACGAATAAACAAAATAAGAAAACTGTACCCTTGTGCAACATATTTAACATGCAACAAGTCGACAGGATTCATCTAAAGTTCATTCACACTTGGGTACACGGGAACTGTCACCGGACGGAAATGTACAAATATATTTTATGTTTTCAAAATTGTATTGGATGAGGATAATATCTCTGGAAAACCACAACGCATGCGCAACAGAGTTTGTTCACCTTTTGTGCGTGCAGCTCAGCGCCGTCAGACACAAAAAAAAGATACATAGATACACAGATACACGGTACGCTGACTAAGTAATTGCAGTTACGCACGGATTGTATTACAAGATACTTGCACAAAGTTTTTGGGAGTTGTTCTAAATGCTTCAGTGGAAATAATTCTGCTGATGCTGCTGGATTGTTTGAATTTTCCAAGCAACTGTTTCAATTTCAGGCATTGTATACCCTGTGAGGGTATATTGTGTTTGTTCAAACGGTCCTAGGCCGTCTGTTCGTCATAGATCTCCGAGGCTTCAAATTCGGCATGAAAGCTTATGTCAAATTTTGGCCACGCCCCCTATTGCCCTGCTAATTTAAAAAAAAAAACATTTTCATAGCACTACAGCTTGGTAAATATGAGAGCTATCATGATCTAACTAGAAGTATCCTGACCAAATTTGGTTCGAATCGGAGGACTATATTATGTAGTTCCTATTGCCCAAATCGGTTGAAAATTGCTTATGTAATTAAAAAGTAGGTGTACTTGAAGAACTTTAAGCATAAGTATTCATCCAACATGCACATAAGCTGAATTTACAAGTAAAACAGCTATCAATTGCGTAGATGAACGGAACGCAGGTTCAAGTGTTAATAAGTTTTGTGTGCATTAGCTGATCTGATTAATCAAATTTAAAAATCCGAGTAAGTCCCTGTACCCTTACAGAGTATCTTACAGTCGAGAGTGCCCGTCTGTATTTTATTTGTTGTTCCTTTTCTATTTATTTTCGGCTTCACTAATATCATTTCCACTTTTCACAAGGTGCCCGTTTACAAATTTTGGTGGAAGTTTTCGGTGCATGGGGTGAATGATTTGTGACACATTTCTTGATTGCGTCACCTCTCTTTGCGCCTGCGTAGTCTCTGATCTATCAAAAACTTAAGTGAAGAAGCTGTACCTACTTATCTGGGATTTTTCCTTTCAAGTGCCTCTTAAGCTTATGATACATTATTGTGGGAAAATTGTTCTTACTTTAAGGTTATAAATGGGTCAGAATATGTATATGCTAAGATGAATGCCCTCTATAGCACTGATTTAAAAAGTTATTTAAGTTGTTCAATCGGAAAAGCTTAGAGTGAATCAAAGTTTCAAGTATATTTTAACTTGACTTACATTAAGTATATTGAAAATATTTATTTAGCCAAAAAGTATGCTCGAAATTTAAATATTAACTCGCAACATAAAAGTTTATGTAGCTGCACAAAAGTATGCAATCGTTTTTGAACACTTCACTTTGATCAAACACTTTTCAAAATCAATACATCCATTTACCATTAATGAATTGTGAGCAAGATATTTATAAATTTATTTTTCGTTATGATGAATAGTGACTGATATCAACAAATAATAAATATTTTCGAGATAAAACAAGTGAGAAATCCTACAGCCGAGCTAGCCGACTGTTATAGATCCCATACACATTCTGGTTCGCGTTTTCCATACAAATAAGCTTTTTTCGATTGCTTTGACCGGTGATACTTATAAATTATAAGTTATAATGGTACCATTTTACTTAATTTAAATAAAATAGAATAAACAATATGCTAGTAAGCACTTTAAAGATTTGCGGAATTTTTGCAATGGAATAAATTTAATTTGTAACCCAGTTGTCGGCATTCTACAGGGTATAATCAAGAATTCAATCTGCAATACTTTTGTAATGCAATGCTATCAAGACATGTTATCTGTGACCCATTTAAGGCCATAAAAATTACGAGAAAGCTGTCTTTATCAATTAGACGTTGTTATTATTGGACTCACTAGATTAAAAGAAATGCATTAATCATTCTCCTGTTGCATCCTAAACTTTTGTTGGCAAACTTGACAAAGGAAGTTATTATTACCTATGGGTATAAAAAGGCAAGTTGACGGTCAGCTAAGTATAATAAGTATCTCAACGAATCACAGTAAACTTCAAGTTTTACCAAAATGAAAGTATATATCGCTATATTATTCCTAATTGGTCTCGCTCAGGCAAATGTTCTCAGTATCCTGGACACGGAGTTTGAGACATTCAAATTGCAATTCAACAAAATCTATAAGGATGTCGCAGAGCACGAGCAGCGCAAGCAAATCTATATGGACAACAAGAATTTGATCGATAAACACAATGAAGCCCATGCCAATGGAGAAAAGTCCTACAAGATGGGAGTAAATCAGTTCACTGATTTGAATTCATCGGAATTTAAAAAGCTCATGCTTACAACCATTAATCCAAAAGACTTAACATCCGGAATCAATAACATTTATCCGCCATCGGAAGGTGTTAATATTCCGGATAGTGTGGATTGGCGAGATAAGGGTGCTGTTACCAGAGTAAAGGATCAGGCTGCATGTGGTTCCTGTTGGGCTTTCTCCGCAATTGGTTCACTGGAGGGACATCACTTTATAAGAAACCAACAGCTCGTATCTTTATCCGAACAAAATCTGGTAGACTGTTCCCCAAAGGATGGCGGTTGCCAAGGTGGCTGGCCTGCTAACGCCTTGCAATACATTAAGGAAAACGGCGGTGTAGACACCGAGGACTCGTATCCTTATGAAGCCAGCGATGGGAACTGCCGTTTTAATGGGGAGACCATTGGTGCCAGGCTCTCTGACATTGCAGGTGTGGCCAGCGAAGATGAGTCAGCATTGGCAACAGCTGTGGCCGAGAAAGGTCCCATCTCTGTGGCCATTGATGCATCCTACTTCCAGCATTATCAAGGCGGTGTATTCGATGAACCAGACTGTCAGGGAGGTGTAAACCATGGAGTTGTTGTCGTTGGCTATGGCCACGATGACAACGGTGGAGACTTTTGGCAGGTTAAGAACTCATGGTCAGCTTCTTGGGGTGAAAACGGTTATGTTCGCATGGCTCGCAACAGGAATAACCAGTGCAAAATTGCGAGCTATGGAGTTTATCCCATTGTCTAAACCATTTTAGAGTAATTGCTATGAAATAGTCAACTACAATCATATTTGTACACAATTATCAGTTTAAAATATAACATGTACCCTACATTTTGTCGTTAAACACATTAACATTTTTTCAGCCGCCTAAAAGTATGCAATATTTTGTTAGGTGCTTTAGCTGCTTGCAGTCAGTTTTGTCGACTGCACTTTTGACGCCATCATCTTTATGTTACATCAATTCTAACATTTACAATAAACAATTTAACTATACCGTACAAGTAGCAGGTGTCTGGAAAAAACACTCGTAGCTGGCCCCATAAAGATCGGTGGCTGTGAGATTTTATTTTTTATACACTCCCAGAGGCAATTATAATTTTGTCATGGAATTTGTAATGCTTGTAGGAGTACCTTTATTATTAGTTTACGATTAAGATGTATATAAATAATTATTAGTCGGTTAAATATTTAAATGAATTGAGGAGAGGTAAACTCGGACTCAGCTCAGTACGGAAAAACGGCAAATGATGCAATCTTGCAGAGATTATTCATATTACGAGCAATTTTCATGTATCCGTTACTGCCCCAGTGTGGTCCCCAGCTGTTCTTGATCATCCAATATTCATGTCCGGATTGATCACGACCATAGCCCACAACAGCAACAGCATGATTCGGTTCATTACGACAACTTCGATCCGAGTAGACTCCGCTATGATAATGTCGAATATTCCTTGCATCGATTCCAACAGCAGCTGGACCAAAGTTTGCCACTGCCGCCGCCAAGGCTCTTTCATCGTTCCTTTGGACTACAGAAACTCCACGGATACGTGCACCTACATTATTTCTATTAAATCGACAATTTCTCTGGACATTTTCATAGGGATATGAACTTTCGGTATCAACGCCGCCGTTATCCCTCACGTAGTTGAGAGCGAACAAGGGAAGGCCACCGTGACATCCGTGATTATTGTAGGGACGACCACTACTGCAGTCAAGAAGATTCTGCTCAGATAGGGAAACTAGTCGGCCCGTCTTTTTGAAGTGATGGGTTTCCAATACGGCGATTGAGGCAAAGCTCCAGCAGGAACCACAATTGAGTTGGTTCTTTATGGGAGTTACACCTCCTTTTCGAACCCAATCCACACTACTTGGAATTTGCACATTTGTTGATGGAGAGTATACAAAGTCGATATCTTCAGTTGAGTTGGTATCAATAAGTTTTGAGAGCATACGGTTTCTGAATTCCAAATCCAACAAGTCCGTATATGGGTTTACACCCATCCTGTATGTCTCTAATCCAGATTCATATCTCAAATTGTGCTGATCGATTAATTTTTTATTGTCCAGGAATATTTGCCTTCGGTAGAGCTCCTCATCGTAGTCCTGATAGCTTTTCTCGTATTCCAATTTGAAGGACTCCCAATGCTCTTCGGCAAGGATCATTTCAGATAGGAAATCCTGTCCAAGGACTGAGCCCAACAATGCACAAGTAAAAAGTAACAACTTCATTTTTCACTTTTTCAAAAGAAACTGATTGAATTATTTAAAAATTCTTCTTTTATACTCTCTGCAAGAGTATATTGGCTTTGTTATATTGTAAAAATGCCCACAAAATATGAAAATATACGATGCATATCTTCGAATCTTGTAATTATCCCGCATTTATTTTTAAGTAAATGGATTTAATAATAGAAATTATAATGATGTGCGTCGTTCATGACTCTTAATAAGTCATCGGGGTAAACCTTTTTATAGCCCCTAGCAACCGCAAAATTGCACTACACCCTGGAAACATCAGTGAAATATCTGTGCTTAGTATGGAAACTTTGTTGCTTTTAAACTCAGTATTTAAAAAGAGTTCAAAGGTGTAATGAGTTTTCCAGAGAAAGAGTGCCTAACTGTCAGAAGTAAGAACATATATATATATATATATATGTCGCATAATGGACGTATTTTGGACACTGTACGTGTCTGTCACATTATGAACATAGTTTGACCACTGTGCTTGCCAGACCACGCTGTGCAATGAGTTTGGGATATTGTGAAATGATTCTTAGAATTTGACTACAGCGTAGAATATGACTGGCGCCTAGGTACCGTACGAGTGAGGCGACAGCGTTGTCGCGCTGTCGCCGAGTGTAGTCCAGCCTGGCGCGTACAAAAGGAGTAGATCGATGCGTGATCAAAAAAATGCGAAGTAGACAATTGTATGCGCTGGTTGGAATTCGCTTCACTCTCAAAGTTTGTGAGTCAATATGGCAGACCAACAACCAGAAATAAACGACTCTGCGACATACATATACATACATATGTACATGTTTTCCTGTATGAGCATATCGATTAAAAGCGCTGTAACGCAACCAAATTTCGAATGAAAAATGTGGAAAACAATAGTTAGTATAAAAAACGTTTGTGATTCCTAAGCTATGTTTACCAAACACTAGCCTTGTCTTTATCTTAAATTTATATATCCTAATCAAATTTAGTCCGGATCAAGTTAATAATGTATCATATCCGAAGGACTAATCGGTTAAACATCAGTGATAAGTTATGTATTATTTATAGTGGGCACTTTTGACTGTAACAATTCCTAAATTTTCTTCTATAAACTTTTTGGGTAAACAAATGTAATGAACATATAAACAAGAAAGAAAGGTTATGCAGTCATGCATGTTGCGTTCATTGGATTCAGTTACCAGGGGTTCCTATGTATGCTGTATGATATTGTAGTCCGATTTTGATGAAATTTGGTCAGCATATAGGGAATGATAGCTTATGTATGTGTACTGCGTGAATTTGGTTGAAATCGCTCAATAGACATTAACAATTTTCATACCAAGCCTTTGAACCGATTGTTCATATGGCAGCTATATGATATAGTGGTTCGATCGGAATGAAATTTGGTCAACAGCTGGGGAAAGATAGCAAATGCTTATGGCGTGAGTTTGGTTGAAATCGCTCAATCGACACTCTTAATGTTCATACCAAGCGTTTTCAGCATTTTCAACCGATTGTTTCTATGGCAGCTATATGATATCGTGGTCCGATTTCGATGAAATTTGGTTTGCACATGAGATTTGGTACTAAATGCATATAGGCTTAATTTGGTTGAAATAGCTCAAAAAAAAATTTTTTTTTCAACCGATTGTTCCTATATGAGCTATATGATATAGTCATCCGATCCGGCCGATTTTAACAAATGATCTGCCTGCAGAGAGAATACACATCTGTACCAAGTTTCATCAAGATAGCTTTAAAACTGAGAGACTAGTTCGCATAGAAACTGACGGACAGACAGACGGACATGGCTATATCGACTCGCCTGTTGATGCTGATCAAGAATATATATACTTTATGGGGTCGGAGACGCCTCCTTCAATGCGTTACAAACTTCGTGACAGAATTAATATACCCTCTGCCAGGGTATAAAAACTAGGATTTTTTTTATAAAAACCATTCTGCGTTCCTTCTGTAAAATGGCCAAGAAAATTAATATTTGAAAGACATTCTTAAGTTGACTAAAATAAATCATTAAACATTAATACAGAACCGATTACTACCCTTTGAAAGCCCTTTAAGTACCTAAGTAATTAGCTTCACTTACGTAAATAACAGAATTTAAGAAAGATATTTGTATCAGATCCAGAGGAACATGTCTCACGTGTTTAGAGCAGCTCTTAAGAACATCTGAATTGCAATTGATAACATTTTTCGGGCCCGTTAATGGTATATAAATGGGTTGAAATGTGGAACCCAGTAGAGTTAGTTACTCATTGTGCTAAAAAGTGAGTTGTAGCAAAAACCCGTAATGAAATCAGTTCTTGTACTTTTGGCTCTGATCGGAGTCGGGGAAGCTTTAAACCTGACAAGCGCTTTAAGAGAGCAGTTCAGGAGCTTTAAGCTGGAAAACAGTAAAGATTATGGGGATCTGAAGGAGGAGGAACATCGCCTTCAAATCTACCTAGCCAACCGACAACTAATTGCCAGGCATAATCAGCGTTTTGCGGCCGGAAAGGAAACCTTTCAAATGGGAGTTAACAAATTTACCGATCTTTTACCACAAGAATTCAGAAACCTTATGCTCTCCAGCATAAATGCCGCCGATTTGAAACTGGATATTGATCAAAGTTATAGCCCCTCCGCAAATCTAACAAATTCTGGTAGTGTTGATTGGCGTACCAAGGGAGCAGTAGCACCTATAAAGTCACAAGGATCCTGCGGATCCTGCTGGGCTTTCTCTGCCACCGCAGCCCTAGAAAGTCATCACTTCATCAAAACCGGAAAGATGGTAACCCTGTCCGAGCAGAATCTGGTAGACTGCACCAGAGGTGCTCCCTACAACAACCGAGGCTGCCAAGGAGGCTGGCCCTCCAAGGCTTTGGCCTACGTCAAAAACAATGGCGGCATAAATACCGACCAATCTTATCCCTACGAGGGTAAAAACGCCAAATGTCGTTTCAACAAGAACAATATTGGGGCCAAGGTCGCTAAGGTGGTGGGAGTCCAAAGTGGAAGTGAATTGCAGCTTGCCAAGGCCGTCGCCGAGAAGGGGCCTGTTTCAGTGGCCATTGATGCAAACTCGTTGCAGCACTACCGAAGCGGAGTCTTCAAGCACGCCTGCAATGGACGTGTGAACCACGCTGTTGTTGTCGTCGGATACGGCACTGATACAACCGCAGGTGACTACTGGATTGTCAAGAACTCCTGGGGTAGGAATTGGGGCGAAAATGGTTACATTCGCATGGCTCGCAATAGGCGAAATCAATGCAGAATTGCCAGCTATGCAGTTTATCCGGTGGTGTAAAAAATCAAATAAATGAAATGTTACAAAACTTATTTTGGCTTTAAATTTCATCGGATTCGGACTGCCGTATCATTTAGCTTCCATAGGCACCAAAATTAAGCAACATGAATGACTGAAAGGGTATTCAATCTTCGGCGAGGCGAAAATATCCATTTTACTTGTTATATGTTTGTTGTATTGTTTTGGTGGCACAGCCCCGTCGACTACTATACTTAAAATCTAAGATTCCTGTAAGGTTTCTCGAGCATATACTTATTCTCCCAAGATGACGAGTATATACGAAAATTTCGTGTTTCGTAAAGAAATAGTGACTTGAAACAACCTCGTGATTTTAACAAACTCGGTTTATGAAAAATAAGAATCAAGAACTGCTCAAATGGGTTCCCGATTATGTAATTTAATATCGGTATGTAATACCTATTAAAATAGCTGAAAAAATCTGAAATAAAAAGCTTGGGCTTAAACATACACAATTCTCAACTATTCGGTCCTTAGTGCTTGTGTTAGTTAAATCAGCTAATGTCCATATCAATTTTAGTCTTCTTTGAATAAAAAACTAGTTGGAAAGGCTACAGTCGACTGAGCTGACTGGAAAAGACCCCGTACTCATTATACTCTCTGCATGAGAGAGTATATTGGGTTTTTGAAAAGTATGTTACAGCCAAAAGGTGGCGTGGCAGACCCCATAAAGTATGTATATTCTTGATCAGCATCACAAGTCGAGTCGATATAGCCATGTCCGTCTGCCTGTCTGTCTGTCCGTCTGCCTGTCTGTCTGTCCGTCTGTCTGTCTGTATGAACAAACAGATCTCAGCGATGGTAAGAGCTACAAGTTCGAATTTAGTCAGTATCGAATCGATATTAAGTCAGTCAATACAAGAATCTTTTTTTTTCATTCATTTTTCGTCATTCGCCCACAATGAGCAAAAAACTAGACACACCTCGTAAAAAATTTATTCAGGTTTCTAGAGATGGCATAAATGCATTGTCATCAAAAATTTTTGACTGCCACGCCCCCTTTTCCCACAAGAAATAAAATAATTTTCAAACTTCAATGCCGATTTTAAGACAGTATTGTAATTTGAAATCCGTTTGGAGACAAACTATATCAAACTATCCTGAAAGTTCCATATAAATCGGGCTATAAATGAATGAGCTATACGCATAACAAGTTTATAATTGAACGCAATGTCAAAACATGTGTGCAAGCAAGACAGAAACACACAAACATGTGAACGAACAATTACGCTGCTCGTGTAGCGGCAGCGCTGCCTGCGAATGCTGGCCGTGCCGTCTAATGGTATATACATACATATGAACATATGTATGTATGCATGTATGTATGCTTGTAATGTCATATGTATATGTATGTGAATACATACAAACATACATATGTATTCGTTTCAACGTTTTTTATTGGAAGTACTATCAATTGATATACTCGGATACTGATTTTACTAAAATAATCGGGAACAAAATTCAGAGAGTATTCTACGGTCGGGCTTGCTCGACTGTACTTTTCTTTCTTGTTTTAGAGTTGTAGACTATGCAAGCTATATGATATAGTTATGCTATCTGACCCAAATTTAGTAAAGATATATAAAGTCCGTTATTATACGTAATTGTAAATTTGGGTCTACCAACCAACTGTTTAAATTAAAGCCAAAATAAGTTTTGTAACATTTCATTTATTTGATTTTTTACACCACCGGATAAACTGCATAGCTGGCAATTTTGCATTGATTTCGCCTATTGCGAGCCATGCGAATGTAACCATTTTCGCCCCAATTCCTACCCCAGGAGTTCTTGACAATCCAGTAGTCACCTGCGGTTGTATCAGTGCCGTATCCGACGACAACAACAGCGTGGTTCACACGTCCATTGCAGGCGTGCTTGAAGACTCCGCTTCGGTAGTGCTGCAACGAGTTTGCATCAATGGCCACTGAAACAGGCCCCTTCTCGGCGACGGCCTTGGCAAGCTGCAATTCACTTCCACTTTGGACTCCCACCACCTTAGCGACCTTGGCCCCAATATTGTTCTTGTTGAAACGACATTTGGCGTTTTTACCCTCGTAGGGATAAGATTGGTCGGTATTTATGCCGCCATTGTTTTTGACGTAGGCCAAAGCCTTGGAGGGCCAGCCTCCTTGGCAGCCTCGGTTGTTGTAGGGAGCACCTCTGGTGCAGTCTACCAGATTCTGCTCGGACAGGGTTACCATCTTTCCGGTTTTGATGAAGTGATGACTTTCTAGGGCTGCGGTGGCAGAGAAAGCCCAGCAGGATCCGCAGGATCCTTGTGACTTTATAGGTGCTACTGCTCCCTTGGTACGCCAATCAACACTACCAGAATTTGTTAGATTTGCGGAGGGGCTATAACTTTGATCAATATCCAGTTTCAAATCGGCGGCATTTATGCTGGAGAGCATAAGGTTTCTGAATTCTTGTGGTAAAAGATCGGTAAATTTGTTAACTCCCATTTGAAAGGTTTCCTTTCCGGCCGCAAAACGCTGATTATGCCTGGCAATTAGTTGTCGGTTGGCTAGGTAGATTTGAAGGCGATGTTCCTCCTCCTTCAGATCCCCATAATCTTTACTGTTTTCCAGCTTAAAGCTCCTGAACTGCTCTCTTAAAGCGCTTGTCAGGTTTAAAGCTTCCCCGACTCCGATCAGAGCCAAAAGTACAAGAACTGATTTCATTACGGGTTTTTGCTACAACTCACTTTTTAGCACAATGAGTAACTAACTCTACTGGGTTCCACATTTCAACCCATTTATATACCATTAACGGGCCCGAAAAATGTTATCAATTGCAATTCAGATGTTCTTAAGAGCTGCTCTAAACACGTGAGACATGTTCCTCTGGATCTGATACAAATATCATTCTTAAATTCTGTTATTTACGTAAGTGAAGCTAATTACTTAGGTACTTAAAGGGCTTTCAAAGAGTAGTAATCGGTTCTGTATTAATGTTTAATGATTTATTTTAGTCAACTTGAGAATGTCTTTCAAATATTATTTATATTTCTTGGCCATTTTACAGAAGGAACGCACAATGGTTTTTATACAAAAATCCTACTTTTTTATATGTTCATTAAATTTGTTTACCCAAAAAGTCTTCATATTTTTTAGAAGAAACAAAAAAAAATACAGTCGAGCACGCCCGACCGTAGAATACTTTCTGCATTATATTCCCGATCATTTTAATAAAATCGGTATCCGAGAATATTAATGGATAGTACTTGCAGTAAAAGACGTTGAAACAAAAACATCTGTTTGTATGTATACACACACATACACACTTAACATTATATGTATGCACGCACATAAGTATGTGTGTATATGTTATACATACACAATTGGTTGGCACGGCCAGCATTCGCGGGCAGCGCTGTCGCTATAAAGCAGCGAAAACGTTCGCGCACATGTTTGTATTTTTCTATCTCGCTTGCACACATGCAGTGAAATGGCGTTAAATTATTAACTTTGTTACGTGTCTAGCTCTTTTGTTTATAGTCCGATTTATATGCAACTTTCAGGATAGTTTGATATATTTTGTCTTCAAACGAAAGTGAAATAACAATACTGTACGATAAGAACATATGCCTTAAAATCGGCATTGAAGTTTGAAAGTTATGTTATCTCTTGTGGGAAAAGGGGGCGTGGCAGTTAAAAATGTTTAATGACAATGCAATTTTGCCGTCTCAAGGAACCTACATACCAAAATTGGTGTTCCTACGTGCCACAGTTACTGAGATATTCGCCTAAAACATCAATTTTTTACGAGGTGTGTCTAGTTTTTTGCTCATTGTGGGCGAATGGGGCGTGGCATCGAAAAAAAAAAAGATTCTTGTATTGACTGACTTAATATCGAGTCGATTGTGACTAAATTCAAACTTGTAGCTGTTACCATCTCTTAAATCTGTTTGTTCATACGGACAGACAGACAGGCGGACATACAGACGGACATGGCTATATCGACTCGGCTTGTGATGCTGATCAAGAATATATATACTTTATGGGGTCTGCCACGCCTCCTTCTGCCTGTTACATACTTTTTTTTCACAAACCCAATATACTCTCTCTTGCAGAGAGTATAAAAACGGCATTGAAATTTTAAAATTGTTCTATTTCATGTAGGAAAGGGGTCGTGGCAGACCAAACAATTTTAATGAATTTGCATTTATGCTGTCTCTAGGAACCAGATAAACGGACAGACAGACGGAGATGGCTATATCGACTCGGCTTGTGATGCTGGTCTAGAATATATATACTTTATGTGGTCGGTCATGCCTCCTTCTACCTGTTACATACTTTTCACATCCCCAATATACTCTTGCAGAGAGTATAAGAAAACAAGTGGGGAAAGGCTGCAGTCAAACGAGCCGACTGTAAAAAGCCGGTACTCTTTCTAGTATGCACTTTCCATATAAATAAATAATTTTAGACACATTTGTCATATGGGAGCTATAAGCTATAGTTGTCTGATCCGGACCAAACTTGGTGAGGGTAATTATAATCGTGATGCAAACTAAATGTGTGAGTTTGGTTGAGATCGGTCACCTAACACTACTTGTCTTCATAGAACTTTCCCATTTTCGACCGATTTGTCCTATGGGAGCTATAGGCTATAGTTGTCCAATCCATATCAAACTTAGTGAGGATAGTTTTATAAGTACCATACACATAATGTGTGAATTTGTCTCGCTCTAGTCATTTTCAAGTTATTGTGATGTGAAAATGGATTTTTACAATTTGCGGGGGCGGAGGGGGGCGTGATTTGAAATAAACATGATCTGCCTGACATATATGTAGACGGACTTACATTCCATTGGCTCTGGCTATTATAGTCTTGAAGATCCAGGTGGTCATACAGACAGACGGACATCGCTATATCGGCTGTTGATGCTGATCAAGAATATATGTACTATATGGGTCGAAAAGCCTCCTTCTGACTGTAACGCACATTTCGCTTCTGACAAACGTAATAGCCCCTATATTTTTTTTTAGAGTACGGAATTGCTACAGCCAAGAGTGCCAACTATAAACAATACATAACTTGTCACTGATGTTTGACCGAATAGTCCTAGGGGAGATCACATAGCTCCCAATCGGGAGTATTCACTTGATCCGGACTAAATTTGCTAAAGATACAAAAAACAAGATATACACAATGCTAGTGTTTGGTTAACATAGCTTATCAATCACATGTTTTCATTTTCGACCGAGCTGTTAAGAGGACGAGGAGGCGAAAGGGGCGTGACAGAAGCATGTGTTCAAACAGAACCAGAAAGAATGCTATAGTCGCTTGACTACTTTAGGATATCAGTTACTCAATTTTAATATATCATTAAGAATGACGTTTAATAGTATTAAAGCCAATATTCTGGTGATTGGCGCTTATTCATATTGCGCGCATATTTTCGACCGATTGTTTCTATACCAGTTGTACGATATAAGTAGTAGTCCGATTTGTATGAAACTAGGTTAGCATGTTAACATTATTGGCGTGTGAGTTTGAATTAGAAAGCTTAGTCAATTTAGCGATACTCACTATTATCATCATTTGATTTGTGTTCGAGCTGTCGCTTTGCTTTTTAGACCTCGTACTCAAAAATAGTACAGGGGTCTAATAGGTTTGTCAGTAACGAAATGGGCGTAACAGATAGGACAAGGAGTCTTTTCCGACCCAACAATGGATATATTTATATTCTTGATCAGCATTAACAGTACGTCCATATGAATACGAAAATCTCAAGGACTGTAAGAGCTAAACACCAAGTTTGGAATGAAAGTCCGTGTACTTCGTAAGCAGATCAAGCTCATTTCAAATCGTTGACACGCGCCCTACCGTCCCCACAAATTGTAAAAACAAATTGTAACTTGGAAATTATTGGAGCTATCGTGAACATATTTACACGTTACGTGTGTGTCTATTATAACTATCTTTACCAAGTTTGATCCCGATCGGACAACTATATCCTACAGCTCCCATCGGTCGAAAATAAGAGATTTGCATGAAGCCATGTAGTATTAGTCAAGCGATCCTATAGCACCCATAGGACAAATCGGTCGAAAATTGCTTATTTTGATTGAAAAATGCGCACTAGAAAAAGTACAGGGTCTATTACAGTCGCTCGATCGACTGTAGCCATTCTTACTGGTTTCTTTGCTAAAAACTGCCACAACTGGTAAATTTAGTTAATTTTTTGTTTGATTTATCGTCTTATCTTTCGAATATAATTTATTCAGATATTTTTACCAATTAAGCTATTTTATGCCATTATATAATAATATAAAATAATTTATAACATAAATAAATAAGTGACCGGTGACTAAACATCTCTGGATATAAAGCTTGACTAGCTATTTTTAAATGCTAATTCCTATTGCGATAATTTTAGACATAAATACATCGACAAACCACTGCCACAGTCAATGCCCTCCATAGTGGAATCCACCTTTGAAGGTGGCTGTACAACTTTCCTGGATGGCCGTAAGGCAGAGTTCATTACATTTAAAAGCAAACATCATACAATATTTTAAAGATTTGAACAAAGAATCTTTAGCAAAAACTGAAAACTGAGTTCCAAAGTCGTGTGCACTCATATAATAAAAAATCAGGGCTTCTGTTTGCCTGCTGAGTGTAGTCCCTGTGTAGTCATCATTGGCCGATGTATGACTTGAATTATCATAATATTACGCACAGATGTTTAGTCACTGGTCACTTATTTATTTATATAAATTTATAATTTTTATGTCATTCTGATATAAGAATACAATGAAATGTAAATTTTATTGCCTAAAATAGCTTAAAAGGTAGAAATAGCCAAACATTTTAGTCTAACAAGCCCAGTTAGTGAACGATTTGGGTAATTTTTAGCAAAGACATAAGCAAAAGAATATGTTTAGCTGGGACACAAACCAAACGATAAACGCACGCTGTGTTTGTGAATGGGACTAAAACTCCTTCTTAAAAACAAAAGAATAGCAATAGTAAAAAATATAAAAAAAACAAACACAACAACAAAAAAACTACACTAGACCAATAAGAATTGACTGACGCTCCTGTTTATTTCATTGTAGTGATTCAAGAAAATAACCGCGGATATATTTATACTTATTGCCGATAACACAAACAAATATTAATAAAAACAACAAATAATGCTATATATAGGTTGTCGTCGACTTTAGGACACCCGTAACATGGCTTAACGCGGTACTTCACGCCCTGTATACATTCAGTTCAGATAGCTTAGCTAACAAACAAAACTTTCCATACTATTTTCGCCTGCTTAAACAGATCGTCCTAGCATGGGTGTGTCGAACTCGGTCTCTTTTAGCTCCTATAGTCTCTGAGATCCGATTGTACTTACAGACGGATTGACGGAAGGATTCTGATCAAAAATATATATACCTTATGGGGTCTGCCACGACTCTTTCTCACTGTTACATACATTCCAATGATTACAGTAGCTGAGTATACAATACGAGTAACGGGTATTATAATGGATGACTCAGCCAAACTGACCACAAAGCCAGGAGTACTAGTCATAATGAAGCCTTGTTGTTGATGTGGAACCCGCATTTGTTCTTGGGTATATAAGAAACAGCAAGTCTTAGTTTAAGTAGCAGAGTGAAGTTTGTACAAGTTCATCATGAATGCGGCTATTGGCATTTTATTTATCGTCCTGTCCGGTTATGTCCAGGCAAACATCTCCTACCAGGATGTATTGGAGGCTGAGTTCGAGTCGTTTAAGGTGGAGCACGAGAAGAGCTACGTGGACATGATTGAGGAACAACTGCGCAAGCAGATCTTTAAGGACAACAAGGAGCTAATCGACAAGCATAACCAACGCTATGCCGCCGGAGAGGAAACCTATGAAATGGGTGTAAATCAATTTACGGATTTGCTGCCTAAGGAATTCGAGAGTCTAATGCTTACCAAATTTAACGTGAGTCAAATGAATGAAAATATTGACCTGATGTATGTGCGCACCGATCCAAACCTGCCCCAATCCATTGACTGGCGTGCAAAGGGAGCAGTTACCAAGGTAAAGCAACAGGGGCGCTGCGGTTCGTGTTGGGCATTTGCCGCCGCCGGCGTACTCGAGAGTCAGCATTTCATCAAGACCAAGCAATTGATTCAACTATCGGAGCAGAATCTGGTTGATTGCTCCTCTAGGTACAACAATCATGGTTGCCATGGTGGCTGGCCAGCGTCCGCACTGCAATACATCAAGGATAACGGTGGCATCGACACGGATGACTCGTATCGTTATGAGGGACGTGATGGAATCTGCCGCTTCAAACGCAACAGTATCGGCGCCAAAGTCCGGTCAGTGGTCGAGGTACAAAGAAATGAACAAGCTTTGGCCACAGCTGTTGCCAATAAAGGTCCAATAGCGGTTGCCGTCGATGCATCACATTTTCAGCACTACCGCGGCGGAGTTTTTAGCTCTAACAATTGTAAAGGGCAAGTCAATCATGCCGTCATTGTCGTCGGATACGGTCACAATTACTGGCTCATCAAGAACTCATGGGGTCCTTGGGGAGAACAAGGATACATGCGCCTTGCCCGCAACCACAACAATATGTGCCACGTGGCCAGCTATGGGGTCTACCCAGAAGTCCCGTAAGTTACTACTTTAGCCACAAACTTAATGAGAATGAATAAAGAAAAGTTAAGTTAATCATCAATTGCATATTTGATGAATATTACAACTAATTTATAAGTTTTCTGAACTTTATTTAAAACTAAGATTGAACATATAAAATATTATATAGAAAACTAAGCTACTATATACAATCAGGCTTAAGTCATTCGAGGGCAAAGTAATATCGTATAGAGTTTGCATTTAAAATAGTCGTAATACACATTAATGGTTGAAATTAACATCTTAGTTTTGGAAAAATAAAACTATAGAAATATTAAAAAGTATAAGTACATGGTTACATTAAATATATAGTTAAATTACATTCATTTTAAAAATATTTCCAAATAACAAAAAATAATCTGGCCTAAATATAAAATAAAAAAATTGTATAAAAAAAATAAATCGTTGAAACTTTTTTACTTAAGGGGAATATTTGAATAAATAGGAATGAAATTGATTGGTTTGACAAATAATTATTCTTAAGTATAGCATTTAAAATATAGTAAGTAGTGTTGTGCCCGTTATTGGTCTATAATTATTTAAAAAATTCCTCTGCACTAACTACAATTATTACTAAGATATATTCACGCGCTGTTTGTTGTCAATTTGGACAGCTCTGTTGCATTTGCTTCAACGTTCTGCAGAATTTTGGACTCCACTAAAGGAGTCGTTACCTGCAAGTGCAGCTCAAAGTCAATAGCTGTAATAAAAAATAAATTTTATTAGAAAACACATTAAAAATTAGAAGAAAAAAAGGCTACATTCGAACGAACCGACTATAATTTACTCTGTGCGACTTCAGCGCAACTCAAGTGAACTTAACCCACTAACTATAAAGTTATTTCCAAAATGACAGAAATTGTTTAATGAAATTGTATATTGTTTTCAATTTCTATGCTATTTCATTAGCAACTTCGACTTAGTTATATCTTTTAAATAAATTATATAAACATATTTAATGTTAATTAAATGATTTGACCCGAGGGCGTTCGAAATCGCAAACAAGAAAGAATGCTAGTCGCCTCGCGACCGATTGTTCAGTTTTATTATATTATTAACAATGGGGTATCATAATAATAATAGTAAAATCGTTTAGGAAATGAACCCAAGTGAATATAATTAAGATGCCTTGGTAAACACAGAAAATTTTCATACAAATTCATTTTTAGAGCATTATTTGTCGTCCGATTTGGATAAAACTTTGTCAGTATGTTTATATATTCTGTTTGAGTTTGATTAATATAGCTTTGTCAACGCATAAGTTATTCATATTTATTCATATTTGGAGCGTATTTTAGACCGATCGTCCTTATGGGAGCTATACGATATAGTAGTCCGATTTCGATCAAACTTGATCAGTACATTCCTTGTCATGTACGGTATACGGTATACGATTACGGTATACCCTTTTACTCTACGAGTAACGGGTATAAAAGGCGGCCTCACCTCTAGATACATATAAAGCTTATTTAAGAGCAATGAATTTAAATAACTGAAACTTACTCAATTCTGAAATGGACCCCTTCGAGGAAAAATACCAGTCATCTTGCTAAGTACACCCGATTTGCTCTAATTTTGTGTGATATGACTAATTTCCTATCGATGAACCTATTTCGATCAAATTTACAATATCGTTTCATATTTTCCCTATATTTATAGAGAGAGTAGATTTATAAATGCATGCTGAAATTAGGTTGCTTATAAAGATTTTTCATATTGTATACCGAGATCCTTTCATTTGATGCGGATCAAAACTATTAACAACGGTGTCAAAGATGCTTTCTTCTGCCTGTTATACATTTATCTAGCCTATAATACCCTCCTACATAATATAAAAAGCTTTAAATCATATTTGTAAGTCTTACTGTGTTCAAGCATGCACTCCAAATCATTTGGGCTATCTATCGTAGGGAAATCAATGTTCGTGGACTCCTTGAGGATCACAGTGATATCCTTGTGCGCGCTCATTAAGAACAACGGGACATTTGCCTTGGCTAGTTCCTTGTGCAGCGATCCCATGCCACGTGCAGCGGTAAAATCAAAATCTGTTACGCAATTTAAGGATTAAATCATGTTGGAACATATGATTTCGCTACTCACCATGCACATGAGAGCAGTCCAGAACAACGGGAGCTGTACCGTGAGTGGAGAGAGCTTTGGAGATGCCAGAGCGTACCCATTCAATGGCCGGAAAGTAGAGTGAACTATGCTTGGGTCGTATAAGAATGTAGCTCATGCCATTTATGGTCTGAAGTTTTGACACACTCAGTACAGGGCGAGCAGCACGGTAAACAAGAAAAGCGACATCGGAACCAACTCCCAGCAGCAGACCGATCTCAACGCCAATGGCCAAGCTTAAGACAAAAGTAATGGCACCTGGTAACAATTCACGGCGACTGCAGCGCCAAAGTGGACGTAGAACTTCGAACTCAATCATAAATATCACAGCCGAGATGATGACAGCGCTGAGTGCTGCCTTTGGAATGTATTGAAAGTATGGAGCTAGCAAACCCAAGGCCAAGAGCACCAGGACACTGGTATAGCAACCACCAATCGGAGTGCGTACACCGCTAGCATGATTAACTGCACTGCGGGAGAAGGAACCGGTCACCGGCATTGAGCTGCAGAAGGCACCACAAATGTTGCTTAACGAAAGAGCCACCAGCTCCCGTGTTGGACTCAATCCGGCGCCACCAAAAGCTTTCGAAATGGCCACATTTCCGAGTACAGCAATGATGGGGAGTATCAGCATAGAAGGTCCCAGTTCCGACAGCTGTTGGTGGACACAAAAAACTTTAATTTGTGGAATCAAAGCGTATATGTATCAAATACGTGCCATTTGCTCAAAGTTCTGTGTGACGTGAGTGTGATTCTTGCCTAGAATTGTGGTCTCGAATTTGGGTAGCGCCAGACTGGGCAAACCGCTCTTCACTCTGCCCGTTAGTATAAAGGGGCAGCTATCCAGACTCTTGCACTGACTGTAAGCCAAAACGCTGGACGTTAGCACCACGAGAGCATTGCGTCCAGTGGACACAACCCAAATACTGCCACTAAGCAACTGTTTCGCACGCAGATTCCTCACACGGTTAACCGCATTTACAGTCTTGAGTTTCTACAAAATAAAATGGATTTCAGGTAATATATTTCCTGCAATTAATCGAAGTTTAAACTCACTCGCAACAGCAGAAGAACACTAATGGACACTAGACCAAGAGTGAGGTCACCACGACGCACTTGATGAAGATTTCCAAAGACGGAGCGCATGGTATTAATGAAATCAGATCCAGAACCGCCTTTTAGTCCGAGCAAACCCTTCAGCTGTGAGGTGCCAATAATAACAGCAGTGGCGGATGTAAAGCCCACGGTTACGGGCAACGATATGAGATCCACCAAAGCGGCTAGCTTCAGCACTGCCATGGCCAGCTCAACCACCCCAGAGATCAGGCACAACAGAATGCCATATGCCGGACCCGAGTCCAAACCGAATCCTGTGTGACGGCTTGTCATCAATGCCAGCAACGCTGTCGGCCCAATTGTCACCTGCCGGCAACTACCCAGCAAAGCGTAGACAATGCCACCCACAAACGATGAGTACAGTCCGTACTGTGGTTCCAACCCCGCTAGTGTAGCATAGGCCAATCCCTGGGGCAGCACTGTAAGGCCAACAGTTATGCCAGCTATCAGGTCTGCCACCGCATCTTGGGCCGTATAGCCATGAAACCACTTGAGCCCCGGCAGCACAACACTCAAGCTCTTTATAGGCATTGCGCGGTCTCTAAGATAAGAAAAGACTCCAGATCAATCAAACAGATAAGAAGCTGATAGAATTGACTTTGATTACAAATTGCAAATATTAGGAGGCACGTTTCCAAACGTATCAATATAGTAATAAATTCATACACACGTTTCTTGTTTTACTAAGCAATTTAAACAATTGGCTTATTGTTTATTTGTAATTTTGTTTTAATACCAAACGAAGTGAACTGAATTATTACCAAAACTTTTTGGGTTGACTTCAAGATAATAACCTTCTAGTTATAGTTATTTACACAAATGTCTTCGTAAAGTTACCAATTACTTATTTACTCACGCGACATAAACACGATAAACGAATTTTTTAAATCGAACGGAATTTGATCAAAATGTTTCGACTAAAATGTCACGCTTCCCATTCGGCTCGATCAGAACGCGTCAAGAGCTGAGCGAAGACTGATAGAATCAACTCAATGAAGACGAGGGACGATCGTTCGCGTGCCACTTATGCGATCATATCAATTAGTTTTAAAGAACAGAGTGATAGAAACGTGATCAAGTTGCGTGCATTCAATTACCAATATCACTTCTTAATGTCATATAAATTGCAGGAAAAGCTTGTTTTTGTTTAGCAGAAAAAATTGTGTTTTACAATGTGCGGGGCCGGTAGGGGGTGTGGCAAAAATTTAAAATAAACTTAACCTGCCTGATATACAGACGGACTTTCACTCTCATCGCTATATCGACTCGGCTGTTGATACTGATCAAGAATATATATACTTTATGGGGTCGGAAAAGCCTGTTACGCACATTTTGCTTCTGACAAACTTAATAGACCCCTCTTCTCTTTTTTAGAGTACGGGGTGTAAATATTATATACTCTTTCTTGTCTTAAAAGTTCGAATAAGTTGTTGACACAGAAGTAGGCCGACTGTAAGCAAACTTAGGAAAGTTTGAATTGGTTATAGTTACAAGTGTTACGTGATCAGTCAGTGATAAACAAAATTGCTTTATATCTAATGATTAAAAACCCATTGTAAATAACAGACAATTTATTTAAGATTCATGTAATGAATTCTAACTTCTTTACAGTTATGTAAAATTGTATCAAAAGTTATTTTTCTAAGTGCTGATAATTAATGACAAATAATGTGTGGACGAACATTTGCACAACACGAGTATACTCTCTCCCAAGGGTATATTGGGATCTGTTCAATCACTGAGGAAAACAATTGAGGCAAGTATTTATGTTAATTAGTTGCTTGGCATGTAACTCTATGGAATGTCCGCCTTTTTGGAGTTGAAGCTCTCACTATTTTATGTCAACGGCCAATTTATTGCTTGAAATTGGCAAGATAAGAGAAAACTAGTTTTTGTTAGCAATAAGTGAACAAATACCAACAATAAATCAATGTGAAACAATTTGATTTATTTGAATTGTGTGTACAGTTTGTGTACAAGTAAACAAGTGAAAACACACACAAATGACCACCAAAAGAAGCTCCCAACAGAATGAAGGTTTTTGTATGCCTAAAATAGGTCAAAAATCCAAAATAAATCACAGTTTCAATGCTGACGCTGGCAAAGAACGTTGCTGCAACAATAATTTCAAACACTTTCGCGATTGACCGGTGTATGAAATAATTTGAGAATTGTATATTTCACCTTTATTTTATTTGTAAACAAATCCTAATGGTATACAAACTGCCGGCAAAAGGCCAAACACCGATTTCGGAATTCCCGTTTCTTTCCCAGTACGCTGCGAAAACTTTTGTTACACTTTTAAAGGTACCGTAGAATATTAATGAGTATTGTTTCTTGTAGTGTTGTCAGCACATTAGAATGAAAATTTGGACTGTCACAAAAGATATTTAAATAATTGGAATAAAACAACACATTATTACAGAAAATTCTTCGGATTTGCTTACCACGCTCACGTACTTCGACAGCTGAAAGTTAAGCGTTGCCAGCTCGACCACTAACAGCAGCGCCATCTAGCTGACATGAATTCCCTGTTAATCATTAAAACAAAGTATGTTTACAACAAATTGAATAATATTAAAAAAATAAACTTAGTAAGTCATTGATTATGCACATATTTTTGTTTGCTTATTTTAATACACAGTCATTAAAACACATAAAACAAAATTCCAAAAGAGCGCCACATCTTGTTGTGCAGCCCTGGTTTTGTCAATCGTTTTCGCGTTGTGCAACACTTACAAACATTGAGCCGTTGTTAACACTATCACAGATTCATGTCTTTCATTATGGCAATTTAATATAAACAACATAAACGCCAACTAATTTATTTAACGCCATAGGCACAGCTCAAACACCGGTCATCATTGTTATATCGCCGTTATCAAACCACGAAAGTATTAGCGCTTTCTGAAGCGGAAATCTGAAAACTCCAAAGTGAAACTAAATCGGCAGTAGCAGCCAAATACAGAATTTTTTCTAACAACAAGCATAATATGAAATGGGTAAGTTTTTCAAACACTGTACTGCAACATGCAATTCACGTTTTACATCGTTCCCCCGCCAACAATTGTGAAAAGAGCTTCCTTTTCATCTGACGGCCTTCGATTTTCATTAAAGCTGCTCACATTGCATATGCGCGCATGTGTGCAAAAGCCTCACACATGCATTGCCCTCATAACAAATGAATGTGTGTGCACATCCAAATGTGCGTTAGTGTGTGTGTGAAAAGAGCGGTTGCAGTTTTTAACATAACTTTGTTGTTATATTTAAAGCGCGGCAAATATTGATGCCGTGTAAACTGTGACCTAATTTATTTTGTTTCCTATGTTAATTCTCTAGTGGCTTTTCCCGCTTAGCCTCCAACCACACACCTTTTATTCAAGGACCTTTTTTATATGCACCCAAGACCTACCTTATTAGTGTAATGACACTGGTTATTTTATTCCTCTGATTTTTATCTATGATTATTACAAAACTTAATTATTTATTTACATAAATAATTTTCCCGCGCTCTCTAGAAAACATATTTACTGTTAGCTCCCAACCCCTGGATTTTGATTATTTTTTGTGCTTCGTATACTAAATAATAGTTTAAATGATTGTTGGATATTTATGTGTATTTTCCAAGCCTTGAAGTCAACGTTACTCAACGTTCTCTTACAGGCAATGCTGTGATTTCCCTGAGCAGTTCAGAGTGTTAAAAAAAGAAAATAATAGAAATCATAACAAAATATAAAAATAACTTGTACATAGCTTAAGGTTAGCTTTGGTGAGAAGGTGGCTGAAGCAGCAGCTCTGCAGCGGCAGCAACAGGCAACGACCGGCGACGATGTAAGTATCGCCCGATAACTCCAATCACAAAGTAATCCAATCCTTATAAAAAATCAATCCAAAAAACTATGAATTTCCATTTTGTTTTAAAATGCATCTTTTATTTGTCTGTTTTTTGTTACCTCTGTAAGTTTATGTAATGGCAGCAAACAAAATTGAAGCACCTTTTTAAGCAGAATTGGCAAAGCATTTAGAACAACTCTTCCCACTCCTCAAAAACAATGACTAAATTTTTATGATTATAGCTAGATATTCTTAACCAAATTGGCCTGGCTACTTCGTATTTCTTTATGTTGCTAATCTCCAATGTACAAGTTTTTATATTCACATAAAAGACACACTCGAATGGAGCTCCGATAAAAAAAGGTTAATTACATAAAAAACTCAATATATAATAAAAACTTGATTAAAGCTCAACAAAGCTCATATCATTCTGGGCTCCAAGAGACCAACACACACACACACACACACATCTATTAATTTTGTTACATATTTTTGTATGGTTTCAATTCGACATTTATTAATTTGGCGGTACCCACTTCACCCTCCGTTCACAGACAATGCCCTCGGCCATCAGTGGCGGTGCGCATGGGCAGGTGCACATACCCAGCAATGAGGAATGTGGCATTCGGGATGTGTGGAAGCATAATCTGGAGGAGGAATTTCGCACCATACGAAAGATAGTGCAAAAGTATAACTTTGTTGCCATGGACACAGAATTTCCGGGCGTTGTGGCGCGACCCGTTGGTGAATTTCGTTCAACTGCCGATTATCACTATCAATTGCTGCGCTGCAATGTGGACTTGCTAAGGATCATTCAATTGGGTCTCACATTTATGGATGATGAGGGCAAAACGCCGCCGGGATACTCCACATGGCAATTTAATTTCAAATTCAATTTGAGGTGAGAACCCAAGTCACTTGTTTCCCATATTATAATATTTGTCCCATTGTTGTGACTTACAGCGAGGACATGTATGCGCAGGATTCCATAGACTTGCTACAAAATTCTGGCATACAGTTTAAGAAGCACGAAGAGGACGGCATTGATCCCATTGAGTTTGCCGAACTGCTCATGAGCTCAGGCATCGTGTTGATGGACAATATTAAATGGTTATGCTTTCACTCTGGCTATGATTTTGGATATCTATTGAAGCTGCTCACCGATCAGAATCTGCCCGCCGATGAGAGTGACTTTTTTGAACTGTTGCACATATATTTTCCGAATATCTTTGATATCAAATATCTAATGAAGTCGTGCAAAAATCTTAAGGGCGGCCTCCAGGAAGTCGCCGATCAGCTGGAACTGCGACGTGTAGGACCACAGCATCAGGCCGGCTCCGATGCACTTCTCACGGGCATGGCGTTCTTCAAAATGCGTGAGGTACAACACACATTTGGTTTACACATTCACATTGAAGAGCCAATAGAGTTCTTTAACTATGTGCTTGAGCACGGCATGCATCTAAAGTCGGTTGTCACTGTCTGCTTGCGTAGCAATCCCGTTGTCACCAGTGCCAGTTCGAGGGGCTGTGATGACAGCGACAACAGCAACAGCAGCAGCAGTAGCAGCAGCAATCCCAGCACAGCAACAACAACAGCAAACAACAACACTAATAAATTGGAACAAACCATTTTATGTTCCCAACCTTTAGGGCTTACCATAACAGTCTACGCTCATCCCGTTGTCCAAATCACAACAACGACAACAACAACTACAACTACAACAACACAAAACACTTTTAATCTCTTACATCACTCGAAGCTTAATTAACAATGATTGCAACAATGTTGTTGTTGTTGTCGATGTTGCTGTGCTATATATGTTTGCCACATTTAAATCGCTTTCATTAACTTGCACATTTACTTATCACTCTCTTAATTAATTCATTTTTATTGTTTAATGTATATATGTATATATATATTTATATACTCCCATATCATTCTGTACATACAGCATTTGCAAATGAATTGATGTACTTATTAAATTGAATTACCAAATTAGTTTTTAGACGCCACTAACTTGGCTAATTTCACCCCATCCCCTCATACACCTTTTGCTATTCATGATGTTGGAAAATCATTAATACACAAAAACACATGGAAAACTGGGTTTTCAGTTCTTTATTTAGTTGAAGTTGCCTTAATCATGTTAAAACATGTCTTTTGTTAATTTAAAAAGTACAAAAAAAGAAAAACAAAAATTAGCTTAAAAAAGTGAATTTGAATAGAAAATTAAATGAATTGAAGTTCAATTTTCTTTTTCATTATTATTTTTGGATTTTGGGTCTTTAACTTATAATCAATTTATGCTTGTAACTCAATGCTTAATTTAAACTATTTTTGCGTTATCAAAAACAAATAATAAGTAGTAAAAACAATTCTTTTCATTAATATTTTTATTAAAAGTATTATCCAATCTTTGGTTATATTTTATAACCAATAAAACAGTGAATAGTTTTTTTTTAGATGTTTATGTAAATAAATAATATTTATTTTGTTTGTAAAGTTTTTTAGTTTTAAGCTGATCGTTGCTTAGTTCTCACAATTTTTTATTTAGCCAACTAACACATTTTTATCTAATGCCTAAGCGTATTTTTATTTTTGTAATTTTAAGCGATATGGAAATATTCTTCCGTGCAGTTTCCATTGCATCGTGAATGTTGAGTATAGCAAGTGTTTAACCCGTTAACTCAATATTAAAGAAATCCAAACAAAAAATATTACTACCGAATCAAAAGACAAACACAAAAAAAAAAAGATTGGTACATGGTATGTAATTTATAATTTATTTTAACAAAACTAACTAAGAAAATCTTACACAAAACACACCCACACACACATACACACTGAATGACTATTGTTTGTTGTAGCTGTCGATGTTGTTGTTGTTGTTGTTGATGTTGTTGTTGTTGTTGTTGTTGTTGTTGGAACTAAAACTCATGTTCATTCAAGCCGCTTACACCGCATGCTTACTCACCCACTCACCTTACTCAATCACTTAATTTGTGTAGAAAAAAAAAAACAAGCAAACCTTCCAGCTGCTGCTTTGCCAACATAATATTTTAAACTATAAAATTAAATTAAATAAATATTTCTGAACTGCTTTACAGATGTTCTTCGAGGATAATATTGATCATGCCAAGTACTCTGGCCATTTATATGGTCTGGGCACCTCGTTCATTGTGAATGGAACCAACTTCCATGAGAGTAACGGTGAGGCGAACACTGCCTCATGATTCATCCTGATGAAGAACGCCGTTGTGCATGACAAGAAATTCGAACAAGTTGCTGGGGCGGCTTCGGCTGCTTCTGTTTCAGCCCACGATATGAACAGGCAATTCTCTGCACCAACAACAACAACAAGCAACACAACATAAACATACTTCCCCACTTACGCAATCGCAATACACAATTTATTAAAAAAAAAAAATAACAAGAAAACAAAAGAAACTGAAATTTTCTACGCTTTTGAAGAGAATTTCTACACCCGGTAGGTGTTTTACAATAAATTAAAAAATCCACACTTAGAAAAAAAAAAAAACAAATAAAAAATGTCAAACTAAGCGAAACAGAAAAATACCACAGGTAAAAATCACTTCAAGATCTTTGTCTTAAATGTGCTAGGAAACAAATTATGGAAAATAAGCTAATATGTATAAGCCAATGTGTATTTGTATAAAAAAAAAAAAAACACAAACCAATATATTTAAACTTTTTAAATTAGAAAATTTGATTTTTTATTTACACATACAATCCTTAAAATTCGTAACAGAATAGGGGTTTTTTTTTAAATGTTATCGAACAACAGCTGGATGTTTTCGCCACTATCGATATACCGGCATCGATTGTGAAGCACTAGTAATATCGGATGTTCTTTACTCATCGCTAGCATTGGTTTTTGTTGCATTACAAAAAAAGGCAGAACGGAGGACCCGTAAAATCTAAGAAAATACGCGAAATTCTGGATTTAATTCGATGAATTTTAACAATTCAAGTGCTTTTTGTGTTATACGTTGCATTTGTTTTGAGTTTACAATAATTGCATGCGATCGGAATCCAGTGAAAGTGAAACTGCATGCATTTCCAGATCCATGTCCGCGGCAGCCGCACCAACAACAAAAGCGAAGAGAAAGAAAAGTGAAATCTGAGCAAATAGAATAACGCACGCTAGTCAACAAATCCAAATGGAAAATTTAAAAATCAGTGAAAAGCTATTCGAAGATGTGATCTATTTTGTACTCGGCAGCTTGGATGATGAGGTAAATGAAAGTCATCTCCTTCAGTATGGACACAAGGGGCTGTACGTGCCCGAGTTGGCTTCAGTGTTTGCATTGTGCGTTAGGTGCATGTGTGTGCGCGTGCCTGTGTGCGCGCGTGTACCCTCTATTGTGTATTCGAATGAGTGTGTTGTGTGAAGCTGTACTGGCAACAGAGCGGCATAAACTTAATGCATTTAATGTGACTGCAAAATAAAAGGTGTCGTCGATGGGCTTCTAAACATTTTATAAACACTAAATTGATTAGCTGTATTTGTATTAAGCAGCACAGGGTGTTACGTGTCGCATAAATAATAGAAAAAAGCGCGCCATAAATGTTGCCGGCAAATTTGACATGTGTTTGCATGTATGGGGTTGTGTGTGTGTGTGTGTGTGTGTGTGTGTGTGTGTGAGTGGAGCACGTAGAGATGGACAATATATATTATAATTGTAACAAATAAATCGATTCGCATATTGCCTTTCCTTCTCTAACACACTTAAATGAATTCATATATAAAATTGTGATTGTACATCTCCGGTGTTCTAATTGTGGGTGAATGTGAGTGTTTTCAATCAACAGATTCATTTGGTTTTGTTTACAGGCCGAAAGATTGCTTAAAAACGGCGGTGCGCAATCAAAGCTTTATCTGTCAGATCAAATAACGCATTTGATATGTGCCAGCAACTTCTCGGAGGAGGAGCTGTCCATGAATTTGGATCTCTACAATGTGATACCCGTCAGCGAACAATGGATCTCGCACAGCGCCAAACTTGGTCGCATGGCCTCCACGCGAGCCTTTCATCCCAGCATGCAGCGTTTCTGGCGCGGCATTCGGGTTGCCATCACCAATGTGGTGGCCAGTGATCGTAGACGCCTCTATGCCATGTTAACCTTCCATGGAGCCATTGTAACCCATAGTTTTGGAGCAACAAATACGCATTTGGTATGCGGTGCCGCCACCGGCGGCATCTACAATAAAGCGCTGGCGCTTCCCAAGAATGCTATCAACATTGTTACGCCGGATTGGGTGACCGATTGTTTAAAATGCAAGGGATCGTTGCCATGTGAACCGTATCATCCCAGATTACTTAAGCCCATCGAGAAACAGAGGGCACAGAAACAACAGCAACAAAGTCTGCAGCAACAACAGCATCAACAGCAGCAGCTACAGCAACAAATGGTACAACAGCAGCAGCAACAACAGATAGTACAGCAGTTGCCAAACCAGCAACAGCAGCAACAACAACAACAGGCACAAGGTCCTGGTCAACTAACAGATATTTTGGGTTTTGGTGACGACAGCGCTGCAAAGAGTATTGCCAGCATCAAATCTCACCTGCAGGCATCGGCAGAGCGAGCGGCTGCTGAACAGCAACAACAACAGATGCAACAGTTGCAGCAACCGGCACAGCAACAAGTTGTGTTTGTGCGGCCGCGTAATATGCAACAGCAACAACAATTACAACAACAACAGAATATGCAACATGGTGCTCCACAGGCACCACCACCGCCTCCATCACCACAGCAGCAACAACAGCAAATCATTATACAACAGCAAAAAATTATACCAGCCAATCTACAACAGCAGCAGCAGCAACAACAACAAATAAAAAATATTTTGCAGCAACAGAGGCAAATGAAAAATAACCAACAACAGCAGCAACAAATTCAACTTATGCAACAGGATCAGCAGCAACAACAGCAGCAGCAATTACTTATGCAACAGCAACAACAGCAGCCGCGTCTGCCAACAACACCAACAATTGCACAGCCTCCAATGCCAAGTGGAAGGCAAACACCGCGTACGCCTCAGCCAGCCACAACTCCACAACCTATCCAATCACCGCAGCAGCAACAGGTGCCACAGCAACAGCAGCAAGTGGCGCAGCAACAGCAACAAGTGAACCAGCAGCAACAACAACAGGTGCCCGTTTCACCGCAAATGTTGCATCAACACATTATGCGGCAGCAACACATGCTGCAGCAGCAACAAATGCAATTGCAACAGCATATACAAAATGGCCAAAGTCTTACCCCACAACAACAGACACTTCAGCGTCAGATACAGCAACAACAACAGCAGTTGCTGCAGCAACAACAGCAGTTACAACTACAGATGCAGCAAATGCAACAACAGCAGCAACAACAACAGCAGCAGCAACAACAACCGCAGCAACAACCACAACAGCAATCACCACGCCTCGTGCAAAATCGTTCGCCTGTAATGCCTCCTGGCACACCATCTCCATCGCTTCAACAACAACATGGCAGCAGCAATATGTTACCACCGCAGTCACCGAGACAACTGCAATCGCCAGCGCCACAAATGACTCCACCACCTCCACCGTCACCTCAGAGCGCACAACATTTGCGTCAGCAACAGCAGCAGCAGTTACAACAGAGTCGCCAACAGCAGCAGCAACAACACATGATGGGTTCACCACAACAACAGCCGCCGTCGACAGCTATGATGTCACCACAACAACAACCATTCCAGCAGCCTGTGCATCAGCAACAACGCATGCAGTTGCAACAACAGCAGCAACAACTGGCCCAACAACAGCAGCAACAACAAAGTCCTCAACATATTTCAGCACCTCAATCGCCGCAAATATCCCAAACACCTCCAATGGCAAACAAACTACAGCAACAACAACCAGCACAGCATCAGCAACAAGCACAACAGCAACAATCCTTTGTACAGCCCATTGATCCGACAGATCCTGTGCAAGTAGCACAGGTTCTCAGTCGTTCCACACTGAGCAGCAATCAGGACTCATTGATAATGCGTCAGCAACAGTTGAAGCAACAACAATTGCAACAACAACAACAGCAGCAGCAACAACAACAGATGCCACCGCAGCAGCATACGCCGTCACCGCGACAGTCTCCCTTGCATCAGCAGCAGCAGCAACCTACAACGCCTACACAACAACTACAACCGGACAGGGTGAGCCCACAATACTTTAATATTTATGTCAGTTTCATTACTAATTTTTAATGTTAAAGCAGACCCTACAGCAACAACAGCAAACACTTCAACAGCCTCAGCAGCAACAACAGCAGCAGCAATCTGCAACACTACAGCAGCAATTAGTGCCTGGACAGCAGCAGCAACAGGTGCAACCCCAGCAGCAGGTCATAACACAGCGTCACGTCATAAACACGTCCACGGCACAGGGACAACAGATAATTCAAAGCCACATGATGAGCATACAACAGCAAAAGCAGCAGCAGATGATGCAGTTGCAGCAACAGCAAATTTTACCGCAACAGCAGCAGCAACAACAGCAGCAGCAACAACAGCAGCAGCAACAACAGCAGCAGCAACAACAGCAGCAGCAACAACAGCAGCAGCAACAACAACAGCAGCAACTACCACAGCAACAACAAATGGCTCCGCAGCAACATCCACAACAGCAACAAGTACAATTTACACAACAACAAAATATTGCACTTGGAACAGGAGGACAGGTGCGCATTATTCAACAGACTATACAACCGCCACAGCAGCAGCTGATGGGACAACAGTTTGCACATCAACAACAGCAGCAGCAACAACTACCACAGCAGCAGCAACAACTACCACAGCAGCAGCAACAACTACCACAGCAGCAGCAACAACTACCACAGCATCAGCAGCAACAAGTGTTAGCTCAACAACCGCAACAACATGTATGTTTAAAATTAAATTGTCTAACAATTGATTTATTAAATATTTTCTCAATTTATATTAGTCATTACAGCCACAACAACAGCAGCAGCAACCACAACAACAGCAACAGCCGGCAATGCAAACCAAAAAGTTTATCATAAGTCAACAGCAATTCAATCAACTCAGTGTGCAGCAGCAGCAACAGATTCTTGCACAAAATCAGCAAAATCAGAATGTTTTTATTGTGAACTCGACAAATATCTCACAGCAGCAGCAACAACAGCAGCAGCAGCAGTTGGTGCAACAGCGTCAAATGCTGCAACAACAGCATCAACAGCAATTACCTCCAAATCAGATGATGATACAACAGCAACAACAATCGCCACAACAGCAGTCGCAACAACAACAGGCTCCGCCGCAAATGCAACAACAACTGCTTACCCAGCAGCAGCAACAACAACGATTGCAGTTGCAACAACAACAACCCCCTCAGCAACAGCAAATTGTGATAAATCAGCAAGTCATTAGTGACCCACAGCGTTTGCAATATTTCCAGCAACAGCAACTTCTGCAGCAGAAACAACAACAGCAGCAGCAACTTGTTGGACCGCCACAGCAGCAACAAATTCTTATTCAACAACAGACAGTACCACAGCAGCAGCAACAACAACAACAGCCATCACAACAAATCATGCAACAAGTGTTAATAAAGCAACAGCATCTGACACAGCGCACACCACCACCGCAATCTCCGCAACAGCAACAACAACAACTAATGCTTCAACAGCAATCCCCGCAACATCACACTCAGCTGCAGCAACAGCCGCATTGGTCACCACAGAGTCCAGTGACAAATCAACTGCCGCCCACAACGCCTGGCACGCCCACCACTAGCATGGGAATGCAGTCGCCGCTCCCAGGGACGCCAACAACTCCTCAGCAGCAACAGCAGGCTCCACAATTTGCACCAATTCGAGGACTGCGGCCACAAACACCATGGCCAGCTCAACAACAACCGCCGCCGTCTCAGCCGCAACAGCAGCTTGTGTTGCCACCGCCACAGCAACAACAGCAACAGCGACAACTCATTCATCTTGATGAGAAGACGCATGCACACTTTATGTCACTGGATGCACACAAACGTGCCGAGTACATCACCAAGCTAAATCAAAGCAAGCCACGTGTAATGCTACGCCAACAGGTGGCCTATCAGCCGCGTCCTGGTGCACCGGGCAGTGTGGTTGCTACCCGAGCACCTGGACCTGTGACTGTACCCGGTCCCGGAACTTCACACATCATTGTGCAGAGTCAAATGCCGGCTGGACTGACGCAGCAGGAGCAGATGGTCTGGTTGCAGCAGCAGGGCACTCGGCAGGTGGTTGTTCGTGCTGGTGGTGCACCTGGTCTAAGTCCGATAACCCAACAGCAGCAACAGCCTGGGGTGGCGCCACAACAGCTACCTCAGCAGCAACAACAACAACAACCGTTCAATCCTAATGATCCCAACCAGCAAATGTTGTTACAACGCCAGCAATTGCGCGTACAACAAATTCCTATGCAACAGACGGTGTCGTCGCAGCTGGGCAAGCAAACTGTCAAACTGATTTCAGGACCAAATGGCCAACTAATTGAGCAACAGACCATTGTGCAACAATCTCAACAACAACAGCAAATACCGCCCACACCAGGCACGCCAACGACGCCGGGCACAGCTGTTGTTGTGGGTGGCCCAAACGGTGGAAACATTATGACACAAACATTGGTCATGTCTGCAGGTAAGTAATCTATATATTTATCAAAAAAGTAATTCATTTAGTTCTTGCTTCCACAGTTCCAGATGGCCAGCAACAGCAGCAGCAGACGCCGCAGCAAATGAATTTGAAAACCAAAACCGCTTTAGCCAACATGCTCAGCAATCGTCTGGGTAACAATGGAGCACAAGCTACGCCACAGCAACAGCAGCAACTAATTGCCATGGGCGAGGCTCAACAGCAGCAGCAACAACAACAGCAGCAAATTGTGCAGCAAGTGGTTGTTACTGGCGCTACACCGCAGCAACAACAACAATTGCTGCTTCAACAACAACAGCAGCAACAACAACAACAATTAGTTGTAGGACAGCAACAACAAGGGCCTACCGCACCGCAGCAGCATGTGGAACCCCCGTCTGCCGCCGGCGCTTTACGCATGATGGGCCAGCAGCATAATGCAGCTGTGGGCGTGGCTGGACCACCTCGGACACAGCAAGAGCTTATATTACTTCAACAACAGCAGCAACAACAACAGCAGCAGCAGCAACAACAGCAGCAAATATTGCAATCACAGCAAATGCGCCGCGTTGTCGGCGTACCACAGCAACAGATACCACAACAACATCTAGTACAACAGCAAATTGTGGTTGCACCACCACCCAATGTGCAGCAGCAACAGATGTCAGTGGGAATGCCGGTTCAGGTTGCTGGTCCGCCACACGCCTACATGCAAGCACGTCCCGGCCAGCCTCCCATACCGATACCACCACGCCCCCAATTCTATGGTCACAACCCAAACTTGAAGCTGCCAGCGGATCTGTTCCTCGTTGGCTGCACCTTCTTCATTGTAGAATACGATGAGACGGACAGTGATGAGCTACCCATTTGGTTGGACACAATACGTCAATTTGGAGGCGACATTGAGCGCGTATATTGTCCACGCGTGACGCACGTCATCTGTCGCACCCAGCGACATGGCATGGTGATGCAGGCGTTGCGTGATGCTAAGCGCTGTGTGACCGCCTATTGGCTAAGTGATATCTGCCTGAAGCGTCAGTTGATGCCACCGTGGCAACCACTGCATCTGCCCTTTCCCAGCCAGTTTGGCTATCGGAAGCCATTGGAACGGTACATCATCACCTCGGAGGGCTTTGAGGGCGAGGAAGTGGTGCGGTTGCAGCAAATGGCAGAGGAATGTGGTGCAATTTACACTTCCTATCTGTCCAAGGTGAATACATTAGTTATCTGCAAACAACTGGAGGGCAACAAATTCAATGCCGCCAAGGAGTGGAATATACCCATGGTGAATGCTCTCTGGCTGAGCGATGTCTGCATTGGCAATCTCAGCGGACTCAACCAATATGATAATCCCAAATATCAGCAGTACAATCTGGTGGCACCATTCCGCATCGAATGCAACCTGGTGGCACATCTCTTGAGTAAGTCTTGAAACCAGAGTTATTAATTGAAACACTTGAGCTGAATCTAATCTAATTCATTCATTTAGCTGCTTGGAAGGCACCCATCAATCTCACACAGGAGGCGCATGAGAGAGTCAAGCGTCACCTCAGCGATCCCTATGCCAACGAACAGAAGCTCAAGCGTCAGAAATTGAGCGCTTATCAGGAGCAGCTGCCAGAGCAAATAGTGTGCATTGAGTATCCGCAGACAACAAAGCCGCCAAAGGTTATCTTCTCCCAAGTGGCTGATGCGGAGTCCCTTAAAAAGGCAGTGCTGTAAGTAATCCAAAAGTATACCAAGACCTTTAAGATATGATAACTCTATTTTTTCCTTGACAGTCTCTTAGGTGGCATTGTTGTGGACAGTCCGGTGGACGCAACGCATTTGGTGATGACACGCGAAAGTCGAACTTGCAAATTAATTCAGGCCTGTTGCCATGTCGACTATGTGCTCAAGTCCAGCTGGCTGGTGGATAGCGCCAAGGCTGGCAAATTTGTGCCTCCGGATGAGTATCGCATCCAGCATATACCGGTTGATGAGAATCTCCACTTCGATCTGGACACTGTGCTCTGTGCGCCTACGCGATCCACATTGTTTGCGGGCAAGTGTTTCTATGTTACGCCGGATGTATTTCCAGCTCGTGAGGAAATCATACGCATGATTGAATCCTCCGGCGGTAAGGTGGAGCTAAAGCGACGCAGCGGTGTGGCCGTTGCTGAGGCACATGTCCAAGCCCCCGATTCCTACATCATTGTCACTTGTCCCACGGATATGCATTTATGTGCGGATCTCACCCGGCATGGCAATCCCAAGTGTCACATTGTCTCCACGGAGTTTGTGATGAGCTCCATATTGCGACAGCAGCTGGAAATCGAACCCAATTTAATACCATACTTGTACAACAACAACATTTCCAATAGCAACAGCCACAACAACAACAGCAATAGCAACAACATCCACAAATCCTAGCAAAAAGTCTCATCAATTCTGTGCTTGAGCTTGAATCTGTATAAAAAGTTTATATAGTTGTTATGGATGAAGATCTAGTCCAAAGTCACCAAAAGGACACAAGATTACTTAAATCGTTATCAAATCAATTGATAAAATTGACAGCCAGAAATAGTTAAATCGACCAATCAAGAACTTTAATATGTAAGCACACATTATATTTCATATGTATAAATATATGCAAGTTATATTTTTATAAGTCTATTAATCCCTAAGTCTAAAACTATATATAGATATAAACTATATATATCTAGAGTATACGAAACTTTTCACAGAAATTTCTATTTCAATATGCTGGCTATTAGAGATTTAAGCATTTTTCATCTGCCAATTTAGTCAATTTTCCAGTTCTCCCATCCGTACTTCCCCTTTTCCGGGTTCCTGCTTAACGAATGTGTTAGTTAGGGGTTTATCATACGTATAAGAATAAAGTTAATGTTATCAATAAAAGTCTTACCTTGTTTTTATACCCGTTACTCTACTAATTGTCAATGGAGAGCGAGAGCTACATTAGTTGATGTCTCTGAGGACCGAGAGACAAGCGAGACAATGATATGAAGGCATAAGTGACTTCGGGTACATATCCTGTGGACTTACAAAGGAAAGGGCATTATCCGAAAAGGACTCTATTATGGGGTGTCTGCCTTGTAGAGCCATGTAGCAGGATATTACACGCGCCAAATAATCTCTCCAAACACTTTTTGTGTACGGGTAGAATACTCAATGAAAGCCGTTTTCAGGAAATACCCGCACGTCTACATTGATATCTACGATCGTGACTCTATTCAGGTAAATACACTGCGGTTCGCTGATTGAAGGGATCTCTACAAATCTATGCAAGTCAATACCCTGGGACTCGTGGCTGTGGGGGGTCTTTTACAGTCGGCTCGGTCGACTGTAGCCTTTCATACTTGTTTTTAGACCCCGAACTCTAAAAAAGTATAGGGGTCTATTTGGTTTGTCTGAAGCGAAATGTGCGTAACAGGCAGAAGGAGGCTTTTCCGACCCCATAAAGGATATATATTCTTGATCAGCATCAACAGCCGAAACGATATAGCAATGTCCGTCAGTCCGTCCGTCTATATGAGCACCTGAATCTTTTAGACTACAACAGCTAGAGCCACCAAGTTTGGAATGAAAGTACGTCTATATGTTAGGCAGATCCCTACCGCTCCCGCAAATGATTATAGGTATCCTCACCAACTTCATTTCGGACCAGACAATAATATCCTATAGCCCCCATAGGGCTTCATAAGAAAGCAAATGTCTGTAGATCCACTTGAAAGTTTCTTTCTCTCTTACTTGGACCATTTACTACTAACTTTGCCATCCCCATAACCCTTTTTGGGTCTTGTGTAGTCTCTAACAGGTATAACTTATAAGAGACTCTTCCGAGTTCTACATCATTTACCTTAACTACTACTTTACGGATAACCTAAGTAACCCAAAGTGCTTCACTTAGATTGCATTTGGAATGCTCTTTATTAAACATTTATTATACACAAAATAAGTTTTTTTTTATAATTCTAGATAAGCCTATTTGTTGTTGTACATGGAGGCAATGGCAGGATCCTCGGTCTCGTAGATGATCAGGACGTCGCGAAATTTGTCGAGCAACTGCAAGAGCTGGGATCGTCTCAGGTTCTCAAAGTACATGATCTCCTCCAGGTGGTGCTCGCTCTTAAAGTAACCCATTTGGTAGAGCTTGACGAGCAACGAGAGGTCGTCGACGTTGAGGGAGGCGGGAATGCGACGAATGGCGGCACGATCGGCATCGTTAAAGACGTGCAGGAGCTCCTTGAGCTTCTGCTCGTCCTCCATGGAGTCCAAGCTATCACAATTGTCGGTGCTGAGGGAAGCCGTCATGCTGAAGTTCGACTTGTGGCTGGAGGATTGCTGCACAACAAAATTGTCGGAAGCCAGAGAGTCGTGGTCCTCCGTCAAAGGACGACGATGGGAGTTCATAGGCATAGGTAGTGGTTGACTCGACATGCTGAGCATGGAGCCCCCATGCAGAGGATCGTCCTGCTCCTCCTCGGTAAGGTTGCCACAGCTGCCGGGCATCTGGGCCGGTGCACAAGAGGCCGAGTCCCCAAATTCGTCATCATCGCTTGGCATGAACTGCACGTAGGTGTGAAGTTGCATGAGCAAATGATGCTGCAACATCCAAAGCACCATTTGGGCAAGTATTCCTTGGCGAGCCGGTTGCTGCAGTGGCGTCGTCAAATGTCCAATCGATGTGGGCAACGAGAAGTCCGAAATCACCTCAAAAAGGGACATGCCCGCAAAGCGAGTGGAGAACTTCTCCACGAGATGTGACTTGGTATGCAGCGGAGCATCTGGTGCAATCACATAGACATTCGTCTCGCACAGCGGATAGATAATGGTTGCCTTGGCCCAGTAGACGAGATGGGAGACCAGCTTGTAGACGTGCTCAATGCTTAGATCCGCATTGGAGGCCATGCTCTGCAAGCTTATCAGCGGATTATAGGCATCTACCAGCTGCCAGAGCATTCGGGCACCTGTTGGTGGCACACAATCGAGCAGCTCTGCAAAGTCCACCAGGAGAAGCATGCCATGGTACGGCTTTAAGGCGCGCAGACAGCGATCTATGGTCTCTGGGTCCACCATGCTGCCCTTTTTGTGCAGCTGGTGCGCCTTTGCCGGCAGGCAGAAAGTCAATGTAAGATTCTGATTTAATGTGGTGCTCAGTAAACCTGTCGTGCACAGATCATTACAGATTGATTTGAGCGCCGCTGCCAAGCTGCAACGCTCCGCAATCAGTTCGAAGGTTCGTTCCAGCGGTTGCTGTTGTTGCTCATCGTGGGTGCGCGCCATGTACGCCGTCTGTTCGGTAAGATACCCACTGCGCTGCTCTTCGAATTTTAGCGCTAAACCCAGACGCTTACTCAGCTCGTGGTAGCACTTGACAATGGAATAACTAGCCTGAGCGTGCAGGGCAAACACAATGTTAATCAGCATTTGCTGCTTTTTGACCACACCCGCGGCAACCGTGGCGGTGAATCCAGATGCCGTAGCCTGATTTGAAGGTGCATTGGGCATGGTAGCGGGCACAACACTAATTAACGTGGGATGACTGACAAATCGTACATCATTTAGTTTAAGCTCAAACTTTTGGTTGCACAATTGCGGTTTGACTGCAAACAGGGCGGAGAGCACATCATCGGCAAATCCTTGTAGCTGACCTTGACCCTGAGTTGGGTTTTGGTGCGTGGGCGTCTGCAGCAGATCGTCTGTGTGGGCAACGGCAAACGGATTGCGCTTCTTGTTGGTCTGCTCTTCGTGCGACTCCTCTAGTCTAAGCGTTTGTCCAAGAGTTTGATATGGATAACGATAAAGCAGGCGGTCTCCTTTGCTGTCAAAGTACACAAGTATAACAGCCAGCGGATTTACTTCCATGACTGCATTATTTATTTATATTCCCGTTGCCTTTAAAAATAAATCAGCTGATTGTTATTTTTATTGTAGTTTATCGATATTCAGGGCTGCATTGCCTTGTTCACACTTGAATTCACCACGGCTGTCACCTACAAAAAATACTGTACAATATTTAAGACAAAAATTAACCATTGTTCTAAAAATCGGTGTGAAATATATACGTACGTATGCATGTTTTCCCTCAACAATAGTCAATGTAAAACAAAACACACCTAAAAAACATTTAAAATATCTATCTATAATTTTTTTCACAATTTTCATTAAAAAGATGTACCATTCTATTAATACGATTGAAATCAATAACAATTCATGTGTACTAAAACAGAACCAAAGCATCTCTGATAAGAACCCAATATTTTGGCGGCCACCCTTATTTAAGTTTCGGGAAAATGGAAAAATAAAACCTAAAAAAGAAAAGCCCAGGCACATTATTAAAATAGTTTGTCAGATTTGCAACATATTCACCAGCCACACATAATTTTAAAAACATTTTTTCCTTTGCCAAAAAGTAAAACATTCATTTTTGTTTTCCAACCGATCAAAATATCTATTATATATTATATTAAAAGCATTTCGTGAAATAAGCATAGACTTTATGCAAACAAATGTTATACCAATTAAATAAAAAAAAAAAAAAATTATTTTTTCTATAAAATTTACAGAAATTGTTTTTCAACTATGTGTACTAATTAATTATGACAATTTTTATCGATGTATCTTGGTGTCAATAACACATAGATGCATCGATTCTGGAATCGAATTAAGTTCCAGCTCTAACACTACTTAGAGAAGAAGAAGAATCGGAGTAACGCGGAGTGTGAAACGCGTTTATAAGCTTAAAATCAACAAATAAATTATAAAAATTTTGTTCCGGGCACTTGTCCTGTTCGCAGTTTTCAAAACTTAATAAAATGTAATGGTGAAACGTGTTAGTTATAGCATAAAATGTAGTTTTAAAATTCGTCTTATTAGCGTGTTGGTGAAGAGGAAAAACACATAGGACGTGAAAGGTAAAATGCGTGAAGAACATGAGTGTGAGCGAGATGCCATTAAAGTGTTGTAGCAGCGGTCTATATACATACAGACATTGTATTTTTCAAAGCTTGTGTTTGTGTGTGAACACGAAGCGAGGTGCAAAATGTAATGAAGAATTGTACAAATTGTAGTTATAGTTTTGTCGTGTTTGAGTTTTATTGTTTTCTAGTCAATGTGAAGTATCGGAAATACTTTTACATATGGACAACCTAAAGTAAAACTTACTGTGCATATGAATGCTGTAGGGCACTTTGCTGACCCTATGAATTATAATGTACATTTATTTTTCTTGTTTGCTTGTATGTTTACCCTTTTAAATACGTATGTTATTTCAAATTGAAAATATAACCAAATTTTGTGTATATGAGCGGCAATATCCGTGTATAGATTTTATATATAGGTATATATTCGGTGGCGACGTGTGTGTACATGCATGCATATATGTGTGTATCAAAGAGCAGACAGAAAGACAAAACGAACGTACGTACAGCACTATAAAGTACACAGCGAAATAGCAGGCGCAGTAGTAATAGTCTAAAGAAAGACAAAGTAGAAGAAGCGCGAACAAAATAGAATAGCCGATAATAGGTAGGATTTGTACTAGTTGGCATGCCTATGCCCGTTAGCTAAAACGGCCACACTATATGTAGCTGTCAATTTGATACAAGTGCGCGCGCAGCACAACTGTGTATATTCATCTCGTTCTTACACACGCTCTTAGGTGTTCTCGTACGCATTTTTCGTTGTATTTCTTATGCCATACGTATTAATAATAAAATTGATTAATCAAAGTAGAAACGTTTATTTTAGCAGGCAGCAAACGTTAAAACAACGTCGCGTTTCGCAACCACAAAACCTGAAAACTAAATTTCAGTGTGTGCGTATCGAATTCGTGAATGTGTGAAACAAACCCAAACATACAAAAGTGTAGTCAAAACACAATTTTGTGCCGGAAACAAACAATGCTACACGCTTTAATTAAACCACAACTTGCCATTTAAATCAGTGTTGTGCATAATTAATTAATATTTAAAACAACACACTGTAAGTATTAATTAAGTATTGAAGAGTTGAACAAAACAAATTCAATGCGCGCGCAAAAAACTTATCAAAGGATAAGTTATCGTGTCAATTATTTCGATCATTGCTGGCAGTTTAAAAACCGAATAGGTATTTGATTTTTTCTATATTGCCTTTCATTTTGCAAAGAAAGTATAGTATTGTCAAGTCAAATAATAATAATTTTGATATTGTCTATTGTGTATTTTTTTTTCGCACAGTGGGTCGCCATATTTAATTTTGTATTCCCAAAGCATTATATGCTGTGCTCACTCGCACCTACATGGTTAGCATATAGCTTGCGCGTTCGTTTGTTTTGCTTGCGATTTTCTTTTGTGCAACGTGAAGTTAGTTGTGCGTAATTGAGTTTAGTAGAGTTGTCAGCTCTACAAAGCACTCGTAGTGTGTACTTCTGTTTCAGATTACAATTTTTTTTTTTTATTAATTGTTACAACTTTAATGAATAGCGTTTATTGACTTATCTCCACTTTTAAGAGTATATTTGTGGATATACCATTTTAAGTAATAAACATTCTGTACATGGAAATTTCTTGCATGGTTTAATGTTATGACATGCGCAGTACCTCCAGAAAAAATGTAACAAAATCGGATTTTTGTATAAAATTTAATGGTTTTGCAAATTTAAACCAAAAATTATGACTTTGCTCTTAAATCAAGATATAAAGATATATTGAAAATATTGAAAAAGATTTACAGACTCTTAAACTTGTCCCCCATTTTTCCGAAATCTGCGGTACACTCCAAGCGTGTGTTATGTTTTCGTCAAACGTTTTATTCCGTATTCTTGCCGTTATCCGCTTGTACTGCATGAAGTTGGCTGCTGTTGTCAGTTTTTTGGTATGTGGGCACATCTAATTGTCTCTTTCCAACAAATATCACATTTATTTGTCGCCTGTATTGCTCTTTACTCATACGTGATTTTTGCCTACTCTATAAGATTTTTCGCCACTTTGTGTAGTATGGGAAAAAATGAAAGCAAAAGTTGACAAGCAAGTTTTTAATATATATTCCTTGGGAGGAAACTAAACTTTTTATACATATGTATGTTATATATTCGAAGTGGGAGATTCTGAAAACTGTGGGGAAAAACATTCAATAACTCAAAATAGGGTTGTTAGAATTTTCTGCTTATACACCCCGCCAAAAATTGGCCTATGTTGCACACAAATAAATCTATTCGCATACATGCAATTACACATATGCACTGATTTCTGTATGTGTGTGTAATTGAGCGGAGGAGGATGTGCTAGAAATTTCTTGAAAAGGTGCTTTTTAGTTGTTTATCATAAATAGATTTATAAGTATATTAATGCTCATATGTTTATATGATTTCAATTATTAATAAAGTTAGAGATTGTAAATCTTAATATGCCCAAATTTAAATATAAAATGTCAGTCTCCTCAAAGTTTACCTAATTACCTCAGCAGCCGCAGAAACTATGAAAACAAACAAAAAGGCAAACAAGAAAAACAATTACGCGCAACAAAAAAAAAAAAATTAAGATAAAAGAAATAAGACGCAATTAGTTGACTCTAGCTCTGGCATCATCAACAAACCAAACCATATGTAAAAAACAAACCGATACTAGAGTATACTAGCATTGAAATGTAGGTGTGGGCATGTGGGTGTGGGACTGTCCGTGGTTTGTATGTGTTAGTAAAGCAAATTAAACCAATTGCATTAGCATTATTTGCTGTAAATGTCATTGAATATGTAACAAATTTGAGACTAGTCGTTGAGTGTTAGACATTGGTATCGATCGTTGACACCGATTAGATTTGCTTTTGAATTTGTGAAGCTTTGTTGACCTGACGACGTGTTTGCCAATTTTTCAACGACTGCAATTTCGACCGAGTGAGTTTTTACTCTTTGTCTCTCTCTTACAAACTACAGCAAAGCTTTACGAAAACGCGACGACCAGTCGCCATGTTGTATGAGTGCTGAGTGTTTGCGATACGTTTCAATGTGCATTAAAAACATGCCCTCTCGCCAGTTTTGCTTGCCTACATACACATACGCACATTGTTTCATTTGCGTTGTCTGTAGTATACACGGTATGAATGTGTTTGTAAATTTGTTTATGGCGCGCAATTTATATGGCGATTTGGGGTTGGGGTAGGGCGAAAGCTTTTGAATGTACCTTTGGATTTATAAATCCCATGTACAACTCTTAAACTTGTGCATTTTAGCATTTTGTTATTCCCCTATTTATATTATTAAAATCATATTTTTTAATATGACACGAGACTCGTAAGCAATAACACACACATATACATATAATCAATCTGCATCACACATAAATTAGCTCTTGTTTTTGTTATCTTTGGTCTATGCGAGAGCTTTTGTCGCTTCTATTGAGAAACAACATAAAACGGAAATAAAACGAACACATATGTGTATGCTTCTATGTATGTGCGTATACATATGTATGTAGTCAGGCCACAAAAATTACACAATTCTCTCCCATAGGCAGCGAAACAAAAATAGGAATAGTATGTGTATACAAAATGTATTATAGCATGCATATGTAATTCTTCTGCATTGTTGTCAAATTCTTATTGTTAAGACTAAAATATTTGTAGGTACGAACATGTTTAATTTATTGGATTATTTATAATGTAATGATTACTATCTATGCCATTACATAACCCAATAGTAGTTGAGTAGCCATTGGAATAATAATAACTAATATTTACACGCATATAATATACATGCAGTAAATACTTGATGGGATTACATAAGCGCCCATTGAGTGTGCAATTAGTAATTCGCAATTCTGTTAAATTGTGTGGTTTTGGATTTTATTTTTGCTTCTCTGTCTCTGTCTTCACTTTGCAATTCAAATTGATTGCTAAAGTAAAAGCGACAAATAGCAGCCAGCACATGAATACAGCGAAACCTCTCTTGACGAACACCGCCAATAGGCAGATGACCCTCTTACGCTGACAATTTTTCTCTGATTTTGAACTCACAAAACTTTTCAGTGCAATTCTATAAATTATTGTTCTCACTATGATAAATGCGTGTTCTAATTTTGATTGTGAGTGCAGCAATGTATAATTGCACTCTCAACAACTCTGTAAATTAAATTTAATTAAAAATTGAGTAAATCGTTAGTTAGAAACAGTATTTTATTGCTAACAAATGACCTCTGGAGAAAATATTTTAGACCCCCCCACCCTAGACGAAGGCATAATTTGTTTGACACCGATAAGAGTAAGTGTCCGATTATAAGAGTCTTCACTGTATAGCATTCAATTGCCTGGTGGTGCTATTACGGCTGCTGTTCTACCCTATTTCAATTAGAAGTGATATTTCAATAGGCTAGCCGCAAATCATTGTACCCAGTGTACTTGGAATCAACTAGAGCCGGGACCCGACCAAAACAACAACCACGACAACATCAACGGGTAATAGACACTATAACAAAAATAACAACAGTGCAACAGCGGCGAGTAAGACGATGTCGATGTCGATGTCGTCGACTGCTGTGAATGCCGAGCCAGATGCCAAGGCAAAATTAGTGCATTCACTTTTTGCTTTGGCTTTGGCAACGGCCAAAAGCCACACACACACACACAGACATAGACACATACACTTGCATTCAAACATATCAACATATGCACACACATACGCACAAGCTTTATTGTAACTTGTAAATACAAATATTGAGGTTGAGGTGTGCTGAGCAGAGCAGCGACTGCGCAAATAATGTAAAGATATCAAATCGTCGCAAGCTGTAGTCTAAGTTAAAAGACAGACAGAGGAAGAACAATGCGAAGACGAAGAAAGAGACTCGAGAAAATGTCAAATGATCATTTATTTGTTATTGTATTGATTAGTAAATGCCAAAAGCAAATGTGGTAGAAGAAATAAATTTAATTCTAATTTATAAGCAAATTAATGATCAACTATCCATTTATTTGTCATTACTGCATCTAAGAATTAGAAATTTGTTTTGGGATGTGTTTTAGTTTGTTGCAAGATTAATATGATTAGCGTCGCATACAAAAATGATAAGTGTGTACAAAGCCCAAACACAGGAGAAGAGGTTTTGCTTTAAACTGAAAAATGCATCATTGCGTTTGGGTGACAAAACCTGTCCACTGCACACTTGCATTCCTCTTGCACATGACCAAAACTACAAACAAAAAGTAAAAATTAGAAGTTCATAACGAATCTAACACTGGCTTTTGCTTTAATGTAGTTTTTTTTTTTAGAAGGAGAGAGTCGCATTTAACGAGTTGGCAGCGCATTTAATGTTTCTAGTGCTCGCTGCAAGTGAAGCAGTCGCGAATAGCGTGTGAAAAGAACACTAAAAAACACAAATACAAATAACACACACACACACACAGAAGCAAGCATTTCGATGCGCATGCGTTTCGGCGTTGTTCGGTTACATTTGGTTACATAAGCTTTAAACTGGTAGTTGGCAACACTGTGATATACTAGCAGATAAAAATCGATAACCGATTATCCCAATTTAAATGATTAAACGATACATTGAATATTTAATTATTATTTATTGTTGTTTTTATACTTTTAGAACATGGAACATACAACGATACATCGTTTGGTGAGCTATATTTAATGCAGTTTAGTTATGCTGTATAACAACAACAAGTGGGAGATAATATAAACTAAAACAACGAGACGTCGACTACATCAATAACAATAACAAGGAGAGCTAGAAGTGACACGAAGGAAAGAAAAATTATATCAGTAGGCGCGCCAACCGGAAGCGCCGACTCAGTAGAGAGAGAGAGAGAGAGAGTAAAAATCGAAATACGCACCGTTATGTTTGTGATGGCTAACAATGTAATGTGGCACAGTGTTGGAAATCGTATTTGCAATTTGAATGCGCGCCACCCACAATTAACCGCCAGTAGCGGTAAGGCAAACATCAACGAAGAAAGCATTTCTGGTTATGCATTAGGCCCCCAAAAGTTTGGGGGCACAACCACCAATAGAAGCAGTAAACGCACTTGCAACAGCAGCGGTTTAACGCGGCAAACGTCACAAAATCAACAACAGCAGCAAAAACGGCGACAGCAGCAGAGGCAAAAGCTTCTTGTGAACAAGATGACTAGTGAAGTAGTGTTGTGAAATGCAAAGAAAACAAAAAAACCAAAAAAAAAATATACAAATTGCAGAAGCAGCTACTAAAGAAGAGCAACAACATAAACTTAACACCACTTAAAAGCAAATCCCCGATCCTTCTAAATCATAACAATTTAGTTTCAAAAGCGACTTATAATCGCTGTATAAAATACGCCAATAAATATATTAAAATATTATTTTTGTAAGAAATTATAAATAAAATTTGGTAACAAACATGCCAATGTCCACGCTTGACACGGTCTTTGTAGAACCCGTCGTCACCAGCGGCAACGGCAGCAGCAACAACAGTAGCAGTAACAACAGAATTACCATAGGTGGGCAACAGCAGCAACAGCCGCACATCGTTATCGATGGCAGCAGCTTGTCAACGCAGGCGCAGCTGAAGCGCATCATGCAACGTCGTATGTCGATTCAAGCTCAACCGGCACAAAAGTATGCGGTGCGAGCTACAACAGCAGCGCAACAACAACAGCAGCAGCATGAATTGTTGAATCCACAAATCTACAAGATTGTGACCACTGATGGCAGCACCAGCAATGTTATCATTGATGCCTCCTCGGCGGCGCCACCGCATAATTCGAAGCTGCTGCTTAGTAATCTCACGGTGCTCTCAAAACAAGCATCGGCAATTTCCTCGCAGTCGCAACAACAGCAGCAGCAACACCAACAGCAGCAGCTGAACTATCTCAGCGCTAAGAACTTGCCGTATGTAACGGCAACGCCAGCAGTTAAGCAGCAGCAACAGCAAAAGTTTGGTAACATCAGCGCATACAAGGCGATAACTGGAGGTGTGGGTGCCACAGCAAAGCAACTGCAGGGCTATGCTCAGTCCACGACGCAGGCAACGATGCAGAAGGTCACGCTTGGGTCCCGAGTTGTCACACGCCTGCAATCTTATGTGCCGCCACAGCAACAACAACAGCAGCAACAGACACCGCAAATAATTGTGCAACCGGCGCAGCAGAAATATGTAAATGCTGTTGCAAGTCGACCGGCAATAACAACAGCGGCAGGCGGTGCTGCTGCCGCGCTGCTTAAGAAGACAAATCAAAAGATAACTGTCAAAAGTGTTGGGAACATGCTGCAACAACAGCAGCAGCAACAACAGCAGCAACAACTCAAAGCCTTCATCTCCTCACAGCAGTCGACGCACAAAGCTGCTGTTAAGACAAAATTTGTTAAGCAATACAACAGTGTTGGCGGTGCAGGAACTGCTCTATCGATTGCTGCTGTCCCACAGCAACAACAGAACATATACGCTAAGCAGCAACAACTAACGGCAGGCAAGGTTGGTAAACTAACAGCAAGCAACGGCAGCAGTAGCAGTATAAACAGCAACAACAAGTATATTGTGCAGCAGCAACCTTTGCAACAACTGGCCGCCAATTTGCCACACGGCACGCAATTGCAGCAAAAGACAACAGCATCAGTTGGAGGTGGCGGTTACATGTTGCAACAGTCAACACCGGGTGCCATCAAGTTTGTCAACTCACACGGCACCGTCATACAGCAGCATCAGCCTCATGCACAGATTCAGCCTCAAGCTAAGCGGATTCACTACAACAGCAGCAGCAGCAGCAGTGAGAGCAGCAGTGATCACCATCAGCAGCATCAGCAACAGCAATCGTCGCTTATCACCGACGATGTGATGATTGTGAATGGAACACAAATGACGGATGAACTGTCCGCGAGGATATTGCAGAGTATGGCACAAAAGTCATTTAGCCAGCAGCAGCAGCGCTATCAGCAGCAGACAACAACAACACCAACTGTTGCCGCAGCAGCAAATGCAACAAACATGCCGCCACCGCAGCCAACGACAACTCCTGCACAAATTGTTTACGGCAGCGGTAGCAGCAACAATACAACGTCAGCAACATCGGGAAATTTGTTGTTGACGCACTATCAAGCTGCAGCAGCGGCAGCTGCAATGTCACCTAGTTCATCAACGGCAACTTCATTATCATCATCATCAACGGCGTCAATTGCATCTGCATCATCATCAGCAACATATCTAACGGTAAGCGCATCCAACACGCCATCAGTTAGCATCTCCTCGCATGGGTTTGCTAGCGGCAGTGCAGCAATGTCCTCGTACATGTCGGCAACAGCAGCACGCCGGCAATCAGTGAGTGCTCCGAGCAGTCGAGCAACATCCCTGGAACGCAAGCAGCTTCATCACAACCAACAGCATCTCACACATGAAACAGTCGCGTCGGTGGCTGCAGCAGCAGCAGCAGCAAATCGCAAACCACCGCCTAATGTGGTGGAGTATTATAAGCACAGGTAAGAAATCACTAACAAACGCCCAGATAAGCCACTACCAAAATATAATTTAAACAATCTAATAATAGTTATAAATATCAGTAAAAATTTGATTTTTAGGATCCATTCGGTTTTCTTTTTATTGCCTATTTACTCATGTTCCTATCTAACTTTGAAGCACTAGTAACAATTGCTTTAACTAACTATATTTTAGTAAATATATCGATAGACTTAAATCTACAAATTTCAGTCGAAGATTTGGTCAATCTAGTAAGCTTAATAGATTTCAATTTGACACTTGTTTTGAAATCAAATTGGCATCAAATTATTGGAAAGAATAGAGAATTGGCTGTTTGTATATGAATAGTTGGCTTGATATTTTGAGTAGGATGCAGCTGAATCATAACATAAGCTATCGTAAGATGTTTATTTTGGAACGAAAAGGTTTTGCATTTGTTTGAGCATTAAGTTGTGTTAAGTTTTCTTCAAAATACTAACAAAACTAATCGCGTTAATGTTTTGTGTTGCAGCCTGAATCACAGCAACAGCACAAGTAATCTAACCAGTCTGCGTGGCAGCATCAACAACAACACGACGGTAACAACGTTGACAACTCCGCAGTTGACGCCAGTTCATGTGGATGCAGCAACGTTAATAATGAAACCTCAGCAGCAGACGCCGTTGCAACCACATCCGCAAATGACGGCAACTGAAGAGGAATTGTACATTGAAGAAGTGCGTCCTGTGCCTGTGCATACGCAGGATTTGCGTTTGCAGCAGCTGCATGCGATTATGCAGGATCATACATATGCTTCCCAGCAGCAGCAGCAACAGGCAACAGCCACTGGCTTAACGGCACAACAACAACCCCAGCAATGGTCCCTTGGTGGTATTGGTGTGACGGTCTCGGGCGCAGCAACAACGCCGGGTAGCAGCTATAACAGCTACTATGGAAACCAAAGTGAGTTGACTTACTCGTACTTTTGTTGAATCACGACTAACTGCAACACAATATTTTTAGTTGGACGCCATGTGCCCGATGATGATGCTCACTCGGCTATTAGCGGCAGCTCGCGTTTGGCCAGCGCGGACATTGATCCTGGTGAGGAAACGGAAACGGCACCTGAAGCAGAGGCTGAGGATGATTCGGTGACACGGTGCATTTGTGAACTAACCCACGATGATGGTTATATGATCTGCTGTGACAAGTGCTCGTAAGTTCATAAAAAATTGTTACATTATAAATAAAATAAATAAAAATTCAACTGCTTCTGCAGCGCTTGGCAACATGTGGATTGCATGGGCATCGATCGTCTCAACATACCGGAGGAGTATCAGTGTGAACTGTGTCAGCCTCGAACTGTGGACAAGGCCAGAGCACGTGCACTACAGCGACAGAAGCGCAAGGAGCACATGATGCTGGTAGCCTCGCAGGCAGCGAATGGAGCAGCTGCAGTAGCAGCTGCTGCTGCCGCCTCTGCCACGTCTGCTAGTGGAACTCCAATGGGCATGGCACACGCAGGTGTGTCGGCAGCAACGCTCTATAATAGTCAAGATTTGCAGAACCAGCAACAACAACAGCAGCAGCAGCAACGTTTGGGATCCGGACTGAACGGTGGCTTTGCAACACTTGGTGCTGCCGGTGGTTTGGGCAAGAAATCAAAAAAAACCAAAGATGGAAACACAGGCACAATGAAGAAAAGCAAGAAGAGCGGCGATAAGCTGGCAGTGGGTGGTGCAGCCGGTAGTGGTGCTGGTAGTGGCACAGGAAACGCAAAAACAACAAAGAAGAGCAGCAAACGTAAGAGTAAATCAAATGGAGATGGAAACGGAGGCAGCAGTCCTGCTCTCACCGCTGCTGAAAAACATGCTGCAAACTTGCGCCAATGGATTGAACACTATGAGTACGCAGTAACAAATCATTACTCCCCGGAATTAAGAGCCCGACTACATGCCATACAGAAGCAGCCTAGTTTACTCCAGAGCATACAAAACACAGAGAACAAGGCGTTGCGTCTGATTGCAGGCGGTTGTGCCACCGAACTGGAAAAGCGTGCCCAATTAATACCGTATGCTGGAGCCAAGGTGCTTATCAGTAGCATAGATCTGACGCCACATGCCCCTATTCATGAGCTGAGGGGCAAGTACATGTTGACCACACAGTTTCGTACACAGAATCCCACCGTGAACATGAATACGCCGCCGCCGAGCAACTATTTGAATAGCTTCAAGGTCCACAAGACGCCCGGACAGTTTGTGTTCTTCTATCAGATGCCGGGCGTGGAGGCGCCAATGCAAACGCATCCGCAGTTGGCCATTCAACAGCCACCGCCTCCCCTGCCCGCTTACCTTAAAGGACCCGAAGTATGTGTCGATACACGCACGTACGGAAATGATGCGCGCTTTGTGCGGCGATCCTGTCGTCCCAATGCAGAGTTGCAGCATTATTTCGAGAAGGGAACACTGCATCTGTATATCGTAGCCTTGGTCCACATTCGAGCGCAGACAGAGATTACGATACGACATGAGCCGCACGACCTAACCGCTGTGGAGCATAAGAAATCGCACTCGGCAGTTATTCAACCAACGAGCACACGTTGTGCCTGCGACTTAGGAAGCGATTGTCTTTTCGCTCTGCCGCTTGCGGTTCAACAGCAACTGCAGGCACCACCCGCCCAGCCCCGCAGTAGTCATCGGAATAAAACGGCTGCTGCAGCGGCTGCAGCAGCTACTGCTGCCAACAGTGCTGCAGCAATACAACTTACCATGGGACTGGGTAACAGTGTTGCGGCTGCAGCAGCAGCGGCCGCAGCAACAGCACGCAATCGTTCCACATCTTCGAGTGGGGAGAGCAGCAGCCATATGGGTCTTAATAGTCCACAGTTAAGTCAACTGAATTTGGGTTTTAAGCCCAATCCGACATTGGTAACGAACACGGTTGGCAATACAACGGCGGCAGCTGCTGCTGCAATGCTCTGCAATAGTAACAGCAATGGTGGCAACAGCAACAATTCGTGCTCTGTTTCTATGTCGAGTGTTTTGCATGATTCGGGCATTTGCACATCGTCGTCTTCGCCTTCGGTGTCGATTCCTTCGCCCACGCCCACTCAGCTGCAGTCGCCAACATTGCAGCACCAACAACAACAGCAGACATCGTTGCTACAGCGTAGTCCAACTCAGCAGCAGCAGCAAATACTGGCAGCACTACCAACGCCAATGTTGCTGTCACCACAGTTGTTGCCCAAGTCTGCACAACAGCAAGCACCGCTTTTGCAACAGCAGCAGCAACAACAGGAGCCCCTTGCCGTAATTGCAGCTGCAGCAGCAGCGCAGCGTCCAATGGCTAATTTTTATTTGCAGCCACAACAGCAGCAACAACAACAGCAACATTTCCTCCAGCAACAGCAACAACTTCACTTGGCTGATGAGGCACGCATGGCTGTAAGTGCACTGCAAACGCTGCATGCCGCTCCCACATCGCATATTGCGGGACCCATTAAATCTGCCGCGCAGCATCCCTTGCAGCAACCGGCACCGTTACAGCTAGCGCAGCAACAGCCGCAACAACCGGTGCAGCAACAGCCGCAACAACCGATGCAACAACAGCATCCACAGCAGCAACAACAACAGCCACCACCACCACCCACATCATCTACACTCTCCTATCAACCAGTTGTTTCGCCTTCAAAGCAGCCAGCTAAGTTAGTAGCTTTTCCGCTCAGCAACAGCATTAACAATTGTAGCAACAGCAGTAATAGCAGCATCAACAACAACAACAGCAATAACAATACGTCAGCAACACGAAAATCGGCTGCGAAAACCACAGCGAGTCTGACTGTGGATGACAAGGATGACGACTCGATAGCTGGAGGCGCACCAGCAGCAGCAGCAGCAGCAGCATCAACACCAAATGCAACAAACTCACCAGCAACATCAACTCCTACGAGCAAAAAAGACAAGCCCAAATCCCGCGAGGAACGCAAGTTGGAAGCAATATTGCGTGCCATAGATAAAATGGAGAAACAGGAGGCGCGTGGTAAAAAGGCGGGTGGTGGAGCAGGTGGTGCGGTCGCTAGTGGAGAGGGTCGTCAGTTGGGCAGCAAGCAGCGCGCTAGCAATTCGCCAGCATCGCCACGTAAACGCAATACCAGCAGTAACTCCATGAGTGAATCCACTGATTCCAATGCCGTGGGCTGCGGCACGCCCACCACTAGCAACAATAACAATTGCACATCGAGACGCAACAAGAAGAAGCGTAAGGTGAGCCGCAGTTACAGCAACAACAACAACAATAGCAAACGACGCAAAAGTATGAACGAATCGGACAACGAATCGCATACAGAATCGGAGCTCGCTTCTCCAGCAGCAGCACATCATCAACACAACTGCAGCAGCAATAACAACGTGTTGCTACAGCAACAACAATCGGAGGATCAGGCTGCTGGTTTGTTGTTGGCTCTGGCCAATAACAATTGTGATGCCTTCAAGCCGCCAGCAACATCACCATCGTCAGCATCTCCAGTGAGCAGTGCATGTCTGTTAATTGAAGCAGCCATGGGGCCGCTTGTGCAACCAGAGCAGCAGCAATTGGTTGTTCAACCATTGCAATCGCCTTCAATGGGAGAGTTCAAGTATCCGCCCAGCGGTGCGAAAACCAAGAAAACCCTTATGTCCAGTTGGTTTCAGCAAACCGAGCAATGTGAGCAGCAACAACAAACGTCTGGATTGGACAGCCTGGTTCAGGCAGCAATGAGTGAAATAAATGGTTCAAGGGAGCAATTGCAACAGGAATCGTTACAGCAGCAGCAACAACAGCTGCAGGATGCACCAGCGCCAGCATTGCTTAAAGTAGAGCAATTCATAAACCAAGTGGAGACAACAGAACGAATGCAGTTACCATCGGTTCAGAATAACTCATCGGTGAAGAAGCGGTGGTTGCGCCAGGCGATTAGCGAGGAGACAACAGATGAGAGTCAACCGCAGACACCTCAGATGCCAGCAACATCAAGTGTTTCAATGCCACAGCAACAACTCCAGCAAAAACCACAGACACCACCTCTGCTTTCGAATGGATTTGGTACTCCTCTTAAAAAACGACGCCTGGTTGTCATCAGCAATGGTGGAGTCGAGACAACAGCAGTCGAAGAACCGCATATTGATATCATTGGCAGCGCCGGCGAGGAGGACCATAAATTGGAAGTCGTCGAACCAAAGACAGAACCACTGAAAGTAGAAACACAGCAGTTTGAGCAAGACGATGATGTGGACATCTTGAGATCTCCAAGTCCGGGAGCACAGCAAATTGTTGCCGAGGATAATTTGGTAAAAATTGAACCAGAAGACACAAGTGCTGCGGCAGAGGATGTTAAAATTGATGTGGAGAGAGAGGAGAGTCAGGCATGCGATAAGTTTGAAGAGCTACTAAAAGTGAAGCGCGAACAGGAAGAGCAGCAGCAGCAACAACAACAACAAGTACATCAAAATTTGAAGCCCGAATCTTCTTCGGAGGCGCTGTTGCTGGGAGCCGAGCACCAACAGTTGACCAAGGAAGAGCCAAAGGAGGTTAAACCGGAAGCTGAACCGGCACCTAGCAAAGTGGAACCAATGACAGAGCCGAAGCCGGGAGAGTCGTTGCTACGCACAGCAGTACCTTCCACATCAACAAATCTGCTTGTTGACACCGTAAAAGCTGCCATTAAATCGCGTGGAAAAATTATAAAGGATGAAGTCGAGGAGCCACTTAAAAAGAAGCCGAAGGTGGAAATGCCCATAACAACATCGGCAATCGTTGCTTACACAACGACAACTGCAACAACAAAAGCAGCAACGGCAGCACCAACAATATCTGCAGCGACAAGCAAAAATTTGACCGAGCTTGATATTCAGGAACGTCTTTTGTCTTTTCACGCTGAAAACATTTCGTACTTGCAATCGCGCAACAAGAAAGCAACCAGCAACAGCAACACCTCCAGCAAAGGCAGCAACAGCAGCAGTAACACTACACCCACCAGTAACATCGCAAACACCGTTAACAATAACACAGTTGAACTAACAAGCAAGAAGTCAAGCAAGGAAAAGGATGAAAAGCGTGACCGAGAGAAGCAGCTAAAAAAGTCCAAGAAGGAGAAAAAGAAGTCCAAGGACAAGAATAAGCAGAAGGGTACTGCAGTTGTAGCTTTGGGAGGAGCGATGCCTGCACTTGAACTCAAAAAGAAACAGCCCAAAGAGTCCAAACAGTCGCAGCAACAGCAGAACCAAGCAGTGGCGACGCCTACGGGAACACCAGGTACACAGTCAGCAATCCCTGCAACAGTAAATGGCAAAACCAAGCACAACAGCACCACAACCGACCAGCATCAGCAACAGTCAGCGCTACGTCGTCGCACTATGTCCATTTGTGTAACACCGGCCACGCCCACAAGTGCAACTCCAACAAATCCCTTGACTACAACGAAGAAGCGTCAAACAAATTTCGAACAGGAGCTAAGCAAACCGAATAGTCAAATACTTAGCAGCAGTTTATTATTGAACAGCAGTAAAGCACCGCAGCAACCAACATCAGTGCCAGCAACAGTTTCTGCTGCGGCGGGAGGTGTAATAGGAACGGCACAGCAGCAACAACATCGTAAAGAGAACAATCAACAGCAACAGCAGGAGCTATCAGGATCAATGAGTTTGGCACAAGCGATTGCTAGCGGAAAGTTGACAGCGATCAGTCGGCGGCGTGAGTCCATGTGTGGCAGTCGGCAACAGGTGGCATTGATAGCTGCACTTACCAAAAAGGAGAAGAAAGAGAAAAAGAAGAGCAAGAAGAAGGATCGCGAAAAGAAGCAAAAGGAAAAGGATAAAGACAAGGACAAGGATGCAACAAGTAGCAAAACAAAGATCAGCAACCAACCGAAACAACAGCAACAGGCGCCTATAACAACGCCAACGACGACAGTTAGTGTCACACCCAAAGTCGTGGCTATGCCTAAGCCAGCTACGCCCACAGTAGCATCCATATCTGCTGCACCAATACCTGTGCTCATAACACAGCCAACGCCGACAATAGCACCGACAGCAACAGCTGTGCCCGTTGCGATGCAAATTGCTGTTGGCGGCGGCAACAGTTGCACCGCTAAGTCACTCCCCTACTATAACACGATTTATGGTAAACTGCAGGAGCCACCAACCCTGCCAGCGAGTGCAGCGTTAGTGTCCACGCCGCTTGCCAAGATGCAGAATAACAGCATGCCCAGTTTGGCCGAGTACTTGGAGGCTACCAAATCTAAGGCAGCGTCATCAGTTGTTGCTGCCGTCGCAGGTGTTTCAGGGACAACTATTGCGACTTCAGCGGTACCGACAAATGTTGCTACTGTAGCAGCAACTGAGAGCATGCCACCGCCAGCAACAACGCCACTCAAGCTGTATACACGAACCGCCAGCCATGATCCGCGCCTTAATCCCATGCTTACAGTGCCTGAGCCTGCGCCAATGCCCAAGCGCAAGTTGTCAATTAGCGAGTATCGAATGCGACATCGTCCGTCGGTGGACACGGCACCAACAACGCCAACGACTGTGTCAACGCCACCGGAACGTTGCTTCACTAAACCGCAGACCATCAACAAGTGCTCATTGCAGTCGCCGGAACGCTTCCAAGCGGCGATGCGGGAACGACGCAACTCTATTAGCATCCATCAGAACAATAGCATTAGCAACTGTAACAGCAACAGCAAAAATAACAATAGCAACAGCAACAATAGTCATTCATACCAGCAACAACAGTTGCAGCATCAGCAGCAGCAACATAAAACTAATCTTCATCCGCTGTCGCAGTCTTCGGCTCTTAACAGTAAATCCCTGAACAACTTCAGCACGAACTCGGCTGCTGCCACATTGAGCACCGTCAACAACATTCTCAGCACAGCACACAAGCTGCATATGTTCGACGACAAGCCAAAGGGTAAGCAACAACTTCTGCCTTAAAAGATTAAATTAAAATGAAGTCTAAAAAATTTATTGATTTTATAGGTGGACACTTTAATGCGGCGCCCACTTTGCTGGAACAGCAGCAGGAGAAGATGAGCGAAAGATCGCGTTGTCTGCAACGTACAATATCCTGTGATTCGCGTGTCATTGAGCGCTTGGGAGTGACCGCAACAGCTGCTGGAAGCGTTGGTTTATCCGAGAAAACTACAGCAGCGGGTTCCAGGCGAGATGGAGCATAAGGTGAGGAGGAATTAATGTTTTTTGGTTCTCCCAATATCAGGTTATGCATAGAAGTTATGCATATATTCGTTTATTATAGTTTTGTTCTTAATTTATGAAAATTTCCTCTTTATCTATTTCAGAGACGTTTAGAATATCTGATAGAAAACCAACAATATCAAGTGTAATCCAGTTATATGAACAGAAAACAAAATATGGACCTGCGAATCAAAAAATAAGCAAAAACTAAAATCATCAAACTAAATGATAACTTTTACTATAGAAATTAAAAATAATTAAAGCGCTTTTCCTTATTTTACAAAACGTAGATAACAAACAGAAAACCAAATCCGAAAATAACGGCAGTCAGAAAATGAAATCCTTATTATTTGTCTTATATACTTGATCTAACTTATACTATTTACACATACAGATACATAGAATTTAGATATTTATATATGTATATATACTAATATATATATATATATATTTACGATATGAGATTGAAAAGCGAAATACAATAATAATAACAACAACAACAACAAAATCAACAATAATATAAATTTCAAAACGAAAGCAAATTTGTTCACCTTCTAAATCATTTAGTTATTTAAAAGTCGCCGAACTACTCTACATATATCATATATAATGAATGATATACGTATATTACTTATCGCTATAATGATAATTATGCTTAGATATACAAAGTAAAGCGATAAATACCAGGAAAAACAAGAAACAAAGTCTAAAAGTGAAAATATGTTGTTTGGCTAAGCATTAAGTTAAAAGTTAATTTTTATTTAATGTATATTATACTAAAATGCTTTCAGTTGTAATTAGTTAACCATTGTTTATTTAACCGAAATACGCAACAGGAAATAACTATTATTTAACAAATAATTTTATAGATTTATATTTTCTTTGCCTATTTCTGTGGTAAATCAAGAGGAAAAACTATGACACACCTACATAGAGGCCGAAACAAAAACTTATCTAATTGACTAAATTTCTTCATAAACAAGTTGTGCAACAGAAAAACAACAACAACAACAACAACCACAAAATAACTAGGCTTAATGCAAGCAATACAAAAAACCAAAATAACAACCAGATTAAATAACAATATATGTAGAATATTGTAAATATTTAAATAGAAACAGGCGATAAAGGGAGCGTATATTGTTAAATATTTGTACATAAAACATTATTATATTGTTGGCTTCAAAACGTATAAAGTAAAACAAACAAAATTAACAACAAATAAAAATAAGCTACTTATAGTCAGTAAGTTTGAAACATTGAAAAAAGAGTACAAAACGCGAGTTAATTGAACATAAACTATTCTTAAGCATTTCCCTTAAAACAAGTGTATATTTAAAAAAAAAAAATATGAAAAAATAGAAAAACAATCTAAAATAAGGACAAAAAAAACGAACCCTGTATATAAATAGTTCTTAACGAGGTCGTCGCGTATTTACCTTTAGGTCTATATACTAACACGCTGCTATCCCCGACCTGCTCCGCCCTATTGTAACCCTTAACCCCACCTTAAAAGCATAAATTTGGGTTCGGAACAACTTTTATTTATTTACTTTACTTTTTCTTTATTCATTACTAATAATTTTCACGCGTCGAGAGGAGGAAAATTGCAGCAAGATGAAAATACACGAAAACAACGTCAACCATGTGACCCTGTGAATATGTATATCTAATATTTAAGATTAACAACAACTACAATTATTCAAAAGAAAAACAAAAAATTTAAACATCAAAACTAATAAGTAAACAACTTTTATTATTTTCCTTTTTTTGTTTTCATTAAAAAAATAAAATTTAACAATAACTTTTATACTTACAAACCATATAACTTTTTTTAGACAGAATGAATTTTAACTTGATGTAATTAGACTAAGAAATGTTGGTTTTGACTGATGCAGACTTAACTTTCTAATTTTTTATGCTTGTTTACAATTCAAGAATGCGATTGATTTATTAATAGATTAACTGAGTTCACAGTACTCTCTTAGACTATTGTTTTTTCAATTACAGCCAAAAGTAAGCCGATTTATCAATCATTGAATTAAGTGACACTAAATTGTCGTTTAATATATTGTTCGATTAGAATGGTCATAAAAGATACTTTGTTGAATATTTTTGTACTAAAAGAACGGCAGTATCTTGTTTTATTCAAAGAGATGCAAACATTTTCTAAATTAATTGTATAAAAATATCATCAAAGTTGAATTAATCAGACACATGATTCGTTGGATAGTTTCGCTGCATCAGTTTCTGCCTAAATGCAAGAATTTCAGAATATAAAATGCATCACGAAAAAAGATAATTTTCAGAAAAATCTGTTCTTGTAAACAAATACACATATATTATTTCAAATTAAAAGCTCTTGTTAAACTGGAGAATTACGAAAAGTTAGAAGAATACATTTTAGATTTTGTACCTTTTAAGGAATTTGTTGTTTTTCTTTCTGAGGAAAGTTGTTTTTTTTTTTTTGTCATAATGTACATAAGGGAAGAAGACGATTTTATACATACAAATAATTGTTCATTTATTTAAAAACTGTATAATACTTACACATAAAATTATAGTTATGTAGATATACAAACATTAAATCGAAAGAAAAGAAATTTGTAAGAAATTCGTAATGATGAAAACCGATGAAAGAAAGAAAAATAAAATAAAATTAAAACTAGTTGTAGATAAATTACGTAACACTTATTTTGAAGTAAATTCAATATAATAATTTTTACCTTATTTATAAGTGCGAATTTGAATTATAAGCGTAGAGTTTTTAGCCTTAAAATTTGGTTTAACTGATGTACATTAAATATGTTAATTATTTACTAAACAAAACAAAATACACACACACACACACATGAAACATACGTGAATGTTAATAACAATTCCGTATGTAAAATACATTAAAAATTGGATTCGTAAGATTCTTTACAAATAAACAAATAAAAAAACAAATAAAATGATATCATTTTAAACAAAGAGAGTTTATTTTTTGTTTCGACATGAAATCGAGTTTTCCTGTTCTCGGAAAGAATACATGCGGAAAAGTTTCTCCCAGAACAACAATTGTTTCAGATAATAATTAAGCAAGAAAATTATTGTAAATACAAGTGTTTATAGTATTTGATATTAGTTGGCCAATCTCAAGTTGCAATCGTAGGAACGTTTGTCTTGGAGTGTACCAAGACTGGAGATTAGTTGCAGCTGAGCAAAGTGCAGTGGGCATCTGGTCATTGCCTTCTAGGCTTATCTCGGGGGCAGTATAAATAGCGACAGCTAAGCTGGTTGCAAGAACAACGATAACAAGTCATAGATTCAGATTGTATAGAATGAGTATAAACGTTGTTTATTTATTGCTTAACTGAAGCCCTTTGGGCCTCTCATGGGGAATGTAGATTTAGATCAGATATACATATGTGTAACATAGTTGTGGGTGTCTACATTTCAACGTAGGTGGGCATGGTCATGACACCACAGTTGTTCTTGCGGGCGGACATTAGAATGTAGCCATCGTTGCCCCAATAGGTGGACCAGGAATTCTTAACCAGCCAGTAGTCCTCTCCATTAATGTTGCCATAGCCAACGGCCAGGACGGCATGATCTAGTCCATCCACATCGTTTTTGCACTCTGGTTCATAGTAGACTCCGTGGGAGTAGAAGCTGAATGTCTTAAGGGAGGCATCGATGGCCACCGATAGGGGACCATGCTTAAGCAAGGCCAGCTTAAAGGCGTCGGGGTCATTAGAGGTTACATTGACAAATCCAGTGATGGGAGCCACAAGCGAAACATTGCTAACATGACAAAAGCCATCCTGTCCCAGATAGGGGCCATACTCCTCCTCGGTGGGCACGCCGCCTACTTGCATCATCCACTGATAGACACGGAAGTCTTCGCCGCCATCGCAGCCATTGTTGCCATAGCCCCAGGAGCAGTCGATCAATGCCTGCTGTGAGAGACGCACCAAGTTGCCACCGTTCTTAAGGAAAAAAGCTCCCTCAATGTGTCCAATTGTGCCGAAGGACCAGCAAGATCCACAAACGGATTGATCTGAAAATGGGCAAGAGTTTGATAAAAGGGGTTGTCTTGGCGATTCATGGTTCACAGACCTTTAACGGGACTCACGGCACCATAAAGTCGCCAGTCGTACTGGGATGGTATGTCATCCTTGAGCTTGTTCACGTCATAGGGGAAAGGTTTGCCCGAATTGAAAACACCAGAGGGCTTGTAACCGCGTCGCGCCTTCAACTCATCCTCGCTCTTGTCGGCCAGGTGATTGACTGCCAAGGTATAGCTCAATTTGGCGCGATTCTTGGAATGAATATAGCGCAGGTTCTGACGGAAAATGTTCTTTCGATGCTCGTGTTCCTCTTCGCCACGGTAGTCAATGCCATGCTTGCGCTTGAAATGATGGAAAGCCGTGTCCACATGCTCATCGCTGCCCGAGATAAACTCCTTCATGGGATTGAATGTGGCAAAGTGTCCGGTACCGGGTCCCGGGAAGCCAGTGCAAGTCAGTCCCTCATCGATCTCGAACACCTCGTTGGGAATGTCATCATGCTCGTAGCTATCGTAATCCAGATAGTAATGGTCGTAATGGGAGCCTAATAAAGTGTTGTAGCCTCGCATCTCATAGCGTACAGGAATGGGCATTCGACTCGCAGGATAATGTGGCGATTTCTTGTAGCGCACCCATAACGTATATACGTTCTTCTTCTGTCCAATGGTCTGCTCTAGTCGGAACTTGTCACAAGTAAAGCCCAGGAAGGTCTCAGTGCCAACCAGCTCAAAGGGTTTCGCGTCGGGTAAAATACTTTGAATTGCCACCGACTCTTCAGCGGTGCCGTTCACCTGAAGACAGCTCAGTTTGTTGAGGGCATCCCGAGTGGTTATCGGCGCCAGCTTTAGGGAGGTGCCATATTGACCCTCTCCGGCTAGCTGATAAGTCTTGACCATGCCACCATAGTAATCAATTCGAGAGCGTTTTGTATTTTTATCGTACCAGGCGTAAAAGGGTTCCGCAATCTCTGCATAGGGTATGTACAGTGTACCCTTTACAATATAGTTGGGATCCCAGCGTGGCGGTTTTGTGCCATAAACTGAAGAAAAAACGAACAAAAAATTATTTTAGCGGTAACCGGCAGCCATTGCAGTATTCCTCTCACGCCACACTTTCATACACACACATTTACAGAAAACCACACAAATACACATAAACATATAAACCTTACACAGCTACTGCCATAATTATAACAATGTTTAGAACAAGGTATTGTGCATTTATATTATTACTCACCTGCCAGTATTAAGCTGGCCAGCAGCGCTAAATTTAACCAAAGTCGCATATTATTTTAGTTCACTCGTTATTAAATTTTGCAATTGTACTTTGATTAAATGCTAATGCGACTGTGTTGAGCGACACAAACCAATTGGAACGCTTCCATTGCAAACCAAATGACGAAAGCTCGCAAGAGCAAAATCGTTTTGTGAGAGGCAAAAGAGACAGCAAGTAAGAGAAACAGCTGAGGCCGATAAAAGCAGCTGCTGTTTAACTGATCTTTTAACAGCTCTGTTATGTGAAGTGTGTGACCACCTCTGTCGAATATTTAAATTTTAATTATGAAAATGGCGCTCAAACTTATTAAAATAATTTTATTTTGTTTTAAATATTAAAGTATTAAAATTATTAAAATGAATGAAGTACAAAAATGATTTGACATTTAATAAAACATATAAACCGTAATATCTAACCTAAAAAATAAATAAACGCCTTAAAAATTAGAAATGTAAAATTCTTTAAAGGAAAAAAAATTTTGTGAATTGGTATAATATAACAATAGATTTAATTATAACCTGTCAAAATGTATGGAAAAATCTGCTGCAGAAAACAGCTGTTTTGGTTTAAAATTATCTATGTTACTCTCAGCGGCGCACTCTCTCTCTCTCTGTCCCTCTCTCTTTCTCGTTGCTTACCAGACCACTGCTTGTGACGAGGCTTTGCTGCTGCTTCTGCCTAGGAGCCGAACAGACGCCAAGCAACCACCAAGCGAGCAGCAGCGTCGTTATCACAGTCGTGTCAGTGTACCAAGTACAACGACGAATGAAAAGTGCACAACTACAACAGTATATACAGTACCCACACATACACATACATATGTAACGTGCTGCAGCCCCAAAAAGCATGCTATAAATGATTTAGTGCAATTGCACGATGTGCAAGACGTGGATGTGCATTGTGAATTAAAGTACGTACGACTTTTTGTAGCCGTACAAGTGCGCGTCGAATAACAAAATTCCATTATGTTCTTAATAGCATTTCAAGACAAAAAGTGTGCAAAATTTAATGGCTTAGATTAAGGCTAATCATCAGAGAAAATCGCTTTAAAAAATATAAGAAAATTGTACATAAAATCTTGTCAATAACCAAAGTGACAGACCGGATATACTAAACAAAAATTAAATCAGAATTTTGAGTGGTAAGCTATTGTTATGTTGTTGTTTTTTTGGCTAATTTACATATGTACAACAAGGGTATACACATTTCATTTGGCAATACATATCTATATGTATACATTAATTGAATGTTTTGACCTTTGCTGCCTCTCACCACAGTTACTTCGATACCTTTTCGAAATTTGATTAGAACTATCACACTGAACACACATACATACCTACAAAATACGCATTATATCATATTACAAAATATTAGTGTTTTACCTTAATTTACATTTAAGTTCAGTTTACTTTCAAAAACAGTTCTCAGAAATTGTTAAAGTCTTTAAAAATTGCAATTATTTTCGTCCCTTCTTAATTAAGTTTAAATTAATTACATTAAATTATGTAATGTTTTGAAGCGCAAAAACAAGAGACATCAGTATGAATAGAGACAAATTTTGGTTTAATATATTTTTAGTTGGTAAATATACAAGTAACTCCTTAGAAGTTACTTTGTAACTCCATTTTGAAGTGCACTCGAAGGGAAAACAGCTCAAATTGCATACAATTTTAATGTGTGTGTGTGTGTGTGTGTGTGTTTATGTACATGTTTGTATAACTAGACATTTCGCTGTGTGTAACCTACATTTTAAGCGACAAATACGACACACACATACACACACACACACAAAACACTCACATACACACATATAACAAGTCAAATCCGTGACCGAAGTCCTAGTGGTTGTCGTAGGCACTGCGTTGTTGAAGTAAGTAGCAGGAGGCGGCGGCAGCGGTGGTGGTGATGGTTGAAGACGGTTGCAGCAACGTTAGCGTTGGCGTCGCTGCCAGCGTCACATGTAAATTTACTTTATCAGTGTCCAAAAAAAGAAAACACATACACACACAAGCAAGTTACATATACATGAATGCACGCTTTGAATTATCGTATACACCGTTAGAGCAGCGCCTGCTCTCAGGGGCACGATGCGCACTCTCGTGAGAGTCGCCAAAGCACGAAGAATTGAGTTCGTTGCGTTTGCTGCTTCCGTTAGCAAACAGTTGAGCTTACTCTCCCACGCTCCCACGCTCTCACTCTCCCGCTCTTACTCTCCCACACTCAGTCTGTGGGAGAGCATTGTCCACCAAGAAGCAAAGTCGTGAGTTGCCTCTGCCCTCATCAGCCTAACCAAAGCTGTTTGTTAGTGTGCGTTCTGCATTGAATTTCCTTTTTCCGCTTTTCAAGCAACGCGTTACGCCGCGGCGTATGCACTTTATAATGGCTTGTCAAGGCGTTAATATATCTCTTGTACTTACAATAATTGTCTTCTTCTTCTTTCTGCCATTTTGGTGTCTGCGTAATTACATAAACTACTTTCCTAATGAGTGTAACTTATAAAAAGTAATGGGATAAAACTTGATAAAATAAATATAAAATCAGATGTGTTCTGCAAATTTTGCTAATTGATTATCTGAAAATTGCTTTTTGTAACGCTTAAATAATTTACGAAGCGACAGTATTTTCTCAGTTATCTTTTTAGAAAACAGTTTGAATTCAACACACACGAAAGGGGCACTCACATATCCAAGAGTCGGCTATTTTTATACCATTTATTCATTGTTTAGAGCACATTATCACGTTTTGCTCTCAAAGCATCAGCTACAGATATTAAAAGTGACAGAGATGCAGCTGCTGTCGCGGGTGCTAAGATGTACTATATGTTACCCAGGATAACGGGAATGAAGAGCAACAACTAAAACGATGATTCAGTTTGTTGGCACACTTTGCTACGAGTATTCTAAGCTGATTCAACTAAGGGTCTTGGCTCGCTCTGGAAGGGGTGGTGGGGAGGTGTGGAAAGAGGATCGGTTGACAGTTGGCAGCTGACGATGTTGAAAGTGCCTGTGCAATTGTCTGGGTTCTCCAAGAGGTGTCAGCGGAGGGAAAGGGGCAGGAGAAGGGGAAGGAAGATTGAGGGCTGTGTTTTTGTCAGAGATTCATAGGCTACAACAGCTAGAATTTGCCTAAGAATGGCTAAGAAAACGTTAAAAAAAATGCTAAACGGAAAGTTTTGGATTGTTAAATGTTATACGTAATATAGCTTTTAGTCTAAAATATCTTATTAGTCTTAAGAATGGCAAAACGCTATAGATTCCAGATATTAAATGGATTATTTGATACTTTGTACTTGTTAAATATAATTAACTATATTTTAAACTGCATAACAATTGTTATACATAAATACTTTTCGATTGTAAAAGACCCTGTACTTATTCTGGAGCAATCAAATTCACTATTATCACACTAACAATATGGTCATAAAACACCAAACCAATTAAGCATTTTAGACTGATCGTTTCGATCTACAATATAGAAGACATATGTATATTATGACTGTATAATGTACACCACATAAGGATTACATATGCTTCATGGAATGGGTCATGCCTCCTGTTCAAAAATGGAACTGTTGTTAGGTTGTATCTAGCTATAAGCCACTTTAATGGCCAACACTACTTGTGGGTGGTGGCTTGGCTTGGCTTGGATGGGTGATTGTGATGGTGATGTTGAGTGGTGGGTGGGAGGTGGGTGGTAACACTGCATGTCATACAAACACTTGGGTACGAAGTGGCTTTTATGTTTGCCGCATCGCAGTGGATTTCTTGTTGGCATTGGCAATGTCAGGATGTTGAATTTGAATGGAAAACAATGAAGGCATTGTAATAAATGTCGTTGTTATTGTAGTTGTATTGCTGTTGCTGTTGCTGTTAAACAATTGATGCCTGCTGTGCAGTATTATAATTACCAGTTGCTGCTGATGTCGCCTCTTCACTATTTATATAGTATGTATATATAAGTATAGGGATATCAGGAGTGTGTTTATTGCGCATAAATGAAAATTAAAATCAGTAAAGGAAACTTAAACAATGACTGACACACATGCCTATACATACTTATGTTTATAAATAGCTCAACTATTATTTAACATTTATTGTTTAATTATTTTTATCTTGAATCGTAATTTATAGTTCTCATTCAAAGTTGGTAAGAGATAAATTAATTAAGATAATTATGCCCAGTTTAAAGTCTGTGTGTGTTTTTGTGGCACGATTAATCTTATGATAATAATTATTTTGTTTAAATAAACGATTCAACTGTATCTTAAATTAAGCTTCGATTAATTGAAACGTTAATCGGTTAATTGTTCATCTACTGGAGATACGTACTGTTTACCCCAAGCACTCCTTTAGAAACTTCGGTACCAGCAGTGTCTCTATTTTTTAAGGCACTGCTACCTGACCAGATAAAAGGAACAGGGTTACTACTGAGCCCCTGTTTAATATTTAATAAATTAATACTTTTTATTTTATCGATTTATAATCAAACAGCTTAAATTAATAATATGATTTTATAATCGATTAATGATTTTATTTTGCAATCACTAGATTCAAAAATTTGTATTTTCACCCTTAACTTTATTTAGTTTATCGATTTTCCTTTCTATCTGTTAGTTTTGTTTATTTTTCACACACACACACACACACACACACACACACACACACACACACACACACACACACACACACATACACACAAACATACACAGGCACCCTTATTTTCTTTGTTCATCTCTTAATACCTTTTCGTTTCTGGTTTCATTATAAATGACGAGGAAATAGGACATCTTAATCCCTTAAATCTGATTACTTGCATTGCGTGACATTCTAAAATAGTTCTTGTCGTTAGCCAAGGACACTTTGACCACTGTCTTGAGCCACTCGAGAACAGCTAATTTCTCTCTGAGATTAGAGTTGTTTTCTATTCTAAAAGAGAGACTTTCAATCATTTCATCGGAATACATACTTTATATAGCTTTAAAGACTTATTTTTAAATTTTTATAAAAAGTTCATTTTGTGGTTTACTTACTCATGCGGCATTTTAAAAATGGAAATAGATTTATTTATTTGTTATCAACTTTGTATGTGTGAACATAGAAATAACTCTTATTATTTCTCAAGGACAGATTAACTCACCAATCACTGATCAGTGTACAGCCGGAATGAACAGACCTTTGAGGCTAATTAAATTTTGTTGGCCAACTTAGATCAATGGAAAGACAGCGGAGTTGGCAATACCGCATAGGTTGTTGCTTCTGCGAGACATGCGGAAGTATCCCTTTTCACCCCACCTGCCCCAGGAGTTCTTAAGGATCCAGAACTTGCCTCTTTTGGGATCTGTGCCATAGCCAACGAGAAGAACAGAATGATACCGTGTTGGCCCTGTGCAAGGTGTGTTATAGACTCCATTCAGATAATGCTGTAGATTTGTGGCATCTATGGTCACCGCAATTGGGCCCTTCTTGGCTACAGTCTGCTCCAGGGCAGTCTCGTTTCCAGACTTAACCCTCGCACTTCCCTGAATAATCATTCCAATCCGATGACTTTTGAAGCGACACTTACTCGCATGTCCTTCGTATGCATAGGAATGTCGTGTGTTTATGCCATGATTCTGCTTAACATAGCGCAGGGCTTCCTCAGGTGTGCCACCTTTACAGCCAAGATTCTTGTAGGGCGCCAGACTGGAACAGTCGAGTAGATTCTGTGAGGAAAATTCAAGTAGTTTCTTGGTCTTTAAAAAATGTTGCCCTTCCAAGGTGCCGACTGCAGCAAAAGCCCATCCGCATGAGCAGTTATGCTGATCCTTCACTCCGCTCACAGCTCCCATTTTTCGCCAATCCACACTCTTCGGCAGATCGGTTCCAAAATCGGGGGAATATAGGTATTCACTTTGGAACGGTGGTCTGTCTTGCCTGTCTGCTAGCTGCTCTAAGAATTCGTCGTGCAGCAAATCAGTGAATTTATTCACACCCATCATGTAGGACTCCTTGCCAGCTTTGTATCGAAGGTTGTGCTTATCGATCAATTCCTTGTTATCCTTGAAGACCTGCTTTCGGAATAGCTCCTCATTGTCGTTCTCATAGAATTTCTCATAGTCCACTTTGAAGGATTCCCAAAGCTCTTCAGAAAGGATCTCTTTAACTATCAGTTCCTCAGTCAGCACTTCCTGGCCAAGGACGTAGCCAAGCACAGTCAGCAGCAAAATTATTGACTTCATGCTTCACTTTCTTGAACCAAACTGATTTAAAAATTATCCAAAGCACTTTTATGTACGATTAATAATTGTAATTATCCATAAATATACAACTCATTTCTTAGTTGTTGAACAGAAATATCCCGCATATTTATATAAATAAAGGTTCAATGGCTTATTAAGTGGATAAATGTATAATGTGTTTCAAAATGTTGTTTTTAACTGTTGCTAAAATGTTTTTAAATGTGTACATTTTATCCGGGTAACTCTCTCTTAAGTTCCACACAGTCGGTATTGTTGTATAAATGATAAAAAAATGCAAATTTCTCAGTTACAGTCACATATTTTGATCATTATAATATCGTCGTAATATTGTGTCGATATTTCATTCTAAAATCTATTCTTTTACTGGTATATTTTCAGCTTTAGTTTTCAGTAGATGAAGACTGCGGAAGTTTCGTGTAATAAATTTCTAACAAACATCAAATTAAAATTCAAATTCTAATAAATATAAAAACAACAAGACCTGGAATTCGCATGCAACGCATTGTGTGTATGTGTGCTTTTTAGTTGTTTTGTTTGCTTTTTTGGGTCATATGGTAGAAGGGAACTAGCTGTAAAATTCCAAAATCAAAAATCCAAAAAAGAGCCAAAACCCTAATGATGATGACCGCAACACGAACGATTTTCCCGTAAGACCAAATTACATAAAATTATCATGCAGCGCAGGCAGCGTACAAGTTTGCCACTCAAAGGAAAAAACAACAAAAACAACAACAACAACAACAACAACAACTACAACAACAACGAGAACGACAACGAGGAAAAACTTGTGCTGCAACGGCAACGCTGCGTGCGGACTACATGACCTATACGTAATTTATGTATTACGTATACGTAATGTATGCTAGTTTATGGCCATTTGCCAGGCATACAATCAAATCGCAAAAAAGCAAAGAAATTTGCGGAAAACCGTAACAAAAACAAATCAAATAAAAGTTACATTATAACATATTAAATATACTATAATTTACAATTTATATGTAGTATATCTGGACCGCAAAAAAGAGATAAAAACATATCACATATCGTTGCATCCGCTGAAAATGGGGAAAGTTTATTGAAATTGAAATAGAATTTGAAACAGAAATTGAAATAGAAATTGAAATTGAAATGCTGGTCATGTGTTGAGGCAACTGCCGCAAGATGACAAAATGGCGAAGTTAACATTGCACCGTCTACTGCAGCATTTGCAACTGACGGCGCTGCAGCTGGCCATTGACACACCCACTCCCAGCAACAACAACAACAACAACAGCAACAATAACAGCAACAACAACAAGCTACAACAGCCTTACAGCAGCAACAACACCAACAATAAAACTCGCATGGATCTTTTGAGCTGGCTGCAACTGTGCCAAGGCAATGGACATTATCTAACACTGGCCGTGCTCATTTATGGCTACCTAATGTTGCATGCCTCAGCTGCTGCCGGTCTTGTAACAACAGCAACAGTGACAACAACAAGCAAAGCCACAGCCATGTCTAATATAACAAGAACTTTAGCTCTAAGCCAACAACAACAACAACAACAAAACGCACAAATTGAGAAACGTGATGTCGCCCACGTGCCTGACGATGACTACGATGGCAGTTATCCAGATGATATAGACGATATAGAGGCCTTGATTAATAATAAGTCAGGTGAGTTATAATCAAAGAATATTTATGCAAAAACATCAACAAAGATTAACATAAAACTGATGGAATTGGGTAAAGAGAATTTTTTAGACCCCGTACTCAAAAAGAGTATTCCCATACTAGATGTTTAGTACCATCAAAACTATCCTCATCAAGGTTGGTCCGGATCGGACAACTACATATATATCCTTTAGCTCCGATTGAATTAATAGTTGTCCGATTGAGCACATATATGTTAAGGATATATAGAATCACGATATGCACATAACATGTGAGTTTGGCTGAGCTTGCTCAATAAATACTATATATTTTATGCAAATCACTAACTTACGACCGATTTGGTCAATATAATATACGATTTAAAAAAAACTATTTCTAAATGCACATATTATAAGCTGAACTAATGGAAGTGGTTAGGAAGGAAGTGGTACGGATAATTATAAATATATATTTGAAAGGCACAGGTTCATATCCCACTTTGTACATACTTTTTGTTCAACAAGTACGGGAGTATATAAGGTTTGTCAGAAGCGTAACAGCAGAAGTAGACGTGACAGACAACGACAACTGAGTTGTTATAGCAACATCCTTCAGTCTGTTTAAACACTTGGCTCTGAGTGATTACCAAAACTAGAGCCACTACGTGTTAGTTTTATGTCAGTCAAGTTGTATTAATTAAGTAAGATCAGACTTTAGTCACAAAGCAAAAAGTACATTGGAAACACTATGGTGTTCACTGCCTCAAATTTGAACTTACTTGTTCTTGATTAGAGTGAAGACATCTTCACCCTGATCATGACTCATGGCTCATGGCGACACCGGAATCTGAAAAGACACCACCAAAATTTGTAAGAGTATCCGCCAATGCAATTTCATTGTATTTTTTAACCTTTGTCATTTTGAACTCAACAAGTTCCTTAAACATTTTCGTATTCGGTGACAACTCCGCCGTTATCCCGCAGTTGAAATCAGTTGACCCTTTAAGATGAAGCAATTAGTTGGATTGGAAAAAGCAATTGGCAATACGGCGATTGAGGAAAACTCCAGCATCTTCCTAGAGACTTATCCGTTTAAAACCATTCATTGGTATCGAAAAGCCCTCATTTTGAACTCATTAGTATGCAGAATTTACTTAATATATGCTCTGGAGAGTAATTAATTAATTGAGTTTATGACTTAGTACGTAATCCATGAATCTTCGTAACTTATCATGGTGCATTTGTTAACTACTATAATTTCTTATACCACTGGGAAATATTAAAATCTCGATTTAAAAGTCACTTTCACAATGTCATTGTAAAGTGTTGTAGGAGTCTGCTATCGTCACTAGACCGACTTTAAATCTCCGCTTACTTTTTTCTGTATCATCACATACAGAACTCATTCTAGTGCGAGCTTTTCCATGCAAATAAACAATTTACGACTGTTCTCTTCAACAGGAGCTCAAATTTAGTAAAGATAGGTTATATTTGTATTATCCACTGGTTGAAATCGGTCAATTAACACTACATGTTTTATGCAAATTACCAATTTTCGACAAATTTTACCTATAGTCTAATGGGAAACGTATGTATATCGGTTCGGCTGTTGATGTTGATCAAGAATATATATAATCTTTACGGGGTCGGAAACGTGTCCTTCTTCCTATTGTGCACATTTCGCTTCGCAAACCTAATGGATCACTTGACTCTTTTACTCTTTACGTACTCTGAAAAAGAGTAGAGTCTATTAAGTTTGTCTGAAGCGAAATGTGCGTAACAGGTAGAAGGAGGCTTTTCCGACCCCAAGTTTCATCAAGATAGCTTTAAAATTGAGGGACTAGTTCGCATAGAAACATACGGACATGGCTACCCTCTGAAAGGATATAACAACATGTTTTCATGGTAATCCCTAATTTTTTTTTACCAATTCGTCTTATGGAAACTGAATGAACCAAATATAGAATGTGTGAATTTGTACTCCATACTGAAACAGAAATTTGGCAACAGTGTAGAAATTTGTCATAGCAACATGGCAGAGGGCTACAGATGTAGATAAAGTTGTTCATAAGATCATTAATCGGATCCATAATTTAGCAAAGCCTACTTCAGAGGTCAGGGAAGCTTCAGCATCTCGAACATTATCAATATTAAAATTGTTAAGTAAAGTTAAGTTTAATTTGATTTCAGCTAAAGGTAAATACATTGGAGCACCTTGCAATGAGATGAAGTGTGATGCGAAACTGTTGCACGTTACCTGTGAAAAGGAGACGCAAACTTGCAGCTGTGAGCGCAATTATCCGGTTCAATTGGGACTGGTAAAGGGTTGTGCTAAACGTAAGTTTACATTTTGGAATAAATGGAATGCTGGTGACGAAATCACACATCAATAGACAAATCTTATCTAAGTAATTTCTTGGTAATACCAATCGCAGCTAAAAAACTTGGCGATCAATGTTTCTACGATGAGACATGCCTCTACAACGATGAGAATTCCCTTTGTGTTCAGGTACGGCACAATGCGATTTGCCAATGTGCCAATGGATTCCACTCGGTCAGTTATACAAAGCCCACAAGACGTATATTCTGTACACCAGGTGAGTTAAATTATATTGATTAATCATTGATCATAGTTTTGATAAGCGCTTCTATGGATTCTTTGTAGATCTGAGTGAGCTAAGCTCCGATTTGCCAACGTTATTGGGCGTTTCGACAGGAATTGCGGTGCTGGCGGGCCTGATCTGCATGGTATTGCATCTCTTTAGTAAAACTAAGTATCCGAGACACCGAAATTTCGGTGACGCCAATATACCGCCGCCCATACTCTACTCAAGCGATACAGGTGAGTTGATAAGCAGTGATTGCTACAGCAAAGCATTTACCAGTTAGAACTACCTGTATCAACTACTAAAGATCAGTGAGTTATTAATCAGCATTTTACATAGTTAATACGATAGTTTAATAGTAATAAAGAAATTGGTACAGATTTCTGCAAGCAATTTATTAGACCCCGTACTCAAAAAGAGTACAGGGATCAATTAGGTTGGTCAGAAGCGACATGTGCGTAACAGGCAGAAGGAGGCGAGGCGGATCCCATGAGGTATATATATTCATGGTCAATATCAACAGACGAGTCTTTGTAGCATTATCTCCGACCTGTATCTCAGAGACTTTTTAGAACCCGTACTCTAAAAAAAAGTATAAAATCTCAATTTTCACATCACCATTACTTGAAACGACTTGAGCTATCGGGACCAAATTCACATATTAATGGGCATGGTATACCATTATAACTATCTTTACCAAGTTTATCCGGTTCGGACAACTTAAGCCTATAGCCCCACAGGACAAATCGGTCGAAAATCGGTAATTTACAACTCCGTATAGCTCCCATAAGACAGATCAGTCAGTCAGTTATTTGTATAGTAAAATGCTCACTAGAGTGAGTAAGGGGTCATTTAGAGTCGGCTTGCTCGACTGTAGCCTTTCTTACTTTTAAAGCTTGCGTCAAGAAATTTGGGTTGAGCCAATTGATTTTAAACAAGTCAGCAATTTTCGACTGATTTATTGATATATTTATAAAGGTATATGACATAGTTGTCCGATCCGAAGTGTGAGTATGATTAGATTAGTTTGGGAAGTGAGGAAGTCCCTGCTGTTTCATAAAAGGGCAAGCAATTGCTTTCAAATAATCTTGACTTCGACTTTGCTTAGTGGCCAATGCATTAGAGGGATCATACCAAATGTATCAAATTGGTCAACGTTATAGCATTTGTAGGCGGAATCGGAATTTAACTATCTTAATCAGGCTTTTACAGACGCCTTTTGAAGCATAATAAGCACATCGACCAACTTTATATCAGATAACTGCATCTTCTTGGTAAATATGATCTAATATACAAGTAAGAAAGGCTACAGTCGAGTAAGCCGACTGTAAAAGACCCCGTAGTCATTCTAGTGCGCATTTTACTATACAAATCACCAATCTTCGACCGATTTGTCTTTTAAATATATAGTTGTCCGATGCGGACCAAGCTTGGTGGGGATAGTTATAATGGTGCCATACACATAATGTGTCAATTTTGTTCGATTGGTCTTTTCGTTTCCAAAATAAAGTTTGAAGTTTGGTGGCTCCAGCTTTTGTAGTTCAGAAGACACAGGTGTTCATATGGACAGACGGGCATTGCTATATCGTCTCGGCTGTTGATGCTGATCAAGAATATATATACTTTATGGGGTTGGATAAGCCTCTGCTGCCTGTTACGCATATTTCGCTTCAAACAAACCTAAAACACCCCTATACTCTTTGTGGGTACGGGGTCTAAAAATAAGGAACAAGTACCCTAAAGTCGGGAGTCGCTATAGCATTGAATGGACGAGGCGTTGCTTGATTGACTCAAACCGATACTTCGTTTATCTATTTGCAGGAATACCATTGACAGTACACTCGGCACGTCCCTCGTCGCGCTCCAGCATACGTTCGACGGGCTCGATAGGCTCTTTCGGAAATCGAAGGGCCTCGTCTGGTGGCAATGTTGCTGCTAGCGGTGGCAACAACAGTGGCGGTGCCGGTGGTGGTGGCGTTGGCGGTGGCGCGGGCTCAAAGGGCATACTTGTGTCGACATCTCGTACAGGTGCGGCTAGATCGGCCGCCATATTGCTAATATCGTGTCACATAACGGCGGTGTCCAAACAAAATTCGCGCGCTTCAACGCGCCAAACATCGGGCGCGGGGTGCAGCCAGCATTCGCGCGATAACCTTGACGATAACAACGGGTCCGGCTCTGGTGGAGGGGGCTGTCGCAGTTGCGAGAGCACGATCTCCATGAACCGCCAACTGCAGAAGCAATTGAATCATCAGCGGCATCTGCTCAGTTTTGAGCTGATGTCGGCAAAGACAAAGACTAATCAGGATAGATTTAGGACCCTCTTGGGAATGAATGGCATTGAAGATAATGACATTGATAATGATAATAATGATAATGTTGGGTTCAATATCAATAGCATAGATCCACTAGGTGCCTATGGCGGTGTCAGTGGCGGTGTCAGTGCTGGTGTCAGTGCCGGTGTCAGTGGCGATGGAGATGGTAGTGGTGGTGATTTTAGTGGTGTTGGTGGTGCTGGTACTCTTTACAACTATGGCTGTGGCACTGACGGTGTTGCCGAGCTGCATCATTTGCATATTGGCGCCCTGCCTACGCCGGCGAGTGAAACGCCCAGATTTGCGGTAAATCAACTCAGTCATCCATCAATCATCGAAACATCAAAAGTATCGTACATCAATCAGAGTCAATCACCCCATCAATTCATTGATTCCCTACAAACTTTGTATGCGTGTGTGCGAGTGTGCGAGTGTGCGAGTGTATGATTTCTATTTCCTGGTTTGTTCTGTGTTTTGATTGAAAGAAATATTTCTAATTGTGTTTCTGAATTCCTTTTCATCTTGAAACACTTTACATTCGAAACACTTATAGCTAAAAAGATTTTTTAAAATGTGAATCGGAATTAACTTAAAAAAAAAAACATTTAAAATTGAAATTAAGTGTCATCAGTTAGATACTTTCAAAATCACATCTTAAGTTATCTTTCAATGCTATTCATCATTTCATTGGCTCAATTTATTGTGTACATTAACTCGCAATCATCACATTTCAAACATTTGCATATAAGTTAGAGTAAATTGATAAAAACCTGTGGAAAATATTAATTGTTTAAAAACTTTTATGTTCGAAATGATCGATGTTAAATGTGCTTTCAAATCTCTGTTTCAAATTCAAAGTTTTTGTTTTTGATTTTTAAAAATATTTCGTTAAACAAAAAGAAAACACATAAATACACTTACAACACAGACATACACACACCATAGAACTGATTTAACTATAGATCGCTGCAGAAAGTTATAAAAGGTATTTGAAAATATACTTGGGTAGTTCCATAAACTGATCCATCAAATTGATTTCAATGAAATAACAATACACTTAGAACAGAGCCAAGCCAAGTGATATATGAACAAATAGTTCATAACTCTTGATAAATAATCAATTATTTACACTTATACTATTACTATTACTATTACTATTACGATTCAATTAATGAAGTGTACTCGTTATAAGCTTGACAAGGTGATATTGAAGCAATATGGCGGTGATTATGTTCCTGTTTTTAGAAAATTAACAACACAATATATTTAAACACACACACTTTACACACACACACTCACACGAACACACTATAAAATTTATAATTGCATGCATCCTCTAAGTAAGAGATCACAAATCTTACCGTTGTGTTCACCGTAATTGTTATCGATAAACGATAACAATTTCTTTTTACAGTTCCTGCAACTCGCTGATTGTATATAATACGTGCTCTTCCTCTTCCTCTATCTCTTCCTCCCATTCTGATTTAGTCTCAATTTCTCACACATTCCTCAACTGAATGAATCTATTGATACATTTGAAAACTTTGATATATTACTAGAAGTAGACCTCATTTAAAGCATTCATTCATTTTTCAGATTCAAGTATTCCGATTTAGCACACACATAATTATATTTGTCTTAGTGCTTTTGCAAGAGTTTTGTTGCTTAATGCTTAGAAGTCCAGTCATTCCAGTCTTTCCTAAAGCACAAACAATATGTTTCAATTCCACTCATTCCTAACCAAAAACAGTATGATACGCGGCTTAGTTTATTTAATTATAAGGCACATATTGGGTGCTTTTCTTGATAGTGTTTCATTCCAGTATTCCGCTAGTCTAGAAACTTAAATGTATATGAAATTTTATGCCTGCTTTTTAAACACACAGCTAATTCGACTCTTAATCATATGAACTTTTATGAACTTATCCATTTTCTGCTGGCGTTTTGCTCTCTTTCTCCCACTTTAACTTTCTTACACTGGTTCTCCCACTTTTCTATGTTTCTCTTTCTGTCTTCACACTTTCTCATTCTCTCTCTCTCTCTCTCTCTCTCTCTCTCTCTCTCTCTCTCTTCTGACTGTGTCTGCTTCTGCCTCTGCCTCTGCCTCGCTTAGATCTAAGCTTAATAATGTTAATGATCAATCACACCCAGACTCTTTATATAATCTGTGCTCCTCTTGTGTCCACTATTTCAGGTTCTCGAAGACCAAGTCTAGCGTCTGTGCACAGCACTAGCTCCTCTGTGCGAAGCTACAGCATGATGCGGTTCGAAAAGGAGGTACAACAGAAGGAGATTCGCCAGGAGATGAAACTAAGACTGGCGCGACTGCAGCAGCAGCAGCATCTGACGCAAAACAAGCCGCAGATAATCATTGGTGAGGCACTGCTTCAACATGGGGCAATCAGTCGTGTTACCATGGCCACGCCCAGTCCGTTAACGCCCAATTCGTTGGACGAACTGCTGCCGTCTCTGGATGAGAACCAGGAGGTGAGTGCAAAGCCAGCAATTGCAGTAGACGACGTCAGCTTATGGCTTTAAAACACTTGACGCTTTAGTATCCACCCAGGCTGGAATCGACATACAAACAGTTTGTTCAACCGCCAGCAACCGCAGCAGCAGCAACAACAGTAGCAGCAACAGCAGCATCGGGTGCAATTAATGGCTATAACGGTCCCTGCAGTTCATAAGCTAAGTCAGTATCTGAAGCATCTCGAAGCGATCCTAATCCTAAGGTAATCCTTAAGACCTGTATATCTATATGTATGTATGTATGTATTTATGTATGTATGTATGTATGTATGTATGTATTTATGTAGGTGTATATTAACCTATTGAAGTAATCGAAATTGAGTTACAGCTTATTGCTAGTTTACATTGAATTAAGCGTCAAACGTGTTTAGTTTTAGCCAATTAGATTATGTGTAACATAGTAAGCGTCTCCTAATCAAGGGCAAGAGCAAATCTATAAATCGTTCTCGATATCCACATGCATATTAATCGTTCATCATATATATACAATTTTGTAGAATTTATACAACCCAAAACAAGCACCGATTGCCAAACTTTTAGATTACTTGTATTTCCTTATGTTGGCTTTCCAGAGATATTCGACTTTACTTTATTTTTATTCCCTTGCAGAGAGTGTATTAAAGTTTGTAACGCATTGAAGGAGGCTTAGCCGACACCATGAAGTATATATATTCTTGATCAGCATAATCAGCCGAGTCGATAAAGCCATGTGCGTCTGTCTGTCTGTTAGTGTGTTTCCATGCGAACTTATCTCTCAGTCTTGAAGCTATTTTGACAAAGCTTGGTTCAAATGTGTTCATATGTTAAAATCGAAATCATGTAGCACCCATAGTAACAATCGCATAAAATCTCAATCAAATTTAGCCGACATGCATTTGAATCGAAGTATACAATATGAGAGTACAGGCTTCGGCGGCAAGATTAGAACCTATTTGACAGAAGGCTGTATGGGGATATTTATACGCTAATTGTTTGTATGTATTAGTGAGCTTTTCGTGTGACATTCAATTTGGACTTTGGAGTTTTAGACTCTAGGCTTGCTAGGATGCTGAATTCGCATTTCTCACGTTTTGGCGATTCTGATATCGTCTTACAATTTTTATGTTTAAGTTAATTGATGGGAATGTTTACATTAAGATTTTTCGGGAGTCTATGTTTATAGTATAATTGTTTATAATAGAAATATAATGGGAATTGTGCGTGTGTAATGGGTTGTCGATATATAACTCCCCCATTCTTCGGGGGATACAATTGGGTAAAGTGTGGGGCTTGGCTCACATATTTCTGGAATTTCAATTTCTTCTTTTTGTGTGTCATTGGTTTTATTGTACTTAATATTAAATTTTTGGGGTAAAATTTTTAAACTTATAGATTAAGTACAAAATTAGACTTATAATTGTAATTACAAATGATATTATAGTTATAGTTTGGAATATGTTATTATATTTAGTATGTTCGAATATTATTTCTTTTGTTTGAATATATGATATGGGTTCAAGCTTTGTAATATTGTTTGTTACATAAATGTTTTGAGTGTAGTCTAAATGTGAATTTATTATGGATATTTCATCTAATTGTAATGAATAATCATAAATTTTGATTATGTTGTTCCCTTCAATTTCTAGTTCGTTATTAACGCAATTTTGATTTAGTTTAGTTTTAGGTAAATTCCAAGTTACTATTATATTTGGTTCAATGTATGTTGTTTGATAATTTTTATAAGTTTTAGAAAATTTACAAGCTGTTGGAGCTTGATTTAAAAAACCAATTATACAATTATTTGTTTCGATTCTTTTGGTAATCTTATTGAACAATACATCATTTTCAAAATAATATCTATCATTTACATTTTCTGTTAAGACTTTGTTATCTTGATCTGGAAATGGGAGTATCTCAAAGATTGGGGTTTTTATTATTTTACGTGGAATATTAGATATAATTAGTACCTCATTTGTGTCGGATTTTAGCCAAGTGGAGGTTTTAGTGTTGAGTAATTTCTCAGAAGTTACATGTTTTAGAAAGATATGTTTAAGTAATTTGGGATTGAATATTCCTAACCTGGTGAGTTGCATACCTAACTCAATATCTTCAATGTATTCGGTGAAATGTTCAAAATTGAATATTAGCAATTCTAATTTTATGGCTTTCTCTTTTTCTGATACAATTGAATTGATTGCTTCTAGTCCTTGGTTTACGGCATCTATTATGTAATTTAGTTCATTAGCCTGAACGCTATTTCTTAATCTTTTCCTCTAATTCTATTTTATCGTCGTTGTCTAAAGTTCCAAATAAGTATTTATAAGCTGAGCCTACAGCGTTAATTAGTCCTCTTTTGTTGCGCTTTACAATTTGTATGCAATTAATTTCTCTTTAAAGTTTTTCGATTAAATATTGAATATGGATTGTATTTTGTAACTCTCTAGCTTCGTTGATTAGTTATTTCTATTTGTGTTAAGTTTACAGTTAGATAATGGATTTCAAAATCGGTTGGTAAGTCCACTGTGCCTGTTTTGAAAATCAAGTAGCCGTTAGCTGTATTTATGGGGTTTATTTCGATACTTTGATTCAAGGCTGGATTGATGATTGTTAATAGGATGGCCATAATTAGTAGTTTGCTTAGTTGACCTGAAATTAGTTGTTATATTTACCTATATTAATTTTCTTCTGCTTTTTAAACTTTGACTTATAATGAGTTACTTTTCTACTTCTATTAGTTTCTTCAAAATGTTTTTCGTCAATTTGGTTAATTCGTCCTGTTTTCTTGAAAGGATTAGTAGTTTTTGATTTTACCAGAGGAGCTTGTCTATATTTAGTGTCTATCTCATAATCGTGTCGGTTTTGGTTTAATTGTTCAATTTGTTTTGATTTATTTTCTTGTGTATTATATTCTGGTGTCCCAGCATAAATGAAAATATCTACAGGTATTCGATTTGTGGTTTTATGTTTTATGTTTAATTTTATGATTATATGTGTACAGAATTGTTTCGAACTTAGTTAGTTTGTCTTCCACACTATTTTCATTGTTTATAATTCTAAGTTTTTCATTGACAGTTCGATAGAATCTTTCGATATCCGAAATGCCGTTTTTGCTGGAGGTAATATATCTTTTAACCAATTTTGTAGGGCATCGCATATGAATGCTGAATCTTTGTCTGCTTTGATTTCTATGGGCTTTCCCATTTTAACTGTGAATAAGTTAATATGTCTTCCAATTTATTTTTAGACAGCATAGTTTTAGTTAAGTTATTTGCATGTATTATTTCAATATAGGCTTTTTGGAATGTGGGAAAATCTTGTTCATTGTGAAAATAGAGAACTGATTTCTTGCTGCAAAGATATTCCTTGATTATGTCTTTGGCAAATGCTATTGTCATTTCTTTATAGAATATTTTGATTTTAGTTTTATGGTAATAGTTAGTAATGTCTACTTTATTTTCAGTATCTCTTACGAATTCGATTTGCCTGTTATAATAATTTAGGGGTCTTTCTGTAATGGGTATATAATTATGATTGTCTTCTTGCGCACTGTGGATTGTGGCTACTGTACTGTTTACTGTTTGTTTCTCCTAAATAATTTTCTTCTAGTTTTACTCTAGATAGGTCATCAGCTATATTGTTCTCTTTACCGGGAAGATATTTTATTTTATAGTCGTATTCATTTAATTTTATTTTCCAACGCTGAAGTTTCATATTTGGTTCTATTATGTTGCTAAGCCATACTAGTGGTTTATGATCGCTTAAAATCTCAAATTTTCGACCGAATAAATATGATCTGAAATATTTGGTTGCCCAAACAATGGCAAGTAATTCTTGTTCAATAGTGGAGTAATTGATTTCGTGCTCGTTTAATGTTCGGCTCGCATAGCAAATGGGTTTATGGTCTTGGGACAAAACTGATCCGATGGCTATATTGCTGGCATCTGTAGTTAAGGAAAATGACTTTTCGAAATTGGGGTAAATAAGTATGGGGTCGGAAGTAATAAGAACTTTTAGTTTCTCAAATGCGTGGACATAATTTTTGTCATTAATATTTATTGTAGCGCCTTTTTTCAGATTGAGTGTCATTGGTTTGACGATTTAGGCGAAATTGGGTACAAATTTTCTATAGAATCCACATAAACCTAGAAACGATTTTATTTCTTTTTGTGTTTAGGGAATAAGAAATTTAACAATTGCTTGGATTTTATTTGGGTTCGGCTTAATGCCTTCAGTGGTAATAATGCGACCTAGGAATTCGGTTTCTTTTTTCAAGAATTCGCATTTATCCAATTGAAATTTAAGATTAGCTTCTCTTAGTTTTTGGAATAACTTTGAGATTGATTTTAAGTGTTCGTCCAATGAAGTGGAGTAAACTATTATATCATCTAGGTAAACTAATCAATCTTTATATATAAGGTTTTCTAGAAGATTGTTCATACATCTTTGAAACGTTGCTGGAGCGTTTTTAGGACCGAATGGCATACGAGTATATTAGTAATGGCCATGTTTTGTAGAGAATGCTCTTTTTGCGATTGAGTCCGAATCCATTTGAATTTGGTGAAAACCTTTTGCAAGATCTATGGTTGTAAAATACTGACAATTACCTAATTTGTCGAGTATTTCATCCATAATTGGAGTTGGAAATTTGTCATCGATAGTGATTTCATTTAAATCTCTATAGTCAATGACTAATCGATATTTTTGTTTTTTTGATGCGTCCGTTTTTTTTTTGGTGCGATCCAGATTGGTGAACAGTAGGGTGATTTCGACTTGCGGATGATCCCTTGCTGTATCATTTCACTAATCTGTTTATTGACTTCTTCGTCAAATGTTTGGGGGTATTTGTAAGGGTGTTTGTGTATTGGGTCCTCATGTTTAGTTTGAATTGAGTGTTTAATAGTACTTGTAAAGGTCAAATTTTCACCTTGGCGATACTGTATATCACTAAATTCATACAGAACTTTCTTTAACTTTTCTTTCTCTTCATCGTTTAGATGATCGAGTCTGTATTCGTTAGTTTCTGATAAATCTCTTGTTGAGGGTGGATCTAAACTTTCGTGTTTACCGTCATCGAAAATTGTTTCGTCATTGTATCTAAATTTAAAAGTATGTTCACCTAATGTTACTGAATTTTCACTGTAATTAATTATAATCATTAATTAATCATAATGAGTTGTAAAAATTGTGATTGTAAAATTTTTGATGTCGTGGACATATTTTGCTTGGTGCTAATGACACAAAGTTTTTTAGTTCAGTTATTCTATTTATTGTTTGGACTTTTAAGTTACATGGATAAGTTTTATAATTTAAAAAGTTTTGGATCATGATGTTTATCGAGGAACCTGTGTCAATGATACATCTTAAAGGTTGATAGTTCATTGTGATTCGAATAAAAGGGTTTCTTCTTCTGTCTGATCTATTGAATCCGAGGCTTGTTGAAGAAACTTTTCGTTGTGCGTCTTCTGAAAGTTGCATCTCAATGGCTCCAAACAGGATACTGTGTTGTCTTACATCTTGTGTTGGGTATAACGTTAAAATGTAGTCAACTCTTCTGATAAAGGCACTTAGATTCTCCGGGGATCCGTTGAATGTGGGCAATTGTTTAAGATAGTTTTCTGATAACTCTAGCGTCATGGTTTTTGTGGTGTATTTCACTTATTTGGTTTTGTTGTATTAGAATACTTATTGCTTAGAGGGATCAATTGAATGATTTGTAAGGCTCAGAAATAAGTATTGTGTACAGGATTTCTTATAGTCCAAAGGATCTATATTTTTTGTAGAAATCTTGTTTGTTGAATTACGCGTCACGTAAATTCTTTGGCGGATCAGTATTGCTTTTTTGGAATTATCCTTTCAAGTTAAGGAGTCGTTCACTTTTGCACTGATCCTACCGGCTGCGCCAATTATATGTTTCACGACCGAGATACCCAAAAAAAATATATTTTATTTGTGGGTTACACTTTACTTTATTCTTATATTAGGTTTACAGTCGGAGTTTTTAAACAAGCACTATTTGAATCGAAGTATACAATATGAGAGTACAGGCTTCGGCGGCAACATTAGAACATATCGACAGAAGGCTGTATGGGGATATTTATACGCTAATTGTTTGTATGTATTAGTAAGCTTTTCTCGTGACATTCAATTTGGACTTTGGAGTTTTAGACTCTAGGCTTGCTAGGATGCTGAATTCGCATTTCTCACGTTTTGGCGATTCTGATATCGTCTTACAATTTTTATGTTTAAGTTAATTCATGGGAATGTTTACATTAAGTTTTTTCGGGACTCTATGTTTATAATGGAAATATAATGGGAATTGTGCGTGTGCAATGGGTTGTCGATATATAACTATATATATGTATGTATGTACACACATATATAAAATAGGAATCAATCTGGTTCTTCTTCATTTTCTCTGTTGTAAGGAAAAATGAGCACTATTATGAGTACAGGGTCTTTTACAGTCGGCTTGCTCGACTGTAGCCTTTCTTAGTTGTTCATGTATTGGTATATCTTGAAACTCCAATAATTTGGTCTATTAGAAGTGTTAGTATAAGCCAAAATTAAACACAGTCTTAGGAGAGCCCCAATGATTGTTCTAGTTCTCTATTGTTGGTCACATAACAGTTACTAATTTTAGTTAACTTTCGTATTTTGTCTTCTATTGATATCAAGAAAATTCTATTCTGTGAAGAATTTAACTTAGATTTAATGGAAAAATCAAATTTTAAATGTCTGGCTAAAATGACAAATTCATTGAATTGAGAAATACAACTTTTGTATCTAATCCTAATTTATTTCCCAATACTTTGGATAGAGCCATCACCATAGAAACCAACACCTTAACAATATATGTTTATCTATTAATTAGGAATGCAGCTTAGGTGTACAGGGCTGCGGCCTGATAAATGAGTGTAAAGTTCGCTTCGACCTGGCCACCAAACAAAAATATCACTTTATACAAGAAGTCCAGTTTAACAATGTTGGGAAGAGTCTCAATGTTGGGATAGCAATTGTCGAATATAAAGGTTTGCTGCTCCAGCGGCGGAACAAACTTGTCATCCACCTTGGGAAGGTTGCTACAGTGTTGGACAGTAGGATACAGAATATCTTTGTATACCGGACCACTGAGGAATTCGAAGAGAGGTTGTTGTGGCACTTGATAAGGCTCCAGTTTGTATTCCCTGTTATTGGGACTGCTATAGACCTGCATTTCAAACTGTTTGTGCCATTGGGATAAATATTACTGACCGATCCAAATATAACATTTGTCTTTTTACTTACAGTGGTGCTATCGTCAGCATCAAATTTCCACTCGACTTGTCCATCAATAACTGTCGTGGTGCGATTTAGTCTTTTGCGTACCAAATTACTACTCAAAAGACTTTCATCGCTCGACCAGTGATGAAGTTCCAACAATTCAAACTCCCATTTGTACTAGAAAAGAAGTTGTAACATATAGATATAGTTTAGATTGTAAAAAGGATATAGGAAGGGATTCAGTTGAGATATAGCTATATGATGTAGTTTCTTCAATCCTAGCCAAAATTGACTACGATTTATCATATAGGACCATGCACATTACTTTAAAGTTCATTCAATTAGGTCAAATAGGTTCCTAGTCATGCAGTTCATGAGGCGTGGCATGAATCCCATACAAACTTATCCTTCCTGACTTTGATTACCACAGCTCTTAAAGTCTCTGATATCGCATTATCGACCCGGCTGTTGATTCTAATCAAGAATATATGTATATATAATTCATGGAGTCTTCCTGTTACTCACATTTTAATCCTACAAACCTTTAAAGACCCTTGTAACTGTTGTAGGTACAGGGTCTATTGAAACTTACCTGTCCAATACAACTGCCACAAAGGATAACAAAAATGACTGGCAAGACCAAAAAGGTCAACGAATGTGAAAACATCTTCAATCTGAAAAAGATATACCCGTTTAAAGCTAAAGTTTGTTCGGAGTAGAGCTTATATAGCTCCAAATCGGCTAAAAAAAATGCAAAACTGATTATTCAATGTCATCAATCTACTTAAGTTATAGTCGCATATTCTTAACGGTGTGCACAATTAACTTTTATCGGTAATTTCGAATAGTTGTGAATAATACGAATGAGTCGAATGAGTATCTAAAATGGAAATACTTTCGAGTCTTTAAACTTACAGTCGATTCTAATGGAAAGCACTTACATAAATTGGTGTTTATACTCGATCACAATGTAGATTTTCTTTTATTTGTTTATGTGTTCCTAACTCATGAAATAAACTCATAGAATTTTCTATATTTCCGTAATATTTCCCAATTACCCAAACCTACAGTCCCAAGTTTGGCATACAAATAAGCTTGTAATACTCATCCAAAAACACAAACATTCAGACACACATTTGTATGCTCGATTTAAGACTAGGTATTATAAAAAATAGTTAATCAAATGAACTAGTTTAAAGTTAATTGTTAATGCGAGTTTAGGAGTGCAAAGACCCTAAAGTTTAGTACTGATTAAATATACGCAAAAGAATTTATAAAATCGGTTTATATACAGTTTATACATACATCTTAGTATATATACTAATATCTATCGTGTGCGATGAAAATAATAATGTATTTAGTATTTAGTTTTAAGTATTTAGTAAATTAGTACTCGTTAGTATTTGTTCATGCGTGTCAAATCATTTTATTTATTCCCTATCTATAATATCTGTTTAATAGATATTCCAAAGTTTCCAACGTATTCTTCGTTTAAATTTTTACCTTCCAAGACATGTATGAACTTAGACTTTAATTGAGAATTACTGTGTGTACAGTTGTAGAGCTTAATTGATGACTTTGTTTTATAGACAGATCTATTCATCATAACACAGACCTTAGAATAAAATCCAGTACATCAATGAATAAATTTATTATATAATATATAAAGCGAAATTACATCGATCGATATCATTGAATGAATGCATTTTCCACACTGGAGTTTCATTATTGGAAACAATACAAAAATACTACTATCACCAAACTTTATAAATTGTTTGTTACCAAATAGTATTATGCAATCTGTTAACTCGTCTAAGAAGTAGAACAACATATCCAAGTTTTATAAACAATAAACAATAAACCGAGAACTTTACACAAGTTTTCATAGACTTCTACAAAAAGAATCAAGGAGTATATCGAGAGTATTCAGTTTTTGCAAGACCTTTAACCATTGGAACTCTCTATCATTTACTATGATGTAAATCATAATAATAACAATAAAAGTGTTGTTTTGTTGAGATCTAGGATCTCAAATGTAATGATCCCCTCGTATCAGTTACGATTCGCTATTGATGTTCTGATCGAAACCCCAGATAATAATACTAGTATTTTAAGCAGTCTCTGTCTGTATATAACATTCAGTTTATTGTCGAATTATATTCGATAATTTACAATTACATTCACATGTATAAGATCTACTGTATCGGTATTGGTATCGGTATTACCGTGCAGGTGACGAAAGTGTAGTACATATGTATGTACACACAGACTAGTTATGTGTATTTGTGAATTAGTGCTAAGATCTGAATAAAGAACACCAAAAAGAGAAAAACAATGTTTTTATTTAATTCAACAGCTATTCACAGATCAAATATTTAATCGGTAGCGCCAATGCGATTAATTTCCTAGCTCAATCGCTGTTTTATCGAAAACAGAAACTTTGCTCAAATGCGACGTTGTAAGACTTCACAAGATTTCACTGACTGGGGCAGAGTTAAACTACAGTGAAGGCTCTCTTGGCCGGACAGCCACGGTTTCAGTATTTTTGTCTGCCCAAGTGAGATGTCCGCCCAAGGGAACGGATTTTGTATGAAAATCATGCTGTTGGGACTATAAAACTCGTCCGGCTAAGGGAGCTGTCCACCTGAGGGAGCTGTCCGCGAGTAGAGCTTTCACTGTATTTCCTTTTGCGTTCAGTTTGCTCAGTAGTGACTGTCTCTTCGGAGCGCTATGAATTTTTAGCTTTTGCCTAAGTTCTAAGTATTGTATGGTTAATAGTTAATGTATTTAATAAAAATTTAAAAGATCGGAAAATTATTTTACTCTCGATTTATTACCATCAAAAAGTTGTGAATTTTGAGGGGATTTTCACAAGAAATAGGGGGAATAATAGTGGGAAACGTAAGCTTGGCTCAAACTTTGAAGTCCGCAATTGGGAGATAATACTTAGTCAACTTCCTCGATTGTAGGTCCACCGACTCCGCCGGCACCGGAGCCTCCATTCGGTCCCGGTGGAGGAGGCATGCCCGAGCCTTGATAGAGCCTGGTCATGATCGGATTACAGATGCGCTCAAGTTCCTGTTGTCTATGCTCGAACTCCTGCTGTTCGGCCAGCTGATTGGCATCCAGCCAATTTATGATTTCGTTGCACTTTTGAAGGATCGTATCCCGATCAGAATCACTTATACGACCGCGAAGTTGCTCGTCCTCGAGCGTTGATCTCATATGGAAGCAGTAGGATTCTAGTTGGTTCTTGGCATCGATCCGTTGGCGCTGCTGCTCATCCGCCTGACGGAAGGATTCGGCATCGTTAACCATTCTTTCGATGTCCTCCTTGGTCAGACGACCCTTGTCGTTGGTAATCGTGATCGTATTCACCTTCCCGGTCGACTTCTCAGCTGCAGTCACATTAAGTATTCCATTGGCGTCGATGTCAAAGGTCACCTCAATTTGTGGCACACCCCGCGGTGCTGGCGGTATGGCTGTCAGTTCGAATTTACCGAGAATGTTGTTGTCCTTGGTCATAGCCCGTTCACCCTCAAACACCTGTATGAGAACTCCGGGCTGATTGTCCGCATAAGTAGTGAAGATCTGCGTCTGCTTGGTAGGTATCGTTGAGTTTCGTTTAATAAGTGACGTCATCACACCGCCAGCCGTCTCAATACCCAGGGAGAGGGGGGTAACATCAAGCAGGAGCAGATCCTGGACTGCCTCAGAGGTGTCGCCATTGAGGATGGCTGCCTGAACGGCGGCTCCATAGGCGACTGCTTCATCGGGATTGATGGACTTGTTCAGCTCCTTTCCATTGAAAAAGTCCTGCAACAGACGCTGTACCTTGGGTATTCTGGTGGAGCCACCCACAAGGACAATGTCATGGATCTGTCCCTTGTCCATTTTGGCATCCCGCAATGCCTTTGCCACCGGATCCATAGTGCTCCGAAAAAGATCTCCGTTGAGCTCCTCGAACCGGGCCCTTGTTACGGACGTGTAAAAGTCAATACCCTCGAAGAGGGAATCAATCTCGATGGTAGCCTGCGTGGATGAGGAGAGCGTTCGCTTGGCACGCTCACAGGCAGTCCGGAGTCGCCTCACGGCACGTTTATTCTGGCCAAGATCACGTTTATGCTTACGCTGAAACTCTTGCACGAAATGATTGACCATCCGATTGTCGATATCCTCGCCACCTAGATGGGTATCCCCCGCCGTGGCCTTCACCTCAAAGATGCCATCCTCAATGGTGAGAATGGAGACATCGAAGGTGCCTCCACCCAGATCAAAGATAAGAACGTTTCGCTCTCCCGTGCTACCCAGCTTATCCAAGCCATAAGCGATTGCCGCTGCCGTCGGTTCATTGATGATCCGCAGGACATTGAGTCCGGCTATGGTGCCCGCATCCTTAGTGGCCTGCCGCTGTGAGTCATTGAAGTAAGCTGGAACAGTGACAACGGCATCGGTGACGGTTCCGCCTAAATATGCCTCGGCTGTTTCCTTCATTTTTGTAAGCACCATGGAGGAGACCTCCTCCGGATAAAAGCTCTTCCTTTCACCCTTGTACTCAACACGGATTCGCGGCTTCCCGTTCTCCGATATGACCTCGAAGGGCCAGTGCTTGAGGTCACTCTGCACCGTCGAATCATCGAATTTGCGTCCAATCAATCGTTTCGCGTCTGCGAATGATAAGGAAACCCCGAAAAACAGAGACACAATATACCAGGCATTGTCTTTATTATTTAAGAACACAAATTAATGGACGGGGATTTTCACAGATTGTACTAAAAAGATTTCGATTCGTGTCGCAAGTCTAGGCGGGACGGGGTTCGGGGCTGATTTATGTGGACTCTGAGACTGAAATGAAAATACAAGAAAAAGAAAAGAAAGAAAGAAGTCTTTGAATTAGACCTGCACAAATCTGAAGGGAGTGAAAGTTAAGGGATTAAAGAGAGAGAGAGAGAGAGAAAGAGTTCTTTAGCCAAAAGTACTCGGAAGAATGTCTGAAAAGAGTTGACGAGACAGCGAAAGAGAGAGAGACAGGAGAAGAGTCAATAAGGAGAGTTAAAAGTATGAAATGATCATTTCTAGCAGATATAGTTGAGGATCAATTTAAAAATACAGTTCCACATCAGTTTTATATCACAAGTTTCCAAGTTCTGTGTAAATTCTTCCGACTTAGTGAATACAAATTATGCTAATCTAACGCAAAATTTTAAGCGGATAGATGAAGATCGATTAAAAGTTAATCAAAGATCCATGATTTATTGAGAGGGAAAAATAGCTCACCCTTTAAAGAGCGATATAGTTTCTATCTTAAGCGAAGCGAAGCTTTTTCATTCTAATCGAATGGTTCGAATTACAGGCCCTGATCAATAATCCTTTGGAGAAGGTGGTGGGAATGACAAGGAATGACAGCCTCAAAGATTTCCCTAATGATCATCAATCAACTAAATACAACAACAACAATTAGTCCGAATCGGAAGAGGTGTCAAAAAAAAATGCTCTCACTTCCAAATTGAGAAAACTGCATAGAAAATTCTAGCAAATTGAAATTGTAAATGTTTTTGTTTAGCTCTTAGTGTCAGGCACAGAAATGAGCTGACACAAATTATGCTAATAAACAGATGGTGAAGAATCTCTGAATCTGAGAATCTTAGACACGCCACGGGAGGTGGCAAGTAAGATGAGGTTGTGGGAGAAAGGGATGGGGAGGGGAAGGGGAAGGGGATGGAAGAGAAGGTTGAGTTGATTTGACTGAGGCACATGCGAAAATACTTTTAGGCCACTACTTTTAGCTGCCCGAAGAGCAAAACTAGACTATACTACATAGAATTCAGCAAGTTTCCTAAAATAAATTGTAAAAAAAAAAAATACTAAAAATGATTGAAAGAATCAAAGAAAGAAAAGAAATGGAAATTGTGCGCGTTTTTCATTCATGAAAATGTTGCAAGGAAAATCGGTTTGCCGAACTTACCGAAAATTGTGTTATTCGGGTTCATGGCCACTTGATTTTTGGCCGCATCGCCAATGAGACGCTCCGACTCCGTAAAGGCGACATAACTGGGCGTGGTCCGATTGCCCTGATCATTGGCAATGATCTCAACTTTGCCATGCTGAAAGACCCCGACACACGAATATGTTGTACCAAGATCAATGCCAACTGCTGGTAATTTGGGCATTTTCTCACTCGTTGAGGCTTAAATTAGACCACACCAAGTACACCAATACACCAATACACCAATACACCAACACAACAATGAACCAACACACGATGCACCAATTCAAGGTTTCCCCCGTATTTAGAGAAAAACCCCAGAGAAAGGTAGACCGAGAGAGAGAGAGAGAAATTATATATGAATCAATGTTGTCTAGATTACACAACAATATCTCATTTGAAACTTACTCTTTACGCCTCTGGCTCAAAGTATCGACCCTCAATCGCGCAATTTGTTTAAAATGCAAAACGATATAAATACAGGGATATGATCAAAAATAATAGAACGAATGTCAAAATTCGCAGGAATTCGAGCGTTTTCTCTCTTTGCAGCTCCACAGCGTCTTCTATTTATTATTACGTTGCCAGAATGAGAAATTAGAGCACTCATCAATCCATTTGATCACAGTCTGATCAGTGATCACAACTAAATTAACCACGCAATCGTCACGAAAGTCTAAATAAAACTGCCAAGCTAATTCCTTATTGCAAATTGCAATCGATGCCATTTAACAGTGCTGCCTAACATAGATCACACCTTTAACATTACACTGTTAAACCAATTATGCTAGAGACGGTACAACTGAAAATTCGGTACATTTATACCAAAACTGGTACATTTAAAAATAAATAAATAAGTAAGTGCTCTTTATAATGTTTATGGGATTTTAAAGTGTTATATTATATAGAAAAAATGTGGTTTATTTAAATAAATAAATATACAATATAGTTGGTATTCAAAAATGGATTAACCCGAGTTTAATGGGGTGGTCTGTCTATACCACATTCGTCGGGTTTCTTAAAGACCAGCGCGTAGGTGAGAACGGGATGTATATTCCCCTCTGTGGATGCTGTGGACAAGAGCGAATGTGTCGATGGGCTTTCCATGAACAACATTTCACCATCGAATTTGCTCCAACGTCCACGCTTCAGCTGCTCCTTTACATACTTCAATTGTGTATTTATCTAATTGAAAAAGGTTTTAAATAGCAAATTTAAAAAGAAACGATGTACAACCCACCATAGGCACAAGCAGCGGAGTGCGACAGCAATTAAAGAAATCTGCAATAAATTGTCGAACGTTATCGGGCTTTGCGTTGATCACTTGATGCATTATGACGCGAACTATTGCTCGTATCTGAAAATTAAATATATAAGTTTGAATTTGAATAGATTTTAAAAGTCTTAAACAGAAAATGTTATCGTCCTTCTATTCTGCGACGTAACAGTAGGTCTACATATTGCTAACAGTGTACATTTTCAGCATAAGTTCCGCATGGTTCAAAATGCAACTGTGTGCATTCCTCTGTTGAACATGTATGAAAGCGCGAATGTAAGAGCGAGACGTATATAATGATTGTATATCCCCTGTTTTTTACTTACTTCTGGATGGTCACTCAAATAGTTCCAGTTGCCCTTGCGCATTTGCTTTTGTATACGAGGCAAATTACTGTAATGCCGAATTGCATGCGTATCCCATTTACCCAGATCTAAGATCTTGGATGACTGGCATTTATTTGTTTGCTGCATTTTCAACTGTTATTATATATATTTTTCTTTTTTTTTTATGTTTTTAGTTTAGTGATTTTCAATGGGAATTTTGTAATAGCTGCGTTGTAGTACTTAATATAAATCAAAATGAATTTTGAATCAACGACGACAAAAATCAACTAAACTTTTCAAATATTTAACAATGTCTGCTCACTTTGTAAATAGTGTTAACATACAATTATTTGGCTTTAAGTAAATGCACCTTGAATTGGGTCGTTTGTTTGTTCCGAACACTTGTCGTTGAACAAATAATAAACTTTGATCAAAATCACTATAAAATAGTATAGTTCAATTGTAAAACATATTACAATTGTACAATCGATTGTAGAGTTTATCAACTGTTATTCAAGATGAAATTTCCTGCAACCATCGTCCTGGTAACATTATCTGTCCTTGTCGCACTTTCTTCTGCAAAGTTCATAAAACTAGTGGTGGTAACAGAGCTTCCAACCACGACTGTAGATGCGTCTGCTTCTTCAACTACAGCTGGAACAGTGCTGCCAACATCAACATCAGCTCCGATCAAATGGAAACTCTGCTGGAGAGGCAATAACTGGTGCAACCTGGCAGTCCCGGCCAGAAATAGCAGATGCAAAAGATTCTTTGGGGTATTGAAGTGCTTTTAGTAACAAATAAAATGTTGAGAATTCAATAAACTAGCATCTTTCTAAATAAAAAACTTAAATGAATAAACTTTTTTATTAAAATTAATTGATTGATTTAAATATTTGACTATAAAATTCTATGCAACAGTGATACAAAAAGGAATATTTTTCTATTTTTTTCACGAGTTTGATCAGGTTAAACTCCTACTAAAAATAATATTTAAATTGTATTGTACTATGTTTATTAATTTTAAACTTTTACTTAAGATACTTTCATACACACATTCACACAATATATAAAATTTATATAAAGTTTTCAAATTTTAAATGCAATAATAGTTTATTATATGATTTGTGTGACTTCCTCCTCCGAATCGCTGTGATCTGCAAATATTCCAAAATTAAATACAATTAAATTTTAAATTTGTGCATTTTTACTTTGTTTTTTCGGCATTTGCTGTTGTTTCCTGCCAGCTTTGTTTTTGCCACGATTGGACTTGGTCTTAGCCCTTTCCTTTCCGCTTACTTCGTTGTTCTCCTCACCCTTTTCGTGCGCAACATTATCTTCTTCAGGCAACCAGGTGCTCTCATCCATGGACTCTTCTACAAATATGAAAAAATTGATAAAACGACAATTAATGGGAGATAAAGTAGTCATAACGGATTTGAAGTTACCCGCTTTCAGCTTGGGGGCTTGAGTCTGATCTTCTTGAACATTTTGCTTTGCCGGCACAGGTTCATGTTTGCTAACTTGAATAGGTTCCTCTACGTGCACATCCATCTGCTCCTCCATTAGATGTTTGAAGCTTAACTTGGATGCTTTACCACTGAAGAGATCCACCAAACCCGACAGCTTACTTGGCTGCTGTCGACTCTCTATATCCAGCTCCAAAGCTTTACGTACAAATTGCACCAGAGCCTTGGAACGTCTGGCTGCGCTGCGTGCACACTGCATAATGGTGCGGACATTAGTGGGTGCAGTGCCGCCAGCGTTGAGAGTGCACAGTTCCTGATATGAATTAAAGCTCAATACAATAATCGAGTCGGCTGCGTTCTCTTCCAATAGTGTGGGATCTACCAAAGGCTGCGGTGTGCTCTTGTAAACGCAGTATGTGACGCTAACGGGGTAGTGGAGGAAAAGTAGTGGCATTAGTTCCCGTTCCCGTTCGCTGTACATGCGGATTTGGTCATCAATATAGGAAACCTCGGGACGACGAAAATGCATAAGTGCTGCCAGCGTTGCTATGGTGCTCGCATCTGAAGTAAAGCCAATGGATAAGCGTTGTGGCTTCGCTATAAAATGGAATACGCACCATAGAGATTGCCATCGTGATTAAGCACGTTGATGTCGACGCGCACACACCACACATGCTGCTCCACTGCAATACACAAGGACTCCAGGTCCAAGCAGCGGGAACTGCGAAATGTTCGTTCCAACAGAGAGTTAAGCGTTAAGGCGCGTTGATCATGTGTCGCCTGGACTTCGTCTAGGAATGCTACGCCCTTGATGTCTACGTTCAAATGGAGGGTACCCTCATTGGCTCGCGCACTTGTTGGCGTACCAACATCACAGCTCACTTGAGCCAATACCTTAGTTTCTCCCATTGTCACAGTCACCGTGCCCCAATCGGCACCGAAAGTCAGTTCTACATTTCGAAACTCGCTGGACTTGCGTCCATCAAAGCGCGTACTCTGTTTCGCGGCACCCTGTATAAAGGCGCGTTCCGGCTTGGATTTGCCCGGCTCAAAGAGATTGGCATTCATATACATTATTCACCTTACAGTTTGTTTTGTTTTGTATTTTTTAGGTTCAGTTGAAGTGTGCGCATTTGATATGAGCAACCATGCGATTTTTTTCGAACCCGATATTAATAAGTTTCGATGCAATATCGATAGTTTTATTGATAAGAAACCCGCCAACTAAATTTTTATTTTGTTTTAGCTTAACTAATTAAATAATAAGTTTATTAAATTAAAACGGCTGTTAGTGATGAAATATTTTGTGTTTCAATATCTGCACCAACATAAGAAGTCAAATAAAATATATTTTAAAATAAATAAATAAATAAAACTAGGCAAACTACCTAAAGCTTTGTTTTCTTTTATCTGCACCAACAGCGGACCTGGAATCGAATTAAATTTTTAATATCCAAAAACAATCTATTTCGCTATAGTAAAAAGTGATTTTTGGATACCCCCTTTGAACAGCTGTTAGGGGCAACCGCGTTACAATCAGGAACGTGCGGAAGATAAATTAATAATCGATATGTGTAAGGGAGAAAAGTATCGATATACCGATGCTTGTATCGACCTGACGATTTGACAAAATCGTTCAAGTTTTCCACAAATTCTTTTAATCCGGAAACATGAATTAATTAACCCACTAATTAGAACAATTTGATAAATAGCCCAACTACAGTTTAAAATAAAATAGTCTCCGGCTTTAAAACATGGTAAGTGAACGCGTGAATGAACGAAAAGAGAGGTCGTTGTCAGTACGGCGTGCCCGGAAAAATGGATTGTGCATAATAATTGGACCAAAAATAGAACTGACCCAAAAATGGTTACATACATATTGAAATCGCACGTTGTTGTCAATTATAATAAATGAGAGTGTGAATTTGCAGGCAGTGCTGGGAGCCCAATTGGTCATCACACTGGTGATGGTCAGTGTTATCCAGAAACTGAGTCCTCATTATTCCTTTGCCAAATGGATATTGTGCCGCACCGGACTGTTTCGCTATCTGCATCCCACGGACGAAGAGCTACGCACAAAAGGCGGCGTACCAAAGGAGCGTCCAGCAAAGACCAAACACAAGCAACAAAATGGTATTGGAAATGGGACTGGCTTATCGCAGTTCCACATACCGCGAAGTATAGAAGTGGAGTTGGAGACATCACCAGTGCTGGAACGTGATGTGATCCATTTGCGTTACTTTACCGAATACCAATGGCTGGTGGACTTTAGCGTTTATGCGGGCATCGTTTATATATGCTCTGAAATATTTCACTACTTTTATCCGTTGAAGCAGGAAATCAATTTGAGCATGGTGTGGTGTCTCCTGGTCATATTTTTTGCTTTGAAGCTCTTATCCTCCCTCACCGTTTTGTACTTTCAAAGTGAAGAATCAATTGGTGAACGTTCCATGGTGATTGTCGCCTGTCTCGTCTACTTGTTAATTGCCATGATTGTGCTCATTATTGATGAGCGGATACTGGAAACTGGCCTCGAGGATGCCTACACAAGCTTCAATGCCAGCGCCTCCAAGTTCCTTACCGATCAGGGTCTGCCGTCGTCGTAAGTTTACACATACCGTAATTTCACTATGAAAATTTAATGAAATTTATATACCTTGTAGTGGTCCGGCCTCTAAAATTGTTGTCAAATTCTTCCTGGCTTTGAGCTGTGGTGTGCTGGGTTCTCTGTTCACCTTCCCTGGTCTGCGCATGGCCAAAATGCATTGGGATTCCCTCAAATACTGCCGCGGCAATCGCATCTTACAAATTCTATTGAATCTTAGCTTTGTGTTGCCTTTTATATTGGTAATACTCTGGATCAGGCCAATAAGTCGGGACTATTTGACGGTTCGCGTGTTCGAAGGCATGCAACAGCCTTTGTAAGTAGTCTTAATCCAAATCCAAACAAACTCATGAACTTAATTCCCAAAAAAAGGTTGAAGCCACACGTTTTTGAAACTTTGCGTCTGCTACTTGTGATCTTTGTTGTCGTCATGCGATTCGCTCTGATGCCCATCTATCTGCAGTCATATCTTAACTTAGCCTATGACAAGATACTTGATCTCCGTAAAGAAGCTGGCCGCATTACCAACGTCGAATTTCAAAAGAAGGCAAAACATAATAAGCTCTTATCTCATACCATTCCTTGTAAACTAAAATTGGTTTGAATTTCTTATTGCAGATATCTTCAATATTTTACTATCTTTGTGTTGTGACCCTGCAGTTTGCTGCTCCCCTCATCTTGTGCCTTTATCTGACACTAATGTACAAGAGTTTGGGTGGCTTCAGTTGGGCAGGCATTTTCAGGGAGAGCGTTGTCCTGCAGCATGAATGTTCTGCCGACTCGGACCTGATATCGTTAATGCCAGATGCAGCACTTGACGCGAATCCTAATCGGGAATTCAATATATTGGAGTCCGCACAGTCCCTGCAGGCCTCATTCGCTAGTCTGAAAAATGTAAGCTTCAGTTCATTGGGTTATTTTGAAACATCAACTAATTGATAAAACTAATCATTTAGGTGTTCTCTACTGAAGTTTATAAGGGATTCCTGGGTTTCGCTACCTGGTGGAGCTATTTTACCCTCTTTGCTACTTCTTCGCTGGGAATCGTCTACCAGTCTTACTTTAATAAGACATAAATGAGGCCATCTCAACACACAGAAATACATACACCCATACACTTGCATTAACCAAATCCGCTGAAGTTCTCTACACTCGGCAACCAAAAAAAGTCACCATCCATTAAATGAAACTAGAATTCATGTTTTCTCCTAACTTGTTGATATTGTTTTTGATAGTCAAGCCAACTATTTGGTTTTAATTATGTATTGTAAATAATACTAATTTATATATGAACTATTGTTTACAAAGTATACAGTAAACTTTTTAAATCACAAAAGAAAGTTTTTTTTGTATATTTTTCCAATTTAAGCCATTTATTTATTAAAACTCAAAGGTTGTTTTTAAACATTTAACAAACCAAGGATAACACTTTATATAAACAATAGAAATTTCAAATCAAAGTAATTTGCTACTTTTAAGCAATATTTCAAATATATATTAGGTGTATATATATATATATGGATATGGGTTAATATAACCATTTGTTATACAAATGCGTTTAGCTTTATAGATCCTTTAGATTTTTGCAATGCCAATGACACCGCAGCCAATGCGAGCACCTGCATTACCTGTTGATTTGCTCAGCTCATGGCCGCCTTTGCCCAGATCATCGGGATCGGCATGGACCACAACAGTACGTCCAATAATGCTGTTCTCACCAAAGAGCGTAATTTGGTTGTCGCTGATGTCAACCGCTGTGGGACCATCACCAGAGGCAGTTATGTTGCCTAAATCACCCAAATGGCGGTCACCGTCAGTGGGTGCTCCATGCTCTTTCTTATAGGGATTGAAATGGGGTCCAGATGACATGCAACCATTTGTGTTGTCGCCAAACTCATGCACATGGAAGCCGTGGAGACCTGCTGCCAGACCAGTCACTTCGCCGGTCACTTTTACGGGGCTACCCTCGGCCTATTTAAATAATAAAAAATAAAGAAATATAAAATCCATGTAAAATATTGATAATTTAGAGTGTCAAATAGCACAGGTCTGGATGAAATATTAAAAGATATATCTAAGTATGTTACACTAGAGTGGGACGCAGTGTGAACTCAGCATAATACTGACACTTGCAGAAAGTTCCATGCATACATACATATCTTAATTGTGTGTATGCTTAGAATCATAGTACAGTTTGAATGTGATTAGATTTATAAAAATTGTTTTTACTATCAAGTTGTCTTACAGCTAGTGTGCAATGTTGATGAAATTATATAATTCTGAACTTGTTAAATGACACAGCACAAAGTACTAAACAGCCAATTGAAATTCAAGTAGCGGTTCTTGCTGCGTCGAAACAACAACGCACAATCACTGTTACATGCATATACATATAAATATATATACATACACAAGCATTCATGTACATGTGTATATGTGAAGGTACGGTGTGGTGCGGTGAGGCCGGCTCTTTGACCTTAGTATCCGTTGTCTGCCATATTTTTTTTTGGCTTGAGTACTTGAAAGGTAACCTACCTCCTGTTCGAAGAAAACGGTGCCCTTTGCATCGCCATTGATAACGCATACAGCTTTAACTACCATTTTGTTTTTTTTTAGTTGCAAATAACTGAATAATAACTTTAATAAGAATATAAAACTTTGATACAGACTTTTTACGATCGAACTATGAGTCTGGAATGGTCGATTGCGGTAAAATTATAATAATTCTATCGATAATTTTAATTCTAAAGCTTTTTCAATAAATGCCTATCGTAGATGTTTGCTAAGTCGATAGTTCTTAACGGTTTTATTGACAATTTTATCACCACTTAATATGTTAAATAATTTACACATTAGTCCATAGAATATATGCAGTTGGAAAACAAAGTATTTACGAATGTATAAATATTTTTCCAATTGTAGTATTTCCATTTACTTACCTTACAAGTTATCGATAAGATTTCCGTTGTGCAGCTTTCAGCACTGGTTTTGAGCAAAAAAAAAACAAAGGAACAGCTGGAGAGAGAAAAAAAGCTGAATTTGTTTTATGACTACCGCTTTGAGTCTATAATCAGGATTGGTAATATAAAGTTATAATTTATTTGAAGCGATTGCGTTACTTATCGGGAGCGATTGCTTATCTTTTATTTTGTCGAACAACAGTATTAAGATTGATTAAAAGTGGCTCACCTATTCAGTACAGCTATTAACGGCATGATGAAGGCCACCACGCAAAAATTGTCGAAATTGCGAGAGCTGATGCAGCATGCGTGTGCACCAGGAGCTCCCGGAATAAGCGCCTATGTGGTTCCCTCCGATGACGCCCATCAAAGTGAATACCAATGTGCTCACGACGAGAGACGTGCATTTATAAGCGGCTTTACCGGATCAGCAGGCACTGCTGTTATCACGAATGACAAGGCGCTGCTGTGGACAGATGGTCGCTATTATCAGCAGGCTGAGAAGGAGTTGGATGCGAATTGGACTTTGATGAAGGATGGTCTGGCAACAACACCTTCGATTGGCTCTTGGCTGGGAAAGCATCTACCTAAGGGCAGTGCCGTCGGAGTTGATCCCCGTCTATTCTCCTATCGTTTGGGGAAGACCATTGAAAAGGACCTAAATGCAGCTGAGTGCAGTTTGGTGGGCATTGAGAAAAACTTGATTGATGATGTCTGGGGTGCTGACCAGCCACCACGTACCTCCAACAAGATCATTACGCTGAACCTTAACTTTGCCGGTCAGACGATTGCCAAGAAATGGGAGCAAGTGCGTCAGCAAATGACATTGCAAAACACAAGTGCTGTTATCGTTAGTGCTCTGGATGAGATCGCTTGGTTCTTAAACCTACGTGGCTCCGATATTGACTATAATCCTGTGTTTTTCGCATTTATGATCATTACGCACGACAATATAGTTCTTTTTGCGGATGCGGACAAACTGCCTGAAAACTTTAAAGATCATCAAACTGAGAACAATGTTCAAATCACAACCCAGCCTTATGAGTCCATTGGCGATGGCGTTTGCCAAATTGTCGACAAGTTGAAGGGAAAAGTTTGGATATCATCCACAAGCAGTTTATATTTAAATTCCTTGGTACCAAAGTCAGCAAGACACCAGGAAATAACCCCAATCGCCCTTCTCAAGGCCGTCAAAAACGATACCGAGATTCAGGGATTCGTTAACAGCCATATAAGAGACGGCGTCGCTTTATGCCAGTATTTTGCCTGGTTGCAGGATGCCGTACAGAATGGACAGCAGGTTGATGAAATTTCTGGTGCTGACAAGCTGGAATCGTTCCGGAAAACTAAGGACAATTACATGGGTCTCAGTTTTACCACTATCAGTTCGTCTGGACCCAACGGTTCAGTTATCCACTACCATCCGGCAAAGGAGACGAATCGTTCCATTAATGATCAAGAGATTTATCTTTGCGATTCTGGAGCTCAATATCTAGATGGCACTACCGATGTTACCAGAACTTTTCACTTTGGAAATCCCACAGACTTTCAGAAGGAAACGTATACGCGTGTCCTCAAAGGACAGTTGACATTGGGTTCCACTGTGTTCCCAGCGAAGGTCAAGGGCCAAGTCTTGGATGTGCTGGCCAGAAAGTCACTTTGGGATGTGGGCTTGGACTACGGCCATGGAACTGGCCACGGAGTTGGCCATTTCCTGAATGTTCATGAAGGGCCAATGGGCGTCGGCTTCCGTCTCATGCCCGACGATCCTGGCCTCCAAGAAAACATGTTCATTTCAAACGAGCCCGGTTTCTATAAGGACGGCGAATTTGGCATCCGCATTGAGGACATTGTGCAAATTGTCCCAGCTAAAGTAGAACACAATTTCGCTTCCCGTGGTGCTCTCACCTTTAAAACCATCACCATGTGCCCAAAGCAAACTAAAATGATAGTTAAGGAGCTTCTCAGCGAACAGGAAGTCAAACTACTCAACGACTATCATCAGCTAGTTTGGGAAACCTTGTCTCCACTCTTGTCGCAGGATGCCTTCACTCTGGAGTGGCTTAAAAAAGAAACCCAAGCCATTTAATTAGTTATGTAAATTATGCGTTATCATTCAATTGTTACAATTTACGCATTTAATAATAAAATTCAATTACGAAGATACGCAGTTTGAATCTGTGACCGTTTTACGATTATATCGTACAACTTATCGAAATTACCTACGACGTTTTCCAACACACAGCTAATCAAATTGAAATATATCGCCACAAAAAAAACCCTTGGCCACGATAGTTTTGGGAAAACGTTAAATCAGCTTTGTCCGTGCTTACAACTTTGGTGCAACATGTCGGCATATCGACAATGACATCGAACCCTAACTATAATCGTTAGCACCGAACAATAATTAGAGTGGCCGTAAAATAATTTGATAATTTGGACTTAATTATATTGAGTTTAAGAATTAGAATTGCATTGTAATCGATCTTGAGCGTGCTTCGATAAGTTAATTTCAACGTAAATCAATAAGAAAAAAGTGTTCTTGAATCACACAAGGAACTAGGTTTTAAGTTTTGAAAAATTATCAATATGATATTTAATAGATCACTTTAAAAATACCGATATTTTTTAAGTTTTATCCCATTTAAATTTCCAAAATAATGTTTAACCCAGTATTTGGAAATCAAAGAGTTAAAAAAAATCGCGTTCTGTTATACATATATGTATCCGTCAAACAACTTCTTGAGTCACAGACAACGCATTTATTTGCGGAAGTAAGTCGCTCCGAATGCACTCAACTACCCTGGGCTGTAAGGTATCGTAAGTCGAGCTTTAAGAGTTCTGTCATAGACGCCTTTTGAGAACTCCCAAAAAGTTTAAAGTCTGTGTCATTAGATTTCATCATTTTCAATTTTTATATTGTTGCATTCTGCGCTCACTACACTTATTACAAATATATAATTTATCTTAAAATATCACAAAAAACTATCGCATATTTGATATTTCCCCAAAAAAATACCCCAATTTAAATAAATATTTTTATATAAAAATATCGATATATTGATATTCCGATATGGATGGAAATTTCTCGATGTCGATATATCGGCGAGTCTTGTAAGTGGAAATGCACAACAAAGTGTGCAAGCATTGGAGGATGAGCTTTGCTTATTTAAAAATGACACGACAAATCTTCAAGTTAATGAGAAACTGCCAAAAGGGAACGTTTCCCAATTTATTTTTGAATTTGTTGGAAAAAGAAATAGGGTGAGAGGGGAAAAGAGAGAAAAAGAGAGGGTGCCGTAATAATGATGAGACAATATTTGGATCAACGGAACGCATCCCATGATACTGATCCACTCCAATATTGGAGTTATAATTAATTAACTTTTCTTTAGATAAATAAAAATCAACTAAGTAACCTCTAAACACCACGCGAGCTCTGTATAGTCAGAAAGAACATTTAGTAAAGCAGGGGCAACTATAACAGACCGCCGGGCTGATTTAAAGGAGCAAAACATTTACAAACTTATATATATATATTAAAATAACGAAGTTTTTTTATTCGTTGGAGATTTCATTTCAATATCTAACAAAAACTTCATTTTATAAATCTAATAATAGAAATAATAATATATTTTACTTATGTATTTTTAACCATCGCCACTATATTCTCAGTTCTATCCCACAAGGAAATGTTTAATTGAAACAGTATCAATGGGCACCAAGTGAGTTTATAAAATCATATTTAAATTTAAACATATGCAACATTGAAAACTCTCTCTACTCTAAAGACTTGCAGAATTGTTTTATTAATTGTACTTCGACACCGAACTAATGGATTGTACTATAGTAGTAGACTCTGTAAAATTCGGGTGCCACAAACTTGTGTTATCCTTAGACTAAGACTTCTTCCGTTGCATGTTTCAGGACGACTTTAAGAAATCCTCTTCTAAAGAGATCATTTTACGAGATGTTACTCCGGCCATATTCCAAATATATCGCGAATACATTTATAGATACAATAGCGAGAATATCGCATTTTATGACATGCAAACTTTGTCAAAATTGTATGAATGCGGTACGATGTGGATGATTCCATCAATAGTCAAAGACGTGAGGACGGAATTGATTTCACGAGCGCAGCAATATAAAATTGCAGACGTTTTTGTGGTTTTTGAATTGGGACAACGATACGAAAATCATTGAAAAGATAAAGGACTATATTGTTAATAATTGTTGTTGCCCACATAATTTCACATTTTTTAATCAAGGTAACTGCATTTCTGTTAGACTTCGAAGTTTTTCAAAAATTTATTTCCCTTTGGACCAAAATTAACAAAGATGCTGCGTTTAAGAGGTTCTTGATATTTAATGAAAAGATTTAAGGCATTAAAATAGAAAAAAATTAAGATTTCAAAGAATAAGTCTTTGTTGAAAAAGAATTAAATTTTGTTTTTCGCTTTTCAAGTGGTTCACGAATTTAAAAAATTTGTTCTTGTAAAATTTGAATTAAAGATAAATGAAGTTTTTTTTTTTTTTATATATTTTATACAATAAACGGTGTCGTTGGATTCTAAAATTTAATTTTCTAAAATGTTTAACCGATAAATAAAACATGATGAAATAAAACAACAAATTGACATTTGTTTTTTTTGTTTTAATACACAATTTGTCCAAACACTTAAATGGGATTTTCTTCAATATTAAGAAATAAAGTGCAATTGTTTTTCGTTTTGTTTTTATAAGTAATTGTTTTGTTTTTGTTTTTTTTTTCTTTTGCATTATTATTATTATGATTTTTTATACTTGTATTTGTATCCGTAAATTTGTAGATATTTATAATTTTGTTTAGTTTTTAATATTTTGTATATACTTTATATATGAACATGTATATATGCATGTATATATATAATTTTTTTGTTATATTTAAATCGATATAGGTAAGGTATGTAGATAGGTAATAATATTCATTCGCCTGCTTGTTATTTTTTTTTTATCTTTTTGTGTTGTTTGCTTGGTTTAACCCTTAATTTTTCTCATTTATCGCGCTTTCGGTCACATCATAGCTATAACATCTTAAACATCATTACAATAATCAATTGTATATATATATATATATATATATTTTTTTTTTTTATATATATATATATATATCATCTATCATTTATCGATTTTTATATCTTAAGATTTAATAAATGTACTTAGAGAGTAGCGTCATCGAGCATATTGAATTCGTCAGATCTAAGGGGCTTTAAATGGTAAGTATGATGGAGTGAAGGGGTAAGGGGTGTGATTGATTGCCGGTACGGAGGGGAGACATGAATTGTTTTGCCATTACCTTATGATCGTTGTACGGTCATCAGTTAAATACACACACACAATTTCACAGTTTCAATTTATAAACAAAACATTCCGTATCAAATATTGTGGTTTCTTTTTTCCAATTTTTTGAAAGGGGGATTGGCAAATTCAATATACAAGATGGAGATACTTATTATTTGTGTTGTTTTTCTTGCTTTTTAGAAATAGAGTTCATTCTTTAAGTGGGCTTTGTTTTGCTTGATTTCTTTAACGGTCTAACGCTATCTGGATTCTGAGTGGTATTTCTTTCCTCTTTTCTCTCTGTTATCATCATTGCTCGCCGTCGTTGTCACTGCTGTTGATTCTGTTCCTGCTGCAATTCTCTGCGTTTTTCTTTTTTTTTTTTTCATTGCTGAATTCATATTTACTATTATTTGCCTTTGTTGTGTTTATGTTTCTGCTTCTGTATGCGCACGCATCAGAGCACCTCAGACACATATTTGGGACGCTTGGCCACAGTGGCCTCCACCGTGGTAACGCACTCCTCTTCCCCGGCCTCCATATGACCGCTATAATCTGTTGGCAGCTCTTCATATATAATCTCAGAATGTGGCTGCTGCTGTTGTTGCGGCTGTTGATGAAGCGTCGTCGCAGCCGTATGCGACACAGCCATTACATGATTCCTCTTGAGAGCAATCAAAGCTCCAACACTGCCACCTCCACCACCGCCATCTATGTGCGCCTGTTGCACACTGACACCAGCATTTTGATTAGTTACATAGTACGAACTGCCGCTGCTTTGAATCAATTATTAAAGATATATTATAAACATACTATTTCTCGTTAAACACTCACTTGTATTGATTGGAATTATTGGGCAGCGTTTGTGGCGGCTGTTGTTGTTGCTGTTGTTGCTGGTGTGCATTCTGAGAGTTGTAGATTATTTCTGCAAAAAGATACATTCTCCTATAGAAGAGTGCGTTTGCACAGGATTCATTGTATTCTTACCAGCATCGGCAGCACGCTGTTCGAGAGACATCCCAGGTGATCCAGGTGCAGATTGCAGTACAATATCCTGAAGCGGGGAACTCTCGCGCGAGTTGTCTACAGGATTGGAATTGTAACGGGTATTAAGAGGCTGAAGAAGAAGCGCAAACCAATTGAGACTTACCCATATGACTGGGCGACACAGGCGCCGATCGAGGCATGCCATAGGGCGGACGGAAGCCCTGGCTGCTGCGTTGGCGTCGTTTCTTATAGCTGTGATCAATCAGCTTGGCGCCACTGTCCGGATCAATACGCCAAAAGGAACCCTTGCCGGGCTCATCCTGGGAGCGAGCCACTTTAATGAAATACCTACAAGCGGGAACGATACAATACCATACTTAAAGAAAAATCAAGAGTTTTTATAGCTACCTATTCAAACTGAGATTGTGACGTATGGAATTCTGCCAGCCCTTGTTGGTCTCCTTGCGATAGTACGGATAGTGTTTGACAATGAATGAATAAATGCCCGAGAGTGTCAGCTGCTTGTCCGGCGCGGCGGATATGGCCTGTACGATCAGCTGGGCGTAGCTATATGGCGGTTTCTCGTTGTGATTATAGCTGGCTGTCGACGGTGTCTGGAATAGATCCTGCTGCAAAAGTACAAATCCATTTTAATTACAAAATTCATAGTGTTAATCAATTGCTTACACTTACCGTATTGTTATTGCTATAGTTGTTGTAACTGTTGGTCTGATTCTGATGGAAACCCTGGCGTGGACTAGCCGGACAGCTGTTGGCAGCGCTTATTGTACCTGTAAATTCGAATATTTAATTAAAACATTCAACTTTTACTCTAAACTAAGATCTATTCAAGCTGGGATGTGTTAGGATTTCAAGACAACATATATTACCAAGGGGACTCTTAAATTTGAGTTCGATTTGTGGGTGCAAAAACGGGCATTTAAATTGGATAAAATTGCTATGAATCTTTGGATGATTTTTCAATGGCATTAGAGCTCTCGGAAAGAATTGTACTCGGCCCAGCGACATGGGGGTTCTCCTGAATAGAGACCTCCGAGATAGTTAATTTTTTTCGCCTCGTACTGCCGGCAAAAAGTATATTTTGTGCGAGACTCAGCACATATAAGATCACCATCCAAGACATGATTATGAAACTCTATAATTTTTGGAGTATTGAACAAACAAACAAATGTATTTTTGTTTGCACAGCAGTTTTAAGTTGAGTTTTAAACTGTTGATTCTGAATTCCTACTACAAATGAAAACTCGTCCAATTGGACGATTGTGGCATTCAATTGGAATGATATGAGATAAGCAAATTCCACTTGCCGGTTGGTGATAAGTAAGGACTCTTCTGCTCTTTCTTGGGTATTGAAATTTTGAGCGGTGAGTAGATTCCATCGCCTCCAGCGGGTAACAGATGCGACGCTGCTGCTGCTGTTGGCGCTCCTGGCAATCGTTGCTGCTGCTGCTGCTGTTGTTGCTGCTGCGGCTGAGATGTGTGGTGAAGCGGGTGTGGTGCATATGGGAATGGGTGATGCGACGGCAGAGATTTCTGCTGCGATTGCTGCTGCATGTGATGCGCTGGCTGCTGCTGTTGTTGTTGCTGCTGGCTGGGATGATGTGATGTCTGCACCACATGCAGTTCATCCCGAGGCGGCGGCGTTATAATAACATGGGAACCTGATCCGGAACCCGCTGCTCCAACAGCAGCTGGACTGCCTAAAACTGCTGGCGCTGCGTCTGACACAATATCCGCTGGCGATGTCACAAAGCTCTCAAATTCGATGCGAATCTCGGTGCTCGGAAATCGAAAGAAACAACTGCATCAAACAGAGAAGGGTGAAAAGGATTAGTATAAGCTTGAAGGCAGTAGATAAAACTGATCATACCGTTGTGGTAATCGCAGTGGATCCACATTGCGTCGTTGAAGGAAATCTTCAACGAAAATGCCATTCTTGCTCAGGCACTGGACAAAGAAGGCGCGTCGTTCCGGTTCGTAGAGCACTTGGAAATGTTTGCGCGACACCAAATTGTTCTCAGCAACATTGAAGTGCACCAACGACGTGGACGAGTTGCGTCCAATCACAGTCACTTCGTCCGTTATGTGGAGCAGATCCTCATTGAAGCGTAGAACACCAAAAGCATTCGCTGGCGGTGAGATTGAGGTGATGCCACTGGTTACATGGACTACATGGGCAGGTGGGTGGTTTGCTGAGTTGTTGTTGTTGTTATTGTTGACTTGATTGTTGGCCAATTCGGCGCTGCTGCTATTATTGTTCGTATTATTATTGTTATTATTATTTAACGCTGCGGCGGCGCCATGATGCAACTGCAGCATGTCCTTAGCTATGGCAACAGTTGCCGCGTCGGCGGCAGCGGCAGCAGCGGCGGCTGCTGCTGTGGCTGCGGAGGTGGGGGGTGTATTTAGAACGGTGTGCACCGTTACAATATGGTTGTTGCTGTTGTTGTTATTACTGCTGCTGCTGATAGTTCCGTTGTTGTTATTGTTGTTGTTGATTATATTGGTGGTTGTTGCAAGTGTTGTGGTTGTTGTTGTTGTAGGCACGGCCATTGAAAGTTATCCCTGACTATTGTTGTTACTGTTTAGGTAAACTGCAAATAATCAAAGTTATTATTATTATAATATTATTGTTGCTTTCATTTTAATCTACTTTCTACAAGTCAATAAGAAACATATAAGCTTATGCACGCAAATACACACACAAAATCATATCATTGTTATTGTTTATTTTGTTTTCTTTTCAACTCTTTCGTTTTCTTTCTGCTCTTGCCTTATTTTTTTTCTGTATGCGGCGCGCTAAAATTTATCGCAAATAGAATTAACAAAGCGCGTGTTGCTTGCTCACCACAAAAATAAAACACAAAATATTAAGTTAATTATTTTATTTGTGCAGCTTTTCACGCGTGGTTTTAGACTTTTATGCTCAAGGTTTTTCGTCAGTCACAGCCAAAAAAGAAGCACGCACACGCTCACACTGAAAATACATACATATGTATATGATTTTCCAAATATATAGACACACACTTTGCAGGCAGTTTGTCTCCGTCTCCCACTTTGCAGAGAGCACAACACACACACACATACATGCATACATAAAAACACATGTACTTACATTTCGTTTCTTTTTTCAGTTTTTGCTTTGCTTATGTTTTGCTACCATACACTTATACACTCACACACACTTGTGCATATCAACCCGTACTCGCACTCGGCAACAAGCAAAAACAAAAACAACTAACACAACAACAATAAAAACAATAATAACACTACTACTACTACGTTGCGGCACTACGTGAGTAAACGAACGCACACACACACACATTCACATGCCTCGCAAAACACAATGCGTTAAGAGAGGCATTGCGCGCGCGTGCGCTCTCTCGTAATGCGGCATCAGTTTTACCCGGGCAGAGAGAGCAAATAGAACCCCAACGGTTCTTAGTTGGAGCAGCTGCCGGACCAAAGCCACTGGACTTCATCTTAAAATTTATATATTTTCTTGTATTCTATTGTGCAACGCGCGAGCTGCGCCTTCATTACATTCTGCTTAAGCCTGGGAAGTTCTCTGTTTGCGTTTTTGCTAAGCCAGTGTTGCCAGCCATGCAAAATAACAAAACCATGATTATTTTCAAATTAACTTTGACCGTTAATATTTTGGTTGTTTGATGTGCCTCTTTTTTACAACATAGTAAATAATTATTTATATTTGCAATAAAAAAAAAAAGATTTGTTTTGTCAGATGTTCCATATCCGTGAAGGAAAATTATAATTGACGAGCTTTTAAAACTTTAACATTCATATTATTTAAAAAATTAGTTTGTACTATAAATCAACACAATTGAAAATCTTATATCCCTGATTTTTTACAACAAATACACAAAACATGATTAGCTTTTGTTTGTAAATAAATATATGTTTACTTAATACGTTATTAATATCATATATATATATATATATATATATAATATTCTTATATTTCCAGTTGTTGAATCGACAACTCTAACGAAAGTTTCATTTTGCCAATAAGCTTATGGTAACACTGGCGACATAGCGTGCTCTTTGATTTTTTATTTGCTTTTGGATTGCACAGACAATTATCATTTGTACTTGCGTACATCTGTACATGCATATGTTCATACATACATTTATATATGTCATAGAAGGGAGCCTAGCCCCCACATGGCTCCCATTCAATCGATCGCGCTTGCATGCGCCAACATGCAAAGTGAAACCAAAGTAAAAGAATTAACGAAAACAACGTAAATAAAATGCTATAAAAATAAATACAACAAAAAGCGTATACACAAACACCCATGCAAGTTAACGTATCACACACATACACATATGCACGTTCGTGTATTGTTAGGTCACTGCTACGCTGCTGCTTCGCCATCAGCAAAACAGAAACACAATAAATAAATAAAAACACCAAAATACACACACTCACACACCTACATCATACATACACAGAAGCGCGCGCGCATGTTCACATATAAACAAGGCACTCACACACGTACACACTTATATAGACATATTGAAAATGCGTAAAAATGCCGCTCGTTGATTTTTCAGCTAGCAACGGAGCCGAAAAATAAAAAAATTAAAAACAAACGACGTCGGCGCAACTCCACCTGCTTGCACATACGTTTATACACACATACACCAATATGCATATATATCTATATATGTACATTGGATGTTTGTATGCATGTATTTCATGTTTGTCTCTCACTCATTGCGGCGACTGCGGACAAAAGGACAGGCGGAAAGCGTAAACATACAAAAAGCACACTTTTCACAACGTACGCTATATGTACATCATATATACATACATGCATGTACGTTGCGTCGCTCGTTGGTTGGCGATTGCGTAAACTTGCCGCCCGCTTTTTTTCCATCGAACACCAAAATATGTACACACAGTTAAGGGTACACACACGCACACTTATTTAAAAATATATGTATTTACATACATACATCACTTGGAACATGTTCCAAATTAACAAATATTTATACTTTGTTTATTGCTCGGATTTTTACTCTTCTAGTATTATTTATAAATACGTACAATTGTTTTAGATTTGGTTACATTTGGTTTGCGTTTGATAATCAAACTGAAATGTTTTTGTTTTTCGTTTTTTATTATTATTTCGCTTTGGCTAGTTTTTTGTTTTTGCGTTTTCTATTTTTTGCACAGAAAATTTAGCACACAACACGTTTTTTCGTGCAGTTCGTCGTTCGCAACTGAGCGTTTGTGTGCCTGTGTGCGTGCATATATGTACAAATATATGTATGTGTGTGTATCAACATCATGTTTGCGTGTGTATATTATTTTTCTTTCTATCGGCTCGTTCGCCTGCCTTGTTTATTATTGTTATTTTCTTTCGTACCTTTTTCTTCTGCCGTTTTTGCTGAAAATTTGACGCGTATTCTTTATCAAAACTAATAACACCGTTAATTTAAGCTTACTTTATGTGTAATTTGTACACTTTTCACAATTTTAATGCGGTTTTTTCAATTCTTATTTGCTTGCAGCGCGCTCCGCAGCAGCTGCCCACACGACGTGACGATAAAGAAGAAGAAGCATAAACTACGCAGCCCTGGATCAGGCCCTTATTTTTCACGCAAATTTTGCCGCTTTTCAAAACATAGCTGGTCACACTCTCATCTTACATGCAGTTCACAGCTGTTGCTAACAGTCTAGAGTGAATGTGTTAACCATTAGTTTTCGTAACAAGTTCGCAAGAGATTTTCAGTAAATTAATTTATATACGATTTTTCTGTGAAAATGCAAAGTCTAACACGCTTGCTAGCAAATTGCACACTAACGCTGCATCCGCAGCAACGCGGTGCAGTAGCAGCGATCCAGCAGCTACGCTACAAAACGAAATACGTTGAAAAGCCAAAACCCGGCGCTGGTCAACAATTCCGGCGTATTGTGCACTTTCCGGAGGAGTACACTGTGGAGCCCCTAAAAATCACACATCTCGCTGGCCGAGATCCCGTCACAGGTCGCATGGTCGCCAAGGGCATTGGCGGTGGTATCAAACAGCAATATCGCTGGATTAAATGGGTTCGAGATGGACCACATGAGGGAGCCCCACAGGAGGAGCGAGTTGTGGAGGTGCTTCGGGATGGTTGTCGCACGGCTAAGGTGGCCCTGGTCGTCGTGGGTGATGAGCTCAAGTATATATTGGCTACCGAGAATATGCGCGAAGGAGACATACTTAAGACCTCTCGGTTGATCCCACGTATACCAGGTGAGTACAGAGTTCTATGGGCCATTTATAGCTGGCTACTGATACACGCTTTTCTGCAGTGCGTCCTAATGAGGGTGATGCCTATCCATTGGGGGCTCTGCCCGTGGGCACGCGGATTCACTGTCTGGAAAAGAATCCGGGACAGCCGTGCCATCTTATCCATGCCGCTGGCACCTTTGGCACCATTCTGCGTAAATTCGATGACAAGGTTGTGGTTCAGCTGCCCTCGAAGCGGGAGTTTGCCTTCGATCGCACCTGCATGGCCACCGTTGGGCGCCTCTCCAACATCGAGCACAACAAGGAGCACGTGGGCAGCGCTCAGAAGATGCGGGAGATGGGAAATCGACCACGGTCGGGGCTCTGGAAGCGCAAGGAGGGCAAACATGGACGCAAGATACGCAAACTGCCGCCGATGACAACCATAACGCCTCCTCCCGCCCCCAAGGAACAGGAGCTGAAACTAACTCTTCATTTGTAATTTAAGAATCCGTTTTCGTTGTTGTTTTTCCGATCTATTATCTATATCCTATGAGCCGTGTGCAACATTAAACAACTAGAGATTTACAATCTATTTGCGCGTCTTCTTCATGGAGAATCCAGTGCCATGGAAGCTATCCGCATCGCTTCCGGCCTCGCCACCTGTTTCTGCCTCCTCCTGGGCCCGATCACAAATGGGTTTGATGCTCCGATCGAAGCGTAGCAGACCAAATTGGAAATCATAGTCAGGGACACCGCGTGGCAGAGCTTTTTTAAGCACCGGCGTCTCCATTTGGCTCTCTTTCTTCTTCTTGCCATCAAGACGTACTCCAGATCCCTGAAAGGTCTCAACCACCTCTTCCAGCACGGTGCCATTGTCAGCGGGCTCAGTGCCGGCGCCAGCTCCCTGGCCACCACCGGTCTTGGAGGTCTGCGGCTGCTCGCTATGCTCCTTGTAGCCCACCGGTGCCTCGAATTCAACGTTCATGTCGCACTCGATGATTGTGACGGCATTGCCGGGACGTGTCTCCAGTACACACAGCTCGTAGACCTTTTTGTTATACTTGATGGCTATGACGTCGCCCTTGGTAAGACAGGCAAAGTTCCTGAGAGCGTTCTCCAGCACCGCCTTGGGATTGGTTATGTCCAGGAAATCGGTGCTATGCGGCTGGAATTTGGAAAACGTTGCTACGGGCAGCGAGACGCTTTCAATGTTCAGTATATCGCCCTCCTCCAAAAGTAGGTTGTCCATCATCCAGTACGGCAGATAGCACTTGCCCTCATCCGCCACAAACTCCAGGACACCGGCGTGCGAGGTCCGTGACTTTTTCTTGTTGATCAGCTTGAAGAGCATCGGGTATTCCACATTTAGTCGCGTGAGCGTGTCCAGTGCCGATGGTGGCATGATGACTGATGATAAAAATAGACAAATCTTTTCTTTAATTTTAAATTGCAAGATTCCCCCAAATTGGTTTACGCACTTTTTCCGCCCTTTTCCACATCGGAGCGCTCGTTGCCCGGGAGCATGGAGACGGAGAAGCATTTGTAGGTGGCCTGGAAGCTGCGACCGCCGTCTGGGAACATCATGTTGAAGCCACTGAATTGAAACATTGCGACTTAATTGGCTGTGCACACACACACACAACTGGGAAATTTTATTGAAATTTTCTTCAACGCTTTTGTAATGTCACGATTGTTTTTGTTGTGATTAAACAAAGTGAAATAAAGTTTTACTTAACAGTGGCCATAGCATTACGTTCCAATCGTTATCGACAGTACATGTTCAATTGTGGAGCAGCTCTGTTAATATACATTGGTTTTCAATAGCGATAATTTAATTGCGAAAGTCATATCGATAACTAGTGCCATCGTTTTTGACCAACAAGCCGGTGGTCGTAGCAGCGCGCGCGCGTTCATTACGCTTCAATTTTTCAACAAATAAAGTGTGATTTGAAAAAGTGCTGCTGTTCAAGTGAGTACTCTAGGAAGTAAACAACTAAAAATTTTATACGGATAAAGGCCACATAAATCACACGGCAGTCTGTTCAATAAGTTCACGTGTGTGTGTGTGTGTGTGTGCGCGTGTCTGTAGGTGTATGTCCAAAAACTTCTATGTATCCTTGCGTAGTCCTCCTGGCGCCGCGTGTTTTTTTTTTCGCCAGTCCGCGTGTCTCTGTCTGCAAATAAGTGTGGTGCCATGTACACACGAGTCTGCGTGCATGTATGAGTGTGCTTGTATACACTTTTACCAATATTTTCTTGCAGTCGTCGAAATTGTTGAAACTTTTTCCTCCTATAACAACAAAAGCATTTCGGTTGTCTAGAAAAATCAATAATTTATAGCAAATGATGGGCGATAGACCAAGAAGTAAAATTGCCTGTGTTTTTTGCTCATATACTTGCTGGTACAGTTATGAATATTAGTAAAGTCCTTCCAAACATCACACAAAAAGGCTCACAGTTTTGCATGCGCTGTTTGCCAACGTGCAGCTGTTTTCAAGTTTGTTGTTGTTGTGTCTTGATTGTGCAAAAGCAACAAAAAATTCGACGCGCACAGCTCTGTCCTGCTCTAGCTATTTCTAGCTCTTTCTGGTTTGCACATGCCAAATCAAAGTAGACGATTTTCATTTTATTCCGAAATTCGTTCGTCATCCTTAAACCACATACCCAATACCCACCCTCGCTCCTCCATCTCATCCGCACTGCATGATTCACAATCGTCTCGCCATCTCGACTTTTTCCCTATTAAATTGTGAAGATTTCTAATTGGAATTCGAATAGTGAAATGAAACATGTACATGTGAGAGGGATGCTGCAGCCCTGTGATTAACTAGCTGCATTGGTGAGTTTCTGAAGCATAAGGCACACTCACGGGCACAAGCAACGCAACACGTGCGGATAAACACATACATGCATACATACATATGTACATACATAATTAAAATTTATTTCCTTGCGCTTACGTCAAATACATATATGTGAAAGTTTGCGAGTTTGTGTGTGTGTGTGTGTGTGCGGGTTCTTGCTTTGTTGCAAACTAGCAATAAATTTTGCACGTACTTATGATATCATAAGTAAACAGAACGATTGCCAATAGGCAGCAGCAAAAGGAGAATAACGTGCAAGAGGTAGATGGAAAGTGAGAGGGAAGGGTATGGACATGTCCATTGCAGATCAAACTGTTCACAAAGTACAGTCCTCAAATCTAACTCTTCTTCTCAAATCTCTCCTTGCCCTCCTCTGCCTCCGGCCCTTTGCTCTGCTTGGAATCAGACTTTGGATCTATCTGGATATTGCTGGCTCCATCTATAAATTCTTTACTCTCATTTTCATATTTACCTTCTCGCACTTTGCTCTTCTTCTTTTGGTTTACCTTCGTTGTTGCCAGGCTGCTGCTCTGTGTCATTCTCTTTTCATCTCTCTCGCTCTCTTTTGTTTTTCTATGTAGATTAGTTGTGAGTGTATTGAAGTCCAATAAGAACTTTAAAGCTGAAGCTGTTTTGCTTGATGTCGCTTATTTTAACCATTAATAAAAACCATTCGACTGATGTATTTCAATTGGTTGCAGTTCTAACAAATTTCCAAGCGTTTCTTATTGGACTATTCTGTTCATAGTACAGTAGTGTCCCTAAAAATATAATAACTTCAATGATTATTGATTAATTAAGTTTTTGAGAAAATCTATTCATACCTATTGGCTTATATTGCAATTTATATAATTATTTAGTATAATTTGTTTATAAGTATACAACTTTATTGATGGTAGTTTAACATTAATGGATTCAATGGATTAATTAATTACTCTTAACTAAAAATTATCTTTTTGTGTACACTGTACAGTGATTTAAAGATTTATTAGCCATTTAAGTTTCAAGTTAGACAATCGATATTTCTATTAAGTTGTGATTAATTGCCTAATAAACACTTTTCTCAGATATTTTTCAATCGCTTTGAACTTTTACACGATGCTCGTTCTGTAAATTTCCACTTAATTGATTCGCTCTGAATGTCTAGTTGTTGTTGTTGTTGTTGTTGTTGCACTTTATGTTGCACGTGCCTGTTAATTACTTTGTTGTTGCTGCGACACACTGTGCATACATCAAAGAATTTCCAATTCCATTTTATTGATTTCGATTGGAAGTGACGCTTCACTGACCACAGTTTGAGTAGCAGTGGTGCCGGGTGCCGGCATTGCCATTGTTGGTTTGACAGCCACTGGGGGTGTCCAGTCCTACTTTGATTAAAAGATGGTTTCGCAGTTACACCCATTTGACCTTGAACTTGCCGCTTGCAATAACTACATTGAAACAACCCCAAAAAATAGAAACAAAATACAAATGGAGAATGATTTAAACAATTCCTTAAATTGTGGGTTTACTGTAGGTCGATTCTTTTTCGTATCCTTTCAACTCTGTACTCCCCTCGTCTTCAGGCACTCTCGAATTTGTCCTTGTTCGTTTGCGAAAAATTTAATCAATAGATTCGAATTAAATACAATTTTGCACTGTCAAGGTTACCTTTGGCGGGGGTTTACTGTACCATTACGCCTCGGCCTGTTTCTACTTCTACTACCTCTCGGTAGTTCAGACATGCAAGAGGCTACTTTTTAATTTGTAGTTTGTTTTTACTGCTCCAATTGCCAGCTGATACCCTGTAAAAATCCAAACACTAAAATTCGAGCTTTGCTTAATAGCTTAATTCATCAATTTTAAATGGTTATTGCCCCACTGTGCCTCAGGCGCACTGAGTAATACGTGTTTCGGCGCAAGTTTATTTATATTGAATTGGAAAACTATTTACTATTTATATACGTTTCCCTAATGCGTCACCAAAAAAGCATACCCTATGTTTTTTATTATCATTTGAAGCATGATTGATTTATAATTTATAGGGTATTTTCAATTCAAATGTATTTGTATGTAGTCATTAAATCGCCTTTACTTTAAAACCTTTCATCGAATTTGGCTTTAAAGGGTATCTTAGCTTAGTAGACCATTGTCAAAGATTGAGTAGTGACGTCATGCCGCTGCCCACAATGAGTTCTATGTTTGGGAGCGCTTGTGAATCGTCACAGCTGGAACAGTTTTAGAGTCACTACAGTGCTTGCAAAACCTACAGCAAATGTGGCGTGCTTTGAGTTTATTTTTAGAGCAGTTCAAAAAACACCATAAATTGGTCTCTGGGGAAGGGGAAGGGGAGGTGAGGAGAAGTGTAAATATGCAAATGTAGAAAACAGGGAAGGGAAGGGGAGGGCGGGGCACTTATGGAAAATTTGCGACCATATGTCAGTGTGATGTGAGCGTTTGTTTTGCGGCCTTGAAGGGCAAACAGCCATTGTCCTATGTCCCAGTTAGTAACACCCAACCCCCTTGCTGTGCCCACTGTCCATGAAAGGTATCAAATTCATAGAGTGTCATAAATTCTCAACTATAATTGATTGCAAATGTGTTTTTTTTTTTTTCGATATAGAAGAATTGATATTGCAATACAATAATTTACTTAAACTCATATCCTTTAACATCTGCCTCCATGACTCGGACCCAAATTAAGAGCACACCATTTATTGGGGTAGCCTAGAAAGGGAATAAAAGATTATATAATCCAATCCCGATCTGAATTAGTCTAACTTACCACGATAGGGTGTCGTCTTTGGTTGTCCACTGGACATGTTGATGAGTGCCAATAGAAGTATTCCCACTGTAAGATAAAACTTCATTTTGAAATCGATATAATTATAAAATAAATAATTGAAACGAGTTGGCTTTTATACCCAATTCTTAGAGGTATCTTTTAATGACATTCGATACGGCGATAAGGTTTCGTAATCCCCGACTAAAACTGCATTAGTTCAAGTTAAGATTGTTAAGATGGAAAATAATCATTTTGTGTAGCTAAAGAATTAGATAATCTGGGAAAACGTGAGCTCTATATATCCATGATCAAAGTTTTTTCCTAGATTGAAATGATATATGTTTATAAACAATTTATTGGTCTTCTGGTCGGAATTGAGAGAACAGTTATTAACAATAACAATGAACAGGGAACAATTACAATTACGCCTTTAAATTACTAGTTTTTGTCAACCTCGTGATCAACGGGGCACTGCCGTCTATAAAAAAGTCAAATGAAACAAACAAAAGTATAAACAAAAGAAATTGCAACAATTTGAACAATGTGCAATTTTTCAATTTCATTTGTTAATTGAAAAGTGCACGATGCTACAAATAGAACAAAGTCCGGAACTGGTTCGATGTGGGATTTACTACTACGCATCGCAAATCTATTGAACTGAAATCTAACTAAAATTGATTAATTTATATACTAAATTAGTAATAGATTATTTGTAACTCAACTTTCTTACAGACATGGTGAATATCTCTCTGACGTGGAAACAATTATGCTGTCCTAAACGTCAGGTAAATTACTAAACTCAGCTTTAAAAAAAAGATTTGAAATAAACTTAAATTTTGAATTGAATTCTTTTTCAGTTAATCAACTCGACTACCATCAGCTCTAATTCAACATAACAAGAAACTTCGGAGAAACAACAACACAAGAACAACACTAACTTCACTTAATCAACAACAACAACAATAATAACAACAAATAACAACGTTTAGTCCAAATTACGAAGAATTGTAATTTTTGCTGGCCATCAAAGGGTTAAACAGAAGTTTTGAAGTTTAGTAGAAAGTTTTCTGTAGCGAGCTTTTGGGAGAACAGGAGAGATCGAAAGCTTCTTATTAGAAATATTTATTCTTATCTGAAGTCCAGTGTCCAGTGTTGCCACTCTTAGTTGAGAGTTTATTTTTAATTAATTTATTGCATACTTTTAGGCTTGCGGCTGAGTTTTAGAGCTTAGCTATCTACGGGGAGTGGGTCAAACTAAACCCAAAGGGTATCTGTCCGTCTGAACAAGTGGGTGTGTGTCTGTCTGTGTGTGTGTGTGTGTGTGTTCCCCCACAACGCGAGTGTACTTCAATTTTCATTATGAAAATAACAACAATGAAGTCTAAGCGCAAATATGGCTGTTTAGAGAATATTTGAAAAGTTCTTTTCAATTATTAATAATTAAGATTATTTTTCGTATAAATCATTTATTATTGTAGTCTTTGTATTTTTTTAATTCACTTTTTTCTTGCACAAATAAATCCTCATATTTATTTTCCTCACGTTCCCCCCCCCCAAAAAAAAGTAAATACTTTCCATACCCGATAGTTTGTGTTGAGTTCAGGGAACAGACAGTTTAGAATCCGCGTGTCAGTGTGTAGTACGGGTGTTTTTTTGTCGGTTTGTTTTTTCGAAATAAGTAATAGTTTTTAGTGGCGTATAAAATAAAGAAGAAGAAGAACAGTTTACAAATACAATTATGGAGGCTTACTCAGGAGATTTGCTTTGGATGGTCATTATTGGCTTTCTGATCGCATTTGTTTTGGCCTTCGGCATTGGGGCCAATGATGTGGCCAACTCCTTCGGCACTAGCGTTGGCTCTGGCGTTCTAACCATACGTCAGGCCTGCGTTTTAGCCACCATCTGTGAGATTTCTGGTGCTGTTTTAATTGGTAACTACAAACATTTTTTTTTATTTCTACAATTTAAAATACAATCTCTTAATGAAAAGCTTTAAAAGTTGCTTAATTTTTAAATCACAACGATTATTTTAAATGTTGTTTGCAAAAACATAAGCGTTAGTTTATAAGATCAGCTATATATTTAAACCTTATCTGAGTTAACCCACAGCTTACAGAGAGCTTTAAGCTTGAGTAAAATTAAAAGCTGATCTTTACCAGAAAAAGCTCCGTAAAGCATCATATTAATCGCTTTTTAATACAATTTTACAGGGTACAAAGTGTCGGATACGATGCGCAAGGGAATACTTGAGGTGGGTCTCTACGAGGGCTCCGAGGACGTGCTCATGCTGGGCTGTGTGGCCGCACTGGCGAGTAGTGCCGTTTGGCTGCTGGTGGCCACATTCCTCAAGCTTCCCATTTCGGGAACTCACAGCATTGTGGGTTCCACAATTGGCTTCTCGCTGGTAGCACGTGGCCTGCAGGGATTAAAGTGGTCCACGCTGGGCACCATTGTTGGCTCTTGGTTTATTTCGCCGGTGATGAGCGGTCTGGTTAGCATTCTACTCTTTATGGCCATTCGCCGCTTCATCTTGCAGGCCAAGGAGCCTCTAAAGGCTGGATTCCGTTCGCTTCCGATCTTCTACGGCGTCACATTCTTCATCAATGTGATCAGTGTAGTACTCGATGGACCCAAGTGTAAGTAGTGTGTGACTTGGCTCAAGAATCCAGTTTATAACCAAGCTCTTCTTATTTTTCTGTAGTGCTTTACATGGACAACATACCAACATGGATAGCATTGACGGTTAGTGTGGGCCTGTCACTTGTGGTGGCTCTGCTGACCCAATTGGTGGTGGTGCCTTTGCAACGCCGTTCAATTGCCAAAAAACTACGTGCTCAGAATCCGGTGAAGTTCCAGTTCGAGGACTCAGTAGGTATGTTCAGAAAATCCTTTAATCCTTCGATTCGGCTTAATTTTGGGTTCCTTTCTCTACCAGAATCATCGCCCTCGGGCAGCCCCAAGAAACAACGCCGTCCACTTTCGCTGGTTAGCGAGGGCAAACCATTGCCGGCTATAGCCGAAATAACCGAGCTCGTCTCCCTTAGCGACAATTCTCCAAAGACCTTTAAGCTGGCGCCGTTTGGTCTGGCGGCTAAGAACAATAATGCACCAGGCGAGGATTATAAAATCGATCCTGCGCTCATACGCAAGGCTGAGGACTTGTTAGGCAAGGCTAGCCTGGACAATACTGATCTGACCGTCACCAGTTTGAACTTCATCGATGAGCAACAGCAGCTGCAGCAACAGCAGAATGGACGTAAGCTGCAGGAATGCTTTAAGCGCGTCCAGTCCCCCAAGGAAGAGAACAAGCAGCCGCAGCAGCAGATGACCACAGTCGGACCAGCCGGAAATCCGCATGCCACGACGAATAACAATCTACAGGTGGTGGAAAGTGCAGGTAGCTTGGATCTGATGATCAGCTCAACGTTGTCACCCAACTCAAGTAAAGTGCCACTGATCGAGAGCAAGGATGCGCTTAATGAACAAGAGGAGGAGTTCAAACAAGCAGCCGGACGACGAGCAAGCAGTTCGGAGGAGACCCAGGAAGTCTCGATGCTCTTCTCATTCCTTCAGATCCTAACGGCCACCTTTGGAAGTTTTGCCCACGGCGGCAATGATGTTAGTAATGCGATTGGACCACTCATTGCTCTCTTTATGATCTACCGCGAAGGGTCGGTTATGCAAAAGGCGGAAAGTCCCATTTATATATTAATCTACGGTGGCATTGGCATTTCCGTGGGTCTTTGGCTGTGGGGACGGCGCGTCATTGAGACCATAGGCAACGATCTCACCAAGATCACCTCCTCGACGTGAGTATTAATTTTGAAAAATATTGGCTAATGGAGTACCAACTAATCCACTTTCTCCTCCGGATGTTCAGTGGCTTTACCATTGAAATTGGCGCAGCCATCACTGTACTGCTGGCCAGCAAAATTGGGTTGCCCATTTCGACGACACACTGTAAAGTTGGTTCGGTGGTCTTCGTGGGACACGTAAGCGCGTCGGGACGCGAGAAGAAGCAGCATCACCAGCAGAAAGAGGGAACAGCTGCAGCAGTCGTTGCCGAAGGAGCAGCTGATGGGGCACCAATGGAGGATGGCAGTGTCGATTGGCATCTATTCCGAAACATCGCCTATGCTTGGATAGTCACTGTTCCGGTCACTGCTTTACTTAGTGCCGGGATGATGTACGTGCTCTGCGCTGTAGCTGTGAATGATATGGGTTCTACCTAAAATTCCACTCAATTATTAAGTGTAAACGCTAACTTATGTTTTGTAAATGTACACGTTCAAAGGAAAAAAAAAAAAACAAAAATCGCCATATTAAAGACAAAAAAAGGTAAAATGAGAAAAATATCCTAAAAAAAAAAAGAAAAACATTGAAAATAACAAATTTAAACTTAACTAAATTACTCACAAAAACTAAGCAAAAAGTTAAGAAAAGATAATGAAGCATTTTACTTAACGTCTAGAACGTCTGATCATAACTGATATTATTGGTATTACTTAGATATTGTTTATTATAATATATATATATATATTCTATATTGATGATATTGTAAACGATCAAAGTCCACAAACCCTGCTAAATTTCCTTTGTTTACCCCCAATACGAAAGATCCTAAAACTTATAAATCTCATAATGTCCAGTGCAATTGTTTAACACACACAAATTAACAAAACTTTGTTGAAATTTCATTTTAGAGAGTTTTTAAATTCGATCTTTATCACTGCAATAGAACAGAACTTATGAATAAAATACAAACTACTACAAAAGCAGCACACATAATAAAATATTTCCAAGTATTTATTTTCCTATTAAGCTGCACGCGTGTAAAATAAGCTTTTTAATTTGAAGTAAAGAGAGCTTTTGAGCGAGCTCTAGTCTCGGAACTGAAGGCATGCCAATTATGCTCAGAGAGCTTTTGCGCTCACACTCGTGCCCACTGGGAGCGCCCACTGAGAGCTTTTGAGCGTGGTTGAAACGACCTGAGTTGAGTTCGTGCTTGTGGCCGTGTTCAGTTGAGTTTTGTGCTTCGATGTGTTCGGTTGGCAAGATTTATGGCTGTCGCTTGAGCAAGTTGCCCTGCTCACCACAATCTGTTCGAAATTGAGCTCGTAACGCCTGCGCGTGTTTTCAACGGCTAAAAACCAAATCGCCTTCAAATGTGACAAAATTTAACAAATGCAGCAAACATTGTTAAATCTATAACTGTTGGTGTAAATGTGGTGTTAAGTGTGCACAACTGTTACAAAACCATAAATGGAAATTGGATTTACGCAATTTTAAATAAAAAGTAAAAGAAAGGTGAGCAATTGTTTATAAAAAATCCTATTAACACAGTTTCAATCAAGTCGTTTGCATATTTCTCATTTCCCTAACTAACGTAAATGATTTAATTCTATGTATTTTTCTTGTCTCTTGTACTTCAAGTGCTCCGTCTTCTCTTTATCTCCTCTTCGTCTCTTTCTTTTCTCTGTCTGCTTCCTGTCGCCGCTTCCTTTTTGCTGTGACATTTCTAACGCCCATTGTCAGTTCTAGAGTTCGACTCGTTTCGTTTCGTTTCATTTCGTTTCGATTCGGTTCGATTTTATATTTTCCGTTTACTTTTCACATTTCTCCACTCACAGAGCTTCCTCTATCTTTTATATTTCTATCTTTGTATCTATGTAACTACATGCTGTATTATTTAATTTCTTTGCTTAATCCGATTTGCGTGCATTGAACCTTTTATTTTGTTCTCTTACCATTTTTTTTTATCATCTTAAAGGTGTGTTTTTGCCGCTCAACTTCTTGGGCTACAACCACACACACACACACACACACACACACACACACATAAGTGTTATTATTGTTGTTTGTTGTTTTTACTGATTGTTTTTTTTTTTATATTTTGTATGTTGAACTTCTTTGTTTTCGTGTTCTCCTTTTTTTCTTGAAACGTTTATTTAATGCTTCGTTTCCTTGTTTTTTATTATTTATTTTATTTTTGTTAAATTCGTTATAGCAATTGATGTTAATTTTTCATGACTGAAGTGCAATAAATTATTTTAAATAATTTAAATAATGTTTACAAATTCTAATTAACAAGAGGTTTTTTTGGTCAATAATTCTTAAAACTGGAGAATACTCAATACTTTGAAAAACTTTAATAAAATACACTAAAATATATTTAAATAAAACATTTAACTAATCTTATATCTGAAATTTAATAAAACTTAAATCTGAATCTTTTGACTTTTAAGTAAAATCCGCTTTTCAATTTATATCTTTTCCTTGAGTTAATTGTATGAAATTGAGGCTAATTAATCAGATTGTTCAGTTGGCCACGCTTGACCCATTTAGGGTTATTGAACAGGTGCTAAGATTTTGCATAGACCCCATCCAGGTGTTAGATCTTCTATGACTGCTTTCTCAGGTAGCTCAGGTTCATTATTGTTACCTTTTGTGCCAAGTCTAGCGGTGTTTTACCAATTTACCAAAATCGAATGCAGAAAATGGAAAAAAAGTTAACGACAAAAGTTTTGAAAGCCAATTCTTTGGCGGAACAAAAGGCAGGTAAAGCCATTAGCTTGGCCAGCTTACCACTCTTGGCCCATACCAAATGGCCAAAAAGTCATTAAAGACAACACAATCTATTGAGCAAAAATAAACACGCCTTAAAAATATTTCAACGGAGACCAACATTTTTTGGTTACTTCTAGACATTCTGAGCAGTTTGAATACCAATCGCAAAATTCTCTTAGCACTTCTCTTCGCTCCGATACAGCTTCAGGTCCGCTCCGAAATGGAGTCTCAACTGGTTCTATAGCTATTATTGGTTGTTAATTATGCGCTTATCAGTTCATTATTGGCTTCTGCATGGATTGCAGTCCATAATTACAGGGAATTACACACTCAACAACTCATACTGGACTGCACTAAAATGTGGTTCGATTAATCAGAATCTCAATTTCGAATCGCATCCATTAGATACAATTTCGAGCTGATGGCAAATATGTTATTATTGCCACAGTTCTCTCCATCTGAATACGGATGTGTGTTCATAATGATTACACTCCTTATCCAAATATGCCCCTTGTCCCGTTCAGCTCCACCCACTTTATCCAAGTGGCGCTGGAGGTGACGGTTGCTGTGGTTTCAGGTGGTTACAAAATACTTCCACAAATTTGCCATGAAAATTCTGGTGTTATTTTTAAGAATTTTTTAATTTTTGAAGTAAATTTAATATCTCACAAACAATTGAATATATTTCAATTATATGAAAGAATTAATTTATCTCTAACCATTACATTAAACAAATTTAAATGCCACTAACAATTTTTTTTGATAAGAATTGAGAAGATAAAATGAAATTGGAATCGTAAAGAAAGAAATGCTTTATTTGTATACTCTTCCAGAGGGTCACCAAGCTATTTTTTGAGCTATCTCAACCAGATTTAACCTAGGTTAGTACCCTAACCAGATTTAATGTTCATATAGTTGTCATAGAAACAAATCAGATGAAAGTGCTGTAAATGCTGATGTTGTATGGAAATTGTCAGTGTCTATTGAGCAATTACAACCAAATTCACGCAGTATGAATTTTCTATCGTTTCATATATTCCCACCAAATTTCATTCAAATTGGACTACTGTACTACATAGCTTCCATAGGAACAATTGGGAAATGAAACAAAATAAACGCAATATGCATGACTGCAAGTGTTTTTCATGTTTTTCTTTCAAAGTTCAAACATTTTTTTAGGACTTTTGAGAAGTATCTTTTGGTAACTCAGCTGGTGAGAGGATCAAGTATTGCAGATATTATGACATGCCAAAAAAAAATGGAAATATTATTAGATTTCTTGTGAACTTTGTGATTCCACTTTTTGGTTTGTTCATTTTATGCAGCAACTTTCTAATGTGTTCGGTAAACTTCCTGTTTAATTGTGTGTTTTTCCTTTTGAGAGATTTCCTCAAATCAGGCAACTGGTTGGTGGACCCCCTTTTGGGGGTACGTTTGGGACTTAAACTACGTCTATGTGGATGTCGACGTCATTGTCGCTAAAATTTCAAGTCGTTAACTTGAAGTCGCACTGTGGCTCGACTGCAATTCCCACTCAAGACAACATTTCATAAAGTTTATTAAACTTTAACCAAATTGTTAAACCGACAAATGCCCCATTCCCCATTCCCCTCCCCTTTCCCTTTCCACTTTTCTCCTCCCCTCGCTGCTCTAACTGCCCATTCACTTTTCGCGCTTTTCGCGCTTTTGGCCGCTGTAGGCGCTGCAAACAAGTTCATCAGCATTTTGGCCAGGTTTCATGTGCGGCATCAGCTTGGCCAAAACAAACTGCCACTTGACGGGTTCGTTGTTGTTGTTGCTGTTGTTGAAGTCGTTGGCAATGGAAATGGAAATGAAAACTAAAATCGTTGAAGCCGGCTTTTATCAAGTATTTTCCTTGAGCTTTTTCCACTCATTTGGTTAAAATCTTTAACTGTTTTTATTGTTTTATAACAATTACTTCTATTTATTTACCGTTCTTTACCTTTGTTTACCTTTGTTCAAGGTAAAATAGCTGAAATTCTACATTCACTTCTAGTTCCCTACACGCATTCCAGCATAAATACATAAACAAATGGATAAATAATAGTTATATATGTATTTGTTCATAAGGAATACTACATAAACATAAACCGATTTAATTGGTTTAATGCACAGGTGCATAACTCAAGTTAATCGAACAACAATTCGAATTGAATCGTATTGAATCGAACAAATAATAAACCACATTAACCACATTTTTGTTGCATGCCGTTAGCCAAGTAGCTAACTGAATGATACCTGGTACTCCAACAAGTTAACTGCCCCCACCCACTGCCATTCCCCTCCCTCCCCACTTGCTCCCATTTGCAGAGCAGCTGCCTTAACTGACTAACGGTAACCAGTCTTTGAGCCAACTCCATTTGCATTGAAAGTTGTCAGAGCATTCAACCTGTAACGCAATTCTGCACTCACATAACCTATCGAATTATCGGCTGCTGAAATCGAAAATCGAATAGTACCCAAGTCGATTAATTTATATTCCAGTTACAGCGTTAACTAACCGATTTTCTATACGGAATTATATATATGAGCAAAACTTTTCCGATTCTAACATAAAACATTTGTTGGTTACACTTTGGAGGACATCCACACTAGTGACGAAAGCACATTGATGTACATTCAAATATATTTTAATTATTAATAATTTTTTTTTTTAAATTTATTAGTAATTTATTGGTAGAATACACAAATACCCTCTACTGAAAGTATACTAGGTATGTTTCAATTACTTTACATACGGAAGGAGACGTGGCGGATCTTTTAAAGTATCACATAGGTAAAACTTATATGCAAAAACATTAGGAAATAGAATTCTTGAGCTCGTACACAAAAAGTACAGAGTTCTTTAAACGTAGCCCAAGAAAAAATAGCGCAATATGTAAAAGGAGGCGTGGTCGAGATCAAATCGCAAATATATACATAATCAGCATTAACAGTCGAGTCTATATATCGATGTCCGTTCTGAATCTTAAAGACTATAGGAGCTAGAACTACCAAATTTGGATTGAAACTCCGTCTATGAGTCAAGTTTATTTTTGACTCTTGATACGCCCCATACTGCTCAAAAAGTAGGTTTGTTTGGTTACATCCAATTTATACAATTTATACCTGATTTTTTTGCCTGATTTGTTAAGAACAAGTTAAAATATCGGTTCAAATGAAGTTCAGTTTTCTATGTTGAGGGTATCTCGTAGTCGGGCAGACTTTTTACTTTTTCGTTGCTGATTTTCTGTCGTTTTGCAACATTTTCCTTAATGCGATTTGCATTTAATTTGGCACAGATTGTTGAGGGTTGGGTTTCGGGGTATTGTCTGGTCGGTCCGTACGGTCTGTACGGTCTGTATGGTCTGAGTGGAGGTTGGGGGCTCACCTGTACGGTCAGCGCTCGCTATACTCGCCCCAAATAGATCAGTTAAAGTTTGCAGCAAAGCCTTTTAGGTGTGAACACTCTCGTTTGCAATATTTCATTTGCTTTTTGGTCTTCGGTTTTCATTCGATTTGTTTTGAGCTCATTTTTAGGTCATTTGGTTCACTTGGTTCACTTGGCTCACAAAACCTCAAGGCTCTAACTCAAAACTGAGATGGAAACTCAAAATGTGGGTCGACATGTGTTAGCCATGTGCGTGATAAGTCAAATTGGGCTTCAACTATGAATTGCGAATTATCAATTCAAACTAAAATTAATTATAAAATCAATGGAATTTTGAATTCACCACTTTTTCTATTACATTTTTAACAAAACTTCATTGAAAATTTAGAGTTTTCCCAAACTATTTGATTACAGGTAAACTAAGTTTTTTTTTTAAGGTATTTTTTAATGAAACCATTTCAAGTGACGAGCGTATCGAAAGATTTTGATTGATTTTTCAATGGAAATCAAATAATAAAAGTGTTTGAAATTATTGAACAACAAAACAGTAACAACAACAAGTGCGACACGCCCTCAAATGATTGGCAAATTTGTAATATAGCAACTGGCAGACATTGGCATATTCTACCGATTTCTATAGAGGCGAGTAAAAAACCTTTCGATTTCAAAACAAAATTCAATTCAAAGTTCGAAATTCGAAATTCGAATCAGAGCAACAACTGATAAATCTGAGACTTGAGGCCTTTTATAAACACATATAGCTGGACAATTTCTTAAGGCAATCATAAAACTTGTTTTCAATTTTGTTGAACCCCAGACAACAATAACAACAACAACAACAACAACAACAACAACAACAACAACAACATTGTATGACTCCTTTAGCAATCTGTGTTACTTTTTATGGATTCATGTCGAGCAACAAATGTTGGAATTTTCTTTTATTTTTTTATTTTTTACATTTAATTTAATTGCATGAAAAAGTGTAGGAACTTCGCAGTAAAATATTTAATAAGAGAATAGTTAAAAATAAACTTTATATTTTATATTTAGAGCCCATTTTGACTCTTTTTGCTTTGACTGTCTGATCAGCGTGTGCTCTACATAGCTAAAATACGGAATAAAATTTGTGTGGCCGACAACAAAATGAATCCGTTCTTTCTATCGGCTAACTGATCATCGAGTGGCCTAAATGGCTACAGATGTGAAGATCTCTTTGTATACACAGAGCAGCTAAGACACATGTCGCTAGTGACAAAAGTAATCTCCATATATAAAGCTCTCTTTGGCAAATTAACTGATCATTCAGTAGTCCACTTGGCAAGAGGTATGAGATATTAAATCGGATATAGTTTTAGATACTTCCTTGGCTTTAATGAATTTGATTTGTTCTCTGTTACCTGAATTTAGACTGATATTAATTAATCTTCAATTTGTCTTACTCTAATCTCATGGATTTCAATGTAATTCATTCAATTGTTAAATGGGAATCTGGTCTATAAAGTGGCTAATAACCTGGCAAATCGTTTAGTTGACGAGACGAGACGAGACGAGACGTTAATGCTGATTATGGCCCATTTGCTTTGCATTCGTTGCATTTGAATGAACGGCAGGTAAAAAGCTCAGGTCGTTGCCTCTTTTTATGGCCACAGCTTGCCATCAATTGTGGCAAACAGCAAGTGGCAAGTGGATGGCAGCTAGTGGCAAGTAAGGTATTGGTAGCCTGATGGTAATACCCATATGTATAGTTGCTTTATCTGTTTGCTCGCCTTTTGTGCCAGCTTCAAAGCGTCGTTTTGTCCAGCATTCACTTCAAATAATAATGAAAAAAGTAAAAGTTTAAAAGTTCGTAACTCTGTTATTCAGGTTTGTGTGTGTGCAAAAAAAAAACAGAAAAAGTAATATCCATTGTTTTTAGAATTTTATGAAACTCTAAAGATGCCAAAAAAATAAGTGACAACTTTTGAGCAGTTGGAAAAACTTTCAACTTTCTCAACTGAATGCAAAGTGGATTACCGATAGTGACTAAACTTAAAGTGAATTCCCGAAAGTGACAGAAACCAAAAAGTATATTCAGGAATGTTACTTAATTCGTGTGTGATCTCATCTTAAAGAATAATTATTTGATTTAATTTAAAGCTGTAACAAGTTTAAATAAATGCTTTATTTAAATAAACTTAACTTTTATTAAATTATATTTTATTATTTTTAATTTTCTTAAAAATTTGTTTCTGATTTAAAATACTAATTTAACTTGTTGCTGACTTTCAATGTGTGTGCTAATAGTTATAAATAAAATAGTTAAAGATATTTCTGTTATAATGGCACTCACTCTCCCCCTAAGGGGGGTCCCCTTCTCGCCCGCAGGTTTTCAGATAATTATTCATTTTTATGGCCACAATAAGCCAATCAAATCGAGTCGAATGCTATGAGCTCATCATTAGGCATAGCTCATCGAGGTACTTGATACTTGAGTGTTTTGCTATTTTTGGTATGGACTATGGGGATTTTGCCATAGAAAATATGAGTAAAAACAAAACTAGAAAATCCAGTGTTTAACAATTCATGGCATTAATCAAATGAGATGTGCAGAAAGTTGTCCAGAGCTGAGAGCAAAAAAGCATTAGTGGGCGAGTCATGGAAATAAATTGAAATTCGAGTGGAAAATTTAGTTTTCTTGTTGCTTTGCCCAATTGCCAGGCACAATTTATGGCCAAGTTCAATGCAATGGGAAATTTTCAATTAGTAGGCAATTTTCCCAAAAACAAAAACAAAAACAAAAAAAAAGAAATTGACTTGGCCACTTGAAAGTGAGTTGCCGCTGTTTGTTGTTGACTCTGTTGACGTTGTCGCCGTTGGCGACTGCGGGTGCCCGAGTGCGTCTGAAGAGGCTTGTCCGTCTCAAACTCAGTCTCAGCCTCAGTACCAGTCTCTGCCCAGTCTCTGCCTAGTCTCTGCCCAGTCTTAGCCACAACCTACGCTTGAACGTTAATGGCTTTTTTGCGTTTCATTGAAGAAATCGTCGGCTATGCTTAGATATTTCGGACAATTTGGCAGCTTGTTGAAAGTGAAATGTGTGAAAATGGCTAATTAAATGCACGGACATCTACAGTACAGCTTCAAAATTTCAACTTCATCTTCATCTTCATCTTCATCAACACTATTAACTCTATTAACAACAGCGGCATCAACAGCTCTCGAAGACTCTAAAGTTTTCTCTCGTTCACTTGACAATTATGAGATTTTCAGTTTTGCGCATTCGTTGGCTTCTTCTTGGCTGTTTGGGTTCTGCCTGTACACCAGTGTTGGGCACTTAGCTTTTTTCCAGTCAGTTCTGGAATTTTTCAAAGACTGAATACTAGAGATATTGTGAATTATCTATTAGAGGGAAGGATGTACATATATTTATTTGCTGAATTGTTATAAAATTGAAAGGGAAACTTTTAAATATCACGATATAAGTTTCTCAATTAGTAGTTGCAGCAAAAATGCTCTTAATTTGGCTAAATAGTAATCAAATATAATTTATTAACATTTTTAAAATTTTATATTAAATTATGATATAACAATTGAGAAATATATATCAATAAAGTACTTAAATATAATTCGTTAAAAAGATTAAACCTTAAACTCGGAGAGGGATAAATAATTTATCATAAGTAATAGACTTTATTTACTTAAATAAAATAAAAAAAATATTTTTTAGCTTTTAACAAGTAAGAAAGGCTACAGTCGAGATAGCCGACTGTAAAAGACCCCGTACTCATAGTATTTGCAATAAAACACTTTGAAACGAAACCATCAGTTTGTAATAGGGATGCAAATCGCCAAGAAAATGCCGATATCGATATTAATTAAAATATCACATCAAATCAAATATCGATATTATCAACAACTGAATTCAAATACGATATATCGCTATAGATATAGACATAATGACCAAATATCGCAAGCGATATTATATCGCATTTATAATTACTATGGTATTGAATATCGATATATAATAAATCGTATAGTATGCATACATGTGCGTGCATCGTTCGCAAGCAGTGCAGTCGCTACACAAGCAGTGCAGTCGCCACACAAGCAGTGAAACGTTTGCTTTGACGTTGCGTGCAATTGTAAACTTTGTTACGTGTCTAGCTCTTTTGTTTATTGTCCGATTTGTATGCAACTTTCAGGATAGTTTGTGATACTTTGCCTCCAAACGAATTTGAAATTACAATACCGTACGATAAGTGCAAATGCCTTAAAAATGGCATTGAAGTTTGAAAATTATTTCATTCTTGTGGGAAAACGGGGCGTGGCAGTCCAAAAATTTTAATGACAATGCATTTATGCTGTCTCTAGCAACTTACATACCAAAAATGGTATTCCTAAGTGCTATAGTTACTGAGATATTTGCTTAAAACATCAATTTTTCCGAGGTGACCATAGTTTTTTACAATTTGCGGGGGCGGTAAGGGGCGTGGCAAAGATTTGAAATAAACTTGATCTGCTCGCGAAGCAAACGGACTTTCATTCCAAATTTGGTGGCTCTAGCTTTTGTAGTTTAAAAGATCCAGGTGTTCATACGGACGGACGGACAGACGGACAGACGGACAGACGGACATTGCTATATCGTCTCGGCTGTTGATGCTGATCAAGAATATATATACTTTATGGGGTCGGCCACGCCTCCTTCTGCCTGTTACGCACATTTCGCTTCAGACAAACTTAATAGACCCCTCTACTCTTTTTTAGAGTACGGGGTCTAAAAAATGTTGAGAGTTGACAACTCTGCTGCCCACATGCAACTCTATTTCTAATCTCAACAATTACCATCCCCTCTCTGCCTCTACCATTCGCTCTTCTCTCTCTCTCTCTCTCTCTCTCTCTCTCTCTCTCTGTCTCTCTTCCTCTGTCTCTTTTACACTCCTACCATATACGCAGTACTTAGCTACTATATAATTGCGATTTAAGTTTGTTGCCTAAGTCTTTTGTTTTATCTGCTCAAATTAATGACTTAACTTTATTGTCTGCTTAACTTGGCATATAATTGTTAACTTTTCCACAGCATGAAGACCCAATTCTGTGGCATAATTAATAAATTATTATTTCAAATTAAGTTTCAACGGAAATTCTTTGAACTTTTATCAAAAGAAAAAAAAAATACATGAAGCCCGTTGAACTCTACGTATAAATAGAAATTTTAAGGGGAATTGATTAATTAACAACAACAATAAAGAAATTATTAACATTTGAACTCTCTACAGGGAATTCGCATATTGCAAATGCTAAACGATTAATTCCAAAAACAAAAAAAAAAACTGGTTTTTGACTCAGAAATATTCCAAATTTCATTGGCTTCAAATTGCTTAGATCAATTTTGAAAACGGGTTTTTGTTCAATTCGAACTGTGCTAAATTTTACATAGTTATTGCTTCAAGAATTACACAAGCCACTAATTTGTTCCAATACAGGCTGTAAATAACAATCTTAATCTAGTTTGGCCAATAGTTCTTAACTTAGTTAATATATGTAATTGGGTCTCCGTCTGCATAAATATTATATATTTCAACCTGTTTCCATAGTTCATTGACTTTTTTGTGAGTGTTTTTTTTTATATCTGAAATAAGAGAATAAATAAATAAATTATAGTTTTGTCATTAATAATAACAAATCAAACAAAACTCGCACAAAATTTATCAAAGTTTTTAAGAATAATTTGTTATTGATTTTTCTGGAATGTTTTCTATAACTAGTAAATCTGTTTTATTGGTTTTGTAGGAGGAAAATATCACAGTTATTAGCACATATATAACTAAAATAGTTTTGAACTAAAAGTTAGGTCGAGTATTAGTTTATTGGATAAACATTAACATTTATTTAGTAAAAAATACTTGAGAGTTGTTTGGCATTGCCAATTCCAGAGTGGGTGTCAGTGCCAGACAAATTAAGTATTACTTATTTACTTAACTTTAATGAAATTCTAAAAAGCGAATTCAATTATATATAAGAAGTCTATGAAAAAGGAACCAAATTATAATATAAAATATAGTTTTAATTTACTGAGAATTTAATTCGCTTTTTATACCCTGTGAGTTGTCCGTATGAACGCTGAGATTTCAGAGAAGCTAGAAACACCAAATTTGGGACATAGAGTACTTTATTGTGCGGGTAGATCAAGCTCCATTTAAATTTTTGTCATGTCCCCTACCACCCCCGCGGTATCGGGACCAAACTCACATATTATGTGTATGGTACCACTATAACTATCATACCAAGTTTGGTCCAGATCGGACAACTATGTATATCCTATAGCTTCCATAGGCTTCCATAGTCGGCCGAAAATAGGTCATTTTTACGAAAAGAAGGTGTAAGCTAGAACAACCACATTTGGGACACAAACTCTTTTTTATGAGCAGGCAGATCAAGTTTATTTTAAAGTTTTCACACCACGTTCCCCTTTAACGTAAGAAACAAAAAACGATTATAAATTTTATTAGCAATTGTATTCTAAAGCCACTTTGCAGCATGTGTAAGCGAGACAGAGCATGGGATATTGAGCGTTCTTGCCTGTTCTTCTTTGCTTCTTCTTGCTTTGTTTTGTTTTGATTTATCTATCGTTACCAGTTCATAATAGTTCATTTGCGCGATTTTTATCGATTAATCGATATATTGAGCTAAAGTTGCGATACTAATTAATCGATTAGTTACTTTGAACAGCTTTTCTTATAGTAATGCAATCATAGCAGAAATTGTGTCTTAAGAATTTACATTCTTTATGGTCTTCTCATAGGGTATCTTACGGTCGGGAAAGCCCGACTGTACTATTCTTCTTGTTTTCCATAAGTATTGCATAGATTTAAATACAGCTTTAAAGGGTATAGAACGTACAAACATAAACATTTGAACACAAATTAGTATAACAGACTTGTAAATAAACTTGTTGCTGTTGTTACTATTGTTGTTGTTTTTGTTCTCTTTTGAGCCACAGCAATAACTTCAACATTTGATCTTTGTTATTTAGCTTTTTGTGTCATTTGTTTTGTTTTTGCTTTTTGCTTTTAGCTCTTTACTTTTTCTGCTTCTTCTTCTGCTTCTTCTTCGTCTTTTGTTGCGGTTGCACTGCTGAAAATAAAAGTGAACGTTGTTGCTGTGGTTATTTGCCACATTGCCGTTTGTAGGAATACATACATGTATCTGACAGATATTCAATCTTCATCTTCATCAAACGTGTTTTATTGTATTGAGAGTCTTGAGCTATTTTGTTGTTCTCTAGATTTCAGATTTCTGATTTCTTTCTCCCTCGTTTCCATCGATTTATAGTATTTATTGTCAGTACACCTTTTGAGAGAACAATAACAAAAACAAAATCAACATTTGCCGCTTGTTTGTACTTGTTATTCGCCCCAGCAGCAGCAGCAGCAGCAGCAGCTAAAAAACCTGAGCCAAACCAGCGACTGGAGTTTGAATTCGCGTCAGTCACGACATCTCAGACAGACGACGACCACAACAGCAACAACGACGACAGCTCAAGGTCGCATTCCTTTGGAACTGACGCAGTCATTGAATAATTCTTGTCTTATTTGAATTGTTCTGTACATGGATTTATGTGATATACTTATATTTACTCATTTACTTAAATGTACAATTGTCTGTGAAATTTATAAGCTCTGTTTTTAGCTTTTTTATTCATTTTATAGCTAAAGTTTGACTTCTGTTTGCTGTTCATTAGTAGAGTTTTTAAGTGACCAGATATATTTAGCTTAAAATGAAATAAGATTCGTTAACAATTACAATCAATTTAAGGCTTACAATGGGTACAAGAATTACTCGTAACTTCTAGAGTAAATGGGTATACTATATTAGTATTGAATCCATGTTACAGAGGAAAAGATAGTACTATATAAAAGATTAGAGTTATATATTTATTCAGTAGTAATATATAAATATGTACATAGTTTATGATGAATATATCGAAACTGATTAATGGGTATCTTAAAGTCGCGTGTTCAAGCCCTATGTTTAGTATTAGTGATTCTTCAAAGCTTCTTATGTGTATGGATAGTCAGCTAAAACTTCCTAAAGGTTTAAATATGTTTTGTTGAAATATTTTAAAGTAAATTCTTTACAGTTCTCGCATGTTGTTAATTACTTTGGCATAATATATAAAGCTTAAACATGAGAATTGTAACGTTTTCATAAACAATTTAGATATGGAAGCTAATTTACGCAATGCTGATTTTGCCTTGGGATCCACTAGACTTGTGGATCAGCTAAAGGGGAAGGAAGGGAACGCTGAGGAGACAGTGGACCGGAGGCAGCGGCACACCCACTGGATGTTGTTGTTTAAGTAAACATTCTGTCGCAATACAATTGCATAGTTGAGACAGAGAGAGACAGACAGACAGACAGGGAGAGAGAGAGTAGAGACCGGGACGGGTCTTTGAGATGCCATCTACACCTAATTTATGACGGCTTCGCTCTGCTCCTCGACAACAACATTGAGAGATTCAAGAAATGCGGCAGCTACGTGCGCAACGCTGCCAAATGAAGTCACGATCGGGTACGGGTTTGGGTTTGGGTTCGGGTCCGGGTCCAAGTCCAAGTTGCCCATGGAAAGGCGGTACTACTTATGTAGGTGTGGCCAATTGCGAGAAAACACAACTGCAGCATCACCAAGCATAACTAGTGGGTTAATAGAACGCCAGACAACTGACAAGAAGACCTCGACAACTCGACTAGCAGATACGCTGTAAAGAGTACTACCCAAGAACATTTAAACACATTCAAAATCCAAAAAAAAAAAAAAAAAATATGTTCTTAAACAGGGTTATAAAATTATTTTTGCATTTTCCATGAAAGCTCACAAGATTCATTTTTTTTATACTCTCTGCAAGAGAGAGTATATTGTGTTTGTGAAAAGTATGTAACAGGCAGAAGGAGGCGTGGCAGACCCCATAAAGTATATATATTCTTGATCAGCATCACAAGCCGAGTCGATATAGCCATGTCCGTCTGTCCGTCTGTCCGTCTGTCCGTCTGTCTGTCTGTCCGTCTGTCTGTCCGTATGAACAAACAGATTTCAGAGATGGTAAGAGCTACAAGTTTGAATTTGGTCTCTATCGACTCGATATTAAGTCAGTCAATACAAGAATCTTTTATTTTTTCGATGCCACGCCCCGTTCGCCCACAATGTGCAAAAAACTGAAAACACCTCGTAAAAAATTGATGTTTTAGGCGAATATCTCAGTAACTATGGCACTTAGGAACACCCATTTTGGTACGCAGGTTCCTAGAGACGGCATAATTGTATTGTCATCAAAAATTTTGGACTGCCACGCCCCCTTTTCCCACAAGAAATAAAATAATTTGCAAACTTCAATGCCGATTTTAAGGCATATGTTCTTATCGTACAGTATTGTTATTTCACATTCGTTTAAAGACAAAATATATTAAACTATCCTGAAAGTTGCATCTTAATCGGACAATAAACAAAAGAGCTAGACATGTAAGAAAGTTGATAATTGAACGCAATGCCAATGCATGTGTGCGAGCGAGATAGAAACATACAAACATGTGAGCGAACGTTTTCGCTGCTTGCTAGCGGCAGCGCTGCCCGCGAGTGCTGGCCGTGCCAACCAATTGTGTATGTATTACATATTCACACATACATATGTGCGTGCATACATATAATGTTAAGTGTGTATGCATGTGTATTCATACAATCAGATGTTTTTGTTTCAACGTGTTTTGTTGCAAGTATCAATTGATATACCCGGATATCGATTTTATTAAGATGATCGGGAATAAAATGCAGAGAGTATTCTACGGTCGGGCGTGCTCGACTGTACTTTTCTTTCTTGTTTAAACCTTAAAAGATCAGGCTTTATAGCAGATAACCTAAAATCTTAAGTGACAATATGTTTTTGTTTATCTGAATATCCAAGAAAGTTGTCTTAAAATATAAGAGGTTTGAACAGACTGTTCCAGTTTTCCCTTAGATTTGTATTGGATATATCTAAGTTATAGTTAAAATTATCAAATAAATACTATCTACTGTCAATTTCTTATTTTTCTACACTAACTTTTCTTTATATACTGCAATTTTTTGTGGCTCATTTGATTATTTCTCATTGCTTGCTGTAATTTGTTTATGCACAAAAATATTTAAAAAATGCAAACTGAAATCAATTGGTTGAGTTAACAGTGCCTGCAAAAAAACTTGAAAAATGAATGAGAAAATAAAATAAAAATAGCAAAAACAAGTAAGAAAGGCTAAAGTCGAGCAAGTCGACTGTAAAAGACCCCGTACTCCTTCAAGTGCGCGTTTATCCATACAAATCACCAATCATCGAGCGATTTGCCTTATGGGAGCTACAGGCTATAGTTGTCCGATCCGAATCAAACTTGATAAGTATAGTTATAATGGTACTATACAAATTATGTGCGAATTTGGTCTCTCTAGCTCTAGTCGTTTTCATGTTATGGTGATGAGAAAATAGTTTTTTACAATTTACGGGGGCGGTAGGGGGCGTGCAAAGATTTGCACTGCGTATACTACAGACGGACTTTCATTCCAAATTTGGTGGCTCTAGCTCTTGTAGTTTAGAAGATCCAGGTGTTCATACAGACGAACGGACAGACAGACAGACGGACATCGCTCTATTGTCTCGGCTGTTGATGCTGATCAAGAATATATATACTTTATGATGTCGGAAAAGCCTCCTTCTGCCTGTTACGCACATTTCGCTTCAGACAAACCTAATAGACCTCTATACTTTTTTAGAGTACGGGGTCTAAAAATGTAAAGATGTAAATTTCATTTGCAGCGCTGAGTTTGAATTTTTTCTGACTTTTTGTCGTTTTTTCAGCGTTGCTCCCTCTGGTTATGACTTCGGTTCGACAGCCAAAAAGAAAATGAATTTAACTTTTACTTTCACTGTCAATAATTTGCCTGAACGTAGTGAGGGGAGCAATGGAGCGGTGTGGAGTACAGTTGGGGAGGGGGAGATGTAGGGGCGCAGCGTAGAGGAGGGCAATGGCTCAATGGGGGCCACAGACTCTTTGGCTCTCAATTTGCATTGCTGAACATTGTACAATGTTACTGTTATTGTTATTTTGTTGTTTTTTTTTTGCTGTTATGTCTAAGACTCATTTGCAAACATATCTAACGGCAATTTAGTTGCCCCCTCCTCTACATCGCCCCCTTCCCTTCCCTTGCTTCTCATGTCTGCTCATGTCTGTTTATTGTCTGTCTACAATCTTTAGTTGCTCAGTGTCGAGTCTTTAGTTTAATTTTATTTCACAGCCTTTGTTATTGTTGTTATTGTTGTTGTTTTTGTTGTCGTCACATGTGTTCAAATGTGCTGCAATTTGATCGTCACGTCGCGATCTGTTCAGTTTTCGCTGTTATAGCGAAATCTTAATGATCAGCATTTGATAATAACAGCTTTGACTCTATAAATGCATCTTCCTTTGTAGTTTTTGTTGTTATTGTTTTTGTTGTTGTAGTAGGACAACCGCTTAAAGTTGTCTATCTATTTGAAGTTTGGAAAATTGTTATTGTTTGATTTTGGCGAAAGTCTTTGACTCTACAAAGGGAAGTGATCCATCAAAGTCCAAGATTGTTCAATTATTTACTTTTTAATTATTTAATTAATTAATAGAAGTTCAGATTTGTAACTCTTATCGTTTGAGTCTACGATGTTTAAAGAGTTGATTACTTAGCAAAAGAAGATTAATCTGTAAATCTAAATTTTTTTTATTTCCATTTAAACCAAAGAGAAGATTTTTTCTAAATAAAATAAAAATAACAGTAATATAGTTATTGTTAACAGTTTATGGTCTTACTCTATGACAAATTTCTTAAATATCCTGTTACCAACATTTTAAAAAAGTCCTAAGATAAACTCAACTCAAAAATTCACTGTTCTCTGTAATTTTATTATATTTCAATTCTTATTATTTTAATCTTTTTGTTATATTGTTTATTGAGTTATTTCAAGTAATGATGTTTTTATATGTTTATTGAATTATTTATTCATAAATTATGCCGTTATCAGGGCCAGTACGATTCGTGGCAAGTGTTGAACCTGCGTTTATCTATTGACAATTTACTTGGTTAGTTTGTGTCATGTTGGCCTCGTTCTTAATAGTTAAAGATTGTTTTTTGCATAGCTCGACAGGTAATTAAACGCTGGAACAACTCGCGGTTTTTCTAAGCTGCAGCTGTAAGTATGTGTATCTGTGCATCTGCAAGATACAGGCACTTTTAGATACTCGCAGATTGAATCTCGGAATTGCTCGCTACGTCAAGCGCAACAACTTCACAGGGTATCAGCTGACAGTGCTGACCGCACAATGCTTATGTGTGTGTGTGTGAGTGTGTGTGAGTGTCAGGTGCAACCTTGTGATTTGCTTTGTGGAATGCTGTATGCCTCGTCAACTCGTTGCCCAAGTCTTTTGTTTAATCACTTCAACAACACTGGATATTCTTACTGGGGTGTAGCGGGGCTTGGCAAACAGAAGCAAATGCTTTAAGCAACGACAGCAAAAACCAAATACAAAATAAAAGCGGCAACTTTCTTTCCTATTTCCGAGATACATCGAATAACTCTCACTCTCATATGCATATCCCCAGATTTTTTTATCTCACATCTCCAAATATTAAAATACTGCGACAAAGATTTCATAAGATTTCCGATAAACGAATTCCGTTTCATCGTGCCTTTATTATTATTACCATTTCTTTTCTTTTATTTGTTGTTATGTTGTTTTTCTTTTTCTTTACTGAGTTGTAAGTGAGACTTGTGCCCACGTAACCGATTGCAAGTGATAGAGAACTGAAAGTGGCTTAGACCTAGTTGTTGACGTGTTAATTTCATGAAAGCTTTATGCATTTTTGCTACCCTGTGAGTTACAGGGTCTTTCTTACACTACCTATAATAGAACCCCGAATGAAATTTACTTTTGGAAATTAAAAATTATTTTCATTGAATATTTGTAGAGATTCTCTTTAATAAACAGAGTTGGATAGTCATTTTTCCTCTGTTTTTCTGTTCTGTATAGGCTCCCTGTAACCATCTATTTGTCTAAGATTTGGATTCATTACAGAACCGCGGGATCCAATTGAAATTCCACTGACGATGTGGCCCCATGTGGTGTGCTATGGTGTATGGTGTGTGGTGTGTTGTGTGTTGTAGTTCGGTGCTATAAATTAGATATTCAAAGTAAATTTTCAATTTCAGCACGAATAGATATTTCCATAAATAAACTACATAAATCAGAGCTATCGACTGACCGAAACCGAAACTGAAACCAAAATCAGAACTTAACTGAACTGAACTGGGCTCAAACCAAGCTGAAGCTTGCTTTCAGTTCCAGCTCCAATTCATTAGTAATCAAGCGCAGTGCAACCGTTGTGGCGCGATCATTGAATTCTTTTTTGCCAAACAGAGATAGCTACAAGAAAGAGAGACAGAGTGAGAGTGAGAGAGAGAGAGAGAGAGAGAGAGAGAGAATGAAATCGTTGCACAAACTTCAAGCTGGCCTCTTATGTGAGCCGAGAGTGTATGTTCGCTGTAGGTTAGTGCAAGATAGAGTAGGGAAAGGTAAGCTCAGGTGAGGTGCCTGCCTCTGGGAATGTTGTCGCCAACGCAGTCGCTGCCGCTGTTGCTGCCGCTGCCACAAACTTGAGTTAACTTGGCTTGTTTATTTCACCTTAATGGCTATTTGCCTCTGTTGTTTAGTGGCAATTTAAATATTTTAGCCATTTCATTTTGAGCAGTGACTGTGTTGGACTTTGTATTTAATACTCTAACTTATGGATTCCTTAGCTATGTCTTGTACCACTGTTTTACTTAAAAGTAGAAGATTGTTTTGTATTGAAATTAACCCAAAAGATTCAAATTGTCAATCATCTGTAAGTGTATTTGGGGATCGGCTTTAAAATTTCACTGCTTTGTTGGCCTGTAAGCCGGCAAAAGTTGTGTCTTTCGACTTTTAATAGCCGTAGAAAATATCTGAAAAAATTTCTAGTGATTTACATTTGCATTTGTGGAATTTTTGTGCCATGTTTCTTGTCAATTAAATAAACAACAAAAACATAATATTAACGTGGTTTAAATAAGAAACTCGTCACAATATTTCTGACTTGAACTTACCTCAAACAACAAAATATCATAACGAATCTAAAATCGAGTAAATTAATATAAAATTAAATTTCAATATATTGACGGCTGGAAAATAACAATTTAAGAAATTGTTGTAAGTTTTGCAACTAAGTTGTAATTTTCCAGTCACGTTGTTAGTCATTTAAAGTTAACAATTAACATTTATATAATAAAAACTAAAACTGTTATGACAAATGCTTAGAGGCGTCTAAAACAAGAAACTTGACTGGAAAGCAATTAAATGCTGTTTAAATTGGAGACTTTTTCACCTTAAGGTAGGCGCCACCTATGTTTCGTTTTATTAAACAATTATCTTGGAGTTTTAGGGCTTAAGCAATACTTTAAAAATGAAGTAATCTTTAATTCGTAGTGGTGTAAAGTTTTGACTTGAAAACTATTTGCTGTTTACTGATTTCTTGACTTTTACTTTGGCGCCACCTACAGTTGATTTCTTACGTCCATTCAGTTTGGTTTTATTGGAAGATATAGCCAATGGCTTCGGCTTGAGCACTTTAGCCTCTACGCGGATATACAAATCATAGTTAAAGTCGCCACAAGATTTGCCTGATAAAGTATATAGTTAGTGGTAAAATTGATCTATTTATAATACACCCAAGTTTTTACCCCAACACATTTCCTCGCCACACGATTCGCATGTTATGAGTCGTGTTTCGACAATTCCCGATTTGTTTTTGATCTTCTTGATGCAATTGTTGAGCGCGAATTCCCTTCGGTCCTTCGCCTCGGTCTTTAGCTCCAGTTTTCCCATCTCAACCATGCGACTAAAGTACTCCTCCTCCTGTTTGGACTTGGGCCTCAGAGTGGTCAACATCTTCCAGTCAATGGGCACTGCACAAAGCTCCATTAGCACTACATCCTTCATTTCTCCGGGCACGGGATCAGCATATGTGAAGTGCGTCTCCCTTTCCCCGTTGCTCTTGAGGAGTTTTCGCATCTCCTTTTTGGGCATCTTGAATCCATAGTCCTTTTCCCTTATCTTGATCTCCTCGGCTCGCACTTTAATCGGTCGCATTTTATAGTCGGGCACCTTTTCCATTAGTCGCTTAAACTCCTCCGTTGACTGGATGTTACTACGACTTAGGTCTAAAACTGGCACTACAGTCTTTTTCTTGGCCAACAAATCATCTAATTTACTCATCTTGTTTCCAGAATATTATAATTAAACCTTTCCGCTTCAATTATTGATCCAACAAATTTGCTCATAAATTCATGAAAGTTTCCTTCGGTTGCTATGGTATTTTTTAATATATTTAGTTGGTATATACTGCAATTTGGTATTTTGTTTATAGGACTCTAGCAATATATTGAATGCCATCGCCCGTTGAGCGTATATATTCTTGATCAGCTTTAACAGACGATTCGATATATCGATATATTTTTAGACCCTGTACTCTAGAAAAGACTAGATGGGTCTATTAGGTTTGTCAGAGGCGACATGTGCGTAACAGTCAAAAGGAGGCTTTTCTGATAGTACAAAGTATATATATTCTTGATCAGCAATATCTTTTCATATTATTATAAGATATTTAGGAATACTATATTAGGGATTAGGTAAGTGTGACTTTTAAAGTAGTTCATATGTGAAATCTGGACATTTTGTGTTCAATGAGATATCTTAATATCGGATTACTATATAATACCACTATCATAGCCACCAATATTGCCTTTTATATACTAAAAATAATTATTATGATATTCAATTGAGTCCACAGTCTTTAAAACTACTCTTTTTAAATAACATGCGAAGTCAAAAATACTTTTAAATAATTTTCATACCTTATAGTACCTAAACAAACTTTGAATTCCTTTCAAGAAACCCGCACTAACATTTCTTTAATCTCTTCTCGTTACAGTGCCTGCGATAATAACTCAATCACGTATCGAAAACTGAAACTCGTGTAACTCGGTAGAAGAGCAAAGAAAAAAAAGAGAAAAAAAGAAGAAAAAACCGCCATTGAGTAGCCGAAAAGCCGACAAAACAGTTGGCTTGTTCAGCGTGTTCGTTTGGCATTTAATTTTGGCTGGGTTACGTGGCTGGAGATTCGTGTGGACACCGAAAAGAAAGTCACGACATTATCCATAGTGGTTCAAAACAAGATTTCCAAGATTCTGCGCCGAAAGTCAAAGTTACAAGTTTACATTTTGGCCCGGTTCAACGGCTTGTACACTAGTGTGTGTGTGTGTGTTAACGTGTGTGAACCACTGATTGTGTGTGTGCGCTTTGTGTGCCACTTTAGAAAGTGAAAATCGAGTGCAGTTCCAGCTCGAACCCCAATTGGCCCCTGGGCGCTGCAGCTGAAAGTGAATCTAGTTGAGGTCTCTTTTTCAGTAGCTACCTGTATACACTACTTCGCGGTTCTTGCCACCCAGTATAGCAGTATACGATCAGGCGACCAAACAAAAGTTCAATCATGGAGGCTGAGGAAATAACAAAACTTGTTGATGGCGTTTATAGGGTAAGTACTTCCCTCTCTCTCGCTCTTTCTCGTTCTCTGTCTGTATGTCTCTTTCGTTTTATGCTTTCGTGTGCTAGTTTAAAGTAGTTTAACAGTTAATAAAGAAATTCAAATGAGCTTTTTATGGCCCTTTTGTAAGTGTACTACGACTTGAAGAATTAAAAAAAATAGAATTAGAAAAGTCAAAAGTTATGAAACAATTTTGCATTTATTGGTTGTTTTTCTGAGTTCTTTAGGAGACCGCTCTTCAAAATGTACAGGGCTTCCCTCTCGTTTAAAGTATAAAACAAAATATTCAAAATATTTATTTAGCTCCCACAGGCCAAATCGGTCGAAAATGGGTTATTTGTATGAAGACATGCAGATTTAGGTTAGGGATTGCAACCAAACTCATACATTATGTGAATGGTGCCAATATAGCTATCTTCACCAAGTTTGATCCGAATCGGACAACTATGGCCTATAGCCCCATAGGACAAATCGGTCAACAATTGCTTATTTGTATGGTAAGATGTGCACTTGGATGAGTACGGGGTCTTTTACAGTCGGGATTTTTTAGTCTTAATATTTAATTTATCATCTTAGATAAAAATTACAAACTTTATACAATTTTTATATAAGAATAGATATATTTATAGCAGTCCAAAAAGTTTTCTGTCAAAGCTAAAACTAAACTCAATTTCATTTGTCTAAGTCTAAATTAAGTTATAGAAAAATAGCTTAAAAAGTAAATTATTTAATGCTATACACAATTTGGCCACTACTTCAGTCGTAGTCATTATATAATCCACTCACGTTAGTTTGTCAGACTTTGGGTCAAGTCAACAGCTCGGGACATGACAGCGAATCGCGTGAAGGCCATTTCTATTAACCGTTTATTATTTTATCACTAATTTCATACTCGCAGCGTACATAATGAACTCATATATGTAAAGACTATTATTTATTACACTGGATTTTATGGTGAACTTTCATATTTTGACATTAAGTTTTCAAGCAATACAAAGTAAATTAAATTGGCTTAGACTGGATAGAAATGGGTTATTCAGTATATAACTAAAATAAATTTACTTAAATTAGAAATGGGTTATTCAGTATATAACTAAAATAAATTTATTTAAATTAGCTTTACAAAACTTTGATATTTGCAGGCTAAAAACAAAAAATTACAAAGTTTACATGAAAAAATAAAAATTTTTGCAATGCAGCATTTTATAAAAATTTTCATAGGTTCAAAAACTTGTAATTGTTGTTATTAAAGTTTTGTATATCTTAAATAAAGTCCACTGGGTACAAGCTATATCTAAATATTCAAGGAGCAAAAAGCGACTATTTTGGCATAAATAATAATATTCAAGGTTTACACTAACCTATTCTTTATAATTCCCAAAATTTTATCATAAAATTTTTTAATGGCTTAATACCTTTCAAGTATAGTCTATTAAATTTTGTAAATCAAAAATCAATCCTTTTATTCCAAAATGGTATTGTAACTTTATTAAATTCGTAATCGGGTTTAAAATAAATCAATATTAAATAAAGTTTAATAGTGCACAGTCTTGTCTTAAATAAATTAATCTAGATTTCTTTATTGGAATTATAATAGTTTAGTCATTCTTAAGTAGAATTAATAAAATAGAATTAGGAAATAAAAAAAATACTTTGTTTCTATCTCAGTTTTTATCCGATTTAAAGTCTATTAGGGTAAAAACGACTTCCTTTAAAGGGCAACAAAATCTTTATGGATTAATTATGCACAAATTTACGGATTTTTAAATGGTTTGAATTTCTTTGTGAGAGTTCATGAAAGTGAATTTCGGTGGCATATAAATCCAAACTTGGTCAAGACGCTCGAAGACTTTAAAATAAATGATTTGTTTATTGTTTTTTTATTCCTTTTTAACATTTTCGATGAATTGTTTTTGTTTTTTTTTTTTAAGTTTTTTACTTGCTACCGGTCACATAATATGCGAAACCACACAAACAAGTTCAATTGCGTTGCTGCCACATTTTGTGGCATGGCAGTTGCAACAACTCAAACAACAACAACAACAACACGAACAACTCGAACAACGACGACAGCGAAACTACGAAAACAACGAAAATGTCTAGAGAGTTTGGCAAGTCTTTTGAGTGTGGCATCTGCCACAACAGGCAGTTCGTTGGGGTTGCATGAAGAGGGGGCGATGTGGCTGTGGCTGCGACTGGGGCTGGGGCTCGTGGGAGGGGCGGGTCTGCAACACGGGCGTTGCACATTTCGCGCATCTATTTCATTATGCAACTTTTAGTTTTCACAACTTGCAGCTGTTTTTTGTTGTTTTTTTTTTTTTTTATTTTTTTGTCTTGTTTCGAATATTTTTTTCTTGCGGGTTTTCAGCTTTGAAAATTGCGGAAATTTTCGTATTTTTATTTTTTTTTTTGAGGCTGCTTCCACAGCTTTTCACGCTGTGGCACATAGCTGCATTTTCCCGATTCGAGCAACATTTGCATTTTTCATTTCGTTTTTTGTCACACCAAAAGCAAAAAAATATTATTTAATTATTATTGTGACAAATTCGGGAAAAGACTCAGGAAACGAACGTCTTTGAGAGTGGCCAAACAAATCCAATGATCATACTTATGATGATGATTATTATAATTAAAGCAATAATGATGATGATGAAGTTGATGTAGATAAATGATGATGCATTAATCAAACCACTTCCTTATAAACAAACATATTTTCTTTATGATTATATTTAATGCCCCATGATTTATGTATTCAACTCGATATTATGTCAGATCCCGATCACCCTCCCCCTTCTCTATATCTTGTGAGCTGTCAGCTTTCAACTGGTTTTTAGCTCTATTATGATACATCTATCAATTAATGATTTACTTTAAATTAATTAATTGATTACTGAATTCTTGTTTTTTAACTAGTTCTTCTTCTTCCTTGTTTTTTTTTTTTTGGGGGGGGGATTTGCCTTTCTAAAAGTGTGTTTTTGGAGCTTTAACTGTAAATTGGGGGTATTAATCTTCGATTATAAATAGATTTAAGATTAGTCAAGTGTCATTTTTTAGTGAAATTATTCGAATTTTTACTAAGTAAAACCCAGGAATTTTTATAGATACAGCTCAAGAGATTGGTCACTCTTTGGTATTTAATGGCACATTCCATGCACAATTCTTATGAACTCCAGATGGTCTGTGATTGTCCACCAGGTGGAGACACTGTGTAATGGAAGCCACTCAAGAGTCTTCTGGTCTACAAGTGGGGCGCGTGGGGCAAGTTGAGAGACAAAAGAAAATCGAGAAAAGCACTTGAAATAAATGAAAACTGCAGACACTTTATGGTGGAGACAATTCACTTTGTGAATTAGGGGCGGGGTGAGGTAGGAGGCGGCATTTCTAAGTCTGCAGTATTATAGTGAAAAGGGTTAGGAGTCAGAGAGGGGGAAGGCGGTTTATAGAGAGAATCATGTCATACGAACATAAGAGGCCCCATGGAACTGGGTCAACGTACGCGTGGGAGGGGAAGCGGAAAAGGGGTAATGGTGGAAACCCTACAACTGACACACACGCAATTTTCCAACGTTTTTCACGCACGCTGCGCTAGAGGAGTGTGCATGATGGGTGGGGGGGGGAGGTTTTTGTGGTGCTGAGGACAGAGGAGGCATGGTTGCGCCTTGACGCCTCTGTGCAAGTTTTGTCAACAATTTATGTTTATTGTTGCTGTTGTTATTGTTGTACTTGTTGCGTGTTTGTTTTTGTTTTCTTTTATTTCTTTTTTTCTTTAGTTTTTTTTGCGAGTTTAATTTTCTAATTGGCATAATTGCGGTTGTTCGTGTTGTTGTTGTTGATGTAAGATTGCATTCTCGCATGCCTCGAGATGGGTGTGGCAGCTTCGTTGGCGTCGTTGAATTATGGCCAGGCCCACACACACACACACACACACACACACACACACACACACACACACACACACACACACACACACACACACACACACATGGAGACACCTGACGCCACCTTGCATCTAATAGCAGAAAAAACAGTTAACAAAATTGTTGGCCCGCATTGCGACCTTTTTTTCTTCATTTTGTTAGTTTGTGTTTTAGTTTTAGTTTTCGTTTTAGTTTTTAATTAAAAAATTACATATGCTGAGCTCACTTGGCGATTTGTGTTAAGCGGCGATTAGAGGCGGCTGCCACACTGGGGGAGCCCCAATTTATTTTGGCTTAAACGCTGGCCCAAACCGATTTGCAAGTGTGATAAACTATTCTTGCGTCAGCCATTGAGAAAATAACTAGGTTTTGTTAGGAAAAACGCTTGGAAAATGTAACAAAAACTAGATTAGTCAACTGATTTTATAGAAGGGAATTAATTTGGTTAGTCAGTTTGAAGATAGAAATGCTTAATTAAGAATATAGGAAACAATTTATAAAACTATTTATTATAAAATAAAACAATTACTATTAATCACAATTTAATTTGAGTTACCACAATTTTTGTATCTTCAGAGTAGACTCTTTTCTAAATAACCTCAAATAACTGCTTTAGTTACTTTACTTTTGCAACTTTAACTATCGACCGTCCGAGTATAACGACTAAAATTCAATGGGTTAGTTTGTCCCCAAACAAGCTTAGTACGACACCGCCTCTAGCGACGTGACAGATTTAGCGACGTGACAGATACTCAGTATCAACTGCACCTAGCATTTCAGAGGCAACTAAAGCTGCAGAAAAACTTAACAAATTTGTCTTTCTTTAAACTTTAAAACAGAAGTTTGATTAGTTCCGTTTCACGTTTTAATAACACCGCTCGCGACTTTCGGTTACAGCGACGTCCGGATATAATGACATAAAATCATTGGTCACTTGGTCACTTGGTCGTCGTTTTAACCGAATTTAACTGTATTTACTTCTAAAGCAACTTTAATTTCATTAAACTACCTTGAACCGAGCCTATTACCAACTACTAAGTAATACCAAGGTTGGTAATTCCCATCTCAGATTATTATCATAAGCCACAAATAACCGCAGAAAGCTCTCGCAACATTGATAGCCCCAATGTATCTCATGAATGTGCGTAAAATGTATCTCACAGATATATTAGTAATTTAACTTGTAGTTTAACCTATGTCAGGGCTACCAAGCACTCAGTGGAGTGCACTCGTCATGCACTCACACATTCAATCTAATCTGAACAATCCGAGTTGTATGTAAATTAAGCATTTTAATAGCAAATGTCCAAGTCTTGGCAGTTATATGGTAGCTATATGAAGCCCAACCTAGCGATAATATTGCGCTTCAAATAAATCATTAAAGCAAACACTCGACGGGGGGAATCGTAGAGGCAATAATAATAGTAATGTTAATAGTAATAGTAAAAGTTGTATTAACCGACTTATGACCTTGAAGATGTTTTTTATACACTTATTTTAGAGTGAGCAGTGAGTATATTGTGAGTGCATTCATTCCCACGCTTCGTTTCAAGCTAATAAAACTAAAGTTAGATATAAACAAATTGTCGAATATTTAACACGTTTCTGAGTTAAAATTTGTTTTCGAAAAGGTCAAAGGGAAGAGTATTTTATGCTATGTTTTACCAAAGTCTTTTGGCTAGAGCTCAAATAAAATAAGGATTAATTGAAGAATTTTTGTCTGATTTTTATTTATGTTATTATTTATCTATGTTTTGGAACAAAAACAAAAATCTTTTTAAATTTGTCACCTAAAAATATTGGTAGCCTCAAGAATAATCCATTGTACTTGTAGTCTTTGACCATACAGAAACTGGAATTGTATTCGCTGTACAAAAAAGTAAAAAACTCAAACAAATGAAATGTTTTTTTTTTTTTTTTTGGGTGTTAAAACTTTTGACAGTTTGTTGCTAATTGTTGTTTGTTTTTGTAGTGTCCACGGGTGAGTTTTGGTACTCGCTGATTGTATTCATAGTCTTATGAGTGCTGCGCTCTTGTGTCAAGTACTCAATGTCTCTGTAGCAAGCGGAAATGGTTTAAACTTTAAAAGCAAAAATATTTGTTCAATAATCAAGCGCATTGTAATTAATTATGCCCAAACAGGTTCGCATACTCATAACACCCCATTGTCAAAAATGCTGTATGGCCTAGGAATTCTTAAAGACAATTAAATTCTTTGTGCCTTGTGAGTCAATTTTACAACTTCGCTCTGTTTATGAGCCAAAGCCGCGCCCAGGAGTCAAGAGTCAAGAGTGGGCTAAAATTCCAACTCTAACTAAATTTCTGTCTCCAGATACTTCGCCCTCTCTGCCCTTGTCATTATACTATATTCAAATGCATCTGATGAATAACAATTTACTATTTGCTTGATAAATACTTGTTTAAGTACTTATGATTAATTCATTAACATTTAAGCACTTAATAATTGCATTTTTATTTTATTTCAAATTTTTTAAGGTCTTTGTCAATTGATATTATGAATCATCATTAGATTTATTGATTAGGAAGTGATCAAAGCAGTTAAACAATGAATAATGAATTAATACATACTATTCGAGTGATGTCAGTATTATAACTAATATTTAATTAAATATAAATTACTATTTTATGCTTATTTAAATATATAAATGTGATCGAAGTTCTCAGATTTCTATATAGTCTTAGCTTTTGATTAATTCTTTAAAGATTAATTATGTGTAATTTAATTTGTTTATAAAGCACTTCCTGTACTTCTTTTAACTTTTTTCTAAAATAAATAAATTAGTTAAAACATTTAAATATCTTTTATAAATACATATATTAAGACTTTTCTTCATTCAATTCAATATAACTAAAATCACTTTCAATCAAATAATTTTGTTGTGATTGTTTTGAGTAAGTAATTTCAAAGAGAGACTTTAGTCCGATACTTACACGGATTACACTATCTAAGATGGAATCCACTTTCTTTACAAGATTACCAGATGGGGCTCGTTAAGATGTCGTGTATGTGTCGTATGCATGTCTAGTATTTTAAGACTAGGTGTTCCGTTCACCATTTAAGAGCCCGGGGAAATGTGCAGGTGCAGTGAGTATTACGATCTCTTGTAAGTCCCTCTGTCTCTGTAGATCACTAATGGCTGTCTTACGCGGAACTAATGATGTTGATGTCGTAGTCGTAGTCGTAGTCGTAGTCTTAGTCGTAGTCGTAGTCTGTGCCTTTGTTGACCACAGCATGATTTAGCTCTAGCTGCGGGTTATACAACAGACTTTTACAACTGGCAGCAAATCGTGAAAAAGGCATTACGACAGACATACATTTATGCTATTTATAATGAAATTGAGAAAAGAAAAGCAAAAGGAACAAAAAATGTATCTATTAGTATTATTGATTTAAATGATCTGTCGCTGTCAGCTCATAAATTATGTCTAATTATCATACATAAAGTCTGTATATAAATATTTATAATTTATTTTTGTTTCTCTTTCTTTATGCAATTGCAGAATATACTCGATAGATTCAATCCAGGTGCGAGACAGCTAATTGCAGCAGGCAAAAGTTACCTGAAGGCGTTGCATGGTAAGAATCATATACTCTAGTATACAATACTATACTAAAGCTATACCGTTAACCAATTTGCAATGCATTCCATGAAACAGGTGCTGCAACTGCCTCACGTCTATTCAATGAAGCATTGGCCAAGATTGCAATGAACGCGCAACAAAGCGGAACGGGCGATATTGGTAAGACGAAATGATAGTGATAGTGAGAGTATTCGTATTCGTATTCGTATTCGTATTCGTGTTACCAAAAGAGAATGGGATTAAAATTTGAAATTCTGTTTCTTAACAGGTTCAGCTTTAATGAGCGTTGTGAATGTAAACAAGGAGATTCAGGAGCAGCAGATGAATATTGTAAATGAATCAAATCAACAGATACCAAAAGTATCTCTGACCTTTATCCCTTTGCTTTTAGCTGAAGGCGTTCTATGTGGATCTGTTGGTGCCATTGGAGACAAACCTGGAGAAGGACACGAAAGTAGTGCAGCATGAGCAAAAGAAATTTCTACAGCAGCACAAGGTGCGCATGGAGAGCTACCAGAAAGCCGTCTCCACAATGAAGAAGCAGCGCAAGAAAAAGGCCACCCCCGAGAATACCGAAAAGGAGCTGAGAGTGAGTCCTTGAGTCCTTTAGAAAAACACTTGTCACCTAATTATGTGTCTAACTTTGATTACTTAACATATCGAATCGCACAGAGTTTGCAGCTCTTGGAGGACCAAAAAAAGAAGCTTGATGTCTTCTGTGATCAGAGCTATAAAAATGTAAGTTCGGTGCCAAAGTTTTTTGAATAAAAATAAGAGATTGTGAAATATCTGGTACTTCCTGAATCTCAGGCCATGACACAGGAGCGACGTCGTTATGGTTTCGTTCTGGAGCGCCAATGTTCTATAGCCAAGCACTGGATGGCCTACCACACAACTGGGAAAACAGTAATTGATAATAATTTCGAAAATTGGCAAGAAATTGCCGCTTCTCGTGAGATTATTCCACCGGCCGCCTATGAAAGCGGCTACAGCAGCAGCAACGGCAATCCACGTCGCCTGGTGAGTTATGCCTCCTTCCTTCCTCCTTCCTCCTACCTCCCACTAACCACCTGACCTCCCTACCTTCCAATACAAAAACAATGCGAACCTTTGCAACTCTTCAAACTGTTTACCAAGAAACGAATCAAAAAGATGATACCCTAAAAAAGTCTTAAAGTTTGGCTTAAACCAAAGTTTCCTTAGGCACTTGAGTTTAGTAACCTGTGGGAAACGATCAGAATGTACCATATTTGCATTTGCAACGCGGTAGCATTACTTAGAGTCTTAAAAAGCTATATTAAGTGTTCTGTTATCTCAGACTGACTGGTCCCTATTATTCATGTGTAGATATATGGATAATGCTATCACAGTTTTTTATTATACTTTGAAGTCATTACTTGATGTCTGTGTTCCGATTTCTGTTCCAACTAGGTCTAACATGGCTTAAACACAGAAAGTTGAAAGCGTATAAGGGATTTAATGAATCGGACTCTTTCTTATCTCGCTATTTGATTGCCCTGTGTAATTTCTATATTTTGAATGACAGTTTTATAACTTCTTTAAATCGAAGCGCTTTGAATAACTTTGCTTCCATCTACTGTAGTCTTTGAAAGTGGAACTATTTGCTCTGATCAGCCTATAGTCGATTTATTTGCTGATTCTCTCCAAACGGCTTTTAGTATGCAGAAAGTTCGTTTTTAAGTTATCAAAAGACTATTAAACTAGCTTTTCTACCAGGACCGGAATGAATCCCAGGCTGTTTGTTGAAGTCCTTAAAGGCCTTAAGAAGTCCCTTTATTAACTTGTTATATTGTGCGTGGGGTCATGTTGTTTTTCTAATGTATGGAAAGCATTCTTTATTATTCCGCATTATAAAACAGGCAACAAATTAATCTTAATTTAATGTTCATACTAAGCATTTTCAATCGATTTTTCCTATGGAGCTATAAAATATAGTGATCCGATCTGGATGATAGCAAACCAAATATAGAATTTGGTACTAAATCATATCGGGTGAATTTCCTTGCGATTGTAATCGATTGTTTCTATGGGCGCTATATAAAATAGTATTGTTATCTGGCCGATTTTAACATATGGCGTCCTGAGAGAATACACATCTGTACCAAGTTTCATGAAGGTACCTTTACAACTGATTAGTTATTTTGCATAGAATAAGACGGACAGACAGACAGATAGACGGATACGGCTACAAGATCAAGAATTTATGTACTGGAGTCTTCCACGGCTTCTTCAATGCATTACATTAACTCCACTAATTAACAATCATACTTAAAATATTTATGATTTTAAAAACTTATCGTTAATATTGGACTCCAATTTGATCAAAAATATCCACATACTGATTATTTGATACTTCTGGCTCTAGAATGAGATTTAGTTTAAGTTTCAATAGTTTCCCTTGATGACTCTCCCCCCTTCTCCTTCTTTTTAGGAGCGCATTAAAGATGTGGACGACGAGCAGCTACACGGGCAGCTACATGGGGCCCAATTGAAGAAGTCGCGCAGCATCGATGCTCCCTATGGAGACATGCGCACGCTCCATGAGCGCGAGAGTCTGGGAGCAGGTGGCTCCGGATCGACGCACTACGCACAGAACTCGTTGCCGCGTGCCAAATCCGACTTCAATTTGGCTATGATTGGTGCAGCACCGCTCATAGGTGAACTATCTCTAACGTCACTAGTGAATCCTTCCATAATGAACTCTTGTTTCCCAGGCAATAAACACAAGATCATCGAGGAGCAGCTGACTCACGGCGAGTTGGAGCGAGGGGATCAGCGACCCTTGGTGAAGGCTCTTTATGCCTATATGCCATCGGGAGAGAACCAATTGTCCTTTGAGGAGGGAGATCGCATTGCGCTGGTGGGCACCAAGGCCAAGGGTTGGCAATTTGGAGAGAACTTGCGGACACAGCACTTTGGTTGGTTCCCCGTGGCCTACACAAATACCGAGAGCCTTGAGCTAGCGCCACCTAGCGGTCGTCGCTACGAAAACATGCACATGAGCTACGAGCGCAGTGGCAACGCTGTGAACGGACTGCGCAGCTATCCCGATCAGCAGCAGCAGCAACAACAACAACAATACGAGACGCAGCTTGAGATGATGGACAGTGATGCTACATATCGAAGACGCCGCAATCACAGCACTGAGGAGTCCTCACCCACCCGTATGTTTGGCGACACCATTAAGCAGCAAAAGAAGTACCGCTCTGGCTCAGCAGCCAATCCCCGTCCAGGTCCGCCTCCAACTCTACCCGCTCCCGTGCCCAATAGCCAAGGTCAGATACAGGGTCAGAGTCAAGGTCAAAGTGCACGAACGCTGAACAGTTCGCAGAGCTTCTGTGCCACAAACGGAGTACCTGCTGCAGTGGAGAGACGCAAGCAGAAGTTGCTGAACGGAGCACAGGTAAGCACAGGAATCTCAACAAGTGTTTGAACTACTTCTTTAAACTCTGCACGCAGAACTCCATGACAACTCCATCGTCCTCAAAGTCCGCGGTGGCAGCAAAGACATCACTACACAGCAGCAACGACAGCGGATTCGCCAACGAACCACCGCCACAGCCAGAAGTGGACTACTCCGACGAGGAACCAACCACACAACGAGTGCCTATACGGTAAGTTATCAATATCATTTACTAGCTATTTCGCTGTTGTTGTTGAACTTGCTAATGTAGAACGCTTTGAATAATTGAATTTTAGTTGTACTAACTAAACAACAGTTGTACTAACTAAACAACCACAAAAATAATTTTAATGATCGAATAATGAACCATTAATATAAATAATAAATAAATATAAATCAGATTATTTAAAAGCCAACACAATGAACAACAACAACAACAACAACAGCAATTAGGAAACTCTATCACCCTGCACCACACCCCCTTTTTTTAAGCCGCTGCTACTGTCACTAATCCTCACCCATATAAATCCCATTGTAAAGCTTTTATCCGAAACTTTTTGATTATTTTCGTTTTGCTATATTTACTGTTCTTTTGATTTCATGTACGATATATCATCATTATATACATATATGTATAATTTGTTGCCCCACCATCATCGTCGCATCCCTTGTGCTAACCACCACTCCACAACTCACACACTCCACCTAAAAACCACCTGAAATCCAACCCAATGAAATGATTTAAAAGACGTCGGGCGGATACGAATACTCACACGGTGCCACGGGATGTGGCCTCCTGGACACTAAGCCGCAATTTTCGAAACAGCGTGGATAGCCAGATCGACGACAAGAGCCTACACCGACTGAGTAGGCAGAGCGGTGGAATTGGAGGTAAAATGAGGTACGATTTGATTGCCTCCGACGATGAGATTTTGCAGGCCTCGAGTGCCGGGTTAAAGCGGACCAAGTCGTTCTGGAAGTTTGGCGGTGGTCGTAGCGGGGAGGACATATTGGCAGGCATGTCGCTCTGGCAGCATCGGGATCTGGTCGCAGCTCCCAATATTGAGGAGATGCGCGATGAGCCACGTCCCGACGAGGACCGAGACCGGAGTGGAAATGGGAATGGCAACGGGACGTTGACCAAATCGAATAACTCTAGCTCGTCGCAGGAGAAACAGGGACGTGGACGCAAGGACAGCATTACGAGCACAGAAATATATGGGGATGACGATGAGAACATCTATGGCATCAGTCCAGCGGCTCCACCATCACAGCAACAACAACAACAACAACAGCAGCAGCAGCAGCAGAGAAGCAGCGGTTACACACCCAAGTCGCGAATGAAGATTATGAAGACCATAGAGATTGACATTGAGGAGCCCTCGGAGAGCGAGAGATTGACCACAATACGTCGCGGGCAAAACCAGATGGAATATGGAACTAGCCATCGCAAGTTGGACAAACAAGGGTCGGGATCGGCATCCCTATCGTCGTCAACCCCACAGCATAAATCACAAACAATCGGCCGCTCCAAACCAGGACACCAACAACAGCAGCAAAAGCAACAGCAAGAACAGTTTCCACATTCCACGGATGAAGGAGAGAGCGATGACCATGGAACTCTTAAGTTGAGCGATGTGAATAACTTTTTTGATGATATGCAGCATGATGGCAATGGAAATCCCGGCAATGGAGTCGGCGGTAATCACGGCCTGGTCATGAAGACACTCAAGCGCAAGGATATACTCAAGCAGTACTACACCAGCGAGGACGAATCCGAAGCGGAGCTGAAGTCAACTAGCTCGGATCCCTATGACTGCATTGTTATTAACGATCACTTGGTGCGAAAGGACGACAAACTGAGGCGTCAGCACCACCAGCAGCATCAGCAACAGCAACAGCAGCAAATGGAGTTTCACACATTTCGCTCGTCCACATCGACGACGGCAACGAATACGCTAAAGAAATCCAATTCGAAGGATCAGGACAGCACTTTGACTCGCAATTCCACATCGAATTCGGGTGCACCTACTGCCACAATCCTGCCACGCACGCGTCTTCTCAAATCCTCGTCCAGCGGCAACAACAACAACAACAACAATAATCATAGCAGTGCCACCTTGGAACGAAATCTGAAAGCTCATGTTGGAAACAAGAGCTATGGTCCCTGGTATGATTTCTGGGATCAGGAGCAGCATAGCATGACGACTACCAAGTCATCGGGGGCCAAAATGAAGTAACAAGAAAGCGAACGGGAACAGGCAAGGGGAAGGGTAGCGTAGAAGGAAGAGTGGGTGTGGCATTAATATTGTTTCGCCGTTTTCTTACCAGAGAAGAAAATGCGCCGAGAGTGGCGGCGATAGAAAAGTGAAGCCGGGGGAGGAGGGTTGGGCAAAGTGGAAAAGCGTTCATTTACTTGTTGTTTTATTACCAACATTTTAAAGTCAAAATTAATTAGATTTACCAAGATAAAGTGTGCCAAAATTTGAGATAGAGCTACTTAAAGAGCTACCAACATCCGATATTTACGGATTATTCTATCTTTTCCAGTATTTATCTCATTTTAGAGACCTTTTTTTGCTCATCCTACTGCATCAATTGCCGAATTTCTTCCATTGTTGGTGCCTTGCCAGACGCACAGTTCTAGGATTAGCACACACATCTACCATATCCATTATCTATTGTATTCTACTTTTTTTTTTGTTTTAGGCTTAAGTCTCTCTTTTTACTACACACACACACACCCAAACACACAAATTGGGAATATTACGTATACGTATGTTTTGTATTTGCAGCAGACGCGGTATTTACCGCAATTATTCCATAGGCTATTGATAAAAAGAAAACTCCCCGGGTAGGACTCTACGTGTTCCAAAATTCCACAAATCCAAAAGTGTATGTAATAAGTCGTAGTAGCCCGTTGTAAGCTAATTCAAGCCCCAATCTACACGAAGCAAGTAGAACCAGGTAATACCTATGTATCTGCAGTTCATCACGAAAAGTTCGTCATTATTTTGCAGTGCTTCACAATTTGCGACCATCAAGTTGAGGCACACTAAGACCAACGATCGTTCAGCTCCGATGATCTATCGGAGTGTCAATAAGTAGCAACGACAGCGTAAGGTGGACTTTCTACTCTGATCCATCGTTGAAGCGGACACATTCCCCAAGAACCTTAAACCCAAAAAACCATTAATTTTAACAATATTTACTACTCTTTATAAACATTATCTATAATTACTTATCTTAGAGCTTAAAGCTAGAGCTAGTTAATGCTGCTCTTTCATGCCTGACTCGAACTGGAACTGGATTCGGAGGATTGATCACACAAAGACCTCTAGTCTTGATTGACCAGTTCCAATTGCCGTTGGGGCAAGGATTCTTGGTAGTCATTAAGTTGTATTGTTTGTTAAAATATATAAATGTATACTTATGTATGTTAAAGATCGAAATATGTAAATTCACTTAATAAAGCGAATTATTAAAATATTTTTTCTTATTTACTATTCATATATACATATGTACTTGTATTAAATGTTTAAATTTACTCGAATCAAAAGCAATCGTCACCAGAACACCGTCAGATACTTGCTGGTTTCCTGTAAGTAAAAATTTTCATAAAATTAACTAGTAGGAAAGGATTCAGTCGAGCAAGCCGACTATAAAAGACCCCTTACTCATTCTATGGTAAATTTTTTCACACACAAATTTTTCTATGGGAGCCTTTTTGTAAAGTCGACCAAACTAGACCAAACTTTGTATGTCATAGTCTCTCATTGTCTCTCTCATACGGACAGACAGACGGACATAGCTGTATTGACTGCTGATCCAGAGTGACTTCTTATGGGGTCAGCCCTGAATCTTTCTGACATTTCGTATTTGAAAATTTTCAAAGGCAGCTGCAGTCTTTTTGAGTAGAGGGTTGAAGAAATTCTACTAGGCATTACTTACTTGATCTAGTGTCACAGTCCTATTACCTAGCATCAATATTAATGGGCTTTGCTTCTTTAAGTCTCGAAACTTTTTCAGCACAGTGTATGCCTTGCCAATAATGTTCCTACTCAGATTAGGTGAGTCTATTTGTACACACTCGAGATTACGGCAATTTTCAAGTAGACCCAAGAAGAGATTGTCAATGTTTTGGGAAGTGGGAAGCAGTGCAAAGAGATGCGTGAGTTCCCTGAGCTGCACCAACAATTCCAGACATTTACAATCGGTGAAAGAGCAATCCAGTCGCTGCAATCCCTTGATGCGTACAATTTGCAATGTTTCAGCGTATCCGAGAATCGGCACATGGATGGTTAATGTGTGTAGCTTATTTGAAAGATTGGAGGATACTGCGGTAACCAAAGGCATTATATCCGGGCGATCAGCACGATGCAGCCAATTGCCAAAGATTTGCAGCTTATTTAAGTTGGGTAGTTTAGCAAGAGGAATGTATTCCTCGGCCCTTTGAGTCAATCGAAAATTAAGTTCTTTAATGCACGCTGTGTGCTGGACAAGATCAGCTAGAGTTGCGTGAATGGGAGCATTGTTCAACACCAATAGACGTATCTTTGTATGGGATTCAATGTTTTCTATTAGTGGGTTTCTACTCATTTCAGACTCCATTAAAAACTCTTTGAAGTCGGTAAACTGGTACAAAATATCCACAATCTCATCTGCACAGACAAAATTTGAATTTCTTAATAGACATAACAAAATCAACATTCTACTTACTGTCCTGATAGGTCGCTATTCCTTTTATATTTGGCAAATGTTCAAGTGACCGGAGAATTGGCCCAAAGGTCTGATAAGGCTCGTTGTCCTTAATCCACAATATAACACGCTCCAGATAAAACATTTTTTTCAGTATGTTTTCGAGTTTAGTAATGCATTTTTCACTCCACTTAAAGTTCCTATTCAGATTCATTGTCAAGTGCTTTACATGAGGTGCTACTTGGCGCAGAAGGAGCAATTCCAGGTCGAATCCATTCGAAGTTGTTGCTCCAAGTTCCAGGCGTTTGTAGACTATCATTCTGTAACCCTGCCAAACATGGAGGAATCGCTGACATACCTGGGCAAATTTCATGTGGTTGTCAATTGGTAGATATTGCAATACACAAGCTAAGCAATCATCATTCAGATCTAGAATATGGATTGTCATTTTTGTGTATTAATATATTGTCACGGTTCGGTTGTTTGCTTGTTGAAACTGCAATTCATGTAAAAACACAGCCGTAAACAAAAAACAGCTGTTTAATAAGTAGTTTCGGGATTTTTTAGTAACATTTAATTTCAGTACTTTTAACTATATGTGTAGAATATTTTTGTATTAAATAAAAAATAAGGAAAGGATACACGACATAAAGCAGACGCATCCAATTTAAACTTTAATCTTATTTATTAGTTTGTTGGCTTTAGTTATTTCTTATATTGTAATTATTATAATCATTTCTTATATTTCTTGTAAATTGTGTGCAATACAGCCGTGACTTCAAATTTGATTTCTGGCAGCGCTTCAGCAGGTATCTCTTTAATTATACTATCCCAAAATGCGTACATTTCTGGATGCTCCAGATTATTAGCTGGCCGTGCAAACAGTGTATTTTGTTGCTCAATTAAATTTGCCACCATAGATGTAAGCCGTTCTGTACTTTCACGGGGCCTCTTCTAAAAAATTAATTTTTTATGTTATTTAGATAAATAAGTATAACACAGATTAAATGTAATTAACTTACATATGTGTTGATACTCGAAGTTTGGTCGTCCTCATCAGAAGTTGAAATCGGCAGTTGATTCGAGGAATGTGTATCCGGTAAACTCCTTGAATGTTGATCATCTGATTTCGGAGCACTCGTTGCTTTTTGTAATTCGGCTTTCTGTTTTTAATTAAATGTATATTAAATAAATAGAGAAACCTTTGAAGTGGTTTTACCTTTAAAATGTTGCTAAATTTTTCCTCTTCCGCTTCAATTGAAAGATCCGGTACTTGAAATGAGGATTGGGTTCCTGTGTCACCAGACCAGGACTCGTCTTGTGATTCGAAATTATTTTGATTATAGAATTCGTCGTCCGCAGAATGTGATTTTTGATAGAGATCCTGTTAAAAATGTGCGTTAATAATTATTAAAAATTTTTAAAATTTAAACGAACAGTTTTCGATATTTTATTTCGAATACTTAATAAATCTAGTATTTTTCTTTCATTTATATCGATGACTCTCTTTAAATGTGAATATAGCTATCTCGCTCACACAACTAAATTTAGGGCAATGAAATTAATGATGATGACAATGTACGAAACAATGTCGTGTCGTAACGCAATAAAAATTAAAATAATGTGTATTGTTGCGCATGTGTATTCTAATTTATGGAAGAAATGAAAAAATGAACAGCTTAATACATACATTGATTCTTTTGCAATTTGTTGGGTTAGTAGGCTTCACCAGAAAATCCATCTTGGATTTATTTTTCCAGTCAACTTCTACCATGTTGGGAACATACTCGCATTGCTTGGCCTTCATAACTCTCTGGCATTCATAGTTGTAGTAAGACTTAAGGTTATTCCATTTTCTAGATACATCACCTGATAAAAAAAAAATGGCGATTAATCAATTAATGACCAATTTAATAAATTAATTAATGCTTTAAATTACCATGAGATAGCGGGACAGATGGTTGAAACTTAATATTAATTTCTTTGGTTAATCTCTGCCAGAAATCACCTTTCATGCTTTTTAGTTTGTACAGCGGGCTAGCGTGATTCCACACATATTCAGCAGCGCGGACGCTATCAATAATATAATCGGTTATTTCATTTGTAAACACTGCTTTACTAGCCATTGTTTTTTGCTTGTTTATTTCATTCCCCGGCCTTTCCACACTAGGTGTGACCGAAGATTCGTGTTAATTTTTCTGCATACTAATAAAAAATACCAAAATCGATACGGGCTAAGTCGATAACATCCGATAGCTGGGCCCGGTGTCGGTATCCAAAAATAAACAAAAGTTTGCTATACGGAAAAAGAAGGTGGATGATAGATCTTCGATCAATGGAAGTGTGATGATGCACGGTTCATGGAAACTAGTGCTGCCCGTTGGCTTTGTGCTTTACTCACTGCCATTATTTCTGCGGGTCAACAGCACTTCGGACTACATAATCGATGAGGAGTTTCACATTCCGCAGGGCCTGGCGTTTTGCCGTAAACAATTCGATGTGGTATGAATTATCAGACGGTAACCATGGCAACCGTTATTGTCAACCGTAATCCTTTCAGTGGGACTCAAAAATCACCACGTTCCCAGGCTTGTATTTCCTTGCGCTTGTGCTTGAGCCATTGAATGCCTGCACAGTCACTGGACTACGTCTCCTGAGCTTAGCCGGCGCTGGAATCAATATTCTGTTGCTTTACAAAATACGACGTCGCACTTTGGCCGGAACTGGAGGCAATGGTTATGCGGCTCATGAGGCTATAACGCTGTCTGTGCTGCCTCCGTTGTATTTTTTCAGCCATCTTTTCTATACGGACACGTTGGCATTGACCATGGTACTGTTTTTCTACAATTATTGGCAGCAGGAGGCCCATCTACCGGCCGCAGTTTTCGGTGCAGCAAGTGTGCTCATGCGTCAGACAAACATCGTCTGGGTGTGCATGTGCTGTGGCATCACCATACTGGACACAATTGTACAGCAATGTGGCAGGATGCACCCTGGCCGTAACAAACAAATACGACTGTTTGGAAGCGAGGTAAGCACCTAAGCATTAAAATCTGCAAACAATATTTATTGTTCTTCATGTACACGTAGATTTGGCAGCAGCTGTTCGGCAGTCCGCAACTGGTTTGCAATTGCATATTGAGTATATTGGCCAAATGCTGCTTCTATGTGTCGATTATATTGCCTTTCATTGGATTCATCTGCATCAATGGATCGATTGTTGTGGGGGATAAAAGTGCTCACGAGGCCACAATACACTTGCCTCAGATCTTCTATTTTGCCCTATTTGTGGCTGGCTTTGGCATCTCCAATACCTTGCGCCAATTAAGAATAGCTTTGACGTTGCTGCGACGTCATCCGTGGCTAACTTTGATGGCCACATTGCTCATAGCTCTTGTGGTTCATTTTAATACTGTGGTGCATCCGTATCTTTTGGCGGATAACCGTCATTACACCTTCTATGTATGGAGTCGGCTTTATGGTCGCTTCTGGTGGTTCCGCTATGCCATGACTCCACTGTACGTGGTTGCGCTGGCGCTAATCTGCTGTGGACTCCGGCATATGCGCGATAGCTTCAAACTGATGTTTCCAGTAGCGTTGCTGCTGGTTTTGTGCTTCCAACGTCTGCTAGAGTTGCGATACTTCCTGGTGCCGTACGTGCTCTTCCGGCTGAATACGCGGCCAACGCGTAAAGGATTCGCCGAATGGCTAGAACTGGGCGTACATCTGCTCCTGAACGTGGTCACATTCTATGTGTTCTTCACCAAAGAATTCTACTGGAAGAACTATCGCACACCGCAGCGAATCATTTGGTAATCCTAACATTCCTCCAATTAAAAATAAATATCTTTAATCGATTTCAATCGAATATTGCTTTTGTTTATTCATTGCATGGCTACTGGAGTGAAAAATTGCTCTACGTTTGTCAGTTATAAAAATTATGCATTGATATCTTAATATAGTTTTTTAAAAATGTTCGATAATAGATTCTTACTGGCTAGTTAAAAAGATTTTCACATATATAATACTGCCGAGGCGAATAAGTACACACATTTACTACAAATATGAGTTAAAAACACATGGAGCGATATCTTTTAAGAAAATACATTCATAGATGCTGATATTGAAAGACATAAACTATTATCTAAATACTAGGTGTAATTATGTGTATGTTTATGTTTTTGTTTATATATATGTATATCTATTTAGGTAAAATACAAAAAAACTAGGCAAGAAATGTTTCTGTTAATATATATGTAAAACTAATCCAAAGGACGCTTAAACACTTTGAGCTTTGAGTTGTAGTGAATAGCATTGGATTCCTGGCCGCCAAGAGCTAATCCTTGAATCAGTTTAGCACACAACATATTATTTTGTATTTCATAATCGTTTCATTATCGGAAGGTAATCTTGGGCTTAATCAAAGGCAACCTTGCGGGCAAATGAGGTGAGCGATGAGATTTCGCTGGGGTTGGAGTCGGAGGGAAGATTGCTGAATTCGATCTCTTCAGCAGAAGCAACAATATTCTCATTAGATTGCGTCGTCTCATCGCTCTGGCGCATTGTGGGCCACTGCTTATGACTTGGTGCATATAGTATGAGCAAGGCAAAGATGTAGATGTTCCACATCCCGTAGACACCGGTAAGGAAGGCGGAGGCCAGATGAATTTCAATATTATCATTCCATTGCCAACGTCCCTCAGCCATTTGGCCCATGATGAAGCCGGCGACGGTCAATCCTGCGCACAGCAGAGTGGCCAACATAAGGAATTTGAAGCGGTAGATGAGACCTGCAAAACAAAACAAACAAAATAAAGAAAATTTTATAATATTTTACATTTTATTGTTGTGTTATTTAGAAAACTAATCGAATAAACAATCAAAGTTGGAATAAAGCGCTTTCACTTGGTAAACAGATAGATGGCCACAATCAAGCCATAGAGACCCAGAACTTCTGCAAAGATCAGAATTAAAACGATCCCAACAAAAAGCTTGGGCTGCAGCGCAGACGCCCTCACTCCGGCATCACCAACAACTCCAATTGCAAAACCGGACGCCATACCGGAAAGACCCACAGCGATTCCAGCACCCAGATTAAGAAAAGCTCGGAAACTATCATAACGCTCTGATAATTGACCCGCCAGGAGAACGGAAACCACCAGGCCATAGATAGCAATGATGCCAGCCATTACGACGGGTATAATGGATCTCATTATTAGCTCCGGATGCTTTATGGACATCGATGCTATACCCATACCAGACCTGGCTGTACCATATGCAGCTCCAATCGCCGTGAAGACGATCGCCGAAGTGACCCCCATGACACAGAAGAAGCACGCAGATTGCGGCTCATCCATTGTCGCCTCCGATATTACATTAGACATTTTGAATTAAATTATATTGTTTGTTGCTAGGAACTTTTATGAGAATATCGGAAACTAAAATATCGGCCTACCATCTAAAACGAGTGCTTTCTATACCAGATTTAAAAATGGGAAACTTACCCTCATAGTGCAGGCGACGCGCCTGGGACATGGATGGCAAAGAAGTGCGCTTGTCGCCAATGTCTTTGAACACCTTCCACACCATGAAACATAGAAAGAGGAAGTATATGGCAGCTGACAAGCCTGCGAGCAAAATGAAGCTCATGGCCACCTTGGCGCCCAGCGGAGTGGTCCATATCGAATAGAAGGGATTTCGCATCTGAACGCCACGCTCGCAGATATCGAAGACAAACAGGGAAATGCAGCCAACGACGACGGCGGAGAGATGCTTCCAATAGCGGGACCGTATGGTTGATTTGTTGGGTGAATCCTGGATAAGCATATGCTCGCCGGCAAAGACCAGCCAGAATGAGAGCAACATGGCATAGAAGATGCCCTGACGCACATCGCTCAAAAGCAGCATATAGGGCATTTCCATACCCAACGACAGATACTCCAAAGGTAGATTTAAGAAACTTAAAGCTCCACCCAAATAAAGCAGCATGTATTCCAGCAGGGCCGGAGAACGCTGAAGTATGTTTACACGTCGCCAAAACCAGATCATGATGCCAACTACAAATGGAAAGAGCAGTGTCTTGAGCAGCAGCCAAATCTGAGTGAATCCGCCGTTTTGATATATTGCTGTCAGAGTAAGGTCGTGCATATGTCCAACTTGGAGATTTATATTCTTGGGCGTGTCCATTGGAAAGCGCAGATTTAATAGATAGAAGCTATGATGCAGTGCACCCAACTCAAACAACGGTATAATATCACAGGTATACAGCGTTTCCTTGGTATGCACATGCTCTGGATGGCAGTCTAAATAGCGCTGTTCCACGCTGTGTGCGTACAGCTTCCAGTCCTGATCCGCATCGCCATTGTTACGATACGCGAGTCGTGTATCAATAGTCAGTTGCAAATCCTTGGGAGGTTCCCGTAGCTCGGATGATGACAGATACGCGATGTTCACCTGTAACACTCCAATGAGATTCTGCTGCCAACGGCTGTAGTCCAGTACTCGATTGTCCCGGGGTAACGGCATTTGAAAGACATAAACCAACTTATTAGCCATCTTGAGTAAATCGTTTTCGATCTCGTCTAGGCTGACCGGATTACAGGCACCAGCTCCTCGTGAGTATAAAAAGAAGCTGGTGTCATTCTGGCGACCAGGCATGTCGCGGCATTTGGTCCCCAACACGGTTTGATGGCCGGCGGGTAGTGGCGCATAGAGACCACCCAGCAGAAAGCAGGCCACTTGACAAAGCAGTAAGCTGCTAACCAATATGGACAACTTTCGTCCGCTTAGATTCTCTAGAATAGTCCCGGACATTTTGGCTAAGGTGCGGCAATCACTGTTGCGGTTACTAAACGAGGCAGGCCCTTCCTCTTTATCTACACAAATCCCACGTTAAGGTAAACAACTTTTATTTGTTTTACTTGCACGCTATAAAAAGAACTCGAAATGAACTCGACTAACGACTGTCGGCGAAACAAACAAAGCGGCGTTCGTATACAGAATGTTAGGGCTGTCACCTAGTATTCGGAAAACAAAATAAACAGCTGTTGCTGTCACTGAGAAGCCAATTATAAAATAACAATTAAATAGTAGTTGACTTAAAGGTTTAATAAGTAAAACTGATAGAACAAACAGTAATAATGCGTAATTTATTTAGATTGAATATTAATTAACTGACAACTCTATTATCTATCGAAGGCAATGTACTCATTCCGATAATCTATCGAGTATCGATGAAGAGGCCAAAGCTGCCAGACTACTGAACACTTGATTGCAAATTCCGAATCTTATAAATTACCTGTTGCTAATTCTAATATTATATGGATTAATTATTTTTACTTATTTTATTAGTGATTAAAAATTACATATCTGATTGAAAGTTACTTAAAGTAGCAAAATATGTGTACATCTATCTGCAGCTGACCTAGCGGTAAACTAATCAGCTGATTTCAATTGTTTTAATATACAGTGCATAACCATGCAGCGCACTTTAGTAAGTAGTTTGATTGGCGGATTTAAGCAAATCTAATACTATCTGTATTTACTTTTCAGAATCTTTCACAATTGCGTGGTTTTGTCAGTCGCTCAACATTCCGAATAAGACAATTCCATAGCAGGAGGCTAGCAGCGCATCAAAGCAAATCTACTCGCAGTTGGAAGAATTTCCCATTTGGGCGCGTGGGCTTTGCCCTGCTTGGAGCTGGAGGCATTGCATACGATGGTGTTGTTAACGATTTCACCTATTCCGGATCATCGGTTCGTTTTGTGCGCTCGGTTAAAACAGCAGTTTTAATAGGATTCGACTACTTTCGGTTGGGCGAGGATGATCCAGATTATAAGACCAAAATAAAGATACTGCATCAAAAGAGCGCTGACCGACTACTGGAAACCTGTCTGCTTAATGGTGGGCTCTACATAAAAGTAGGCCAAGGATTTGCGGCTATTAATCACATATTGCCCATTGAGTACACCAGCACGCTAGCAAGGTTGCAGGATGAATGCCTAACGACCTCAAAGGCCGATATACAAAAAGTATTCCGTTCGGATTTTGGTCAGCTGCCCGAGGAGATGTACAAAGAGTTCGATTACGAACCCGTGGCGGCCGCTAGCTTGGCCCAGGTGTTTAAAGCTCGGCTGCATAGCGGAGAGCAGGTGGCAGTCAAAGTCCAGTATAGCGACTTGCAGAAGCGTTTCATCAGTGACGTGGCCACCATTATATTTCTGCAGGATATGATCGAGCTCGTCTTTAAGAACTACAATTTTGGTTGGATCTTAAACGATCTGCGGAAGAATCTGGTACACGAACTTAACTTCGTGCAGGAAGGCCAGAATGCAGAACGCTGTGCTAAGGGACTGCAGAAGCTAAAGTATGTCGTGGTACCCAAGATCTACTGGCCACAAACGAAAACGGTAAGTGCAGCATAGTCAAACTTTCACTCCAACCTTAACATTGCGTTCTAAAGCGTGTACTAACAATGGAATGGATAGATGGCTTAAAAATCAGTGATGTTCAAGGAATGAAGAACCTTAAGATGAGTTTGACAGATATTGACAACAAACTATATAATATTTTTGGCGAGCAAATCTTTCACACTGGATTCGTGCATGCAGATCCTCATCCTGGCAATAGTGGGTAATCAAATATCGCGTGTAAAAGTTCTCGGGAAACTAATGAACATAATTGCTTTTTAGTTTTTGTGCGTAAAAATTCTCAAAATGGAAGCTCAGAGATTGTATTGTTGGATCATGGTCTTTACGAAGAGCTACCAGCTAACGTGCGTGGTCCACTCTGTGAGTTTTGGGAGGCAACAGTGCTAAGGGACGAGGCAAAGATGAAGGCGGCAGCAAAAAAGATTGACATTGTTGAATACATTAAGTTTGCAGAGGTGCTGTTCCAGCAACCGATCCGTATGCGCAGTGGACCAATGAAGAGTAAATTGACACACGAGGAGCTCGAGCATATTCGAAAGATAGCCAAGGAAAACTTTGATGTCATAATGAGTACATTAAAGGAAATGCCACGCAGCATGCTCTTCGTAATGTGAGTGAACTTTAAACTGTTTATTATTCCAGTACAAACAAAAATATTAAATTTATTTGCAGTAGGAATTTGAATATTGTACGCTCCATTGGCGATATGCATGGCAATGTGGTGAATCGTCCGCAAGTCATGGCTCGCTATGCCCAGCATTGTCTCTACGACCGTAACATAAGATCACCCATTCAGTCAATACGATGGTTGTGCCGACGTATTCATTTTGAATACTGTCTGTGGATAGCTTCATTGCGACCAATTTTAATGAATTATTACCTTAATTTTCTGTATCTTGTGGGACGTGCGCCTGAATCGGCCAGAACCTTAATGCGCGACATTATGCAACAGGACAAACTGGAAGAATTGCACTAGGTTAAAGCTCATAGATTTTCTAATGTAAAATAATATGGAGACGGTGTCGTATACGTATATTTTAGTTATTCGCATTTGATTGTTACTATTTGTTGACTGTCAATAAAGCTAGTTAGATTGATTAAAAACGCCTCAAGTCTTGGAAATATTGTGAAATATTAAACCGACATTCACTACGTCTTTCTGTCCCGAAGTAGTATAGAAAACATATATATTTATATATAATACGGACAAAGTTCACTTCAATTTTACATATAGACTTTATAAAGCTGACTGTCAAGTCCTCTAAGCCTTGCTCGAAATGTACAGTGGCCTCAAATTCAAAATTTTTCATCTCTGATTGATTAAAATCTCTGGTTTAATTCACTCTAAATTTCTTTACATTAAACAACTTTTGGACGCATCAGCATTTTCTCTTTCGTAACATCATTATACTTTTGATCGCTTAAATAACTGTAAATATAATAACGATTAATGTTTGAATACTTTGAATATACTCGCTTTACTCACCACCAGCCACAATCTTTTGCGGAGACCTTTGCAATTTCAAAGTCTCTCAAAACATCGTTGGTTACGTTACCAGACAAAGCTCCCAAGTTCACAATATTATAACCATCACTTATGTCAGCAATCTCGAACTGATCATAACGAGCGAATTTTCTAGTACCGTTTTGGAAATCTAAGCTTATATAAAGCTCATGGGGATTGGCTTTTGTCAGGCGATGAATCTTCTCAAGGCCTAGGAAAAAGTCACCATCGAAGCTACCAAATCCATCGTCGTAAGTGTTCCAGTTGCGTTCGGTACTTAGCCTTTTGTTGATCCGCTGCTGGATCAGTGTCCACCCATTGTCACAGAATACTTCAAAAGCTTTAAATTCCGGGGTTTTTATCCAGTAAACACCCTTAGTATCTCCAAAGGGAACGCAACTTGTTGCACTGTCATAAACATTTTCAGCGATCACAAGACTTCCCGGGAGCTTTGCGTTTTTAGATTTCTGTATTTCGTTAAATATCTCATTAAGTTTCTTATGAAAGTGGTCAGAACTGTTGTTTATTTCGTGTTCATCTTGCAAATTTTTGTTATTCTGATCATTATATACATTCATTTGGTCGATTAATGGTTCATTTTTTAATATCTCATATAAGATCTTATAAGAACCTTCTTCAGAACTGTTTCTAAAGATCTTATCAATGTTCACATTAGATTCTTCGGAACTCTTTCGTATGCGGCGTCCTCTAATACGTTTTCCTCCCTTGAGAGTTACAATAATGAGTACAATCACAAGAAGCCCTTTTAACGCGATCGCTATTGCCCAAGATTTACCATTCATTTTACAAACTGAAATTAACTGAAATAACTACGAAATTAAACAATTTGTAGACCAAAAGTTATTTAACAAACTAAAAGATGCTTCTTAAGCCGAAGCAAGACGGCAACTGAAGATACAATTCAATCCAGAGCTCGAGGGCGACATTTATAAATCATTAAGCTAAACAAGAATGAAAAGTACTCGAGCTCGCCCGACCATGTAATACTCTTTGCATTTTATTCCCGATTATGTGCATGAGAGTAAACGGGTATATTCTAATCATTGGAATGTATGTAACAGAGAGAAGGAGGCGTGGCAGAATCCATAAAGAATAATATTCTTGATTAGCATCACAAACCGAGTCGATATAGCCATGTCCGTCTGTCCGTATGAACAAACAGATCTCAGCAATGGTAAGAGGTACAAGTTCATATTTAGTCAGTATCGAAGTCAGTCAATACAAGAATCTATTTTTTCGATGCCACGCCCCATTCGCCCACAATGAGCAGAAAACTACAATCACCTCGAAAAAAATCAATGGTTTTGCCAGTAGCTAAGACACTTAGTAGTACCAATTTTGATAGGCTGGTTCCTAGAGGCAGCCAAAATGCCTTTTCTCCGAAGGAACAAACAATTTTTAAATTTGAATGCCATTTTTAGGGCATATGTTCACATCGAACAGTATTGTAGTTTGAAATTCGGATGGAGACAAATTATATTAAACTATCCTGAAAGTTGCAGAAAAATTCGACTATAAACAAGAGAACTAGACACGTAACTAAGTTTAAAATTGAACGCAATGTCAATGCATGTGTGCAAGTGAGACAGAAGTATTAAAACATATCATCGAACGTTTAAGCTGCATGCGTAGCGACCAATGGTATTTGGATGTACTTATACATATACAAACTTACACATGTATGTGCATACATATAATGTCAAACGTATATGTATTGTGCATACATACAAATATATGTGTTGGATTCAACGTGTTTCACTGCAAGTGCTATACATTGTAATACCCCAATACCGATAATATAATATATGTATGTATATAATAATAATATAATCATATAATTGGGAATAAAATGCAAGGAGTATTATACAGTCGGGCGAGATCGACTAATCTTTTTTTTTTCTTCTTTGTTTAATTCACTCAAATTTTAATTAATTTTTGACCGAATTTGGCGAAAAAACTATAGCTGTAGTTGTTTAATTTTTTAAATAATTTGACCTTGAAAATATGCCGATATGCACGGCGATCGGCTGAATGGTCCGCAACTCATGATTCGCAATGTCCAGTATTGCCTGAGATCATCCATTCAGTCAATAAGTTGCTTTCATTTTAAATCTGCTTGTGAAACACTTACCTTAATTTCCTGTGTCTTGTGGGACTTGCTCCAAAATTTTCCAGAATATTGAGAATACGTGGTGATACGGCATCACTAACTTAAATATATTCGATGCACGACTAAGTTTTCGATTAATATTTAATATTTTAATATCGATAGCTATAAATTCTTGACTTTCCAAAAATAGCTCATTCCCACATCAGTATCAGTTGTCTATCCCAAGCAACGCACAGAGTTGTTTAAAAAACAAGACATAAATTGCAAATACTTTATGTGAATACAGTGATCAGAACGAACTAGTTTAACAAATGTTTCCGATCGGATCAGTTTATGTGCTAATAAATAGTACGAAAGGCCATAGTCAAGCTAGCCGACTAGAGTTCATATTTCCTTACAAATAACCAATTTGATATATACTACTACGAAATACTAATAAATAAACTATTACCACTAAGTTTTTTAAGGGCAAATATAACAAGATATGCAATTTATGTATGAATTTGGTTCCGGCTCCGATCCGGAGATATACTGACCAAGTTTCATTCGAATTGGACTACTTTGTCATATGGCTGCCATAGGGGCAAACGAAGAAAATATGCTCTAACAAGTAAGAAAGGCTACAGTCGAGCGAGCTGACTGTAAAAGACCCACCATTCTTCGAGCGATTTGTCCTATGGGAGCTATAGGCTATATTTGTCCGATCCGAATCAAACTTGGTGAGGATAGTTATAATGGTACCATACACATTATGTATAAGTTTGGTTGCAATCACGCACGCACTTCACGTCTCTATACAAAACACCAAATTTTAAACTATTTGTCCTATAGGAGCTATAGGCTATAGTTGTTTGATCTGCACCAAACTTGGTGAGGATAGTTATAATGGTACCATACACATTATGTGCTAGTTTGGTTGCTATTGCTCAACTAAAACTTCATGCCTCCATACAAATTACCAATTTTTGAAGAATTTTTCCTATGTGAGCTATAGGCTCCGGACCAAACTTGGTCCGTGAATTTGGTCTCCCTAGCTCTAGTCGTTTTCAAGTTATGGTGATGTGAAAATAGTTTTTTACAATTTGCGGGGGCGGTTGGGGCCGTGGCAAATTATTTGAAATAAACTTGATCTGCCTGACATATAGACGGACTTTCATTCCAAATTTGGTAGCTCTAGCTCTTGTAGTTTAGAATATCCAGGTTTTCATACGGATGGACGGACAGACAGACAGACTGTTGATGCTGATCAAGAATATATATACTTTATGGGGTTGGAAACGCCTTCTTCTGCCTGTTACGCACATTTCGCTTCAGACAAACCAAATAGACCCCTATACTCTTTTTTAGAGTACGGGGTCTAAAAAAAAAATTTACTAGTACTTATCACCCAAATGATCGCACTAATTTTATTTTATTAGTATTCTTCAATGTTAATAACATATTAAAATTGAGGAACTCGTGTCCATTTGAAGTACAAATTTGGTGATCCGATTTTATAACATTTAATAATCAGCGTCCAATATTCACAAGGGTATCTAAGGCTCCGGAGAGACTGACTATACTTGATTTTTTGTTGTTGTTGGAAGAGTTGTGAAATACATAAATGCCATTATAAATTATTTTAAGTTGATTGGTGAATATCTAAAAAGCTAGTGAGATTGATTAAAATCGCCTATTGTGAACCTTTAACATTCGTTATATTTTATAAAGTGACAATTCGTTTAGCTCTTTTAAGGTCACAAATATTATAAGGTATTTTAGTTTAACGGCACTTCACTTGTCCAAGGTTGGCTCACTCAAACCGTTATTGGTAACCAACATTCACTGCCACTTAGGAGCTTCAAACACAACGAATCAATAGAAGATTTAAATTAGCAAAGTGTTTACACACCCTGTAAAAGTAGTACGACTAAATGAGCATTAATAATGAACTATTTAGACTCCATTTTGGCTTTCTCAAGGAAATCTTTATCAATTCCCACATTATGTTCACATGACTTTATATATCCCGTCCAGATTTGGTCCTGATCGGATAACTATGCTCCAATATATGTCTGAAAAAATGGTCTCTAGAACGTTTACAGGGTCTTTTAGAGTCGAGCGACCCGAGCTCAACATTTTAGTGTTGATGGTACTAGTTATAAGGAAAAGTGTTAATGTATAGGGTATCTAATTACTCAACTGCTCTGAAGTAGGCACAAATAGGCATCCACAACTACACATATCCGGTTGTGTGGGGCGCCATGGCAGGCATCAACATGCCAAAAATGTTGGCGTCCAATAGAAAGCACGTTATATGCGCAAGTGGTGAGATTTTCCGCCATCCGACCAAAGACCCTCCCAAAAAATAACACTTTCGAGTATATGGAGTATATCGTGTGGTGCACACAGAACTAAATTCAATTCAATTTCATTTAAAGTTACTTTCGCTGACTGACAGACAAGCGAGTCGAGTCCTCTAAGCCTTGGTCGAAATGTACAGTGGTCAAAATACAAAAAAATTTATCTCTGAAATCTCTGGGTTTATTCCCTCCAAATTTCTTTACATTAAACAACTTTTGGACGCATCAGCATTTTCTCTTTCGTAACATCATTATACTTTTGATCGCTCAAATAACTGTAAATATAATAACGATTAATGTTTGAATATGTTGAATGTACTCGCTTTACTCACCACCAGCCACAATCTTTTGCGGAGACCTTTGCAATTTCAAAGTCTCTCAAAACATCGTTGGTTACGTTACCAGACAAAGCTCCCAAATTGACAAAATTATAGCCATCACTTATGTGAGCAATCTCGAACTGATCATAACGAGCGAATTTTCTAGTACCGTTTTGGAAATCCAAGCTTATATAAAGCTCATGGGGATTGGCTTTTGTTAGGATATGAATCTTCTCAAGGCCTAGGAAAAAGTCACCATCGAAGCTACCAAATCCTTTGTCGTAAGTGTCCCAGTTGTGATGGATACTTAAGCTTTTGTTGATCCGCTGCTGGATCAGTGTCCACCCATTGTCACAGAATACTTCAAAAGCTTTAAACTCCGGGGTTTTCATCCAGTAAACACCCGTAGTATCTCCAAAGGGAACGCAACTTGTTGCGGTGTCTTCAACGTTTTCACCGATCACAAGACTTCCCGAGAGCATTGCGTTTGGTTTTTTCTGTATCTTGTTTAATATGTTCTTATAAAAATCGTCAGAATTCATTTTTATTTCTTGTTGCCTTTGGGTAATTTGAGCAATTTGATCTTTATACATACTCATATCCACCTTCAATGGTTCATTTTTATTTAGATTACGTGAGGCACTTCTTAATCCGCAGATTACAATCAGAAGAATCAATTTCACCACGGCAAATACTCCCCATTTTCGTTTATCCATTTTTCACACTGAAATTAATAACTGCGAATATAAACTAATTGTAGGCACAAAAATTATTTAAAATTCCCGAAGACGCTTCCTGTACTGATCCAAGACTTGAACTGAAAATACAGTGCTATCGAGAACTTTTTTGACGCGAAATCTTTGCGACCTGGGGCTCAGCTAAGGGGGGAGCATTTGCGGGTGTTGTGACTACTTGCCTTAACAAGAAGTCCGAAGTCTTATCACATAATAATATGTATGGTTATATGTTCATATATAGTTCTACAGTTCTCGATAAGCCGAGTAGCGAAATCCAACTGGTCGACATGTGTCTAGTGAGAAAAACTAATCCCAAAACAAAACAATAGCCGGACGCCGATTTATATAAATTTCATTGTTTTAATCTCTGGTAGTCGGACATGAAAAGCAACAATAGTTGTTGCATTAATTCCCCGAAAATGTCTTTTTAAAAGATAAAATGTTACTTTAATCCCAATTTTTCTATTTTAAAAATATGTAAATTAAAATTTATTTAATGTAAAAAAATTGTATTAATTGAAAGTTTGAAACTGTATTTGTTTGCTAACAAATTACCCCTCTTGCTTGACGGTGGGTGTTTGCTTATGAGAGTTTTCACTATATATTTGTAAATTATTCAAAAATTAAAATTTTTGTTGGCTATTTTGTCGTTTAGCGCCATTGTATGTGTCACTCTTGTTACTGATTTTTGTTTTTTTTTGGGCCAGAACTAAATATGAAATTAAAAATCAACGCTAAAGTGTGAAACGCCTGAAATGTCGGGCTGTCAGGCAAATGCTTGGAAGTTGCAGAAGAGCAGGCTTAGAAGCCAGTCTTTGGCCAGCTGGAGCCAGAAAACATTTGCAGACAAGTCGCGGAACGTTGCGCAGGTCTTGAGCGGAAATTGGCATTAGCCGAGCGGAAAAGCAGGAAAGGAGAAAAGCGGAAAAGCACAAAAGTCCCAAGTACTTAGCTATCCGATTAGCAATGAATAAGGAGTTTATTACTCAAGGCGGTACGCCTATTACTCCCGAGCTGGCAACGGTAAACGTTTAGATTCTTCAAGTAGAATCTCAAAATCGGGACTCTTAAGGTTTTTTCCAGGAGCTACGGAAACTGGTCTTTGGCACTGCAGCCATCCCGATGCGAGCTGAGTGGCTGCAAACATCCTTTGTCTTCGGAGCTGCACCCAAGGAAGAGCTGGCCTATGGACTGAGATGTCCTCGGAATGCTACGCGTGGCCTGCTCTCTGTGGTGCAGGGCTTCATACTCAAGTATCTGCTTTTCTCCCGTAAGAGCATTCGCAGCAACTGTACCGAGTGCGTCTTCCAATTATGTTAATCTGCAGGTAATATTAATCCATAAGTCTTCCTCCAGCCCACTGCTTGCTAATGCTGAAATGCAACGGGATTCGCTTTTTAACGCTTTAATCGAAATTCTTCGTACCATTTCGGATAAGGGTAAGGTGACCATGGTGCTGCCCTCGGAGGACGAGGTCTTTGTGGATCACAGTGCCAGCTACTTTCATGACACGGTCACCGAGAAGGTAAATCCGTCGATTGCATAATCCATTACTTATCGATTTTATTTACTGCGACAAGCTAAGCTCGAGTCTATGCCAAATTTCTGGGTACAATTTAAAGGGTGTTACTTTGAACCCAATTGAGACAATTGAGACAAATGTTTAAACAAAAGAAAAATTCTTTTTAAATAACTTTCGCTTGAAAAATGAATTTTGTTTATAATATGTTAAACACTTCAAAATATTTAATAAAATATTATTAAATTTTGAAATTTCTTCTCTTTTGCCATAGCTTTATGTTTTCACACTCTCGCCCAACGAAGAACTGGAACACTTTATGAAGAGAAATTTCAAATACGTAAGAGATTGAGACAAAGTTTCAATAGAAGTTTCATCTATTTCTTCAAAATTTTACAAAAATATAAATTATTTGTCTGATTTGCTTGCAAAAAGTTTACAGAAGAGGAGACTCCGGGAACTTTGCTGTTTCTTTATAGCGCCGTTCTCACACGTTCGATGGGAAAGTAAGATTTCAGTAGCAGAGAGTGTCTAAAATTTAACAAATAGTGATATACAACATATATTAGTAATATTCTATTGAATGCTAATCCTTTTGTAATGTTCCGATGCATCGCAGAGTTCGTACGGATTTGGACTCGACGAAGGGTTCTCCGCTAACGATGAGCAACCACGAGGAAGGCTCCCTAATGATAGTCACCTTGCTACTGACAGGGCGTGCCACGCCCTACATACACAACGGTGTCATCAACGTGGGCGATGAGAACAGCTATGTGATTACCATAAAGAAACCAAATAATATCTGCTGATCCTGACGAGGAATTCCTCTTTCAATTCCAGGCTGTGCCCCAGTACGGAGTCCTCAAGCGCTGCATGATCGGTTTACTGCTCTGGGACATCGAATCCGCCAGCGTATGTTTTAATCTATCACTCAAAATTCAAATTAACTATTTTATTTTATTTCACAATATAAGTTTGTATGTATTGAGTACAAGATGATTTAGTTGCCTATCGGCTAGAGGATACCCATTAATCAGTTTTAATATGTGATTTATAATAGGGATGGAAGAAGGACGTTAATTCATATTCAGTTCATTTTTTCGACCGATTGTTTCTATGTAAGCTATCTTTAATAGTATTCCGATATGATTGAAACTTGGTCAGTATGTTAGCATTATTGGCGAATGTATTCTGTGTGGGCTCCCATTGGGCAAATCGGTGGAAAATAGGACATTTGTATGTAGACATGTAGTATTAGTTGAGCGATTTCAACCAAAACTCACACGTTATGTGTTTATTATAATTATATCTAACCTCACCAATATTAATCCGGATCAGACAACTATAGCCCATAGCTCCCATAGGAAAAACATGGAAAAGTTCGGCTCGCTCGACTGAAGCCTTTCATACTTGTTACCTTTTTCTAACTTCACATTAAAAATGGGGGCGTGTGGAAATCCCTGTACTGCTTGGGAAATTTATCTATCATTTGCGACATCTTGGGCTTTTCTAGCTCTTATAGTCTTTAAGATCATTTTGTTCAAACCAACAGACGGAAGGAAAAATAGACATACGGACATGGCTATATCGTCTCGGCTATTGATGATGATCAAGAATATAGGTGTATACTGTATAGGGTCAGTCACGTATCATTCCCCCTGTTACATACATTACAACGATTATAGTATACCCTTTCTTTCTATGAGTAACGATTATAATAAGTACGGTAATAAAAGCCGTTTTTCTTATCACATAATTAGTATGATAAACATTTTACAACTGTTGAGAGTTGAGACGATCTCTAATACAGTAAATATAATCCTCTGTAATGTCTTATAGGCTGCTGTCAATCAATCCCGACAGCCAGGATCTCGCTTGAAGACACCCAACTACCCGATTTGGATAACCAGCTGTACGGGTCATTATGGTGTTATTTTTAACCGGAATCCGGATCTGTTGCGCAACTACCATGCTGAGTCGCGATTTGATGTGAACTATTACAGCTGTTCAGGACATCAGATACTGATGACCATCGATAACCGAACATACAATGAGCAGGTATTGGTCATGTTGGAGCGACAACCAATTACTCCGGAGAGCACTGCGTCGGGAAAGGATGAGACCCTTGTCGCTGGAGGTGGTGTTACTGCCGGAGTTGTTGGTGTCGCCAGCACTAGCGGCGGTGGTGCAAGTGGTGCTAGTGGTGCTAGCGCTGGCAACGATGTGGTCGCCAAGGAGGAGTCAACGCTCAACACGCCATTGCTGCGTTTGATTCATACCAAGTGGGAAGAGGCAACTATAAGCTTTCACGTGCAGCCATCGATGTTGAGTTATCTTTTTAGTACCACACAGTAGTATGGGACTCTCTCTGCTATCCTCTGTACCCCCCCTTCTCACACTTTCCTGAAGATAGAGTCAAACCATATTTAATAGAGTATTCTTTAGTTAGCATTTGAGCCTTAAACTTAAACTATCGAGCATGTCAGCTTGTTATGTTGTCTCTTAATCTATGATATAAATCAACTTTCTTGGCGAATGACCAATACCCTTACTTCCCAATACTCCCCGTACATAACCGTACGTACATCCATATCTCAACCGATTTCGGCCAAGTAAGTTGTTTCGTAGCTCAATAGATCCATAGAACCTTCCTCTATTCCTCTCGTAGTGCCCTTAAGGTCAAAAGTATTAACATTTAAGTTCACGTAGTTTTATTCAAACTCAAGCAAACTTTTAGCTATAAATAATATTCTAAATCCTTTAATTATTTACTAAATAACAGTTACCTCGATCTAGTTTTATTTGTTACTGTATGGTATATAATAGATATGTCTAGTGCCTTCAGTAGTATGCTTTTTAGTCGACAACAAATAATTAATAACAGTTCCTATTTAACTTAAATCTTATCGTATCGTTGCACTTAGTTGAGTTCTACTGTCTCTGCCGTCTCTGAACTTTAAAGGGTATTTTAAAAAGATACATGAATTTTGGAATTCCAAAATTCCAGCGATGGTAAATACACGTAAAATATTGCGGATATATTGTTACCGAGGCCTCTCATCTAAAGAGCGACTACAGGAACTTCATCAGTTGAGTTGAATTGAGTTGCCGCCTGGACGCCACTAGACGATCAAACTGTACTAAGAGCATCAACGATTAAACTTTTAAAATTAAACCTTAAAAATTGTTTTTAGAAATATAAAGAAATAAATGTGCAACCTTTATTCTGAAAATGTTCAGTTCAAATATTTTTGGCTCGGAAACGAAAAAATGTACATAAAGTAATTTTGAATATTCTTGGGAAACATCAGAATCGGAATCAGAGTCGATATAGCCAACTGAGAGGATCTTATAGCAACGTTTCTCTATACAAAATCGCAACGTTTTTTCTGCAAACAAACGACTCCGGAGATCCATCAAATACCAAAAATGCAAATTATTTCAAAAAATATTTTATATTGTAATAAATTTGTAAGATATTTATTAAAGTTTTGTTGTGTTTTTCTGGTAATACACAAAAATGATTGAAGTTCCTTGTTTATCCACTTTTAAAGAGTTTTGTTTATTTTGTTTTTTAAATAGTATGCAATTTTTGAAATAAGAGAATAGTTGTTTACTCGTATTTTTAAGTGTTTCTTAAGTTGGAAATTGTTTTGAGAATCGAGAATATCATTCTAATATTTTTAGTCCATTCCATATCGTTAATAAGAATATTTTATGTTTTCCACGAAAGATTTACCCTTGAGATTAGTTAGTTATTATTAGAATCAATTATATATTTTAAGATTTTTTATAAGTTCCTAACTAATATCGTTTATTATTCATACATAAATATGTTATGTTTAATTTCATGTATAAATTGTAGAAATATTTATTAATACCCATTTGTTTATCTTGCATATCTAGAGTAATTTATGTTCAATGAGATACTTTACTATTTACAAAGAGCTTTAAATATTTTATTAAATATCTAACTGAATATCGATTGAACAAATATTATTTAGAATTTCTCTTTTTGCTTTTACCACTTTGTATAATTGAATTCCATCAGTAAGGCCATTATCTCTCAAATATGTTGTTGGCTTTTTGGTAATTTCTCAAACTGTTTTTCCTTCTTTTATCACCCCTTTTCCCTCGCTTCAATTGTAACTACTACTGCCTTGCCATCAGTTTGGCACGCGATTCCGATTTCCACGAGGGTCTCAAAATCCATAGCCAAGCCAAGCCAAGCCCAGTCCAAACCATGTGACCAAATCATTGGCCTCCGTCCGTCTGTTCGTCTGTCTTGAGTTACGCCTTGATAGACAAGTGTGCCAACATGCATTATTTAAATGGTTTGCGGCCCACATTTGAGCTGCTGTTTGTTTGCACTTCGAATGGGCTTCTTTGTAGCACTGTTGGAATATAAATACACATATATATGTATGTGGATTTGCCCGACTTTAGCCACGCCCATCACATACTCGAAAATGCCTATGTATTGCTTTGGCCTTGAACTATTGACACTTTTCTTCTCTGAAAAAAAGTTCTAAATATTCCAAATCTACAGTGGAACAAAGCTGACAGTACCTAAACTAAAGTACTTCATATAAGCGAGATATGTTTAAGAATTAAAATGAAATTATTAAATAATACCAACTGATATATTAGGAACGGAAACCATAGTTGTGTGTATTGTTTTGAGTGGTTTATATGAGATGATCACATAAAATCTATTTCATGAATTATCAATTCAGCTTAAATAACTTAATTTAATTAAAACTAAAATGTCTTTCATAAAGTAATGCACTCAAATACGTCTTTGTCTTTAACTATTTAAAATAAACCATCTTAAATTAGGTCTTGGCTTAGGTTCATATAATCCAAGTATGTACAAAATATATATATATATGTGTATGAATATTCCGACTGATATAATATTTATAGTATTAATGTACAATGCTTAAATGTTTATACTGACTGTGAGAGTATCGATGATGATGCTAATTTTGGGGTCAAACCAAGCTGTTCCTCTATCCATGATTACAAAAATCGTGTAAACCCTGTGCGCTTAGAGCCTAAGTATATTCGTATTTAGTATTTAGTTAACGTTGTGCAACACTAATGATAGTCGATATATGTATAAAGAAACGACCTCAACAGCATCAATTGTACCCTGTACAACTGGTTAAAGTCACGGACACTTTGTGAACTCACTCGCAAATAATCGTATTATACTTAGTTCTACAGTAGTACCTAACTACCGATAACTACTGTTGGACCAAAACCAGCAGTCCTCCTATCCTTTTGACCCCTATCACCTATTTTCCTCTATGGTCGCACCAGATGCTTCTCAATGAACGCCAAATTCGTGTGTCCATACCTCGTCATATTGAGAGCAAGTGCGGCAGGATTCTTTTTCGTCTGCGTGTGCCAAGTAAGAATCTGCAAAAGAATTGGGTTGAAATGAAATCTATCATATGTATGTCTTAGCAGTCTAGCTTAGAAGTTACTACCTCTTTGCACTCATCAGCGAGCAACTCGATCTCGGAGTTGTCCAAGGGCGCCAGACTACGCAGGAAGCCATCCTCCTCGTAGCCCGGCTTAAAGGGCATCTTCGCCTGCGGTCTTTCGCGCAGAAACTTAATGCTGACTGCAAACCCAGCCATGTCCACTGGGTATTTTCGACCACCGATCCAGCCATCATAGTAACCTTCTAGTTTACCCTCTCGGATGATGGGACTGCTGACTCCTGTCTTGGTCACCAGGCCCACTGGCCACATGGACACTTTCTTTGTGTATCGCATCTGTATTTAAGAATTCTGTTAGTTTTATATCATTAAAATCAAGCGAGGACTAAACCACCTGTTCAAATATGTTAATATCATAGGTATTATCATCGTCAGCAAAGTACAGTACGCCCTCGGTGGCATTGGCGCGTAGATAATCGAGTCCTCGATTCCGGTTCGAGACTCCTCGGGGCTTGGCACGCTTCGTCAGCTTATACTGCTCCGGCATAGGAGCTGTTGTTAGCCAAAATGGGTTTGTTAACGACACTTTAAGCACATTACTTTGTGCGATACTCACCCACTAGGTACTCGTAGGGCACTCCAATGCGATCCAGGGTATGTGCTACCAGTGGATTCGTCCTGTTCGCATCCTCAATCACCAGCCAAAGCAGGTTTACCACATGCTTAAGGGTGTATCCCAGTCGAGTCAACTCAGCCAGCTGTTCCGGTCGTCGATAAGTGGGCGTGATGATGTACAGGGGCGGCTGTGGAGGGCGGAACAGAGATGGGTGGTTGGTATTAACTAAGACTATTATAATTATCTATTCCTTCTGTGTGCGTATCGTCTGGGTGTGTGTTTGTGTGTGTGTATGTTTACATGCGTGTGCTTCCTTTTAAGAGCAATTATGCAAATTAATCCACAAGTTGACTAGTTGACCGGGTTTGCTCTGCTGCGTGTCGGTGTCCAGTTGGCTAACTACTAAGTTACACTTAAAGCAGGGCACTCACACACACTTACACACAAACACACAGACAGCCGCAAATTGTTCATTGTTGACACACAAAAATGCATTCTAATATATTTTCTGTTACTTTTTTTTTTTTTGCAGAAAACAAAGGCATTCAAATAAATAAAGTGCACTGAGCTACGGCTTAAATAGATGCAAAGAGCAGCTAGCAACGACTAGCATTTACCCTGTAAAATAAACCGTCTATTGTAACAAATAAATTCTTTAGCTTTTAAATTGCATTTAAATGTGTACAAATAGGTAAAAAAATAATAAAAAATTGTTTAAAAAAAACCAATTGTTAATAAATTAATTTGAATTCAAATTTGCCTTATATCATTTATCTTTTCATTAAAATCATACATACATACTGAGTTGTTTTTATAAACAGGGTATTTAAACGATCTCACGAAATCAAAAAAATCCAAATGTGCTGAAAACATCGCATTTTAGCTATTTACGTAACTTTTTTTATAGGTCACTGTAAGTAACACTGTCCATTGTAATAAATAAATTGTATAGCTTTTAAATTACATTTAAATAAGTATTATTATGGTAAAAATAGGTAAAAAATAGGTTCACTTAAAAATGTATTAACTTGTAAGGAAGAATAAAGTCGACTGTAAAAGACCCCGTACTCATTTCAGCATTTAATACTCTCTGCAAGAGAGAGTATATTGGGTTTGTGAAAAGTATGTAACAGGCAGGAGGAGGCGTGGCAGACCCCATAAAGTATATATATTCTTGATCAGCATCACAAGCCGAGTCGATATAGCCAAAAAAAACTGATGTTTTAGGCGAATATTTCAGTAACTATGGCACTTAGGAATACCATTTTGGTACGCAGGTTCCAAGAGATAGCGCAAATGCAATGTCATTAAAAAATTTTGGACTGCCATACATAGTATGTATGTATGTCCATATAATGTACAAACATATGTATTTGTTTCAACGTGTTTTATTGCAAGTACTATCAACTGATATACTCGGATATCGATTTTATTAAAATGATCAGGAATAAAGTGCAGAGAGTATTCTACGGTCGGGCGTGCTCGACTATACTTTTCTTTCTTGTTTATATTGAAAAAGTAATTTCTACCGATTTGTTTTATAGATATAATTCTCCGAACCGGACCAAACACCGTGGATACAGTTATAATGACGCCATACATCAAATTTGGTTCCGATAGCTCTAATAGTTTCCAAGTTATGGTGATGTGACGTACAGACTGACTGGCATCGCAATATCGACTCAGCTGTTGATGCTGATAAAGAATATATACACTTTATGTGGTCGACCACGCCTCTTTCTACCCGTTACGCAAATTTCGCTTCAGAAAAACCAAATCTCGTACTCAAAAAAGAGTTTAGGGTCTAAAAATAAGTGTTGTTATCGGTAAATACTTAATGTTTGCATTGTTAGTCTACAATACTTTATACAAATGTTTCCCTGAAATCCAAGCTTAAATCAGTTCCAGAAAAAACTTAAATAGAGTTATATGAACATTAAGAGAGTAAAGAATAACTGTCAGAAAGTTCTTCTTAAAGTTCCTCGAGTATATCCAGTTGTTATGGACTCAAATCTTTAAGATAAATATGACATTGACTAAAGAACAGCCTTAGTTACAGGCTTAGAATAACTAACTAGCACAGTAGTCAGTCTTCAGAAATGCAAAGCGAATCTTTTTCAATTGCCTTGCACTTAGAGAATTTGGATCACAAAGAGATCGGTTTATGGGTTTCAATGCGCAATGAGCAATTTTCAAATTAGGCTCAATGCAGAATATCGTATGGAAAATCTTTTTATTTGCATATCATTTATAATTGGCAGGGTAGAGGGAGGTACACAGAGTATTAGTTTTTACATTTAGTATAGCGAGTAACTGATTAACCCAGAAACTATAAATATCTGTTTATTATGCACTCAAAATGATCTACCTCTGTGTGTGTGGGGGTGTCTATTGATGTGTCTGTGTGTGAAACGTGGACAAATATATTAACCAATTCGATTGCATTGGTAATGCCTGGTTGGCCAAATAAAAAAGTTGGTTACAGCCATCATGATGGCATAACAAATTGTTAGTTGGATTTATATGTAGTTTTCTTTTGTTTATGGAAACAAAGATTGCTCTTGTTGTTTTTAATTGTGGTAATTAGAATTATCATTTATTCTGACTATAAAGCTAACAAAATTATCATTTTTTTTTGATAATTTAGCAAATCTTTTAGCAAATATAGTAAATCTTCTTTAACTCTCTAACTCTGTTCCAGATTTGTTTACCACATCTCCTAAAATTTTTATTTTTAATTAAGCTTTTAAGTAAAGGTTGACACACATATTCTTTTATGTTTCGGTTAAAGGCATAAAGCATAAAGCGTAGCAAAAGCAGAGAAAGTCTACCGAAAAGACCCTGTACTTGCTTTAGAGCTTCAGAAATGGTCGAAAAATTGGTTCTACGCTTTACCAACTATATAAAATAATTATCGAATTATATCATAATTTGATCGTGATGTACATCGTAAAACTGATAAGAAATGCTTACTGTCAAGCAAATCGATTTTAAAATATCTCCTACTCTTTCTAGACTAAATTTTCTCCTTTAAGACTGATGTAGACTATATACTAAAACTAAAAAATATATTGGGACAATTAGAAAAGGAGAAAAGAAGGCAATAGGTACACAAATTAAACGAAACGGGGAAATACAACTAAAGATAAATACAAATAAAGTTACATAGTATGTATTACATACCAAGACGATGGGCTACTAAATTTAATATGTGTGATTAGTGGTGGAACAAGACGAAAACAAAGTGCAGATAAAGCTTTGGATGCTCGAACAGAATGCTAGTTAAAACTAATTAGATACTTAGTATAGTTATTAAGCTAATTAGTTAGTTGATAGCAAGTGTTATAGATTAGTTCAGTTTAATAATATTTACGGGCTCGGAAACGGCAAGAAATGTTGGGCGAGTTTTATGAGCGACCTCCCTGAAGTTTCCCATTGAATTGTGGGCGTGGCTGGTTCTTTTTGTTGTTGTTGCTAACAGTTTTTGAGTGGTTGTTGTTGTAGATGTTGTTGTTGTTGTTGTTGTTGTTGTTGTTGTAGTCGATGTTGTTGTTGCTGCTGCTGTCGTTGGTATTGCAGCAGCAGCCGCTGTTGTTTTTGTTGTTGTTGTTGATGATGAAGTTCTTTTTTTGGTGTTATTTTTGGCATCTGATGGTAATGATAATACTGTTGATGATGATGGTAAGGGAACTGTCGATAACATGGACCTAGAAGACTCAGCTATGGGGGCAAATGGGGAAGACGGTACTTCAGTGGCATTTGGGGCATGCAACTGTCCCTGTCCCTGCCCCACTTCCCTTGTACTCGATTTGAGTGACGACCACAAATACGATGCGATAGATGATGTCGATGATGATAATGACGATTTATCAGTATGCTATACCATTGGATCAAGTTGATGTAGTTTCCCCAATGAGCGAAATATAGCGAGAATAAAACAAAAGACAATTACAATACAGGATTGATATGAAATGACAGACATATTCTTAGTAACTTTTGTACATAAAACATACATACATATATTATTAACTAAATAAAGTAAATAAAAATGTATTTATTTAAAATAAATATTGAATGCTTAAGCACTCTTTAGAGCGGACTTTTAATATTATATTGTATAAAATAATGATTATTCATTGAATTTTATTATTTTGCTTAAGAATAAAACTAAAGCATATTATAGTTGTGTGCTCTGCAGTTTGCTTAATCTTAAGTAATCCCCAGGCTTTTTACGTCAGCCCATCCGGAGTACGATAGTTTCAACGGATATCAACTCTTCTAAAAATCACATATAACTTGAGTTTTATTTTTGAGCGAATGGAATATTCATTATTTCTTGAGAATTCTTATTTTGCTCAATAAAAATTATCATAATAATACAAATAATTTGATAAAAATTCGGAAGATTTTTATAGAAGTTGTACATTAGAGAAGTTTAATGCGATGAATTCAAAAAGAAAATAAAAAACAATTCTTCTATTTAGCCAAATTCTTCACAGTTAGTTTAGCTAACATCTGAGTAAACATTTTGAAGAGTGCTTTACTGTTTAATAATTTAAGATTAATGTGTAAAATTGATTGTTCGATTTATTCAAAAAAGTTCAAAGCACCTAATTGGGCGGGAACCCTTTATACAAATATTTATGTGACAGGAAAATCATGAAGTTCCTAAATATTTAAAATTTAAACTATGGACTTTTTGGATAAGAGACCTCAGAAGTTTAAGAAAGGTACAAGCCATAAAGTAAAAATTAAGCGCAATTTAGAACTAAACTGTATCTAGTTTTTGCTGCTCTACTTCTAACAATTAATTTAATTACTATTACTAACTGTTTACAGAACTTTACATGACATGATTTCGTATATATATATTGCGGAAGTTCAATAACAGTGCGAATTAGTTAATCAAGACATTGAACTTGAAGGATTGTCAAGGTCAAACATTAACATACAAAGGCAATCAACTTGTGCAATTTACGCAATCATCTTATCAATATGTGCTATCTAACCGAACTATTCAAAAACGACAACGAAATGTACTAAGAATGTCACTATCTATTAACTAAATATTTACTACAAAAGAGCGTGTACAGCGTACAGTGGGTACTCACTTTGATGACCTCGTTGGCGGCGAGGGGCTGTCGGGACATGTGATATTGATAGAGCACCATGTAGACACAGGTCGTGGCTACGAATATGGTCAGGTACATTTTAATGGATTTACCCAGTCCCATTTTGTTGTTGCTCACGGTTCCAGTCATGTTTTTAATATCTTTGGATTGTGGTAGCAACATCTATTATTATTCTTCTTCTTCTTCTACTTCTTAGACGCTATATTGTTGTTGTAGCTGTATTTGTGTCAATTTTGTTGGGGTTTAGTTGGTATTCTTTATGCATTTGTTTTTTACGTGTTGGTCGTGTAACTCTTCTTTGGTTTTTTGATTTCATTCGTTTAGTTTAGTTTTGATTGCGATTTCTTTATTATTACGTTTTCCCTTTTAGCGTTTATAATTTTGCTGATGTTTTAAATTAGCATTCGCTTTGCATGCAATATTTTCGATTGCTTTGTTTTGTTGATTTTTTATTTAGTTTTTAACAGCTTCTGTAAATTTTCTCTTTTTTGCTTTCCATCTGATTGATTTTCACGCTCTGGGCGGCTTCTCTGGGCGGGGCGGTTGAATCACGTTCCAAAAACTTATCTTAATAAAAAAATAATAAATATATATTACACTTTTCTTGTTAAATAAGAATGAATACTAAAGAATTCTTTCATTTACTTACATAAATTTCACATTCTCACATTCTAATCTTTAGCCTAATTAAAACCTGCAAATAAGAAAATGCAATTTAGTTTTAAATGCCTATTTAAAAACAAATATTCTGTTATAGAATTTCTTAAAAATTAAAAAATGGGAAAAAATCAGCAGCAAACAGACAGAAAGGCGACAGTATAGATAACATTACCAAACGCCCCATTTATAGATATATGTATATATGTATATGGTATATTTAAAAAATTCCAATAAAATTGTACAACTGTTTATGCAAACAAAATTTTAATGACATTAATGAGTTCTTTTTGAAAAATTTATTGAATGCAATTTAAGTTAACAATAAGGCTTAAAAATCAATTGATCAAAGGCTCTGATTTGCCAATTATAGTAATATCAACTTGAAACTAAGCCGCGATAACGATAGCTATATAGATAACGATAACATACAGTGAGTTACATGTGACAAGTGTGGAATTTCATTCAATTACTTTGGATTCTTATTTTATAAAAGACCTTCTAACAGAGGAAGGCTGAAACAATCTATAAAATGGTTAACGTCTTAGCTTTTGTAAGTGTTTCGACTTAAGCACTTTCAAATTAAGCAATTCTCTATCGGTTTATGTACATTGAACTTCATTTTAATCACTCGCACTTTAAGTTTTGAGTTCTTAACCATTTTGATTGTTTTTTCCTTTGGCAATTTGTGTTAAGCTCTTGTTAACTTGGCCAGTGGAAATTACAGCGGTAAGCAGAAGGCTTTGGGGCCAAAAGGAATGAGGGGAGAGGAAGCGAAGGGCGTTAAATATGCGGAAGTTTCGCCCTTTCATTGTCTTGAAAAATAAGTTTGTAAATAGTTTAATTTCCTTTAGTAACAAGAGTGTTTTGAGCAGTGGAATAATATTTATAAAATTAAATGAGAATTTAATTTTTTATAACTCTGCATACCAAAAAGTAACATTTAGTTGAAAATACATTCAACTAAATACTTCATAGTTAACATACACAAAGAAAAATATATTCAGATAGATATACTATCTGAATATATCATAGATGCATATACAGATAGATACACTATCTAAATATATCTTTGTTTTATGTATGTGAACTTTGAAGTTTGTTAAATAGATATATATTAAACAGGCATTTAAACCTTGAATCTTTAATAGTTTTAAATTAAGCTACTGTATTTCAGAAAATATCAATCTTTAGGGTCTGCTATTGTCACTAGCCCAAACTCTCCTACAAAGATATCAATTAATTTTTAATGCCAATTCTGTACATATCTTGACTCAAGTGTAGTGATGGCAATCTAAATTCATTAATCGATAATTTATTCATATAATTATTAATCGCAATTAATCTGATAAAAATGACAATAATAGTTTAATCAAATGAAACAAGATTCAATAAATATAATATAGAGCACAACAAATATAAAATGTTAATTTATTAAATATTAAATTGGTGCTCAGTAGTCACTCTGTTGGTACCGAAGTACCTAACAGAAAGCAATATCGATAATTTATGATATATAGTTTAGGTAAACAGTATGTATCTCCAGTAGATGAGCGATTACTTATCCTTTCTTGATTTTCATTTCTGTCTGAAAGCTCAGCTATTACCATTCGGGTGTTTCAAAGCAATCGGGTCTTGAAAAGGCATTTTTTAAAGCGTGGAAATGGTTCTTTTAGCAATGCGATTATTTACACAATTAATCGATTAGCGCTTCGATTATTCGAAGCACATTCTTCTATACAATTAAATCGTTTATTGAAACAAAATAATCGATTATTATGTATCATATGATTAATCGTGACATCACTCCTCAAGAGTACTTTTGAATGATGTTTTACCGAAAAGTCTAATACAATTTAAATAAAGGGGCGTGGATATTGTTTGTTCATTCTGTTCGCGTGTTTAAGCATTTTAAAAACCATTTCGTTCCCTTTTTCTGTACTAAAGTTCAATGCCCAATTTTGCACTCTTATTTTTGCTCGATTTTAATTTTACTGTTCTTTGCATGTTGTTGATAAGGTTTGGGTCGATTTAAATACGTAAATTGCATATCTTCTTCTTAAATGTTAAACTGTGTCTAAGCAGAATATTAAAAATTCAATATTAAACGAAAAGCGAGGTCTGTTATTAAAGTTTAAACTTTTAATTGATAGTAGATTTTAAATTTCTTAAAAATGTGTTATTAGTAACTATTAAGTTTTATCGTTTGTTGGTTTTGGAATTCAAATTTTCTTTGTTTTATTAAATTGTTTCAAAAATAAATTAAATTTTCAGTGTCCAATATTGTCAATCTGCTCGTATCCCTAAGCTAAAAATTTCAATTAATGTTGGTTCTTTGTGTTGCTGCAAATTGAAAACTGTCTGTGCTGTTTGTGAGACCCGGAAAAGCCTTAAATGAAAATTCATTTAGCAAAATGTCGAAACAATAAAGCCAAGAACCAAGCAAAAGTCTCTGTAAAAACAATTTAGTGCCAGAACTTAACCCATTTACATGACAATTTCAGCCGCCTTTCTCTACAAAAATCTATGCAAAAAAGAGGAAAAAAGAAGAAATGAAAGGGGTTTCAAACACACACAGACAATAAACTACACAAGCAACAACAAAATGCACAAATATATATGTGTGTGAGGGGGGGATGGGGGTGGGGTGGTGCCAGAATGCACAACAAAATACCACAAGTGGGTGTAAAATTGGAAAGAAAACTCCACATCTATGGAGGAAAGAGGTATGAAATGTTTCCTAAAGTTAGAAATAGCAGGTCGAATCAACTATAAAAGACCATATAGTATTTTGTGTTTTGTGATACAAATTTAAATAGAATTATTTTCTATTTTCGTCCTACAGTTGTTATAGTTATTGTCTTCCGATCATAAATACAATATGTGGATTTGGGTGAGAATCTGAGAAATAATTCTTCCATATCGTACACAGACTTGCGGACACCAGTCCCAAAGGTTTCATACAATTTGCCGGATATAACAATACTTCAAATTGGGTAACTGCTGAAAGAATTCGTATTCCCAATTTGGATGCTTTAGCTCTTTTCGTGTCTTAGATCTATATGTTTAAACGGACATCGCCATATAGATATGTTCTATGTTCTATGCCACCTTCTATCTGCAACGTACATTACTTTTTGACAATCCTTATAAGCCAAGATAATTTTTGGATTACTGGGTCTCACAACAAAAACAGCACATTGTTGGATACAATGCAAGTCGCACTTGACGATCCGGATGTTACTTGTAGGCAACCCGACCCGGCCATGTCCTTGAATAGAAATACAAAAAAGGGCAAAGTTAAAATTGCAACAGCTCCACATAGGTATCCCCGATTTCATCTCCTCTTCTCTCTTTCTCTTTACAACTATATTTTCCTGCTATGTAATACTATTTTAAAACACAACTCCATTCTGTATTTAAAATTAATGGGTAGAGAGCTAATTGACCAACTTTTATTAGGACCTATAATGTATAGAAATCTACAATTAAATGATTAACATTATTAATTCATTATAACGAAAAATCTTGTTCAATTAGTAAATAAAATAAATTCGATAATTGTATTTTGAAACCTTAGCATGTAGTAAATTTCATACCGCTATATAGTTCCCGAAATGTACCGATTTTATTTAAACTACCATTGTCAAAGTCACTGTATACTTTTAACTCTCACTGTCTCCACTAGATTGTTGAATGAAGCATAGAGTAAGGCACTTAAAAGTGTCTGGGACTCGTTCATATTGCTGTAAGGCACAACTTAAATGGTCTTTGCGAGTGCTCTGCTCAATTCCATTTCAATTCACTTTGCTCATAATCCCGACGCCAGGCAAACCATAAAAAATTGCCCTACTGGGCTGCGGAAAACGGGGCTTCGCATGTGGGCGGAATCAGCAATTGCGTAATATATTATGGAACAGGGAGATGGGGAAATGATGCACGTGCTTACATAGTAAAAACTGAAAGCGAGTCATGAGAAGAAGAAGCAAACTCTTTGCTTGAATTGTGGTCAGGAGCCATGACCTACAACCCACTCGTTAACACATAATCACACACACAAATATTCTTAAACTTATTGCATTTGTCAACTAAAAAATATTAAAAAACGAAAAGTGTCAAAGAAAATTGTAGTCAAAATCATATTTCAAATTCAATGGACTAGCAACGAGAAATTAGTGAGTTATACTGGGTCGAATCGTGTCGTGTTTCATCCGTTAAAAAACTCCAGAACGTGTTAGTTGCAATGTAACTAAAACTTTTTCAAAAAGCAGACAAAACACTGTAAAACTCGATTTTACCTCAAAGATATGGAATCTTTTTAATTTGCTTTCATTTGAAGTAAACGACTGCAATTTTATTGACAAGAAAGAAAAGTATAGTCGAGCACGCCCGACCGTAGAATACTCTCTGCAATTTATTCCCGATCAATTAATAAAATCGGTATCCAAGTATATCAATTGATGCTTGCAACAAAACACGTTGAAACAAAAACATCTCTTTGTATGTATACACACACATATACAATTGGCATTATAAGTATGCACGCACATATGTATGTGTGTTTATGTAATACATATACAATTGGTCGGCACGGCCAGCATTCGCGGGCAGCGTTGCCGCTGGAAAGCAGCGAAAACGTTCGCTCACATGTTTGTATGTTTCTATCTCGCTTGCACACATGCAGTGAAATGGCGTTAACTTATAATCTTTGTTATAGTCCGATTTATATGCAACTTTCAGGATAGTTTGATATACTTTGTCTTCAAACGAATATGAAATAACAATACTGTACGATAAGAACATATGCCTTAAAATCGGCATCGAAGTTTGAAAGTTATTTTATTTCTTGTGGGAAGAGGGGGCGTGGCAGTCCAAAAATTTTATTGACAATGCATTTATGCCGTCTCAAAGAACCTACACACCAAAATTGGTGTTCCTATGTGCCACAGTTACTGAGATATTCGCCTAAAACATCAATTTTTTACGAGGTGTGTTTAGTTTTTGCTCATTGTGGGCGAATGGGGCGTGGCAAAAAAAGATTCTTGTATTGACTGACTTAATATCGAGTCGATAGAGACCAAACTCAAAATTGTAGCTCTTACCATCTCTGAAATCTGTTTGTTCATACGGACAGACAGACAGACGGACATGGCTATATCGACTCGGCTTGTGATGCTGATCAAGAATATATATACTTTATGGGGTCTGCCATGCCTCCTTCTGCCTGTTACATACTTTTCACAAACCCAATATACTCTCTCTTGCAGAGAGTATAAAAAAGAATAAATGGATATATTAGGTGTGTCAAAATCAAATTTGCGTAACAGGCAGAAGGAAGCGTGGTCGACCCCATAATGTATAGAAAATCTTGATCAGCATCTATATAGAGATGTCCGTCTGTCAGTATGGATAGATTGAGCTCAGAGATTACAAGAGCTAGAGCTACCGAATTCGGAATCAAATTCTGTCTTTTTCGCGACCAGATCAAGTTTATTTAAAATTGTTGCCACGTTCCTACTGCCCCCGAAAATTGTGAATTACCATTTTTACATTACCATAACATGAAAACTAATAAAGCTATAGGAACCAAATTCACACAAAATATGTGTGTGATGTCATTGAAACTATCCTCACTAAGTTTGATCCGGATCGGACAACTATAGCCTGTAGCTCCCACAGGACAAATTGGTAAAAAATTTGTGATTTCTATGAAGACATGTTGTTTTAGTTGAGTGTTCACAACCAACTCACACATTATGTGTATGATGCCATAATAACTGTCCTAAGCAAGCTTGGTCCGGATCGGACAACTATAGCCTATAGCTTCCATGGGACAAATCTGTCAAAAATTCAATTTAATCGTAAGTAAACTCACACGGTATGTGTATATCATGATTATATAACTATCCTCACGAACTTTGATATAGATAAGACAACTATATCCTATAGCTCTCATAAGACAAATCAGTCAAAAATTGCATATTTGTATGGTAAAATGCGCACTAGAATGAGTACGGAGTGAAATTGTGTGTGAATTTGGTCACGATAGTCCTTATACATATATTTTAAGTTGTGGTGTTATGAAAGTGCTTTTTTTATAATTCTCCTGGGCGGTTAAAGGCTGAAATCTGAAATAAATTTGACCTGCCTGCACATAAAAGTAGTCTGATTACCAAATTTGGTGTTTCTAGCTCTTATCATCTCTGAGTTTGAAGCATTCATACGAATGAACACACGATCAAGTATACTTTCGCAGGGTAAGCAGGGTACTGTACTATTAACCGATTTCAAACTAATTGTTATTACATTGTTTGATTGCGTAATTGAGAATACTTGAGTTGAAAGTATTTAATAATTAATGTTCCCAAATGCATCCATAAGTATAATTTTTAATTGAAAAGAAGAGATATAAATTTTTAAATGATAAGATATAATAATAATTAAAATTTCTAAGATGAGTTAGCTTTGTGTCTGATTAGTTTCATAAATATCGACTCAGACTAAAAGCAGAATTTCCATAATAAACTAAAATCAAATAAATGTTACCACATTTATCATATCACGACAGTCAAAATATAGCGACTATTCATAGTTAAACGTTTAAATGGCTAAAATCAAAGAAAACTCAAAGTCCATAAAACGCATGGCAACAAATTAGTGAGGCAGGGCACAAGGGCTTATCGATGGGTCATTAGGCTAATGTCAGTTGGACACAGTGGGCTTAATTAACATTTGGAAGACACGAAATTCGGACAAAAGAGTGGAATTACTTTATACCTATATAGTTTCCATTCTCCGATAACCGGTGTGAATTAAGGGTGTGAAAGGATTTTGACGAATTCTCAGCTGGGAACAAAGAACTCTAGCAAGAAATCTGTCATTAACCGCAGGCACGAAAAGGCACCGGATTTCTTAACACGGCCAATAGATGGGGCAACTGTTGCGCCACCTTTCACACCTAACTCAGAGGTTTGGAATGTTCCCATAAACTTAGGAGCGCAACAGTTGCTTAAAGTTACCTTTTGGGATGGTTGTAAAAGAAAGTTAATGAACGAATTCCAATGCATAAAAGTCACATTAATCAATTAATGAGGAGGCGAAACTTTAACTATAAATAAGTTACCCACAGATATTACTAATACTTTATTACTTACTTATTTATTAATCTTGGGAAAATGACATCATTACAAATAACATAAATTATATCACATTTCCTGAGTCACATTTGCATTAGACCAAAAGCACCTGACAATTCCGGTTTTCTATGAGCCTTATCTATTAGACGTGATGAGTGCCACTTACTCTGGCCATAAACCTAATTACATGCCAGTACACATCATTCTGATTCCCCTTATTAAGAGCTTATACAACGATAATGGTAATATAATACGATAAGATCGTAATCAGTAAATCCGTCCATTTTATTATATAGACTCTTATTCAAGCAATGTCCTTATAAGCCTCTTTTCTATGTTATTACCGTAACACACATAATTTTGAAGAATTTTAGAGGAAATATTAAATGATTAAATTAAATTTTTTATAAGCTACTTAGGTTTGTCAGAAGCAAAATGTGCTTTACAGACAGAAGGAGGTGTGGCCGACCTTATAAAGTATATATATTCTTGATCAGCATCAACAGCCGAGACAATATCCCGATGTTCGTCTGTTCGTCCGTCTGTCTGTCCGTATGAACACCTAGATCTCAGAGATTATAAGAGCTAGAGCCACCAAATTTGGAATGAAAGTCCGACTATTCCGCGAGCAGATCAAGCTTATTTCAAATCGATGCCACGCGCCCTACCGCCCTCGAAAATTGTAAAAAATAATTTTTACAACTTTTTAATTTATAACTTGAAAACTACTAGAGTATGTGTATGGTACCATTATTACCATCCTCACCAAGTTTGATCCGGATCGGACGACTATAGCCTATAGCTCACATAGGACAAATTGGTCGAAAATGGAAAATTTGTATGAAGACATGAAGTTTTAGTTGAGCTATCGCAACCAAACTAACTTATTATATTTATGGTACCATAATAATGCTCACAAAGTTTGATCCGGATCGGAAAACTATAGCTTATAGGACCCATAGGACAAATCGGTTGAATATTTGTGATTTGTATGGTTAAATGCCCAGTAGAATGAGTACGGGGTCTTTAACAGTCGGCTCACTCGACTGAAGCCTTTCTTACTTGTTGAAAAATATATATGTATGTATCACAACCAGTTTTATCATATAATTAATTAATTCATTCAAATATTTATTTATACTCCATTTTTGCCACACAAAAAGGCAGTTGCCTCAAGTCCATTAGTGATAAAGTTTTATATATTATACATGTAGTATATGGTACATATTTTCATATAGAATAGTACGCTTAACCCTTTGGATAACGATAAGAATTGCTTTCTCTCTTTCTCTAACTCTCTCTCTCACTCCCTCTTTCAAACTGATAACCATAAATTTATCATGTCGTATGCTTTGTTTTGCTTTGAACTCATTTATTTTGTTCAAAACTTGTTGTATTTGTTGTTGTTTTTGTTCTGCTTGAACAGCATAAATAGGGAAATGTAAGTATTGTATTTGAGTTATTTACATGTGTACAATCATATATACAATTGTATTCGTAAGTTTATGTAGCGGATGTTGCTATCCGTTTTGGATACACCCATTTCCCATACAAGAAGTGACTGATCTGACCGATTGTTATTTTATTTTATTTTATTTAATGAAGCCCGCTCACAAATTTATTTACAAAGGCTACAGGGCATCATTTAGTTAGGTAATTCCAACTCAAGTGCTCTTACTTCATTTTGCTGCATTTTTTCAAGGCCTTTGGAAGCGTGTATCTTATGAGTTGGCAAGTATTATATTTTCCAAGTTTTCCGTCGCAAACTATCGAAAAGAAACTGTCATTTCTTTGCTGTGCCTTTCTTTCTACATTTTCCAACCCAAGGGGCAAGAAAGTGAAAAATCTTCAAAATTGGCAATTTAATTACCAAAGCAAAGCAAAGACAAAACAGAGACAAAAGAGGCAACAATATAAGAAATTGCAGTGCTTTGCAGAAATTCGTAGTCTCCAGCAAAATGAGTTCAAGTCGAATTGGACTGTGGCCCAGAGGGCAACAGAGTGAGAGATAGAGGCGAGAGAGAAAGAGAGAGAGAAGAAACCCACTTGACAGTCAGCCAAGATGAGTAGTCATTTCGAACTGCATACCACACTGCGGTCCTCCAATGCGACATGGCCAAAGCCAAATCCAAATCCGGAAGGGAGGGAAATTCCACTCGGTTCGCTTGGAAGAAGCGAAAGAAGCGAAAGAAGCTAGCAAAACAAAGGAGCGGAAAATTCAATAACTTGCAACTTGCCACAACAGCCCATAAGTTGCAGCTAAATTGCAATAACGGGCGTATTCGACCTGCAGATACCCCATACATTAAATATATCTTTTATATTTGTTACATTTTCCTCGCATGTTTATACCCTTTAGTACCACATTTTTTACAGGGTATAGAGGGTAGAGTTTGCTTTTTTCTTCAAACATGTTGACCAGCTTGTCCGGCCTGAAAAACTCTTGTCAACAAATTCAATTTTCGTTTAGTTTGCTAAATATTGTGCCTCATACTCCTAAGGTCCTTCAGTCCCTAAGTCCTACAGTCTTTTGGTATTTTCACGCACGTACCAGGCATTTTTCATTTGCTCAGGCGCTCGAAATAGGCTACGAAATGGCATTTTAAAAATTTAATTGCCAACGCAGAACTATGGAGAAAACAAGGACGAGGATGACCACCCTTAGTACCCTGGATAGGGCATCTGTCCATTATGACGATAGGACAAACTAAAAAGAAAGGCTAAAGTCAAGCGAGCCGACTGTAAAAGACCCCGTACTCATTCTAGTGCACTTATTTCAGTTCAATCCTTTACCAATTTGTCCTATGGGAGCTATAGAATATGATTGTTCGAATTGTCCAAACTATAGTGATGTACAACGGGTTGTTTACAGTTTACTGGAGCGGTAGGGGGCGTGGTCTGATCTGCCTGAGATCCAGGACAGACGGAAAGACAGATACACTATATCGATTTGGCTGTAGGCCACGCCTCTTTCTGCCTATTACGCACATTTCGCTTCTGACAAACCTAATAGACCAATGTACTCTTTTCGAGTACAGGGTCTATAAAGTAAGGCAGCTAGGAGAGTTACTACTTGGCAGTCCAAACTGCAAGTCAGCCCCGGGGTTTCTGTGTCATGTTTGTCAAATTGAGTGAAGTCTTTTTCCTGCTCGTTGCTCCTCTTGTTGATGTTTATCTCCTGTTCCAATCCAAACCTTTCCCTACCCTACCATTCACTTCACCTTACGCAGCTGCCAGTCACTTGCCACATCCAGAAAGGAGTTGGTATAAAATGGCCCAGCGAGTCCATCAAATGACTTGCGTGCCTATGAAGCCCACCACCTCCGAACCCCTCCTAGCTTCTTCAAAACGCTCCGAACCGGAAAGTTCCTTGACTGAAATATATACATTAGACAGCCTACTACTCAGGCCAGTTTTCCTTTTGATTGGATCTAAAAGGATCTAAAAGTGTTGAAATATAGGGATATCTGAACAACACTTTTGGTAACAGTTTAAAGCTTAGGATGAAATTCAAGTAATTTCTTCTACAGAATATATGTATATGTTAAAAACATATTCTATTAGATTTTTATACTCTCTGCAAGAGAGAGTATATTGGGATTGTGAAAAGTATGTAACAGGCAGAAGGAGGCGTGGCAGACCCCATAAAGTATATATCCTTGATCAGCATCACAAGCCGAGTCTATATAGCCGTGTCCGTCTGTCTGTCCGTCCGTATGAACAAACAGATTTCAGAGATGGTAAGAGCTACAAGTTTGAATTTGGTCAGTATCGACTCGATATTAAGTCAGTCAATACAAGAATCTTTTTTTTTCGATGCCACGCTCCGTTCGCCCACAATGAGCAAAAAATTAGAAACACCTTGTAAAAAACTGATGTTTTAGGCGAATATCTCAGTAACTATGGCACATAGAAATACCAATTTTGGTATGCAGGTTCCTAGAGACGGCATAAATGCATTGTCATTAAAAAATTTTGGACTGCCACGCCCCCTTTTCTCAAAGGAAATAAAGTAATTTTTAAACTTCAATGCCGATTTAAGGCATTTGATCTTATCATACAGTATTATAATTTCAAATTCGTTTGAAGACAAAATATATCAAACTATCCTGAAAGTTGCATACTAATCTGACTATAAACAAAAGAGCTGGACATGTAAGAAAGTTAATAATTGAACGCAATGTCAATGCATGTGTGCAAGCGAGACAGAAACACACAAACATGTGAGCGAACGTTTTCGCTGCTTGTGTAGCGGCAGCGCTGCCCGCGGACGCTGGCCGTGCCGACAAATTGTATATGTATTACATATGCATACATAGTATATGTATATGTGCATACATATAATGTTAATTGTATATGTATGTGCATACATACAAACATATGTATTTGTTTCAACGTGTTTTATTGCAAGTACTATCAATTGATATACTCGGATACCGATTTTATTAAAATGATCAGGAATAAAATGCAGAGAGTATTCTACGGTCGGGCAAGCTCGACTGTACTTTTCTTTCTTGTCTAAATTCAGTTATTTTGTAGAGGTATTCTACAAAGAATTAAAAAAACAAATTATTATGTTTTAATAGGCAAAGTCGAAGAAATTATTTTACCTACCGATATCTGATTGACTTAATAAGTTTAATCATTTGTTTTAGGTTTATTATTTCAGTTAAGTAAGAAATATATCCTGAGTTTTTACATAAATTATACAAATTATAAGACGAATTTAAGTTTAAATTTAGAAACGTTTTTTCCTGTAAATTTGTATTTAAATGTTGATCTAGAAATCGGACCAAAGTAATTCTTTTTGTCTATGATAAGGGAATCGAAACATTCCTGTTTTGTTTTAAACATTTCTCCACCACATATTTCCCATTATTTTCTTTTCTTTCCATTTAAATTCTCTTGAGATAATGCAGACCAATTCCATACTGGCGAAATGTGAACTAACTCAAATTGCATGTGGTTACTTTTGTCTGTTTTTTATGGACTTTTTAGCTGGAAGCTGACAGAATTCTGTCTCTGGCATCAGTCTAAAGGTTTTTTGACTATGTATGCAATGTGTGCACTTTGAACAGTGCGAAAAGCAGTTTACAACGACTTACAGATGGCTGCTCTAACATATTTTGTCATCTTTTGTGGCAAGGCAAGCAAACATCTTGCCATTGAAGTGATTTCTGTCAGTTAAGCTGAATGAAGCTCACCAAGAAAATGGAGCAATACACTCAAGTTAAGGTGAAGTCTTAACGAATGCGAAATAAGTAGAAGAAAAACAGTTTACAAGATACTTTTGAACTACACCAAAGACTGCAGAAAGTATACAAAGTCTACGAATGCGACAAAAACACCAATTATAGAACTGGCTAAAATTTCTGTAACTCTGGAATAGAAGTATACTAAAACCTAAAACTAGATGAACGTTAAGGGATAAAATACAAAATAAAATAAAAACTATGTCTTTTTATATCAAAACTTTATTCTTTCCTTCAAGTGGATTACATATCACGTTGTTAAAGCTATCATTAACAAGTAAGAAAGGCTACAGTCGAGCGAGCCGACTGTAAAACACCTCGTACTCTTTCTACTGCGCGTTTTTCCATACAAGTCACCAATCTACGAGCGATTTGTCCTATGGGAGCTATAGGCTATAGTTGTCCGATCCAGACCAAACTTGGTGAGGATACTTAAAATGGTACCATACACACATAATGTGTGAATTTGGTCTCTCTAGCTCTAGTCGTTTTCAAGTAATGGTGATGTGAAAATAGTTTTTTACAATTTGCGGGGCCTGACATATAAACGGACTTTCATTCCAAATTTGGTGACTCTAGCTTTTGTAGTTTAAATGATTTCGGTGTTTATAAGGACGGGCGGACAGACGGACATCGCTATATCGACTCGGCTGTTGATGCTGATCAAGAATATATGTACTTTATGGGGTCGGAAAAGCCTCCTACTGCCTGTTACGTACATTTCACTTCAGACAAACCTAATAGAAAAAAGTTTCAATAGCCCTATATATGTATACACAATATAACAATCCTTTTATACTCAATTTATGCAAAATTTGTGGTTTTCGTTGATTTTTAAACCGATAATTGCCATGGAAGCTATTTAGTATCCCTGTGTTATCAAAGGTCTACAAATTCTGGTGCAGGAAAAAACCAGCTTAAAACAAATACCCAAAAAAATAAAAAAAAAATGAAGAAAGGAAAAAACTAGGGACATAAGCTGTACCCAGTCTTAATTGTTTTAATCACAGCGAGGGGAGGTGATAAACATAAGTACACATATGTTCATATATGTGTATGTGATTGTGAATGTAGTTACTATTCCCCTTTCGTGGCGTCCTTTGCGGCGTGAAAAATTAAAACGTGACACAAATTACTAGACTCCTCGGGGCTCTCACACACACGCAGATACACTGTAATACAAGTTCCATTAACCATTACAAAGACATGGAGGTTCCAGGGCCGCTTGTGTCGCACTGCGTATGTCCCCAGGGGATGAGGGCGTCGAATCGCCTCCCGCATGTTGTCCCAGTTGATGTACGAGCGTGTGTGTCTGTGCGTGTGTGTAGTAGTAGTAGTTACTGTGCCGCACCCCTGAGAATTGGGGAAACGAAGTGCGGAGATCCATTGTTAATAATTATTGTGTTCGCAGATTTTGCACGCACATGTGTCAAGGGGTATCAAGAGGAAAGTCAAGCGGCAAACTAGTCAAAAGTTCATCCACACACTAATTTGCATAGTATGATATATGTATGTGGGTCCGTGGAAGCTCCACCTGAGCACATCTAAAGTTCTTTGCTTTCTCTATCCTGAGTTGGTTAAAAAGTTTCTAGGGGCATAAATCGAAAATTCTTTTATTTATATGATTTGTGTTTTAACAAACAATTTCATTTTACGGAAATCTTGTTTTTAAATACTTTGAAATAAAATTGGTTTGAAAATAGTGAAAGATATTATTAGCGACAAGTTTAGGTGGGGTACTGTGTAGCATATAATTTGTTGGGATTTTATCCAAATGTTTTAAAATCTTTGATCTATTCCTCTTTAGGTAGTTCTACAATACGATGCACAATTTATTAGAACAGTTCTCAAAATCCCTAAACGAATTTGTCGCATCTTCCCTCTCTCTCTCTCTCTCCCTCATGTCCGTCTTTAGCACTTCTATTTTCACGACCCTTCGTCCAATTAGCAGCTGTTCAGCTAATTTCATGGCATTTGCCCCAGAAAAAAACTGTAAAACAACACACGACACTAATAGAACGGTATAACCAACACTTACACATTCTTACAAACACACAAATGTGTTGTACTCACCTAGAGTATTGGATGTTTCCTAGTTTCTTATTGGGAGACCCTTTGGATGTCCTTCTCCGTCTGTTGCTCCATGCTTATTAGAGAAACTTTCGATTTTATTTTGGTTGATCTTTTGCCGGTTTAAACATATGCAATTATTGTTGTATTCCTACAACTGATTATTGTACTGATAATTACAAATATAACGGTTATTTTTTATTTATAACATGTTCTGTCTTGCACGACTTTTCGTGTTCGAAAAGATACATAAATAAAAGCAAATAAGCGGACGCTTCGCTTGTTCTAACTTCTGTTGTTGTTGTTGATGCTACTGTTGTTGCCAAAGCAACTCCAGGCCGAAAATCAACAGCAGCAAAAACAACAACAGAATATACATCAGGTGCGAGCAAAAAGAAGTCCCCCTTCCACTTCTAACTGCCACCACATTCAGCCGTAAAACGTAAATAATAGAGTAAAACAACAAGAACAAAAAATTTAGGAGAACAAAACGGGAAAAAAGAACCAGCAGCAGCAACAACAACAGAACACACACGCGAAATAAGGAAGAAGGAAAATCGAATGAGCCGAAAGGCGAACAAATAGTCGATGGGAGAGCATAAAAGAGAAAGAATGGAAGAGAGCTGGTTGTCTGCTGTTCTGCTAGCAATAACAAAACTTTTGCCTTGCCTTTTTGCAGCTTTGTTTGTTTCACTTTTCACAGGATGCGGCGTTTTAAAACACTTTTCCGATTCAGTCTATTTGAATAATATACACACATTTTTAATCTAATAACTTTACCCACGCACACACGCGCAAAATTTACCGACGTAGTTGTTGCCTTTTATTTTATTTCGATTTTTGTTCAGTGGGGACTATTTTTAAGGCAACACTCCAAACGCACTCTGCGTTGTCCAAGCGCGCCAAGTGCCAAGCTACAACTGAATGTAAATTTAAAGAGACAGCGACGGCGACTGCGACGGCAGCGTTAACGCACTCAGACACCCGCACGTACTGTTTTTCCGAGTGCGACTAAAAAGCATACGAATGATACGAAACGGAACGAAACGAAACGGAAACAAGAAACCGCTGCGCGAGCACATTTACAGTGGGCGCCAACTGTTAATGTATGCGCCTGCTCAGTGTTTTATGTTTTTTTTTTTTTTAAATTATTGTTCCATGTTTTATGCTTGCCTTTTTTTTTTATCGCTATACTTAGAAATATAAAGATGTAATTGTTACCATGGCTGCGTTTGAGGGCATATGCATAAGTGTTGCCAATTCAGCATTTTTACCCGCCTGTTGCTGCATTCAAATTGCATCCAGCTTCGAAATAGTTCTTTCACAGTTAAAATTCAACAAAAATTTAAATTTTCAGTCAGCTCTGCAAATATATTTGTTTGTTATAGAATTCGAAGTAAACGAAGTAATTTCTTCCTAGTACCTAAAGTCCGTTAAATCGACGAACGAAGAAAACTATCACATGGATACTTCTAGATTTTTGTTCCTGTATCACCCCAAAATCCCATAGAACCCTTTATATATTAGGAAAGCTCGTTTGGCGCTGTTTAAATAACTTGGAAGACATATTTATTCCAAACTGTTCTTGTCTAAAAAGTAAAAGTATGGAATTTGTTTAAATTTTATTTTAAATTGCTTTATTTGTTTAAAAGAATTAAACACCTTTCAAAAAAACTTACAATCAACTTAGTGAGTAAATAGTTTCATTTCAGACCCTGGAGTTTCGAGGCAAATAATGGATGTGTTTGGTCATAATCCACAATTTAAAAACCTAACTAAATTTGATTCGAGATTTGCTTAAATACTCCACACACTTAGAATAAAATCTTTGGAGTGACCGTTATGGCAGTATTACATTTAGTAGAAATCATATCTATCATCTATGGATCGATGAAAGATATCATGATGTAGCGAGTACCGTTGGTCACAAGTAGTCCCTCGTGGAAGTGGGTTAGGCGACCCGGATGCATCAGCATCCAACCCTTCTTGGTTTCCGTCACGGAACAGTTGTAGCGCAAAAAGCGACATCCTCCGCCCTCATAATCGATTCCTGCCCGGTTCATTGCGATGTTAATGGTGTACGTGGAGGAATCGTGGTGGGGACGAAGCGACGGCTGTTCATCGGGTCGATAACGCACCATAAAGTTCATCAAGGAGCGTGGAGGCTACAAGAATAATTGAGTATTAATAACATCACTTCAATTAGCTGATTCCACTCACATTGTGGTAATAGCCCGTAAAAACTCGCTCCTGCAGAGGACGCACAAACATTTGCAGGAATTTCAGATAAAGCGTGTCAAGGCCAACCTGGCGCATATGGATGTCACGGGTGGGGACAGCCTCGTATCCTCCCTCCAATCGTTTGTCATGATTGCTGCCATCCGACCACTTGCCATTGTCCTCCATGATGGCCACCAAATCATCACAGAACGCGTCCGTCACTATCTGGAACCAGTAGACATCTGGACACGGTTGTGGTATGACCATGCTCTCATTCAATTGCGCTGAATAATTCGGATGGATGTACTTGGCAGTCCAATCATAACGATTGGTGAACAAAGTGTGGAAATCGGGACGAACAGCGCTGCTATTAAAGTTGTCCACGTTTACCAAGTGGCCGTGATAGCGCTGATTACTGATGTACATGAAGATGCCCTAGAATTGCGAAAGAGTCAATATAACGATGTATCAATCTATTGATTTATTAACTTACAGCATTTCTCAGGGATTCACACATGGCCATGTCGGGATCAAATTCCTTGTGATCGAATTTAATAGCATCGAAGGCGCTATGTTTGATCAGATAAATGCTTGTCACGTGTGGTACGTTAAACATGCCGCTGAAATGAGATATGGAGAAAAAGATCAAAACATAGAAGTTATCAGATATATAGATCAAGAGATATAAATTCTGAAAAACTATTTTCATTGTACGAAAAACTTAATTTTATTAAAACGATCTCAAAAAATTCCACACCGTATGTGTTTATCATGAATGACTATATCATATAGCTCCAATAGGTCAAATCGGTAGGAAAATGGTAAAATGTAGTTTTAACTGGCCGATCCCAGCTAAACTTACACATTATTTGTATATCATACTTTTGTATACCCTTTTCAAATTTCATCCGGATCGGAAAACTAAACTCTATGTTCCCATGGGACAAATCGGTTGAGAATTGCTTATTTGTATGGGTAAACGCGCACTACAATAAGTACGAAGTCTTTTACAGTCGGCTCGCTCGACTGTAGCCTTTCTTATTAGTTTACATTTTTAACATATTAAAGAGAGCGAGACATTTCTCAAAAAGAGAGAGGAACCGAGACAAAAAGAGAGAGCGAGAGAGAGAGGGAGAGTGTCGGAACGCAATTTAATTCAATCAGAATGAAAAACAAGCTGCACTGCTGATCTAGGGGCTAAACCAAGCGCATTATCTGATGAGACACGAGGACCGACGGATCGTAGAAAATGTTCAGTCCCTGGTTTATCCAGTGCAAAATTAAAGCGTTTGCGCTGCTCTGTCTGCTGCTCTTGAGTGATCTCTGCCAAGTGGAGTCCCAAAGTAAGTTTTAACTAACTACAATTTCAAAAATAATTTGTTGGTTTTGGTAAAGGAAGCACTGGAGGACGCAATGTGCTCCGTCGGAACTACACGGGAAAGAAGCCCGTTGTCATTCAGCACCGATCCCAAGATGCAGTCAACTACTACGACCACGAGAATGTAAGTTGTTAATATATGTGTATGTATGTATACCTATATATATCTTTTTAAATATTTGATCGATTTCAGGGCGCCAAGATCATCAAGTCATCGCACTTTGAACTGGACTATACACTTGGACGCAAAATTACATTTTTTTGCATGGCACAGGGTGTGTATTAATCAAGTCAAAAATTTCAAAGAATTGATATGTTCATACTGATTATAGGTAAGCCCCGTCCCACTATAACTTGGTTCAAAGATGGCGCGGAACTGTATCAACACCGGTTCTTTCAGGTGAGAGATAATCTGACTTAAAAAATTTATCTTATGTTTTCCATATTTCAGGTACATGAATCTCATCCAGAACCAGATATCATCAAATCAAAAATGGAAATTGATCCGACAACACAAATGGATGCGGGTAAGAGTAGAAATCGTTCGGAATCAACTTGATAATAACTATATATCACTTGTCCATATTTAGGCTATTACGAATGTCAGGCCGATAATGAATATGCTTTTGATCGACGAGGCTTTCGGACAGACTATGCTATGGTTAATTTTTAAGAGCTATTTGAAAACCTGTACACTCTCCCTCTGAACTCTATGGTACATTTTATATATACACATATACTATATACATTGATATGACTTTTAAACTTCAAGTTCGTTTCTTTTATTACGCTCTTGTTTTACGTCTCGACCTTTGTCGCTATTGTCTGCTCTTCGCAGTGGTTCGCAGTGTACGTTACGGGACAAATAGTCTCAATTAACTTATTTAAACAATATTTTTGCATTTATTTTATTAAAATGTGTGCAAGCAAATGTGAATCAACTGTGCCAGTTCCATATGCAAAACAGTTTAGTTGTGTATTGTCGTTGATCAACTGTATCTTTTGCACAGTGGTTCAAAATTATTATTATCACAAATTCAAAAGATTTTGTTGGCAGTTAGTTTGCCAAATAAATGCAAAACACACACACGAATATCATTTATTTTAGGCAAATGATAATGTCAGTTAAAGTTAGTTTTGATATCCCTCGCACCACTGTGCGCAGTGCTAAATATGAAGAACATGTCGCACATTTTGGATATCCAAAAAATCTACCGAAAGAGGTGGCCTTTGTGCACTGATTGCGCACAAATCAAATCAAATGAAATTGAGTGAAATGTGACAAAACATGCGAAGCTCGAAAGCTTCGAAAGCGATCTGAGAATGAAATCCAACTGTGCGAGCCACTGTGCGATTTGTGCGGATTAAATAAAAGAGACGCCAATTGTGGCAAATTAGATGAGGCACAATCACAACCACAGACAATATCACAGAGTCAGAGAATGCTTGGTGGTGCACAAACTGATGGTGATTCAGTCGCACCACAGACAAGACGAGATTCACACAGCAAAATCGCTCTACTTTGGGATTAGGATGCATATAAAGAGTCCAATGATCTGTCTGGGTCTGAGCCTAGCAATGCTGATAATGCTGATCACACCGGTAAGCGAGGCACGTCGTGGTCGCGGTCGTGGACGCACCAAGTCGAGAGTACAAATTGGTTTGCCCATCACTGGGAAATACCGAGACCCCGAATCGGATCAGTACTATAACAACAACAATGTGAGTACACTTGTTATTAAAAGTTATCATCGCATTATCCGATTTCCCATATCTCTGCAGGGGGCTAAAATCTTGCAGGCATCGCACTTTGATCTTGAGTACGTGCTGGGACATAAAATTGCCTTTCTTTGCGTGGCCAAGGGTAATCCCCGCCCGCACATCACCTGGTACAAGGATGGCGCTGAGATTTATCAGCATCTGTACATGCACGTGCATGAGTGGCGCATTGGAGACGATCGCGTCAAATCCAAGATCGAAATCGATCCGGCTACCCAAATGGACGCGGGACTCTACGAGTGCACCGCTGACAACATGTATTCCATTGATAGACGTAGCTTTAAGACCGATTTCTCCATTGCCTTCGATTAACACGTTTTCCTGTCCCTGTATCCTACATAGCTAAGCAATAAAGCAATAAATCCTTACATAAGATCTCGCTTCACAATGTCCACGTAATCATGGGATCTTGAATAGTAGCCTCCATCAGAGAGTGCGCCCCAGAAGTTGCTCCACAGTTCATGGTACTTGGAGAACAGAGGCGCCACAAATTGTCTGCGAAACAACAGATACAATTATTCTTCGTGACTCTAAATATATATATATATCCATATCTACTTGTTCATCCGGAGTAACTCACGCAGAACTTCACTGTCGTCGATATGAGCATCGCCGTCTACAAAGAATATGTAATCGCTGTGTTGTAGCTGCGCCTTGTCCCTGCAACATTTAGAGGGTATGTATATATTAGTCGACTATCAAAGGGAAATCTATTCAGTTCACGTACAGTGCTAGTTGTCTGCCCGCTCTCTCGTCCAGCTCATCCACGGAGAGCACAAATTTGGCACTCTTATAAAGCTTGCCATTTTTGCTCACATAGGCTTCGATAAGTTCGTCGTGCAGTGGAGCACTTGTGTAGATGAAGAGATGCAAGTGGTCTTTGGGGTAGTTGAGCTTCTCAATGCTAGCCAGGAACATATCGAAGAAGGGGACAGCTTGTGGGACTATTATGGCCAGTGTAATCACTGGCAGATTTTGTTCCTGAAAACAAAAACATTTGTTAGATTTCTACGTGGTCCGGAACTTCTTTAGCTCACATCCAAATCCAAGGGATTCTCCTGGCAAAATGTGCAGACGCCACTGAATGTCTTGGCCAGATAATTTCCATAGGCGTTCAGATCCACTTTGCTTAGCCCATTGCCATGGATAATAGCGGGAGTGGTCATAAAGTCCAGGTTCTGCAAGGTGCCCTGATTCGAATCCAGATCCACTTTGAGCTTCACATCGTTCTTGGCTCCATGCAAATTCTGGAAGAGACGCGATTGCGTGTCTAGTTTCATGCCCAACTTAGCCCGCTTTGTCTCGTCTAGGAACACTTTCGTATAGTACAACTGATCGTCTCCAGTGTCCTCGATGCTTTCCTCCAGCAGGGCATACACCTGTGGTGCATAACCAATAAATGCTCCAGAGTTCAGGTAACGAGACGCCTTGGCCTCCACCTCGGGATACTGGTTGGCCAGACTCTTGTCGGGCCAACAGAACTTTTCAGCCGAAAACAGCAGTTTAGCGCCGGACTCCTTGAATTTTTCCACGATCTCCTCCAGCGTGGCGGTTACGATGACATCGTAGCTGGAATGGAAATTCAATTTCAATTGGTACCAGGTAATATTTCTATAAAAATTTATAATAACCTATCTGTGAACAGGATAATGGTATCCTGAGAATCCTTTAAAGACTCAATGGCTTCGCGCAGCAAATTAATCTTTGCACCACCACCAGTTGTCTTCATGTCGCCTCCTTTCCACTCCTCGCCCATGCCGAGAGTTGTCACCTGTAGGTAAATACAGTTATTAAGTCAACTTGTTATATTTTGAACAACAAAAACAAAATATATATCTTTTTTTAAACTATTTTTTTTTTATTAATTTACCTATTTTATTAACAAGAAGTAAGAAATGGAACAGTCGAGCGAGGCGACTTTAAAAGACCTTGCACAAATAAGTAATGACAAATTTGTCCTATGGGAGCTATAGGATATAGTCGTCCGATCAAAATCAAACTTAGTAAGAATTGTTACAATTATCAAATACACAAAATATGTGCGTTTTGTTCCGATAGCTCAACTAACACTTCATGTCTTCAAACAAATGTCCTATTTTCGACAGATTTTCCTATGGAAGCTATAGGCTATAGTTGTCCGATCTGAATCAAACTTGGTGACGATAGTTATAATGCTACCATACATAAGTTATGTGAGTTTTGTTGCGATAGCTCAGTTTAAACTACATGTCTTAATACAAATGTCCTATTTTGAACCGATTTGGCATATGGGAGCTATGTACTATAGTTGCCTGAAGCAAACCAAAGTTGGTAAGGATATATGGAATCATGATATACACATAAATTACTAACTGTTGATCGATGTGCCTTATGGAAGGATATAAATGTGCGAATCGAATCAAACTTGGTATGAACAATTGTAATGGTAGCATAGTATAAATAATGTGTAAAAAGCTTAAGAAGTCTACTTTGGTGACATCTAAATGGTTGTTTACACTTTACGGGGTCGATAGGCTGTTGATGCTGATCACGAATATATATACTTTATGGGGTCGGAAACGTCTCCTCCTCCTCCTGTGAGGCTCATTTCTCTTTGTCCCATGTACTTTTTTTGAGTACGTGGTCCAAAAAATGCGGTTATTCTTCTAACCCAAAAAAAAAGGTTTCGTTTCAAATGTCCAAGTTCACACATGTCTCAAAATTCGTATGAAATTCTAAATGTAAGAATTACTTTCAGTAAATAAAGCCGGTCAAACCGGCTTATCAGCACTTTTTTTCTTGTCTGGTATAAATTATAAATATTTTCGAAATGTTGACGTCTAATACGTATGTATAAAAGTATTTTTTAAGTGTATATGCATTGTGAAAGATCAGTTGACATAAGGAAACCGGGCTCAACTTTTGGTGATAAGAGAACTACATAAATGGAAAGTTCTAAGCTATCAATAGCCCCAGAACAGTTGGCAACTGAATTGTTCTTATTACCCCCTCACACCCCCATGAAATCGAAGGGGGGACTACGTGATTAAAAGACTACAAAGTAAACATCGAAAATCATCGGACGGTCGACATGTGTGCACTATATATGGTTTGGTGCCCCATAATGCCTCAGCCAATCTGTATGAGGCACATCAGAGATGGAGAGTCATTCATCTGGATGCCAACGCCGGATGCTTGGACCCACACACACACACACGCATAAATACATAAACACACACATCGAGAAGCCTCAATACAAAGTAATAAAAGTGTGCCGCTAAATCGAGATATGTCGTCAAGAGTTATATATACATATGTATATAACAAATAGAATATATAACATAGAAAAACACAGATTGGAAACTCTTTCGACGAAACTTAATCAAAATTCCAATAAAACAATATGAGCCCATTAAACCAAAGAACATAGCGGTAAAATGATCAATATGATAGCTCTCCTATTGAAAAAAGTCTAACTGCAAATCGATTTACAAAATTTTCTGTTAAATTTGATTTAAATATATAAATAAAAGATTCTATTGAAATTGATTAGTATACTAATATGAATTCTAGTAGAACTTGGTCTATACCATCAATAATATATTCCTAATAAAAATCTTAACAATTCAGCAAAACAATTCAAACTTCGCAAAAAGTATAGAAAAGTGTGTAGAAAATAGAGAAAAGTAAACAATTTAATGTTTAAATTATGGCATAACTTTCTTAACATGCCCTAAAAGCATTCCAAGAAATTAATTTGAAAAACAAATAAGGAATTCCATGAAGTACAGTAATGTAATTTTATGTGTATTTTTAAAGTATTGCAAATTTAAAATGTCTTATGATTATAGCTTACCTCTATGTCATAGACGGTCGTAGATCGAATGTAACGTAGATATCCATCAGTTGGTTCACTGGCCACAGTGTAGACTTTGACTTTATCTGTTAAATCGGAATGAAAGGGTATTCGTTATTATTATAATGAAATTTAATCCAGAGATAATCGGGTGTAAAATTGCATTTTATAAAGGTAATTCCCTTGATTACTTACTTACAATGAAACCGGAAACTAATAGTGTATAAATTTGTAAAAAATTAAAAAAAAAAAAAAAACTTATTAGCGAATAAGAATCTATCTATGAATAGTCTTTATTATTATTATTTCTTAGCTTTATTTTTAAATACAAATTTTTATTAATTTATAGTTAGCATTTTAATATAATTTGTAATCTGTAGAATATAGTATATATTAGTACAGTTGTACATCTAATTGTATATACAGTTGTCGTACACATGAATATGTGTTCCATTTACTTATCTTTTATATACTTCTAATTTCTCATTCATCCAATCAGAAAACAGGAGCATACATATAGATAACCTAATTTTTGTGTCAGGGACACGGAAGCTGCGAAATGCATTCAGGCAGATAAATCTATTAAAAATTGTGTATATGAAAGTTAATTACCAACTACACTGAGAATTATAGCACAATAAAAAAGAATATGAGCATCTATCGCACATCTTTAATCACTTAAGATGTAAACGACCGCTATATGTTTCAAAGGGCGGAAAAAGGGGTAGGGGCATTGAAATGTAAACAAAACCGCAATCAGAAAGACACTCACACATCCACGAACGCTGTGTATGTGTATGCGAGTGTGTGGGAAGAGGCACCGTTAAATGCAGCCATTTGAAATTTTTGAGTGCATTTGCCTGGCTAATTCCAGTGATGAACTCATTGTAATAGATACTAGGAACATACCATTCAAAGTGGACGGCGCTGCAGTTGCAGCTGCAACAACAACTTTGGGGGCAGCAACATCAGCTTCCTCATCAGATATGGTTTGAGCTCCTTGCACGAACAACAGAGATGCCAAAAACAAAACAAGCATCGCGGATGAGCGCAAAAACAATGCGCATTGTTTATGGTTTTGCATAGCGTTCACTCTTTTACTCACACTTACACACCCACACACAATTGCACTAATTTAAGGAGACAACACTGTTATGCTACGTTAATTGTTGCATATTTCGAGAACAGAATATTATTTAAAATCACAATCTTCGTGTTCTTCCGCTGCTCAACCGAACACAACAACGCAGAAAACATGAATGAATATCAAGCAGAGTTCGACTATAGTGGTAGTAAGCAGTGTTGTTAAATTCCATCAGGCTGCAGCTTGATATCGATAGTGTATCGTCAAGCGAATTATCGAACGATAGAAATATAAACTTATTGGCGCACAACTTAAAATTTATTTAGCCAAATTTAAATACGTTTGTAATTACATGAATGCATGGGCATATTAGTGTAATTGGTGATATATACAAATAACTGAGCGACTTTATAAATAATATATATTGTTTGATATACATATATATACCTACATAGATATATGATTAGCAATTTATATCAAATTTGTTTAGTTTGCTTAGCCAGCTTGTAATTGCGCCGCGTTGAGCATGTACACATAAATGTAAATATTGTCGGAGTTGAACATATTGTATCAAAAATAAATGACTAACTCAAAAACAAACTAAAACTCATCAACTTATTAACTTATCAATTCATTCATCATTCATCATATTTATCGTATCATTTAATCGGAGGTGGTTTCAGTTGCGATCTTGGATGCTGGAGGTATGGATTTAACTCCATTGAGACAACTACAGCATACCAAAGCCCTTGGAGTAGTTAATTGCTTTGAGGAGACGCTCCTCTAGCTTCTTTTTGCTACTGTATTCCGGCAGCAGCAGGACATTGAAGCACGTGTGCGAGGTGGGCAAACGATCGCTGTCCGGTCCATGGCGTGTGATCAACAGTCGCAAACACTTCAATCCTCCCACAGGAACACGTGCCGATCCTGTCGTGAACTCCAGCAGCTTCCGCTTCGATTCGTTTGGCATGGCATGTACAATACTCCAGAAATCCTGAACGATTTGGGTTTCCTCTGTGTAGCCGCCCTCGTATTCTGTGGAGTGCTCCAGTTCAACGAAGTCGAATTCCTGCAATGCCCGCAAAAAACCAAAATGAATCCAAGCATCTGGAAGCCATATAGGGTCATGAACTTACGCGACTACCGCACACCAGTTTCTCGATCTCCTCCGGCCTGAAAAGCAGCTTTAGAGGTGACTCATCAGTGACCATTTCGAATCCCTTGCGAAAGGCGTTAAACTGTTGCTGAATATTCACATTCAGAAGGAAATCGCTGTACAAATTTACAAAGTGTCGCTTGTTGTGTTGGCCCACAAGTACTTCGCTGCCATGTGGGACTAGTTCGTGTTCCACCAACTCGCCGAAAACATTGCTATAGCTGATCTTGAAGGTCTGCTCGAACACTTCCTCCATGTCCATGCCCTGATAGTCTAGCATGGCCTGCAGGCTTTTAAAAAGCGTTGGACTCCAATCGCTAAGATCGTAGAAGGTCCCCCGATAGCCCATTAGCTTGCGATAGACCACCATGGGGAAGTTCACAGCCAGGATTACGTTGTTGTAGATAGCCAGGCCAATGATAATTCCAATTAGCGTGAATTGTGCGCCGTTCTCGAAGGGAGTAGCATTAAACCTGCATAGAGAATCACAAATAAAGAAGGTATAAGGTAACAAATCAATGCAGATTCTTTGTGGGATCCTGGTAACATACCACATGTTATTGGTCTCCTCCTGCTGCACAAACATGCCAAAGGCTGGATTGAATATTTCCTCAACAATCAGTTGAAAGAACTCTTTGGATACACCTCCTTCATCGATGCCCTGCTCATCTACGAACTCCACCACAAGCTGCTTTTTAAGATCCTTGGGATTGCTCATCGCCACCAGCTCGAGCTACACATACAGAGGTCAGACAATTATTCATATGTTCCAAACATAATTTCGTTGAATCTTACCCCAATGAGGGCATCATTGATCAGTTGATCTCGGCGCACGATCAGCTTAAGATCTGGTCGAGCTCCCTCCTGGCCATCCTGACCAAAGTTGTTGAGTATCGAGTAGAGGGAGGAGTAACGCTCACTGTACATTCGCATCCGACAATCATAGTAAAGTGCTTCCACCTTAGTGGCCGGTGTCAGGATGAAGCCGTAGAGCATGAAGCAAAAATAGTTTGTGTGACTGGATCCCAGTTCGCTTTCCATGGCGAGCGTCTTGTAGGAGAGATAATCCTGATGCATTTGGATGTGCTCGCTGAGCGCTTCGTTGTAGAATTCCTCGAGCGGCACAAGAGGTTGGCGACAGTCAATATACGACACCTGGAGGCATTTTTCCAGTGGATCCTCCGCGAACTTGGGCATGTGCGGATGTTGCATTGAGTTGTAGACAAACAAATCCTCTGCCTCCTCTGGCGCAGCGGCATCAGCGTCCTCATCTTGCTCCTGCAGTGGCGAACGGCACGAGGGACGCTCAAGCACGCTGGCCAGGATGTTGGCATAATAAACGATCTGGATTATGAAAGCAATGAGTATCGTTGGATTTCAAGATAACTAAATTCCTTTGTTACCTTCAGCACTTTGGTTACGCTTATGATGTGCTCGTTCTCCCGCACGGACTCCTCGTCGAGAAGCACCTGTAGAGTTATCTGCTGTTGGCAAGAGGACAAGAGCATTTGCAATTGATCTGGGCAGTACTCGGCCCAGATCTTGGCCAGACGCGCCTGCACCTTTACTGGCATTGCAGCAGCAGCATGACAAAGCTTTGGGAGCACTCGATCCACATACTCCATGTCCATGACACTATTGTTGGCTGTAGCTAAGGAAGAGAAATGCTTTTGGGGATCAAATATGCCTATAATTAAGGACAAGCTTCACTCACTGTTTGTGACCATATCGAAGCAGATGACGAGACAGTGGAGTACCTGCTCCCAAGAGTCCTGCCTGTAGAGTCGCAGGTAACGTATGAAATCCGCCAGTTGGATGACGCTACTGGTGAGTTTCTCGGATATGGTTTGACAAGAGGAGCCAAACAGCAGACTCTTAACGTGCCGCAAGCCATAAAAGTCCACCCTGGTACCTTTGTGTAAAAACTGTTCCAAATTATCCTCTGATGACGAGCCCATTGGTTCGTCTTCATCGTCTTCGTCTTCATCATTGTCATCCTCGTTTGTCCCATTGGCACCATCTTCATCCTCATGTCTCTCCTCGCTTAGTTCACCTTCCTCACGGGCTCCTTCACTTCGTTCCTCCGGCAAGGATTCGCTCCGCTGTGTGCTGTCTTCATCCTTGTCGTGTTCGCCTTCCAGTTGACGCATTTGCTCCTTGTTTAGCGCACCGGGGACTTCCTTGGGCTGCATGTGTTTGCGCTCTTGACCAGGCCGACACACGAAGCTCTTGCTCAACCGATCAACGCTGGAGAACACATCGGTTACGGCTTGATAAAGTCTATCAAAGCTGTCCGCAGCCAGGCACTGCTCATATAGTGTCTCCAAGGATTCGGCATCTAGGAACTCGACAGGTGGTAACGTCGGTGTGCAGGCTTCAGACTCACCAGGTGTGATTGCCACTGTGCTTGTTGTTGTTGCTGTGACGGGGACAGGGTTTACAGGGACTGGTGACTCCGATGCGGATGCTGTGGTTGTTGCTATTGCAGGTGTTGTGATTTGCAGCATATCGATGAGAATTGGTGGCCTCTTGGCCTGGTCGGATGCGTTCTGGGATTGAGATTGTGAATGTGTGCTGGTGGTTGTTGTGGTGCTTGCGGAGGTGATGGTGCTGGTGGAGCTGCTGCTACTGCTGCTGCTGCTACTGTCGTTCGGTGACATCATATCCACATCCTGTTGTGGACTGCAAAGGAAGGTCATCACTTATACACAATTTGCTTCACCTGTTCCACTTACCTGTTAACTGTTGGCGCCGGCGCCAAAGTAGACGCAGAATTCTCGCACAACTGGGCGTCCTGGGAAAATAGCTGAAGCGCACGGGCTGCGACCTCGTTGGGTGTCATTGGTGCCACCTTGCCGCTGGAAGCGCAGTTGGCATTGGTACAGTGGGCATTACCACAGCCAGACTGCAGCTGATGAAAGTAGCGCTGTATAAGACTTCTTACCGCCGAGCGCTTCATCTCTGGTGTGGAACGACCACCGGAGACGCCTCCCGGACCACCAACGATTGCTGCTGCTGCAGCCGATGACGTTGATGCGCTGTGTTTACAAAGAAGGGAATGACATATATTTTTATAATAAACAAATTATCATAATTCAGTTTCAGTTTTAATTTCAGTATCAGTTCACCTTGAGACACCTGGCAACGGCAAAGGCAGCGGCAATGGCAACGCCGACGGCGATGTCGGCGTTGTTTGCCGCGCCTTCTGTTGCTGCTGCTCGTGTTCCTCGCCTCCGCCGCTCATTGAGCGTTATTCGCTGCGTTCAGCGATTCAATAACAGCTAAATGCCTTGCGTGCTTCCTCCTTGGACGAGACTTCTGTTTTCCCTTTCGCGTTTCACTTTTCTTTGTGTGCTAATTTGCAACGCCAAAATATGCACAAAAAAGGGTGTAAAAAATCGATGTCGATGTCCCTTTTTTTTGTTCTTCGTTGCTTATGCTACTCTCTTTCTCTCACTCTCTCAATGACCCTTAGCCTTTTTGCACTGTAGTTGCATTTTAATGTCAACTGTGTATGCAGAAGATTTCACACAATTTGCACAACTTGATAACTATACATAACATAAATTTATTCGTTTTGAGATTTAAACTAAAGTTCTGTGTTTAGAAAATCGCAGTCAAGGCAGAGAACAGAGTGCCTTTAATATTGAAAATCATCAACATCAAGTGTTGCAAATGTTCTCAAATGCACAACACTGAGTGCTGCCCATGCAAGCAATCGAATATTGTTTAGGCGCGATAAGTTTCATATCTATCGATTTTTAAATTCGACCAATAATAGTGTGAAGTGAAGTGTGCACATATTTTAGCGTGTAGCTCTGCTCTTCAAATTTACTTAGAGCGCACTGTATACTTACGTTCTTAAAGATAATTATTTGGTAAGCTAAAATAATAACATTTTAATACATACAACAGCAAAAACACGGAGGGTAGCGAACGTATACTATTTTCACTCAGTGTTGCGTGTTATCGAAAGAGTGTTGAGTAACAGGTGTAGACCATCAGACGAATGTTTTTATCAGCTGTGTCTCATTTTTCTGCCTGCTTGAGTGCTAACCCAAAATAAGAATTATATCGACGAAAGCGCAGCAAGCAACGAACAGCGCAGCGAAGTGTATAAAAAGGAAGTAAACAACCCGATCTGCAAATATAACAACATGAAATGGCCAAAATCAGCTAAAGGCAATAAGAACAAGAACAAACAATAAACTTAAGTGCGTCAGGTAAACAATCCAAAAATTGTGACACAAACTCAACGACTAACCCACGATGACGTCGACGTCACAGTCAGCGACGACTGAGAGCGGCAACTGTCAGATGCAGTTGCAGATGTGCGTGCGTGGGAATGTCGCGTGGCAGGAGCTGCCGGTGCACCTGCGCTCAGTGCTGCACGACAACAAGCGGGACTACGAGAAGTACGTGTTCAACTACAGTCTGAAGAACCAGTTGCGGTTCCGTGGTAATTTAGCTTCCAAGGTATTCCGCCAAGAGCAGCGCTACTACGAATTGCTCATTCAGAAGAACATCAATGGCCTGGGTGTGTTCCCGTACCATCTGGCGGACATTGTCACCAAAGGGCTGCGAGTAACGCCCTTCAACTATTACCTGGACGTGCTCAGCCAGTTGCTGCGCAGTGATAAGAGCTACGACACATTGCCGAACTTTACGGCTGCTGACTGTCTGCGGGTCCTGGGCATTGGACGCAACGAGTATCTGGCCCTGATCAGCGAGCTCAAGACGCACACGCCGCGTTCGCTACTCTTCAGTGCCAAGCCCAATCCGCTTGACTTTCTGCCCCGGCTGCCAGTACGCGTTCACCTGGAGCCCTGGTGGCGTCTAGACATTGGCTATGTTCTGGAAACGGATATTCGTCTGGTGACGCCGGGGGAACGCAGTCTACTGGACGATCTCATTGATTTTGGAGCTCAGCCGGCAGGCAAATGCGACTACCAGGTGGTTCAGAGTCTGTACCGCAAGGGGCTCATCTACTTGGATGTGCCGATTAGCGGCGAGGACCGTATTTCCATTCCACCCTTGAGAAACTTTGTCATGAATCGCGTAAGCGGGGATTACTTTGAGAATTTGCTCTACAAAATCTTTGTGAGCGCCGATGAGCACATGACCATAGCTGAGCTGGCCCAGATGCTCCAGCTGGAGCTGGATAGTGTCAAGCAGGCGGTAAGTTTTATCTGCCGCTTGGGATTCGCCCAGCGCAAACAAACGGAACACGAGGCTGGACAACACCATGCCAGCTGGGCGGACTATAATGATCAGCAGTTGCCGCAGACGCCACAGATTACTCCGCTCAATTATAATCTGCATGCGAGCAGCAGCTTTGATCTAGACCAGCAATCGAGTCCCAAGACGCCTAAGCAGGAGAAGGATAAGGAGAAGGACAAGGAGAAGGACAGCAGCTCCATTGGTTATCTCTCGTCCGATGGCAACACGAGTGACTTTAGCTTTGCTAATATGGTCACGCCCCCTGCTCCCACACACCACACTAATAGCGACGACCAGGAGCTGAGCTCCGAGCTAGAGGACGTCAGCGAGCGCACGACCACCACTAACAAGCCGGCTGTGATAGCTCCGACTCCGGCTGTGCCAGCCAAGAGCGGCAAGCGAGTGGGTTTTTTATTTGACTCGACGCTTACGGCCTTCCTGATGATGGGGAACCTTTCACCGGGTCTGAAGAACCATGCGGTGACCATGTTCGAAGTGGGCAAACTGTGCGAGGAGAGCCTCGACAGCTTTTTGGCCGAACTGGAGCAGGTCTCGCTGCTCGATGCCGAGGGCGAAGGGGATGTCTCGCGCTACTTTGCCCATGCGGTGATCCTACGTTCCACGATCTGCTCTCTGCGTCCCCTGCTGCCTGGTGGCCTGGATCTGCTGCGGCTGGAGTGCCTCGAGGGACTCGACTGGCAGACGCGTGATCGGGTGCTGGAGAAGAAGTACAAGCTCATTGTGTCTGCGACGCCGTTGACGGCTACTCTGAGTCACATGTTTAGCATCCCATTCTTTGGGCAGTTCATGCGCAGCTCCGACGCGACGACCATGTGGAGCAAGCTCTTCTACAACCACATCACAGGTGAGTAAACACATTATACTGCCTGTGCTTCCATTCCAACTGACTTTTGATATTTCCCTAGGCTACGGTCCACCCAGTTTGCTGCTGTGCCGAGGAACAGTGCTGAAGACGCTGCCCCGATTGTTCCTTGGCTATGGCAAACTGCTGGTGAACATCCTCCACTCGGATGCATACGTCCTTAACTCGGAGAACTTTCGCAATTTGAACGAGCAGCTCAAGAACGGCTGCATTCTGCTACAGGGCTACGGCATACGCTCGCCCGGACAACTCCACTACGAGTCTTTTCCATTCCAGGCCTCGGATGCACGCCAGGCTAAGTGGGCCACACATCGAGCCGTTCAGAAGCTGGCTGGGCACCTAGACCTGAGCCACCAGTGCGGCTATATAACATTCCTAAACACCGGCGTGCCCGACTTGGGCTGCGAGGAGTACGAGCTCCAGGTGAGGCTGAAAATGCCCCAACGCAAGCGTCCACAGGTGACCAAATCGAATGTGCCAAATGCGGATCAGTTGACCAGCTTTCAACTGAAGAGTCCCGACGAGAATCACTTTGCGGCGACCCCGGAGCACGGTCCGGCCAATGACTACACCTCAGCGGATTGCAACCAGCTGCTGGCCAGTGAGTTGGCCAATTGTAATCGTGGTGCACTCGTCTCCCAGAGCTCCGTGGAGCTGCCCATCAACGAAGTGGCGGGTTTGTCGCCGCTGTCGGAGTCCAGCACCGAGGATTGGACTCTGCTCGAGGTGAATTTCGGTGTTCCACTGTTCGATGTAGATACAAACACTAGGATTTGCGAGCAACTCGTTCAGAAACTCTGCACGGACGATAATCTGGCAACGCTGCCCGAGTGCGCCCAGCACTCACAGTCGCTGTTTCTAGAGTTTGTTCGTCAGAGCCTCTACTTTGAGGATGATCCGGCAACGCCGGCGCAGCTCAAGGAGCCACTGCAGCCGTCCAGGCCGTTGCCACATCCACGCATCAACCTGGCCTTTGAGAACGGACGTGTTAGCTACTGGAACGGTCGCTAGGGCGTGACGTCACACTTAATACATTCTAAGAATTCCCAGTCAATTCCCTGTGTCCCCCTCTGTTTCACCCTCCCAACCAGACCCAGCTGATTTCTGTTCCATGTGCTTAAAACGGGCCCTGTATAAATAATATATATATAAGTATATATATACAGATTTAAGGCTTATCAGCCCGTGAGTCATTAGTCAGCCCCGATTACTCGCTGTGTACTCCGTTTTTTATTAGTTATGTAAGCTTTGGCCTAGTGGCAATACGCGATCCAAAGGCACACACACACACACACACATATTGACACAGATACTGTTCGTAAACATACCATTTATAAGTATATAAACAGTACATATGTATAACTATGTATCTGCAGAATAAATGCAATTTTAAACAAAACGTTTTATTAAATTCTTTTGATTGATTTCAGTCAAAAATTCCGAGGGAATTTTTATTTCTATATCGTTCTTATCACGATTGTTAACATTGTTTGTGTAACAGATTGACTTGATTTTTGTACACCCGGTACAGTTAAAGCGAAAGGGTGTATTCTGTCATACCGCAAGGTTTGCAACTGTCAAAGACCCTGTACTCATTATAGTGAACGTTTTTCCATAGAAATCAACTTTTTACGGATTTGTCCTAAGCGAGCTATAGGATATAGTTGTTCGATTTGAACTAAACTTGGTAGGGATAGTTGTAAAGACAAGTTTTTGTGTTATAAAAACCATAGACGGATTTGCTTTCCAAATTTGGTGACTCTTGCAGTCTCGAAGATCCAGATGTTCATACGGATGGACGGAGGGAATCACGAACATTGATATATCGACCCGGCTGTTGATGCTGATTAAGAATATATATAATTTATGGGGTCAAAAAATCCTCCTTCTGCCTGTTACGCACAAGTAAAAACTGTGGAATGAGTGGTTGAAGGCCTAGATAATTAGTCAAATTCGATAGTAGGTAATATGACTTTCTATGACTATATACTTTGTAATCTATGTTAACTATTCGTAAAAGTGACTTGAAATTTTAAGACTTTACCAGATGGAATAACTCCCTAGTTTTTTAGTGGTCTGCTTTTATTACAAAAGTAATGATTAAGTAAAGTAATTAAATTGTTTTTTAATGGAAAGGCATAGATCATTAACGAACCAAATTAGGCATAAAACCAACAATTACGATTAGTAATCTATTAAGTGATTGTTTATAAGAATTCTTTGATGCGTCGCGATGGATTCAATTCCTTTATTTCACTCTGGAATTTGGAAAACATCGGAATGACATTTCGGAAGAAAGTGCTTGGAAAATACTGTAAGAAGTTCGAGTTGAAGACGAAGGAGTTCTTGGGGAGTACATCATTACAGGGAATGAAGTATATCTGGAATAGTGATCTATCCGGATGGGTGCAACTCTACTTTGGTAAAATATTTATCATATCCGTTTGCGTGGCCATAAATCTGGCAGTAAACGTCTTCAACAAATGGCAGAGTACTCCGGTTATCATCGGCTTTAGCTCCACGATGACATCCATTCAGGATATACCTTTCCCGGCGATCACAGTCTGCAACATGAACAAGGCCAAGTACTCCAAAGTTATCAATTTCCAAAAGTGAGCGAGAAAATTTTGGATACCTCCGAGAGTTGCTCTATTTTCTAGAGTTCTTTTGCAGTGGATCCTTGGAGTATGCGATGCTACGGAAGGCGTGCTTTCAGGACTGGAACTTCACGGAGTATAAGTCGGTAAAGCCACGGTACAAAAACGATACGTTTTCCAATTTCATTGTGAGTGTCAGTCACAAGTGTGAGGAAATGATAGTTTCGTGCACTTTTGAACACAAGCTCATACCCTGTACCGACATCTTCCGGGAGTTCTTTGTGGACGAGGGTCTTTGTTGTGTCTTTAACTTTCTGCATCCGTATTATCTCTACAAATACAGGTGAGTGGCCTTCCACTTCTACTGGAAGTTAGGTAATTATAGGGTAATGCTCTAGTGCTCCTTACATCCGGGACTATACGTCATCGAAGGGCTTTTCGGATATCGCCGTGGACTGGAATCCCATCAATGGCTATCCAAAGCAACTACCCGCTGGCTTCTATCCACGCCGGGGTGTTGGCACTGGAGTCTCCAATGGTCTGCAGATTATCCTAAACGGTCACACTGATGAATATTACTGTTCGTCCACAAATGGAGAAGGGTTTAAGGTAAAATCTAAGAAATCGGTTTAGTTTTGTATTCTTTGTAAATTTGGTGTCTCTAGCTCTAAAAGTCTCTGAGATCGAAGTATCAATAAGGCTTTTAATGCTGATCCTTCTTGGATCACTTGGTAGGGATACAGAGGTTTTTATAGGTTAACCTATAAGTTCTGTTCTTGATTATTCAGGTACTGCTATACAACTCTATCGATCAGCCCAAGCTAAAGGAGTCGGGACTACCAGTAATGCTGGGACACGAGACCAACTTCCGACTGGTCCCGAGTAGCTTCGAAGCCATGCCCAATATTCGTAGCATCGATCGGAACAAACGTCAGTGCATCTTCAGTGACGAACAGGAACTACTCTTTTACAGGTATTACACACGTAGGAACTGTGAAGCGGAGTGTGATGCCCAGTATTTCTACCGCCTCTGCGAATGTATTCCCTACCACCTGCCCCTTGTCTACCGCAATGCCAGCGTCTGTCACGTGGTCCACTTCGACTGCCTGAATTGGGCGGAACTACAGATTGTGGACCGAGAGAGTGCAGCCTGCAAGGAGTTGTGCCTGGCGAATTGTCACGATGTTTCCTACTTCCCGGACCCTTTTGCTATACCCTTCAGCGAGCAGGGAATTCGCACCACCAACGAGTACCTCAAGCACTTCTCCACCGAGTACATCCGCAATAACTTGGCTGTGGTCAATTTCTATCACAACGACAACTTCTTTCGCAGCAACCTCAAGTCCTCATATACAGGTCCCACCGAGTATATGTGTAGGTATAAACGGATTAAAAACAATTAAGAAAGACTACAGTCGAGCGACCCGACTGTTAAAGACCCCGTACCCATTCTAGCGGGCACTTTACCATACAAAAAAGCAATTTTTGACTGATATGTCCTATGGGAACTACAGGACACAGTAGACTGATCCGAACCAAAGTTGGTGGGGATTGCTATAATTGTACAATATACATAATGTGTGAATTTAGTCCCGTTAGCTTTAGTCGTTTTCAAGTTATGGTATGATGAAATAGTTATTTTACAAATTGCGGGGGCGGTAGAGGGCGTGGCAATAATTTTAAATAAATTTGATGTGCTCGCGAAATAGACGAACTTTCATTCCAAATTTGGTGGCTCTAGCTCTTATAGTCTCTGAGATCCAGATATTCAATTACTTGAAATTTATAGTTTTTCCTATATATATTAAGAAATTTTAGAAAGCTTAATCTTAAATTTAGCAGTTTGTTCTTAAATTTAAAGTATTGTTCTTAAAATTGTCAGGATTGATTTAATTTTAACACGTATTATTTTTCTCAGTGTAGTAATGTTTTCTTATTTTATATTAATGATATCTTATCTTTTACAGCTTTGACTGGTGGCATTTTGAGCTTAATGGTCGGTTTCAGTGTTGTCTTCATTTCCGAATTGTTCTATTACCTTTTCTTGCGCTATTTACTGGAGTATATCCACGTTTGGTTCGTTAATCGACGCAATCGAAATCGAGTCCAAGTTTTTAACTCTCAATAATTTTGGAATATTTAATCAACCTTATAGTAAGTAAGCGATTTAAAAATATATTTAAATAAAATCGCTGAAAAAAACTTTTTCTGATCTGTAAATCATGGGTTTTAGTATGTTCAGTCTAAAAATATATATATTCTCCGTTTTTTACACGGTAAACCTGCAACTTTTTCATACAAATCTCGACTTTTCGACATTTCAAAATTCATCAACTTATTAATTTGGTCACAACAGTTAAAGTAGCTTCCAAGTTATGGTGTAGGTAGGGGCAGCAGGGGCGTCCTAGAAATTAAGGGGACCTTCTCATGGATTTTTTGGAAAAAATGGCAATGTTTAATATTTTTTTTGTGGGACAATGTAAGGACGCATTTGTCGAATGGGAAATACAGGATATAGTTGACTGATCCGAACCAAAGTTGGTGGGAGTAGTTTTAATCATGATATATACAAAATGTGTGAGTTTGCGATCTAAAACTATATGTCTTTATACAAATCACCATCGACCGATTCGTCCTATGGGAGCTGTACATATTTAGGCTTAAGTTTAGACCGATTTTGGTGAGAAGAAATCCATGGCTAAATTTGGTTTATAAGTAATGCTTTAGATTTCCTAAATTAAGAAATAGAAACCCAATTCTAATAAAAATTAAAATATAAATTTAAAACTTTCCTGGCTTAACTTAAGTACAGTGAAAGCTCTACTCGCGGACAGCTCCCTTAGGCGGACAGCTCCCTTAGCCGGACGAAGTTTACAGTCCCAAGAGCATGATTTTCATACAAAATCCGTTCCCTTGGGAGGACAAAAATATTGGAACCGTGGCAGTCCGGCAGAGGGAGGGAGGGCTAATGGTAGGAACGGATTGGAAACAACCCTCGAGAATGGAAACTCATTCAAAATAGTTAATTCCAAAGCTGAAAATGAGTAGCAAAACGAGAAGAGAGTAAAACTTTTGTAGATATGGCTTTAATTGACTTAATGAATGATGCTTAAGACTAAGCCTGCTCCTGTTCCTGCTGACGTCCCCGTTCCCGGTCCCTTTCCTTCTCCTGCTCCTGCTCCGAGGAAAGGCTCTCCGGCAGCTGCTTGGTTGTGGAGTGACTGATGCGATGCCTGTGACTGGCTAACTGGGCGCGGGAGAGAACACTACAGTCACAGGTAATGCAGTGGTAATGCGTGTGCCGCAGTGTGTAAGAGCAGGACGGTGAATCGCAGCATTCGTTACTGGCGATTTTGCGGAATCCCGCGGAGCGCACATACTCCAGCCTCATGTGGAGGCGACGATGGGCCACGACCTTGTTAGAATCGGTGCAGACGTAATCGCACTTGCGACAGTGGAAGTGCGAGGATTTCTTTGGAACAGCGCCCGAGGAGAGCAGCTCATCTGAGGATCAGGTATAGGAATTAAAAGTTAGGAAGGGAAGTCTCTGGTGCCAGAATAAGCCCACCTACCTGGGTGGGAGCTGTTAGCTGCCATTGGTGGCGTGTCGTATCCGCAGTCGACGATGCCACAACGCATATTGGCGCGAAACTGCCGAAAGTCGTCACCCATGAGCGTATCCATCCGCTCGTGCCGTGCCGTGTGCTGCACAAAGCGGGTCTTGTCGCAGAAACTATAGTGACAGTCCCGCCGATTGCAGTGGAAGTGCGACTGGTGATTCCGGTAGCCACAACGCTCGAAGGCGCAGTCCTCATTAAACCGGAACTTGAGATAACCCCTGGGTATGTCCTGCTCCCTGCTCCGCTTGCTACGTCCCGCTATTGCAGGTGCAGTGGGAGATTTGGGAACTGCTGAAGCTTCCTCAGATGTGGCTATTGTTGTGGTTGTTGCTGCTGCAGCAGCCACTGCCACAGCACCCGCTGCAGCCGCATTGAGAAGCAGCATCTTTTGCTGTGCCGCATTTTCCAGCAGCAGACGCATGTCCAGGGAAGCAGGTTGCTGACTTGCAGCTGCCAGGAAACTGGGCAGCAGCCACTGCCTTTGGTACAAATCGATCAGCTGCTTGAATTGCAACAGCTTAAGCCCCGCCTCTGGCTCGCCACGCCCACCCGTCGGCTCCTTTGGGTTGCTACGCATACTCAGATCCTCCGGTTGTTCCATACTTGCCGTACAGTTGGCAGTAATCCGACTGCTTTCTGTTGTCTCCGCAGCATTCTCTGGGTAAAAAGTTCCCGCTGCGCGCACAACTGGAATAGGAAAAGGGGAAAGGTCAAAGGTCGTTCCCAGAGAATAACAAGGGTTCTACGTACCAGAAACCCTCTCCAAACTTGGAGCCGTATCCACGACAGCGGCACTGAAAGTTACCTACGGAAGAAGAGACACTTGACATAAACATGGATGCAAAAATTGTTCTTAAGTCAAGAATTTATTCTCTCTTGGAAAAGAAAGAGGAATATATCTTGTCTTTAAGAACATCTAAAACAAGAAACGAGAATTTGTTATGCTAGTGTTGGCAATTTAGCCTTTTTCTTCAGAAAAATATATCTGATTTTCGACGTCATTTGAACAAGAAAAGGCATTTATAATAGGGACATCAGTCTTTTCAGTAATTCAGAGTTTTCCGAAATCTTACTTTTTATACCCTTGCAGAGGGTATATTTATTTTGTCACGAAGTTTGTAACGCATTGAAGGAGGCATCTCCGACCCCATAAAGTATATATATTCTTGATCAGCATCAACAGGCGAGTCGATATAGCCATGTCCGTCTGTCTGTCCGTCTGTTTCTATGAGAACTAGTCTCTCAGTTTTAAAGCTATCTTGATAAAACTTGGTACAGATGTGTATTCTCTCTGCAGGCAGATCATTTGTTAAAATCGGCCGGATCGGATGACTATATCATATAGCTCCCATAGGAACAATCGGTTGAAAAAAAAATTTTTTTGAGCTATTTCAACCAAATTAAGCCTATATGCATTTAGTACCAAATCCCATGTGCAAACCAAATTTCATCCGAATCGGACCACTATATCATATAGCTGCCATAGGAACAATCGGTTGAAAATGATGAAAATGCCTAGTATGAAAATTTTCAGTGTCGATTGAGCGATTTCAACCAAACTCACGCCATAAACATTTGCCATCATTCCCCAGCTGTTGACCAAATTTCATTTGGATTGAACCACTATATCATATAGCTGCCATAGGAACAATCGGTTCAAAGGCTTAGTATGAAAATTTGTAAAGTCTATTAAGCGATTTCAGCTAAATTCACGCACTACTCCTTTGCTATTATTCCCTATATACTGACCAAATCTCATCTAAATCGGACTACTATATCATACAGCATCCATAGGAACCACTGGTAACTGACTCCAATGAACGCAACATGCATGACTGCAAGGGTATTTGATCTTCGGCGAGCCAAAGATAACCTTTCTTTCTTGTTTAACAGTAATTTGTGTAAATATTATTAAAATTGAACCATGTGAAGTAACAATGTAACCCATTGATATCAAGCTCTGTAGTCATATCCATAAATGTATGTATTGAGATATTTATAATATGCCAACTAATTTTAAGGACATAAGTTTACCAATTTTGTATAGTTAACAAATAGTTGATGGATATATTTTACATGCGATATAGGCTCAAAAATTAGTTAAACCCGGAGGTAGAAGGAGGCGTGGTCGATTCCACGCCCTCTACCACCCCGCAAATTGTTAAAAAGCGTTTTCATAACGCCATAACATGGAAACTACTGGAGATATTTCGATCTTCTGATCAAATTCGGATCGGAAAACTATAGCATATGGCTCCGAAGGGTCGAGTTGGTAGAAAACTGCTGGTTTGTATGTAAAGGTGTAGTATAACTACATACGGCGTATCCATTATGAATTTGGATAAATATAGCTAAATCAAATCTGTCAAAGACTGATGAATTGTATAAAGAAATGTAATATAGAAAGACTTCGGAGTCTTTGACAGTCGGCTTGCTCGACAGTAGCCTTTCTTAATAGCTTTTAGTTGGGTTTGCTGATATATATAGCAGTTGCCATTACTGATATATACCAAGATTAAATATTTTAAATCAAGAACTTTGGTTCATTAAATTAAAGAATATAATTTAAAAGATTTACGTTTTTGACTTTAGAACAAGTTCCATTTTGATCAGTAATTTAGAATTAATTTCAAAACTCACCTGAGCTGGTAAATGGCTCTCGCTAGACTCTGGGATTGTAGGACTTTTGGGCTTCTCAGTGTTGGATATTGTGGGAAGATCCCTTTGGGACTCTTGGGTCCAAAGGCGACCTCTTTTCCTGGTCCGACTAGGTGTGAGATCAGTTGGGATCAGACTGCTTTGGGACACTCTCAGCGAATTTATTGAGTTCTCTGCGATTTCTTGGGGAGCTACCAAACCGGAAGCGTTGCTCTGATCACTTTTCTCCAACTTGAAGCTGGTAAATATGGCTTGAGGTGAGTGTTGGGCCTGCAAGAATATAGAAAATTATTTACTTGGTTCTACAGATATCAAGCTGAAATTTGGTGTATATAAAGTTTAAAAAATTAATCAACTTTCACGTAAATTTCATTACGATCTTATTTCAAAGAAAAAAATAATAATTAGAGTTATGTTCTCAGTCGGTCTTTTGGGGGGGTTATATGGAACCAATCTGCACCCCTCGTCACCTCCCTCTACACTTTAAAATTGTGGGTGTCGTTTTATTCAGTTTCTTTGGAATTATTGTACTTGACATTGTTGTTGTTGTCGTTGTTGTTGTTGCTTGTCATAGTTTTGGAATGATATGACAAACAGTCGCAACCAGTTTATTATTTCCGAAATTACTGTTAATGCTTATTGTTGGCCCAAAATGTCACTATTTAAATTTTGTTCACGCATCAAAATCAATAATAAAAATAATAATAAAAAGAAAAAAAAACGAAAACAAAAACAAAAAGAGAATAAGTTAAATAAAAACCAAACACAACAACAAGAAAAAAAGAGAAACCACAAAAAATACTTCGAAAAAAAAAAAACTATTTTGAGTGTCAACTTTTGGATACCCTAACCAAAAATGGCATTACGAAAGCAGTAAACACTATAAAAAGCTCCGCTCAGTTTCGAATAGGTTTGAAAAAGACTTTCAAAATATTCAAATCGGTTTTCGTAGCAGCGATTTATCTAAATTTCGCCATATACAGGGTATAAATAAGTTGATGTGTTGACTTGGCCTGTGTCTATAATAATAATTACTCCAAAAGATTGAAAAGACAATGAAACGTGTTTGGATTTACCTGATAAGTTGTTGCACACACACTCACACACTCGCACAGACACACATACACACTCACAGTCATTCATATTAGTACACACACCTTATATGATTAAAGACAATATATAGAAGTTATTGTAGTTGTGTTGTTCCTTTTAATCGTCACATTCGATGATCGAGGGCGGTCACAGAGGGTCGCCACTGAAGTAAGGCAAAAGCAATCGATATATTCATTAAAGTTTCCATTCAAAAAGGTTCTTCAATGCATTTCTCGCTGTTCCCTTGTAGCACCACAGCTGCTAGAAGTTTATGTACAGCCCTCGCAAATCCAAAAATCTCAAAACAATGCACAAATTTTATTTAAAAAGATAAGCTTTTATATTGCTTTATGTATTTTAAAAATATGTATTTGATTGATTGGAAGATATTAACTTTGTTTAGGTAATCGTAAGTTGTATGAAATCAATTTTTTTTAAAACATAAATTTTTCTTCAGTTTCTACACTCGTCTCACTTCGTCTAAGCTTTTAATCGATCACCTTTTATTGCACTGTTTTAAGCTATTCTTTTATTCTCCACTCTTCTTTTGATCACTACGCTATATTGGTCTCTTTTGCGCTCTTTTACATTTCTAGCCCAAGGCGCGCCCTAGCCAAAGTCAATGCATACTAAAACACACACACACACAGCCACACACACATACATACATGCACTCTCAATGTAATTAGGAATTTGCGCCTATTTGCGTGCAGTGCTGCAGTGAGGCATTTTGTGAGCTTGTGTTGAGTTAAAAGGGACAAGAAGAGAGGGAGAGAGAGAAGCGGCAAAGAAGAAGGGGAAAACTGACGCGTCGATTGGGGCCTAATGTGGCATTTTATGTGGCGTGTGTTGAATTGAGTTTTCGGATTTGGTTTTTGCCATATTCGTCATATTAATATTGACAACGAGTGTTTCCGCATTTTATTTCACTTGCGCCGCATCGAATGGTGATAACTGTCCCCGTCCTCCACCACCAGCGCACACCTCTCTAACCTAGCTACTTCTTTCTCTCTCTCATGCTCTCTCTCTCTCTCGCTTGCACTCCCATGGTTATTGTTTATTTTGTGCCTTTAACTGTCATTTTCATAATTTCTACATATTTGAGCTCAGTTTGTCTGCTACGTTTGTATGTGTGTGTGTGCGAGTGCGTGTGTTTGTGTATATGTTTACGATTATCCAGCCCACGCGTCAGGCATAGACAGCGGCTTAAGAAGGCAGAAGGGGGGCAAGGGTACAGGTGTTGGCCAAGTACACACAATTGAATGTGCGTGCATGTGTGTGAGTGTATGTGTGTGTGAATCAAATAATTTGAATAAATATTTTGTCCATTGCCATTTCGGTATTCTGTGTTATTTTTTTTATTTATTTTTTTTTAAATATTATAAACTAAAGTCGGACGTTGGTAAAGAAATGGGGTGGGAGGGAGTTATTTCTGAACTGTAGACCTAGAAACAGTTACAAAAAGTTATTTATAGTCCATTAATAAGCCATAGTCGAGGGCTAGAAGGGCTAGAAGTGTCGGTGCAAAGCTACGCTAAAGAAAGCTCCTTCAAGCTTTCGAGATCAAGCTTTAATCTATCAGTAAGAGGATAAGAGCAGTGTTGCCAATTTTTTAGTGGCAAGCAAAACAGTAGAACTCTTCAGAAAAAATACTCCAAAATTTTTAGTTTTGAAACATTTTCAGCTAACAAATATATTTTTATTTATAATTTTTGGCAATTTTTTAGTTTGAACTATAAAAAACTGGCAACACTTATAAAAATCTAGAAAAAAAGAATTGGCAAACACTGGTTAAGAGCCCCAGTGGAAAGATGGCAAGAAGTACAGAGAGTATCTTTTGAAGTTTCTTCTCTTTCTTAAATAAAGCTCTACTTACGCTCTTGTAGACCTCAACAAAGCGATTCTTCGGGGGCCTTCCACGTTTGCGGTTGAAGAATCCATCGATGGAGGTGATTTGTGTGGGTTGAGTCAAGGATTCTGCCCCGTCGCTATTGGGGCTGGCGTTCATATCTGTTAGCTCATGGCTGTTCTTGTTGCTGTGCTCCATGCTCTCTTCCCCCTTCCCCTTTTCCTTTTATTCCCCGTCTCTGTCCCTGGCTGGCTTCTGTCTTCAGTTACAGGGCACGTGCTGCGAAAGACAGAGAAAAGTGCAGAATTTTAATTGCAAATTGATACGTTGGGAATGCAGGTGACAATTGGAAAATTACGATAAATTTTTGACCAAAAAACCCAATAAATGATTCATCCATCGATCCCCGGGCGCGATGTTTGACGCCTTTCAGACGCCAGTCAGCACAAAAAAGAGACAGGGAAAAGCTTTTGGAGCCACAAAAGGTTAACAGACTCGCTTTCTGGGTAAACACTGGACTTGGTTCGGTTACGGCGCCAGACGGTAACTTAAGATTATATAAACCCCAAAATATCGGAAATTCGTAGTGGTCAATATAGACATTAATTAAAAATTAATCGAACAACAATTATAACTTTCCAATCCAACCAATATTTAAAATGAATCTCAAATTTAAGAAGAAGAATTTTTGGATCTTAAAACACTTTATAATCGGATAGTTATAGGATCTGATACCTTTTGAAAATAAAGATCGCTGAACAATAAAATAAAATAGGGCTTTGAAAATATATTGATTATAATTATTTTTTGTTACTTAAACTTTTAAATACTTTGCAACACTATACTATACTAGTAACACTATACTAGCAATACTTTTTTGGGTAGAATCTATGAATTTACTGAAAGTTATTGAACGTTAGTGGTCGAAAGAATTGCTTGAGCCAAAGCCAAACTGAGACAATTCTCAGCTACTAGTTATAAGAATTGCCAGAAGAGCGTACAGTGGAAGAAAGGGGAAGAACGAATGAAAAGGTAGAGAAGAAACCAAACGTATCATTGCACTGAATCTACCAGTTGAATTGGCCACCAAAAGTGCATTTTGTTTGTTCGTCTTCTGCTTTCATCAGATTCTTGAGAATTGCTTTGCATATGATTCAAATAAAACAGAAGATTGCATAAATATTATGAGAAGAATTCGTAACTATGGAATAACTAGAAGAATTTGTGATTGTTTATGAATTTTAATTAAATTTAAAGTTATTTTGGGGAGTATTTTTGGGTATATTTTCTAAAGAGGAAATCCACCATAAACTCAATAACTCTATAGAGTTTAAATTTGAACAATATGTATAGCTGTACATAGAAAACAAATTCGGAAATACAGTGTAAAATCAATCCAAAGCTATATCATCGGAATCAGAACCGGTAATCCCGGGAAATCTTAAGTCGAGAGTGGAATTTAGATTTAGTTGTTTCAAACAAATACTTTAACAATCGAATTTGGTATTAAATAAAATATTTAAGTCTTAGTTCTTATACAACTTTCTTAGTTTCTTAAAAAATTGAGAATTTTTTAGATTAATTTAAGAACATCTTTTTATAACGTTTGCTTCAAACAGAATTTAACTTTTAGTTTGGGAACTTGAGCGTCGAATGCCTTTCCGTTTGGGCTGAACGATGATTATGAATTAATCACTTGGAATAAAGAATTTATAGATAATCGATCTTTTGAGTTCCCCCACAGATGTGTGTACAGAGAAATACGAAAAAAGATGAAAGAATAAGAGCTAAAGGAGGTGGGGGTGGCGGTACAGTGGGCGACATTGTCAATTAAGTGGAGTTGACTAATTGGATCTACGATTAGGTTTCGTCCTCCTGGCTTGACTAACTGATTGCCAGGCAATGAGTAACTAATTTACCTGCTAACTTGGCCAAGACACACAGCACCGCACCTAGTTTCCAGTTGAGGTAGATTAAAGATCTGCATGCGAGTATTTTTAGTCATTTATTGGTATTCATATGAATTACTTAAACTGTCACACACACACAAAAACACAAACACACACCACACACTCATTAGGCTTGGCAATTGGAAATTCCTTACCGAATTAGCGGCAAGATGAAAACCGCAAGGAAGTTGGCAACAAAAGACTAGATATCTGCCGATAACGTTGACAATTTGAAGGGCAAGAAGCAGTTGGCTTTATCAGATAAACATATCACACACACACACACACACACACACAAGCACAGTGTAACTAGGAGAGCGAGATAGGTAGTCGAATTTTACCTACCAATCATAGAACTATAGAACTAGCATTATTTCAAAAGCGTCGCAGTGTTAGAAAACGCACCAAAAGACAAAGCAATCGCGATAAAATTAATACTTTTTAAACCAAACCGACAGCGCAGCACTGAGACACGTCCCTTCGCGCCGAGCAACATGGAACGAATAACACAGCTTGAGCTGTTGTTGCCAAAGCAGAGCCGAACTTTAAGTCGACAGCGCAGCTGACTGTCTGTTGATTGGCTAGAAGTCGCCTCAGCTGGGATTGTTAGAGAGGGACAGAGCGGCTGCACAAGCTTGGCTGCAATTGGCCGACGCAGTTGAGCGCACACACTGGAGTGTGCCCCCGCTAAAAGCTTTAGCCAAGACACGACCTATCCCAAAAGAGCTTTAGTGGAAACAACAGTTACACATTTAAAAAATTTTATTTGTATTTTTTTTGTTTGCTCAACTTTTACACAGAGAAAAATGAAATTGCATTTGTTTTTTGTTTTGTTTTCTTTTGTTTTTTTTTTTTTCTTTTATATATGTATATATAAATTTGTATATATTTCATATTTTGATTAATTAAAATTTGTTGAATTGCTAGAATTTGTTAAGCGCTACTAAAGTTTAAATTTGTTGTTTTTTTTTTTTTTTTACATACATACATACACATATGTATAGTTATATATAGTATATCATATTGTTTGTTTGCATTTGCTTTGTATTCTTGGTTTTTTTACGGAAATTGTTAAATTTTTACTTAATATAGCTACGTGGTTTATAACATAGAGTATTCCCCATATCTACTAAATATCTCAATTATTTTTAATTCCACTCTCACAACAATTTCAAACTTAAATATTTTAAGAATTTTTCATTTTTTTTTGTTTTCTGAGAGCATAAAAAGTTGGATTTTTGAAAAAGTGAAATTGCAATGAAATCGAAATTCGGAACAAAATTTTTTAATTTTTTTCATTTGTTTTGTTTTAGTGTTGTAATCTTAAAATATAAGTGAATGTTTGTTTAATTTTTAAGTATTTGTTTTAGTTAGTGTTTAATCAACAAACAATAATATCGTGAATATATTCCGATTTTTCTAATGCTGTTCCCAAAAACAAAATTTAAAATTTCAAATTATTGTTTTCACTTAGAAATCACATGGTGGGATAATCGCTTAAATAATCATTATCTTTTTTTCAATATCAAAAATGTTTTGTGTGTGTGTTTGTGTAGGGGTAGAGAGGGAGGAGATAGTAGGGGTGGAAGGGGGTATATAGGTTTTAAGGAGTATCTTGCTCTGCTCTAAATATTTTAAATATTACATACATCAATTTTATGGTATTAATAGTATTATTATTATTATTATTGTTTTTGTATCTTTTAGTATTAAATAGCATTTTCTAGTATTTTTTTAATATATTTTTAGGCGTTTTTCTAATTGATTGATTGGTTTTTCCAAGTTTTTCTCTTTTTTAATTGGTTCCCTTTCAACTCACACACACACACACACACACACACTCACACTAACACATGCACTCATACACCCACTAGGCAATATCTTCATATCATATCATAGGATTATGTAAAAATTCTACACATACACATATACATACATCGTAAATAACTAATTTATCATCTTTTTTTTTTTTTTTTATTATTTTTTATCATTATTGTTTACAAATACTTTGAGGAGCACTGGACGTGTCTAAGATTCATTTTACACCCATCCACTGAAAAAAAGAACTGAAAATTCGCGTCACAAATTCGTTGGACCTTCTCTCGAATAAAATACTACAAACCAAAGAAGTTAGTATTTTTTTTTTTTGAATTGAAAAATTGTTTACATTTTTTTTAACATTTAAAGCGTATTGCGGATCTACGTTCGTTAAAATTCTCATAATTGCGTATAAGTATTTTTTGTGGTATTTTTTGCGTGTCTGGTATATAAAAGCATTGTGGTATACAAAGAAAATAAACAATTTATTTTTTGCAAACTATATTTAAAAGTTCTACAAATTAAAAAGTTTTACATTTAAATAGAAAATAAATTGAATTTTTAAAAACTTAAATTTTTTCAAAAATGTTTTCTTTTTTTTCTAGTTTCTTTTGTTTTTTCTTTTTTGTTTATTATTAAATAGATCACATTCATGGTTCTATTTTTCACTTGATTTTATGTTCACATCTTTTTTGTTTAAATATTTTATTAAATACGCTTATTTCTTGTTGTCCTTTTGCTGCCCTATTTACAAGTGGGAATTATTTTTTTCAGTGTTCTTTCTATTGACAAAAAAAAGAATCGTTATTTGTTGTCTCTATTAATGAAATAATGAGTGTTTTTTTATTAGTATTTTTTTTTAAATACTTTTGCAGTTTCTCAACATTTCTGTTGAGTTTTCACCTAAAAACTGCAAAAGAGTATTTAAACTTCGTTCTAGCCGAAGTTTTTTACATTTTCTTTTTTGTGAGATCTTTTTTTTTGTTGTTGTTGTTGTAAGTGGGTTGTTTGATTGATTGTGTGTGTATAAATTATTAATAATATTTTATCTTAAATGTGTGTGGAAAATACTAGTATCTTTTGATATTTTGAAATGTTTTTTTTTTTTTTTACTTTTGTTTTAGTATTTTTTTTGTTTGTTTTTTTTTTTGTTTGCAGCTCTTTCAAAATTGTACAACTTTTCTTCTTGTTTAATAATTTTTGTTAAATTTTAGATTTAAATTTGTTTGTTTTAGTTAATCTACGCTATAAATTATTTTAAAATTTATTAACACAGATGACTTTATAGATTTTTCCAAACAGTTTCCCAATTCTTTCTTGTGTTTTCACTTTTCTTTTCTGTTGTTGTTGTTTATACCCTAAAATACATTTAGCTGCCCCACTGTATTAAACATTAAATATATATGTATATCATTATTGATTAATGTATGCCAATTGTTATTGTTTATGTTTTTTTGCTTTTGTTTGTTTAATAAACTACCGTTAAATACACAGCTACACACATTGAATTCTCTGTTTTTTGTTTGTTTTAAATATTAAAATCTTAATCTAGAAACACATCAATTATTATAAATATTTCATACATATACACTGCATATATATACAGTATATATCTTTATAATATATATATCTGAAGAGATAAGCAGAGTTTGGAACTCTGCGTTGTAAAGAAATCGTGGGAAAGGGAGGAGAAAGAGGAGGCAAAAATAAAGTGAATACATTAATTTATAACTTAATTGAAATAGAAATTTAGATAAGAACGGAACTTATTTTAGTATTAAGGGTATTCCTTCTTAAATCATTTTGTATTTTCTTTTATTCTCAACTTTTCTTTTCTTTCTGAGTTTTATTTTGAGACATATGGGTAATACGAAATCAATCAAATCCTTTAAGTGTGTGTATGTGTGTGTGTTGTTTTTTTTTTTTTTTTTTATAATTATTATATAATATCACATCAACTTTGTTTTTATTTTTATTTATTTTATATATATTTCCTTTGCAACTTCTTCTTGAACTTCTCTCTTGCTTTGCTTATTGTGTTTGATTCTCCATATTTATATATATATATATATATGTATATCTATATATGTATATAAAGAGCTTTTATAGCCTAATAAGATCGTGAAGAAAAACATTCATATATATGCATACATATATGTACACGCTCACATACACGCACACATACATATGCATATATCAACTACCACATTTTATATAGAATCTGTTTCTGTATCTTGTATTTCATCCGATATACACATACATTAGCTTATTCGATTAATACTCTTTTGTTTTTCTCTTAGTTTTGCTGGTTCTCTCTTTCTTCTTTCTTCTTTCCTTATCTTCTCTTCTCTTTCTTTGTGTGTGTTAAAAAAAACGGATAACCGGCAACCGTTCACTGAGTGAACTTATGTGTTTTTAATATTTTCAATATTTTTGTATTTTCTTTGTTTTTCGTTTTTTGTTTTTGTTTTTTTTTCAAAAAGTTCCTTTTTTTTATAAGCCAAAAAGTCAGTCCAATAAGAGTTTTGAGTTGCCTGCAACTGCAGTTGATTTGTTTTTTTTTAGTTGTTTTTGTTTTCCTTTCTTTTTTTAGGTCTCAAAATACATAATTGTTGTTTTTGTTGTTGTTGCTTTTTCTGGAGTAGTTGAATTGTGGTCCAAAGTTTGCCTCTTTATGGTTTGTTTGTTTCTTGTTTTTGTTGATTTGTTTTGTGTATGAATTCTTAGCAGACGCCGACGTGAAAGCTCACCAAAGTTTTTTTTTACCGCTGCTTTTCTTCTAGTTCTTCTTCATCTTTATCTTTGTTCATCATTTACTTATTCGGAGGGATTGTGTAATGAGTTAAAGCAGCGTTCTTACGCTCCCACGCCCCCACGTCCACGCCTTCCATCTGCATGCCTCATGTGTTGTTCTTTTTGCTGTTCTGCCTCTACTCGGAGGAGTAAAGCTTATTCTTGGTCAGTGTAAAATCTGGACTGATCAAAATCGTATTGCTACGTGTTAGATTTCTGTGAAGAGAAATTAAAAAAAAAAAAAATTATTTTAAAAAGCTCTTTTTACTCTTTTTATATGTATGTGCATGAGTTGTTTCTTTGTGACTCACTTAAGAAACTGAGGCAGTAGCGAGGTCCAGCCGCTCTTGTCCTGCTTCAGCGTCAGATAAAGCTCAAAAATGGAAACTGTGTCCGGATCAACCTTGAACGAAGCAATGCGTCTGCAAATAGAGAGTAATTTGTATGTTAATCGACTGAGAGCGAAAGCTTTTCAAATTACAGTTATGACAAAACGATAGAGAGCGAGAGAGCACAGCTGCCGATCGTTTAAAATGCACTCACCTAATATTGTTCGGCTCGCTCTCAAACTCAATGAAGATGGTGCAAGCGCGCTCTCCGCATGGCTCACGCTCGGACATGCGAATGATTTCGGCAGCAATACGCTGAGTGAGATCGTTGGGCAGCGTCACTTCGGTACAAGAGAGATGTCGACTTTTAGCGTCACGAAGCTTTGTCTCCAGCCGCTGCGAAAGCTCTTGCACTGCGCCAGGATTTACATCGTCCAGATTGTCAATGGCCCCAAAGCGTGAGGCCGCTGTCGACTGCATCGGGGAGGCGGGCAGCGTGGGCGGTGGTGCTGCCTGCAGTACATTGGACATGTAAGGCGCTGCAGCCGCAGCGCTGCCGCCATTGGGAATATCGAAGCTGGCGGCCATTGGGGAGGCGGGAGGCTTGGCGACCGCCGATGAGGATGATGACGACGAGGAGAGGCGAGGCCGCGTCTGATTGAGCGCCTGATGTTGATGCTGACGCATGTGCAGCACCGATGCTGGATGACCATCCACAACATCAACGTCCACATCCAAAGTATCCACGTCAGCCACGTTCACCTCTGCAGTTGGCGGTGCAGTCACTGAGACACCCGTTGACGCTACTGGTGCTGGTGCAGTCAGCGGACTCGTCCAGTCTGCAAATTTGGAAGAGGAGCAAAAATTCACAAGTTTAGTTACCATCAAACAATTACCGGCAGATGAAAAAAAACCACAAAACCACAGAGAAAAGAAAAAAACAGCTGATGTCTGGTTTCAACCGGCACAAAAAAAATAAAAAAAAGAAACTTTCACTCTTCCTCTTTGTCTCTTTCCCAGACAGAGAGCGAGAGAGAGAGAACAAGAGAAGCAATTGTAGAGCTTGCGCAAGCTCGAATTTGCACTCACTGTCCATGCACAGTGCGCAGGCTCGCCAACACACTCAATGGCTTCCAGGGCGCGGGGCACAATGAAATCACCTGGCAACAACAGCTGGAAAATCAGCCGTTCGCTTAAACAGCCGCAATGTCGCCCTCCCCACTTGTCCCCTCTTTGAAGCAGTCAACCAGCCATTAGGTAATGTGTTACGTCCCCTTCTCCCCAACCAGACCGCTCTGTTCTACCCTCTTCTTTTCGCTTCATGGGGCAGAGGCCTTAACGTTTCCAGCTGACGATTGCGCGTCCGTCCCATCCGTTTTGTTGGCTCTTTCGTTCATTCGTCTGTTAGTCAGCAGTTTCTTTAACGTTTGCCTTGCCGTGCAGTTTGCCGTTGCTGCCCCCATCCCTCTCTACAGCCAATCTCTTGTTTTATGTGTCTTCTTTTTCGTTTGCCTTTGCCTGCACAGTTTTTATTTCTTTTGCTGTTATTTTAATACTTAAGTATACAAATACAAAAGCTCAGACAGCGGCTGAACTGAGCACAGCAGCCACACAGTGGGCCAAGTATGCAGATAATGCAGAACAAACATGAAACTTTTCACAGGGTCTGTTTCTCAATATGAACATTAATTTTTTGCTTCCTTTAATCTTAACTCAGTTTTGAAGGGTACATATTTTGCTAAAGCACTTGAAAGAGTACATACGCAACACATATGCTACCAATATGTGTATGAAGAGTCTTTAAATAATACATTATTTAAGGTATTCAAGTTAACATTTTCATCAAATAATTTGAGTTTTTAACCACTGTCATTTTGTGTTTACATACATATGTACGTACATAAAACATATGCATGCATATGTGTGTATGTAAACCACGGATATATATAGGCACAAATGTACATACATACATAAATATGTATGTATGCTGAGAGAGTGTTTGTTTAAGGTGTATGTCGTATGTAAATAAAAAAGCAGTTAAATTTCTTACTGTTGTACCATGCACAAATTAACTACTTGGCTTGACTCGACGATGTCATGTAATTAGCGCTGAAACTCTTCAAGTCCCCTCCCCGTCAAAGAGAACTGCTCCTCCTCTTTGTATACACAGCAACCGGCCCATTCCATTACACTGCCTGAATGGATATTTTACGTTCTCTCTCTCTCTCTCTCATTAGGGGCTGTGCACGCCCGCGTAATTAAGAAATTAACGGCACATGTTTGTAACTCTCTTTCTCGCTCTCTCGCAGTGTGTTACGTTGCGTGAGTTTGTATGTATGTGTGTGTGGGTGCCTACATGTGAGTTGGGTATTGAATTTAGTCAAGTGCCGCATGAAAAGGGTTTGTGTAAAGTCAAAAGCGAAAGCGAAATGGAAATAGACAAACGAGCGCATACACATTAAATTACACATGCACACATATACGAATGCAATTTTGATTATGTTAGAGAGCCACAGAGCGGCCTTCCTCCCGCACTTCTTCACACGTTGGTCTACAAGCAAGCACATCACGCGACATTTGCGGCTGTCTGTTTTATGCATTCGGCAATAACAACAATAACAATAACAGCCTAGCAACAGCATCACGCATACATGGATATGTACGAACACATGCACACACAAGTAGCTGTTGTTGCTTTATTCACGCATTTGTAAATATGTATGTATACAGAATGCAGCCACATACACAACTGCAGCCTATGTCAAAGCTTTGTTTGCACACTTTGTTGTATATTCATCTTTCAAATAGCAGTTGCCGGTGCATGTGGATTGTGGGTGAGAACGAGGGATGGAATCTGTGTTTAGATTGCATTATGCGTTTGTTTGTGTGTGTGTGTGTATGCTGGTGTTTGTTAGTAGGTGTGTGCGTGGCCTTGAGTATGAATTTTCGAAACAGGTTCAGAGTGCACAGCACACAGAACAAGCTTATGCTTGATTGAACATGATAGATGTGATACCTTGTAAAGATTATTCTAACCACACTTTGAATCTTCATTGAAAGCTCCGCCGCTTTTAAATTAACGCACATATTTTGCACCGAACAAATTGTGTATAAATTTGTGTGCACAACACGCGCTTTTAACACACACTGAATGATCTGTGATCAGTGTGGCCATATTCTTAGTATTTAAAATACCATACGATATGAAAATATCGATTAATAATCGAAAATATGAAGACTAACGGTTAATACAAAGACAATGAAAACAAGAAAAAGAAAAAAGTTCAGAGGAATACCGTACACAGTAAATTACTGTATTTCGACGGACTGTCTCTGTTCGAAATAATCTTTGAGCCACTGTGTCTAAACTATGTAATGAAATAAGATTGCAGACTAAGCAAATTAAGTAATTTATTAAACAACATTATTCGGGTTCTAGATTCCCAACATTGAATAGCATATGAATATGCATGACTAGACACACACTAACACACGCACATACCAATTTGCATGCATGTAGTGTGTAAGTGTACGTATATGTGTAAGTGTGTGTGTCCTTCGAAAATAAAATTGCATGCGCTCAGTCAGTCATGAAATTAAATTGACTGCAAATACACACATTACTGGAATAGACGAGTGAACGAGACGGACCGAGAGCAAGAGAGACAGAGTCAAAAAGAGAGATAGAGTGAGAGTATGAGGAAAATAGCCGGTTGGCAAGGTGTGCATATGAGCATGTTTTTGCATGCATGTGCATGTGCAAGTCTATATGTCTGTGAGGCGACATGTTGTTGCATGTCGTCGTCGCCATAGTCAACATAAAGCTTCTTCTTCTTCTTCAGCTCCTTCTTCTCCTACACCCCAACTCATCCGGCTTGCGCCTTTTGGGTGGTTTGTAATTTTCGGTCGGTTTACAAGCTCCCCAATGCCGATTCCCAATCCCAATCGCAATCCCTGATTCGGCCTCCCTGGTTTTTCGAATTCTATGTTGTACGTGTTCGTGTCTAATTTGCCTTGGCCAAGTTTAAAGTGACAGGGATTAACAGGATGTTGCCTAATCCAACAGTCAGACACAAAACAACAACAACAACAGGATATGCCTTCAAGGGAGGCACAAAAATGCATTAAGCAAATTTGCTGGTCTTCTGTCCGCCCCAAAGAGAAGGGACAAAAAACGAAAAAAGGAAAGTTAAAAAAAAAAATAAATCCTGTACAACCCCAAAAATACAAGCTCATTCATATCGTGTTTCAGTTGGACTTTAACTTTTCCTATATTCCATTCGATAATCACTTCATAAATTTCTCGTTATTTATTATTTTGATAAATCTAATTGGAATCTGAATAAATTCTACCATCAAAGTCACTCAAGAGACCTCAAAATTACAATTTTCAGTTGTACATTTCTTAATGTTTAAACAATTTGTTGGAAGATCACATAAAATGTTGCCATACGCTATAAAATTAATTGAATCAAAAAGGGGCGATAAAAAAAAAAAAACAAAATTGTCGAATAACATTAAAAATTTGTATTGGAAATGTTCTGAAATGTCTTTAAATAAATGAAGACAAACATAATTTTTAATGAATGATTATTTTGACAGGGAATCAAAGCTTTTGCGTCACAAATGCTGATAAAGCGGAATTTCTTTCTTTTTTTTAGACTTTTAGATTAAAATCACAATGTATAAATAAAAAGAATAAAACGTTTAATATAATTGAGTCACTTTTAGCAAATATGAAGTACTAAGATAAACGGTTATGAACCGGTTTAGCCGGTTTTTGTGAAAATTTCTCACATTTTAAACTTAGATTTTAAATCTATTTTATTTTTACGACTTTCCAAGAATATTAAAATTATTAAAAAAATTATTTAATTTAAAGTTTTTTTTTTCCAATTTTTAAAAACGCAAAAAAACTTCGAACTGAATTTAATTTTTCAAAAATTTTTTTAAATTTCCATATAAATATTAAATTTATATCGCATAAAAAGCCAATTTACTTCATAAAAACTAAGAATTTTTATTTTCATATTAAAGTAAATTACCACTTTGATAATATAGAAAATAACGGACTGCAGAGATAAGCAAATTTTGTTTCTCTTTAAAATTTTCATTTAAAAAAAAAAACATTTTTCGGTTCCACTTTAAACAATTACATTTTTTCGGCACTTGGGAAAACTTATGACTAAGCACAGCACACAAAAATAAATACTTTTACATAACTGTAAACTTAAGTTAAACTTTTATTAAACTTACCTTTTACTTTTGTTGTACCAATGACACCAAATTGTCCCTGAATGTGATTTTGTACTGAGAGCACTTCCATCTTCATAGCGTGGACGGACAGCGCAGTATTCGAATTGGAATTATCTCACTCGTTGTGACTTGTTAGTCTCCAATTGGAAATTTATGTTGTGCAGGTTTTTAAAATTTTGATTGGGATTTCTTTACTGTTGCGGTTTTTGTTGTTCTTGTTGTTCTTGTTGTTGTTGGTTTTTCGTTGCGTTTTATGGATAGTTGAGTTTTAACATGTGTGTGTATGTGTGTGTGTGTGTGTGTGTATAACTATGTTTATATGTATTAGAAATGCACTTTAATCACAAGAATTTGATTTGATTTTTATGTTTTCATGTGTGTGTGTGTTGTATGTGTTGCGTTGTTCTTTTATTTTATTTAATTTTATTCTTTTTATTACTTTGCTTTCATTTTATTAATTCACGTTTTTTACGGCACACAATTTTCTGACTGAAGCTTCTGCCTGTTTCTCTGCCTACTCTATCTCTTTCTTATTATTTCTTGATTCCTCGTTTAACAAATAATTGCAAAAAGTATCAACAACTAAATTTGTTATTCTAGTTAAACATTTAAATTTTTTAATACATTCTAAAAAAAGCCGAAACTGCCGCCCGTCTTTTGTTCGCTCGCTCGCTAGCTCTCTCTCTCCCTATCTCTCTTTAGTTTTTCCTTTGCTCTTTAAAATTACGCACAGCACTTGAATGTTGAGTTGTTGTTTGTTGCGAATTAATTAAAGTTCTACATGTGTATTGGTATTTCTGTATATGTGGTCTATGTATATGTATTATGCATATAATGGCTAATGTTGCTGCTGCTGCTGCTAGCGTCGTTCCGTCTCCGTGCGTATCGAGTGGAGCTGCTGTGTTGCGTGCGGCGGCCGCTGCTTGACTGAGCGAACAAGCACAGCCAGAAATGTCGATAGGCCTTCCTGATTTCCACTGCCGAGTCGAGTCGCTCAATTCAACTGAACTCAAGTCAACCCCACTCAACTGAACTCAACTCAATTCAAGTCAACTCTTCGTTCAAATGCTTACAGCTGTGTTTGCAGCTGTGCCTCTCTGCGTCTGTGTGTGCTATGCTTGTGTGGGTGAGCGAGTATTGTTTGCTGCCAGCTGAAAAAAGCTTGGAGCAACAACAACGATAACGACTACGACGACTACAAAAAACGAAGATGGAGGATGGACGACACAACAACGGCTGACGCTGGGAGGCTGACGGCTAACGGTAGACGGCTGAGAGGAGCTTGGGCGGCAACTTCTGTGGCGGAGCAGTTTTCCAAAGCTACTATCCGGCCGGCGGTGTGCGCGTCTGCTTTTATAGCAATTTTCCGACTGGGCAGCGCTGCCGGCGTCGCTGCCCGCAAACTAGTGAGTGACTTTTCCCCTTGGCCGTGAATTGCCGCTGCTAGTTAATGCGCCAGCGCTGACGCTAGCAGAGCAAGAACGACATAGATAGTTTGCAAAAGCCAGAGAGAGAGAGAGGGAGACAGAGAGAGAGAGAGTGCTCATGGCTCTCTGCGGTCGCTGCGATGCCTAACGACTTGAGTGACTTTGAACGCTGCACACGTTTTGTGTGGCAAACATATGTTTCTTTGCCGCAACGTCAGCTGTTGTAATGGTACGCTCAACGAGCGCACACTCTCTGTCTCTCTGCTTCGCCTAAACTCTTTGAGTGCAAATTAAATTCTCTTAAATTTAAGAGTAGTGCTGATTTTGACTCAAGAGCAACAGAACCAAAACATTCTCTTAGAGTGAATAAAGCAGCTCGCTCATTTATTATGGTTTCTGACTAGAATTACTCCAAACGGAGTTTGAGAGGTTTCCAATATAAATTGTACGCAAGCCAGAATTGCTGAAATGGCTTATAAGAAACTTAAATGAATTTATAACAAAATAAAACAAAATAACGAATTGAAACCAAACATTCATTATTTATTTTAAAATAAATAAAATAACGGTGCTTACATCTCTTGTTCCTTTTTCTAGGTTAAATTCAATTTATGTATGTATGTATGTATATGTGTGTGTAAATCATGTATTTGATTAATTGCATGCTGCTGACTTTTATCCTGTTCGACATTTGCTGCAGTGCTTCAAGGCATGGCAGGAGAGAAGGGGAGGGGGAGGGCGGGGGGGTGCGACCCTCTAAAACTTTTTGGCATCTGTGTGTTGTTGCCACACGCTGTGCACTTCGCCCCATCCCCTTCTGCACCAACTCTTCTTTCCCCTTCCCTCCCCTCCCCACCTCTCCCCTTCTCTCTTCCACTGACGTGGCAATTGTGTTGTGTAAACATTTTTTTAGCATTAACTGACATGTGTAAAGCCCCAGCCACTCCCCCCGCCTTCTTACAGCAGACAAAAAATAAGAAGAAGCAGCAGAAAAACAAGCGACAAGTTTTTGTGGCAGGAACTTTTGTTGTTTGTGGCACATAGAGAACCGTTGCCTGATCCTGATGCCGCCCGCAGCTCAGCGTCTTGACAACACTGACAAATAGTCGCTCCCCTTTGGAGGGTGGGAGGTTTCCCGTTACTGGAGACTAGGTCTGGGGACACTACAATGACTGGCCAGCGGCATTTGGCGCCATTTTTTATTTGTGTGTATTAAGATGAATCGTTAAACCAGTGACAGCTCCTGAGCCGAGCACCATTTTAATCTACTTTTTTCCTTGTTCTTTTCCTGACACGCCCCCATCCGCCCACGCCCACTACTCTATGTACCGTCCACTTGCAACAAAGGCTGCAAAAAACTATGATCAACTAATAGCGATGCACCAAATGAAATGTGAATGGGAAAATCTACTGGAAAACTTCTGGAAAATTCATTAAAAAGAAGACGAATTCATCAAGGAAAGAGTTTGCGACTTAGATTTACCCTGTAGTCAATTTGGGAGTAAGTTGAGAATTAAGAACTTTTGAAAAATTATAAGGAAAAATAAATGTGTAACAACAATAAACAGACGTAACTTGGAGATACCCTGTATTTAGTTGAGAGGTAAGTTAGCATGAATGAATGTTTCATAAAATATAAAAAACTTAAAAATATGTTTGAATTTGCATCCAAAATGAACATTTTGAATGAGTACACGACTAACAGACACCCTGTAGCTTACATTGGTGTTAAATTTGAAGAAATGAGTATGAATTGTACTGGGAAATCGCACCTTAAGTGATACAAAAACCAATATATATGTTATATTCACATTTTTAGACCCTGTACTCAACAAGACTACCGCTGTCTATTAAGTTTGCCAGTTTCCGACCTCATAAAGCATGTATATACTTGATCACATCATGATCATAACAAGAACCGGGTCGATATAGCAATGTCTGTTTGCCAGAATGAACACCTGGATCTCAGAGACTATAAGAGCTAGACCCACCAAATTTGGAATAAAAGCCCTTTATTAAGTAAGGCAGATCAAGTTTTTTTCAAATGTTTGTTATGCCTCATACCTATCGTAAAACTCGATCCGAATCGGACAACTATATCTTATATGGTCGAAAACATGAAATATGTATGAAGACATGTATTGCAAGTTGAGGGTTTGCATCCAAACTCACAAATTATGCATTTATCATGATTATAAAATTCTTCAACAAGTTTTGACTGAATCGGACAACTGTAACCTATAGCACTCATAGGACAAATCGGTTGAAATTGGGTGATTTGTATGGAAAATTGCGCACTTTAACGAGTACAGGGTCTTTTAAAGTCGATTCGCACGACATTAGCCTTTCTTAATTGTTAAACAGAAGAACTACTACAGAAGAGGAGAAGATTACAATTTATTACATAGTATATACAGTACTTCTGATTGTTCAGTTTGTTATAGAAAATTGATTTTAGAAAATTATAATACAACTATATAATATACTATTGAAAATCATTAGGTCCACTATATAAAGATTGTTACACATTTAAGTTGATGTCCAAAAAATAGCTCCATTAGTGTAACGTCAAACTCTATAAATACTTCTAGTTTAGTGTTGGAAAGTATTGCAAAAGTATTCTGTCAAATGTAATATTTCAAAGTTAAGATCGAGTAATTTGTTTCTCCAAACTGAAAACTGAAAACTGAAAACAAGATTTAAGTGGAGCTTACGAGGGAAAAGACGGAAAAGGTTTATTCATTGTTGAGCTATAAACTGTAAACTTTGAATGCCTTTGTGTTTAGCTTATGAAAGGAAAAGTTTTGATACAATTTTAAACACGTTCCGACTCTTGTAATACACTCAAATGCACTTCAAGGGGGGAGGGGGGGGCTTAGAAGAGTGAGTGAGAAGGGTGATACGGGGGGGGGGAGGGTGTCGAACATCAAAGGAGAATCCCACACGGTAGTAAATTGCGCTAAAAGCTGCGTTTGTTTGGCCAAGGCACTTAAGCTATCGGCTCAATCCTTTTCCAACAACAGTACAAAAAGAAAAATCAAAATTGGAAACTACTAAGAGAGAGACAGAGAGAGAGAGAGAGAGAGAAGGTACCTCTGTAAAGATGGAGGGGCTACCCGACTGTAATAAAAAGAAAAGCGGAATTCAGAGAATAGAGCTGAAAAGCTAGCGAAGGATACGGTTGAACGAGCCCAGGGAATGGACCACTTAATACTCCTTTGTGAAGTACCCCAACGCGGCTGCTACTTGCATATACCCTTACATCGGGTATGATAGACACTCCTTTCGTTTGAGCTTAGAGGTTTGAGTTACAATATATATTCCTTAGATCCTAAATTGTTTAAAGCATTTCCATTCGATTTGGGGTTTATACTCTTGACTTAATCTTCAAATTTTGAAGTTCAAATTAGAGATACACAAATTTTTAGAATTTGGAAATAAGGAGTTAAAAAGTCTATGGTTTAACTTGGGTTTTTGCTACACAAATTAAAATATATATCCTTAAATTACAAATTTAATGGACAATTGACGAAATTCCGTGTTTTAATGTGTTTTTAACTAACGATTAATAATTTCTTTAAATTATTTCAAATAATGAAATAAGAAAAAACAAAAACATTTAATCAAATACGACTTTTTACCATAATCTATATAGCAAAAGTATTTTTTGAAACAGTTTGTACCTAAATCAAGTGTTCTCTTCTAGACTTAAGATAGATTTCAATCCAGAATTAGGACGTTACTAAGATATAGCCTTTGAATGATTTTATATGGAGTGTGGAAATAAATAAATTTTAATAATATAATGCTAATAAATATATAAATTTGAAAAAGAGTGTAACTTTTTCTTTTTAAAATCATTTTTTGCACATGATTAAACAGTTTCTAGACTTTTAGATTATTTCTTGCTATCTATCTGAAGAAAGTGTATCTAGATGTCGTCGTTGTTTATCTAACAAGTTTTCTTATTGGTTTCTTTATAATGCGTTGCACGTTTTACCAATAAAACAACAACAACAACAAGTAGATGAGTAGATCCAGGGGAGGAAGGGGAGGGAATGGAGTCCAATTCGCAATCCTTTAAGTTTCGGTTACATCGGAATCATTGGTATTGCCCCGCCCGCTTAGCACCGCCTTTGCTACGCCCTGATGCGCCTCTGGCCCTGCCCCTCTCCATTGAGAGTCCCACATCGATTTTCATGTGATTTGTGTAGACGTGTTTGATTTTTATTGATTTTCACTTGATTCTCTCCATATGCTTAAATATACTTAAGTCAGTACGTGCACATTTCCATCTCCCAGACCACAGCGGTAGGAGTGGTAGAGGGAGAGGGGAGGAGCTGAGTCCGGAGCTGAAGCTGGAGCAGCTCTAATGTCAGGATCATAGGAGGTTATCAACATAATTTCCACCGTGCTCACATCCAACCCATCGACTTCCACTAAAACCCAACCATTTCCCCACATGTTTCTAGTTTATGATGTAGTAAGTTTTATCCTACTCCTTCGCCCTCTACAGACCCCTTTACCCCCTTCGCTCACTTCTTTTTCTCCTTCATTCATCCGTTGAATTTGAGACGAAGGACCTCAACCTTCTTCTTCTTTTTGTTTCTGCTGTTGATGATGTGAGCGTGTGTGGTTTGATAAGAGTTGGGAATTCGTTCAATTTCGTAGGATTCCCGTTCGTTTAAGGTTACTCGCAATACAGAGGGTAAAATTAAAGTCGGGTGTGCCCGACTAGCAGCTAAACGATGTTAGTGTATTATGTTTAACTTTAAATAATCTGATTCAAACTTAATTGCAGTTATCTATTATCTATTACCTATTATCTATTATCTATTATCTATTATCTATTATCTATTATCTATTATCTATTATCTATTATCTATTATCTATTATCTATTATCTATTATCTATTATCTTTGATTCATTATAAGCTACAACAGCCATAACTATTGGCTTGTATGGGCAGGGTTGCTACTTTATGGACATTACTTAAGCTAGAAATTAATATAAAATTTACTTAGTTCAAAAAAGCCAATATTACAAAAAGTAAAGGGATTTTTTTTATAAAAATTTATATTTTTTGAGTAACCCAATCACTCAAATGTACATTTAAAAAAAGAGGTGATTCAATGTACCCACGGCAAATAATGTACCAGTTATAGTGTACATGTCCCTTAAAAGTGTACCGTTGTACCTACTGAATACTGTGTATCAATTTTGGCACAAATATAACAAAAGTATGCACTATGTATACTCCGATAGTAATAATATTTGTTTGTTATCGGAAACCTATATACAGTGAAAACTCCCTTGGCCGGACAGCCACGGTTCCAGTATTTTTGTCCGCCCAATGCAGATGTCCGCCCAAGGGAATAGATTATGTATGAAAATCATGCTCTTGGGACTATAATATTCGTCCCCCTGAGGGAGCTGTCCGCAAGTAGAGCTTTCACTGTATTTTACTTCAGAGTGTCAGAAACTCTTAAGTTTTTAGGCAAACTGAGTAGACTTTTTGGCTCTCTTGGGGCAGTACCCAAAACACTGCAATATTAGTTTTTGAAAACTATCGATTTTTGTTGTGATTTTTAATCGACTATCGAATACTCAGTGAAATATTGACTAAAAAATTAAGGAACGGAAGGAAGGGAGTAGAAGAGAGCGCAAAATCATCTGCAGACTCAGCCCAGAAGGGTAGTCCCGACAAGTGGAATTGTCTGAGCTCGTCACATCCCTCGGGAATACCCGGTAGTTGAAATTGTAAGACAAAGTCCTTGATATTTTTACTGTTGATTTATGCCAAGAGCAGAAGGTACTTGTTATGCCTTCAGGCCGAATTAGATATGCAATTGTCAATATTTGATGGTCTCATCAATTTAACCACATTTCCACTACCTAACACGGCTCTACACCCACTCTGACCCATCCCAGCACCTCCCATTACCCGACCCTGATCCCGCCCCTCCAGTGCTTCCTGCTTTTCAACATTGCGGCAATTGAAAATGCCTGCCACAGTCGCTGTGGCAGTTGTGGCACTTACTCTTCTTCATCTTCCTCTTCCTCTTTCTCCTTCTCCTTCGCTTCCGCTTCCTCTGCTTCTTCTTCTGGACTGGGGCCAGGTTGTGACCGTCTCAAACTGACATTTGACATGATTATGTACATTTGTTGTGCGCCAATTTGCATGCCAGAGGCGTCTGTATTTGGTGATGGGGGATGAGGGGGTGGTGTGGGACTGAAGAGTAGAGGGCGTGGCTTGGGGTTGTAGAGACCAGGCCAAAAACTCTAATCTATCAGCGGTTTGCTTGACTATTCTGTACTTTTTGCTTTAGATTTAGCTTTTATTCACACTTCCTTATTCCCGTTTTTCGCTGTCACCAACATGCACACCCACATACCCACACCCACACACTTACACATATGTGGTGTGCCTGCTAGGCAGAAGTGTCCTTACAACATTTTTTACTTTGTAACGCAAATTCTGAAGTAAGCATGAATAATGCATGCATTGTGTGTAATTCTTCAAGTACTTTGCCAACGACAAGCACAAATCAGCAAAGTCCCCACTCCTCACCCCCTATCTCTACCCCTACCCCTACCCCTACCCCGAGTCCTACCCTAACCGCATAGAGTCAACTTATTTATATTTTCCTTCATCTTCTTCTTCTTCTTCTCCTACTTTGGGCTTGGTGTCGAAATTTATTGCACGCTCTTTTGAATTACAAATTTATTTTAATATTTGGCCACACAAACCCCCTCTAACCACTCCCCACGCCACACTCCCCCCTGCCCACACATCTCCACACATAGCACACATTTAAATATATTCTATAAAATGTATTACACATTTACAGTCTTAACATTCCCGCAAAAGCTCCATTAAAGCGATTTTAAAAGAAAATTTCTATTTAGCAGGAATAAGTTTATTTGCTGATTACATTTTAATTTATTCCAAAGATTAATAGTTTCTTCCGTCGAACATTTCATAGTGTTTGTAACGAAGTTTGTAACGCATTAAGGGAGGCGTCTCCGACCCCATAAAGTATATACATTCTTGATCAGCATCAACAGCCGAGTCGATATAGCCATGTCCGCCTGTCCGTATGATTCTATGCGAACTGGTCTCTCAGTTTTAAAGGTATCTCCTTGAAACTTGATACAGATCATATCATTACAGTTCATATCGGCCAGATCGGACGATTACAGCTCCCATAGGAGCAATCGGTTGAAAGAAAATTTTTGTTCATCTACCTCAATCAATTTAAGCTTATATGCATTTAGTACCAAATCCCATGTGCAAACTAAATTTCATCCAGATCGAACCACTATATCATAAAGCTGTCATAGGAACAATCGGTTGAATCGGTGTCTATTGAATGATTGCAACCAATGTGCCTTTTTTAGCATTCTCCATTATCTGACCAAATTTCATTTGGATCGGACCACTATATCATATAGCTGGCATAGGATAAATCGGATGAATATGCTTAGTATGAAAATCTTTTGTGTTAATAAGTAATTGAAAGCAAATTAACGCAGAATTAATGACTGTAAGGGTATTTAATCTTCGACGAGTCAAAGATAATCGATTTTCTAGTTTTATATACAGTTTAAGCCTAAAAAGTCTTCGTCAAAAACAATATTATATGTTAAACCCCCCAATTAAGCTATTTCATTTCCATTGTATTTGCAAAATAAATAATTTCGTGTCGATTTTGTAACATGACTTGTACAATTTGGCACTTTACCATTCCGATTGGTGCATTTGCAAGAACCTCAATCGATAGTTAGGAAAAAGGAAAGAAGAGAATGGAAACGGGTTGAGACATGTATGTAGAATTGGCCCAAGTAACGCCCATTTAATAATACGAGTACAACTCTGGTCTCTAAATAATGCAAAACTTGAATGTCCGACCAGTTCTCAGGCTGGGAAATTGCATTGCAAAACGCCCACGACGTGAAGTTGGCTTCGTCTCGTCTCGGCGCTTAGGTTACGTTAGGTTGGGTTTTAGCCCGGCCACGCCTCTTTTTTAGCGTGCGTAACCCACTTTGTCAAAGTTCCCACAGCTGTCACTCGGCACAGCCTATTAATGCAGTCATAAACAAATGTGAATGACAATAAAATTACTGTTGGCAAAAGTCAACAAATGAAACGACTGAGACAGCACCCCACCCTTCTCCTAGCCCCTCTCCACGGCCCCTTAGATGCACCTTCTTCAAGATAGGTAAACTGCAGTCAAGAAGACTGATTAAAAATTAAGGTGTCTTGAATATTATTACCGTTTAAAAGTGTTCACGGCACACGTAAGTATTGTAGATGAATATATCCACTTAAAATCGTGATATATATTTATCAGACAAAGTGATGGCAATATAAGTTCATTAATCGATTATTAAATCATATGATTAATTTAAGCTGGGCGATTACTAATAGCAATTAATCGAACAAAAATGAAAATAATCGATTAATCAAATGATTAAAACTAAATTTAAGAAATTTAATAAAGAGCACAAAAGTGTAAAATATTAATTTATAAAATATTGATCTGGTGCTCAGTAGTCACTCTGTTGGTACCGAAGTACCTAAAAGAAAGCAATATCGATAATTTATGATATATAGTTTAGGTAAACAGTACGTATCTCCAGTAGATGACCCGTTACTTATACTTTCTTGATTTTCATTTCTGTCTGAAAACTCAGCTATTACCATTCGGGTGTTTCAAAGCAACCGGGTCTTGAAAAGGCATTTCTTAAAGCGTGGAAATGGTACTCTAAGCGATGCGATTATTTACACCATTAATCGATTAGCGTTTCGATTAATCGAAGCTTATTTTGCTATATCGTTTATTGGAACAAAATAATCAATTATTATGTATCATATGATTAATTGTGTCATTACTAATCAGACTTTAGGATAGGTTAAAGTACCTTAAAGTCATGATTCATTACTAATGAAACTTACAGAAAGTACAACGTTATTTTGTATAGAAACATAATTTTGTTGAAATAGCTAAAGTTAGCAATTTAAATTTTATTAAATAAGTTTTTTACTGATTTAAGGAGATAAATAAGAATTCCATACTTATTTAAAATTTTAAATTCTATTTTTGAATAAATAATTTAGAAATATGTTGTACACAGTTACATTCATTACTGGGTATAGAAAATTATGAAATAGTCTAGATTCAAATGGGAAACAATTTCAGGAAAGTTTAGGTATAGTAGGGTAGGGTAGGGTAGGGTAGGGTGTAAAGAGGGAAGAGGAAGCAAGAAGGCATCGTTATCAGCTTTCCATTCATTTAATTCCATTTAGTTAATGTGTGTTAGCAGACTCTAATAAGGCCACTTATTTTGTTGCTTGAATTTAATGTTGTATTTTTTTTTTTTTTCGTAGACCTTGGGTATATAATGCTATTAGTGACCTCTCCGACCCGGCTCGAAGCTTAAAAAAAGAAGGAAAGAAATGAAAATATACGAATTTTCTGCGGCCATCCACTGAAAATTCACTTTGTCATTTACGCAGCCATTAGACGCAGCGACAAAATGAATTTCCTTGCCTGGGCCGTGTCACGTCAAGAAGTGGCCAAGAAAAGCCAAGCAAAGTACCTGCCCCATCCCAGTGCCACCTGCCCCCTCCACAGTTTCTGTCCCCATCCCCGTCCCCATCCCCATCCCCGTCCCTTCATCCCTATTGACTTCCCTTACAAAGATGACCAAATGAGCGGCAGCCTTCAGCTCCAAAGTGGCCAACTTTTGAATGGGGCGGGTCCAGCTACAGCTACAGCAACAGCGACAGCAACAAAGATTCAAACTTTTAAAAGTTTACAGCTTTTCACATTTTTTCTTCGTCTTTTTCTTTTCAATTTGAACGAGGCAAAAACTCCACTGACTGAGCCCACAAAACCAAAAAACGAAAAGAATAAAAAAAGTAGCCACGGTGCGTCGTTAATGGTTTTTGCTAAACTTACGAAACAAACTACACCGTTCCTGACATAGACATTCCATATCCTCCTACCTCCAATCCTCCCTCATCTGTCCAACAATTTCAGAAGCAGAAGTAGTACCAGCTTCAGCTTCAGCTTCAACTCCAAGTCCAAGTCCAGGTTCAGTTGAGGTCCATCCAAGCGACCTGTTCGTTGAGCACGTCAAAGTAGTCAGTTACTTGGGAAAATGGGCGGGGTAGAGTCCAGAATTAGCAAAGAGGTTAGTTTCAAGAATTGTCCGCAAACCATGCATTGCCACAGCAATTGTAGGTTAGTTCAATTCCATTTCGTTCCAAATTTTATAGATGGCTTTCAAACTGAACACATAATTTTAAAATAATAAAAATATTACCGCTTGAAATATCAGTTAAGATTCTACTCAAAAGTTCTTTTAATATATAAATATTATAGCTCGTTTTAACAAAGTTATTGGACAACCCTCGTGCTCGTTTCGCACAATGCAACGTAATGTCACGTACTTTCACTTTTCTGCTTTTGCCAGAAACCAAGCGTCGGCTGGAAGAGAGCAGGAGGAGAGCATGGAGCAGAATGGGAACCGGAATGGGAACGGGAACTGCTTCGAGAACGAACCTATTCAGAGGCTTCATGCGTTTGAATTCTATTAGCCAGAGAAAGGATTTCGCTGTGAAGCACACACTAGTGGGTAGAGGGGAGGCATGGGCAGAGGAAGAGGGGGTGGGGCTGGTTTTGCTGCTGTCATAAGCACTTTTTTGCAGTGCAGCCGTATCTTTGGCAATTCCTGCAGCACCCACCACATTCTCAGTCTCCGGCTTAGATGCGAGCCCCGAGCCAAAGGACCTAGTCGATGTCCGTGTCCGTGTTCGGGTCTGAGAACCGTTACATTTTGCCATTTACCCTGGGGTGTATTTTCATCATTATACCCGTTATTCGCAGAATAAAGGGGTATACTATAAACGTTGAAATGGATGTAAAAGGGAAGAAATGGAATGACCAACCCCATAAATAGTATATATATATATTCTTGATAAGCATCAAAGGTCGAGTTGATGTCTGTCCGTTTGTATGAACTAAAGGGTCTCAGGGTATGAACTAAAGGGTCCCAGGTAAAAATATCATATTTTAGAATAGAAAACTTTTCTCTTGGCTATACTATCTAAACCAATCATATACAAGAAGTACATGTCAAGGTAAATCGGAAAACTTTATATAAATATATAGTCTAAATATGAATTAGTAGGAAAATTGTATATGTTCACCAAGCTTTTTTAATGAAGCAGAATACATTTTCCCATAATGTATGCATATTGCCCAAGTTTCGTCCGAGTCAGACTTCTATATCGTATAGCTGAGTAACGGGTATCGTAAAGTCGGGAGGTTTCTGTAGTTTTATTTCTTGTTTTCATTTCGTTTCGTTTCTTTTTCGTGGGCTTTGTCGTCTCCTTGGTTTGCTGCCTTTGCTCCTTGCTCCAAGCACATCCAATTGACATTTCAGCTTAAGTCATTGTATAGGCAACAACAACACACACTCACCCATACACACATACACCCACACACGCACTCATACATATTCGCACACTCGCCAAAGCTGTCCGCTATTCAAACCGACAACTAAGCAAAAAACCTTCTACTTCCCTTCAAGTCAGTGAGCTATTCAGACCCGGTTCTTAGTTCCCGTTTCCAGTTCCCAATTCTCGGTTCTCAGTTCTCCTTGGTTCCGGAGACGGTGTCGCTGCCTGCTGAAAACAAAGAGCTAGGAAGGAAGTGCAAAAGTAAAGTGCAAAAGCTGCAACGCCAACAAAGGCGTACACAATTACAGCTCACTGTGCGACCAGGGGCGTGGGTGGTTCATGTAATGGAAGGCGGTTTTAAAAGGGGGGCTGGCAGGTAAAAGGGAGAATTCGTGTTTACATAAAAGCAGTTAGACCGATTTGGGAATAGGGCCTACAAAGGGGGTAAGTGCATAGTAATTCCACCAAAATGTGGGTTAATGCAGTGCGCGAATGAAGAAAAAGACAGAGACAGAGAACGAGAGAGAGAGAGAGAGAGAGAGAGAGAGAGAGAGAGACAGTGTAAATACCCAGATAACGCATGTGTCCAGTAAAGGTTTTAACAGGAAAATCAAAATTGCAATCAAAGAAAAGGAAAAACGAATAGAATGTTTTCAAGAAAACTATTTTCCAAGACTAGCAGATACCCTGTGTTAAGTAAAGGGATACTCAATTCAGTTAATTAATTGTAGACTTTAATAATTTTTGTGAAAAATAAATTAATTTAAGCATTAAAATTGAACTCCTATTGAACATGTTAAAGATGTTTTATATGAGGAATGTCAACTAAAAATAATTTTTTTTTAACTTTGTTTATCTATTATATTAAGATTTATTGCGGAGCAATTTAAAGGGAGTTTAAAAATTTATCTAAAAATATGGTTAGTGGTAAAGTGTAAAAATATTATCTGACATATTTGGCAGGGAATTTTGATTACGACATTTATATACCCATTTTAATTTTAATTTAGACTAAATTAAGAGATCATATAAAGATAAAATATTATGTTAAAGATTAGTTAAAGTTTAGTTTAAAGATTGATTCCATTCTTCTGATTAAGGAGCTTGATAAACTGAAAGAAGAAGTTCTGATTAAAGCACAATTGAGAGCTTCAAGGAAATTCCGGAGACGAAGCTAGAAAAGTCGAGTCTTTGAGGAACTGAGAGTTTCTTGGCAGCAACTGTCGCCGTTAACAACGGAGAAAATGAAGGCAATATCTCAAATGGGAACCACATAAACGAAATAATAAATACCAAATGATTTCATTATGAATGTCAGGCAGACATTTATTGCCGAACAACCGTCTATCAGGGGGGCCCAGGGCAGAGTTGGGGACAGGCGGGCAGTCAGGCGGGCAGGGTTGGCTGCAACATACTCGTATTTGGTGGCATTTCTTTCATTACAAGAAAATTGCAAAAGGCAAAAATACGACGACTACACGACAACACGACTAAAACGAAAAAAGCAAAAAGAATAAAAATGAGAAAAAGAAAAGAAAAACGAAAAAAAAAAATAGAAAAAATTTCTTAATTTCGTTTCATTTCATCAGCAGCAGCGACAAGATTTACAACATACTGAGAGCATAAAATAAAAATCTCTTTGCAGCGACTTCCTCTTTGCTTCTCTTCCTATTTCTCTTGGCTTCTCTTTTCTTTCTGTTTGCTGTTCGGAGGGGCGAGCGAAATAAATAAATAAAATAAAAACCTTAGAAATAGAATGAATAAAAATACTCGAACGTACAAAAGGCAGCGCACAACAGACAATGTCCTTTCTCCTTCCACCACACCACAGCCCAGCCCTAGCCCCAGCCCCAGCCCCAGCCCCACCCCTCAACAGAAGGCGTTGACAACGTTAATAGTTATGGGTGTGGCTCAGTGCGGTGTGGTGCTGTGCGGTGGTTCGGGAGGTGGTGGTTCCATCCAATTGGAACGCATATTTCTGCAAATGCAATAAAACGCACATGTGTTTCCAATCGTTCCGCTTGTCCTTCTTGTCGTGTTTCTCATTCCATCATTCCTTTATTCCGTCATTCCCTTCGCTTTCAGTTTTGCTTTCCCCTCTCTCTTTATCGTCATAATTTTTGGTGTGGTTGGCAAATAAATTTGATTTTGAGCAAAAATTCTCTGTAGATTGACTGACTGACAGACAGTCTGACATTTGCCGAGGGATTTCCAACACTACCAACGACTACTTGCACCCCTCCTCACACTAGATTGTAGTTAACTCTAGGGATCGCTTTTTTCGCATTTCTGCTGAGCCCTGCGATTTCCAGCGAAATTGTAGAGAACGAAATTGAAACCGTATTGAAGTAATCATAATTCATACAATGTAATTTTTGTTCGTTTTTACACACTAGACATCCATTCAAATCCAGTTTGATAAAAGACAAAATGAATAATACATATATATGTATATAGAGCATCGAAATCGAAATCAAAATCAATTTACTCGATTCCTTTTGTGGTAAAACACATAACTCAGTGCTCAAAGGACACTCGTCGACTCGACTAATTGACATATTTATAGAAGAAGCGATTTCTGCGAGGGTTGCTAATTAACTTACTGGCTAATGTGGACTTAGTGTTTTATAAGTAGAGATAAATTTCTTTTATATAAGAAAAATAACTACAAAATAATTAAATAAAAAAGGAAAATTTAACTAAATTATGTTTTTTATTTAAGACATGAAATCAAGTTTAAAAGTTTTTCATTTCAAAAGATTACAATAAAGATAAAATGCTTTTAAAGGTATAGATAACTTGTCAGACATATAAACTTATATATAAATATATATGCAAGATTTTATAGGACAGTTAAAGATTGTAAGTTAAGTTAAGGTAACTTTAAAAGTTGTAAAGGAAATTTTCAAATTATGACAAAAGTTTTGATACAAATCGACAACTGGCAACCCTCGCATAACGATAACTCATTGCTAAAGCGTTAGGGGAGAGGAGTGAGGGGAGTGGGTTGGGAGAGTGGGTGGAGGGATGGCAAACCAAAGGACAAACATGCCAAAGGCAAGGACAAAAGTCAGGCGACTCTCAGAGGTGTTGCCAACAGGAAAAGCTCCAAATCAGCAGAAAAAAGAAAAATCCCAAAAGGAAAAGGGAAGTGTGTTGATGTACAGAGGGGCTAGGGGGGGTTTGTAGGATGGGGGAGGTAAGCAACTACACACACATTTAGTGTTTATTTCGCATTTATTGAGGACAGTCAAGGGGCGATCCTAAAGGGGGTGGCAATAGAATGAAATCAGCAAGAATAAATGTCCTTGTCGCACACCCTGTCAAAGCAACCACCCCACCCCTTACACACACGCACACAAACACACACACGCCCACACACACACACACACTCACACACACTCATACACACACAATAGAGACGAGTATAAATTATTTCCAGGTCATTGGTTATCCCAGCCGCAGAAAATACAGAAAATGAAATTAAGTACAAAATGAACTAAGCCCAAAAATCATATGACATTGATGATTATGATGGCTTTCAGACTCCAGACTCAAGACTCCAGACTCGCATCAGGATCCAGCCTCCAGAAATGCTCACTTGACTGATTGCCTTAAAGAACCAGACAGCCAGTATTATTATTGTTGGCTGGGATTGGTTTGGTGGTGGGTGAGGGTGGGTGTGGGGGTATTACAACATTCAAAGAAAAGTCAAATGCTTTGGCCTTTTGTGTGACTCCGTTGCCTCAATCGATGCGTGCACTTTTAATGGCCAACAACATTTCGCCAATTTTCAATAAGCCACGTTTAAACCAGTCCATCGAATATATACTTTGACTCCTACAATAAAGAAAGGACCTTTCTATAAGATAAGCCTTAATTTTCTTAATCATATTAAATTCATGTAATAATTTTGATTAGATAACAAATACATTATTTTTTCTACAAAATGTTATGCAAAAATTAAAAAAATACCACGAAAATGTATACAAAACATAAGGTTTAAGCGGAACTATACATAATATTGATCTTAAATAATTGCAATAAGTAATAACTTCTATGATGAATTAAACTGACTCAAAAAATAGTAAATTTTTCAAATATAATTAGAATTTAATATCTTATTTTAATAAAAGGCTCATTCGACTTTTGCCTTTCCTACTAGTGTATTTTAAAGAGGATGAATCGATCTTTTCGACGCTTCTAATGGACGTCCTTGCAAATAATGTGTTTTAAATGTAAAATTTTGGTTACTGTTGGGGCAATTAGTTTCAAACTGCACTATACTCACTCAACATTTGTGATCATACCATATATAAGTCATTTTTGAGTCTGATCAATCTGATTAAAATGATCATAAATGAGCTTAGTTTCTGTTGAGAGAAAATGGTACCCGAGGCGCTTTTGACCCCATTTTAACATTAAATTAAAAAAACATATAATATAAATATAATTCATTTATTCAGCCTTCAGTTTTATAAGTTTGTATAATTATTGTTCATTTATTATTGTTCCAAGACTTTGTTCCAATACTAGTGAAATCCCCTTGACTTTTGTACTAAAATCCTTTTTTTCTCGAGTCGAAACAGTTGTTGTTAAAATGCTTAAATGACTATATATTTATTTTAGGCATTTGAATAAAGTGTTTGGTCTTAATAAACCCATTTCGCTAAGCACTTTGTCAGGCTCAGAGTGCTGCAAGGGATGGGGAAGGGGTGTTCGGAGGGAGGAGTAAACGGGGAGAGATCGGGGTTAGAGCATTTTGCAAAACTCAACTGCTTCCGTTTGTGCTTAACGCTCCGACCAAAATACAATATGGATCGGAAAGAAGTGGTTGGGGTGCCAAATGGGCGGAGGGTGTTCGGAGTGTGGCAACCCTCGTCCACACGCATTTTACTGTTATTTCAGCATTAAAAGTTCATTCGAGTGGCAAAGGAAGTGAAAACAATTATCTGCAGGAAGGTGAAACATAAATCCTCGAATCCAAAAGTAAATTGCAAATTTCGTTTATTACTTTTTGTGTCAACAGCCGAAAAACATCGCAGGCATCCCAAACATCCCAATCATCCCAAAGACCCATCTATCCATCCCATTGCGAAAGTAAGCCCAGAAATCCACCCAACCACTCAACACACCACCCACAAGATTTGTGGTTAAATCGAATCGATATTTTATGTTATCGAATTTATTATGCAAACACACTCAACGCTAATGCCAATTGCCATTGAGTTTTGCCAAAAATGACACACGCGCCGAGTGCCTAAGACCAGAGAGTCCCATACCCATACCCATACTCTTAGCCACACCCAGCCGCATCCACCCCCTGTGAACCACAATCCAGGTGCATTAACCCACACATATCTACATCAACATATTATCTGGAATACAGCTGCCCTGACAGCCATCAACTTGAGGAATTGTATAAACAAGCAATTTGGGTAGGTACCTTCAATCCTCCCTCCACTCCCCCTACCAATCCCAATCCCCAGTTGAGTATTAAGTGCGATTATGGCCATTCGTATTGATGATGTTAATGGCTGCTGGTTCATTTATCAAATTAAATAGACCTAAAATGCAGCCATCGATTAACAATAAGGTAAAAGCAAATGCTTAAATACCTGGAAAAGCACAAGCGATGCTTCAAATGTTAATTAATTTGCTGGCAAACGTCTTCACATATCGGAACGATGGAATTGAAACACCCCGACAGATGCTCGACCAGATTTTAACTAAAAAACAAAAAGGATTTAGTACACTCACCACTTAATTTTTGGTTTAACTACACGATTTCATATCTGAATTGACATTATAATCCACTCTAGTTTTGTTATAGGTCAATCTATAATTAGGTAAATTAACAAATCATAAGAATGTAGGGAATACTAGATTTTATAAAATTTAAATGGAATGGAATAAAAATGGAATGAAACAAGAAAATGGCGGAACAAGTGAGATGAAGTTAAATAATTTAACGTCTGGTATACAAATAAATGGCCACAATGAGGCCATATAGACCGAGGACCTCCGCGAAGATCAGTATCAAAATCATCCCAACAAAGAGGCGGGGTTGCTGAGCCGTTCCACGAACTCCGGCATCTCCTACGATGCCAATAGCGACTCCAGAAGCCAGTCCCGCCAAGCCCACGGAGAGACCTGCTCCCAGTTGAATATAGCCCTGTTGGATGGTATAATCGGCGTTGATAGTACCGGCAATCAGGACAGCGACAACCAGGCCATAAATGGCTATGATACCGGCCATGACCACAGGAATTATGGATTTCATAATCAGTTCGGGCTGAGTTAAAGCCATTGTGGCAATGCCAACACCAGAGATTGCTGTTCCATAAGAGGCGCCCAGCGATGAAAATACTATGGCCGAAGCCGATCCTATGGCTCCAACAAAGACGGCATAACTGGGCTTATCGTCATCCTGGGCAGCGTGAGCCATGGTGGCAACGGAAACGACTGTTTTAAGGTATTTGCTAAAAATCTTACTTTTTTTTCTACACAACGAAAACAGTTTAATCGAGAGTGAAGAAATTATGAAAACTCTCTGATGTCAACTGAAAACGAGAGAGAACTCTTTAAACGAGATGATCGAATGAAATTTGCCTATTTTCAAAAAAGCGAAACAATTTTATGAAAATAAACTAGAGCTGCGTTTCCATCAAACTATTGTAGCCAACTAATTCTGGTAAAGGCAACTCTAATAGGTTCTGAAATTCGGGTATAAGAACAGACTAAATTCCCTTTGGGAGCACGACTGTAAAGTGCCAGCTTCACAGTGTTCTTCAATCTGTTGACACAACAATGGTGAGTTTTTCGCGCTTTCCCTGTCTATGGAGTGCAACCAACCGAGTGCAACTAATTTCCATATAGAGTTTACAATTTTTTATGATAATTCTAATATTTATGCGGCAGCTGATATACATGTTTACCCATTCTAGATAGCGAATACCGTTAATAGCAGTTGTGTCAGCGCTTATATACCCTGTATGCAAAAGAACAAGCTCAATGGGGTATATAGCTACCCTTGTCTTGGAAAGATATTTAAAGCAATAGAACAATACAATGTTACAACTTACATTGAACCATCTGTTTACAGGGTATCTGCTCAACATTTTGAAATTGAGAAAGTTTCTATGGTCTTGTTGCTGCTAACGAGGTTTATCTTTATGTGCCGTTAAATTTTCCGGCTATCCAGCAAAAATGTGAAAATTTATGACCCCACTCCAAGCGGTTAGCGGTTTTTCCGATGCTTTTCGGGGCCAGCTCCAGCTCCAGCTCCATCGTGTTAACCTCGAAGAGTAAACAAAAACCGCAAAAGCGAATTTTGATTATTGAAAATCGAAGTTGCGGTTTTATTTGAACATTTTCTTTACTTTTTCGCACTTGTTTCAATTAAACAAATTGGAAAATATGAACCCTAGCTGCGGTCTGAGCAGATTGCCAGACTGGGGGACAGGTGAGGGGGGAAGGGTGGAGGGGTAGAATAGAAGCTGAAAATGCGCAGTGGTTTGCTTGCGACATCTCCCAGCTTACACACAAAACAAAATGGAAATTTTCTGCTGCTGCTGCTCCTGCTGCTCCTGCTACTCCTGCTATTCCTGCTGGCACCGCTGGGAGCAACTCAATGGAGTGTTTGGGAGGGGTGGTAGGAACAGAGAGTGTGGAGGGAGGGTGTCTTCATTTGACAACAACAACTGCTCAATCCCTGCACTCCCCATGCTTTGATACAGCGGCTTCATGACATTTTTATTTGTGCTCGAGAAATGTTTTGCATTTTGAATATTTTGCGTTGCTAAAGCGGTTCCAGGGGGAGCCAGAGCCAGGGGCAGGGCAGGGAGGTGCAAGACAGGCGGGGTTTTATGACTTGGGTTCGCTTCTGTTTGAAGGGGGGAAATGGGGTGAGCTGAAGACCCAGAACCGAGGTGATTGTTAAGTTGGCACAAGGTGCCACAGATTTGTTGCGCCTGGGAATTTATAGCTTTTGGTACTTTTTGTCCATAAGCTAGATGAATTTTCTTCGCTTTCCCTCTCTGGAACCTTTCGAAAAAACACTTTTATGGGCCCGGATCAAGCGTAATTTCCAAGAATTTTTTTCCAATGACTGTTCAATATATACACACATGTGTCATGACTTTTTAATGAAACAGAAACGGAAATTGCAATTCCATCAACATGATTACTTGGTGTACAAATAGATGGCCACAATAAGCCCATATAGACCCAGCACCTCTGCGAAGATTAAAATCAGAATCATTCCCACAAAGAGACGCGGTTGTTGAGCAGTACCACGTACACCGGCATCTCCGACGATGCCAATGGCAAAACCAGCGGCTAGTCCTGAAAATCCTACAGATAATCCTGCAGCTAAGTGTATGTAGCCCTTGCGTATAGTATAAGAGGGACCCAGAGATCCAGATATTAGCACAGATACTACCAGTCCATATATGGCTATAATGCCAGCCATCACCACGGGTATGATGGACTTCATGATCAGTTCTGGTCGCATTATGGCCATAGCTGCAATGCCCGTTCCAGATCTTGCGGTCCCAAAGGAAGCACCCAGAGATGAAAATATTATGGCCGAGGCAGCTCCCATTCCGCCAAAAAAGAATGCATATGGCGGCTTCTCATCCTCGTTCTCAGTTTGTTCAGCGCTCATCGTTAAAGTTTGGTTTCCACAGAGTTTTCCAAATCACTGAAATTACTCAATCTCCTGAAGATTGTTTGCCGATTTAATTAAATTCAGTTTGAAATTAACTCGAGAATTGATTTCTCTTCCGATTCTTTTGGATTGCTATGCATAGCTTGCTCGGTTTAAAAACATTTGGAATCTAAACAAGTATGTCTCGAGAAAATAAATTAATTAAATTAATAATAAGGGAGTTTATTGGACAAAACTATATACGACTGTTAAAGATATCTTATATTATTTGTAGAGAAAGTGATCTAAAGTTTCTATACTAATTACTACCTTAGACCGACTGTTCCTACTGTGTCTTTATGACATAGTCATCAGACTATTATCAAATAGTACAATTTATAGAATGTATGAGTTTATTTGGGATACCTTAAGTTCTTTACAAATTTGTACTACTGGTTAGGAATTATTCATTATGATTTCTTTATATAGATGTTTGAACTTTCGACTAATTAGAGGTTTTTCTTGTTTTGAAAAATTAAGTTATGATGAGTTTTAAACCTTCTTAATTGTAAATTTATAGTCTTAATATAATTTTGAGCTATTTTATATATTTGTGGAGCATTCGTTACGTCTTTTAGTCGGCGTTAAATAAGTAAATAATTATATAAAATATTTAAGGTCGATAAACTATAATCAGCTTTCCATGGTTTTCATTTTTTGTATGGAATTCCCTTAAGATAGTGCTCACAAATGCCTAGAACAACCCTCGCACGGTTGCCTCACTTAGTTGCTGTGCCGCATTTTGGTGCCAAGATACATATTGCCTTAAAAGATTTATGTTGCACTGGGATTTTGGTATAACCGGAAAACTTGCTCCTGGCAGAGCGCACATCTACTGTTTCTAGCTACTATTGTTACTGTTGTTGTTAGTGTTGTTGTTGCTACTGTTGTTGTTGTTGTTACTGTTGTTGCGATTGTGCAACTATAAATCGTTTATGTATTTTGTTGAGTGCGAGGATTTATCGTTGAAGCTGAATATGAGAAAAGAATCACATAAATACAAATAAATCAAAAGCATTTCGAATGGCCAGAAATTGAACGAATTGAAAGAGAAATATGTATGTATGTGAAAGTCATACATACTACATATAAACATATATACATGTATATTTGTATATATGTATCTAACTGAATTTATATATCTAGTTATTGATGTTGTTGTAGTTGTGCGAAAATTGATGTCTTGGCTCATAAAAATAAGGCATCAAAAGAATCTTCTATTAGAGAAGAGAAGTGGAATGAAGAGGGCAAAGCAGGGGAAGAGAAGGAGGGGGAGTGGCTGGAAGAAACTGGAGGAGAGCAGTTCTCTCCAGGCACAGAAATGTGTTTTTGTTGAAAGGCAACATTGTAAATTTTATGACTTTTTTATGCGTTGAAATCTATAAATTATGTAAACTGACACTGACAGCTGTCAACCAAAGGCTCTCTCTGTCTCTCTTTTTCTCCATCACTCTCTCGCTCTCACTCACTCACTTTGGCAGCCGAAACGCTTGCAACTGACACATGTGTCAAATGGCCCAATGGCGCGACCAAAGGCGACGCCTGTGAGAAATTCGCCATGGAAGTAGCCCCTCCCCCTCGACACCCAACGATAAAGAGAGGACAACTGATGACTCGAGATGATTAAGTGATTGCGAGCAGCAATAAAAAATTGATGCTTCAAATTATTGCTAATATATATATAAGTATTCTTCCATAAATATCGTACATCGAAACATCTCCCTTTATACTAAGTTACTGGGCCCCCCAGTCACTGAACCAGTTATGATGTTTGTCATTCCTTTTCCAGTTTTTTTTTTATTTTTATTTTCATTTCATTACCCTTTACAGTAGACTATAAGTTTCTATATTTAAATACTTAAAAAAGTTAATAAACTGCTTTTTATTGGAGTATACAGTGTTTATGAAGATAGTAGTTGCACTAATCCGACTAATAGAACTATGTTTTGGACATAAACTTTAATAAATGTAATTTAATCCTTCAATTGCTTTCATATACACTGTCCATATCTATGCGTATATTACATTTTAGTATATTTTAGTAGTATTATAATTTTAAATAAAAAATCTATGTTTTAAAGTAAACTAAATTAGTTAATTGGTTGAACTATCAGAAGTACTCCATATACTATGTAATTAATTGTAATCTTCCACTCATCTGTAGTATTCGAGTAGTTAAAATATTGTAAAGTAACTACCAAATAAATACCTACCTTAAGTGACGATAAAAACCAATTTTTCCCTGATTTGACTTTTGAGCAGTACTTTTATGCCTTTAATTCACCCATAAAGGTAGAATCTAGTTTTTAGCTTGATTTAAAGACAGATTGTTTAGCTCTGTGAATTACTTAACCTCTGATTTGTCCTTTTTAGCTGAAAAGTTGACTCCTTGACCTGCATAATTCGTCGTCTTCATATGCTTTCCATTAACCTTTTTCGCTCCATAAACTGCCTCAGTGCGTTCCTGTCAAACTGCAATAAATGCTGGTGTGGACTTTTATATGGTACGGTCGGGTATGGTATGGTCTGGAATGGTATGGTTAGGTATGGTTTGGTATAGTTGGGTATGGTGTGCTAGAAGGTTTGGGTACGATAAGGTCCTGGTTTGGGTCGTTGTACCACCAAGTGGAGGCAGTAAAATAACAAACGAAGGAAATTAACCAAAAATAAATTAACTGGAAAATGCGGCCAAAAGGGTTTTCATTTACGCTTATTCTCCTGGCTTTTCGGGGTGTCAACGGCGACGTCGACTGCGCAGAGTGTGCGACTGATGTGTGTGTGTGTGTGTGTGTGTGTAACTTGGGATTCCCAAATGTGCTCTCAACATGCAATTTTTATTATTGACTCGCGTTGTCGTGTCAGCGCTCAGCTTTTCAGCATTTTCCGCTCGACGAGTCGCGAAAATGCCATTACTGTCAATCAAGAGGGGGCAAAATCCTGGAATGAAATCAAAAACATTAAAGCTCTGCTACCGAATATACTAAATTCATACACATGAAAGACGAACAGATACTCTGTAGAGGTAGAGCTAGCTTTAAAAATAAGTTTCAGCGGAAAGAAGCCTGAATCCACTCTGAAACTATTTTCAGAGCATATGAAATCTAACAGTGAATAAAGTTAGGGTAGGATTGGGCCCAGTCAAAGGGGCTATCCGGAAGATATAGACTTTTAACTAAATGTGATCACTTCAAAAGGAACATTTTCTTAATATATTCAGTTACATATTAAAGTTTCTATAAACTTGGTAGTTGAGTTATTGTCATAGGGCTTCTAGGAAGTACCAATGGTAGAGCAGGCTATAACTGTTTTTTCCTGCACAGATGAATATATGGACAAAATGGTAAACTTTTTCAGAAATACTTTTAAAGCCAAGACAGACACTTATTAAAATTTGTTTAAACCGTTTCATAGAACTTTCAGGTAGTGCCAGTTCTAGAGCAGTTTTGAACTGAATAAAGCACAAAAACCGTTTCAGGAACCTATACTTGCACTCCATGCTATGGTTAGAGGTGCTATAAAAACCAATTTGGCTTTGTTGCTTTACAGGTCACACAGGGGTACAGGGTTACAGGGATACAGGGCAGTGTAGAGGACGAGTTGACAGACCGGTTGGCCACTCAGGTGACAGTAATTTCGCGCCATCGCTGGCACAGCAGGAGTTTGGCTGGAGTTGGGTAGTTTGCGTGTCACGCATACATTTCGATCGGCAATCGCAGTTTGGGAAATGTTAGGAAAATGAGGAATACGGGGGTCTTGTGGTGTGGAGAAATTGAAAATTGTTAGGCTGAAGACTGATTGCCAACATGCATCGCATACATTGGCGTGCCAAATCTAACGATTTAGGTAGTACATCTATTTTTTTTTTCATTCGCTTTTTGGGGGCGTAACAAGCTTGTTGATATCAATCCCCCCTTTCTCACTCACTTACAACTGGTCAGAGTGGGAGAGAGACAAAGAGAGATATGAATAACGAGAGAGATAGAGAGAGAGAGAGAGCGTTGATATATCTTTTATTATGTAGTTTTGTGTCATCGTAAAACCGTCAGCTATTACTTGATTGTCCTTCATGAAAAGCCATAAACCCGCTGACAGCTCCAAAAATGCCTATAGAGACCGTGGTCTCTTCTGGGCTTCCATTGTAAAATGATTTACTCGCCTCGCTTCATTCACTCATTTGTGCTGCTCCTTCTGCTCACTGCCTTCTTCTTCTACTTCTTCTTCTTCTTTCAAGACTACTCATTTTTTATGGCTACGTTGTTGTTGCTGTGTTTTTTTTACGGTCTTTTACAGTTTAACGACGCATTACTGACACACAAACTGAGGGAAACCGAAATCTATTCATGATTTTTCGTCCAACAAAATACTCTTCCCGTATTCCATTTTATCGTATTTATTCTCTTATTGTCTATTAGGCCTAGCCTGGGCTCGTACATTCCGTCCGTTCGTCCAACTGTCGGTGTGTCCGTCCATCCGTTCGTCTGTCCGATTCCTATTCGCAGTTTATACTTGCTGTTTTTCCGCTTCTATCATTTCTTTATTTCGTTTTTCCCTTTTAATTTTTGGTCGTAGCAATTTTCTCGCATTTTTATGTTGTGCCATTTCATTCAGTCATTCCTTTTTTTGTATACATATATCGCACTTTAATTTCCTCCTCTGATATTTCTTCTTCCACCCACAGACTCTCTCTCTCTCTCCCTCTCTATTTCTCATTCTCCTTCTTGTTGTTGCTTTTTCTGCTGACGGTTTGGTTTTTGTTTTTGCTTTATTTATTTTTTATTTTTATATATTTTTCACAGTCCAGCATTAAGTAATTTATACAGCCCGTATATTAGAACAATTTCGGCCTAATGGACGTATTAAAAAGGCATTAGATTAATGAAACTGGATTTGTTTCCATACAGATTCACATACATACACTTACATATGCAATATGGTCTCCAGCAACGTATTTTCAGAGCTCTTTTACATTATTGTACACCAAATCCTAATTTTGGGCCAAGTCTTGCCTAAAACTGTTTATTTATTTAACGGCTAATTGAATTGAATTGCATTGCTAGGAATTAATTAATGAAGAAAAAAATATATCTAAAAAACAAAAATGAAAAGAACAGTCGAGCACGCACAACCGTATAATACCCTCTGCATTTTGTTCCCGATTATATGATTATATTATTAAAATCGGTTTCCGGGTATTAATTTGTAAACTTTGTATGTTTCTGTCTCGCTTGCACATATGCATTCAAATTGCGTTCAAATATAAATTTTGGTATATGCATACGTTTTTTGATTATAATGCACGATAAGAATATACATATATAATCGGCATAAAATTTGAAAGTAAGTTCAATTTCTTATGGGAAAAGGCAGGCCAACATTTTTAATCACATTGCTTTTCTGCTGTCCCTAGAAACCTGCGTACCAAAATTGGTATTCCTAAGTGCCATAGTTACTGAGAAATTCGCCAAAAACATCGATTTTTTCCGAGGTGTGTCTAGTTTTTTGCCCATTGTGGGCGAATGGGTAGTGGTATCGAAAAAAAAAATTCTTTTTATTGACTGACTAAATAATGAGTCGATACTGACTAAATTTCGAACTTGTAGCTTTTTCAATCTCTAACATCTGTTTGTTCATACGGGCAGACATACAGACGGATGGACAAACAGACAGACATGGCTATATCAACTCAGCTTGTGATGCTGATCAAAAATATACAGTTGTGTTCAAAATAATAGCAGCGCATATAAGCACTGATTTTTAGATTAATAAATAATATCATAATGACTACAGATTAATAATTATACCCATTACTCGTAGAGTAAAAGGGTATATTGTATTCGTTGATAAAATGCCCAAGCAATACAAGTTTGCTTTCGTTTTTTGACACGCCCACTTTAGGGCGTTCTATGTGCATACAAAGGTAAAAACAGGTAAAAATAGCCTGTTTTAGTATAGAAAACTTTTTTGTTAGTAATGCTATCTAAGCCAAATTGACACAGAAAGTACACGTCCAGGGAGTACATATACTGACCAAGTTTGATCCAAATCGGACAAGTATATCGTATAGCTCCCATAGGGACAATCGGTAAAAAATACGCTCCAAATATGAATTTATATGAATAACTTTTGCGTTGGCCAACCAATCGAAGTGAAACTTACACAGAATATATCTGCCAATAATATAAATATATTGACCAAGTTTCATTCAAATCGGACTATATCGTATAGCTCCCATAGGGACGATCGGTCAAAAATACGCTGTAAATATGATTTTGTATGAAAATTTTCTGCGTTTCTCAAGTCATCTGAATTAAAATCAAAAGGGTCGATTACCTAAACGATTGTACTATTTTAATATTATTAATAATATATTATATTATTAATAATATAGTTAAACTGAGTAACGGGTATCCTAAAGTCGCGAGGCGACTATAGCATTCTTTCTTGTTTTTTTATTTTATTCAGTATATATATTTAATTTCAAACAATATAAGTGAGTTCTTCATCATAAAACTTCTTTCATTTATAAATTTATTTATAAAATGTTAGTAATAGCGAAGTTGTATTGTTCAAAATAATAGCAGAAACAAGTAAGAAAGGCTACAGTCGAGCGAGCCGACTGTAAAAGACCCCGTACTCATTCTAGTGCGCGTTTTACCATACAAATAAGTAGTTTTCGAACGATTTGTCCTATGGGAGCTATAGGCTATAGTTGTCCGATCCGGACCAAACTTGGTGAGGACAGTTATAATGGTACCATACACATAATGTGTTAGTTTGATTGCAATCGCTCAGCTAAAACTTCATGTCTCCATACAAATCACCCATTTTCGACCGATTTGTCCTATGGGAGCTATAGGCTATAGTTGTCCGATCCAGACCAAACTTGGTGAGGATAGTTATAATGGTACCATACACATAATGTGTTAGTTTGGTTACAGTCGCTCTACTAAAACTTCATGCCTCCATACAAATCACGAATTTTCGGCCGATTTGTCCTATGGGAGCTATTGGCTATAGTTGTCCGATCTGAATCAGAAGGAGGCGTGGCAGACTCCATAAAGTATATATATTCTTGATCAGCATCACAAGCCGAGTCGATATAGCCATGTCCGTCTGTCCGTCTGTCTGTCCGTCCGTATGAACAAACAGATTTCAGAGATGGTAAGAGCTACAAGTGTGAATTTGGTCTCTATCGACTCGATATTAAGTCAGTCAATACAAGAATCTTCGATGCCACGCCCCGTTCGCCCACAATGAGCAAAAAACTAGACACACCTCGTAAAAAATTGATGTTTTAGGCGAATATCTCAGTAACTATGGCACTTAGGAAAACCAATTTTGGTGTGAAGGTTCCTAGTCAAGGCATTAATATAATGTCATTAAAATTTTTTGGCTGCCACGCCCCCTTTTCCCACAAGAAATAAACTAATTTGAAAACTTCAATGCCGATTTTAAGGCATTTGATCTTATCATACAGTATTGTTATTTTAAATTCATTTGAAGACAAAATATATCAAACTATCCTGAAAGTTGCATACAAATCGGACTATTAACAAAAGAGCTAGACATGTAAGAAAGTTAATAATTGAACGCAATGTCAATGCATGTGTGCAAGCGAGATAGAAGCATACAAACATGTGAGCGAATACTAATCATCCGCGCCACCGCATCACTTGGAAATCTTTGGCCTAAAACCATAGATATCTCTATAAAAGAGGCTTAACTTCCTAGCTGAACGTCTTTCAACGTCTTTTACTGCAAGTACTATCAGTTAATATTCTCGGATACTGATTTTATTAAAATGAGCGGGAATAAAAGGCAGAGAGTATTCTACGGTCGGGCGTGCTCGACTGTAATTTTCTTTCTTGTTTAGCATAACCACGTATACATTTTGATCCATGATCCCATTAATCATATGGATAGGGCCTACGCTGCTATATGAAAAGCAGGCCCATATTAAGATTTTTTAATCCACCATGTTTAACTGTCTTTACAGTGTGGTTAGACTTATATTCAGTGTTTGGCAGACGACGGACATATGTCTAGATCCAGTTCCATCAAAAAACACAATTTTAATCTTGTTAGTCCAGAGAATCTTGCGCCACTTTGTCAAGGGCCATTTCAGGTGCACTTCAGCAAACTGTATTCGAGCTTTTATGTGTTTAGAAGTAAGTAGGGACACTTTCCTTGGACTTCGGGCATTGAGTTAGTGCTCTAGAAGTCTTCGCCAAATAGTTACACTACTCATTGACCAGCTTAGGTCTGCTTGTAATGATTCTGCAGACGCGAATGGATTATCCTTGCTGGAGGGCACAATGCATCCGTCATCAATTTGGGTGATATTGCATTTCCTGCCGCGGGTTTCGCATTTGTGGCGATAGTTAATGGCATAAGAGACCATTTTAGCAGAACATCCAACCAATCTTTCGATTTCCCTGTATGCTTTTCCTTGTTTTCTAAGGTTTAATATCTATTCGCGCTTTTCCTTTGAGCAACGACTTCCTCTACCCACTATAGTACAAATTTGTTCACTATTATTATGTATTCCCATACAAATAATAGTAAACTCATTAATTAAACTTAATTTCAACAAATCAACAACTTTTACTTGAATATCATTAACATTGAAATTAAGCGCTGCTATTATTTTGAACAACAAAATTTCTGTATTTTTACTCTAAATTATCAATAAATCGGTAAAGCAAAACAATTCCAACGGGATTTTTTAATTTTCCTCTTCTTTACACTGTATTCTAAGAAAAATATGCACTAGTGTTTGATTTTCAAGAATGAACATCCGTAAAATTTAGTCATATTTGTCAGCTTTATATACTTATGGGGTCTGCCACGCCTCATTCTGCCTATAACATACTTTCAACAAACCCAATCTACTCTTGCAGAGTTTAATAAACATTACAAGTGTTTCTAAATTCGCCTTAAAGTCGGAGATTGTGAAATAGTTGACTTAATATGTCATCACTAGAAAATAATTGTATATTGTATGGTTAGTGGAATCGATTCTAATGATACAAAAATCTTAAAAACTTATGTGATTTTATTATAGAAAGTGTTAAACAGTTTATTTGGCACTATATTATCATTATAATATCATGATTCGCAATTCTTTTAGGATTGAGTAATGGAATCTGTAAGTTGAAATTTAAGTATCCCGTTTGATAACCTAAAAGCTTAAATAATTTTTTTTTGGTTTTTGGAAGAGATAATCAGTAATATCTGCAGCTGGTTTTGAAAGACATAACTCAGGTACTTTATGAGCTGGAGAGGATAAGGGGCTTTGGTCAACGCAATGCGGAGCACAGGTGTCACACAGCATGGGACTTAGGTGTATGAGTAGAAGAAGGAGAGGGGCAAGAAGGAGAAGGAGAAAGAGGGGACGAGAGAAATGTCCTTATCGCACGGCTTGTCAACATAACTCGAACAGCGAAGCGTGAAGTTGTTGACATTGATTAGGGTGAACTCTAAACTCGCCGACTCGTCTGCACCTTACTAGGGAGATAGGACAAACCCAGACCGGGGGAGGGAGAGAAGACAAAACAGAGAGAGAGAGAGAAAGTCCACATATATACTAGTTGAATTATTGTTGCACATTTGTTGGCGATAAGCCGTCGAAATAAAGCAGCGTCTCCAGCTCACGACTTGCCTCCGGTTGCTGCCACAAAATGTTTCCCCGTTTTGGTCTTTTTCCTCAGTTTTTTGTTGTTTTTTTCTCGTAATTTGGTTTTACATATAGTGCCATGTCATGGTAACTGCCCACATGGCTGACCGACGGAACACACATTAGATAAATTAGCCGTAATTATATCCAAGAGTAGGGTATTATAATTTTTTTTGATATTCCTTTTGTTAATTCTACAGTCTGCATTTACTTTAAGAATATACTAAATATTGAAGTGTATATGTATGTACATATATATATATATATTTAAAAAAAAATAACAATTTTTATATTCTTAAAATACATAATTTAAAATTTTTTATAAAATGGATAAGATAAGAAATTTAGCGTTAACTAAAAAAAAGGCATTAAAGCCATATAAATATATTACATACACATAGTACATATTTAGGATCACTGATTACATACAAATATATAATATAAGATAATAACTTTAATTTTAATTTTATGATAAACTATAGAGTTTTTTGAATTTCTATAAAACGAACACTTGATTTCATCCACATTTTGACAGAGCTGACAAAAAAGTGTTTTATTTCCTACCAAAAGTTCTTTTCACTCTGAATTCTCAAGCATTTTGGCCATAAGTTATGTATCATGACTAAGACGGGTAGACTTTGATGACCCAGACGGCTCAGGGCAGTTTGAGATGGACGAACAATCAGCACAAAGTAAAACTTAAACCTCATATCATTGTTAGGTAGGTGACTCAAGTGGAACAAATTAATTTCGTTCGTTTTAATTATTTTCTTTCACTTCCCCTGACAAGCACACTCTCATATACTCTCTCTCTCTCTCTCTCTCTCCATCTTTCGCTCTCTTAATCCCACAAGTTACTTTTCCAATCTACCTGTCTTTCCCTATGGTTGCCAGGTTCTTATAATTCGACTGCTATTAAGTGGCATGCTGTTAGGATCGGTTTATTTTCGAATCATTGTTTAATAATTTAATATATCCACTTTTAAATTTAACATATTTTATTTCTTTTTTCTCTTTTCGAGACAAAACTGCAATTCATGGACATAATCAAGAATTTAATGATTGCCTTTCCAGGCTTGATTTGTATAACAATAACTCAAAAGAAGGAAAGAAATCATTTCGGCTTAATGGCCAAGCATAGATCTATGTATATATATATATATATATATATATATATATATATAGAAATGTAGGTATGTTTTTGTTATCTACTGGTATATTTTGAGAATAACACTTGAGCAATGATTTCATTATAAGCTAATAATGTTAATTAATCTTGTCACTGACCTAACAGATGAAAGACCCTAATTTGCCTAGTGTCTTAAAAATTCAAGTTCTAATGACCTAAAATACTTAAAGTACATAATATGAAGTGATCTAGTTCAAGTCAGTAAAATATTTTAACATACAAAACTTGGCAAAGTTGAGTTCATATATTTCGCAGCTGATATAAGTTTTCGCTTAGTTTTATTAGACCACGTAATTATAGTGGTATATGAACGAATTGTGAAAGGTGGTGGGAGGCATGGTCGACCTATAAAGTACATATGTATATACTTAATTAGAATTTACACCCCTTACGTCCCTTAAAACCGTGCCACTTATTAAAGCCCGTCTGCGTAACTAGACTACCACTTCATGTACCCTAACGAAATTTTGTCTATATTTCTGATAAGTATTGAAAACTTATATATTCATTGAGATTAGAACCTGACCCAATCGAGTTGTGTTTGTTTACGATATGTGATTGGTTACTTACAGTTCGCCTGCTTGACTTTAACCTTTTCTCCTCAAGGGGGGGGTGTTAGTTTTGTAAAATTCTTAGGTTCTTTAAGACTTGATTTATGTTTGCTATAAATTCAGGCATACATATACATATATGTAAATAGCCTAGCTATAGTTTGGACAGTTTTAGGCGTTAATAGGGCCTTGATAACGAATTTTAAATGCAATCGAGCTAAAGGTATTAGTGAACTATATGAGCTGGCGACGATAACAAAGGATTACAGAACTTTTTCACGCAGCCTTTCCGGTCGTATTCAACTCTTGACCCCATGACTCGGGCGTATACTTGTTCTTGGTGTTTCTGTTGTTCTTTGCGTGTGTGTCCACTTGAACCCGCTTCGAAATTCACATTCACACCCAAGACACATATACACCGACACACACACACAGCCCTAAACACTCACTGCAACCTTTGTAGAATAACACAAGCGCACGCAATGTTTCCGCCGAGAAGAAAAACGAGGAAGGCGAACAAGAAAACGTAGAAGTAGAAGAAGAAGAAGAAGCCTGAGATCCTGCTCCTTCCCCTTCATTTTCCCCTGCTCCCACCTACCGTCAGTCTAAAGTGTCCAATCAAGTTTTTGAAATGAAACCTAAATAACATGTCATAATAAATAACCTTCAAGCGACCCAGCGAAATGGACACGACCACAGGCCCGGCCATACAAATCAGGTTGGAAGGGGCGTTAGGTGCGGTGTAGAGCTGTAGTGCAGGTAGTGGGGCCTTCAGCCGGTCTGGGCCAGGCCGGAACTTGGGGCTCACTGCATTGTGCACAAAAGACGAAAATCCAAAATTCTGTAATTACAACGTAAATCCAAAATGTCTCAACAACAACACACATATACACACACACACCAACACACCAACACACTCGCACTTTGAGGCCGAAGAAAACTTAATTCATATATCAAAAAGTTTGTCGGACCGTCGGCTCAAGAGTAGTAATTTACGCGCAAGTAGCCGGCTCGAAGTTCAAGTAAAATATATGTATGTACCATGTATATGTATGTACTATATATATGTATGTACATATACATGTGTACACACTTTATTGGTCCCTGGTTCCAGATTTTGCTGGTGCGCCCCAGCGAAGGCAGCGCCCAAATTGAGGGTGGTATGGTCAGCCGCTCCAGCTCAAATTCCAGCTCCAGCTCTGCCAGCTCCAGCTGCCAGCGGTCGTTTGGTCTGTCGTGTCGAATGAGAAACACAGCAATTATGCAATTTGATAATACTTCATTCTCGGGTAATAAATATTAATTATTTTTGCGAATGTGATTTCGTGCTCTTGTTTTCCCCGCATTCGCATTCGCATTCGCACTCACTGAGCGCTAGTTTAGGTTAGATTTATGGGATCCGCCTGCATACGAATCAAATGAGACGTTTTGCTCTTGTCTCCTTATTCCTCTCTCTCTCTCTCTCTCTCTCTCTCTATCTGTACCTCTGTTTGTCTGTCTTTCTTTATCTATCTCTTTCTTCATTTTGCTGCCTTAACTTGGCGATATATTTATTCTTGGACATGTGGGGATTTGCTTAAAGGTTTCTCCTTTTTTCGTTTTCCTTGTCCGAGTTCCAATTTTAAAGGTTATACTATATCAGAGACAATCGTGGAGACAATCACTTGAGAGCACTCTATAAAGTAGGTTTGTAGCTGTTAGATAGATTTATGGAGCAGTTAACTGCACGTGATGAATTTTCGTATTGAAATGGAATTAAAGAATTTGGAAACCAATGATGAAAAGTAATATGAGTGCTGTTGTGTTCCGAGAGTAACAAACATATATCTCTGTTGAGTTGTGACTGTTTATTAACATTTGAGAAGCAAGGCATCTAACAAAGTTATGTTACTTAATATTAGTTAGTGAGGGCTATGTTAAATGCAAACGATTATTGTATAACGAACTGGCGATATACATATAAACCAAGTGCAACTAAATTAAATTTTTAAATGCAATATATGTAAATTTTGGTTAAAAAAGCTTGTACCTGTTTATAAAAATTCTTTGAAATCGCAAAAATCAACTTACATGCCATACACCAATATAAATGTCAGATCTTGTTAGTATTCATAAATAATTGGTAGGACAAGCAAAATGAAATGAAAATATATGGTTAAGGAAAAACAGTTAACAAGCAGAAACAAGTTTATACATATAGGAACAAATATTAAGCATTATATACTTGTACAGGACATGCTTTATCCCGTTATTTGTAGTCAACATGCATAGACATGAGTTTTGAACACATTTTATAAAAATTTCTTTTATATACATACGCTTTCAAAGCTCCCAGTACTAATATTCTACCCGACTCCACCTAACACCCTATCTGTTCTACACCGAAACCCATACCACCCAAAGTTCCAGTTATTGTCGTGTTTTGTACATTCTCGGTAACTTCCAGGCCGTTACCTTTTATACCGTTTGCCCATCAGAAATCTCTCGTGCATAAGAAACATTTTAATTTTGAAAGGGACTGACTCCAATGGAAATTGCCATAATATCGTATCACACACACACACACACACACTCACGGAGTGACAAAGTGAGACAGAGTGGGAGAGAGAGAGATATAGATAGAGAGGGAAGCAGAATATGAGTGCGCCTTTACATAAATAAAAATAACAAAGCTCGGCAAAGAAATGAAGAAAGTTAAATTGAATTGTGTTCGCTCAGGATATTTACTTGAATTTTTTTTTCCTTTTTTTTCATCCTCCTTTCTTTCTCTCTCTACTTTTTTCACTCCTTGGCTTACCACAATTCCTGCTGTTTTTCTGCACTTGGAGCAAAAGTGAAGGCAACTTTATATATTTTCTTAACATCTACTTATTTTATTCCTTCTTATCTTTTTCTTTTGGTAGGTGTAACCGAACTGTCAAAGTTCCAGAAATTGTCGAATTGTTTGCACGGACATTGTTTAGTAGGGGCCAACTTAACGGGGTTGGGCTGTAACTCTTTATAATATCATCATTGTTATCGATGTAAAGTGAACTTTATAATAACATCATAGTTTATGTGTAGTCGGTATATCAGTGATGCCAACTGCTTGCGTTGGTTGTAAATAGTATACAAATTTAAAATTTGTACTGAAAACAAATATTTTTTAAAGATTTTTTAAGCCTTACTTTAAAAAAGATAACAGTATTAGTAAAAAACAACGCATACTTTATACTGTTCGCATTGAGTTATGATTACAAAAATTGCAATTCAAAAAATAGAATAAGAGAAATTACTGGATTACATAAAAACTGATTTCCTTTTCAGGGATGTTCCAGATAATGTAAAAAAAGTCAGGAACCATCTATCTAGAAAAAGTCTAAATTGGCAACACTAGCGTGTGTGCATATACAGCGTATATTATACATATAAGCGAAGCGAGGTTAATTTCCTACGCACCACATAACCCAAATGACCAACCTGTCGCCAGTAAATGGGCTGCTGTCACGTCATTGCTTATGGTCTTCGGTCTCTGTAGTCTTTGGTCTATGGTCTCTTTTATCGAGTATGGTCTGGTCTGGCTAACCGTACTATAGGTTAGCTCTGGTTTCTGGTTATGGTCTTGCTTTTGGCTTTGTTTGTTTGCCCAAAAACCCATGTCAATGCCTGCTTTGCAACAATCAATTTCCATATACTACATACATAATACATACATATGTATACACATAGAGTTTTTCCCTGCCCACCCACTTGTTTATGAGTTGATGTTGATATTCGTCGTGGTCACATTAAGCCATACGTCGCCATATTACAACGCGTCACGTAACGTCACGTCATGTCAGTCAGACATAATGTCGCGGCAAATGTACGAATTGTCGTACTAACTGCCCGCACTGACGAACTGTCAACTTACTGTCAATATCTCATTGCTGCGATGCCTCAATTTTAGTTTTCCAAGTCTCGCTGTCCCTCTCCCACTTGCTGCTATGACATCTTGTTGATTTTCGGTCGTCGTCGAGTGTGCATAATTTTATTCTTTCCGCTTTTGTTTGACTTTCCTACAAAATCCAGCTCCCATCACCTCATCCCTGCTTCCCCTTCCCTCTTTGCACCATACAACTGCTCGTTTTGTTGTTGTTTGTCTGCGTGTATGTATGTGAGTGTGAATGTGTGTGTGTGTTAATGTTATCTCTCAACACTCTATATATATTTACTCAGCATAGTCCTACGATTTGAAAGCTAATGTAATGAGCTCCAATATTGTGGCACTACATGCCCAATAAATTGGTATTTAAACCACAACATAAAACACACATAAATTCGAATGTCTCAAATTTATTTATTGTGAGAACAATTTGTAGAATTGCCAACACTTTTGCATGTCCATTGATCTAATTAAGAAAGTGTCCATAACTCCTTGTTGGATTCTAGTTGTGCTACAACTACGAATTTCACCGACATAAGATCAACCTCTGACCAGGAAACCAAACACATCAACATATTAGACATATATGATATAGTCATTCGATCTGGCCGATTTAAACATATGACTGCGTGCAGAAAGCATACACATCTGTACCACGTTTAATCAAGATAGCTTTCAAACTGAGAGACTAGTTCGCATAGAAACAATCGGACAGACTGACACATAGACGGACATGACTATATCGACTCGCCTGTTGATGCTGATCAATAGTATATATACTATATATGTTCGGAAAAGCCTTCTTTCTCTTGTTGACAAACCTATTATAGGCTATAGTTGTTCTGGCTCAAACTTGATGAGGATAGTTATAGTGGTGCCATACACATAATGTGTGAGTTTGTTCTTTCTAGCTCTATTCGTTTTCAAGTTATGATGATGTGAAAATTGTTTTTTTACAGTTTGCGGGGGCGGTAGGGGGCGTGACAAAGATTTGAAATAAACTTGATCTGCTCGGGAAGCAGACGGACTTTCATTCCAAATTTGGTGGCTCTAGCTCTTGTAGTTTAGAATATCCAGGTGTTCATACAGACGAACGGACGGACGAACAGACGGACATTGCTATATCGTCTCGGCTGTGGATACTGATCAAGAATATATATACTTTATGGAGTCGGAAAAGCCTCCTTCTGCCTGTTACGCACATTTCGCTTTAGACAAACCTGATAGACCCCTCTACTCTTTTTGAGAGTACGGGGTCTCATGTATGTGTCAGGCAAATCAAGCTTATATCTAATTGTTGGCACGCCTCCTACCGTCCCCGCAAATTGTTAAAAACAGTTTTATAAAAGCATTAAGTGAAAACTAATTGAACTTTTTTGACCAAATTAATACATTATGTGTATGGTACCACTATAACTATCTTAATATAGCTCTTTTGTATAATTCTGTCGGGAACAAAAATGAGTATGGGGTGTCTTACAGACGGCTTGGTCGACTGTAGCCTTTCATACTAGCTACAATCAAGACAAAGGCATTTAAATGACAATTCAATTAAATGTCTTAAATATTCACTTAAGCACGATTATTAGAATATTTGTTAAAAATGTAAATCAAGTATTTCATACTCTGCTTAAGAGTATCCGAATAATGCTTCTACTAATACCGTTTAAGATTGACTCTACTTCGGAATAAAAAATTTGTTTCTGTTTGATAGTTGGGTCATTTTAATTTGGAGCACTAACCTCAAAACACCCTGTGTCTTATCAAACAGTTAAAAGTGACATAGGTAAACGTTTTGAAATAGTTTTTCAAAGAGTTTTATGTCCGCAAAAAATGCATTTGGAAGCGGAAGAGGCAGCGCTGCGGCATTTAAGAAGCATTTGAAATTTCTTTCCGCCTGTCGCATGCAGCTGTCTTGAGCAGGGGGGGAAATGAGAGAAAGAGAGAGAGAGAGAGAGAGGGAGGGAGAGCGATGGAGAGAGGAGATAAACTGGCAGGCCATATTGAGTGGTTGATTGCTTTAATGAACGCCTCAATGCCGTCAAGTTGTTAGCCGCAAGGACATTTCCCTTACTCAACATCAGTCCCAGTCTCAATTCCATTTGTCGCATTCCATGTCCCATTCTCTACTCTTCTCTCTCCATTCTCCATTCTCCTTGTACCAATTCCTTTACTTGGATTTTCTTAGATTCCAAGCCGTCGCAAAATCACTGATTTGTGATGGCTATATTTTGTCCTGTTTAGTAGTTCACTTAAAAGCCAATTGATTAATGGTATTCGACAAGCAAAATAAGAGTAAACACCATATTTTATAACCATTAGACAGAGTATTATAATTCTGCCGTTCAGTTGTTCACATCTTGCTGTTAGGGATCAAGTTTATACAAATAGAAACTCTCTTAAATTAAATTGTTTGTATTTTAGCAGAGATTGTGAATAAACACAGTAAAAAAGTTACGTTTCTATAAAGTAAAAAAAAAAGTATTTTATAACAAGTTTTTTGAGATGTTGAACTTTTACCATTTCGAAGACAACTCAATTTCGCTTCATTTCGTAATACTATTTTCATTGAATACAACCATTCTTGAGGCAATTCAAAGACAATGTATCAGGAAAGAAATTCAATATGTGGATTATTGGTAGCAGCCGAAGGCGATGCTTAATTAGGTTACTTTCTATAAGGTTTGCGGGCATAATTAGAACCCGAGGACTTTTAAGTAGAGTTTAAATCGGAGGATGCGGAGAAAAGTTCGTGCCGGATTCCAGTAAGGGTCGGATTGGTTTGGTTCGGCTTGGATCGGATCGAACCGGGTCGAATCCGCGAGTGAAAATCAAATTATTTTAATGATACTCAAATTGATACTTAGAGACATAATAACAAAAGCAAATGAAAATTGCTGGAAGCGACTACTTTCGACTACTTTTCCAGCTGCAGCGTAACGCTGGTAGCAAACATGAACCGGGAAGGGTGGGAAGAGCAGGGAGGGGAACTAGGGAAAATTCGAAGAAAGCAACGCTGCGATGAAAATTAAGTGAAAATTGGATTCTATACATTTTGTTCTTTTTTATTATTTTTATTTTGCTTTTGTGTCTTTTTTTGTGTTTTTTTTTTATTTTCCTTTGCTCATTTTCATGTTGGCCAAATTGAGTTGGAGTCAGAGATGGAGGTCAGGAGGCAGGAGGTAGGAGGTAGAAGGTGGAAGGAGGATGCGGATGGGTCGAGTGGAGTAGAGTGTTTAATACCTGAAGCGTGTGAAATCGCTATTATTATGCAAATTTTCCTTTTCATTGCATGCGTGTGTTTTCCTTTTCCGCTCATTGTTTTTCCTTTCCTTTTTCGCGTAATTTAAATAAGGTTCCCAAAGGTTGCGACAATAATGAGAGACAATTGAAATGTCAATAATATGCAATTGTCTGTAGGGGCGAGGATAATCCCTCTCTGCAGATGAGAGGTATTTTTCCTAAAATTAGGGTTGATTTCTGAATCAAAAGTGATTGCACATCAAATCGTATATGTATTAAAAATCAGTTCTTTATTCAACTATTTGTTCTATCAAATTATTCGATTCAACATGAAATTGACTTTCTGGCTTTTCCCCAACTCACATGGCAATGTGAGGGATTTTCACATAGCTCAAATTAGTTTTGCAGGCCTGCGAGCGTAGAACAAACAAAACCGTAAACTCCTAAAGATGATAATTTAAATAAAGTTCGAAACTTTGTAGACGCGTGCACGCATATACATGTCTACACAAATATGTATATATGTAAGTATTAACCAAAATATGTTGCCAAAAGGCAAGACTCAAGTCTTCATGAGGAATGAAATGAAAGGCATCCATTGAGAAAGGTATATGCAGGGTATGCCCCGACTCTATCTGCAAACAGATGAGCAAACATCCAAACAACAATAACACCACAATGGTTCAGTGAATGCTTGAAATCTTGACCAAAGGCAACGTAACGGTAAAGTAAATATGCTAAAAAGGGAATGCGGTGATAGCAGATAAGAGGTGAGTCCTGGCAAAAGGAGACTAAAGTTCACATCCGTGTTTATCAAGAGCCACAGGGCATTAATTACGCATACGCAACGATGGCCACAGTCATTCCCATATACACACAAACACACACACACACACACCCACACAATTATTGTTGCCAGTCGTCCTCAGTTTCAGTAATTTCCAGGGGATGAAGGGGTAAGGCCGAGGGTGACTTTCGGTCCATCACATGCAGGTACATGGCCCAAACTTCGGGGTATAAGTAAATTAAAATGATGGCCAAACTCTGTGACTTTTTGAATGCCCAGTGTGTATATTTTAATTAAGTAGGTAAATCGATAAATTGCTTGTTATATAAGGAAAAATATCTTTTATACATAGAATTTTGCCTGTTCTAGAGAGGAGAATAAAATATAAGACAGCAGCAAAATTTCAAAAGGTAGAAGAAGATATATATATATATCTCTTTCTGTCTTTAAATGTATTATGCGAAAATAATATAGTCGGTGTAACTAAATTATTGAATATCCTCTATTCACTCCTGTTTAGACGCCGTACTCACTTCTTCACAGTCGTGTATATCTATTGATGATGAGAGCAGGGTATTCAATATGAAGAGCAAAGTGCGTGCATATGTATATGCACATACATATATATGAAAGTTTTGATACTATCCAAGCTGAGCCAACGGAAACGGAAGTCAATTTTTGCGTTATATTGTAGAAAAACTGAAATGAGAATGAAAATAACAAGAAAATGAGAAAAGTTCTGCGAAGCATGAAAGAAAATGTTGCAGAAAATACTTTCAACTGATGTCATATAATATATATACTATATATATACATATATAAATATGTATATATATTTGTACAACTGCATAGTTGGACAGGGAGAGGACGGGAAGAGATGAGGAATAGAGCGCAAGGTCGCACTTCAAACTCAAATTTAGCTGCCTTTTTGTTTGACATTATCGGAGTATTTCTTTGTTGGTGTTGTTGTTGTTTTGGTTGTTGTTGGTGCTGTGAGGTCTTCAGTTCGTATTGCCAGTAGAAATGAGGAGATACAAAGATACAGGATATCGTATTATCAAAAGAAATAAAAGCACTTTTGTCCCCCACAGCGACCATGCGGGCAAAGTAAACAACAACTGTCCCCGAAAATAAAAACGCGCTTTGATCTGCCGCCAGGATTCGGCTGAGCCAGGAACAGGAACAGAAGCAGGAATAGGAAGCATGGGGAGGAGTCTTAAGCGGACATTGAACCGAGACAGCTCCTGGTTAAGCATTGTCCCCGGGAGACAACAAGTTACTCAATTACCCAAGTGTCCAGTCGAGCTTATCAGGCTTGGAGCAGCGATTGCTGCTTTCCATTTTGACGGTTGAGTATGGTTGGCATTTTATGGCTGTCCTGCAGTGTACGTTCCTTTACAGTGAACACTCTACTGTGCTACTGGTCCTGATGCTGGTGTCGGTGCTACTCTCTAGCAAATTGCTTTGTTGTTGCTTCCTCGCTTTGATTAAATGTCAAAACAATTGCGAGCTGCAGCATAATCAAATCGCTGCTTGCGTAATTGCCCAATGAAGCGCAGCTTGCACGAGCAGTAACAGCAACAACAGCAACAGCAACAGCAACAAAAAAAAAAAAAATAATATAAAATAAAATAAATTAAAAATGATAGCAAAATAGCGAAATGAAAGCAAACACAGCTCCCTGTGTTTCATGGATACTAGACAAATTGGTAGGATAATCGACACTGCAGTTAAAGAGGGGCTCGGTAAAAGAGAGGGAGTGGGATAGATAAAGAGAGACAGTGAGAAGGTGGGAGAAGGATGAGTGAAGGGAACTGGGAGTTCGCTGCTGGATTAAAATACTCGCACAGAAAACTCTCAAAGCAAATGCAAAATAATCGATACTTTGATAGTTATTCATTTTGTGATTAAATCTTCTCTTTATTCAAGAATGTGTTTTTGATTATTTCTTTGCACGACTATTAAGCAAATACCTTATGCTAATCATTCTATATGCGTATTTTTCTAAACATTTTGCTAACAAGCGCTTTTCCCGCCTTAGATTTCTCCCACAATATTTTATGACTAACAAAAACCTTTCGAAAAGAGTTACCAAATATTATTAAATATTTATACTAAGCCAAAGACAAACAGAATCAAAAACATATTAAATCTCCAGTTGCTAAAGTAATTAAAATACAAAATTGAAAAGCTTTGAATACTGACTTTTAACAGTTCACTCACTTCCCTTTCCACTAAACTGCTCTTCATTTGATTTTTCCATTTTTTAGACAGTTATGAAAAATTGTTTACTAGAAAACGCAAAAAATACTTGAACCGATGGACAAGTAAACACAAAAAAATGGCTTAAAAATGCCTACAAAATGTGAAGAAAAAAAAAATATTAATTCATAAATATTCAAATGAAAATCCTCACTCCGAGAAGTACAAATCAGCGCCAGAATGAGCAAAGTCAAATCAAATTATGGATAATTTATACATACAATTTCCAGTGGACTGCTGTTGCGTTTGTTCTTGCTCCTTTTCCACTTCCTAAATCTGTAGCTGTTTCAGTTGCTCCTGCTGCTCTTGGTGCAGGATCGCTGGACCTAGTCAGAGGGCAGGAGCTTCTGCGACGTCGTCGTCGGCGGAAACTGGCCGACGTGGGCTTCACTTCTGCCGCTTGATTGAAACTCATTTATCATCATAAATTAGAGTGGAATGGGGAGGATTGGGAGTTGGGGTTACGGAATGTGGCACGGAATCAAGGAAAAGATTCATCATGCGACTTGCCCTATTGTGGGCGTGGCAGCCAGCTATGTAATCCTGCTCAGATTGAAAATTAATGAGGTCATCACGCAGCACACAAACAGACTGACAGAGAGACAGAGAAGAAAAGAGAGATAAAAAGAGAGAGGCAGAGAGAGAGAAAGCATATAGATAAAATTTCAAGCTGTAAAATCAGCGACTACAAAAATTATCCAGCATCGCATATTTCTTGTCTATTGTTGATTCTATTTTTCATAGACAATTCAGCATAAATGGAACCACCCTCCAGTGTCAGCGGCTCAAGTCAATGTTAATGACTATACCGTGCATTGTCATGTAGGGTGTGGTGGACTTGTTCACCGAATTTTATAGTATTATAAATAAATAAAAATAAAATATTTTATAACAGAATATAATGTAAGCATGAATTAAGAAAAGTCGTTGAAATATATGTTATTTTCAAAAATACTTTTTGCTGTTTTAATTTTGGGGCTATGGATAGCAAGTAAATCCCGCAGTATTTCTCTTAGGCTGGATATATCTTGAATGTCATGACAATACTTTGAATATTATTAATAATATTATAATAACATATATGTACATTTACCAAACATTATAAATAATTATAGTTGAATAAATTTATTAACAGAGTATTGAGCAGTCGATTATAACCTACTCTTCTTACTTTTCTCTTATCTCTGGCCATTGTTTGGAGGTGTGTTTATTGCTCCACACTTGTCTCAAGCCTCGAGTGGACCAACATCACCCTCCTCCCTTTACACCGCTTCCCTTCCCGCCAATCACTTGACCATAAAAATGAACTGCGTTGGAATAAAAATTAAATGCGGACACTTGGACATGGACTTGGGGTTGGGGCGGTGGCCAGGGTTGGGGCCAGTGTTGGGGGTTTCTTGGGGTTTGTGGTGGTTGAGGCTGTGAGGGCTGTTTCGTGGCATCTACTTACATAAATCAAAATTCTGCACATTTAGGGCATTTAGGCATTTTAATTTCTTCAAATTTATTTTATTTTTTTTTCGCCGAAATGCAAATAAGATGATAAGGAATGTCTTTCATTTACAGAGACCCCATTGTTCCTCTGACTGTAATTTTGTGTGCCATTGAAGGGAATCAAATATATATATAAAGCGTTCTTCTCTAATCTCAATTCCAACTATCTGCTGAGGAATTAAGATAAGTTCTTTTGGGTATGATTGTGAAATGTTTTTTTTGTTATTTATTTAATTTAGGAAAACTTTAAAAAACATTAAGAATTTAATACAAATAGAGAGAATTAATTGCTAAAAATATAAATAGTTTATTACTTAAAATTATTTTAATAAAAACTACATTAATTGCTATTTTATCGTGTCATTGGAGATTCATGCATGACTATATTATATAGACTTATCCGCAGGTATGCTGGCTAGAAATCTGTTCACAGAAATAACAATTTATTTGAATAATAATTCAAATAGCAGGAAAAAGTCGGTGACAAAAAAAGCATTACAAATCCCAAAAAAATATTAACCCTTTTCAACAAGAAAATAAAATGTTGATGCAGCCATTTGCAATCAATTGAAACTGTATATATGTATATATGTATCTGTGTGTGTGTGTGTGTGTGTGTGTGTTTATGTGTGTGTGTGTGTGTGTACGGCTATGTGTAAAGATATACATGTATAGCTGATAATTTATTGCTTTTACATTTTGCAATGAAAGAGAGCCAGTTGCTGGCGATGCTGGCAAAGGTAATTATTATCTTTTGGCCAACGTGGCGCATACGTAATGAATGGCCGGTTTAAACGGTTTAAGGTTATGTGACATTTTTTTAAGCATTGCCACTTTTTCGCTTTCCCATTTCCCATTTGCCGTTCTATATTTTACGTTTATGCAATTCTTTTACCAACAATTTATGGCTTTGACCTTTAAGTGTCGCAAGGGAAAACATTTGCATTGCTCTCATTTTACTTAATCCCATTCTTTAAAGCTTAAAGGGATTTTAAATTTGAAATTTCCATGTACTCAGCGTACCCCACACACTCTACAAATATTACTTTTGACTGTCAAAATTACTCTCAGTTGGCTGTCGAAATTTAGCAATGTAAAATTTTTAACTAAAAAAGAAAGGAATAGAAAAACGTAATAAAAAAAGTACAAAATTAGCTAAATTTCAATTGAGATCCGTTCCGCTTTGCCAGAAAGAATGAGCTTACCCCGGGTTTTCTTCGAGGTAAGCGCGGATAGTGAGAAAATCGGACGTATCGTAATGGAGCTACGCTCGGATATAGTTCCCAAAACGGCTGAGAACTTTCGCGCTCTCTGTACTGGAGAGAAGGGGTACGGCTACAAGGGCTCTCCCTTTCATCGTGTGATTCCCAATTTCATGTGCCAAGGTGGAGATTTCACCAATCAGAATGGCACTGGAGGACGTTCTATTTACGGAAACAAGTTTGCCGATGAGAACTTTGAGCTGAAGCATACGGGCCCGGGTATACTTTCGATGGCAAATGCAGGACCGAACACAAACGGATCTCAGTTTTTTATATGCACCTCGAAGACAACTTGGCTGGACAATAAGCACGTGGTATTTGGAAAAGTCGTGGACGGAATGGATACCGTACGGAAGATTGAATCGATGGGATCTAATTCTGGCACCACATCCAAGAAGATAACCATTGACGACTGTGGGGATGCTTAATGGGGAATTCCAATTTTCCAATTAATTATTAAAATATACAAAAGAATTTCAAGCTACGATTTCGACTTTTTTGGTTTGATTTGAACACTTTTCCCTGAATTTGAGCCCGATTTTACTTTCACTCGACTTGCTCTAGGGACCTCAACCTTAAAGTCTTTGTTGGAGTCAACATCCCACGTTAGGTAGTCGAAAGCCGCTTTCCCGGGTACAAATGTTCCGAGCAATTGGGTTGCATACTTTCCATTCGAGTACTTAATGGGCCGATTTAGATATTTTTTGCATATAAAATCCTCTGCTTCACTGTCCTCGGAGATATGGACGGAAACATCGTCCACATCTTTGTCGACATCCATGGGATAAATATGTAGAGTCGATATATGATTATAGCCATAGTTTGTTATTTTGTGTCCCGCAACACGATTTGCAAACTCCACGGCATCCGATAGATTCATTTCCCTGATGTAAGTGGCATAGATAAATCCGGCTGTGAAACACGCCCCAGCCCCATGTGTATCCACTATACGCTTTGCAATATAGGGAGGCATCTCGTGGTAGACCCCAGCTCCTGTTAGGCATCCCGCCCCTCGCGGACCCCAGGAGCAAACGAAGCAGGGTCTGTGCCAATGTATAGATCGGGGCAGACGAAGATCTTTGTCCAATTCATGGCAGGTTTCCCTGGCCGACCGCCAGCCCATTTGCATGGCAAGTTGTCGGGAGAAGAGCACATAGTCGACCATTTCGAAGAGATCCCTGTTCTCCCGATAGCAGGAATTCACCCGAAGCGACATAAGAATGCGATCAGTTTTGCAGTTATTGTAATCTAGGACGGCTCTCATCATCTGTACAGTTTCGTTGACATGAGTCGCCTCGAAGTGAACCCAACCAAAGATACTTAAATCAAGTTTCTGAAAGTCCTTGAAGGAGCAGTAAGGAAACTTTCGATTACAGTGAATTATGGCCTTTTGTCCCGTTCCCTTTTCAACCATGATTGTGGAGAAACCAGGGTCCTCATCCGTTTTGGGGCAATGGCTCATTTCTATTCCCATTCCCTGCATTTCTGTTGTAATCGCACGTAAGAGCTGTGATCGACTTAACATACCCAGGAACTCTGATTGTGCACTCAAAAGACTAAGCACAAAGCTCACAATACTCGAGTGTCCTCCGCGTTGCCAATGAACATCTGAACAGAACTGAACCTCACCCTCCTTTGGTAACTTATTGCATAGTGTTATCAGATCCATAGACAGATTGCCCACACACAAAACGGGCTTTGTGATGCTCAAGGCACAGAAATGATTCATGGTCAAAATCGAATACTTGATGAATTCCTTAGTCTAGCTTAGCTTTTGACATAATTTTGATAGTTTGCCCGCTTAAAAAGTGTTTCAAAATTAAATTTAGATAGGAATTTTGATGAATTTTAGTGCTACTCCAGATTCTTCTACTTTTCCAGAAGGTTTCTCGAAGAACATTTAAACCATTATTTGACTTGCTTGCCAAAAAGTGGCTAAAATTGTAGTTATACTGAGGATTAAGTTGAAATTCTTTCAAATTGTTTGTTTGATAAAGCATATTTATTTTTACGAATTGATGAATGTCTTCTAATTTATTTATTCATTTCAAGTATATCTATTTTGAAAGACTACAGTCGAGTGAGGGGACTTTTAGAAACCACGATCTCGTTCAAGAACATACATATACACTAATAACACTTAATCAATAGTTTTAAATACAATTTACTTCATCAAATTTAGATTGGGTAATCCAAAAGTAATCTCTTATTTTCTGAACTAGTCACTGATTTTGACAAATTAGTCTTATGGGAGCTAAAGGACCAGTTCGATCCGGATAAATATATTTAAATACATCATTTTCACGAGATATCTCCTATTTTATCATATCTTTCAAGTGTATTTCTTTCTCATTTTCAACTTTTTTTTAGTTTTGTCAAGAAAGATTCTCGAAGAAATCCTCGATTTGGCTTTAATTTGGATAGCATGCCGGTATTAACATTGAATCCTTTGATGACATAACTGCTTTAACAGTTCATCACAGTCACTCTAAAAGTGTTTGAAATTTAAATCCAGCTATAAATTAAGTTGCATTTGTTGCTCTAAAACGATTCTCGGACAGTTCGATAAGGAAGCTCTACTTTCGAGATTTTTATACCCTGTAAGGGTATATTGCGTTTGCTCAAACAAGCCTTGATCGTCTGTCCGTCTGCCCGTCTTTATGAACTCTGAGATTTCATAAACTACTTTAATGTGCAGGTAGATCAAGCTTCACTTAAATTTTTGCCACGCTCCCTACCGCCCCGCAAATTGTAAAAAACACTTTCATAACCCCATAACTTGGGAACTATAGTAGCTATCGAAACGTGTATGGTACTGTTTGCTGGGGATTGAACCATAGGCCAAATCGGCCAAAAATAGGCCATTTGCCTGAAAAAACGGTATGAACTTGGAACACAACATTTGGGATACATACTCTTTTCATGAGCTGGCAGATCAAGTTTGTTTTAAAGTTTTGGTAGCACGTCCCATTCGCGGAAGAAACAAAACAGATATTAATTTTTAAACCCCGTACTCTAAAAAAGAGTAGAGGGGTGTATTAAGTTTGTCTGAAGCGAAATGTGCGTAACAGACAGAAGGAGGCTTTTCCGACCCCATAAAGTATATATATTCTTGATCAGCATCAACAGCCGGGTCGATATTGCGATGTCCGTCTGTCTGTATGAGCACCTGCATCTTCTAAACTACAAGAGCTAGAGCCACCAAAATTGGAATGGAAGTCTGCTTCGCGAGCAGATCAAGTTTATTTCAAATCTTTGCCACGCCCCCTACCGCCCCCGAAAACTGTAAAAAACAATTTTTATATCACCATAACTTGAAAACGACTAGAGCTAGAAAGACTAAACTCACACATTGTGTGTATGGTACCATTATAACTATCCTCATCGGACAACTATAGCCTATAGCTCCCATAGGAGAAATCGCTCGAAGATTGGTGACTTGTATGTAAAAATGCGCACTAGAAAGAGTACGGGGTCTTTTACAGCTGGCTCGCTCGACTGTAGCCTTCCTTACTTGTCAAATTTAAGTTTAGTAGAATATTATTAATACTTTAAGGTCTATCTAAATTTTTTACGTGGGTTTGTTCTATTAAGTCTACGAACAAATTATTGCCTACTTCTTTATAAAATTTTAATTTAGTTGTTTGTGCAACATATATCAATAATAAAGTAGAATCAATTTATTAAAAAATTGATGAATTAAACTAAAAGGACTTAGATGATGAAACGGGTGCACATCTGACACATCTAATTTGATTATTGAATATTTAACTAAAACCTTTAGTAGGCTTTGACCATTTTGATATCCAATGTTATCCAGCTTCTTTTATTGCTCTACCATTCCAGCTTAGGCTTTGTACTTGAACGGATCAAAAAATAAATACACATTAATTTTTTATTTATTTAAACATCAAAAAACGGTAAATATTCGTACAACTATAGTTTTATGATTTTTTAAGTGTTTTCTGTAATTTATTTTTTTTTTTAATTTAAGAACTGGCGTTCTTTCGCAAATTCTGTTCTGAAGTGAAAATGGCCTTGCCACGTGTGTATTTCGATCTTAATGCTGGAGGGGAAAAACTTGGACGCATTGTGATGGAGCTACGTTCCGATGTGGTTCCCAAAACCGCCGAGAATTTCCGAGCTTTATGCACCGGTGAGAAGGGGTACGGCTACAAGGGCTCTCCCTTTCATCGTGTGATTCCCAATTTCATGTGCCAAGGTGGAGATTTCACCAATCAGAATGGCACTGGAGGACGTTCTATTTACGGAAACAAGTTTGCCGATGAGAACTTTGAGCTGAAGCACACGGGCCCGGGTATACTTTCGATGGCAAATGCAGGACCGAACACAAACGGATCTCAGTTCTTTATTTGCACTGAGAAAACCTCTTGGTTGGATAACAAACATGTCGTCTTTGGTCGAGTTGTCGAGGGTATGGATATCGTTCGGAAGGTCGAAGTCTTGGGTTCCAATAATGGCACTACTTCAAAGAAGATTATTATTGAGGACTGTGGCGATATGTAAATAATATTCCAATAATGGCACTACTTCAAAGAAGATTATTATTGAGGACTGTGGCGATATGTAAATAATTATTGAATTGTAGAAAATAAATAAATTATCTTGCGAGCATTAGAAATACGTTTTTTGATCTACTTGTCATTTTACAAAATTTACGTTTAATAGTTTTTATTAAAATTTAAATTATCTAAAGAGAAAATATCCAATATGGACAGGTGCGATAAGAGGTTGAGTTTTGCAGCTGGAAAGAAGAAGGTTTTGTGTGTCGGAAACGCAGTCGTCGATTGTATATCGATAGTTAAGAAGTTTCCCGAGCTAATGATTCCCGAGCGTTCCTTAAAGGCATACTGGAAGAGGGGGGGACACGCCTCTAATACGGCTACCGTTTTGCGGAACCTGGGAGTGAAGGTGGAACTATTTGTGCTGTTGAGCACGAATCCGATATTTAGGTTTCTCCTTGATGACATACGATTACGGGGAATAGATTTCGACAATTGTCCATACTGTGAAAATACTCCGCCATTCTCTTCAGTGATTTTAGCAAGGGATTCGAAAACTTGCACAATAACAACTTGTACATCTTCGTTTCCCTATGTAACACTGGAGGACTTTCAGAAACTAGATCTTACTAACTATGGGTGGATTCATTTCAGAGGATACAAACCTGAGGTGACAATAGAAATGATGAAGGTTGTGAAGGAATACAACGAGCATCAAAAGGAAAAAGTGGTCATATCCCTGGATGTGAATACATCATTGAACGACATGTGGCCCCTGTTCGACTACTGCGACTATGCATTTCTTTCCAAGCAGCTGGGATTCGAGCACGGCTGGAGCAGTCCCCGAGAAGCCTGTAGGACCATCGATGAAGTGCTCCGTGAACGTGTGGGGAGCAAGCTGAAGCGTCCATTTGTCGTCTTAATGTGGGGAAAACGTGGAGCTGGACTTTTAGATATAAAGGGCAATTATTCTCGATCGCGTGCTGTAAAGCTCAAACGAGTTGTTGACTCTCTTGGTGCCGGGGAGGCTTTCGTGGGGGCCTTCATCTATGCTGTCTACGTGAGGGAGAGGAACACTCCATTAGCTGCCTCTTTTGCCAATCGCATGGCCAGTCACAAGTGCACCAAACATGGCTATGATCATATGGCCGACATTCTAATGGAACCTGCTCTATAATCTTTTGAATACTTTTCTTTTTGATGTTATGATTTTTTATACAAATAAAAACTTCAATTAACTTGAATCACGAATAAAAATTTATACGAACACGATTTGAGAAATTAGATAAACTGTTTTTGCTTAACATATCTCACCAACGGTATTCTAGTGGACACAGTCCACTATTTAGACTAGTTATGCTTTGAAGATTTTTGAAGAACTAAAAACTTTAATTTTCTTGAGTATGAAATGGAATGCAGTAATGTTTGGGAGATTCAAGGAGATCTGAGAAATGAGGTAATCAATCGGTTAACATTTTTCCAGAAGATAAACTTATTCGAATCTCAAGAGATCTACAGCTTAACAAAAACCCAGCGGTGTGATAAGAACCGGTTCGAAATCGGTTATTGTCAGTAAATATTGCTTTAGGCTCTATTAGTATTGCATTCACGTTTTAAATTTTGTTCATTTGTTAAAGCATATTTAATTTAACTTCTTATCTGTTAAAGTTATATATAGAAACTCGGCTGAACCAGTCGAGAGACGGCTTTTACAACGGATCTTTCTTTGTGAGATTGTGTGCTTAGCATAATTGTGTCATGATTAATTTCACAGTAAGTCAGACCAAAAGATAGGGAACTGAAACAAATGTAGCAACTTATAAAACTTATACAAATATATTCGTATTTATGTACATTTTGTGGTATAAGCAGGACATTCCAGAGCAGAGAAAGAGGGAGTTAGAGCGAAAAGAGAGGGATGCTTAGCAGTTAGTGTAAATGCTGTGCATTGCATTGAGTGGCAGCCCAATAAGACACAGAACAAGGAATGTATGCTGGCCATTTATCATGGCATCAACAACAACTATAACAGCAAAAAGTTTTCTTTAGGAATTTTAGTGACAATTTTCATACAATTTCAAGCGGCAACACGCGGCGTATGTGCGATGATAACAGTTTCGGCTTTGTAAAAAAATCGAGGAGTCTATGCTTTTTAATCACGACAACAAAATTGCAATAGTTGAAACTAAAACAGGCGAATAAGCAACGAGTATCTAAGTTTTTAATGAAAATGAAAAATATACAGGGACTTAAAATATAGTTATATATTTAATTACTAGACTTATAAAAATGAGCCAATTACTTCAATTATGTGCAGGGTATTTGGTAAGTCATCAGCTCATTAGTATCGCAATTTTGTGTTCTTTTTTGCTTACTGTTGCAGAAGTCACAGAATGCAAAACACAAAATTATGCGTCTCGAATGCAGCAAATTCAATGCGTGCCGGGTAAAATGGAAAATGTTGGAAAACCAGGAAAGAGCCGAAAACACACACACGTGCACACACAGTCATGTAACAGGCCGCCATTTATGTAAATTAAAAATTATTTCGACTGTAAAAATTCAGTGGGAATTGTTTTTGGCAAGCGACGCTGTTGTCTCTGCGGCCCATTTGCAACAAGACACTCACACTCTCAGACACACACACACACACACACACACAAACATACATAGTACTAGCTGCAATAACAAAAGCAACAAAGAGCTTGGCAATTGAGAAAAACATTTGCTTTTTAACTACATTGGCTGTTAAGCAGATCTAAAGAATAGTTATTGTTATTATTGGCGGTTATTTTGAGCCACCACAGTGAGCACCACGAGCCATGCGGAAAGCTCTCGCAATTGTGCGGGATTGGGATGGGGAAGGTTGTTGGGGGGCATGTGGCATGTGGCATGTGGCGAATACGAGTAGCAATTGTAACATTGCCAGAGAAACTTGATTCAAATTCCGAATATATTTTTGTTGTCTGAAATGAAATTGCGGAAACGATAAGTACGAATAGTTATGATTTGAATTACTTATGAATATGACTCGAAATCCTATTCGATACGATGGCTTATATGGCGATATAAGAATCTAACCATTCATGGCACAAGCAACTGTCTGAGTATCAATATTTTTAAAAAATAAACTTAAGAAGAAGTTTAACATCCTAAACACTCCGAACAGTCCTGATATTTAATATACCCTGTCGTATCATGTTAAGAACCAGCCTAACTTTTATGTAAATTTTGATCAGTAATTGGATTCAATAACAAGTTGCAGTCAAAATTTACTGGTAACCGGCAAATTGTGATTTAGACTAACCCATTATATCAAAATGACTTAGACCTATGGCCACATGATTAGTGCATATTTTTTAAAACATAAGAATTTAATTTTCCCACCGAATGTTCCAATTTCAAGCATAGAATATAGTTGTAGTAGTTTACATTTTTTATATTGTAATATAGTTTTTGTTGTAGTTGTAGTATAGTTTTTCCATTAGAATTAAATTAGCTCAGTATATTTAAAGTGTTAGCCAAAAGTTTTCAATGTTAGAAGATAGTTTTTTAACAAATTTCGCAATATGCCCCACAACTAAAAAAATTAAATAATATTATCATACTGCTATACCTCTTGTGTACATAAGAGTTGAACCAATTCTATCTATATAATATATATATGTATTATATAAACATATTGTGTGTAGACATATATGTATACAGTTAAGTTCATTTGTGATTTAACTAGACATTTTGAGTTTTCAATTTCATGCAACGCCACTTTGCATTTTCACCAAAAGGAACTTTAACATATTCCATTGGCCTTTTGCAACTGCCCCTATATATCCCCTCTCCCTCTCTTTTACTATCTATCTCGCTTTCTCTCACAATGTGCAGTTTGTGGATGGGAAAACGAAGTCTGTTGCTGGTTCTGCATGTGAAGTGCATAGATTATGCAGTTGGCTTCAGTTTATGATTGGCAAATCCAATATACGTCGTGCACTTTGGCATGCAGTCGGGCCGCAGATTGGCAGAGCGGAAGAAAGAGGCAGGAATAGAGAGTGGGGAAGGATGAGAGAGAGAAGCAAAGACCAGAAGCAGTGGCAGTGGCAGTGGCAGATATAGCAACAGAGGCAGAGACAGAGGCAGAGGCACTTGCTGCGACTGCAATTTCGACAGCGCTGCCACTTTATGGCAGTTGCACGCATATTTTCCATACACTGACACACACACACGCAATCAGTTGAGCACACACATTCGCACACTGACACGTAAACACATACAATTGCGCAGAAACAAGATGGCGTAGCGCCCGTTTCCGGTTGATGGGCAACGGCGTGATTATCGGCAGGCGGCTGACACAAACCCTCAGTGAAGGGCAAACCGCAGTCGCTGAAAAAAAGAATCCCACACACCGTAAATACTGGCTTATCGACTACAAGATATCCCTTCTTTGTTAGTCTCTTTGCTGCAGATTAAAGAAAAGAAAATTAGGAAAATAATTTGCAATTAAAATAAAAGGAATAATTTATCAATATCTTTGATAGGAGTTTAGTTTACATAATTAAATGACTAATTGGTTAATAAATGAATAAATATCGTTATTTATAAACTAGATTAGTGACAATTTCATAGTTTGAAAATGTAAAATCGCCTATTTAAGAGTCTTAATAAATAGCTTAAACGGATTTTATGTCGATATTATTTACAATTTATATTAATTTGAAATACTTCTTATTTCTAGTAAAATTTATATAAAATTTAAAGAGGATTTAAAGGCTTTCCAATTTGATATTTATAAAAGGTAAAACATGAGCTTAAACTTTTTGTTTTATTTTGGGTAGTTTTAGTTCCAAATCACGCTACCTCTTAGCAATACTGTTAAGGGTATGACACACTCTTACACACACTGTAGTAGCTCCACAAAATTGCTGCCACAGCAGTAAGCTGCAAAATAAGCCAAAAATATGCGTTATCAAGCCAGGCCAATATAAAAAGGAAACTCCACACACAAACTCACACACATATACAGATGGGACGCACAGCTGGAAAGACAACAAGGACACACAGGACATTGTGGGATAGGAAAAGTGGACGGTGGAAAGAGAACTTTGGACGATGGACTTACCAATTGCAGTTGCCGTTGCCATTTTGCATTACTTTGCATAACGAAGGGGAATATATCCCGCTGTGTGCTCTGGAGAGGCAGTTGCCGACACGTCGCGACATGTCGCCTGTTTTCGAGCTCTGCCTTGAGTTGAGTCGAGGTTTGAAGTCGAGGTCTGAAGTCTGCTGTTTAACCATAAACTGCTCGTCCATGGTCATTATGTGAAGCTCTTTTTTGCTACCATATTCTCCTTACTTCTTTTTAGACTCTGTTCTTAAAAAAAGTTAAAGTGTTTACAAGACTTGCCAGAAACAAATAATGCGTAAAGTATATTTAATTGATTAGAATTAAGGGAAGAATACAATAACATCTGAATCTCGTTACCTAAAAAAGCTTGAGAAACCAACTGTAGAACAGCAGGTTGGGGGGCTCCTCAGTACAAAATAAATTGGAAATTACTCAAGCTCTCTCAGACAAACTCAAAACATTATAGGTATATATGTATAGTACAATTTGGTGTATCTGAATCGTATGCGGCCATAGTTTCGATAGGGCCAATTGGTGGCATGTCAGTGATTTCTATGAAAAATGTTGTTGTCATGCTTTATGTACCCGTATGTAGCATGGTTTTATATTTAATGACAGCATTTTATCGGAATCGGACAATTTAGTTATATGGCTTATGCTGACTTAAAATTATCCCTAAAGCCCTTATATTAATTGCTCCTAAATTAGTACAGGGTCTTTACCTGTCGGCTAACTCGCCTGTAGTCTTTCCTACTAGTTTGTGTTGAAATTTCCACACATTACTCTTATTTATCGGTGCACAGAAGCCCTCACGTTACTAGGCTCCACGAAAAGCTATTACGTTCTTAGCTAGGTTGGGGATCATAAACTGTTGCTTATTATAAATTTAATTTTACGACAGACCCAAGAATTAAACTTAGTATTCCAGCCAAAAGCTTTTTTCCAGGCAATCCAATTCAAGTAATGTTGATAATGTGCATAAAATGTTCACATATAATTTAAACTATAACACACAAGGAAAGTATGTTTAAAGATAGTATGTATATGAATTAAGTTGATTGAGGACTCACAAAAGAGCCTTTTAACAAAACCAAACTTAATATCCATTTTGGGTTGATTTAAACGCATTGTTTTCTTCAAATTTTCTATAAACATTTTTTTTTAAACAATTTTACTATTGATAATACTATTGATAAATGTTTTTAAACGTTAATCTTTAAAAAGAATGGTATTTTTATACCCCTACAGAGGGTATATTGTTTTTGTCAGGGAGTATATAACGTATCAGCATCAACACTCGACTCGATATAGCCATGTCCGTCTGGTCGTCTGTTTCTATCAGAACTAGTGTCTCAATTTTAAAGCTACCTTGATAAAACTTGGTACAGATGTGTATTTTCCCTGCACGCAGTTCATATCGGCCAGATCGAATGATTATAGCTTCTATAGGAACAATTGGTTACAAAAAATTTTTTTTCTATACTATCTCAACAAAGTTGAGCATCAATGCCTTTAGCATCAAATCTCATGTGCAAACCAAGTTTCATCCAGATCGGAATATTATATTTTATATCTGATATAGAACTATAAGAATAGAACAAAATATAACATAAAATTATTAGAATGAAATTTTAAGTGTCAGATAAGCGATTTCAGCCAAATTCAAATTGCTCACAAAATTGTCTCCAAATTAGATTTCTATATAATAAAGCTAACACAGGAACAATTGGTAATAGAAACAAAATTAAAGCGATATGGATATTTGTAATGGTATTAAATCTTCGTCGAGTCGAATATACCCGTTTTTTCTTGTTTCTAAAGTGTAATCTGTCTAAAAGAAGAGGCAGAAAACCGATTTTCTTTTCCGGGCATCCTGCTAATAGTCTAAAAATCTTATTTTTAAAGATGACGAAAAACCCCTCAAATTTCAAAGTCTTGTTTAGCTTGTCAGTTTGTTATTTATGGGTTCAGGTTTTGGACATTTCAATCAAGTGCTATCCAATCTGTTGGTGACACCAACACCTCCAACAACAGCAACAACAGAATAAACAACAACATTAACAAATACATCTAAATCAGGAGCTTTTCGCATGTTTTTCTGATTATTACGCTCATTACATCATCAAAAGAAATAAAATTAAGGAAAGAAAGAAAGAAAAGCAAAGAAAAACATTCCTCATTCTTTGTTTTTCATATAGTAGGTATGTGCTCCGTTTTGTTATTATTTTTGTGCTTCGTTGCGTTTTCACAGCTCGACGGCCAAAAATGGCAGATGGAGCGAGAGTGAAATGGGGAAAAACTCATTGTTTACCCTTTTACGCAGCGTTTTTCGATTTTGTCGCCAGAAATTCAGTTCCTGACTTAACCTCCTTTCGATGTGTTGAAATCTTTTCAAGTCGTGGAATGAGTTGACTAAGGGAAATGGAAGGGCGAAAGGCGAAAGGAAACTGGGAGTGGAAAGTGGGGAGTGACAGGATAAAGGGAGTTGGGGGTATAAGGCGCGCGAAATTCATTTGTTAACCCGGAAAGGGCGCCGTCTAATCCACTGGCACTGCAGTCGCGACCCGCCAAACCGGAGTCCAATCCGGAGGATGCAGACCCAAAGTCCCCAGCGCGTGACACAAGAAATGATTGATGAAGGTATTGGCGAAAAAGTTACGCAAAAAAACACAAAAAAAAAAGATCCAAAAGAAAAGCAAAGTAAAACGAAAGAAGACAAAGAAAAAAGGAATGAGAAAAAATGTCAGATATGGGCGAAGCTGAAGAAAACGCATTTAAAAACATTAAAGTTTAATTTTTCAAGTTATAAATTTAGCTAACATTAAACAATAATGAAACTCTTATCGGACATACCTTATATGCGATATTCCTATGCCTTTCTTAGGCGGACACCCTGACTTTCAGGTTAAGTTTAAATTTTGTCAGACTCAAAAAGTGCGTAACAGGCAGAAGGAGGCGTGGTCGACCCTATAAAGTTTATATATATTCTTGATCAGCCTCAACAGTCGAGTCGATATAGCAATGTCATTCGCCACAAGCTTATCTATGTATTATATTTATAGCTTGTTTTTTGTTAGCAGGAAACACTTCTGAGTTTTCTGAACTGTCTTAATAAAACTCGCACGGAATATAAACTGACCAAGTTTTATCCAAATCGGACTACTCTATCGGATAGCTGCTATAAGAACGATTTGACAAAAATACGCTCCAAATATGAGTTTTTATGAAAAACTGTTAAGCTTACCAAGATACTTTTACCATAATCACTAGAGTCCATCACCTAAACGATTGCATTTGTATCAAAATCTTACTCCATTCTTTTAAAATATTATTACAGAGTAACGGATATCCTAAAGTTTCGAGGCGACTTTCATTCTTTCATTCATTCTTTCTTGTTTAAACCTCAAAGTCGGTCACGAACTTCTTAAAATTGGACACGACTCTCAAAATAGTGGACTAACAATTGTAAGAATGATGACATCGTTTGTTTATGCAGCATTATTTCGTTCAAAATATAATAATAATAAAAAGACCACTCCACAAAGCTTGTATGACCTCGCTAGACGGACACCCCTCCAAAATTTGCTTGGTTTAAGGTTTAAAGAATATTAAAGTTAAATCAAAATGTTCATTAACGACAGGTGTATGCACCATATACTCCATGTCTGCTTTCATCGAGTGGGTAGTTCGGCGCATATAAGTATGCTACACATAATTTGCTTTGGAAGTTTTATGTGCTGTGTCTTTTAATGGGCACATAAAGTCATCCGTTAGCTCATTTATTGGACCGTCTTTGTTGTTGACCACTCTGTTTGTCTATCTCCACCTCCATCTCCATTCTGATTCCCACCCCCATCTTTTTCTGCATCTGCATTTACATCTACATCTTCATCGCCATTGCCATCTCCATCAAGAGTTGATAGCTCTTTGTGGATTCTATTTCAGTTGGCCTTTATAGTTAACCATTTAGTGCTTTAATGGCTAGTTACACTTCTTTGATGGCATTTACATAATTTATGTATGAGCACGAAACAACAAAGTACCGTTACAAAGTATCTCTCAGTAAAACCGTTACCCCGATGTGTGTGTGTATATTTGTAATATAGTGAGTGTGTGCTTATATGGGTACACAAGGTAATCAAGCAATCAAAGCTAATTTAAGTGTAGCTCAATCAAGAAGTTATAGATGAACTTAACTGCATACGTGATTTTCTTATATCGAAAGACCTTTAATTTTTAATGACATTTTGTTGGACACTAATGCTTTGAACAGATCGGTGCTTCTATTGATTGACGGGAAAGTCGATTACTTATGGTTCGTTTTTGGATCAAAGTTCGATCAATATTTATGTTTTAAGCGGGAACAGGTACATATTATTTTCTATACACAAATATTAATTATCAAGCCAAAAACCCAAAATAATAATAAAAAAATTTAATAACAAAAACCCTGAAAAAAGAAAAAGTGCTGCAAAATATGTAAACATTTTTCGTACATTTAATTTTATGATATGCAAAATAATCATAAAAAGCGCAACGGCAACAATGCCCCCAAATGTTGTAATAAAAACACGAGTACCTAACAAACAGCAACAACAATAGCAACAACAACAATAATAAAAACAACAACAATATGCAGAAACTTCCGTTTCCGTTGTGCAGGCAGCGTTGTCGCTTACAATGGTAAAATAGTACAGCCAATTCAATAAATTTCAAAACAAACAATACGATACCGAAGAGAATTTAAAAAAAGTTTGAAAACTATCATAGGTACTAGGTAAAAGATATTTCGTATCCTAAATTAATGATGATTGTTATTTTTATAATGTAATTTTAGTTTGTTTCAAAGATTTTTACTTTTTGACCAAATTTTTACACATTTTAATTAACACTTTTAAGTTAAGTTTAGCAAGTTATCTAATGAAATCTTAATGGTGTTCTCGAGCAAAATTGGATATTAAATTGTTCTACATTTTTCAATTAAAATTGAAATGATTAATTCAAGTTCTTGACCACTGTACACTGACCGGAGTGATGTCCGTGTTGGCATTTTTATATACCCGTTAAAATTCGGTCCCATACACGTGGTGAGGACCACATGCCATGCCACGCCCACGTTTTTGAACTAATACACACACATAGAGACACAGTCACACATACACAAACACACACAAAAACGCTCTCTCACATAGACACAGACATAACCATAACCATAAACAAACAACGACAACGAGCAGCGCGACATTTTATGGGTAAAGCGATGAGGAAAGAAAGCGGTACGTACGGTGGATGTACGGTTTAGGGTTCCGGGTTCCATACTCCTGCCTGAGTTTCTTGGGTTTCTGGGTGTTTTTACTTCCTTTTTTGAGGAGGCTTTGGCGGGGGGTCAACTCCGGCACTTGGCATAAATTAAAGCGCCGTTAAGCATAAGCTCGTCCAATTACCAAAGTATCCTTTGCCATTATATTTACGGATTTATTATAGTGTTGACTGTCGTGTGCTCCCTTTCTCTCCTTCTTCCTCTCTCTCTTACTCATTATTTTCCTGCTTCCTTCTTTCTCTTTCTTACGCTAGGGTACTAAACTGCATTTGTGCTCCGTGTGGAGACACACCTCCAGGGTTACCACGTTGCATGCATGTACTTTTATCGGCCCTTTGTCATTTGTCATGTTAATTTAATGATTTTTACTTATTTTCTCCCTCCTTTCATTATTGTCACTCCCGCCCATGCGCCCTTTCCCGTCACCCCCCTCTGCCTGTGCCTATCCTGTCCCATTGCGCGACTTGTTTGGGCTTTTTGTACCTTAATGCCAAAATTCCTCCCACAAAAATCCCATTATTTCGCTACGCGGCTATATAAGTAATGTATGTGTGTGTAAATGTGTTGGTATCGTAACGGTACATTTATATATACACACAACACATCGCGAGTTGTCAACTTGTTTGACAGACCCAAAACACTCACACACACACTACACAAATACACAAAATTTTCCGCAGTTGTTAAAAAATTAATGTGAACGCCCAACAAATTTCATTTATGCTTGAGTTACCCAATTTGTGAATGGGAGACCCTCCCCGATTCCCCCGTGTCTTTACACTATAGATATTACTCTATTTTTCTATTCAAATAAAAGTCTGCTGTGGTTTTAGCTCCAATGTTGACTAAGTATATTTGGTTTTAATATACTAAATCAACATATCAATAATAAATACCATTGATTATGTAAGCTATCAGAAATTTGGTTGGATATCGTATTACACTTAGCAAACTAATTAAAACATTGGCAAATTAAAGGTTTACAGTCACCCAAAAGCTCAGTATGTTTACTCTTATTCAAATTTAATGAACAGATTTATTCTAAGATTAAGAAGTAAGAATAGCGAAAGTAGAGCGAGTCGACTGTAAAAGTCCCCGTACTCATTCGAGTGCGCGTTTTTCCATACAAATCACCAATCTTCGACTGATTTGTCCTATGGGAGCTATAGACTGTAGTTGTCTGATCAGAATTCCGGACCAAACTTTAATATAGTAGTACCACACACATAATGTGTGATTTTGGTCTCTCTAGCTCTAGTCGTTTTCAAGAAATGGTGATGTAAAAATAGTTTTATACAAATTACGGGGGCGGTAGAGGCGTGGCAAAAATTTGAAATAACCTTGACCTACGTACACCATATACGCACTTTCATTTCAAATTTGGGGGCTCTAGCTCTTGTAATCTAGAAGATCCATGTGTATATACGGACAAACGGACGAACAGACAGGCAGACGGACAGATGAAAAGACGGACGTCTGTTGATGCTGATCACTTTACGGGGTCGGAAAAGGCCCCTTCTACCTGTTATGCACATTTCGCTTCATACAACATAATAGACCCCTCTACCTTTTTATACCCTTGCAGAGGGAATATTAATTTTGTCACGAAGTTTGTAACATATAGAAGGAGGCGTCTCCGACCTCATAAAGTATATATATTCTTGATCAGCATCAACAGGCGAGTCGATATAGGGCAATTCAAACCAAATTCACATAATATGCATTTGGTGTTATTATCCATATGTTGAACAAAATTCATTCGGATCGGGTCACTATATCATATAGCTGCCATAGAAACAATCGGTTCAATGGCTTAGGATGAAAATTTTTAGTGTCTATTGATCGATTTCAGCCAAATTCACGCAATACTCATTTGCTATTATTCCCTATATCTCATCTTAATCGGACTACTATATCATACAGCATCCATTTGAACAATTGATAACTGAATCCAAATTAACGCAACATGCATAACTGCAAGGGTATTTAATCTTCGTCAAGCCGAGGATAACCTTTCTTTCTTGTTTTAGAGTAAGGGGTCTAAAAAACCGTTATTAAGTCAAATGAATTGAACGTTTAATTTTTTTTTGCTAACGGTTTTTAAAAAGTCGCTTTTATTAAGCTAGATATATTATTGGAGAACTTTTTTATATAATGCAGAATTGCATGGTTAATGGTAAATTGGTATACTCTAATTATTGGAAAGTATGTATGTAGGGAGAAGAAGGCGTGCCCAACCCCTTAAGGTATATATATTCTTGATCAACATTAATAGACGCGTAAATGTAGCAATGTCCATCAAATTTTGAAAGAAAGTTCGAGTATGGATCAGCCATATTAAATTTATTTCGAAGTTGTGGCACTACCTCTACCGCCCCCAAAAAGTTAAAAAAAAAAACATTTTTATGCATGACTCCAAGGGTATTAAATCTTTGGCGAGCCGAATATAACCGTTATTTCTTATTTTACTTATATTTTATTAAGTATAGTAACTTAATACTATAATCTGTTACTATTAACTTAATGTAGTAATTGTACTAGTGATAGTTTAACTATGTTCTGATTTAAAACTAACAGCAACTGAATTTTAATGAATATATCCATATAATGCAATACAGTATGATGGTATTTAATATTATGAGACAGTAATTGGGTACCGAATGAACTTTGTAGCGAAAGAATCGAGTCAATAATATTATTTTTCCTTAGCAAAGTCTTTTAATTAATGCGAAATTTAATTGAAAAAGTGATACGCACGCTGTTGCCATATTTTGTAGACATGTTGTTGTTGTCCATGTTGCTGTTGTTGTTGTTGCTGCTGTAATAGCTGTGCGAGTGTATCTGCGGTGTTAATTGAAATTTAATCTAGGCAACACGCACAAAGCTCTGACACTCTACGAGTTACGAATGTGAATGAGAATGTGAATGTGAATTCGAATGGTTATAGGTATATGGTGTATGCAGCATGGGATATTGGAATATTGGCGTACTGAAGTATTGCAAGTATTGGAGCACTGAAACATTGAAGCATAGGAGAATAGGAGTTCTGGGGTATGGGAATGAGTACGGGATGTGTTTATCGGCCAGTTGGCAGTCGGCGGCACAGATTAGAAACATTTGTGCGACTAAATAGCTGCCTGAATGTGCGAGTATCTCATGGATACGGATGCGAGGCAAGAATTACAACAACAGCAACAACAACAGATACAACAAAAACAACACCAATAACAGCGACATCAGCAGCTTTCTTTCAAAGTCTTTGCCATTCATTTTCCCAGACTCCTCGTGTAGAACATACTTTGTAACGCGCAGAGGCGTCTACATCTCAGGAGGTTAACATATCGATATAATATTGAAATCATAGATGTTAATGTGTTTGGAACATAGTTTTTGGATTGAAAGATTGTTAAAGTCGATATATAGTAAAGAGATAGAAAATTTGTATACAATCGTATAGAGTAAATGTAATATCTGCTGAAACTCTGGATAGGGCCAATTTGTCATATAGGTATACGATCGTTGCAATGTACTTATAGTGTAGGCAACTGGTTTTCTGAAAGAGTCCGAAACACTTTGGTCAAATTAAATTACACTGTGATTCAGAAAATTGTTATATTGAAAACTAAAAAAACGCTTATAATTGTCTCTTAATTACTTAAAATACAAAAGTTTTTTTTATTTCATATTCTGCTATACTTTACTCACGTGTATGTTTTTCCATTATATGTATTTCAAATGTGAGTGAATAGTTTTTATTTTGTGGTTCTTTTGGCTTCATGCTCCCTTTTGAACACGCCACTGGCAAATGCGTATCTGTTGTTGCTTTAAGCTATCTGCACTTTAATATCTATCAGACAGTTGCCAGTTTGGTTTGCTTGGACTGTTGGACATTGGGACAGATGAGTATTTGGACAGTTACTGGATACTGGAGACTGAAAAGCGGATCGTTAGGTTCGTTTTGGGTTCACTTTGGTTCGGTTACTGATTCGGATTGGTTCAGTTCTGTTTTGCCGCTGGTTTTAAATCAAATGGATGGTCGTGCCATTAATTTCTCAAAGTGCCTTTTGCCTTTGCTTTCTACCTTCTTGCGACTTGTCGTCACTTTAATTTATTTTGTCATTTCATGCGAGTTGCAAGACTCGCCGCACAGAGTTGTTGTTGTTGCAACGTGCAACGCGCAACGTTGATCAAAGCCAAACTCAAAGTCAAAGAGAGCTACATTGTGGGTTGGTTGCCTTGCATTTCTTTTAATTTATTTGAGTTGCGATTGATTCGATTTTCAAGCAAGCAAACCACATGCGACATGCCATACCAGCTTGTAGAAACAAATGTATCTTTTCTGTGTGTATTTCTTGTTGTCTTGTTTGGAAGCTCATTAATGCCACACAACTGTTGCAGTCGTTGCACAATTACCCAAAGCACATATGTTTGGTTCACTGCTTTACGACCCCACTGTGCCCTTTAATTTAAACCCTCCCCCTTCCCTCATCCCTCCTTCTTCTTCCCCTATGTTGTTTTCCCCATCTACTCTCGTGCTGATTGTGTGTAATAGTAACCCAAATTGGTTGCAAGTTTTCAACAGTCACATAAATAAATGTCGTCGTTCTTTGACTTTTACTTTTTGTCAAGAGAAACTATCTCTGGTGTCTTCAAGATTTATTGTTCTGCTCTAAATTTATAATATTACAAATACGTTGCGTATACGTATTTCAGATTTATCAAGCGCTTATTGTGTTTAGAATTAAGTGAATTCAAGAAGAGTGTAATACCGAAATGGTTTAACCCAAATTACCATAGAAACAATCGGTCTAAATAATGCGATTGATATGTACAACTTTGATTTATTTTATTTCGCAAGACATTCTGGTATTATTATTATTTGTACTCGTGCTCGTAAATATTAACAGTTGGCTTATTTACTCAAATATTGTTTATAAATTTAAATGATTGTCAAACTACTTTATGAAAACTATTTTTTTTTTTAGGGATTAAACGTAGAGTTTATCAAAACAAGACAGAAAAGTACAGTCGAGTACGCCCGGCCGTAAAATACTCTCTGCATTTTATTCCCGATCATTTTAATAAAGTCGGTATACTCGGATACCAGTTGATAATACTTGCAATTAAACACGTTGAAACAAAAACATCTGATTGTATGTATGCACATCCACATTTGACATTATATGTATGCACGTTCATAAATATGTGTGTATATGTAATACATATACAATTGGTCGGCACGGCAAGCATTCGCGGGCAGCGCTGTCGCTAGCAAGCAGCGAAAACGTTCGCTCACATGTTTGTATGTTTCTGCCTCGCTTGCACACATGCAGTGACATTGCGTTCAATTATTAACTTTCTTACATGTCTAGCTCTTTTGTTTATTGTCCGATTTATATGCAACTTACAGGATAGTTTGATATATTTTGTCTTCAAATGAATTTGAAATAACAATACTGTACGATAAGAACATATGCCTTTAAATCGGCATTGAAGTTTGCAAATTATTTTATTTCTTGTGAGAAAAGGGGGCGTGGCAGTCCAAAATTTTTGATGACAATACAATTATACCGTCTCTAGAAACCTGCGTACCAAAATGGGTGTTCCTAAGTGCCATAGTTACTGAGATATTCACCTAAAACATCAATTTTCCACGTGGTGTTTCTAGTTTTTTGCTCATTGTGGGCGAACGGGGTGTGGCATCGAAAAAAAAAAGATTCTTGTATTGACTGACTTAATATCTGTTTGTTCATACGGACGGACAGACACACAGACGGACAGACACACAGACGGACAGACGGTCAGACGGACAGACGGACATGGTCGACTCAGCTTGTGATGCTGATCAAGAATATATATACTTTATGGGGTCGGCCACGCCTCCTTCTGCCTGTTACATACTTTTCAAACCCAATATACTCTCTCTTGCAGAGAGTATAAAAATATATAAAAATCAATAAATAAATATTGCGTCAATTTGTTTATAATCAGTCAATAAAACTGTTCATTAGCATTACAATCGATTGTTCCTTTGGCAGCTATATACTATACTCCGATTTGGATGAATTTTGGTTTGCACATGGCATTTGGTGATAAGTAAATATCAAGAAAGTTAGGTTGATTGCTCAAAAAATTTTTTTTTGGCAACTGATTGTTCCAATGGGTGATATATGTATGTTATAATCACCCGATATGGCCTATTTAAGCATAAGAAACTATGCTTATTTCAAACAAGATATCTTTTAAAGTTAGAAACTACTTTGCATAGAAACAGACGGAAAGACAAACGAACACGGCTATATCGACCCGGCTCTTGATGCTGGTCGGGAATACTATATGGGATCGCACACGCTTCCTTCAATTCATTACAAACTGTCGAAAACATAATACCCTCTACAAGGGTATAAAAGCTATCACATGCATTTACAGGGTATATGCTCTTTGAGTCTGCTTGCTTGTTCTTATGTAAATTGTGTTGCTTTGACTTGTAGTCAATGACTGGGCATTCAAAGAGGAGTCATGCAACACATTTCAAGCTTGCAACAGACTGTGGCTTATGTGGTGGTGAACAATATGAATGTGACATTTACTGTCGCTCTGTATTTGCCACATGAAGCTAACAACTTACAACTAGCAACTATCAACTAGCAACTTGCAACATGGAACTTGCAACGTGGCAACCAATTTATTTCATTCATTTCAAATGATTCAAAAACTATACTTGCCACCGGCACGGCCCCCCAATGTTGCAGCTTCCTTTCATTATTTATGGCATTTTGTGGAGCGGCAACATCGACGCACTCAGCGTGTGATTGTTTATGCTGACCGAAGCTCCCGACCACCCCTTCCCCCACTCCTCTCCTTTCTCTTTTTTACATGCCTTTCCCGTCTCCCAGAGTTTTCTACAGATGAAACTGCAGTTGCAATCATAATAATATTTTTGCAATGGTTGAACCATTTGGTCGGGTGGCAACAGAAACTTTAGACTAGAGACTGCAGAGTGCAGATTGGAGACTAGAAGACTCTGACTCTGTCACTGTTTCGATTTCTATACTCCTCTTTCTCTTTTTCTCTTTCTCTGTCTCTGTCTCCGTCTTTAGCTCTGTTGTCATCGCATTATTATTCCGCATCGACGTTTTCTGCTTTTTCCTTTTGCTACTTTATTATTATGTGTTTCTTTGATTCCATTTCGCTTCTTCCCTCTTCCTCTCCCTCTCTCACATATAGTTCTTTCCTTTTCGCTTTGCCATAAATGGTTCATAAAATTTTATATGCTCGTCCATAAAGGAAACCATTTGCTCCACTTTCCACTCACAACATGCATTGCAGTCAGCATTGGAAATAAGTTAAGAGATCTACAAACCGAGCGACAGTTTAGCAGATATTGAAAGACCCCCTTCCCCTCCTCACACCCCTTTCTAGCCCACTGTATTTCTGTAATAAGACAAGTTCAGAGCACAGAGGCCACAATTGATGTATTTTATATGCCCGTTCGTTATATCCGTTTCGTAATTCTTTGTCGTCTCTAACAATATACTATACATATTCATGAATAGTTAGCGATATTAATAAAATTACACATAACTTTTAGTTCAGTTGGTCTAAAAATGATTCAAAATAGGTTCAGAGCTTGATACATGTTTGTATTTAAGCTGTGTAGTTGGACATTTGAAACCAATCTAATACAGTTTAGAAATCGATTTAATATCTGATTAATTTTTTTAATTGCATAATGGCACAAAAATTTTATTTAAGCAAATGGTAAACTAGAGAACTAAAGATTCAGCTCACTGCTGAGAAAATGGTTTAATGAATAACTAAATTAATATCCTTACTGTTTAGAAATCCAGATTTCCTTGAGATTCTTTTAATACTAATACTGAAGTTCTTAATAAATAGTTAGTCGAATGGAGATTATATTTCTTGTGGAGATCGCTTTAGGTTTGACTGACTGACTGGCTGGCATTTTCCACTTTCCTGAAAGCAACTTGCAATTGCGATGTGAAAATCGAATGGTAAAAGAAAATGTACAAAAAATCGTAAAATGGTTTCGAAATCGTTTAGATGCTAACTCTGGCTTTGGCTTTGGCTTTGGTTGAGGCTCGTATCTTCCGCGTTGCCAAAATTAAATTGAGGGGCTTATGCAACTGGCCCAGCAATAACAACAGCAGCAACAACAAAAGCAGCAACCAAGACAGCAGCAACAACAGCAGCAACAACAACAGCTGCAACAGCAACAGATACGACACCAAAAAGCAAACAACCAAAAAAACTTAAACAACATCGGGCAAATCGTAGTTGAAATCGGTGCTTACGTGACCAGCCGAACGACTCAATCTCAGTCAATAAAAAAATCGAAAAAATAAAACTTCAAATCGCAAAACAATCTGTTTTAAAAGTATGAATACCCTAGCTGTTTTACCTATCAAATGTATCTATTAAAATTGAACTTATATCTAAAAGAATTCAAGTTAATAAACTGTTTCTTGCAGCTTCTTTATGTACTTTATCTTATGAGCCAATTACTCGTATATCATTCCCGATGGCAGCCGCTTTTGTGTACAGGGTGTTAAAAATTACCGGTGCATGTTGCAAGCCGTCGATATGCCCAGTTCACCCCTCCTGCTCAACCCGTTCGCCAAGAAATACTATTCGTATTCGTTTTCGTTTATTCGCATTCGTTTATTCGTTTTCGTATTCGCATTCGCTTAGTTGTATCTTATTATCAACTCACGTTGAGTTCGCTGTCCGTTCATGAACTACAAACGCCGTTGGCTGCGTTTCGCTTTGTATTCGACTGCAAATTGGCCATCGATGGGGGTTAAGGGGCGGCTGCTTTGTGGACATAGGGGCTGGTTAAAGGGGGGAGGGGCAAGAGTATAGCGGTGTATGTCCTCGATGCGGTTGTTGGCTCTTGGGCTTTGCCATATATGACGGATGCAGAAACGCAACGCACTGCACAGTGCCAAAAAACGTGTGTGCATTTTGAGATTCACAACTTTAAGATACTCTCAATACAATAGATGCAGTTTGCATATCGATGTGAGAGACGATTTGGAGTGCAGAAATACAAGTTATTCGTTTAAAGTTATAATTAATTTTCATTTAAAACTATTATAAAAATCGTAAAAAGACCATTATTGTGAAGTATCTGCGTACTTAAAAAAACAAAATATAGCTTATATTTTAAAACTTTTTGCATTTAAACACATTTTGTTATAAATTTATTTTCTAAGCATAATCTTTTTATAATTGTATTGAAAGAACGCAATTAATTTGTATTTCCTTTTTGATTCTAATTAAAATCGCTTTTAATTCTACTTCAAATCAAAGCCTTTAAATAACATCATCATACTTATCATCATCATCATCATTTTAATTGTCATTATAAACGAGGTCTTACTTTTGTTACAAACGAAAACAAAACCTAGGCACTTTTTCCGTACTTGAAACTGTGATGTGTTGGAGACAATGATGAAGATGAAATTGACGATGATGAAGCAACCTCCGAATTTCAAGTGATAGACAAATATCTCTGAGCATCTTCTGCACTTGTGCGTAATGCAAACGCACTGTATACCCTTTTAGAATTCCCTGCACCTCCCCTGTACCCCTCTGTACCGCCAGTCACCCCACCTCCATCCCTTCTTTTCTTATCATTTGCATGGTCCTCACTTCACTTGGCCACTTCAGTTCAGTTCAGTTCGCCCAACAACTAAGTCGTTGTTCACTTAAGACACAATTCACTTTGAACCAAGCAATAAGCTGTACAGGGGAATAGGGTAGGAGCTAGGGAAAGGGAGAAAGAAAGGCATTAAACTTTATTAGGCCATAAAAATGCATCGTTTAATCTTTTAACTGAATTAATATAGTTTTGATCACATACAAATGGGAAAATAATTAATGAACTTGAAAGCATTCTGAAAGATATGTCATGTATATTTACTTGGTCATTTACAGTAGAATCCGGTTATAGCAACGGCCAAGGCACCGATGTCGTTACGTCGCTATATCAGGATAACGCAGTAAGAGCTAGACAAACTCCTTTCATTGAAGTGTTAAGTACTTCGCCAGCTCCAAGTGCCTCCGAATCGGTAGATGCTGCCGTTATTTAACTCCGCTCGTCCACATTTTTATTACATTTGACTAGCAAAAGGCAGAAAAAACTGTCACGTCGCTTTAAGCGGTTGACCTTTGAATGAGCTATCCGTAATTTCGCTATGATTAGGTCGCCAAAAGTCACAAACAATAGGACCTCAGCGACTATAAGAACTAGAAAAGCCCATGGGGTCACAAATGAAGCTGTGCTATCTGAACCAGATTAACACAGGGACCAAGATCAAAATCGGACGACTATATCTTTAAGCTGGCATTGGAACAATCTGACGAAAAGTAGTATAAAAACATTCTGTATTTACCAAGCTATTCAAATAATACTCACTTATGTCCATCACCTAAACGATTGCACCTATATTATTGTCATATCAATTGTTAACATATTAAAACTGAGTAACGCGTATCCTATAATCATGAGGCGACTCTAGTATTCTTCATTGTTGATATTTTCTGATTTTCTATTTAGTTTAAGTTCTATATTCTGATTCTATATTCTGATATAGATTAACTAAATTTCGACCAAATCACACAACAACATGAATGTACGAAAATCCGTGCTTAAATATTTCACCTTCTCGAATGTTTCTGACATACTTCACCCTACATTTGCAAGGGTACGTTTATTTGGTTATACACTTTGTTGATTTCACAAATTGGGCTCTGGTTGCCCATGTTGAAGGACGTGTCTTCGCAGGCCCTTACAGCCCATACACTGGACATTGAGAAGAGCCTGCTCGAGGATCTGAGAAAACTTTTCGGTGTCCAGAACTCGCTGCTCGTGTCGCAGTTCCTGTTGAAGACAATCGGAGAGCTCGTCTCGACCAAAGGGTCGGTAGTTGATTATGGTCATGTCGACGGGGAGCTGCTGCAGTAGCTCAAACTGTTGCCAGTAGTATTCCATCTCCAAATTAAAGATGTAGACAACGAGCACAGTCTGGTTAGCTGCTGCATTGAGGTCTCCTTCCCGTTCCTGCAACAATTTGTTGTAGATGGGAACAATGCCATAATCACAGGTGGATAAATTATCAATGAGTAGAAGATTCTGACCGCAGTCCGACAGATGTTCCACAAAGTTGCGTATCATGTGGAACTTATGGACACCATCTGGGACATAAGTGCTCCACGAATAGCTGTGAACATTCTCCTGCCAGGGAAACCGTTGTCGAAGTGCCATAGCCGTCAGAGTTTTTCCTACACCCGGTGGACCGAGCAGGGCGACTGATTTGAATTTCCTTGGACTTTTCACGACTCGTTCCAAGCGTGCGAGAGCGTGCTCCTGGTTGAGCACCTGCCTCGCAATCTGACGAAAGATTCGCTTCGTGTCCAGCTCTTGATTGCAGTAGAATCCTCTAGCTTTTTCCTCACTTTGCAGTTTCCCACTGAGTCCCAAGAGACCTCCGATACCTAGCCACATCGATTGCAGAATTCCTTCTGCCTTTTCTGATTTCTCCCGACTCATACTCCTTCCTGGATCGCTTTCCACTGTCAGCTCTACACACTGGAACCAAAGTACTGCCAACACAGTTGCCGCAGCAATCACAATCATGAGACCTTGCATTATATTCGAATGTTGTGTGCATCTCAGTTGATCCCGGTATGGACGACAGCGGGTTTTCTGAAGTATTCCTACTTTTCTGGGATCGTCCAGGTGTATGGAGCAGCCAGGATGCAGTGAGCCCTCATATGGCATTCCCGAATGCATTCTCCAAAAATCTCTTGGCATGGTCAAGTCCTTAACAAAATATCAACTTTTAAACTATTAAAATTTATCCTTGTTTTGCCTAAAAGGCTGTATATTTAATTTTGTAGGTGGAGCTTATTATAAAACTAATTTTAAATTTCCTACTTTGACAGTATGTTGTTTATGTGTATACCCTGGAACCCTTAAGTATGCAGGCTATTATCAAAAACATGTACATATATACTTTTGCTGATTTTAAAATTGAACTGATTGTAAATAATATAAATAAGACTTGATAATTTGTTATCTAAAATCGTGCATATTGAAGTGCAGCATGGGTTTCAAGGACTCTTAAGTCGTTTCATTGTTTTTCTTGTTCTAGATTAAGTTCAACATTTTGAATCTGATGAGTTTTGATTGTATATATTTTATAAAGTTCATTCTGTCTGCAAATAATTACACGCTTTGTTAAAGAAACGACACATGAACTCAAAAAGTGTCTGCGGTTATTTTCTAGTTTCTCAAAGCGATACTTTGCTGGCATTAAATCCGCTTACTCATCATTATCAGACAGCCGTCATCAACGAGCACTCATCAGCTGTTTTCAGGGGGAAGAGGAATGCAGAGGTGAGAAAGAGAGATAGACTTAGAGAATAAGAGAAAGAAACAGAAAGAGATAGACATTACCATTATGCCGACAATTAAGTTTAGACTCGCGCGGAAAGCCGGCAGCCAACAGCAAACAGTCAACAACAGACAAGAGCTAAGAGCCAAGAGGAAAGGGGGCAAGAGGACAGGAGAAGCAACTGGGCCACTCTTTGAAACCAGCTGAAAGATCAGACGATCGTGATTACCAAACAAACTGAACAACAACTGAACAATCAGCCAGCAAAAGAGACGACCGGTCTGGCCAGACTCAAAAGCCCAGTTTAAGATACAAGATACAAAAGTACAAGAGACGAGAAGAGTTGAGCTAACGTGGATACATTTAAGCAGGTATATATATACCAATATATATATGTATATATACTAATATATACAGCGAATTGCGCTTGGCAACAAACATGGCTTAAAAAGACAACAAAACACTTCAATTCGTAGTCGTGTAATAGACCAAATTGAGAAAAACCTTTAACTAACCAAAACTCAAACCTCGCACCTCAAATGCTCTTACAAACTGGAAAACTGTAAATAATATTCTCAGAAATTGATTTTTGTCTTCTAGTAAAATCAACTTTTAGATATATTTAGTTACATTAAATAAAAAACAAAAACAGACACGTCCTTAAGCCACAAACTTTTCAACGTAAAAAAAAAATATTTTTGATTTTACGATTAAAGTAAATAATAGATTTTTATAATGCCTCTGCGTACATGTCAAAATACTTATGACAGCACTGTGTAAATTAACATAGAGAAAGAGCATGCAGTCAGACAAAAGATTTGCTGAATATGCTGACAGTGGGACAGATAGATGGATAGGCAGTCAAATAGACAGACAGACATACAGACATATAGATGGACAGATAGACAGATGGACAGATGGACAGACATAGACACTTGTTTTGAGCGCAGAGGCCCGTAACGGTTTCTTGAAAATCAAGTTGGGCGACTTGCAAAAGTGTCTTTCATAAATCAGTCAACGGTCTGGCTAACAGCGTCAGCTGTCAGCCGGAGATCATTTTTGGTCGCTTGGGTTCAACATTGGGTTCGGTAATTATGTCTCTACTCGTTTGAGTACACTCAGACGATATGTGTGTCATTATGATCCAAGACCCAGACGAACAGACAGACAAACAGACAGACAGAGAAACAAATAGATAGAGAGACAGAGACAGAGACAGAGACAAAGAGAAACAACTGACACAACAGACAGACAGATAGAGAGACTGAAGATTTGGAAGACTTGCCGGCTCTGTAGGGTAAAAGTTTTTGGCCCTCAGCATTTGGCTGACTTTCCGTTTTTTTGGCCATATTTGATTTGACGCTTTTGGCCCTGCTCATGTAGCTTTTCGCTGTTGCCAACTGATTCGAAGCCGACCAACTGCAACGGCTGAGTCAGCGTTTTTAATTGTTGTCAAAAGCGGAAAAGTTTTGCAAGTGAAAAGTAGGCAATGAAATAGTCATTTGGAAAATTTACAATAAACTAACAAAATTTCAACTCAATGTGAAAGCTTTGCAAATGAAGGCATACACAACAACAAGAAAGAAAAGTACAGTCGAACACGCCCGACCGTAGAATACTCTCTGCATTTTATTCCCGATTATTTTAATAAAATCGGTATCCGGGTATATCGATTAATAGTACTTGCTTTAAAACACGTTGAAATACATATGTTTGTATGTATGCACATTCATATACGTTTGACATTCTATGTATGCGCATGCATACGTATGTATAATTGATCAGCCGGCCAGCGTCCGCGGGCACCGCTGCCGCTACACAACCAGCGTAAACGTTCGTTCATATGTTTGTATGTTTCTGTCTCGCTTGCACACATGCATTGACAATGCGTTCAATTATAGACTTGTAACGCGTCTAGCTCTTTCGTTTATTGTCCGATTTAATTGGAATTTTCAGGATAGTTTGATATATTTTGTCTTCAAACGAATTTGAAATTACACTACTGTACGATAAGAACATATGCCTTGAAAATGATATTCAAGTTTGAAAATTATTTTATTTCTTTTGGCAGCCCAAAAATTGTAATGACAATGCATTTATGCTGTCTCTAGAAACCTTCCCGCCAAAATTGGTATTCAAAAGTGTCATAGTTACTGAGATATTCGCCTAAAACATCAATTTTTACGAGGCGTGGCATCAAAAAAAAAGATTCTTGTATTGACTGACTTAATATCGAGTCAATACTGACCAAATTCAAACTTGTTGCTCTTACCATCTCTGAAATCTGTTCATACGGACAGACGGACAGACAAACAGACAGGCAGGCGGACAGACAGACGGACATGGCTATATCGACTCGGATTGTGATGCTGATCAAGAATATATATACTTTATAGGGTTGGCCACGCCTCCTTCTTCTTCTTACATACTTTTCACAAACCCAATATACTCTCTCTTGCAGAGAGTATAAAAAGCGATGCTATAGTCGCCTTCGAGCTACTTCAAAATACCCGTTGCTTAGTTTGAATTTGCTATTAACCTTAGATCATAGTAAAGTAACGTGTCAAAAACATGTACTGCTTGGGCATTTTATCTCTCATTTGTGACCTATCTGGCTTTTCTAGCTCTTATAGTTTATAAGATCATTTCGTTCATACAGACGGATAGATGAACTTGGCAATATCGACTCGGCAATTGAAGCTATTCAAGAGTATATGTATATATACTTTATGGGGTCAGCCATTCCTGGTTTTTTCTGTAAAATACATGCTAACAATTTTAGTGCAACTTTTTACCTTTTTAGGTTTTAAAATAAATTTATTAATTGTTAAATACTATGAAATGAAGAAATAAACATTCAAAATAAATATTCATACTTTCCGATTATTAATTTTTGCGAAAACATTTTTTTTTATTGTTTGTTATACGTTATTAATAAGTATTTATCGTGTTTAAGATATATATTTACAAACACTTCACAAATTCACTTTTGTTTTAATGGCAATAAAAATAGACAGTCAGTGACTATTACATTTCAAAACATTGTACTTAATTTAAATCTATTTAATATTATTAGTTTATAAACAATAATACGAACACTTTGCTTTCCTAGAATTTTAAAGCCAACAATTTAAGTCTTTAGAATTTCTTATTATTGAACAGGAAACTGAATGTGTATGGGAATACGTGTTTCTGCAACACAAAGATACATACCAGGGCGGCAGTATCAGCGGCAGCGACCACGTCAGAGACAGCGGCAGCGACTGCGGCAGTGACTGCGACGGGGACTGCGGCACTGACTGCGGCAGCGAGTGCTGTCAGTTGCAACTTCAATTGAAACGCATTTAATTAGTTTGTGCCTAATTTATGCTGCCATAGACTACAAACATCAACCACGAAGCTGTCATCTGGCAATGTGCAGCCACTGATACCCTTTATGAATGGGTATGACCAACTAGTCATGAACTATATAAAAAGGGAAAGGAAAAAGACTATTAACTAATGTTTGCCAGTAAGTTTCATATAACTTAAGTAAGACTGTTATGAATTAAACGAATTTGTAGGGTATTCAGACTTCGTATATTTAAAGACTAGCACTTGTATATTTGCTGCTATCTTTTATTTGACTGACATTAGAACGAATCAACGAATGACGATGACAGTTACGAGTTTCGAGCTACAAGTTACAAGTAACGAGCTTCGACTCTGTCGATTAGTTCAGATACAAAAAACTTAAAGACCGAGTACAGTGGCATGTGCTCAGTGGTCGGACTTATAGGTCAGTACTGCTTGCCTTCTAGCCTGCCCTGGACTGGTCCGTCTTGGCCTATGGACTGGACTGGGCTGGACTGTGTTGCGTCCCCGCTAAAGAAGCTTCAATTAATTTAATTAACGAACGTGCTTCGAATTGTTAAATTGTTTAAAGAATAGAATAGAAGACAAAGATAGAGAGAGCGAGGGAGAGAGTGGTGTGGAAGAAAGAGAAAAAGAGACAGCTGCTAAAATGATGTGGGTGTCTTTCGCCTTTACTTATTTTGATAGCTTTGTGGGGCTTCTCAGTAAAATCTACTGAATGCGTTTCTATGATTAACTTTCATTTGATGAAATATTTTCATTTCGGCTTTCGTTATTCCTACAATGTATTTGCCTTCCCCTCTCAACATACCCGTCCTCTTCTACCGACCCATGTATACCCCACTGTATAATAGGGCATTCTATAATAGGGCTTCGCAGTTACCCCTCGTCCGACTTGATGCCTCTTTGACCATTAGACGCTGTTGCTAACCAAACTGAGGTCATGGGCTTTATGTTTTCCATTTTCCCAATTTCTTTTGCTCAAATTGTATATTCTTATGAACTTATTCTCAGCCAGCCAGTCTCTCAATAATGGATATTAGTATTACTCTTTAGCTTATCAAATTTATGTTAGTTTATTCTTGACTTTTTCAGCTTAAGATTCGTCAAATGTCTTCGGATTATTTAACTTAAAAGATCATTTTAGAGGGATTTCTGTCTAGTGATACTAGTGATGATATCAATTATAGCTTAAAAGGTTATTGTCATTCAAATCAATCTTTTTTTACCCGTTACTCACAGAGTTAAAGGGTATACGAGCCCCAACCACTAATAATTCGAACAGTATTTTTTTTTTTCAGTGGGCAATGTTTAACACACTATATTATCAATACTATTAAAGATAACGCATACCAATGTATTTTGTCTTAAAGAGAATTTTATTCTCTTAACGATGAAAAACAATTTTTTTTTGTATTTTCAACAACAACAACAATATAAGTAATTTTTGAAAAAGGTCAACTTAAGAGATAAGAAAAATTTTACCACTATTAATTCGAACGCTAAGTAACATGATTAACTATCATACCAAAAGCTATAATTTAATTAACGTTAAAATTGTGTAACGTCGCCTTTGGCCTGTATTACGCATTTAAGACGTTTTGGCATTGATTTTAATAAATTTTTGCAGTGCTCTTGAGAAATTGAGTCCCACATCTCTTGCAACTTAATTTTTAAGTCAGAAATGTTCCTTTGCGGCTCATTTCGAAGCTTGCTTTTCATTAGCCACCAAATATTTTCTATTGGGCTTAGATCTGGGCTATTTGATGGCCAATCTAAAACCTCCATTTGTTTATATTCCAGCCAATTTTTTGTTCGTTTGGCTGTGTGCGATGATGCTCCGTCCTGCTGAAAAGTAAATTCACCGCAATCTGCCAGTTTTGGTATTGATGGCAGCAAACTATCTTCCAAAATATTAATGTATTTTTCAGCATTAACCGTCCCTTCAATGAAATGCAGCTTTCCCAGTCCTTTGGCAGACATACATCCCCATACCATAGTGCTTGCAGGAAACTTTACTGTTCTTTTAAGGCAGTCTTTATGGTATGCTTCTGTCTTCTTACGGATGACGCGTTTTCTCGTATCACCGACACTAACATCAAATTTAGCTTCATCGCTAAATATGATGGTATCCCATTGTCTTTGAGTCCAAGACATCCTTTCCCGAGCCCATTGCAAACGCTTCTTTTTTGACGAAGCGTAAGCAAGGGTTTTTCCTTGGCCTACGAGTAAGATAAGTCATTGGATACTATGCATAGGTAATAACAAAACATACTTTATAAAAACCATATCCAATATTTTTTAAATGCAGTCGCGTCCATTCTCTCCCGACAGTTTTGTCAATATTTTGCGACCACTCAGAAGCCAAATTTCTTAAAGATTGGCGTCGATCACCCTTAACAATTTTGGCCAGTTGTCTTTTGTCGCGTGGTGTTATTGCTGATGTTCGACCTCTATATGCAATGTAATTGTCAATATTTCCATTTTCTCTGAAAATTTTTATCACCCCATGCACAGACGATTTAGACAAGTTTAGTTGGTTGCTGATTTCCGTAAGTGTCTTCCCACTTTTAAAATAATCACAAATCAATAACCTGATTTCTTTGCAAATAGGCTTTCCACGTACCATCGTTGCTAAACACTCACTGATCTGCTGCAATTTTTAAATTTTTTGCATGCTGTACTGTGATTTTATTTGCAGATTATAACAAGATAGTGATTCTGTTACATTGGTTGCTTTTGTTTTGTTCTTCTTTTGAGATAAAGGTAAGCTTACGGAGCGTTCGAATTAATAGTGGTAAAATTTTTCTTATCTCTTAAGTTGACCTTTTTCAAAAATTACTTATATTGTTGTTGTTGTTGAAAATACAAAAAAAAATTGTTTTTCATCGTTAAGAGAATAAAATTCTCTTTAAGACAAAATACATTGGTATGCGTTATCTTTAATAGTATTGATAATATAGTGTGTTAAACATTGCCCACTGAAAAAAAAAAATACTGTTCGAATTATTAGTGGTTGGGGCTCGTACATAATCGCTGGAGTGTATGCAACAGGGAGGGCAACAAAATAACAGTGAGTAAATTTGGCATAGCATAGCTCACAAATAAGTTTATGTACTAAAACATGCTATATATAAAGTTATAAAGTTAGTCAGTCTTTAATTAACCTTTATCAAATCTTTAAAGTAGTTATGTATTTTCTTGCACTAGTGACATTAGCAATGAAACAGTTCAAAGTTTTTCACCAATCACAGCCGTAACGAAATTTATCTTTAACACGCTATGACTAAATTTAACCACATAACTAGTTTATCACTATATTGTTTGTTTTAATTAAGATTTATATACATATATAAAATCGTCGCCAATTTATGAACTTGATTTGCAGTTCCGGAACTTTAAACTGATGCAGAATGACTCATCAAATGTTTATCTGCTCGTCTAGGGCAACCAGGTGGATAATTGCTTGCCGACGATGCAACAACAAATTTGCAACATTATTATCATGATGATAATGAAGATGATTATGAAGCATCATGGGATGAATGATGGGGCACTGGAGACTAAGGAACACTGGCATTAAATACGCGACGATATCGCCACATGTTGATCTTAAAGCTCTTTTATTATTATTATTATTATGAAAAATGCGAAAAAACAGAGGCTTAAGTGGAGGAGAGGAGAGAAAAGAGGCAAAAAGTGGAACTGGCTGAACTGGTTCTCCTCTCCGTTGAGAGGAGTGTTTGAGACCAGAGCAGGCCAGGGCACTACTGGAGTTACACCTACTCCCTATGGCGGGTAGTGGACTTGGATTAAAGCTTCAGCTCAGGTTTTTGTTTTCGGTCTTCTCGTTGTTGTTGGCTCTGCGGGGTGTGCTCTATGTTGTTTACGTTTAGCGTTGTTTCCTTCATTCCACGCTCGTTTGTTTTGATTTTTCAAAAAGGTTGGGCTAGAAAAAAATACATAAAAATAAAAAAAAGAAAAAAAATAAAATTAAAAAACTGGATGCCCTTGTTTGTTTGTACACGGTTCAGTCTTTAAACGTTTGGTCTTAGTCTTTGCCTCTCTAACCCTCTCCTCACTCGCTCTCTCTCTCTCTCTGTCTCTCTTACTTTTTCCCTCTCTCTGTCTCTCTCATTCTATCTTTCTGTGTGTCTCTCTTGGTTGAAAAGAGACCTTTTGCTAGGCTTTGCTTTATTATTATTATTTTTATTCCAAGTTACCATTGTTGTTGCTCTATTGTGCCACAAAAGCAAAACAATTTTGTTGTTTTTGTTGTTTTTCATTCTTTCTTTCATCTTAATTCTTCTATTCATTGCACTCATATGATTTGGGATAGAGTTCAGGTTCGCTTTTAGATTCAAATTCAGATTGGGACACGGTGTAAGGGCTAGGGTTTAGCGTTTAGGGTTATGGGCTTGGTTCGGAAAGGGGAGTGGAGAGGAGGGGCTCTTTCTCTGGGCTTTTGCGTAATAAGTTTAAGTGCCGCTTTGTCTATCAACTAGTTACCCAATTGCTGAGAACCTCATCAAGGGATCTGTTGCCAAAGGCACATTCTGTCCCTTTTTCTTGTTTTTGTTTGCCTATCTCACTCTGGCTCTCTCCCTCTCTCTATCTCTTTCACTACTCTTCTCTTTTCTTGCTATTTTTGCTGTTTTGTTGTTGTGTTGTTTCTCCCTTTGCTAATTAAGATTCATGATGGGTTAATCTGTGGCTGGGTTTTGGTCAGTGCCAAGTTAAATAGTCAGTCCGCTCTCTGCTTCAGTTGACGATGGATTCCAATTATACTTGTTTGCCACTTTTCTACACTCGGAGAAACAAGCAACAACATTGGGTATAAATCAATCAGGGAGACGCTTTTGGCATAATAAAGCTTATAATTTAATTTCTTAAGTACTAAATTCAAAACGGAAAAATATAATAGACAAAGCATTAGAAACAGTTTTTCCTAAAAGAAGAAATATGAGCTAAATGAGCTAAATTCATTTATGCCACAGCGAAAGTTTAGTTTGAAAAGTACTAAATCTTTGAATATGTAGAATATCATTAGTTTTTGATCTGCTTAAACCCAAATTATACAAAAAGTACCAGAATTAATATATCTATAGCACCTCTTTCAGTATTGATTCCTTTTCCCAGAAGTTATCTTTGTCTGGATTGAGTCGTAGGTCGAGTTTCTTATTTCGAATTCCGACACCACCTTGAATGGAATCAAGTTTTTATCTCTTGTTTCACTTTCACGAGTGTCAACAATGGGAACTGAAATTTGTTATTATCTAATTGTCTGTTGTTTCTACTACTTATGCGAACAACTTTGTTCCCTACCACATTTGACTCCTGGGATTTGTGAGTTGTACGAGCATCGTTATGTCTCTCGTTTCCTATGCTGTTCCAATTCCCTTCCCCAATCCCCGTTCTCAATATCCACCCCAATGACTAACCGCCAATGCGGGAGCTCCAAACAGAAATAATAAACACCAACAAGTGTCATAAAAACAAATTAACGGCGCACAAGTAAACACTTGTTCCCTCTGCATTACCTCCTACCCTCCCCAAAACCCCTACCAGTGCCCCTCCCATTCTAACTCCTCTCTGTTCAGCATTGGCAGCCCCTAAGTTTTAAATGAGCCAACATTATTTTAATTTATAGCATTGCATGGCAAACCCAGCTACACTAATCCCAACAACAACAACAACAACAACAACTCCGTGTTCTTCACCATTTGTACGACCTCTCTAAGTTTTCTTTCTCCCCTCATTTTACTCCATCTCCGTTCTTCTTAACACTAGGCTCCCTGGTCGCTTGTTTCCACAATTTCATCTGCAACTCAATAAAATAGGGGGCGTCGCATACTAGGCGCAGCTTTACAGATTTCCCCATGGGTAATCAATAGAGTATTTCTCATATTTTCGATTTGCAAGAAAACTCGACATTGGGACATGAAGTGGGAAAGCGGAAAATGTAGAGGGAATAAATCCGAAATGAAGCTAACATCAAGTTTTTTAAAAAATTAAACCTCTATAATTTTTTTAACAGTACACCGTACTAAACCTATCAGATTTCATTAAATACCCATTACTTGTAGTTATCGTTGGATTGTATGTATCAGGAAGAAAGGCGACCCCCTAAAGTATATACATATATTCTTGGGCCAATATTCATTGCAATGTCCGTTGAAATAATTCCTATTTATTAGATTTTGTTTGAAGGGTTGCAGAAATTCTGTCATAACAACTAAAATTCTTTATGGACTTCTCACAGGGCCCGACTGTACTTTTTGTTGTTGTTTGTAGTTTAATATACACATAAATATTTATAAAAAAAAAAAAAAAGTTTACTGAAAAAATTGATTTTAAACCATAAATCTTTAACATAATCCTTTCACAACTGTTTTATGGCCGAAATCTAAATTAGTTTTAGGACTTTCCTGATTGTGAATAAAATATTGATTTAATTTCTGTAATTAGTAATTCTGTGTTTTTCCAATTATATTTAAAATTTGTGATTTCAATATATAATACGAATTTAAAACACAATATCTCATTAAAAATCCCAATTTAGCTACATTTTTATAAAGTTTTTTATTTCTAATACAATTTCATTTATGTACAATAGTTCTTATCTTTTTTATTGATAATGATTTTTTTTAGTTTACTGAATTGTAATTTGCCTGTCAAATTAATATACAACAGACATGTGTGTTGCTAGTCGAAAATCGAATTAATTTGTCAACTATACAATTAACACATCGCGAGGTGGAGGTTTTATCATTCCCCCCGACCAAAAAACATGTAGAATATTTTAACTCCTGCCTTGGAAAACTCCGTGAACGTGTCTTGAATTAGTTGATACCCTCGACATCTTTTAATTCGATTACAATGAAAGCTGTGCTTTTAATAAAGCAACAAATAAATAATTTATTTCATAGAGTGTTTCTGCTTCGGATTAAAGCTGTCTGTCTGTTTTGTGTGTATTTATAATAATAATTTTATTGAATTTTGTTCAAATTGTATATGGTTTTAATTATAGATTTCAGTTTTAGCCGTCACTTCTGGTCACTTAATTGTGGACGCTTCACACATGAACCTAATTATTTTCAACAAACAGAAAAAATATACAAATTTCCACGGCGTAATAAATTTGCATATAAAGAGCGGCACTCTAATGGATCGCATTTGCATAATTTTGTGTGCTTTGCCTCTGTTTATCATTCAGCAGGAATGAAAGCCAACTTTTAGCTGAATAGATACACAGTTTAGTACCAACTTCCCCTCATTCTCTGCGCGTTTCTAACAGCTAATTTCAATTTTAATAACACATTTAGCTACCTCAAACACCCATCTAGGAACGTTGGTTATGCATACCCAAATGGTCAGCATTATTGTATAATTATTCAGTCTCTCTTTAATTATAATATGAGCTATTAAAAAGTAGTTATAAAATTAACTGTCTTTTATAAGAAGATATAATTTGAAGAATTCACAAAAAGCTAATTAAATATACTTCTAATTACAAATTTATCTTAAAAATAAACATTGATGATAAGTCTATAGATATACATATATCTACCAGCTGACTGATAATGTCGAGATTCGCAATAGTTATTGGATAACCTGTGTGTTTATAGTCTTTCAATTAAACATGAATCGGTGCTCTTTCTCCACGCCCCTCAACCCCCTTTTATTCCTTTAGTTGAGGTTGTTTTGGGGAACTGTGGCGATGGTGCGTGTTGCCAGGGGCGATCAGGCATAGCAGCTGTAGCATCTGGCTGCCTTATGAGTCACGCAAATGTCTGTCCTCGATCCGTTCCGAACTGATCTGATCCGAACTGCTCTATTCCGTACAGATGTGCAGTGACGCGAAGCGAACCGATCTGTGATCCATATGTTTTCACTTAGAGCATAATCTTGGCTATGCTCTGTAAATGGGGTCCAGCATGGGGTGACTGCGATTCAATGTACATTGGAGCAGATTCGGTTCCATTTAATGATGCATTTCAACTTAAATTTAGTGGCAAAACATTGTTCAACGCATTAAGTAATTATGATTACGATCATGCTGCATGCTCCATGCTCCATACTGCATGCTGCATGCTGCATGTTGCATGCCTCGACTTTGGATAAATGTGAAAATGCATTCGATTTATTTCCACTGCCTGCAACTTTTTCATATCCCAAAAACAACAAGTGCATGATACCAAGGGGATCGAAAAGACTTGTGACTTACAGTGGGGCCATGCGGTGGAGCAGTGTTTAATTATTCCCACCAAATAAGTTCATACACGTACATTAAAGATAATGTAGCTTATCGCGAGAGAAGTCGCACTAAGTAATGGAATAAATCATGTTGAATGTTCCTAGACTACCATTAATTTCATCCATTTAATTTTTGTATCAAAACTATTTTAAAGTACTCTTTCCCTATTGTCATGATGATCATCTGTTTCATGCCAATGAAACTAAAAGATATGTGAATTTTCTTAGGATATTTTATATATAACTTATTTAAAATATTAAACAATTTAAATTGATTAATAAATGGTTTTTCCATGTCCCACTATGTAAGCATTTTTTTTGGACAAGTTGAAAGCACTGTTTTTAAACATAAATATTCATGTACTTTAATCTGGTTGGAAAATATTTGAAGCATTTGGGCAAGGAATGAAGGGACAACCATTCATTACGGCTCTACCATTTATCAAGTTTATAACATTGGGCGCTATTCCAACGGAACTGCCTGTCCTTTGAGGGGATGGAAGAGTCGTGGTTTAGTTTCAAAAAATGGTAGGTTGGGAGGTATCTGAAGTAACTGCCAGTTATAGTCGGTCAGCCGTTGACCGCCGCGTTCCAGAGCAATCCATCAACTTCATGAGGAGTAAAATGCGCAAGTGTGCGTGTAATTTCTGTGAGGCCGCACACTTATCGAACATGTCATGGGCGTGGTGGGGTGAGGAGGGAGGGGAGGGCGATAGCTAAGCGTAAGGGCGGTAGAAGGCACCTAACATATATGAGAGGTAGAGCAACCCCGTAATGCCCATAGTCCATATCCACATCCACATAAGTCTACAATCCATCAGCTCACATCACTCACTCATTCAAACATTCATACCATTTTCATTTTCTTTTTGATTTCCACTTCTTTTTAGACCCCGTATTTAAAAAAGGTAAAGAGGTCGATTAGGTCGAAACATGTGTTACAGGCGGACGGAGACGTGGCCCACCCCTTTATGACATATGTATATTCTTTTTAGGTATATTCTTGATCAGCATCAACAGCCGAGACTATATAGCAATGCCCAATCTGTCTGTCTGTCTCTCCATGCACCAGGCAGATCAAGTTAATTTAATAGTTTTGCCACGCCCCCACCGCTCTGAAACGACAAGAGCTATCGTGACCAAATTTACACTTTATTTGTTTGATGCCATTGTAACTATTTTCAAGTTTGATCCGGATCGGATAACTATATCTAATAGCCTAAATTGGACAAATCGGTCAAATTTATTAATTGTGGAGTAAAATGCGCACTAGAATGAGTACGGGGTCTTTTACAGTCGCCTCGCTCGACTGTAGCATTTCTAACTAGTTTCTTTTTTACTGTTTTGGTTTACTATTTTGCTTTGTTTTTGTTGTTTCCTGTTTTTGCGGCAGTTCATCAACATCACAATCATAACAGTCAAGCCCTTAGTCAAACCATTCCAAACGGCTCCAAGAAAGGGGTTGAAAAAGCTAAAGAAATCTTTAAAATTAAACTTAAGATAAACATTTTAGAATTTACTCTAACTAATTCAGAGAATTTTACTATTCAAAATAGAACAAGAAAGAAAGGTTATCTTCGGCTCGCCGAAGACTAAATACCCTTACAGTGGTTCCTATGGATGCTGTATGATATAGTGGTCCGATTTAGATGAGATTTGGTCAGTATATAGGGAATAATAGCAAATGAGTAGTGCGTGAATTTATCTGAAATCGCTCAATAGGCACTACAAATTTTCATACTAAGCATTTTCATAATTTTCAACCGATTGTTCCAATGGCAGCTATATGATCCGAATGAAATTTGGTTTGCACGTGGGATTTGGTACTAAATGCATATAGGCTTAATTTGGTTGAAATAGATCAAAAAAAAATTTTTTTCAATCCATGGTTCCTATGGGAGCTATACGATATAGTCATCCGATCCGGCCGATTTTAACATATGAACTGCCTGCAGAGAGAATACACATCTGTACCAAGTTTCATCAAGATAGCTTTAAAACTGAGAGACTAGTTCGCATAGAAATAGACGGACAGACGGACAGAAAGACGGACATGGCTATATCGACTCGCCTGTTGATGCTGATCAAGAATATATATACTTTATGGGGTCGGAGACTCCTCCTTCAATGCGTTACAAACTTCGTGACAAAATTAATATACCCTCTGCAAGGGTATAAAAATACAGTTGACTGCCATTGAAAGTAAACTTTATTTAAAATACAAACTCGATTGCTTAATTAATCCTCTGAAATTAGTATTAAAACTTATGTTAAAACTTTAAAGTTGTGTTTTTTTTATTTTGTTGAAGTTTTGTTTGTACTGCTTTCGTTGGAGGGTTTTTTTCTGAAAATCCCATTGGCTTTCCCAATTCGATGTCAGCTTAGGACCTCACATTGTATTTGATGTCGAGCTGCTGCCTTGCATGTCTAAGCCTGTCAATCGGGCCTCGCATCCTTCAATCCAATTACCCTGTACCCCTTCCCATCTCTCCCCACTACTCCCCTGGTATGCCTAAGCTGAAACACCTCTCCCACACTCTATCTCATTCCAAATCCTGATGTCCTAACTCACATGCTGTGAGTATTTTTTCATTTTTTTTTTCTTTTCTTTTTGTTGGTTGTATTTTTGGGAAATTTGTATCTGCTATTTGAGAATCTGCACGTTAATATTTGGATTGCGTGTATTTGTATTTGTTTTCTGGTTGTGTTTCCTGTGTAGAATTGGTTGCGAGAGCATTTTCCGGAAGGAGTTTGGGTATGTGTGTATGTGTGTTGGCAAAATAAATCCGCTATAAGCCCCTTGCACAAAAATGTTTTTCCTATTTTGCATAAAAAGTTGCGCTTATCCCTTTCGAATTCGCATATTTAAATTTCGTTTCTCTGATATTTGAAATTCGATTTTTGTACATCTTTTTTTCCATCCTGTCTCCTACTCCCTTTCCCTTTCTCGCTCCCTAGTTTTCCTCCTCCTCATATGCTTTTCACATTCACCGCTCGTCATCTAATTCGGCCGTGTTTGAGCGCATCCGGATCCGTGTCGTATTCGAATGGCAGCTTTTTAGTTGCATGCTTATCATTCAATAGGTTTCGTGTGCCACGTGTCTGTTTATTTTATACTTCAAACTCATACACATACTCCCACAAACACACGGTTACACACACTCTTCTGTTGGATGCGTGTGAAAACTCGCAAATGACGAGTGGATTTTGGCATCTGGTAAACGGAATACGGCAAGGAACAACGGGAATTGTTATACAGGAAAAATGATTCGGGCTCAAGTTGCAAGCAAACCCACGAGAATTTCAGTCGATTTTAATTGCGACTGACAGCGAGCACAAGCGACAGTTTAATAAGCAATTCTCGATATTCACCATTCACCAAGGTCCTGTTACAACATACACGAGTTGGAAAGTATCTATATAGTATTTGCCTTAAAAACTGACTGGATTGAGATTTTCCTCTTAATATTATTCTCTTAAACACAAACATATTTTCCGTTGAATCTCAATTAAATTTATTCCTGATTGCACTTGATGTATAGTGTTTCCCAATTTTAATGTAAATGGGCTATTCCCCTGTGATAATATATTGAATTCTTATAGTTAAATTATTATTTAAATGGTAAGAATCAACAAACAAACAACATTTAATAAACATTTTTAAAATAGTTTGTAAATCTGCAGTTGAGCAAGGCGACTGTTAAAGATCGCGTAATCATTCCAATGCTCATTTTCCATACAAACACCATTCGACCGACTTGGCCCATGAAAGCTGTAGGATATAGTTTTCCGATCCAGACCAAATTTGATGAGGAGTAAGTTCCAAGTTCTGGTGCTATGAAAATGGCTATGAAATTTGCGAGGAAGTAAGTGACGTGGCACAAATTTGAAATAAACTTGGTCTACGTACAGTAAAAACGGACTTTCATAACAAATTTCTATGTACTCTTTTTTCTCAAAATGATTAAATAATTTTCCATTGTTTTTAATGTTAGTTAAATATAAAAATTAATCAAAGGACTCCATAAAATCTTTCAGACCAAATGCATCATTTAATCCGACAGAGTTTCAAAACCATTTTATTTTTATACAAATTTTTAGTAGAAATTTTGGGAATTCAGTTACTATTTTAAAACTGTTTTCATCTCTGTTATGTATAGAATAAACTCATATGCCATTCAAGGACCTTTGCAGGAGCAGAGAGCAGAGCGTGCAGTGCACTAAGAGCAAAGGTCAGTCCAAGGACAGTAAAGACGACAGCGAAATGCACAATTGAAGGATAAGAAGAAGATGAAGTGAAGGAAAAATGTAGAAGAAAGAAAATGTTTCTCTTATTAAAATCGATATTTAGTGGGTGAGACTAGACTGGGGAAGGAGGCTGTTTAGTGGCATGAGGAACTAAGGGGGTATTTGCATTAAATTATGCGACGAGCTGCGGAAATATTTGCCATTAAATGGGGGGAAAGAGAATGAAGAACAGCAGTAGAAGACGAAAAAGAAGAAGAAGAAAAAGAAGCAGAATCAGAATCAGAAGCAAAACTCAGAACGCAGCATCGTAAATTGCGGCGGAAACAATTTCACTCTTGAGCACAAGGAAAGCCATAAAAGGAAATAAAAGGAAAGCAGCTACCAACGTCGACGTCAACTGTGACTGCGACAACGACAGCGACAGCGACGTCGTCGTCGACTGCGTGGTACTTGTTAAAGCAGAGCCCCGCAAACAAATTGTAACAGAAATCCTTCAAACATCTGTGAATAACTCACCCAAAACCCCTCCTCCTTTCAAGAGCCCCCTCCAAGCGCTATTCTCTTAGCTTTTGCCATTCAGCCTGAGCTCACTCACACTCACACTCACACTCACACGCACTCGTACTCTAATACACATGTGTGTATGTGTGGGTGTGTGTACTTGTGTATTTGTAATTGTTTCCTTTTTGCTTTATGAGTTTTTCATGTATCGCAGAAAGTGTCACCCTATGTCCCCTCCTCTTTTCCATTTACCCAACACACATGTCTTGCACCTGCGTGTTTGCCCCTTCACCCTACAATCTACCGCTTGCAACTTTTGTGGAGCGCATTTTAATCGTCGTCATTAAGGCGGCAGCGCGTGCAAAATGTCCTTTTATTTTAGCTTTTTTCCTTACATTACTCACTCACAGAATACTTTCTGTTTTCCTTGTTTTTCCTTGATTTTCTGTTTTATTTGACTCTCTACAGAGTGGGTTTTTCTTTCCACGGTAAGCGTTTAGCCATTGCAATCTGTCCAAAAACGACATCAAAGTGCTGCAGCATTACATCATGAAGGGGATTACAATGTATCCTTCTAGCCAACCTGTATACCATCCTTACATCCTGGAGAACTGAAAGGGGCCACAGCTTCCTTTAAAACAGGAATGCTCCCCTCCCCCTTCCATACTCTCTCACCTAGTTCCCCCTTTTGGTATTGCTTAGACAATGAAAGCTATTTAAAGAAAATTAATTAGTTGGGCATTAAGTTAAACATTAAATGCTAATTAAGGAACATCAAAAGCACAACAAGTAACCATATATATCTATATATATATATTTAAAATTTACATGAGCTGATAAATAATTAATAAAATAATTGCAAAGAAATAATACAAAATTTATTTATGATCGTTTAATTAAAAGTTAGTCAAAATGGTTTTATTAAACACCTTTTAAATTTATATAAAACTAAGCATAACTTCTTTAAAGAGTCCAAAACGGAAAATAGGATGCCCGAACCTGAAGTCTCCTGGGGTAAAGTTTTAGAAGGGAACTTGCTCAGAGGAAGTTTTAATCAACTCTTTGAAGCCATTATATAATATATTCTAATAAAGAATTTGAATTATATTTCCTTATTTTTAATAAACTAGTCAGTTTATTTTACGAACAGGAACAAAGTATTCTCTTACGGTATTTAAAAACGCCTCTAAAAGCTGCAGCCAAGCGTTAAATATTGTGGGTCAAAAGTGTCGAAAATGGGCATGAATTGGGGAGGTAAGTACCAACGAAATATACCAAAAGCAGAACGCCAACAAAAAAATTATTAGACACAGCTGAACTCCAACTGAGCTCAACTAATAACTTTCAATTGCGGTTATGATGGACCCAAACCACAGCAGAACAGGATACAGCACAATAGAACAGGATGGAATAGGACTGGAAAAGGGACGGGTAGAGGGACAGAAATAGGGAAAAGGACAGAAGGCCCCTGTCCTTGGACGCCTATTAAATATTTATTAAATGTGTTGTAAGTAGGAAATTGAGTTCGTTCGCTTTTGAATGCCATACAAAGTCATTCAACCTATGCAGAACCGAAAGAACTGTCCCTTCATCAGGCCCCATTGACCATTTGCCATTTGCCATTTGCCATTCACTGTTCATCGTTCAGTGTTCAGTGTTCAGTGTTCAGTGTTCAGTGTTCAGTGTTCAGTGCTCACTGTTCATCATTTGCCATTCTTCATGTTCCATGTCCATCACAGAAGATCTTCCTACTTATTTATTTATTTTATGCCTGTGCCTCGTTTGTTGCCTCTTTGTGTACCATTTCCAAAAAGCACAAAACTTATTTTAATTTTAATAGAAATTAATGAGGTAATCTTCTTTCGGCGTTTGCTTTTCCTAGCCCTCCTTCACTTCCTTCTCTTGCTTCCTCCCATCGCCCTTTACCCTGGTCCCTTTGGCAAATGGATTTTAATTTTCAGCCGTCTACAAAAAGGAAAGCTTTTTTAGAAAACCAAAATTTCTGCCGCACTGCCTCAGTTTACAGATTTATAATTGTTGTCAATTGAGCAGGAGAAGAAAGAGGAGGCAGTAAAGTGGGAATTTATTGACGATGGGAGGAGTTTGGCGGTGTTATTTTATATTCAGCTGAAAGTCACACGAACTGTTTTCGTTTCATTTTGTACTCACAGAGGGCTGCAAATACGGAAACAGAAATCAATCATATAAAACAAGTAAGAAAGGCTACAGTCGAGCAAGCCGACTGTAATAGACCCCGTACTCACCCTAGTGAGCATTTTACCATGCAAATAACTGACTGACTGATTTGTCTTATGGGAGGTATACGGAGCTGTAAATCGCCAATTTTAGACCGATTTGTCCTATGGGGCTATAGGCTATAGTTTTCCGATCCGGATCAAACTTAGTAAAGATAGTTATAATGGTACCATACACATAATATGTGAATTTGGTTGCAATCGCTCAACTAAAACTACATGTCTCCATATAAATCACCAATTTTTGACCGATTTGTCCTAGGGGAGCTCTAGGCTATAGTTGTCCGATCCGGACCAAACTTGGTAAGTATAGTTATAATGTTTTTTACAATTTGCGGGGGCGGTAGGGGGCGTGGCAAACATTTAAAATAAACTTGACCTGCCTGACATATAGACGGACTTTCATTCCAAATTTGGTGACTCTACTTCTAGTGGTTTAGAAGATCCAGGTGTTCATACGGACGGACGGACAGACAGACAGACAGACAGACGGACAGACGGACATCGCTATATCGACTCGCCTGTTGATGCTGATCAAGAATATATATACTTTATGTGGTCGGAAAAGCCTCCTTCTGCCTGTTACGCACATTTCGCTTCAGACAAACTTAATAGACCCCTCTACTCTTTTTTAGAGTACGGGGTCTAAAAACAATAAAGGGGATTTGGATTATATACTATTTATGAGTTTAGAAACTTTAAAGTTTGGTTAGGAATAAACATAGGTAAAATAATGTGTGTTATATTTATTTTAAGTTTTGCATAAGTTTCCACATTTTCAAGTTTCCCCGTTTACCTCTCCAGACTTCGACGGATTATTTCTGAAATTTTAGAAATGGTTTTAAAACAAACCTGGAATTATGTTGGCTTTGCAGGTTTGTTTCTGCATAAATTGCTTCGGTTTCTGTACATGTTGGATTTCTTTAGGACGGGTAAAATTAGGTGAGAGTAGCAGGAGAAAAGCAAGGAGAAGGAAGCGTTTTCAGTTTTGGTAGAAAAGGCAGCTGTGTCTTCATTCCTTTTATATTTTAACCATGCCGTAAGCACAAACTTTCATAACTTCTGCAAAAGTAAGTGGAAAGAGGAAGACTCAAAATTTATTTTATTCGTGTGGCATTTAGGAACGCATCGGTGAATTTTACGCTTCTACATGAACTCCTTAGGCAAAAACACACGTGCACACTGTTAAAATACTGCCTAGGAAAAGGAGTTCATTACAATCCAAGGCAACTCAACTGATCCGTAAAATGAATGACTTTTCGTTGGAATATTTGTTGGTACATTTTCAATCGTTTTCTTGATTTAAAGTTAACTTTTCTTATACAATTTAATGAAATACAAATTAAACATAGAATTCAATTTGACTTTTGTATTGAAATGGTAAACGAGTCGAGTTAGCTTTGATAGTTCAATATATTTATTCTAATAAATTTATCAGTCTTAAGAACACAAATTTTAAAAATTCAAATTTTAAATTATAGTCATGGGTTTGCTTTTCAATAAATCAGTTTTTAACCAATCGCCACGATCAAACTGGATGGACGATACCTCAGAGTCCGAAAAGACAACTGACACCACAAGTCATACATACCCTACTGCGGAAGCATTCGATTTTGTCGATTTTCTAACCTCTCTTCTCATCATATGTGTGGCAATGGGACTTGTGCTCGGTATAACGGTTTGTGCGTTTATCATCTGGCAACACTTTATCCGGAATGACTAAATTTTAGAGACCAAGATGTGTGTGCATAGCTTTGGAATGCAAAAGTGCCCTTTGTAGCAAATTTTTTTTTTTTTTTTTTGCATATTTTTTCCTGTTTTACGAGAGATTTTGATATTTATATACTAAAAACTTGTATACTAAAAAACTCTATTAAATAATTCAACAATCGAGATTTTGATAATTATAGTTTCATTGGGTTTCATGAGGTAACAAATGAGAACTTTAACTATTGGTTAGCTACTCCAAGTTGTATGTCGTTATATCTTAGTTTAAATTTGATTTGCCTCAAACTACAGGGTATTTAACCATTTCCTATCTTTTAGTTTGATTTTATAAAATGTTTTAATTATTTAAAACTTTACTTTAACTTATGTTTATAGCTTCAATATGAGCAGATTTTCGAACGGTTACTAGCTGCTACAGGGTATTCGGCAAATCATTCCATGTTCCAGTTTGATTTCCCCTACTATCTTTGGGATTTCTACTCCCTGCCATCTCCCATCTCATTGTTTTTGCTTAGTCGAGTGTTGACCGAACGCGTAATTTATGCAAATATTCCAATTTGCTGAACTGAAACACTTTGAAGGAAAAGCGAGCAGCGCTGCCGAAATAATTGCGTCGATTTATATGAGGAAAATCGACAGGGGGAGAAAAGTTGGCGCCTGCTGCTGCAACTGCTCATTACCCTTTCTGGCATCTTCCCTGCATCCATGATTGCTGCTTCTGCTTCTGCTCCTTGTTCTCTTCTTCTTCTCTTGCTTTTCCTGGCCTCCTTTCCTCCCTCTGCTCCATCAAGTGAGTATTTTTCGTACACGAATAAACTTTATGGCGCCATTGTAGCAAAGTGTCGCCTTCGTCGCCAACGGTCCTGCTCCGAGATGACATAATAAACTTGAATATTAGAAATTCGAGTGAATTTGGTAAGCTCAGTCGCCCAGTGGACCAACTGAGCCAAGTGGACCAAGTGGGGCCCAGTGTGACCAGTGTGTCAGAGCAGCGACGCTTCATTATGTGAATTCTTCCTTATTAACATAATGAAACAATGAAATAGAAACAAGTAACAGCTCCTGCTCCTGCTCCTGCTCCTGCTCGTACTCCTGCTCCTTCCACTGCTGCTTTCCTCGCTCCTTTCTCAGGGCTGAACATCATTGCTGGTCATAAGGGAATCAGTGAACCCAAGCGGCAACTTGGAAAAGCTGTCAAATGAACGCGATATCTTTACGCATTATGCTAATAAATTTACAACAACACAGCCACACAAAGGAAAACTGTGGAAAACTCTAATGAAAAACACGTAGATTGCCCCAAAGATTGGACACAGATTGAGGAATCACGATGGAACGATTCACCTGTCCAACGAAATTCGATAGGTTATCAGGCCAGGTGTAGCGCTTGAAATAAAGTACATAGTTTACTTTTGGGTGCACTGTAACAGACTAGTAGATACCCTGTAGTCTGGCAGTTCTATGTATTGGCGAATTAAAACAACTAGGATTGGAATAAGTATGACCAAAGCTTTTAAGGAATTCTTAGAACCAGATAATTCTGTTTTTCATAATCATATCTTTCTTCAGTTAGCAAACCCAGCTTTAATCGGTATAGTTGACCATATGCAGTACACAACTAATAAAAGGGCTTTGAGTACTGCAACAATATCCAATAGGTTCAAAAGATTTTCTTGTCTAGTTGAGGCCGGAGAGCAGCCATACTTCTGAGGAGGAGGGTCTTTTTAGCCAGAATTATGTAGCACGTGCGAGCTTGGCAATCATCAAGACGAGGACGCCTGCAGAGTTCGTCACAGGATTTGATTTGCGCCTACATCTAAACCTCGGGCTGCTTTTTTTGGTTTATGCTCTCTGATTATAAGTCACAAATTGGCTTTGGCCCACTGCTCGATTTCTGGATCCAGACGGTTCTATTGTGTGTGTGTGTGAGTTGGAGGTGGTAGGGGGACGTGGGGATTGACGATGGATACGGCTCGTTGGCAGCGCAAAATATTTATTTTATTTATGACAGTTCAGTTTACAGGCTTTGCCATCCGTTTTGGACCCCATTGTCCCCCCTCGCACCACTGTCACGCCCCTCTTTTCCAATGACCTACAACAAATGTCCAAAATCACTTTCAGCAAAGGCAAACTGACAAACTTGGGACTTCCTTCCATTTCTATTCGACGCAATCAGTTCAATGCGAGTCCATCGAAGTGGAAGTCAATTTTGATTGCGAACCAACTGTAGTCCTATTCCTAGTATAAAACAAATGTTAGTACTTACGACTCTAATATCTATCTTAAGCGTTAACCAAAAAGTTACTTCTAATAGCTTAGTTATTAACAATATATTTATACTATATTTAATAATAGATTTTATTGACTTTATTGTTTTTCAAAGTTAACACTTTTTATAAATATGACAATATACTTAATACTTTATACTAAATACTAAGCGTGTAAGCGATTAAATACAAAGTTCACTCTACAAAACACACCCAAATATCGCATATACATATATTTTACTATCTTCAAGAGATAAACTATTTTAAAGAACAACTTTAGTTAAAGCCAAACGCTCTACAAACTTGTTGTTGTTTTTGTGGCTGCTGGTGCTGCTGCTGCTGTTGAGATGGCCACGCCCCTTGTAAAATTGTTAAGAAGGCGGTCATCAGGTGTAACTCTGGTTGCATTTTGCCGCCAAATGCTTTTCGCTTAATGAGTTTTCTACTTGCGGTTTCGAGGAAAATTTGCGCAAAAATGCGCCACTTTAGGAACAACATGAAGTGAAGGAAAACGCCCGCAAGAAGAACAGGAAGAGAGGCTTTTACCTCCTGTAAAGGGGTGTGACGGGGTTCAAAGGGGGTTTGTAAATGGGGCGGCATTTGCTGTGTTCGTTGTAAATGTTTTAGTGGTTACTGCGTTTAAGTCATTAGAGAAAATTCTTAGCTTAAGTGCGGCATAAAACCAGTGGGCGTTGGGCGTTGGGCGTTGGGCGATGGGCGTTGGGCGGGTGCTTATAAGTCTTTGAATTTGGCATCTTTTGTACATAGAATTGTTGGGTGGGTGGGTGTGGTAGGCTTAACAACCACAAAGGTGGTAATATTTAGTCTCGAAAATTACTTTGAGTGAAGCAACTTTCATCGCCTTTAAAGCCTTGAAAATGCGCCAAATTTCCAATTATTTACACTCGAGCAATTAAGTAGTAAGAGAGAGAGAGAGATAGAGAGAGAGAGAGAGAGAGAGAGTGAGAGTGAGAGAGAGAAAGTAGTCCTGCTATATCTATCTTAATTTTTAATAAGATTTCTTATTGACAACATCTTACACAATCAACTTTTCGAGAAAATCTAATAGAGATTTCTATTACAATAATAAATACTTTAAAGTTATTATCTGATAGTGACAACTACTTAAATTGTTTATAACAAAATGGTTGAAAGCATTTAGCAGTTGTAAAATATATAAAAAAGTTGAAAACTAACATATTTTCATAAATAAAATATATTTTAGGTTTCAAAAAAAAATTATTATAATTATTATTTTTAACTAATTACTATGTTCAGAATTAATTACAATTTATTTGAGATTAATATGTGATTTTGATATGTTGAACGTTCAAGTCAACTTTAAACTATACAATTAGTATTGGAACACTGTGCTGAACAAGTTGGCATTCTACCGGGAAAGTCTTATAAGTTTCTGTTTTTTTCTACAGTTCTCCATATAAATAAATCTGAGTAGAAAACAAAGTGACTCAAACCATAGTTATATTGAGAATAATTTTATAGTTAATTGGCAGCAGCTGATGGCTCTCTGAGTGTAAGTTGCGCAGAGGGTGCTAAGAGAGCAAGAGAGCAACAGATAAAGAGAAAATACGAGAGAGTGAGAGCGATTTTTCTCTCTTGAGCATAATTGCTCTTGAGCGAACTCTCTTGTGAAAAGTTCACTCAATCTTTCCGTGCTCTTAATTTTGTTGGACCGCCGCTCTCTTTGCTAGTTGCTCAGCTACAATATAAACTCGTAACGTTTTGTATCTTTGAGTTTTCCAAATGTATCTCTTTAAGTTTTCTGACATGAAAAGAAAAAATGTATTTCAACCCAACCTATGAAAGTATCTTATCAATCAAAATTTGTCATGATGATTCCAATTGACTTACAAAACTGAAAAATGATAACTAATTTACCATTAGATACACTATTTCAAATAGTATCAGCAAGTCCCTTAAGCGTATAGTGTATAAATTGTATTTGTATCTCAGCTAGACAGCGTGTCGTGAATTTTATTTCTTATTTATGTCACCATCGCCAGACGTTAAATGATATATATATATATAGTATTTAGCACATAGTTATCAATAAATAAAGCAAACAACTAAAAAAAGGACCGTTAATAAGATACGTCTGTGTCAACATTCACACACACACACACATACATATAAGAATTATTTTTAACTTATCATAATTTGTTTATTAATTTTATGCTGGACTTTAAGTATAATGTCAATACAAATAATTATGATTATTCTGATAATAAAATAGATAAAGATTGTATATTAAACTTAAAATTATTGTTAGACGAATATGTTCATATGTAAAATATAATAATAGAGATTATTATTTTCATTAAAGGGAACTTTCCGTACATTTAAAAGAGTTGTATTTATTGTTTATTGTTTAATAATGAACAACAATTTGTTTAACTCTAACTTCGTGTCTGAAAAGTAAATAAGAAACACCCTTGTTTACCTGGGAACCCTTTGAAAGTCTGCCAAGACCTAATGTTACTCTCAAAATATCGCACCTATTTCAAACTTTACATGCTAGAAATTTGAAAGAACTTAGCGAGGGTTGGCTGAGCGGTATCAAAGCAATTGCCGCCAACACTGACGCTGACGCTGACTGCGGCCCCGTAATGTCTTCAAAGTTCTGATCAAGAGTCAACGTTATCGCTAAACTCGCACAGATGTCGTATGCACACACACACAAACACACACACACACATGCACACACACTCATACACATCTAGCTGTATTCACACTCTCGGTTCAGTTGTCGCATTGTGTTCATTGTAGTAGATTTTTTTTTGCGGCTGATAAGCTGCGCGCGCACATTTAAATATTTACCATAAGCATTTGTACTAATTGCATTGTACACATTTAGTTAGATTATATACACATACACGAAGCTCATAAATACACCAGTGTGAGTGAGTGTGTGAGAGTGTGGAAATGTGGAACAAGACAAGACAGTTGACCGATTGTAACTGCTGAAATATGTTACAAAATGCTCACGATTTCTCAAATCACAATTTTCAAACTGCAAAAGAGATTGAGAAGCGCAGAATTTTATATATTTTATTACTAATACTTACAAAAAAATTTCAATGTTATAAGTAAAGTTATTACATATCTGAATTAAAAATCTTTAGTAAATAATTAATCATAATTTAATTGATAAATTCAAAAATGTAGTATATTAACTATAAGTAATTTAAAAATTGTCGAAAGGGAAGTTAACTTTAGATATTTTAATGTTTATTTATAATTTGTATATATCTTATAATTGTTTTCATGTTTTAATTTGTATGCTTAAAGCTCCCAACTTATCATATAATTATTTTATAAATGGTTTGTAAAAAGTTGATCAATTAGGAACTGTATTTTTCTAAAAATTCGATTGAAGACTACCAATTACTAACTATGGAAGAAGTAGGTATGATGGAAAATATTTTAAATCTTTATACCGTTTGTATAACTTATCGATGTTTTCATTTGTGTCGTCTCAAATCTTTTTCGTTACATACAATTAATACCATAAAGATTTATACATTTTTCATAAACTGACAACAGTTGCCATTTTTATTTAGTCTCACAATCAGCTATCATTACTTTTCCTTATATATTTTCTATTGTTCTTTATTATCATTCTGCTCTTATCAAGACCGTAATTAACGTGTTCTATTTTTAGATGTCGTCTTGTAGTTTGCTCTACGTCTTCAGTCCTTCTATCAATTGTATCATCAATTGACTTTTCAGTCGTCGTCGTGTTTGTCGGACTCGAGCTGAGACTTGGGTTCGGACTGAGAACAAGACTGAGAAAAGTATCGTTTGGGTAACGAGTGTGAGCACAAAGAGATTATCAAGCTGAAAAATCAACAGTAAGCGACATTCGAGCTACTGTATCTCGAGTCTTGATTCTCGCTACTCAGTTCAACATTGCGGTAATATATAAAAGCGACTGAGGCAGCAACAGAGACATCAACAACAGCAGCGACATCGACAACAGCAGCGACATCGACTGAGGCAGCATCTGTTGTTGATTGTTATTTTTGCTGTTGATTTAATAAATTAAAACCCGTAAATTAACTGTGAAGGCAAAACGACGCGCGACAAATCAAATAAATAAATAAATGGCAAGCCAAAAGTTAAAGAGTCGTCTTCTTCGACAAACAAAAGCTACAAAACCAGAGAGAGCGAAAGACAGAGTGAGAGAGAGAGAGAGAGAGCAAGAGAGAAGGCAATTTGCAAATTGATGTAACTTAAAACGTCAATTGAACAATTCCAAAATCATTGCACGTTTTGAACTCTATTTTGAGCACGATAAAGAGTCACTTTCGGTTAGTTTCAACTGCCCAAAACTGATCTGAAACTAGCAACAATTTAGTTGAAATATAAATCTTTCAAATCTTTCTGTTGGGCAGAAAACAAAATTATTTGAATTGATTGAAAATTGATTAAGACTTCTCTATAGAACAGTTACATTTTCTATTCTTTTCAATCAAATTTCACTTTATCAATATTGCTGAAAATTGTGTTTGAATTACTTAAAACAATAAGTATAAATGTATTCCTGGGAAATGAGCTTTAACGGTTATTTAAAATAAAATACGAATATAAAACATGATGAACATATATATAAATTTATTCCTGAATAATCATGTAATCTCTAGCACATTTATATTTGCGTATTTCTTGTAAAGGAAGTCCCAAGTTTGATTAAGATTTAACCTTTGACTATTTACTTTTCAGTTACTTATTTGCGTTCTAAGTTACCTCCCCTCTTCGGCTTTGGCAGGGGGTTTTCATGGAAAAATATAAACATTTGTGTGGCTTCCCACAGATACAGATACAAATACAGATACAGATACAGTCACAGTAACTAACATTTAGATGTAAAACCCAAAAATTAGCACACGTGTGCTTGGTGCCTGGACGAGTCAATGATAAACATACTAAGCTGAAGGTATGCGACCCTATGGGCACAACAATATCTCTCCCACCACTATTCACCCTGCGCCGCACCGCCCCTGCCAGCCCCTGACACGGTGTTTGTTTAGCCCCGACTAACGGTTAAAAGGGGACACAGCTGGCAGGCCGATGACTGACTTATCAATGGATCCCATCTGTGTTAATGATGCCCCGGCGTTTTGATAACCGTTAGATATCTGGACAAACCGGCACGTGTGCTTCGTGCGGGGGCTCGAATCGAAGAAGGAAGCATGAAAGGGGAAGGAGGAGGGGAGGATATTGAAGAAAGGGGAGTTGCCCTGGTTCTGGTGCAAGCATTTACGTATGTGTACAATATCAGCTGTGATAAAACCCTCGGTAAATTGCCGGAGCTGAGTCCATCGTTAGCTTTCTGTGAATGTCGTTAACCCCTTTGCTTGGATAATGCAACATGATTGATTTATCGTTGGGGTCGACTGTCGACCCAGGGTCCGGTCCATCTACTGCCCTGCAATTGCCCTCTCACATAATTGAGTTCGAATCGAAGAGCTGCACTGAATTACATTATTTAACTATTAACCCGGTGATCGATGATTCCAAGCGCTTTCCAATATCTTTAATTACGAATTTTTACTTTCTGATCCAGTTCATTTATCACCGAAACGATTAAAGTCAAATCTGCCTAGTGTAAACAAAATGTTCCTTTTACTTTTGTTGTACTTTCTCTATCAATAGTATTGATTAATTGCATATTGTACTTAGCTGTCAACGAATATAAACATGAAACTTGTTAGACCCTGTTCTAAAGAAACTACGAGTTCTGGTTGGCTTGACGGAAAAAATTAGCATTAAAGAATGACACCATAAGGTATATATTTTCTTTGAGTATCAACTATAGAGTCGATATAGCGATGTCCGTCTGCTATTTAAGCATCTGGATCTCAGGGTTTATAAGGTCTAGGTTAATATAATTTGGTAGTTAACCTAAGAAATCAGTTTTAAAACACTTTGACCTGGAAACTACCGGCATGCATAGTACAATTTAAAGCATCCTGACTAATTCTGATCATATTTTGCTACAAGATTGTACTTTAGATTGTAGAGCACATTAAAGTTCGATTCACTGCCAACTTAAACTTAAAGGTAATTGGTCGATACTATCGTAACACAAAGTTCTGTTAAACAACTAACGATACTATCGATATACTTAACCTGTTCTGCTCTTATCAAACGTAGGAACGTTAGGTCCACTTAAGCAATGGGTACTTGGGTACAGAACATGAGAACGTATGTTTCCAGGCGCCAGATTAGATGTATTCGCCTCGTTTTCACCCACCTCTATACTCTGTGTCCTATGCCCTATGCCCTGCCTACCCTGCCTCGCAATCTTAATCGCCCCATCTTACTATCGCTTCGGGGCAAACGTGAAGTGTGGCACTTCAATTCCAATTCGACAGCAGCCAATTGCAAATCGCAGTTGAAACAGGATCAAAAACAGGAGCAGGAATTGGAGCAGTGACGGGTACAGAAGCGGGGAGTACAGGAGCACTCCAGTTGGCAGTTTTTGTTTTGAAGACGTTCTTGTTCTTGTTCTCTTTATCGTTCCTGTTCGTGTCCTTCCGCTGCTCCTCGCCATGTCGACGACTGCTTCTGTTTCTGTCAGTTTGCTTATACTCTTGGGACTCTGAACAGCTGCATACGAAGAAGGGTCGCTTTGGGGTACTTGCATTGTTGTTCTCCTCGTTGTTGTTCATGTTGTTGTTTTTGTGGAGCTCCTTCACATATCCTGCGCAGAAATTGAAAAACTACTAGAGCAAACTTGAAGTGAGACGTGCTGTGTCTTGTCCAGTCATGCCTTGTCCATTCCTGTCCTGTCTATGGCTGTCCACGAATCGGATATTCTGATTGAAATTCTAAGCACTGCTCCTTCAGTTTGCCCTCGGGACAATCCATTGATGAACGATGTGCTCCTCTCGCGTTACAACTAATTACAAGGAGACTTGCGTCGAGTATATCGCATTGTAACGCCTTTAAGTAGGACCATTTCACCATATTTACCCAGCCATATGCTCCGTAAAAGTCGGTATCGATAAGAACCACTGCAGTTGGTCTTAATTATCGGCATCATGAAAGCCTAAGGTCCGAAGATGCGCCGCGATTAGTCCAAAAGGGGAGGGGCAGCCCGTGTACCGCTAAAGGAATAACAAACAAACATTTTCAGGAGCACTCGCATTTAATTGACCAAATGACCACAAGGTCTTTACGTTACCTCAACATATGACGTTGAAACGTGAGCAGTTCCCATTAAAAGATGTGAAAATAACGGTGGTTACTTTGGTGGTATTGATAGTACCATTGATGCTGTCCATCTCAATGACAGTGGTGGTTTGATCAGGGAGATGGTGAGCCACAAAAGCCAGGACTGCAACTCAAAAATCAGCTGGCACAATTGTGAATATTGCCAAGGATTTTGTACAGCTGACAGCAGTTTGTAGACTCTATGGGGAAAGGGGGTGCTGAATCTAAAATTACTTGACCTTTTATGGGATTTCAAATATATGTTGAAACAAAATAACGTGTTTAACAATCATTAAGCAAAAAGTAAGCAAACTTACCAGCTGTTTAACTAGATTGTAATTACTTATCGACCCAATCAGAAGTTCGAAAACTATGGAATTGGTTCAGCTGAAGGAATTATTCACTTATAAAGATTTTTCATTTGGAGTTTTAATTAAAATAATCTTATATTTCTTCTGTTTTAGTTGTGATCGATCTATTTAATAGAAAATGTTAATCTTTCAAATCGAAATGATTGGGCCAGCATGTTTTTGGGTAACAAAAGCTATATATAAATTTGCCCGATTTGGATGAAACATTGTCAGAATATTGACTTCCTTGACATTAACTCGCTGTGTGCTATGGGAGCTATTGGCTATAATTGTCCGATCCAAATTTAGTGAGAATAGTTACAATGGTATCATACACATGACATTTCTTCATACAAATCACAAGTTTTCGACCGAATTGTCCTATGGGAGTCATAAGTTGTTGTCCGGTCCGGACCGAACTTGGTTAAGGTAGTTATAATGGTACTATAAACGCATTATGCGCGACTTTGATTTCAATCGCTCAACTAAAATACGATTGCAGATATCCCAGCTTACAAAAAAGTTTTCTATACTAAAACATGCTATATTAACCTGTTTTACCTTTGCATGATCAAAGAATGTACTAAAGTGGGCGTGACAAAGAGAAAATCAAATTTTAGCTGCTTGTTCACTTTATCTCTTATTTGCGATCCTCGGACTTTTCTAGCTTTAATTGTCTCTTAGATACTTTTGTACATACAGATACATACTTTCGAACGACTATAGCACCCCTAACCTTTTTTGTCGGTAAAATTTATGATTTGTTCATCTACATACGAGTATTGACTTATATTCTTTAATATTGTAAAATTTTCAAAGCATCATCTGTCTGCATACACCCGTTACTTTTACAGTCATAGGGTATACTGTACAGGAATATATATGTAAAAAGGAGAAGGAGACTTACTAGACCACATATATTTGTTGTGCAGAGAGACAAAATTTGCTCAGATGTAATATATGTCTTAGCCGGATTAGTTTAAGATTAGTTTAGTTTGGCCCACACCTTAGGATTTGTATACAATTTATCAATTATAGGACCTGGTAACATCTGAAGTAGAGCAGAAGTGTATAATATACGCAAGATAACGCTTACAGTTATATTTAAAACTTAGTTAAAATCGTATGTTAACACTGATTAACGGGTATACCAAAGTCGTGTGCTGACAAGAACAGTTTTCCTTGTTTTGATTCAACTTGATGGCATTATCATACATGCGGCAACACGAGGCGATAAAGACGTTTACATTAGCTAACGTCTTAGGGTTGAGTTATTCTTTATTCTATAGAGTTGGTTGTGACAGTGGATATGAATGTGACAGTGGATGCCCCGTGGATTGTCCTTGTGCTGTTTGTTTGCATTTTATTTACATGCGGCGTAAGTAATTTTTATATTTACACAATAAATGTAGCAGCCTAATTGAGTTAGAGGCGTTTCGTGTGTGTAAATACATACTCAAGTGACAAGAATTCCTAACCAAGCCACACACACACACCCTCAACACACCCTTAACACACCCACGTCGCTTCCTTTGTTTGTCTTATTTATTCAAAGCAAAAGTCGCAGGCAGCAAAAATAATCTTAAGAAAAGGGAAAAATGAAATAAAATAAAATGTTTGTGTTACCAACAATTTAAGCTCAAAAAAAAAATATTTATGTATTTCGGGCAAAACTTGGCTATTACTCAAGTTGATTAAATTTAATGGATTTTTTAACAATGCTGCGTGAAAAATGGGCTAAAACTTGGAAATGTATGCAAAAGTCTTGATGAATTAACTCAAGTTTACCGATTGGGATAAGGATTAGGATTTTTCAGACCTTTACCTTAATACACTATACACAATACACTATTTCACATAATTTTGTGGAACAATTCATGCCAGAATTGTTTATCGCAGCGATTTGCTCACACAACTCTTTCCGTTAATTTTACGCAATTTCTTTCACGTCTGGATAATAGACTGTTCGAAAAATACTTTTCCTCTTTTGAGAAAGACGATTTCGGAAGAACTTGTAGTTGTTCAAAAACAGTGCTCAACATCAGTCATAATCTATAGAAATGCAAATCGAATTTAATTTAGTTCAATTTAGACGGTCACCGTGAATGTGACTGTTACTGTGACGTGAAGTGAAGCTAGTCCCTCAACTTAGTTCTTACCTAAGTTTAGTTTGCAATGGGGCAACATCTCAGATGGTATACCATTCGATTCCTAGTACACGTATTGGCCTTTTGTCATTTGGGATACGCCGTTTACTATGACTACAAATACGCAGCGTTGCCAGACCTGCTGCGAGAGTTGCGAATTGTGTCGCCATTCGGTGGCAAGTTTAAATATCTAACTTTTCTGAGTGGATTGCTTCAAACTGGATACTATTTGCTATCCACAATCTACGATTTGATGCCTATTCATGGATTACGTCGTCTGCGGGATTATTTGCTAGCCACATTTGTAGTACCCCTATCTTTGACTGTCAGCATTACTTTCTGGATGCTCTTCGCCATCAATCGACAGTCAATATACCCAGATTACCTGGATTTGATATATCCCGGATGGCTGAAGCACACGATGCACACAGTCATTGTAGTTTATGCACTACTGGAACTCAGTCTTGGACCACACAGATATCCGAAGAGGATTAAAGGACTCACCGGACTGGCATTAGCGTTGGGATTTTACCTGGTGTGGTTAAAGTTTAATCATTTCTGGACTGGTATCTGGGCCTATCCGTTTCTGTCAGGACTCTCTGCAGTGGTGCGATGGTACTTCTTTGCTCTTATCATAACTTTGTCCTTTTGCTACTATTTGGTTGGGGAGCAGTTGAATTTTGCTCTCTGGGCTCAATAGAATGCACAGGGATTTTGACTTTATAGATTCCATATATTAAATAAACTTCAAATGTGCTTCTCTATAACTTATATCTGGACGTCGTGTGTTTTATTAAAGAACCCTCTCTATACACGCCTCTGCACCCTAAAGTTGGTCTTGCCAGGTAGCACAATTTGCATATAAATGCGCCGTTGGCCAGGAACTAAACGGAAATTGAAGGCAATAATAATGACAATTGACTTGTCAAAATGTTGCGAGTGCGAATGTAAAAAAGAATTTAGAAGCATCGGGTAAAAAAAACCAACCCAAAGGTAGAACCCTCTCCAGGCAAGGGTTGCACTGCACTTTGCCAGGGTTTGAGGCAAGTTCCTTTGCGGTTGCCGAACCGTGGAATTAACTCAAATCGATTCGTTCCACTCCAGAAAGGGACTTAGACTCGTTAGGGTTATAAATGTAGAATTCATTCCCAAAGTGAGTCTGTGTGTGAAGGTTCAATTTGCTAAAAGGCTTGGGAAATTTGACCATGACTTGTGAGTGCTCACTCAAAGTGAGTTTAAAAGTTATCTCAAATCAAATCTCAAATATATAGCATTTATGGTATGGATTTGGCCCGAAAGTAGTTGAAGAGCACACGTTCAGTATAAGTTAATATAAAACGGAATATTCGGGTAATACTAATAAGACAATGGACATTTGACTTTATGTACTTCAAGTCGAACAATCTTCCTAATATATCGGTAAAAAACCTTTAAGTGAGTTTAGTAAGTTCATGCAACTCATTTCAAGAATATAATAAATTGTCTAGAATAAAGTTTCAAGATATTGAAAGGCACAACAAATATTATGTATTGAACCCCGATGATTGGCAAAAACGACGAAGTGCATTCGATTCGCTCAGCTGGAGTCATAATAGGCCTAATGAGAGAGTAAGGCCAAGGAAAGTTGGTCATGACAGACACAAATACCTTAACCTTAACCACAACTACCTCACTCGAAGTATTACTAATTGTTAGGTTCGAAAAGATTCGATATGGTATTATAATCGCTCTCAAGTTGGGCAGATCTCCTCATTGTAGATAACTCTTGCAACTGAAGAGAAAGAGCACAGCGTGAGGCAATTGCTTCGATCGGAGGATTATGATAAATGAAATTGTTTATTGTTTTAGTAGAGTGACAACCCTGGCGGGGAGTACAATGGCTTTTGATAGCAGTTCTATGCGCAAGCAAATCGATTAATCTAGACGAATGTGTTTCGCATATACCCCTTTTTGGGTTGATGTTTAATTCGAAAATACCCTGGAGTACGCATATACCGTGGTCCGGCAGCTGTTTAAGTCACGTGGCAGTTTTCAGCTGGTTGACGTCATTGCAAATATATGGGAAAACAGCTGGAAATACAGTAGAATACAGAATGCTGTCATTCAATCCTTTCAGTATTCTGTATTTCTCGAACTATATTTTCCATGGAAAATTCAGATCCTGCTGCGAACTTACACACACACACATACACACGCTTGTACACACAGGGCACTTGTGCTAAAAATATTTCAATATTGTATGAGAAACAGCTGAAATTCATTCACAAATGACATGAGGCAAAAGATAGAGAAGGAGGAAAGAAGGAAAGAAGGACAGAGATAGAGGGCACATGCCTTGGATTTGTTTATTGTGGACCGGAACCCATCGGCGCATTACCGGAAACGTGTTTCATATGTCGGAGGAAGTGCTGTCTGGCTCTGAATGCGAATGTGAATGAGAATGAGACTAGGATCAAACTGAGTTTCCGATTCTAACTTCGACCCATATTCAGGTACTCGAAACGGGACTCAGCATGCAAATGATCCTGGTTCAATTGAGTCGTATGGCGCATGCCCCGACATAAGGATAACTTCCCCGAAAGAATGAACAACTAATGTCAGCTGTCGATCCTTGTGTGTCCCAAATTGTTTAAATCGTTCAGTGCCACGCACGATTGATTCAATTGACGTCACTATACATTATGTAATATATACAACCACATATCATCATCGTCCAATCATCCACACTGACTATGGAGTCCCTGTACTCCTGTTCGATAGCTTTGCAAATATTTTGCCACAATGGGAATCGCCTTTTGTCCTCGTACAAATTGTCAATTTGTCACCCGCGTGTGAAATGCAACTTCCCGAAATACCAAAAAGTACAGAATACCAAACAAACACAGTTACAGATACAGATACAGCTACAGAACACAAACAGTTACAACTATCTTCCATCCATTGTTCCGGAAAATTGTTTATTTATGGCTCTCACAATGCAATTTCACGTTTAATTGCCCTCGTCTGTTAGCTGAACCGATTTTACCATATACATTACATTTTTACTGGGATCCCTTTGGCTGAGTTCTTCATCCTAAGGAATTTTATTTCTGTTCCTTCTTTATACCCTATAAATCTATTAGGATTCTGAAATTTAATCGATGATTAATTCTGCAGAGTCTGCTCGACTAACAGACACTCTTTGCCAAATTTTTAAAAGATTAATCCATTTAAATTTATTAAAGAACAATGAAAATCCGCTTCAATTTTGACTGAATTATGCGTGGAGAATTGGCAAGTTTTCCTGTGAGTGTTGCACACTTATTAAGTTGCAGCTTAAGCTGGAGCCATCTTAACGATCAAGTTGTTGCAACATGAACGCATCGTAAATGGCGCCTTAAGCCCTCCCCTTCCCACAACTCCTTTACCCACTGTGCCACACTGTGTCCCACTGTGCCCCATGCTGCATTGTCTTCTGTCAGCATTGATTAAACTTTCTTTCTACGCCTGTCTCTCTCTCCCTTCCTTTCCCTCTCACTCTTTCACACTATCTGTCTTACTCTTTTTGTCCTCCCTCATAGTTGCATGCGTGAAATTTCGCCCATGTTGCACAAATTGATGTTGCATGCCACTGACGCTGACGCTGTTGTCGCTGCTACTACTCCGAGTTGCCTTTTGCTGCAACGCTGGTGGCATGTTCGCAAAAAGTCATGCGATTTCTTTAGACGTGCGCAATAAAAGGGGTGGCAGAACGACAGGGGCGCAGCGACTGGTGAAGGTAGGGGCGGAGTCAGGGGGATGACTACGTCAAAAAAATAAAAACTTGGAAAAAAACTGGTTTCCTTCTATATATTAAGTATTCTGTTCTCCGTTCCCAGCTCTCCTTTCTCAATTTTCCATTTTCTCTGGTGTACAACTAAAGTATTCCACTGCGGGTGCACACTATTAACCCAATTAATGACTAAAGTTTAGCAGCTCCGATTAAAATCAGCTCAAACATGTTCTGTACAAAGCGTTACAACAACAAAAAGTCTAAACAATTTCTTGACTCCCCTTACACGCCCCCACTCCCTCTCCAGCATTGTTTCACACCCCTTTTGGCAAAGCCACAACATCGTCAAGCAGAAATCAGACTCATTGTTCCAAAGACTTACACACAAGAATGTCCCAACAAAATTCCTGTAAAAAAAAAATTTCTCCCTTTTTCCACTTTTTAGATCTTTTGTTCCGCTAGAAGCGTTAAATATTTTGGAATTCGTTGAGCTCTTTAACAATACGAATGAAATAACTTTTCATAGAGTAAATAAGCATAGAATTCTTAACTTGGGAACTTGTAATTGATCATATCTTATATCATATCTTAGGTACTTTCTCCAAGTGCTCCCATAGATACTTAAATCGATGGACTCTTAAGTTAGATTCTTAAGTTAGTAAATATATTTATTCATTTATAAGATTAGTAAACTTAGTCATTTAATATAAAAAGTTTTAATAATTCATTTGGTTATTCATAACAGGGCTTAACGATTAATTCAATTAGTTTAGTTGAACAATTTTTTTTGAGCAGTCAGTAATCCTAACAAGAAAATAGATCGAACCTAGTAAAGATAAATAAAAAGTGTTAAAGCTTGAAATTTTAATATTGTTTATTTTATATGCATTCATATATAAGAAAGTGGAGAAATACTTCAAGAGAATTTTTTTACAAAATAAGAATCGTTTGAGTATTTTTCCAGTTAAAGAATTTGAACTATAATCGTAGAATGACTAATTAAGTTTAGTTCTTTATTTCATTGAATTTATTGAAGGATCATATTTCTAGATATTTATTTTGAAGAATTCTTTTAATTTCACTATGAAATATAAATACAAATTTCAGCTAATAATACTTCCTTAATGTCTCATTTTTCTTACAACAACTAAACATATCCGGTAGCGACAACTTAGTTCAACAATTGATTTTGCCAAAATGTAGCTAAGGGAACAATTTACCGCTAAAGCACGTTTGCAAATTGTGTGAATTTTTGCATAAATTTATAAGAACGGGAAAAGCAGACAAAGAATGGAAAAAATTTGTAAACATTGTCGAGGATGCAGGGGCAACATATGTTGGATGCCGGTGCGCGTGGCAAGGATGGGGCGTGGCATATCACGATTGCGGCAATCAACAAATGGAGCGGCAACCTCATTAGTCAAAAGAAGGGAGCAAAGCGACGCATAGAAAACGCAACGACTTCTACCTTTCTCTCTCTCTTACTCTCTCTCTCTCTCTCTCTCTCTCTCTTTCTCTCGTTACCTACATGCTTCAATGTCCGTCTGTAAGAGCAGCATGTGCGGCATATGTAGCCACATTAGTCAGTGGGTCTCTCAGTGGATGAGCAGTAACACACACACACACACACATACACACACACATACACACAAATACAAACACACGTGCTTGTTCGCGAAATGGTTTCGTTGGCGTAAACGCAGCGGAAATTGTAAATTTTTTACTCACAAACGAAAAAATAAATCATATGCGTGAAATGTTTGGATTGCCCGCCTCCCACATATGAAAAGCTGGAAAGCGGAAAACAGAAAACAGGATAACAACATCAGGTGCACAGTGGTAAATGGTCTGGTTACAAAATGAAAGAATCTCACGTCCACTTACTTTGATACTATATGCATATAAGAACAACTCTTTAAGAGATTTAGGGCTTTGTTAGATAAGTGAAGAGGGAGAGTAAAATAGAGAACGAGAAAGAGAGATACAGCTGAGTGAAAAGATATGTTTAGGCGAATCTCAAGAGCTATAAAAAAGATGTTAACACTAGAAAATGGAGGTTAGTAAATGAAGTATAATTTAGTGGAGATGAAATTTCACCTAAAACCAACGTTTCTCAATAGTTCGTAGTAAAATTTTGACCAGTAATTCCATAAATATACATTATTCTACAGTTTAAAATATAAAAAACATGAACCTTAATAAAGCTTTAGGATAAGCAACAAGAATGGAAGAACAAACGCTATTAAATATTATTATTCATATTAAAAAAATATATATTATTATTTATTTAAGTCCAATAAAGATTAAGTTTAAGAATTCAATCTTCTGTTGATATGTGAATAAATTGTTCACAATTTATCATAATTTTTGTTTTTGGATGAAAGGTAATGTTTATGGATGAAAAAATTGAGCTCGGAACTCACCAAGCAGGAATAAAATAGGGAATGAAAAGACAAATCTCGTAACACAGTCACAGACACAATTACGATTCGCTGACTGGGGACCAACATGCACCATAGCTTGCCACACTGCCTGCGAAGACATTAAGCGAGCGAGACAGAGACAGAGACAGAGAGAAAAAGAGACGGATAGGTGGCGGGGGTGCGGGAGACAGAGTAGTATCTTCTGGAGGACACATGGCACTTGGCTTGGATCGTGCAACGCGCTGAAAAATATTTACATATTCACAAATGCAAACAATCCCAGAGCACGCGAAGGGACTGTGGAGCAGGAAGGTATGAGGGAATACCGGGTGAAGGGGGGCAAGATGGAAAGGGCGGTGAAAAATAAAAATGTCATGTTGTTTGAGCCTCTGCCACATGATGAAGAAAGATGCGAACGGTAAATTGGTGTGTCGTTGATGGCAATGCCAGCAACGAAAAGGGACATAGGGAAGAAGGATGGGGAAGAGAGGGAGTAGGGGGAAGGATGATGCGGTTGGTGTAGCCAACATTTTCAGTTGCCACTTGCCACTTTGTAAAATGCGCGCACAGACGAAATGACAAAAAATTTGCGATGCTGTTGTGAAATCCATAAGCAGCAAGTGTTTCCTGCGGGAATAGCATAGGGATTGGTGGAGGAAGGCGCGGGGCGAAAGGGATTGAAAATGGAAAAGGACTAAGATGTTCATGGACTGCGCGGGAGGGGAAAGGGAGAAAGGGAGGAGAGACGACGTGGATGTGGATGTGGCAGGATGAGCTGATGTTACCGCTGCTTGCTTGGTTGCTTGCTTGTCAGTTGCTGTCTTTCCACACACAACTACACAATAACACACAGATACAGATACACACATAGACATACAGATACATTCACACTCACCTCAAACCTTTGCATAAAGTAATTTCGAGTGACAAGCGCGCATTGTTGGCATATTTGGTGGCACACCTCTCCCACCCCCTTACTACTCCCCACAACCACTTCCGGGCCTACTCTTCCAACCACGCCCCCCTGTTCTTTTGAGTCGCGGCCTTTGCTTATAAGAAATTCTATTTCTGTGATTGTCACACACACACACACACACACATACACACCCAAGTATATAAATTATGTGCGAAAAGTTTTTCCGTTGAGCCGTCGCACAGGTGCGATCAAGTTCCTTCGGGGCCAGCACAGTGGGCGGGGACACGGTTGGAAAAGAGAGTGGGGTGGTGTGGTGGTGCGAGCTGGCGCTGTGTTTGTGGCAAAACAAGTGACATTTTTAATTATGTCGCTCTTGAAATGATGTCAAAGTATATATACTTTATATGCACACACCCACACTCACATACACACATCCGTTACTTGTTTTTTCGCATTGTTTACAACGCCAAAGTTGATTTATTTAAATGCATTTTACGCAATTGTGACACCTTAGTATCTCCCAGTCCCCTCTCTCCCTAACCCCCTCTTCAATAACTTTTCTCCTTCGCTTTGGTATACTTTCCTCTAATCCTCCCTCTCACTCCATCCCTTTGACTGTCCCCTCATCATCATCATCTGTGTGCGTATTTCAATTTATTGCCTGTCCTAACCTGATGGCAATTTAAATAATGTCCTGCCGGATCCCCAGCCACCCCAGCCACCCCACCCCCCTACACCCATCACCCTTCTCCACGCACCCTGCTAGCTTTCCTGTTCTTCTTTTACTTCTCCCACGCAATTGTCATGGGTTTTACAGCCTCAAAATATTTATATATTTATTTAAGCATTTTCCAGCAACTTTCCATAACAAAAACGCGGTTTCAGGACATTAAAGGAACCATATTTATTGGTGTGCCATTCCATTTATTTTTACACAATATAATTTTTCCAATCAAACTAGTAAGGCAGGCTACAGTCGATCGATTCGAGGGTAAAAGATTCATTCTCAATTATGTGTGCATTTTGCCATACAAATATACAATTTTCGACCGATTTTGTCGATATATACTCGATATACTCGTCAGATCTGGAATGGATATTATTAGTTGAGTAAGGGTTCTTAAAAAAAAAAAACTAATATTACTTCAACTTTTTACTATGTGTTAATTAATCGCATTACACGTATAGAAGAATGCGGTTATAAACAAAAGTATATGGCTTGGTTGGTCCCCATACAAGTTTGTATGGAACTACGTTCGCTTAGTACGACGCTGCCTATAATGACGAACCTATTAATATAAGTCAAACACTTGACATACCATTATCCCTTGTAAAACTGCTCTAAATCTAAAAATTATTTTAACCGTTTTTCTATAACAAATTTCTTAGCTTTTATAAAATTTTTTCTAGAGCTAAAAACTATTATAATTAGACGGAACTTGAAATGTTGTGAAGAAAAAAGGAAAAAGTGGAGCAGTCAAAAAGTTTTAGGATCGCTTAGCACTCCACTCCTCCCTGCCCCTCTCTCCCTCATAGACTCTTCATGTGTCTGACTTTTAGAAAACTCTTGGTAAGCTTCCAATGAATGTCTAACAAAAAGAATAGTGTGCTGTAAACATGCTATGATATAAGTCGGAATCGGAGTTGGAGTTGGAGTTAGAGGTAAAATAGTCGAGAATTGTCAGGAGTGAAGGGTGTAGTTTTTTCCTGGGTTCAACTTTTCAACTCGTCGAAACCTGACACTTGAAATGAAGCCAGGGCCCAATGCCAAAAGAGGCAATTGCTAGGTTCCTATACACACTTTCGCACACACACACACACTCACACACACTTGCATGCAAAGAATGCTGAACTTTAATTATCAAAAAATTGTTTTCATGTGCGACTTACTACAAAGTGTGGGCTGTGCCAAGTTGTTGTTCTTGTTGTGGATAATATTGTTGTTGTTTTTGTTGTTGTTTTTGTTTTTGTTGTAGTTTGAGTTTTAGTTTTAGTGCCAGGCAACAGCAACAAAGTTGGCACAAAGTAATAAGTGCACGCCAAGGGAATTTAAATTAAGTTACAAACTTTGCATATTAAGCGCCTTACACACACATACACACACACACACACACACACGCACAGTCATACCCCCAATCACACCCATCTTTCGCCTCCCAGTAAACTAAACAAACTCACTTACAAAACACAAATACAAACACTCCAATGAAATTTACCAATAGTCGTAGCAACCCCTTTAGAGACCAGCAACCAACACCACATAATGGTCCATTCTTTTAGGGTCTTCTCACACGTATAATGGTCCAAACACGACAACAAAATCTAATACTACTGTAAGTAATAATACAAGTGCTCTTTTGTTTACATACCCTGTACTTTGTAATTATGAAATTTCTTGAACATAACCATGAACTTTATTCAAAATCTATATTTAATAAATGATTAAATAAAATGAAATTAAATGAATATAATCTTCGACTATTTTAAATGCATGTAGAAATTATTTGGGATATTTATTTTATGTATTAATTAAAATATATTTAAAATATATGAAAAATAAATAATTTCTAGTATTTCGATGGAATGATATAATACTCAACAATTAATGTTTATTACCAAATATTTAATTTAAAATTCCAGAATAATTAATGTTCCAAATTGGAATATATAAAATTATAAGTATATTTCAAAAAGGGACACAAAAAATGAATTAAATAATAATAAAACAAAGTAAACAAAACGTTTGCATGCCTACAATAAATGTCATCATTTCTGTGCTAAACAAGCCAGGCATACCGCGTTTCACCACTTAATGGGTATTTCAGCAAACATTATATGCCAGATTTTTTGGACCCACATTGGGCACTTCAAAGCTCTCGTTTACCATGGAATGCATTGGGTATGCACAGTTGGACCTGAGGTTGTTATGGCAAGCGAAGAGGGTTAAGTAGATTCAGGTGGAGAAGTCTAGAGGGAGGAGGGCAACAAGGTCGGCCTTATGATTTTCATATTAATGTCGGTCTTGCATAGACGATACGTCCACCAGCTTATTAGGCGACAATATTCAAACTGGGACATTTAATTTTGCTACTTCCACAAATTTTTTGTTGAGTTTTGTTTTTGGTTTGTTTAATTTCCATGAAGTGCTATTGTGCCTCTAGAAACCTATTAAAAATTATGTCAAGTTGCCTTTCCTGCTTTCATGTTATCTGACCAAACAACAGATGAGATTTTGGATTCTAGATGTAAAAGTTCTTCTTGTCTCACAGTCTTTTGACTGAGATTAGATGTTTAATGTCAATTTCTGTTCCAAACTGCTCCCAGTAGCTGTTTAATTTGAATGAGTGAGTTACTTACGAATTTTAGATTTTAAAAGTAACTTTACTTATAAAGTACACTTTTCAGAAATACATAAGTATACCCTACAAATATGTTTCAATGTCGTTTGAAATAGTAACTGTTATTAACATTTATACACTGAAAACACAATGTTAATCTAGTATTATTAACTTAAACTTGAAATTTTTCAGAAGAGCAGCTACTTTTGTCATTGTCCTAGACTCCCAGATTATGTTTTCTACCGTAAGAGTATTTCCTATTTTACAAAAATCTGGTGCTCACCATTTCCTAACTGACCACATTATCAAAAGTCACTATTTTCAGCTCTTATCAACACACAAACACAACACTCTCACACACACAGTGGTCGGTGTTGTGGCTGTTTTTATCTAACGGACATCGGCCCTAGGGATTCGTAGACCCAACAGACACGCTCCAAAATTTTATGATGTGTAAATGGCAAATTAAAACCGACTGACGACCAACACTTTACCTCTTTCTCCGTCACTCTCTGTCTCTCTTTCTCTGTCTCTCCCTCTGGCTTAATGCTGACTAGTCAGGTTCGATTCACTTCGCTTGATATTGAAATGAAATAATAAAATATTATATAAGTATTTCGATTATATGATATGATATGCACGTAAGCATTTGGTTCCATCTCAGTCAAATCAAGGACGGAAATAGCTCGTAAATGACAACAACTTGAGAATGTTTCGCACTATCTCTCCTCCCTCTCTCCCGCTCCTTCTGTCTCTCTGTCTCAAATTTCATTTCGCCGTGTCCTTTACGACCTCCCTAGACACTCCCCCTGTCTTTTGCCATGTCTGTCAGCCTTTGATATCGTTCTCTGGAGTTTCGGTTATCGGGAGTGTGGGGCACATTAAAACCGCACGCGTTTCGCTTTTATTATTGCTGCAGAAATCGCTGGAATCGCTTTCTGGAGATATTGATGTCGACGTCAATGTCGATATGGTTGTAGGTGTTCCCCGGGACGACTCCGGTCGAAGGATGCTTCGTCAATAACAACAACAACGACTGCGAAAATAATCAAGTGCAATCAACTGTTAACAATTTATGACATTTATTACATTTTTAATGTCGAACTCTGAACGTGAATTTAACAGAATTTTCACAATTTGACTATAATACAGCTCAAATGTACTTGAGTGAACGACTTTGAACCAGAAAGATACCCTGTTAATACCCTGTACATACGAAGAAATAAAAGTATTCTGTACAACAAAAACAAAATTTTAGCGGAATTTAGATTATGTTCTCCAAAATATGGACTTCGATTTTAACTAGAAAACAAGTAAGAAAGGCTATAGTCGAGCAAGCCGACAGTAAAAGATCCTGTACTCCTTCTAGTGCGCTTTTTCCATAAAAATCACCAATCTTCGAGCGATTTGTGCTTTGAGAGCTATAAGCTTTAGTTGCCCGATCCGAACCAAACTTGATGAATATAGTTATAACGGTACCATACACATAATGTATTAGTTTGGTTGCAATCGCTCAACTAAAACTTCATGTCTCCATATAAATCACCAATTTTACCCCCGATTTATCCTATGGGAGCTATAAGCTATAGTTGTCCGATACGGATTAAATTTTTAAGGATAGCTATAATGGTACCATACACATAATGTGTTAGTTCGGTTTCAGTCTCTCAACTAAAACTTCATGTCTCCATACAAATCACCAATTTTAGACCGATTTGTCCCATGGGAGCTATAGGCTATAGCTGTCCGATCCGGAACAAATTTGGTGAGGATAGTTATAATGGCACCATACACATAATGTGTGCATTTGGTGTCTCTAGCTCTGGTCGTTTTCAAGTTACGGTGATGAGAAAATAGTTTTTTACCATTTGCGGGGGAGGTAGGGGGAGTGGCAAAGATTTGAAATAAACTTGCACTGCGTACACTACAGACGGACTTTCATTCCAAATTTGGTGGCTCTAGCTCTTGAAGTTTAGAAGATCCAGGTGTTCAAACAGACGGAGGAACAGAAGCACAGACAGACAGACGGACATCGCTATATCGTCTCGGCTGTTGATTCTGATCAAGAATATATATACTTTATGGGGTCGAAGACCCTTCTGCTTGTTACGCACATTTCGCTTCAGACAAACCTAATAGACCCCTATACTCTTTTTTAGAGTACGGGTGCACAGCTTCATTATAGGGTATATAAAAGTAGTTCTGACTCACATTTACTTGCTATTTTTTATGGCGTGTGTGTGTGTGTGTGTGTATGTGTGAGTGAGTGTATGTCTGTTGTGAGTGGATGCAATTATTGGCATGTGTCGTGTGGCTAGAGTGGCACAATTTGAATATTAAATGCTGAAAAGACTGCAGACCATTTGCAAAAATGATTGTGGGAGCTCTGAAAAGTTGGAAAAGGCAGAAAAGTGGATAAATGGAAAAGTCAGTTAGGCAATTGCAATATTCATTGCAAATTTTTCCATTTGTTTTTAATTGATAGCCTGACGGGCATCTGGATACAGAAAACCAAATGGATGGGAATGCGAACATGTTGCGTTCCTTCAACCCAAAGGTCGGGGGAAAGATTGAGGATTCGGAAGTGCGGATTTCGAACTTGGGGTTGTGGACTAGGTATTGGGGATTGGGTATTGGGGAATGAAGGCTGAAGGCAGAAGGCTGAGCTGGGAGTGAGGCAATTTGTGCATCAATAATTGAAAAACTTGCGCCAAATTTGCTGCGTAACTGGAAACTAATTGGCAATTAAAAGTTAAATGAGCAGCATCTAAAATTTATAAGCCAACAGCTAGAACAAAATCAACCAGAACTACACTATAATAAATTTTTAATTTACACTAATGTGTCCCTTAAAAACAGATATTTTTGAAAAAGGAATTAGTTTAAAACTATTAAGCAATTAGCTGGTAATATTAAATAATTAAGTGAAATTCGATTTCATTTTTAAGTCTGTAGTTTCTCACAGTGTACAGTACAATTACGAAGGACACTATATAAATTGACTTTCGCTGAAAATGGCCAACAATTTGAATATTTTTGTATAATAAATCCAAATGAAAACTTGTCAATAACTTTACCCAGAATGTTTTGACCAATTGTCGATTCCCTTTGTCATCTATTACTTAAGAAACTAGCTCGAAAACTTTTTAATGTGCATATGCCATTTTCTCAGCATTGTTGCAATCGAGTTGATAACAGTTTAGAATTTGCATTTTCTATTAAAAATTTAAAACTGTTTTTAATTCAAATTGTTTGCCAACTGAGAGCTTAAAGTGTTTTATAAGTGTAGGTTAGCAAGAAAAGTATTAAACATACATATATAAGAACAAATGCAAATTTTCTGACAACAAAAAGGTTAACAAAAATTTTTTAAAAATTTAGATAACAGTCAAGTTGAGTGTAGAAGACCCTGTACTCGTTCTAGTGCACATTTCCTTAAACAAATTTCCAATTTTCAACCGATTTGGCCTATGGGAGCTTTAAGATATAGTTGTTCGGACCAAACTTGGTTAGAATATTTATAATGGTAGCATATACATAATAATCCAGAATATTTATACTAAATGGGGTCCGAAACGCCTTCCTCTGCCTGTTACGCGCATTTGGCTTATGGCAAACCTGAAACACCCCTCAATTCTTTTTTTGGACGGGGTCTAAAAAGGGAGCACTTTGACCATTTGAACAGCAACATCTCAAACTTTAGTGTCCATTTTCTATTCTTTGTGCTAGTTTCAATGCACACATATCATGAAAAAAAGAGGAAAATAGAAAATAGGCAGGGAAAACTGTTTTAGGCACAGCGTGTACATATCAAAAGAGAATCCAAGCAAAGTTCTTTGCAAACGTGTTTAAAAATAGAGCTCATACAAACAATGCCGGGCATTGTGCTGAGTGGGTGCAAAAAAGAGCAGGAAAAGAAGCAGAAAGAATTGTCATTGGAACTGGAGTAGAATTTCTGGCGGGCACTGTGCGTTTTTGCGTTTGTGCGTTTTGCATGAGTGCCAGGGAATCGAGAGGAGTTCCTGACTTGAATATGAACTATACGAACTACGTGCACCTCGCCCATTTGAAACAATGTGAGCAAACAATGCCAAAGAACCGACAAAATCCGGGCAAATAGTACTGAGCAGTGAGCACTGAGTACGGAGTAGTGAGTACTGAGAGATGACAATAACAATGGACAATAGACAGTGGAGCGGACAGACGGACTGACTGACTGACGGACTGACTGAAGGATGGAGCTAAGTAAATATTCAGTGCTTGTAAATGAGTACAAATATTCTCATGCAGACACTTATTGAAGCCAACAGTTGAACCTGAACCTGACCGAAACGAACCACAGGCTCGAATCTTTTTCGGAAATGTTTGCCTGACTCCCGGAAATGTGTGTGCTTTTCTCAGCTTAGACCATGGCATTAATACACGTTTCAAATAACACCTAATGGAGTAAAAGATGGATGCAAAAATCACCTCCAGGTTAATTTAAAAACAACCATTTGCTCAGGACTATTTTTGATAGCCACTTTGATAACTTTATCGGTTCCACGATATAAAGACACAAACTTATGAAATTGTTGGAATAAATACCCAATTTAATCGATTAAATCACCTCCATGGTCACATTACTCAACTAAATTAAATCAATATTAAGTCTTATTATCTTACAATACTTACAATATTAACAAATAAAATCCCTTCATTCCCTTCCAGATTAGTATCTGTTCACTTCCATGGTCACTTCCTTCACGCTGCACTCTCAATCAAAGCCCACTGTTAAGCCCCTTTACTGGCGCACCCTTTTTTCCATCTCTCTCTTTCTCTCTCGATAGTGCCTTATCGATGCGTCGTATCAACAAACTTATCGTCTATCTACTTTTCATATTGATAGTAATATCTGATACTGATACCCGAAAAACCTAATGGCAGCTGCCACGTTATCACTGAATCATGCCCTCGGGAGGTACCTCCTACTACTCTCTTACGCTCAAAGTTCGTCAATACGCACGCATTTCTATTAGCCGACTATCTGGAGCTGCTGTAACCATTACCAACCCAAGACCGGAGACCCCAAACGAAGACCTAAGACGGTTGTCATCTCATTTAGCCAAAAGCTTTCCATTTGCAACGGCAGTTTTTCTTTTTACATTTTATCCTTTTGGCTTTTCCTTTTGCCGTTTACCCCCTGTACTTCGACATGTGAAAGCACACACATGTGAGTGTGTGTCCTGGCGTGTGTGGGCTGTGTCCTCCATATTACATAAGTATTTTTCGCTCTGTTTGCAAAATACGCACATTTTTACTCAATTGACATTTCAGCTAAAAGTCTACGCCATCACCGGCGCAGGAAATTGTGGGCGGGATTTAGACCGTAACAGAACCGAAACCATTCCCTTTCCCTTCAAATTTCCATTCCCAAACAAAAAAAATTTACACTGAAAGAAAGTAAAGCTTCTTTTAATAATAGCAAGCATAATTTAAAACTGTTTTGCTAAGCAACATTTAGTTAATAGTTATGGTAGTTATTTATCCAAAAAATGTAGAGAAATGAGTAAAAATTAATTTAAATTAATGTAAAGTTAATGAAACAATTCAACAATAAATTTAAGAAAAGAATATTTTAAATTTTATTAAACTGAAATTTTAAAAAATATGTTATGTCTATAAGGTACCCAAAATTTAAAAATTGATCAAACCCCGCTTCAGCTCTTGATCTCCTTACAATTCCATTTTCATAAAAATCAATGTAAATGAACTAAAAAAAACTTTTTTTTTAGCATAAATATCTTAATTTCAATTCATTCTTTTTGAAGAGTGTAGTTCCAACAAAACAACAAACAAAGGTGCCTTTCTAGACCCTGTACCCTTGAAAATACAGGGAATATTAGGTTTGTCAGATGCGAAGAATGAACACCAAGAACTCAGAGACTGTGAAGTTTGTTTCAAATTATTGCCACACCTCCTATCGGTTGCTAAATTTGTAAAACAAACAAATTTAATATCACCATAATTTAGAAGCTACTAAATCTATGTATTGCATGAAAATACGCACACTAGAATGAGTACGGGGTCTTTGACAGTCGGCCCGCTCGAATGTAGCCTTTCTTACTAGTTCTATCCACACACTACGTATAATATGTGCTTAGGTCTTCTTTTCCATTTTCCCTTGTCTCTTCTCCTCCTTCCCCTCTTCATATTCCTTTCTTCTTCCAGCTTTCTATCTCGCTCTCTTTGGCATTTTTGCTAATGGTGTGTGTCCTATAAAGCTGGCTTATGCCCGTAGAACCCTTTTGCTACACTCCCTTTCAATCCTTCTTTCTTTTCTCTTTTCTATAATTGCCGTCCTTTTTTCGGGCCATGCGAAAAGAAAAGCATTGAGGCTCTCACTCACTCTCCCTATCTCTCTATCTCTATCTCTATCTCTATCTCTCACTTTCTCTTTCTCCTTTCAGTTGCAGGGCAACAAAGTATAATTGAATGGAAAATGTAACATTCTGTTGCATTTATAAAGCGAACTGGCTGATGGATAGCTGATACTTGGAAAATCTCCCTTTTCCCTTTTTCAATGCCAAGTCAGGAGAGTGTGTACTCGATAATTGTCAGTTTCTACAGGATATCGAAAATTAAAACGGTTAATTGTGGCAACTCTGTTGCCAAACAATGCACGGCAAGAGGTTTAAGTCCCTTCTTTTCAAAGGGAAGAATTTTTTTTGTCATTTTGAATGGCGTATAAATAGGCATTCAAATATAGTGATTAGCCCCCATGACGTGTGTCATTTATAAGGACTTTTAACTGATTTCCCAACATTTCAATCAAAATGAAAGCCAATTTTAAATTTCTTTCAAAAAACGATTTAATACTGTTGATCAGAAAACTCCCTAAAGTGTGATTTGTTATATTTTTATTTGACTCTACAAAAGTTACTTTAGCCTTTAAACTTTAACTCATTTAAAGGATTTAGCCGAAAATAAATACGATTTCGTGGCAATCAGAGAAACTCAATTAGGAACAACTTTAAGCAGCTTTCCAAGAAATACAGCCGTAAGGACTGGCAGAAGGATTTGTACGAAGACGTAACGCAACTGTTAAATAGGTCATTTGGTCTATTTATCATTTTTGACTGGCCCCGCGGCAGGATTCCGGAAAGGATTCCAGGCAGGACTCTGGACTTTGGTTTGAGCAGCAGTTGGTCATTCAATTTGTGCGCTGTAACTGGCAGCAATCAATCAAAATGCGAAATACCAAATGTGAAATATTCCAAAGACGAGTCACAAATGGTCTATAAACGGGTTGCTCCAGGGGGAGAGGGAATGGGAGAAATTAGGAAATTCTCCGGGGTCTCAACCCTTTTTGAACTACAATTTAAACACGTGAAATTGGGTAATCGTTTGTGCAACTGAATTGGATAGCCCAAGAGTCAGCTCCAGGCAGGCTGGTTGGGTTCAAAGGTCCTAGAATTGATACTCACAAGACAAATGGTCCGATTTGACTGCTAACATTACCAGCATTCCCTTCAATCCCCAGCTTCCCCCCGAAAAGCCATAAAAATATATTTTGTTGGCAAACAAATAAACTTTCTACAGACACACTTACAAGGCTCTTTCAAATTGGTTGCCCACTGTAATTCAATCTGAAATTGAAATTCAAATCAAGTTAAATATACTTGTATTCGAAACAAATTGATTTTTCCTCTTATCGTTTCCTTTCCACTCGTATGTTATATGTTATAACATGTTGTTATTAAAATATGCATATACCAATATAATTTAAACAAGTTAAAGATAACCTTGTAAATCAATTCACCAAACTGAGAATGTTAGCAAATTTAAAGACTTATAAAAAAAATGGTTTAACTTTAAATTTTTGGAATATCTTGACAGAGAAATAACGATGTATTTTGGGTTCAAGGCTATATACTTTATAGGCTCGTATCCCTGGCAGGTTCTGCTTCCAGGGCTTAGGTACACATGGCTGACTAATTGGAGAGCAAACGACTGTTTGACACGCAGGCAAAGAGATAGAAAGAGAGGTAGACACACCTGTGGGTACATGTTGACTACCTACGTCCCTGTCAGTGACCCTGTCTCATTGTTAGATCCTCTTTTCTATGGCCGGGTTTCTCAAAAGCCATTGTTTGAAGGTTATGATGGATTTTCTGCACATGCCAGAGGTTCTACGGCTCTACATCTATTCAAGATTTTCCTTCTGTTTTCTGAGTTTCCCACGCTGCGAGAAGCGCGCTAAACCTGCAGCCATCACCTGATGGACCTCAGTCCTAGATCGTGTGTGTGTGTGTTGTTGTTTCCAACGATTTTCCGATTGTCTTTGACCTTTTCTGTGCACTTATAGCACCCGACCCTAGGCAGGTTTTCTAGCTCCGGATCGGAATCTGGTTCCCAGGCTTCATTTCCCTCAAAAGCAATTGGCGCGCGCCTTAATCCCCCCACCCCTATGTAGAACATAGGATACAGGCTCCTAGTTGCCAAGGTGCCTAAGTCCCTAAGTTTCCGATCCATCTCGCTCTGTAAACTGATAACAAATGAACATGTTTTTCTGATTTATGGCCAGATACTCATCATATTCTTCTCTATCTTTCATCTTCCAGATACTTCTGCGTACACATTCGACTGGCAAGTGCCGCAGTTCTTCAGGATTAAGATGGAGATTCGCATTCAAGTGAATACTCAAATGAGTTTTGTTTGTCTGCAAAATGGGTTTCATTCATAAACTATTCAAATGTGCAAATACCATTTGTATGGTATTCTTAATATTTAATCACCAAATTTTGTACCTTCTAGTTTCGAGAATGTGTTGAAGTATGATATTTGTGTCTGTCCGATTCTGTTTATGAAGTGCTGCTTCCCATAGATAGAGGGCTAATTTCTCTGTACCAAACATAGGTAAACATAAGTTATTAATTATTATTCTGAGCGATCCAGCTTTTAAGTTACTTTATTTCTTTTTCTGACAAACAAAGAAAAATTGCTCTTTGTTTACCTGAACTTTATTGATGTATTTCCCGAATACTTTTTACAGCTGAAAGTTGACAATTATTTATGAAGGATACGCACGGGAAAAGAGCATTTTGTGGAGGCCAGAAAAACTTTTCTAATTACGGCACAAACCTACAGTAATTAGTCGAGAATGTGGAGCGAGCGAAGGTACATTAAACGTTTATTTCTCCATTTTCATTTTCTTTTTGTTTTTCCAGATGAAATAACAGCAAAAAGCTTTTAATAATATTATCAATTACGGACAACAAATACAGTTCAAAGGCTTTTCGAGTGCATAGACTTAAGTTCTGGCTCATCAAAGTGACAGGACGAACTTGGTTAAAGAAAACCCAAACCAATGACCATACAATTCGCATCAATCATAGGGTATATATCTTTTAAAGTGAATTTCTTCCATTTCTTGATTAAATATACGTATAGATACATATATATGTATATGGCTTAAATGCCTTCATTCGTTGATCAGGGGTCTTGACCAGACTGGAATCAGCTGAATCAGCATGGGGAAATGCCAACTAGCCAACTGGCCAACTGGTAACTGGTAAACTGACCAACTGGTTGGTAAGTAAGTATATCATACATGCAACATTAAGCCCAGCAGAAGCTTCTGCTTCTTCTTCTTCATCTTCTTTCCCCTACCATTCTTCTTTCTACTCCACATACCAGTAACAGTTACAGTTACAGTTACAGTTACAGTTTTGTTGGCTAAGTCAACACGTAAGCAAAATTCCAATCTGTGCGAAAGGATTGTCCCTTCTCTCTGTATGTGTGTATGTGTGCTTGTGTGTGTGTGCTGACCTCAGTATATTTTGCGAATGTCAGAATGAAATCCGGGCATTTATCATGATTCGAATGAATTATTGAAGTATATTTCGTTTGGCAGTCCCCATTGGGCTATCCAAAACCATCTTTCCCATTCCTCCGATCTCCCTTCTACATCCCTTTCTCTCTCTTTCTGCCAGGGCTACCAGGGTTAGGTCAGTTGGTCGTTATTTGGTCACAGGATTCTCAGTTTCTGTTTCCCGTCCTCTCGTTTGATTTGTTGTTTTTGGCTTCGTTTCTTGAACTGTGTTCAAACTTGGCTTACAAACTCTACAGTTAACTGCAGCACAGGTCCTTTATTGCCCTTGTTGTTGTTCTACATTGGGATTTGGGCTCTGTAAATTTATTAGTTAGCGTTACTAAAACTTCTACAACTTATTACTTAACATAAGTTAACTTATTTGGGGAAAACTCTTAGAATTTCAAAACTTACACTCACTTTGTAATCTGTCCTCTAAATTCCTCCTAAGCCCTGTTATAAAGGGTTCAAAGAGACATTTTTAGACCCCGTACTTAAAATAAATACAGGGAGTTTATTAAGTGTGTCATAAGCATAATGTGCGTGGATGGCAAAAGCAGGCGTAGCTGAAGTATATACATTCTTGATCAGCATCAACAGCCGAGGCGATATAGCGATGTCCGTCTGTCCATCTTTCCATACCATAAGAGCCACAAAAATTGTAGGTCAAACCGGTCGAAAATTGGTTATTTGTATATAAAATGACACTAGAATGAGTATGGGGTCTTTTGCAGTCGGCTCGCTCGTCTGTAGCTTTACACAGTACTTTTCTTTGGACTAACATATTTTGTTAATGGTGTATTCAAGATGAACATCTGCTCTTTATTAGCTTTTGAGAATTACCTTAGACTAATTTACAATTAGTTCAGTAACTGACAACATAAACTAAACCTTACTGCTTGGGAATTTTTGTCTTTAATTTGCGACTACTCGGGCTTTTCTACCTTTTATAGTCTCTGAGATCCATTTGTTCTTTCAAACGGACAGACAGACGGACAGAAAGGTAGACGGACATTGCTATATCGCCTCGGGTGTTGATGCTGATCAAGAATATATACACTTTTCTTTTCTTTTCTTTTCCCTTCATAACTACAGAAATATAAAGATTTTACGTGCTCTTGCCAAACTTTGGTCCGGTTCGGATAACTATATCTAAAGCTCCTATTTGCCAATTCGGTCTAAAATTGTTTCTTTGTATGAAAAACTTTCTTATTTTATGTAAAAATGGGAACTTAAATAAAAATTAGGTCTTTTACAGTCGGCTTGCCCGACTGTAGCCTTTGTTACTAGTATTTTAGGTTCCCCGTAAAATTCTGCTAAAAAGCTATTCGCACTTGATATGTGAACTTAACAGGAGTAGAAACATTATTGAAAGCCCAGTTTTAGATGTCCTTGTTCAGTACACTTAGCGTGCAGCTAACGAGCTAAAATGTGAGGAGTAAACATTTGCTTGTCACGTTTTCTTTCGATTGAATTGACCTTTTTTAGAAAGCTACTTTAGGGGTTGATACTTAGGGATTAAAGGGGTAAGAGGTTTACTTAATTGTAAGCACTCAGGGGACAGGGACAAAGTCGGAGAAGGAAGTGATGGCGGAGGCGGAGGGGAAGAAAGAGGCAGAGGCAGAGGCAGAAGCAGAGACAGAGTCGGTGCCTATGTAAATTACTTAATCTGCATGCAAAGACAATTACCAATCAGTAGGATATTAAGCGTTAATCGCTTTAAACAATGACAAGGCAAACAATTTCAACACGAAACAGGCATTTACTCGTCTCTAACTGAATTCTCGAATGGAAACGACCCATTTGACCAGCAGCATCTAATGAGGCAACTATACGAGGAAAATCGAAGACAAGAAACGATTTTGGGCAATCAGTCAACAGTAGAGTCCACAAAAGTTGAAGGGGGAGTCGGAGAAAATTGGTAGATGGAGGACAGAGAGAACGTGTCCAATTTTACTAATTAGAGCAAATATTTGTGTACTTGATAACTTTGGTGTGGCAATAGAAGGCAAAGCAACCACTCAACGGCACCCACTCATTACAATCACGCACATTTCAAGGAACTTCGTCTACTTCCACACTTTTAACATTCTCAAAGTCCCATAGGACCACCCCAGTGGAATTTAATTACGCGTCCAGGTCGAGGAGACAAAAATCAGTCATCACCAGGCCCCCATGTCCCCTCCCAAATCTTCCTAACACAATCACTGGGGAAACATCCCCAGTTATTTTGCCAGGAATCACTTCCATGTGCCCTACAAGTTTCCGGGAAGTGAACGCCCTCCAAGACCCCCCTTTGTTTTGTATTCTGTACTTGTATTTATGTAATTAAAGACTTTGATTATATTTTGAGCATTTTACGATGCTTATAGTCAAGTTTTTAATAACCCCACATCTCAATTCGCAGTAAAGCACTGGCATTGAGATACTCAGTAATACATCCTGCACTTGCTGCCACCTATTTTCACAGGGTATCTAGTAATCAAACAACCCCCTGAAACTGCAACTTTTATTACCCGGTTTTTATGGAGTTTCCTTATAATTGCAGCATCATTAAAAAAGCATTGCGGCTTTTATGAATCTGAGCTTATCCTTAATAAATCCAACAAGCTAATTAAAAGTGTGCTTAAATACATTTTAATTACACTTGAGTTCCATTTTCAAGAAAAATATTTAGCAAAATCTATTGAAAATGTTCTCTAGTTTTTTTAGACCCCGTACTCAAGCAAGAAATACAACACGGTCGTTCTCTCTCGACCGCAGGATACTTTGTGTGAGTATTTCCTTGAATTTGTTAATAAAATTTGAATCGAATCAACTAAAATGCATGTAAGTAACACTTATAACAATAACAGACTTGAACCAGCGCCCTACGGATATGTACAGTGTTCCGATAGATCAACCTCTGGCTAACTTTTCTGTTTTCGTATAATGATATAGGTCAACCCATACCAAATTTGGTATGAAAATTAGAATCATTATACACACGTAATTTGTAATTTAGGTTGAAATACATAAATCAATTAACAACAATTTATCTTATCGCAGCTATAGTGTATATAGTGTCCGGTTCATCCAAAAGTTTGGATATTTCGAATGGTATTATGAACGTATGTGTTAATTTACTTTTGAAGTTTTAAATTTATAGTGTAATGGAAATGGAATATTACAAATTGCAATAAACTCTTTCCAGCTTTTATTATATCTGCATTCCAGGACAGGGGGACGGACAACATTATGTCAATTTGACTGTTGTTGCTGATCAAGAATACCTATACTTTATATTGTTATGCGTTGTCAATTGAGCTATCTGATCCAAGCTCGGATAAAATGTGTACATCGTGATTTCATATATTGTTATATACATACTAAATCGATCGGCCGATGGGTATGAACAGCTTTTGTGTTTAACAAGATATCTTAAGCAATGTCACTAATGTCCATCCAAACCTAAACGATTACGCTTATATTAATATCACACCCCATCCTAAATAATATATTGAAAGTTATTAAAGGGTATCCTAAAGTCGAGAGACGACTATAGCTATCTTTCCTGTTTATAAATATTCATGTTTTTTTAAAACGTACAAATTTCGGACTAGTTTCTGTTTTGAGTGTAAGACCCACACGTGCCTACAAAAAATCTGTTTTTTTTTTTAAGAATTAAATAATAGCAAGCCGACAGTAAAAGACCACGTACTCATTCTAGTGTGTATTTTTCTATAGAAATACTCATTTTTAGACCGATTTGAAATATGGAAGCTATGTACCAAAGCTGATAAGGATCTATATGAAATCATGATACACACATAATGTGTAAGTTGATTGAGATTCGTCAATTAAAACTTAGTTTCGACCGATTTGCGATATGGAAGCTAATTGATAAAGTTTACAGATCCGTATAAAACTAACTAGGGATAGTTAAAATGGTTCGGTAACCAAAATGTTTTAATAATAGCTTTAGTAGCTTCCAAGTTAAGGTGATTTGAGGATGGTTCTTTACAACTTTCAAAGGCGGTAGAGCCAAAAATTGTAAATAAACTTGATCAGCCTGAGGCACAGGCGGACTTTAATTTCGAAATTGGTGTTTAAACGAAGAGATGAATGGACGGACAAACGGACTTGGCTCTGCCTGTTACACACAATCCGCTTCTGGCAAGCGTGAAAGACCTCTGTACTCTTTTTTGAGTACAGGGTCTAAAAATATATTTATATTTAAAGGCCGAATAGATTAATTATTTTCGGCAGTGACAAGTGATACACACGCTTTATGCATTAAGTCTGTCACTCAGGGACCCAATTAGCGAATTCCCCAGTTATATATATTATTATAGGAATTGATTTTACTTATTTAAAAAAAAAACACAAATAAGTAAGAAATATTTCTTTAAGTTAAATATATCTTGTGTTGAAAAGTAATAAAATTTCTTCTTCACATATAAGGTGTTCTAAAAAGCTTCAAGTTAAACAAGAAGCACTTGGACAAACACCAATAACTCAAAGGAACTAGGGACACTAGAAACATACACACAATAAAATGTAGAATGCGTAATACAATCAGTACTGCTCTTTCCTCCTTTCCTTTGACAATATAAACAACATTCAAATGAAGTTTATTGCTCTTTGCTAAAATTGGAACATTTTGTAGATGAAAGGATTATTAAGAGATTTTCGGAAAGAGAATCAAAAGTTTAGCCATTTGCGACAGACTCAATAATTCTCGCATTTTATGGTTCAAGTTTTATTTGTATTGTTTTTGTGTACAAGCTCACCCACCCCCCTTACCCGTAACCCCTTTTACCCGCCTCTGTGCTTTTTATGGAATGGGTTCGTTTTCTGCACTTTGTGAACTTTCCACTTCGAACCATAAAATTAGATAAAATATATCCTCCTCAAGCATTTTCTTCCTTTGCCACCGAACAAGTTGTAAGAAAACCATTTTGTGGGAAGTAGCAGAGGCAAATTGTATGAACGAAGCAGTAGATACCCTATACGAACAATTAATAAACAGAATTTTATGTTATGTACACTTTTATTCTACTTTATATTTACATAATTTGCTTTTTTTTCTATCATTCTGTGGCTTTTTAATTAATGAGTCGAACTACTATAAGTATTGTATTTATTTAAGCGTTATTGAAGGGCGATCAATATTGTCGCCTGCTGTGTATTTGGACATTTTATGGAAATGTATCTCATAAAACTAGTCTGCAATCAGCTCGATGGGATGTCGTTTAATTAATTGCATTAATTGTCATCAATTCAATGGAAACCGCAACAATTATGCTGATCCCCCTTGTGACTCATTCGCGATGATTCCGCCAATAACAGATCCATCAGAATTCAATACTTATTACTTGTTTAAACAACATTTTATTCGTGTTTTATTTTATAGTATATTTTATTGCTATTTCAAACAATTTTTGGATAAAGCTTTTCGGAGGTTTCCAGCTTTTGACCCCTAAAGACCCAAACTAGTGTGACCAAAATCGTATTCTGTTACCAAAAAACACAAAAATAATACATAATTGTTCAAAACTTCCGGTGACAATGAAGCTAATTCGAGTTTTCCAAAACGAGACCTTTGAGAAATTTACTGACGCTGATTGTAAATTAAATGCTGAGAAGCAAAAGACACAGATTTAAAAATCATTATGAATAATGGTGTGAAAACTTAGCCTCTCTTAGAGTAAATGACAGCTCAGTGTTTGTAATAGCTTTGAGAGCACTGTGCAGTCGACAGTCTATATAGAGACAGAGAATCGGTTCAACATTCACTACTTTACGTGTAGTTCTATATAATTGAAATACAAATTCAATATTTCTACCTGTCGCACACCGAGAATACACATATAAATACATTTATATATAAATGACAAGTATTTCTAAATTTCTGTTCAAAATAATATCTTACCTCATCCAAAATGTTGATCTCGCGTGCCAGAAGACGAGACACACGAGTGTGTACAGCTTGTTCGTATGTTGATTTAAATTTAAATATGACAAACAAATGGTAAATACTATTCCCCGAATTTCATGTTTCTTGACATTGACAAACTAAATCAAACTAATGACACTAGAAGTTCGAAATCAATTTAGATGCGATCTTAGAACAATTTGTTTACTCTGACAGCTTGTATTAAAATATTCAAATATTCAAATACGACATCATTGAAATAGAGTTGTCTACTTCGAATGGCTGTCCACTGTTTTCCCCAACTTTCCTCCATCTTTCAACACTTGAGGTATATACATACATATGTAATAATTCGGATACTTCGAATATACATAGGCACATACCTACATACGATATAAAAGTTTCAGAGTTCCAAATTTGTTTACAACACCGAATACCGAATTTGTTGTTGGCATGTTTACAGCGCCAAATGGGCAAACACAGGAATCTACAAAAACACATTTTGAATTGAATGTAAGAGCAAAATAAAAAAAGAAGAACAAATATCAAAACTTCACAACATGCTCGATAAGCACATACCCTGTATTCAGTGCCAATCTCATTTACAACTAAAGGCAGTACAGGAAATAATAAAATTATTTTTGTTTAAGATAATATTTTTAAAATAGAATGAAAACTTAAATTCACTTGAAATAAAACCAACACTCTGTTGTCTAAAAGTATAGGGTATCACCATACAATGGAGCACACACAAAATACTCTCAGTGAAGAAGTGAAAAAATAAAAAAACTAAATTGTGAGTAGTATAGAATATACATTTTTACATATTTACGAGTATGGCCAAAAGTACGGCTATGAGTACGGCTACGATATGTAGAAGCTCAGAATGCGCTTTGTGTGTTTGTGGTTCTGATGTATTCAAGCACTTTTCGTGTGTCACTTGAACATGTTTTGCCTGCTGACTGTGCCTCGTATTTATCATTTCTTTTTTATTTATTTTGCTTATTTTTCCTTTTCCTATTTTCGCTTTTTAAAAACTTTTCCATTCAAGCTGCAAAATGTCAAAAGAGGCAGCCAAAAATCAGAGTGTTTTTTAAATGGCTTCTCATATGCGTGCAGAGTAGATACCCTAAATGAATGTTTAACAGCTGAGACTATAAAGGTTTATTGGACGAGATCCGATATTAATCAAATCGATTATAAATTTAAAGTATTCATGTAATTTCAACAGCAATTAATAGAGATGTTAAGCCTTTATCACTTATCTTTTAAACAACTTTTAATTTATTCTTTAAGTCCTTAACTCGCTGAGTACTCGGCCGTAAATACCTCAGTAATAATGTCTGGACTTTGTCCACTTTCTTGTATCAATAAAATGTGTTGAAGGTCAATGCGAATAACAGTTGAAGAGGCAATAGATACTTATACATTCATGTGTGTAACGTATGTGTATGTAGTACATACTAAGCACACATACATTACGCACACATATCCAAGCAATATCATCCACAACATCCACATCGTTGCTTAAACGTCGACTACAGATGCAGATGCATGAAGTAGCGTGGCAGCGTGGCATCGTGGCAGCGACGACTCTTGTCATATGCTTTTTGTTTGTTTGTTTATCTTGTGGTTGTTGCTGCTGTTGTCGTATTTTTGGCACGAAAGGCGACATGCATTAAAATTGATAGTCGGCGAGGTGGGAGGGAGCAGGAGATGAAATGAAACTGACAGCATAGAAGAAGCAGTGATGGAGAGAGGGAGGCAGTAAGAGAGTGGAGCATTTTTAGAAGCTTTGCCTTTTGTTATGCATGTCCACACACATACGCACATACACATACACACACACATGTCTGCATTTGTTTTTGCACTTTGCTTTTTGTCGCTTGCTTTAGCTGATGATGCTTTGTTGTTGCCTCGCTTTTGGTGCCAATATGTCTACCACAACACAATCCAATTGTGTTTCTACTTATGCATGTATCTATGTATGGGTGTGGGTGTGTGGGTGTACATGTGAGCTTTTAAGTGAGTGTCGCTCTCTCTATCACCATGTCGCTCTATCTCTGTGCTCGCTACACGTCCACAGATAACTGACAAAACAACAACTACAATTACCATGGTGAAAAACAAGCAAGACCATAAAGATAACAAAACATCAAAGTTCGTGTTGGGCATGGAGGTAAAAACAGAGAAGCAAAGCTGATCGATTGATAAATACCCTACAGTAAACGTAAAATTTTAGTAAAAAAGTATATTTTAAACATACCAAAAATTACTAAAACACATATAAATATATGAATGTTCATACAGACGGACAGACATTGCAAAATCCACTTCGCTTATGTCGCCAGTGTCTCCATCTTCCTCTTACGCACATTTCACTCCTGAAAAACTTGATAGACCACTGTAGTCAATTTGAGTACAGGGTCTGAAAAGATTTGTCCAATTTTAAAAGTCTGTTTTCAAATTCTTTTAATTTTTAGATTCATTATCAAAATTTGTTTTTCTCTATACGATTAAAACAGTAAGCAGTTAAGGGAATAGTCTCTAAATAACTGTGAATTAACCTAGCTATTCTTAAGATTAGATTAAATTAGTAAGAAAAGCTATAGTCAAGCAAGCCGACTGTAAAAGACCCCGTACACAATCTAGTGCGAATTTTGACATACAAATAAGCAATTTTCAAAGGGATCTGGAACTATTTTGGTAAGGGTAGCTTTGATTATGATGCACAATTAACACAACATGTACTCTCACAAATTTTCTAAGTATCGACCGATTTAAACAAAGGGAGGTATAGCATATAGTTTTCCGATCAAGACCAAACTAGTGGTTCAATACACATTATATGTAAATAACGATAGCTCTAGAAGTTTCCATGTTGTGGTTTTTTGAAATTGCCTGAAATATAGACTATCATTTCGACAGACAATATCAACTCGGCATTTGATGCTGACCAAGAATATATATGATTCAAGGGGTGGCCCACTCCTTCTTTTGCCTGCTTTCTTTCTGACAAACCCAGTAGACCGCTGTACTCTTTTTGAGTACGGGGTCTAAAAATATATATACGAGCTGTAGGAATTATCGGCTGATCGATACTGTTGTTTAATTTAGTGTCGCCGCTGCAAGCAAACAAAAAAGGTTCAGAGCAACAACAAATCCTTCAAGATGCCCGAAATACGCCCTCTGTCGGACAGTTTACAGCGCACAGCCCTCGCGGAACTTAACGAGGTTCCCGAACGTCTTGATACCGACATTTTGGCGCTACGAACTTGGATTAAACAGCAGCCCCATATGCGATCCCGCAGCGATGATCAGTTTCTAGTTTCCTTTCTCCGAGGCTGCAAGTTTAGCCTTGAAAAGGCCAAAAGCAAATTGGACAAATACTATACACTACGAACTCAGTTCCCCGAATTTTATACCATTCGAGATGTGGACAGCGAGCGTACCCACGAGCTGTTAAAACTGGGGTGAGTTAAATATTGATATAATAAGATTAATAATCGAATCATTAAATGTAGTTTACACATTTAAAACCTAAATCGATCTGACCAATATATAAATAGATTATATTACATCCTTAAGACTACAGGTTAGCCTGACACAGTCATAAGTCTACTGTTCTTACGTATGTTGGTAATACATACAGTACAACAAATAATTTTGAATAATATATTCATAGGTTGAGTAAATGTTTAATGGGCAAGTTGGATAAAGTGGCAAATAAACAAAGTTAGCTGACTTATTAATAACATGAGTATATTATATAGAACAAACAAGTAAGAAAGGCTACAGTCGAGCGAGCCGACTGTAAAAGACCCTGTACTCATTCTAGTAAGCATTTTACCATAAAAATAAGTAATTTTTGACCGATTTGTCCTATGGTAGCTATAGGCTATAGTTGTCCGATCCCTTCCAAACTTGGTAAAGATAGTTATAACGAGGTCGGCCACGGCTATTTCTGCTTGTTACGCACATTTCACTTCAGACAAACTTAATAGACCCATATACTCTTTTTTAGAGTACGGGATCTACAAATGTTTGTCCACAGTATTAAAATTGAATAAACTCATGAATGATCTCTGTATAGTAGACTTTAGCAAGTCAAAAGGCAAAAGTGACAAAGACAACAGACTAATATAGAATAAAATTATATTGAAGAGTACAGAGTATATTGATATAGTCATAAGCCTATTCTGTCCTTCAAACTCCATCCATTTTTAGAGTAGGACTCCGCTTGCCGACCCCATTAAATGGCGATGGTCCTCGTCTTATTTACGTACGTCCTGGCTGTTATGCGGCGGAGAAGTACACATTTGAGGAGATCATGAGCATATCGAATGCTTTGCATGGACTAAGCATACAGTATGATGATCATGCTGTGATCCATGGGTACCTTGTAGTGTTGGACTTTACCAATTATACGGCAGCTCATTTGATGCAAATGACGCCTAGCACGGTGAAGAAGATGTCCAGATTTATGGAGGATGCGATGCCCGTGAGGGACAAGGGAACTCATATGATCAATGTTAATACGACCTTCGAGATGACATTTAATTTATTGCGATCGGTGCTGTCACCCAAGCAGCAGGAGCGGGTTTGTATTCCTCCTTGGTATTTGTTATGAAACATCCTAAAAGTTTCCATTGCTCAGCTTTCGGTACATGGGAGCAACCTGGAGTCATTATATGCTCACATTCCTCAAAAATACCTACCCACACATCTGGGCGGAGAGCAGGGTACTATTGAGGAGCTGAAACAAAGCTCATGGGATATATTTACCCAGTGCCGGGAGTACTTAAGGGAGGAGGCGAACTATGGAATTGATGAGAAACTTCGTCCCGGAGGACGCTGTAACGATTATGACAGCATTTTCGGAGTCGATGGATCGTTTCGTAAATTAAACTTTGATTGAGACAAGTAAGAAAAGATTCGAAAACGGTAAGGATACTAGAATTCCAACCCAAAATTTAATAAATACTTTCCATAATCATATTTAAAGCTAGAAATTATAATTTTCTTGAAGATCTGACAAATATAGATAAAAAATTTCTCACTTTTCCTTATTTAATGCATTTTCATTTGGTTTTGGATGAATGGGGAATATTAACGCCCACAGAAAACCCAACGCGGTGCGAATTTATGAGAATTCCACGTCTCTCTATTTGTTATGGTATTGTTAAACAAGTATAAGTATTCCTAAATCAACTGAATAATCCGTTGCATAGTATACAAATTCTTCAATGAAAATAATGTGATTACGTATCATTAGCACAGGCCATTCACCTGCTACAACGCCCACAGTGAGGCGCCACCTGCCGGCGTCGCTGAGTGTCAAAAATAACTTTTCGCAAATGATAAACAAAATACTTGGGGGCCATTCCGTTTGAAATAAATGTATTGATTTAATCGGAAAAATTATGAAAGTCTTTCTTTTTTCAGAACCTACTCTTTGTTATGAAATGTTTATTTAAAACTTAGTTAAAATAAATATTATAAAATTATATTCAGTTCTACGTAATAAACATTTTTGGCTTCATTTAACACTCCAAAATATTTTTTTTTTTTTTTTTTTTGATGCAATACACTGTTTTTAGAACTTTTTCTTTAAACATACTTCTTCAGCCTTCGACCTTCGACCCTATAGCTTTACGGAGGAAAGAGAAAATTACCGACTGCTAAATTATTGTTTTTTTTTTTTGTTGGTGATTTGAGATCGGAAATCGCAACTGTGGAATTCTTACTCGTCCATTTGAATGCCTAATAAATTTGGCTTGCGTACTTATTTATAATAATTTATACAGAGTTAAGAAATTGTGTGTTATGGCGCAAGCGGAAAGACCGAATGATTTTAACAAATTGGATTTACTTCTTGGCACTTACGGAACTTTTAAAGGCCTTGATTTGTCTGATCAGATAAGCACATTTTATAAATGTTTGAAATAATTATCTGTTCCAAATGATAAATTTTAGGTTCCTCAGGTTCAACGATCCATCGATCGTCGCAATTTGCCTTAATGTTATTTATTTAATTTTTCTATTCGATTTATTGTCGTTCATCTGATTTATTTCTGAAAGCAAATGCAATATATTCATCAATATTGGGCAAGATATATAAATTGAATAAATCGAAGTTGTCAAATGTACAATTTGGACTTCGATTTGAAACCGTATTGAACAATTAAATGAAACATTTTGTAATTTAGTTTAATGCATTTTGCATCGATTGCAGATTTTATTAAGGATTATGACCATTTCTAAATTGAGTATAACTATATTGTTCGATATCGGTTTGCGAGTTCTTCAGCTGATCTAGTTCTTCGGGTAAGTATCTCTTAAACGGTTTGACCTAGACGACGTCTGTTTATGTGCACCAGACGATCATCGTCCCGTCGGACACTTTGGAGATCCTCCTCATTTTGGGAAACATTCTCCATATCCTGCTCCATACGGCGTCTCTCCAATTTTTCCATGCGCTGTCGGCGAATCATATCGGTAATCTCTTCATCGCTGAGGTCGTTTAGACGGTTGTCTCTGCGAATGAGTTGAAGAATATCCTCTTCAGGCATTGGATCCACCCGACGGCCCTCTCCAATTCGGGAAACACGACGTGGAATCATCTCCTCTTGTTCTTGAGCTAGACGACGTCTATTGATGTGCACCAGACGAGCATCGTCCCGTCTGACACTTTGTAGCTCCCCGTCATCTTGGGACACATCCTCCCTCTCCTGATCCCGATCATTTTCCATACGACGTCGCTCTATCTTTTCCATGCGCTGGCGGCGAATCATTTCGGTAATCTCGTCATCACTGAGCTCGTTAAGACGGTTATCCCTGCGAATAAATTTAAGAATATCCTCTTCAGGCATTGGATCCACCCGACGGCCCTCTCCAATTCGGGAAACGCGACGTGGAATCATCTCCTCTTGTTCTTGAGCTAGACGACGTCTATTGATGTGCACCAGACGAGCATCGTCCCGTCTGACACTTTGTAGCTCCCCGTCATCTTGGAACACATCCTCCCTCTCCTGATCCCGATCATTTTCCATACGACGTCGCTCCATCTTTTCCATGCGCTGGCGACGAATCATTTCGGTAATCTCGTCATCACTGAGCTCGTTAAGACGGTTATCCCTGCGAATAAATTTAAGAATATCCTCTTCAGGCATTGGATCCACCAGACGGCCATCTCCAATTCGGGAAACACGACGTGGAATCATCTCCTCCTGTTCTTGACCTAGACGACGTCTGTTGATGTGGACAAGGCGGTCATCGTCCCGACGAACACTTGGACGGTCTCTCTCTATATCTTCCACACGACGTTCTTCAATGCGCTGGCGATTCTCTGGTGTAATTACAACGTTTGCATTTGGTCTCAAGTTCTCTGGAAGATTTCCACCCACACGGCGATCCTCCCCAATGCGAATCACGCGAGGTTGAGTAACTTCTTCTTGGATTTGATCCATACGCCGTCTATTCATATGAACTAAACGCTCATCGTCCCGACGAAGGCTTTTTAAATTGTCAAGACTGCGATCAACAACTCTTTCCTCATTATCCATAGGACGTCCGCTCAAGTGCTCCTGTCCAGCTTGCTCCTGACGCTGGCGAATCGCTCGACGCATTTCCTCATCGCGCTCCGCTATACGATTTTCAGCCTCAATGCGATTCACGCGACGTTGTGCAGTCTCTTCCTCCACTTGTACATCTTGGCTCCGTACCATTTCCTCCCCCTGCTCAGCCTGTTGGTTATGACGTCTCCCCATCTTTTCCTGGCGTTGACGACGCAGCATCTCAATGATCTCGTTGTCGCTCATGTTTGTCAGGCGATTACCCCTGCGAATAAAGTGCAGAATATCCACCTCGGGCATTGAGCCTACTCGACGACCTTCTCCGATTCGGCTAATGCGAAGAGGAGTCATCTCATCCCGGCCTTGTTCAACTGGACGTCTGTTGATGCTAATTAAGCGATCATCATCACGACGAATATTTTCAAGGTTGTCAATAGTCCTGGTCTCATCCCTATCGGTTTCCTGCCTTAATCCCTGCTTGGAAAGTTGCTGCTGACGACGACGTCCCACGTGCAAAAGACGATTGCTATTCACATCCGATGTCGGAAGATCGCGCTCAACACCATCAAGGACTTCTCGATCCAGCGGCACCCGGTTGAAGCGTTCCTCCTGCTCGTCATTTTTCTGATTTCCCCAAATTCTATCGATGGATAGATCAGGCTCTCCCGCCGGTAGTATTCCACGATTCTCCATATCAAGTGCTATCCTGGGATGCATACGCCAATGTAGAGTCACCAGATTCATGAGTGTAGGACGTACATTTTGTCGTTCCAATTCCCACCAGGGATTGCGATCAGCCGAAACTGGAAGGCGTCCTGCGATGGCAGTGCCGAGAACACAGGCCAAGATCACCAGAAGTTTACCCATTCTGTTGGATCTATAAACTCACTGTAACTTCAGAGACTTTTACTTGAGTTTTTGGACTTGCACTTCAGAAGATGACTGCATACGGATTGAAGATTCTGTAACGCTTTTATACACATTGTTATCACTAGAGTCTTCAGAAGCTCAAATCAAGCATTACTTGATCGGTTCGGTCAAAACACATTTATCAGTAATAAATAATGTCCAATGTTTATTGCCGATTTATAACCCAAAAGGTCAACCGATTGCCCGTACAGCTGATTATGAGCAGGTTATAGAACCTATCAATGATTCCGTGTTTGTGAGCGGTTAAACATTAAGAGGACAACGACATTGAGGAGCAGACTTGAAAAAAAAACTGAAGTATATATACCAATATGTTATACTTCCAAACGTCTTTATTTTAATAGACATACGAATGAAGCAAGCTTATAGAGTCAACATCAAGCAAGATCGCGTTTGTTCAGGATTTTTGTCTAGAAACCGTTTTTGAAAAGCCATAACTTTGAAAATACTGGAACAATTGTCCCGGATGGGACAGCTACACCATTGAGCTCCAATAAAAAGCAAGTAATAATGACTACAGTTAACTGAGCCGACTGTAAAAGACCGTACTTATTCTAGTCCGCGCTTTTCAATGCAAATCACCATTTGTCCCATGGGAGCTTTAGGATATAGTTGTCCGATCCGGACCAAACTTGATGAGGATAGGGGCAAGCAAAAATTTTAAATAGAACTGATCTGCCTGACATATTGACGGACTTTCATTCCAAATGTGGTACCTCTAGCTCAATTGTCTCCAGGTGTAAATACGGACGGACAGATAGACAGACAGACGGACGTTGCTATTTCGACTCGGTTGTTGATGCTGATCAAGATATATACATTTAATTGGGTGAGCCAAGCCTCCTTCAGCCCCTTTCGCACACTTCGCAGCTGACAAGCCTAATAGACTCTATACTCTTTGTGAGTAAGGGGTCTAAATATGTCGAAAATCAATGAATTGTGCTTTTGCTGTCCGTTATGTTTATTGAGCAATTATCTGTGGTAGAATAAATTACTATTAATGCTCATATATTGTATGTATTAAGCTAATAACTCAACTAGAAATGGATTTTCCTATCAGGTATTAAGGTCATGTGGTATACATAACGCGACTCTATTAGGTTTGTAGCTAATTTTTCCAATTTTAGTAGGAATTTTAAATAAAATGCAAAAACAAATTAATTTAGAAGGCTTGTTGACTTAAAAGAAAAATAACTAAAATCGTGTAAGCCATAAATTCCCCTGGCAGAGAGGAAACAGTCTGTGGTGACATAGCAAACTGTAAAATTAAGCAAAGTACTTTCGTTCAAACACAAACAGAGAATACAATAAAAGAGAATGAAATAGAATAGAATAAAACATAATAGAGGAGAATAAAATGAAATTGAATTTTAGTATTTGCTAGATTTATGTGTGAATCGCAGCTGCTCGTTTTTGATTTATGTCCACAAATATTGACTTTGCGTATTTAAATATACGAAGAAGCTTTTTCATTAAAATCATAGAAACAGAAACTAAATAAATATTGCTTATGACAAACAGAATATGCCTCCTCGCACATTGTTTACTTGTTGTTGGCCAAGGTTATAAATCAAATTGTCAAAATAAAAGCAGGAACAACAGCCGAGTAGAACTTTAAGAATGTAAAATCAATTCTATATCTAATACACTACTAATACACAGACTTTTTTAATTCAATAGTAATATATACCAAATTTAGTTCTAAAAGTATCATCAACCAGCTTTTAATTATGTTTTGGATGAATGCAAATATACTACATATATACTAATTAAAATGCATATAACTAAATATGGAGTAATTTAAATGTATATATAGTATTATTGTGGTATCAGAAACATAAGAAATACCAAAATACCCCAAATGTCCATGATATACCCAATAATATAACACCCATGATATGCGCTTATCTGCAACCCCCGTTGAGTTCTTAAACATATATTGAAGAGTGACAAATAAACAAATTGGCTTCTCCCCTTCTTCTCCTCTTTCTCACTGTAGAAACCACCCAAAATCTCTCCCACTAGCTGTTTTCGAACTAAAACGACAAGTCACAGACAAACTGATTTTCGGTTTCCCCACTTTATTTATTTAAAATTCTTATTTTTCTTACGTACAGTGTGCTGACGTCAAACGGAGGGACATTAAAATTTCTCTTTCTTGGGGTTCATTTAGAGGCGCGTGCCATAAGCCAAAACTTTGGGGCTGAGTATGGGGTTAGAGGGGTAGGGTTGCGGTAAACGGGGGATGATCTCGGTACACAGAAACATCATTAGTCGAAGCGACGAATCGACTGTCAGCTGGTCAATTCGTCATTTGTTTTTGCCTAATGACCTTGAAGCAAAATCGAAATGACTGAAAATTTGTCTTGACTTGGTATAAAATAAATAAAAACTATTTTTCAGTTCCTAAAAGCCAAAATCACGTTGGGCCAAAAATAATCGAAAAGTTGCCAAGTTCAGACAAAATCAAACAAAATTTATTTGTTTTCGAAAATCGGCCATAAATAAAGGCATTGTCAAACTTATACAGTGTAGAGCACTCACAACAATGTTTCTTAACCGACAATTGCCAGTCAAAAATCGACAAAAACATACTACATAGTCTCAAAGTTCACTGTCAAAGCTCAAAAATATCAATTGTAAGGTGTTTTCTGATTTAAAGACTAGATAACTATTCATTATCATATTGAATAATACTTAAAAACTAAATTGTAAAGTAGGGAAAGAACTTTGAAAGCACATTGTATAAATAATATAAATAAAATAAAATCTGTTAAATAATAGAACACAAAAAAGGTCTTAATCTCTTGGAAGCTTATTGTAATCATATGAAAGCTTTCAATGAAGCAAAGCACATAACAATTCAAAACTTCGTTTGTTCAAATTGTATTCACAGGTTTTATTATTCACCCACTGTGCATTGATAACAATAACATTTTGTTATACCCTCTGCAAGTGTATATTAATTTTGTCACGAAGTTTGTAACGCATTGAAGGAGGCGTCTCCGACCCCATAAAGTATATATATTCTTGATCAGCATCAACAGGCGAGTCGATATAGCCATGTCCGTCTGTCTATCCGTCTATTTCTATTCGAACTAGTCTCTAAGTTTTAAAGCTATCTTGATGAAACTTGGTACAGATGTGTATTCTCTCTGCAGGCAGATCATTTGTTAAAATCGGCCGGATCGGATGACTATATCATATAGCTCCCATAGGAACAATCGGTTGAAAAAAAAATTTTTGAGATATTTCAACCAAATTAAGCCTATATGCATTTAGTACCAAATCCCATGTGCAAACCAAATTTCATCCGAATCGGACCACTATATCATATAGCTGCCATAGGAACAATCGGTATCATTCCCCAGCTGTTGACCAAATTTCATTCGGATCGAACTACTATATCATATAGCTGCTATAGAACAATCGGTTCAAAGGCTTAGTATGAAAATTTTTGATGTCTATTGAGCGATTTCAGCTAAATTCACGCACTACTCCTTTGCTATTATTCCCTATATACTGAGCTAATTTCATCTAAATCGGACTACTATATCAAACAGCATCCAAAGGAACCACTGGTAGCTGAATCCAATGAACGCAACATGCATGACTGCAAGGGTATTTAATCTTCGGCGAGGCGAAGATAACCTTTCTTTCTTGTTTTTACTATTTTTGGTCGCATAGCAACAACAGAAGCCCATTTAAGATAGAAATTACACATGCTCAGAGGTGGACGAGTGCAATTGACGTGCAAGTGGTCTGACCTAAAGTAAACAAAATAAGGAAAAAACAATTATCTTCTACGTGCCGAAGATTAAATACCCTTTCAGGCATGCATGTTGCCTTAATTTAGTTGTTAAAAGTAAGAATTTTCCACCGATTGTTCCTATGACATCTATATATTATAAGTAGGTGTCTTATTTGCATTAATTTTGGATTAAACATGGTATTTGGTACTAAATGCATATCGAGTGAATTTGGTTGAGATAGCTTAAAAATACTTTCTATGGTTAGTATAATGATGTTGTTATTCGAGAAACAGACAGACATGTCTATGTCAAGATCATACATATACATATATTGAAATGGGTCTTCCACGCCTTCTTCAATGCTTTACAAACTTTATGATAAAAACAATATACCCTCTGCAAAGCAATACAAATTGTACCTAAAAGATACATAAAACCCCCCAAAACCTAGTATTCATATATTGAAATTGTGATGAACGCCGCGTGGGGTCAACTATGAGTATAGTATATCATAGACTCATTTCCAGATGCTCTGACAATCCCCCACTGAGCGCAATGTCAGGTAATTATAATTTTGGCAAAGAACCAAATTTACTATCTCTTAAAAATAATAATAATAATAACTAGAAAGAAAGACAACAGTCGAGCGAGCAGACTGTTAAAGACCCCGCACTTTTGTACTGATTTCGCCTATGGGAGTTATAGGAAACAATTGTTCTATCCAGACCGAATGAGGTGAGTTAAGTTATAGTATTACCATGTACATACATATAACTTCGGGGTCGGTAGGGTGATTTGCCTGACATCTGACGGACAGTCAGACGGACAGACATCACTCTATCGACTAAGTGGTTAATGCTGACCAAGAATATATATACATTAGAATCCTTCTGCCGGTTACGCACACTGCCCTTCTCACAAACCTAATAGTCCCCTGTACATTTTTTGAGTACAGGGTCCAATAAATGTTTTCTTTATCTTAGGGCCTACAAGTATCCTGCTGTTAAAAAACTTCTTCGTTCACAAAGGTAAATATTGCCAATATAGGACTCATAATTTACTTTGGATAAAATTGAGGGGTGAAGACACTTTAGTATGTACTTTAACATGAACACCATAAAAGGTTTTTCCATCTAGAAGTAAATAGAGATTACACCAACATAACAATACTTTAAAAAAGGGGTACTAAAGCCGCGGTTATATGGTATCAAATGGATTCTTTGAATTCCCTTTTCAATTGATTTGTTTATCCCACTTCAAACGAAATTTATAGAGCTTTTCTATCGTTAATAATAATTATAAACGCCAAGTTTTATGCCCGATAATTGTTCAACATTCGGTACTATAGCACCCGTTCAGAGAAGAAGAAGAAAAAGATGTACAGAAATTAATGCGAAATTTTGGCATTTGGCATCGTTGACCCACTTAATTGCCAATCGGTCGTCGGTTGTCGGTTGTCGGTCGTCACGTCGACGTGCGGTACACAACGTGGTCTCGTATTGGATCATTTCAAATTCTTCTTCTTTTCACTTTTTTTAATAACAAATTTCCGTCAAAACAAACATTGGGCCAAGTGTTAGATAGAATGAGACAGGGATCCATACAGGAACGAGAGAGCAATAAGAAAAGTGCGTCAGCAATGCAAATTTTGTTTTTCTGGCTTTTTTTCTATTTTTTCACGAGTTTTTTCTTCATTTTAGACCCTGTACTCAAAAAAAGTACAGGGGTCTTTTAGGTTTGTCATTAACAATATGTGCCTAACAGGCAGAAGGAGGCGTGGCCGACCCCATAAAGTATATATATTCTTGATTACCATCAACAGGCGAGACGATAGAGCAATGTCCGTCTGTACGGACATACTATACTACATATACTATAAAAGCTATGGGCACCAAACTTAGAATGAAGTTCCATTTTCATGTCAGGAAAATCAAGTATATTTCTCCTTTTAATTCTTTTTACCAAGTTAGGCTTGGGTCGGACAACTATAGCATATGGGTGAAATCGGAGAACGGATGCTTGTTTGCACTAGAGTGAATGCGAGGCCTTTTACAGTCGGCGCACTTGATTATTACCTTTCTACTAGCATTATTTTTCTGATTTAACGAGATGTTCTACTCTTTGCTTTTTATTGCTCATTCTTCTTTGTTGCTTAATTTGTTTTTGTTTTTTACTGATTTTATTTTCTTGTTTATTTGTCTAGCGACTGCGGAGGATTTTAACCTTTCGACGCAGATGTCGCCATATGCAGTCTACAAACCTAGACTGATCGCCAAAGATCAAATGCAACCATCTGTATATATAGTGAAATGTATTTTTCTATATATCAATCAGTAAATTTTCTGTTTATCATATCTTTCATTATAAAAGTATAACGGAAGAGTTTGTAGTATTATTCTTAAAGTATTTCATTAATTGTTCTTTCCCTTATTTCCAATAATTCGTAAAGGTCATCTCACTGTATACAAAGGTAATCAGCACAAATGAGAGACGTATATAATTTGTTTTCACTAATTATTGCTTGTGTTTAATTTAGTCTGTCTGTCTATTGTTTAGTTGCTATCTACACAGCCACAGTTGGGGACTCGAATGAGTGAATCATCGTAATACCCGGGGGGTAAAATAAACTGAATTCATTGCCAATGTCACGTAGTCCCATGGAGCGAATTTCGATTATTATCTGATCCATTTGATTGGCTAGATAATGATGGATGATTGTTTGACAATTTAACTGTTTACTAAAGACAAGCCATGGACAATTATCTATAATATACAAAAATAGAATAACTTTCTAGAAACGTCTATGCCAACTTTAAGAGTAAATATTAAAATTTTTATATCTTTTAAATTCTAAATTGAATAATGAGCTACTGATTATTTTTGTCTGTGAGTAAACGTCTTTGTCAATTATTAAAATGTATAATGCGACAGCTGATGTGACTGAGAATAAAATGAACTTAATTATCACAAATTTTGCGCTAAACAATTCTTTAAATTTTAAACAATTTATTATTAATATAAGCAATCGACAGTGGAACTCTTTTCACCCATTCAAATGTTGACGAGTTGTTGAGCAACTCTTTTTTTTTAGCATGCCTGGCAACACTCTTGCGCTTCGCTAGTTACTGAACCGTGTCCAGGAAACAAACACGACTTGCAAATATATGGGTTGAGTCAAATTAGTTATATTTTTTTGTGCATAGGAGACGGTAATTTACTTAAGCTCATTGTAATTAAACTAACTAAAACTTGAAAAACTGTTTTCTTTTGTTGTACAACACTTTCGTCACACTGTGCCAAATTTTGCTGCTGAACGCGTTCATTTGCCTGCCAGCTTAACGCTCGCTTCATTTCGTTGGTTGCTAAGCGGAGACCGCTAGCTCGACGTCGACGACGACAGCGACATCGAAACGGTGATCGGTGTTTCATCTGTCGTTGCCTCTGCCGCTGCCTTCAGTCGCTGTTGGTGTCGCTGCGACTGCCGCTTGGCAACAGTCAACGTCCACATCAACGTCATCGTTTTGTTGCTCTTGCGTTGGTGACGTTGATGCGAGCGTTGACGTCGACATCGGCGTCGGCGACGGCGTCGACGCCAAGGAGGAAATGAATGTCAATTACTCACGTACTACAAATACATACATATGCATGTGTTTGTGTCTGCATCTGTGTCTGTGCCTGTGCCTGTATGTATACATATGTACATAAATTTTCGTACGGCGTGCGTCTCTTGACGACAGCCAAAGGCAGTTGGCGACTCGATTGCAGCAATCGCATGTTTTGAGCTTATCGGACGAGGCGAAATGAAAGTAGCAGCCGCAACATTTGCATAGGCGCCACAAAGATTCGTTAACCTCTGGGATATTTTGTCGCCCGTCGGCCACAGATACAGATACAGACATAGCTACAGCTACAGACACAAAATCAGCTAAAGCCAAAAAATCAGATAGAAATCAAGAAACATGTACAGATACGCCGATACGGATACGCAACGATATTAATACAGATACATCTGAAATTCGGTAAATCTGGCATACGTAAACGCAGATGCAAATATTGTGTACTAACGTACTATATGATAACGATATATTAATTATAGTTTGATAAGAATCAAGAATTAATTAATATACCCGTTACACCCGTCACTCGCAAAAATCGCCCCTAAGTGGGCGTGTCAAAAAACAAAAACAAACTTTCGCTGCCTCTCGGGCTTTTGTAGCTATAACAGTCTTTCAGATCCTTTGGTTCCAACAGACGGAAAGACGGACATGGCTAATATATCGACTCGGCTATTGACGCTACTTATTTATCGGCCGAAAATTTGTATGGTAAAATGAGGACTAGTATGAGTACAGGTGTTTCTGTAGCATTTCTTAATAGTTGTAGAAGGCATATTTTGCTAAAAGTCATTATTTTATGAATAGATTAGTTAAATATATAAGTCTCTCACTGACTTAAAAATACTTCGGTTGGCATTCAATTTTTTACTTAAGATTTAAACACATTTTCCAAAGTCTTAGATATATTTAAATTTGATTGATAATTCCATTCTCTGAATTTATGTTAAAAATTTGCAAATTTCTTCATCTTGTTGTTGACACATTTGCATTTTTATTGAACTTTGATTCCCATTTTCGCAAAAACTCCTTATCCAAGACAAATGACAATATTAAAATCTATGGGACGGTATTTCTTAACTGCACAATAAAGTTTATACGAAACTTGGAAATTTCCAAAAACAATTCCCCAAGATGCAAACATGAAGTGACCTAGATATTTGCATTGACTGAACTTTTCGAAGTAAAATTGTTGAACTCTTATCAAGGCGTCATATGTATGGAAATTAAATCATCAGAGCTAACTTTAAATGCCAATTTGAATACAGACTTTTGTCTTTATTCATTTATTTTGAGCGAAGCTCAAAGCATTTTAATGAAGATGCAATTCAAAAGATATTTTTTCAACCAACGATCGTAATACTGGCAACAAACTGAACTCAATAACAAAGAAATCAGTTAATAAGGATTATAAATTGGAATCAAAGTCAATAATGTGATTAGACATTATAATAATAATATTATAACTAGATAGTTGCATTTAATACGACGGACTAAAGTATCTTGATTCTAAATAGATACTTTAGTTGCACTTTAGGTCTTTTGAAGCTTAATCTTTTAATGTAAGTCTAATAGCAGATACTATGATCAGGTAGTGGAATTTTTCAGTGCCATATATTGGTCTAATGACTTATCCCTCAAAAGCAGTAAAGCAGTGGAAATGATCTTTGGGGAAACCCAATAAATAGTTGGTCATCCAAATGAAAGGAAAATAAATAATTATTATCTGGTATTAATAATCTATGTAAATTTGTAATGGTTAAATTAAATCATATCATTAATTTTTCACAAAATCTAAGAACGAATAAAATTTGTATATTGGCAATACTTTCCATACAACTTCCTACATCCCAAATAATTTCTGCTCCATACTTATTATTTTTTAGATCCAATTTATTTGTTGTTTTGTTTATTGGATATTAAACTCTTGAATCAATCAATCAATCATCGAATCGTCTTTTAAGACCTTGTCCAACAATTCTTTAGCCAGCTGTTTGCTGTTAATAGATTTGCAATAATTTGCAAGCAGATTTTACAGTCATAATGAGAATTAAAAGTACACAAATCTCTATGATATACTATATAGCCACATATGATGATCTTTCATTTTGTTTACTTACAACAGACCCACTTTGCTGACGCAAAACGCGACGCAAACAGCAAGAAAATATATATTAACTATATATATATTTATATATATTCGATATTTTCGCACGATTTAAAATGCGCGTCAGCAGGCGTGTCACATTTTCGATGTTAATTGGATCCATTGGCAGATACATATATATATAGGTACATGGATCGGATAGATCACAGATGGGCATTCACTACTGTTATCTAAGCTAATTGCATTAATAAATATAATTAAATATTTAATAGATGAGCAAACAAATGATAATGAAACAAAACTTTATAAACAACTACCGAGTAAACAAAATGAAGATCTGTCAATAAATAATAACAATAATCCCATGTTTACAAATAAATCAAAAGTCTTTTTCCATCCAATAAACAACAAACGTCAAGAAAAGAGGAAGCACAAAAACATTTGTGATCTTAAACTGAAATAAACTGGTGATAATAACAATATTATAGCATTTATTATTCTTGATATGATAATTGATAAGAACAACTATACTTAAGTAATAGTTATTAAACTAATTATGCACCAAAGTGCGTCATTTACTAGAACTAGAAAATGTTATTTGAAGTAAAGCCAAATCGTTTTTAGTACACTGTGTGCTTTGACCTTAAAATATTTGGTACAGGGTGTGGTTATTGGCGTGGTTGTTCCTGATCTCGATAGAACAATTATTTGGTATTCCATATTTAAAGGATCAATTCTACCCCGGAATCCCAGATTTTTCTTCAGTTTTTATGCAGATCAGTCAGATCGAGTATGAATATTTACTTCAAGAACTGTGACTGTTCTAAGCCTTGTCTAATTAGACCAACGTGACTTTAGTGACCATATTAGCCACGTGGAGGGCTCTAGCTTTGAGTTGCCGACACCTTTTATGGGGACACGATTGCACGTGAGCTTGTGGCGTCTCTCCTGGTTCGTTACGTCACAGTTTATCCATCACATTAATGCGTCTGACGCCATGCCCGACTAGACGACGTACATACCGTCCCGCTCAAGACCCTAGAGGGGATTTGTGACGCCATATAGAAAACCTGACCTGAGCTGGACCCTCACATAGCCGTGTCTTGTCTCTGGCTTCCCTTGCTGTTCGTGTCCATGTCCGTGTCATTTGGGTAAAGTGTCTGTCGTCATATTTACGGCTAGCATTTTAAACGGCTCGGCGTCGGGTCGGGGAAGGGGACAGGTACGGTCAGACAACACATGTCCAGGTTTTAGTCTCCGAGAAACTCGTGTAGACCTCGCAGTAAGTACGTGACTGCAGCAACGTGTCGCATATAAAATTGAAAATTTGTTAAATACTTAACCCCCCACAAATGAATTCATTCTTAATAAGCATTAAAGCTTATATATTTCATATAATTTATTTCATCAGCTAATTAAATATTTACAGCTTGTATGTAATCAAACGTTATCTAAGAAGTAGGAAAATACTTCAGTTTTGTTTAGCAAAATGTTCTGGGAAATATATATAAACATTTGGCTGACAAAAAGTCATGAAAAGTGTTGAATTAATTGTAGATAAATGTGCAAATCCAAATTAGATTCAAGACAAAATTAACACCAATATATAATCTATTTTGATGAATGTTTGTTGTTTGCTGTTTGCTCCTTGGTGTTGAGCTTTTTGATCCATAAAGTTAATACTTAAAAACAGCATTTGAGAGTTCCCAAATCAGATGGCAATGGCCCGGTTAACAGCACAGATGCATCAAGTGTAAAGCGCACAAAATTGCCACCGTAAAATTGTTAAACTCTACATCCCAAAAACTTTCGCCCATATGCACAACACACACCCAAGCACACACACACACTCACACATACACCCATACACACAGATGTTAGATAGTTGTTCAGAGCCATAAAATTGAAAATTATGATCATCGAGGCGATTGAGGCCAAGGCACGCCCATTCGATGGGTGGCGAAGCCAAAGAGCGCCCCTAAAAAATATAAGACAAGTAGCGATGATGGACCATTAAATACCCTGTTAACAAGTTGTAAACCATATGAAGCTAAAAGAAGATTTAATTGCGAAAATTAGCTTAAAGTTCACATTACATAAAAGTAATCAAGTTGAGGAATACTTTTGGAATTGGCAAATCCAATATTAACTACTTTCTGGTAACTTGTTCCAATTTACTGGGTTGAAAAAACATGACCCAGGCTACGCACTACAAACGGGTGTGCCACCAAGTAGCACAGCTAAAGATGAAGATACAAAAAAACAAGAAAGAAAGGTTATCTTCGGCTCGCCGAAGATTAAATACCCTTGCAGTCATGCATGTTGCGTTCATTGGATTCAGTTACCAGTGGTTCCTATGGATGCTGTATGATATAAATGTCCGATTTAGATGAGATTTGGTCAGTATATAGGGAATAATAGCAAAGGAGTAGTGCGTGAATTTAGCTGAAATCGCTTAAAAGACTTTACAAATTTTCATACTAAGCCGTTGAACCGATTGTTCCTATGGCAGCTATATGATATAGTGGTTCGATCCGAATGAAATTTGGTCAACAGCTGGGGAATGATAGCAAATGTTTATGGCGTGAGTTTGGTTGAAATCGCTCAATCGACACTGAAAATTTTCATACTAGGCATTTTCATCATTTTCAACCGATTGTTCCTATGGAAGCTATAGTATATAGTAGTCCGAATTGGATGAAATTTGGTCAGTATATAGGGAATGATAGCTTATGCATACTGCGTGAATTTGGTTGAAATCGCTCAATAGATATTAAAAATTTTCATACTAAGCCTTTGAACCGATTGTTCCTATGGCAGCTATATGATATAGTGGTTCGATCCGAATGAAATTTGGTCAACAGCTGGGGAATGATAGCAAATGTTTATGGCGTGAGTTTGGTTGAAATCGCTCAATCGACACTGAAAATTTTCATACTAGGCATTTTCATCATTTTCAACCGATTGTTCCTATGGCAGCTATATGATATAGTGGTCCGATTCGGATGAAATTTGGTTTGCACATGGGATTTGGTACTAAATGCATATAGACTTAATTTGGTTGAAATAGCTCAAAAAAAAATTTTTTTCAACCGATTGTTCCTATGGGAGCTATATGATATAGTCATCCGATCCGGCCGATTTTTACAAATGATCTGCCTGCAGAGAGAATACACATGTGTACCAAGTTTCATCAAGATAGCTTTAAAACTGAGAGACTAGTTCGCATAGAAACAGACGGACAGACGGACAGACAGACGGACATGGCTATATCGACTCGCCTGTTGATGCTGATCAAGAATATATATACTTTATGGGGTCGGAGATGCCTCCTTCAATGCGTTACAAACTTCGTGACAAAATTAATATACCCTCTGCAAGGGTATAAAAAGATAGAGATACAAATACAGTTAAAGCTTCAGCTACAGCTACGAGTTGAGACAAGTCGAGTAGTGTTTGAACTCGTAAAAAGTGCTCGCGTCTGGCGTTAAAGTTTATGACTAGTTGAGGCGAAAGTGACGCTGATAGATGATAAGATGATAGAACCCTCACCATATAGACGAATATAAATACACACACTTTTATATATATTTATATACTATGTATATTATGTATTCGTTGGCTATGGAACACAGACTGGTAAGAACCATTTACCACACACGACTCATTATGTGTACTATATAATTCTTCATCACCTTACCAAATTTTGTCAAGATCGGATAAATATATCCTATAACTCCTAAAGGGCTTTGTATGGAATGAGTACAGGGTCTTTTATAGTCGGCTCGCTCAACTGAAGTCTATTCCATTAGATGAAAATACTTTATACTCTTTCTGAAAAAAAAAGTATCTTCAAGTTTATAATAGAACTTGGTTTTAAAGTTAACTTGTCTCACTGTTTTCCTCCATGTTCACTTCATATGCTAATCTTTTGGCATCTGCCATTGTCAAGCTTCTTTTTTGGCTTATAGGTTAATACCCTTATAAACAAACGTCAGGAGATACCGACAGTGAATGACCCTAATCTAAAAACATTTTGTAAAAAAACTTGGAGTTTGTTTTTGAATTTGAATATATATTTAAATTTAAGAAAAATAAATTGTAACAAGAAAGAAAGGTTATCTTCGGCTCGCCGAAGATTAAATACCCTTGCAGTCATGCATGTTGCGTTCATTGGATTCAGTTACCAGTGGTTCCTATGGATGCTGAATGATATAAATGTCTGATTTAGAGCAGATTTGGTCAGTATATAGGGAATAATAGCAAAGGAGTAGTGCGTGAATTTAGCTGAAATCGCTTAATAGACTTTACAGATTTTCATACCATGCCTTTAAACCGATTGTTCCTATGGCAGCTATATGATATAGTGGTTCGATCCGAATGAAATTTGGTCAACAGCTAGGGAATGATAGCAAATGTTTATGGCGTGAGTTTGGTTGAAATCGCTCAATCGACACTGAAAATTTTCATACTAAGCATTTTCATCACTATCAACCAATTGTTCCTATGGAAGCTATATGATATATTAGTCCGAATTGGATGAAATATGGTCAGCATATAGGGAATGATAGCTTATGCGTACTGCGTGAATTTGGTTGAAATCGATCAATAGACATTAAAAATGTTCATACTAAGCCTTTGAACCGATTGTTCCTATGGCAGCTATATGATATAGTGGTTCGATCCGAATGAAATTTGGTCAACAGCTGGAGAATGATGGCAAATGTTTATGGCGTGAGTTTGGTTGAAATTGCTCAATCGACACTGAAAATTTTCATACTAGGCATTTTCATCATTTTCAACCGATTGTTCCTATGGCAGCTATATGATATAGTGGTCCGATTCGGATGAAATTTGGTTTGCACATGGGATTTGGTACTAAATGCATATAGGCTTAATTTGGTTGAAATAGCTCAAAAAAAAATTTTTTTTCAACTGATTGTTCCTATGGGAGCCATATGATATAGTCATCCGATCCGGCCGATTTTAACAAATGATCTGCCTGCAGAGAGAATACACATCTGTACCAAGTTTCATCAAGATAGCTTTAAAACTGAGAGACTAGTTCGCATAGAAACAGACGGACAGACGGACAGACAGACGGACATGGCAATATCAACTCGCCTGTTGATGCTGATCAAGTATATGTATACTTTATGGGGTCCGAGACGCCTCCTTCAATGCGTTACAAACTTCGTGACAAAAATAATATACCCTCTGCAAGGGTATAAAAATGTATTTTAGTTAGCTGATTTATGTTATGGAATATCTGAAGACTTCCAGTATTTGTATCTGATCCAATAAACCCGATGTCTTACGTTTGGTTTCAGTAGTTATATTTAAAACAAATATTTTATCTATAAAATCATCTTGTTTATCAAGTATCTTGACTATATATTCTATTAGTTTTTATTTAATTTATTTTTTGTCGATATTCATAAATCCGATCTGAAATCAAGAATTTTGAATTGAACAGTTTATAGTGAACTTTTTTTTTTAAAGAATTCTTGAAGCCTCTTCATTCTAAGTGCTCATACTCTTAACGGTTCCAAGTATCAGTTTAAATAATAAATACAAACTAACAAATGTTCATTTATGGCTTTGTAATATGCATAGTGCCACACTCTTGAGTTTAAGCTAAAGTCACAATCCAATTCCCTGTTCCAGTCCCAGTCCCAGTCCCAGTCCCAATCCCAATTTCGGTTTCAGTCTGAATGCCAGATTCAGTGGCATATTAACATTTGTTGGGATCGTCGCATGCTTGGCTGCATGAAACGCACCACGGAGTGACAATGGACCATGGTTGATACGGTGGCCAGGGAACCGTATCCGTATCCAAAGTTGGATTATAATGGCGCCCAGTTTGGTGAAAAGTTGAGAGCATTTTCAAGCTCGCAGTAGACAAAAGCCAGAGAGGAAAAGCCCAACACACGCACACACACATACTCATATGAATAGCTTAAATATTCGTTGTAATCGTAATTTGCTCCATTGTTTCTCATATGCATTTCTCGAGCCACGCAGAACAGTTGCCCATCGAGAGGAAACGACTGACAATACCCACTGTTGTTGTTGCCAGCAATTAGTTTCAGATACACACACACATACACTCACACAATGGTACAAACTCACAGTTTTCACCAGTTTGCTCTTTTTGTCTATTTGCTTTTTTCGCAACGGCGAAAGTTCCATTTGTGGGCGGAAGATCAAGATTAAACATGCCCAACATTAATCCAAACAAGTAAAATCAAAAAACCAAAACATGACCCCAAAAAACATGACTACCTGTCTTTAGTTAGTGCTCAGTTTTGTGCTTATCTCCATGTTCATTTTATTTACAGTAGATTTTAAGTCACACAACAGTCAAATAAGTTATTAACTATAACTTTAATCAATTTATTTTTAGGGTATTCGAGAGCGCAACACTATGAACGATATTTACTATATGTTCTCTTTTTATACCCTTGCAGAGGGTATATTAATTTTGTCACGAAGTTTGTAACGCATTGAAGGAGGCGTCTCCAACCCGATAAAGTATATATATTCTTGATCAGCATCAACAGGCGAGTCGATATAGCCATATCCGTCTGTCTGTCCATCTGTCTGTCCGTCTATTTCTATGCGAACTAGTCTCTCAGTTTTAAAGCTATCTTGATGAAACATGGTACAGATGTGTATTCTCTCTGCAGGCAGTTCATATGTTAAAATCGGCCTGATCGGATGACTATATCATATAGCTCTCATAGGAACAGTCGCTTGAAAGGCTTAGTATGAACATTTTTGGTGTCCATTAAGCGATTCAGGCAAATTCACACAGTACACATAAGCTATCATTCCCTATATGCTGACCAAATTTCATCCAAATCGGACTACTATATCATATAGCTTCCATAGGAACAATCGGTTGAAAATGCTGAAAACGCTTGGTATGAACATTTTGAGTGTCGATCAAGCGATTTCAACCAAATTCATACCATAGGCATTTGCTATCATTCCCCAGCTGTTGACCAAATTTCATTCGGATCGAACCATTATATCATACAGCTGCCATAGGAACAATCGGTTCAATGGCTTAGTACGCAAATTTTTATTCTATTGAGCGATTTCAGCCAAATTCACGCACTACTCATTTGCTATTATTCCCTATATACTGACCCTATCTCATCTAAATCGGACTACTATATCATACAGCATCCAAAGGAACCACTGCTAACTAAATCCAATGAACGCAACATGCATGACTGCAAGGGTATTTAATCTTCGGCGAGCCGAAGATAACCTTTCTTTCTTGTTATTGTTAGTTCAAGATTTTAATAGAGTTGATGGCTGTGGTCGGATCGAAAAAACTGTTTTTTACAGCCTCAAATGAAAAAAAAGCTGCCAATCGACGGGTTACATAAGCATTGAGCTTTTGTTGCTGATTTAACCGCAAAATCAAACATGAAACAGCGACAGACAGGTAAGGGGGAGAAATAGAGACAGAGAGGGAGGTAAGGGAGAGGAGGAGACGTAACATGACATGCAATTGAGGAAATAGGGAGCAAGTTGTCAAGAAGCCCCACAAAATAATGTTCACAGTGGCTGCTCGTGCATATAGGTGGTAAATGGCCATGATAATGGGGCCTAAGGGCTAAGATGGAGACAGAGAGACAAACAGGGAGACAGAGAAGGAGAGAGAAAGAGGGGCATAGGCCATAACACCGCATGATACAGGCAATTAAACAATTGTAAACCAATTGATACACACGCTCATTAATTAAATTAAATGATGGAGAAACAAAAACTAAAACGAACAAGAGAAAAGCAACCACAGCAGCAGCAGTAGCAGCCACAGCAGAAAATGTGGAGTCAAGGGGATATAGTCAGCAGGGGGCGTGAAGCGTAGGGAGAGGGGCGTGCGGAGTTGGGAGTGGGAAGTGGAAAGTGGGTAGACACAACATCACAACAACAATCAATCATGCCAATTAGTTTTAATGGCCACTCGTAGTACAGTAGTCAACCGTTGAGATGCATCTCACAGTTTGCCAAGAAGCTGCGAGAACTGAGCTCAACTCAACTGAACTGAACTTAGCTGCAATTAAAGACAGAACCGGCTAGAACAAGTGACGACACTGCTCGAATGAGTCTAGGCAAAATCATTTTATATAAAGTGACTTTTCAATAAAGGTGACGTTTAGCAGTATATAAAAGCTAGAAACAGTCCAAAGAATTAAATAGGGCAAATACTAAAGCCAAAAAAACTTATATTTTAACTATATATATTCTCAGTAAAAGTTCAACATTAAAGTCCAAAGCTATTAATTACCAATTGTGTTATGACATTCTGACCAATTTTAAACAATACGCATAAAACCATATCAAATATATCAACAGAGAATAGAAATTTTAATACCTATCTTGACTTTGAGCTCATGTTCCCACGTGTTTGCGATAAGGGGCGTGGCTAAATGCAAAACCATGTAAATGTCAAGATCGGACAACTATATCTTATAGCTCCCATAGGCGAATTTGGCCAAAAACAGTAAATTTGCATGAAAATGCATACGTGATCTGTAACCTTTCTTACCAATTCAATAAACCTCAACTCTTTTAGAGTACAGGGTCTTGATATATGACTAATTTCCGAATCTACTCTGTAAGTACTGGGTCTACTACAGTTAGGTCTGTTAGACCATAGCTATTGCTGCAATGACTACATAAAATATTTGCTGTGAGTAGTGACTTAATTTACAAACTTCCCACTGGTTTCTCTCAGTGTCTAGCAATGAAAGAGATGCAAGTACAATACGAAGAAGAAGAGGAAGCAAAAGACCAATGAAACAGAAGCAGTAAGAAAGGGAGAGGGAGAGGGAGAAAGAAAAAGAGAGAAAGACTCTGCTGATGTTGGTAATGAGCACAGCGCCGTTGGCTGGTCGTTAACTTTAACGCCCTGGCCCCCAACCATGCCCCCAACCATGCCCACAACCATGGAACAAACAGGCTGCAAATCTGGCAGCTGATGCAGCTTCTTCTTCTTCTTCTTCCTCTGCGTCTTCAGCTTCGTCTTTGCGCTGTGGCACTTCAGCTGTTTGGGCCTTTTATGTTGGCCATAAAATTTGCTAAAATAGTCCAACTGCTGCTGCAGCTGATGACATGTAATCAGCTCCATTGCTGATGAGCCAACCAGCTACTATTCCCAATTATTCTCTCTCTCTCTCTCTCTCTCTCTCTCTCTCTCTCTCTCTCTCTCTCTCTCTCTCTCTCTATTCCTTGCTTTCTCTGTAAGCCATTATCCTGTGCGGTGTCAGAGCGACAATCAAGACACTCAACGACATAAATTAAATGCCGGCAATTAAATGCAATTCGAAATTCAGGCCTCATTTAGACCCACTGTGAGTGCACTCAGTGTGAATGTGAATACGAATACGAATACAAATACTCGCATGAGTCATGGGTATTAAAACAGGAAGACATTCACCTCTCAGCAACTAAATCTTATCGTTAAGCAATCTTAGAGACTAAACAAACTGTGGGCAAAGTGTCAAATAATATCACACGTATACGCAATATTAATACACGAACTAGTTTAATTAATGTCTATAATCGACTACTATGCTAAATATATGCTGTCTATTTTCATAATATGCTTCCTCATACTTAAACACATCCATATTTATCAGTTAATATTATATATATTAATTATATTATAGCCTAAAATATGTTCTATTTCCTGATAAAATTTCAATTTGTAGCACTTTGTAAAATTGATCAATTGTTTATGGAAAAACAAGAACAGAAATAACACCTTAAAAAGTAACAGTAATAATATCTATAAAGCAATAGAAAAACATATACATTGATAAGACTCAGAAAGTTCAAACAAGTTTAAATTTTATCTAGACCAAAAGAAAGTTAGTAAAAGTGCATTTCTGATTGTGTTGTGTCGATCAACGAACTCTTATCGAGCATTCAGTCAGTAAAACAATTGGCCAAATTCTTATTTGGCTAAGACTTGTTGCGTTCATCGAACTTAATAATACTGTATGAGTGTTCAGTATTTATTATTCAGTATTAAATACTGTCAAATGAGGTGCAATGCACTCGATGCTTAATTTGACGGTAGTCATGATGATAACTTGCTGATCGTGACACGCTAAGTAAACAACACGAGGCCCGATAGCATTGGAAACCGCAAAGGGCAGATGGGGACAGACAGGAGGGGAGGTAGTGGAGCCTTACGACCTTGATTCAACCGAGTTCACTAAAGTTTGATTCAATATTTGTACAGCTGTTTGGCTCTTAATTGGAATTTAACAAGTTATCAGCACGTGTTTGAGCCAGATGCAATCAAAGAGGTTTCTGAACCCATCAAATAATAAAAGACTAAAAATATAAAACAAATCTAGGCATTAGGCCCCTAAAATTCCCTAGAAATCGTAAACTGTTTTATATTTACTCAAGTAGTGTCAGCTTTTCCAACTTTTCCCACTTTAGTATTTACAAAATAAATTTGATAATTACTCAGTAGAAAATTAGTTAACAATTAGTTTTTCTTTAGAAAATAATCGTTCAACTGTTAAAAGGCAATAAGCTGATCAATTTGGCAAACAACAACGTATTTAGTACCTCAAAATGCAAATTTTCTAAAGAAATTTAAGAATTTTTAAACAAATAATTAATGTTCTTCTGCTAATTTATCTACTATTTCAAAGAAAATCCCCATTGTATTTGATTGAAACTCATACTTATTTATAGTAAGTATTAATATTTAAAGCTTTCTGTATTAAGATCTACTTAAATCTAGGGTATATTTCACTGATTTTTCTATAGGAGTTTCAGATAGTATTTTTTTGTTATTTCTAGTGGTGATCAGAGACTGCTACTGCAATTTCCAGTTGCTTGCTAAGTAATCACTTTGATCGTTTGCTGACTCGTTTTATTTTTTCCTCTTTGGATTTTTTTAGTGGGTTTATTCACCGTTGTTGTCGTTGTCGTTGTTGTTGTTGTTGTTGTCGTCAGTTGTTAGTCGATTGTTGTCCAGCGATTTGTTGCCAAGCGAAACTTTCCTATTTTTTGTTGTACTGTGTGTATATGTGTGCATTTGTGTGTGTGTGTGTGTTTGTTTTTTTTCATTTTTATTATTATTATTTTTCCTTTTCTTATGTGTTGTTATTGCTAATGCCTTGACTCGGTTGTTTGCTGGTCTGTTTGCTCGCTCACCGACTTGTTGCTGCCATTGTTGTTGTTTTCACTGCTGTTGTTGCTGTTGTTGTAGCTGTTGCTGTTGTTGTTTCTGTTGCCTTTATTGTTGCTGCCCCGTAATCAACGTTAACGATCGGTGGCCATTGCCAGACTGCGCTACACCGAGTGGGTGTGAGCGGCTCTCTCGACTGTGCACTGCGTTTGGCTTTGTAGAAGCTTTCCAACTAACTACACTCTAAAAAAAAAGACACAGACATATTTGGAATGTCTAGTAATTAACTTTAAACAGCTTAAAATATATTGGATTTAGAACTTAAATAAAAAATGTATTTTTTGTGTTCTCATTTCAAGTTTTAAGTAAAATTTATTAAACTTATTGTTCAACTATCGATTTTATTTTACTTGATTCGAATATTTCATTGACATTTCACTATTAATATTAATTAATTAATAATTTCTGAACTATTTTCGTACAAATCATAGTATCTTAGATACTAGAATTTATCATTAACACTTTCTTTGTGGTCAAAATAATAAGTAGAAATTGTTTAGGTTATAATCACCATAATGTCCTGCATAAAAGATAAGATAAGATATCAATTAAATTATTGTTAGACTAGAAATAGCATAAAACTTATTTTAATAAAAATTTGATTAAAAAAACTTTTTATTTTGGAATCAGTTTTTCTTAGTTTACACGAGAGATTTTTTAATTTAAATAAATTTAAACCAAATAAAAAAAAGGATTTTTTTTATAGAATTTTAAATAACTATTCAAAAAAGGGCTAATTTTAAACAACTTAAAATGTTCATTAAGTAGTTTGACCAAAGATGACTAAATGCTTTGCTATAAAGAGCCAGACTAAACTAAGTGTAAAGCTAAGTGTAGGGTATAACTGATTAGTTATAGCCGAACTTAAATTTAATGGCCAACATTTGCTGACTTTAACAAAGTTGTGTGCAGCTTTTCGTTGTTTGCAACATTTTCATCGTTGTTGTTATTGTTGTTGTTGTTGTTGGGTAACAACAACCAACAGCTGATGTCTGTCGCCAGATAATGATGAATAACTGTGCCCGTGGAGAGTGTAACACTCGTTTTTGGGGTTATGGCGAGGCCAGAGTCAATTTGAAAATAGGTGAAATTGGAAAAGTAAGTCGCTTCTAAGCAGAGCTACCTGTACCCGTGCTCGTATCTAAAGCGTCTAGTAGCATTTGACAGTCAACAGCCATAACTCACGAGCTAAAACTTCTAGGGGGGATTAGAGGGGTGATAATTTGGACATGAAACGGGTTACCACAGTCAAAAGTCAAGGGGAGAAGAGGAGGGGCAGTTTGGAGGTTATATCTAACCAGAGCATATAACACTATATGTAGTTTTAGCACACACACATAAACACACACACACACACACCGATAAGATGAGGCCACAACATAAATCGATGAGTCATTTGACAGGTTTCCTGCTCGACAGACCCAAAAGTGTTGGCCTTATCGCCAGGGAGAGATAGAGATAGAGAGAGAGAGAGAGTGAGACGTCACAACCATTGTTCTTGTGCCCCCAATTTGCATATCTTACGAAGTTTCAAGTTTTATGCATGCCCCATTCACATGCCCCCACGCAAAGTGTGCTCATCTATTTGAAATCTCGTCCAAAAAGCATTTGATTCGACATTTTTTGTGTTTTTCTTGTTATTTCTTTCGACTTTTATTATATCTAATTAGATTTGCATAGAAAACAAGCACTAAAAACAAATAAAATAAGATAAAAATTAAGTGCGAAACGTGATGAAATCAAATAATTAATTTTATTTATCAGATCGAGTGGAGTTTTCAAATGTTTTCAGTTGGAATTAGAAAGCTTCATTAAAATGTTGACTTTAAAGAGGGTTAAACGTCTTTTTACAGGGAAAAACTCTCATAAGCGGACACTAGATCAGTAAAAAATTATCCAAGTAAGACGGGCGTCCACTTATTAGGGGTGTCTATGAAGATCAAAGTTTTAAGAGTTTTAAACTGTTGTATCTTTAATCGAAACTAAATAGGTATCTATACTCAAAGAACATTCTAGTTGCAGTCTGATATCAATTTCTGAATACGCTTATCATCCAAACTTTTAAATTTGCACCGATTCGTCATATCATGTATCATTTCAATGACTCTTTTTCCCCTCATTCACATAATTAGCATCTTATCGGACTTCCGACTCATTCACAATGACTTCGAATCATTTTCAAGTTATCGATGGCCACTTGACAACAGCCAACAGCCAACAGCTAACAGCCAACAGCTAACAGCTAACAGCTCTGGCCTGGTCTTTTAAATGAGTCAGTGAGTTACTTTTTGTCAGTAACGAGTATGGAAACCGCAACTGCATAAATTAGATCACAGCCCCCAAAAGCTGGGGCCTGATGAAATAACCCAGAAGACATAAGCGAATAGCAGGGAAAAACCAGCTCAGCAGTTGTGTAAATAGAACTGCGAGTGGATGGGTCACTTGGCCTTATGGCAATGAAAAGAGACAAGAATTGTATCGACTTGAAAATACTCAAGGCAGTGTCGAGAAGGAAAGTTTTAACAAATCAATAAACCGATCATAAAAATAATCGTAATAACATAAAAATGAAATGTTCGATAAGTATCGATTATTTGCAGTCATAGTTTTACCAGCAAAACCCCAAAAGCCCTGCTCTGTAGACTTAACAAGGAGTGGTAACAGGTAATTTCGATATATTATAAATAAGAGAAGGTTTCTAAATGGGAAAAATCGATAAGTTTCCAAATATCGATATCAAGTGAATATTTTAAATCCAAAGAAACTTTAGTTAATGCCACCTTTTATATACTTTATTCTATTTACAGGGTATTTGAAGTCGCGTGACGACTGCCAATCTCTGTTTACCGAGTAACTAAAGAACAAGTAAATTCGAATAGTTTAAGGTCAGAGTTGTACTCGATAACTGTGAAACTGTTGCCAGGCCCGCTAGGCTCACCTTTCCATTCCCCTCCTTCTCTCATTCTCTATTTTACCGCTATAGGGAAGGGGCGTGGCAGAGGAGGAGTGTCGTGCAATACTGTTGCCAGTTTGTCTATGACTGTCAATCGATTTTTGTTAGCTCGTCGTGTACGGACTTAAGTCTTGCTAATGCCAACTAACTAGCCAAGTTGTACGTCAATCCGCCAACAGTTTGTCAATCATTCAAGCAGTCAGCTCGTCAGTCAGTCAGTCTGTCTGTCTGTCAGTTGGCCACTTAGAACCGAGTGACGGTGACTAACAGTACACAGTTAGTTAGTATATATTGTTGCAGTTGTTGTTGTTGTTTCGACTCTAAAGGTAATTATCTGTTGAGCCTTCAACAATCGTTGCTCGCGTGCTGTGAGACCCCCTCCACCATATCCCCTTCCACTCATTCCCCCCTCCAAGACCCCGTGGCAGCCACGTTTTCAGCCCTGTTGCTGAGCTCAGCGTAGAGCTTTTCAACCGGTCGATGAGTAATCATTAATCATGCGATATCATTTAATGTGATTCGTCTTTCAAGCGCACACGATCTAAATCACATTTGATCAGTAAGCAGTAAAAAGGGTTAGCTATGACTACAAAATACCCTATAATTCAAGTATTTAATTTTTAAATCAATAAGTTTTGAGTTAAAAATAATACTTACATTTAGTCTGGAATGCTGAAATGAAACAAAATTGGAAACGAAATAGTTTTTAAGATATGTGTTTCATTAAAATACTATAAAATTTAAACGAATGAAATCGAAATTCTATATGGGAAGAGTTAAAATGGAACGCGGAATTGAAACACGAATAAAACTTGGAAAATCCATAAAAATCTTCATTCCTGCTTTATAATTTCCTGTCTGAGTATATTAGTACACTAAATATATTAGTTAAAAAACAAGTAAGAAAGGCTACAGTCGAGCTAGCCGACTGTAGAAGACCCCGTACTCATAGTATTTGCAATAAAACACTTTGAAACAAAACAATCAGTTTGTAATAGGGATGCTAATCGCCAAGAAAATGCCGATATCGATATTAATTAAAATATCACATCAAATCAAATATCGATATTATCAACAACTGAATTCAAATACGCTATAGATATGGACATAATGACCAAATATCGCATTCGAGATCATATCGCAATTATGGTTACTATCGTGTTGAATATCGATATATGATAAATCGTATCGTATGCATACATGTGCGTGCATCGTCCGCAAGCAGTGCAGTTGCTACACAAGCAGCGAAAACGTTCGCTCACATGTTTATATGCTTCTGTCTCGCTTGCACACATGCATTGACATTGCGTGCAATTGTTAACTTTGTTACGTGTCTAGCTCTTTTGTTTATTGTCCGATTTGTATGCAACTTTCAGCATAGTTTGTTATACTTTGTCTCCAAACGAATTTGAAATTACAATACTGTACGATAAGTGCAAATGCCTTAAAAATGGCATTGAAGTTTGAAAATTATTTCATTCTTGTGGGAAAACGGGGCGTGGCAGTCCAAAAATTTTAATGACAATGCATTTATGCTGTCTCTAGCAACTTACATACCAAAAATGGTATTCCTAAGTGCTATAGTTACTGAGATATTTGCTTAAAACATCAATTTTTCCGAGGTGACCATAGTTTTTTACAATTTGCGGGGGCGGTAAGGGGCGTGGCAAAGATTTGAAATAAACTTGATCTGCCTGACATAACGACGGACTTTCATTCTAAATTTGGTGGCTCTAGCTTTTGTAGTTTAAAATATCGAGGTGTTCATACGGACAGACGGACGGACGGACAGACGGACATTGCTATATCGTCTCGGCTGTTGATGCTGATCAAGAATATATATACTTTATGGGGTCGGCCACGCCTCCTTCTGCCTGTTACGCACATTTCGCTTCAGACAAACCTAATAGACCCCTCTACTCTTTTTTAGAGTACGGGGTCTAATAAAATACCGGGAATGGAGAACGCTTTGCTGTTCAGATACAAATTACTAAATTACCTGCTTAAAATTCACAAAAAATACAATAAAATTTTAACAAAATTTGTAAATAATTCAACAAATTTGCAATTATTTTCTAGCTAACTAATTTTCAGTGGGAATTTTCTATATTCAGTGTCAGATTATAGAGAATAGAGCAAAAACCGCAAAACATTCTATAATGTCCCAGTCCCCCATTTACCGACGACTTCGACCCCCTTTCGCTATAGCACCTCAGCACAATCCAAAACCTCAACCCAATCCCAAACCCAAGCCCAACCCGACCTGAACCGAACCGAACCCCACCGTAACGTACCCAACTGAACCGAACCCAAGCGACACGATCCAAACAGAAAATCACACGCTGCCGTCAACTTGTCTGGCGCGATTTCTGTTTAGTTGTTGCCGCTGTCCGTGTAATTACAGGCAAAAAAAAAAAAAAAAAAAACACAAATAGCAACATATAAATAAAGAAAAAATACTGTGTAAAAAAAAAGGTGGCACAAATGTCGTTTCCCTGTCCCTAACAAACACACACACACCTTTTGCACCTCGCCCCTTTGTACCCCTCGTATTTACCAGCTTTCGAGAGCTCAAGCTCTTGGCACCGACGGCACCTACTGCAACGTACAGTTATTGTTATTGTTGTTGTTGTTGTTGTTGTTGTTGTTGTTGTTGTTGTTGTTGCTGGGTGCTTACGTAAGCGCTAAAGGCGGTAAAATGAAATGAAATTGTTGTAATGGGCGATTTTCATTGCGGCATTACACGCCAACAACTCTTACATATTCATTCGTACTAGAGATGGGCACAGTGCCTGCAATAAACAAAACACTACAGCTCTGCAGCGTACAAGGCTAAGACCACAAACAACTTTTTTTTTACAGAATTCGACAGAATTTTGGGCATTTCTTATATGTTTTTATTATTTATTATTTATTTGAGTTAAACAAAAAAGTGTATATCTCAACGGCTTAGGGGTTCTCAAGACTAAAGTTCTAAATAGATACAAAATTATAAATGTTTATTATTGTTTATAAAATAATTTTCCTTTTTATCACTTCTTAAATTGTAGGATCTTTGGTTTATATTATTGATAGTACCTCAACTATATTGCTAATGACTTTTACTGCTCTTTTCTTCAACAATCTCGAAATTACATAATTAATTTAATTTTATGTTAATAAAATGAAAATTTAAAACAAATTCAATAACTCAATATTTGTTTATAATTTCAATACTTATAATTATAAAATGTTTAACTAATATCAAAACCATTCATTTGCCTTAACAGAGCTTTCGATATATGTGTGACTTGTAATCGCATCGCACTCCCATCTCTAACACGCAGGGCACACACCGTATTCGCATTCGTAGACCCATTTCGGGTCCCATCTGTGGGCTCCTCCTATGTTATGTGTATATTTGTTCTATAATTACAGCCTATTTGCGCTCTATTCTCGGTACACATGGAATTTTAATAGACCTCTGGCTTAATCTGGCCCCGGATTGTTCGGACTCTTTTTGGGATAGGTAACTATAGCCTAGTGGGCCCTGAACCACAACTGAACCATGCTGAACCATACGGGGCTGTTCCTCGGAAAAGCTCAATTCAGTTTAGTCAGTGACTATGTGTGTGGTCTTAGTCGCTGTCTCTTGTCTCTTGTCTCTTGTCACTTAGTCTTTGCAGATATCGTCGTTTGGATCAGAGACCTAAGACTAAAGGCTAAAGACTTCAAAAGGCCCCCGGTAAAGTCAACTCATGTCGAGTCGAGTCATCCATCTGACACTTACATATGTATTTTAGATGACGCTACATTGTAGGTTTCTATCTTCTTCTTCTTCTTCTTCTTTTTGTTACTTCTACTTCTTCTTTTGCATTTCTTCTTCTTCCTCTTCCCCTTCTGACATTTTTTGTTATGTTTTTCGCAAACGCTTTCTTTGCACTCACCAATTGCCACTTTCTTCCCAGTGTCTTCTTGTGTGGTCAGACTTAGGCTAATGGCTTTTGAGCCGAGGTCGCCGTGGCTTACTGTAGTTCAGACAGTGTAATGTAGTGCAATGTGGTCCAGTTTTTAGAACAACAAAAAGAATTAAACTTTTTAATGAAATTCCAAATTTATTTTAGATTTATGTTTACTTTGGAACATTTTTAATCCCTTCAACTTTAAATATTTAGAATATTTAAAATTTAATTTAAAACTTGAGATGAGTATTATGAGGCAAGTTGAAATGGAAATGGAAATGGAAAATTTGCCCACCCTCACGTTGTGTGGAAAACCTACATGAAGTAAACTTTTCTATTTCATAGATACAAAACAAACTAAAGTTAACATAACTTTTTTCCATTGTTTCTTTGTTGAATTTTTATGGAGCTAACAGATTTGCTTTTGTAATTGTTGGATTGTTGGATTGTTGCACTTGTTCGGGGTCGATCCATAGAATATATATATATATATACTATAACTTTAATTTATGCACTTAAATTTGTCCGAGTGTTTGTGTTTAATTTATGTGCTTCTCTATTTGTTCATTTGTTCGTTTTTCAGTTTTTTTTTATATTGTTGTTGTTTTTGTTGTTTTTAGTCATAACTATCGCATTTTATTCAGCAATTAGCGTAGGTAGCGAGTTCTCTGAGCAATTTGATCGTAGTAAAGATTATATCTTCTATTAGCTCTAATGTTAATACGATTTACTTTATACTAAATATCATGACATGGCCAATGCGGAAAATTATATCTCTAGCTAATTATTTAATTTATTTATTTTTTGTAATTTGTTCTTCCTTCGTTTAACAAGTAATCAACTGTAATTCAGTGGAACTTGTATCTGAATCAAATTAGAGAACTATGAAAAGATCAAACACTGATTCCGCATTGTGATATCCTACAAATCTGATCTGGAAAGCTAACTAATTTTTCAGAACCGAATTTTCAGAACCCTTGAACCGGTTCGAAAGTAAAAAGTACCGTTATAAGCGCTACAACATTTAAAATTTCTCTACTATTCCTATAAATTATACAGTTAATAAATTATTTTCACTGCCAATTTTAATTCCCTGCTGTTGCTTTTCTACTATTTCTAGAAGAGTTGTAATACTTTCAATAATACCTATTATTAGACCCTGTACTCTAAAAAAAGAGTAGAGGGCTATATTAGGTTTCTCAGAAGCGAAATGTGCGTAACAGGCAGTAAGAAGCGTTTCCGACCCCATAAAGAACATATATTTTTGATCACCATCAAAAGTCGAGTCGATATAGCAATGTCCGTCGCTCAGTCCGTCCGTCCGTATCGCACCTGGATCTTCTAAACTACAAGAGCTAGAGCTACCAAATTTGGAATTAAAGTTCGTCAATATATCAGCCAGATCAAGTTTATTTCCAATTTTTGCCGCGCCCCTTACCGCCCCCGCAAATTGTGAAATACCATTTGCACATTACCATAACTTGAAAAAGACTATATCTATCTTCACCAAATTTACACATTAGATGAACGGTACCATTATAACTATCCTCACCAAGTTTGATTCGGATCGGACAACTATAGCCTATGGCTCCCATAGGACAAATCGGTTAAAAGTTGCATATTTGTATGGTATAATGAGTACAGGGTCTTTTAGAGTCCCAAACTGTTTTGATGCAACTCAATACCAACTGAATAAAGTATAATACAAATTTGTGTTATTTAGATTTATGCACATTGTGATGTCAGAATGGAAACCATAATTAATTTTCTTGCTGTTTTTTTTTGCAAGTTTTCCATTTTCCATTTTCCATATTTATTCTTGTTCTGGGAAAACTAAACGAAGCTTGGCTTCCATTCAAATGCAAGACAAATTGATAGACGAGATGTAATTTTGGCATCAGGCGTAGAGAATCAATTGGAATACAGAGAGAGAGAGAGAGAGAGAGAGAGAGAGAGAGAGAGAGAGAGAGAGAGAGAGAGAGATAGAGTTAGAGAAATATGGCAATTGAAATAAAAGTCATGAACTGATGCAATTCGAAATGAAAGTTGCCAAATCGAGTGCAAAACTTGCGTCAAATCGAAAAATTAGAAAATGTGTGAAAAGCCAATGAACGAGACTGTATGAAAATTGTATCTGAAAGATGTAAAACGAGAAATAAGAAAAGCAGTGAACAAAATCGACCAAGAAAATAGGATAATTTTGTGCAATGTTCATTGCTATTTGAGTGCGCTTGCTGATTTGTATACCCTGTAATTATCAAAAAGGGGGTATGCCTGTAAGCCTAGTACAAATGTTACTTACATTTTATCAGTTCTATTCACCTTTCCAGGGTATCCTCCAGTCGACTAACCTTTATTACTAATGTCAATGTTGCTTCCTGCCACTTATCATAATCAAATCAAATCTCTTACAGGGTATCTGCTAAGCGTATAGTTCTTATTTTGGCTGCTTTCAACTGATAATCCGATTAAATCCTTAATTCAGTGCATAGCTGTCAGTGATATCTTTCCATTTTATAGGGTATCTTCCACTTTGTATTCCTCATTAGGATTCTTTCCTACCACTTGTCAGAAGTCGGATATATTTAAAGCCCCTATTAGAAATTTTAGTACCCATCTGTCTGTTTACAGGGTATCTGCTAGTCGGGCTTCGCAGTACATTGCCACGTTGACACTGCCAATTGTCGTGGCATCTTTCAGTTGGCTTAGCTTCGAGTACGTGCGGTTGACAGGCCACAGCCCGATGCCATATGTATTTGTATATGTGTTTGCAAATGTATCTGTATCTGTATCTGTATCTGTGTATGTATCTGCAACTGCAATAGTAGCTGACAAGTACGAGGGCCCCAAGCCAAAAGATCAAAAGATATCGCTGCAGTCTGGCGGTCCGCCCAAACAAACTGAGCAAATCGCTTTTTTCTTCTATGAGTTTTCCTTAGTTTTTCTTTACTTTTCACTTGCTTTTCTTTTCTTTTCTTTTCTTTTGGTTTTTCTTTGCTTTCCATTTGGTGTTGTTGCCACACTCGACTGTTTCCTTGACGTTTGTTTATAATTTTTTTTTCCTAACAATTCAGATTTTCCTCGTTCCTTTCCCTCAAAATCATTTTAGTTTTGATCGCATTCGAGTCGGTCATAAATTATCCAAATACTCTTTCCATAAATATCTATTCCCATTTGTTCTTAACTCAAAAGTGTATGTGCAAGTGTGTTTGAGTGTGTGTGTGTGTGTCTCTGTGTGTTTCAAGAGTGGGCATTGCCAGCACAAGAGCAGGTTAAGTCTCAAAATAAAGAAAATATTGGATTAAATTATCAGATACACAAAGATAATCCTACCAAAATGTAAGTGTAAAATTCTTTATTGATTTTCTTGGATTTGTTAAGTGCAAATTATGTACATTTTAGGTAAAATTCTAACGACTCAGGACTTAACTAAAATACCAACTTGGTATATTTTTATAAGAAAACGATTTAAATGAAGTTTTTTAAATCTTACATCGTTTATACTTATTCAAGAACTAAATTGTACGGCATTAATCTCTTTCACAGCCTTATGACCTTTGACCGCTAACTTATATGGTATATATATGTATATGGTCTAAATCAAACTCCAATTATAAACATGATAATCACTATTTTCTGTCTTTAATATATATAATATCGTTACTGAATGTCTTTGGAGACTTAAGTGAATAAAACAAAGACATCAAGCGAAAGGAAGAAACAGTCGAAAGCATCAGATTCCGATTGAAAATACTAAAGTAAATCGGAGGCAAGGAAAATTTAAGGAAACGATACTTGTGACAAAAGTTGGGACAAAACAATCTATGTTCCAGATTTATCAATATAACGAATTCCTTTTTGGAAATATTAATGGATTGTACTTGGTCACTAGACCATATTTTGTGAGTAAAAAATATACTGACTAAATTTGTTAGCAATTAAATACAGTTAACTAACTAAAAATATCATCATTTTACATTTCTTTTAATTAATAATTTTTAGATATTTAAAAGAAAGTCGGAAACTGTAGATTGTCGTAAAATATTCTTTTTCGTCCCACAGTGCACACACATACACAAGTATTAACTAGCATGTATATATGTATATATGTATGTTTATTTATATGTAGATTTAAGGTAAACATTAGATTTGACTGCGTATTTAAAGTGTCTCTGCAGTTGAAAATTTCACATTTTATTAGTTTTATTTTTGTTGCTTCTTTTTTTTAATTCATTTTCACGTCAATTTCACATGATTTTTACACATGGCATGCGCTCAATACGTGTCAGTACACTGTACATAGCCTCTCTCTCTCTCTCTTATATTAGCTCTCTCTCGATATCTATTTGTCGTTTGTGTGTGTGTGTGTGTGGGTTGGTTAATTTAGTACGCACACACAAACATAAACACGCGTATGCAAAATGGTGTGAGGCAGGTCGCAAAATAGCGCAACGACTTTTCAAGCGCTTGCAAATTGTTCAAGAGCAAGTTTGTAGCTTGAAAACGTCTAAATAGGTAGCTAAATAGCTATAAGCAGCCAGAAGGCATGACTATATGCCTATAATGCATTCGTATATACACACTTGCATACATTCATAGATAACCATGCTATCGGTCGTTGAGCTAAACACACACATACACACACAAACAAATGCAATTATTTACATGTGTATCTAATAAAAGGCAAACTATAAAAATCAATGTGTAGCTGCGGAGCTACGACAACGTGCCACATGCTGCCACTATGTATATGTATATGTAAGTATGTATACATATGTGTGTACACATGAGTATACTACATTAATGTGCATCGCCAGCTACCCCTTCCCCTTCCCCTGCTGCGCATCCTACAAAATGCACTTATTTATTGTTTTTCGTAAACAAATGTGCTTTTAATATTTTCTTTTTTGTTAAGTTGTTTTTTTTTTATCCGTTTTTGCTGCTGCCCCGCTTGTTTTCCGTCACTCATATAAACACACACACACACACACACACATACATATGCATGTTTTTATTATATACAAATGGATTTCAATCCGTTTGCCTTTTGTACGCTCATTCTCAATTTCGAGAGCATGCCGCTCACCGGTGATCGTTACAGAGCGCAAACCCACTCAAAATTGCAAGAGTGTGAGTTGCTTCTGTTGCTTTTGTAGCCAACAGCTCTCTTGCTAGTCAAAATGAGCTCTTACATAGTTTTCCTCTCTTTATGGGTACAAATAACTCAACTAAAGCAGCTCAAACACTCACCGCTCTTAGCTACTTACTCTTTAATAGTTTAAAGAGCGTCGCATTCAGCTGATCGTTTACTCGCTCTATCACTCAACATACACACACAGCCGGCTGGCTACCCAGCTGTTTCGTGCCTTCGTTTGCCCCTGCCATCGTCGCTGCTGACGTCGCTGCTGCTGGACCAAACGCCGAGAGATCGTTCGACCCAACGAAACGTGAACGTGACTTGGCTCGGCTGCTTCGCCTCTATTTTATTTTCTGTTTGTTTTTTTCTCTCTTACATTTTTTTTTTTATTTTCGTTTTGTGTGCCATAAATACAAACTCGTTGTTGTTGTTGTAGTTTTTTTTGCTGCCGCTCCTTTGTTCGGCCGATCGTTTGCCAGCCTCTGAGACCCCCCTTCTTTCAACCCCACCCCGCCCGTGCTCCACAAGCCCCAGTGCAAACTTTGTATTCTGTTTTTATTTTTTTTTTGTATTTGTAGTTGTTGCTGTTTTCATTGTCTTTGTCTTCATTGTGGCTGCTTTTGGCTCTTGCTCTTCGCATGGGGGCTCTGCCGCAGCGGATGATTTGAGTGCTGTCGCTGTCGCTGTCTCTGCCGCAATCTCTGCTGACTTTGTTGTTGCTTTTGTTTTCAGCTGTTTATTTTTTGTTTTTGTAGATGCACAGATACGGATACAATTCGTAGGCCTGTCTTCTGAATGCGCATGTGTGTGTGTGTGTTTGTGGTTTGCTTTCTGGCTTTATTTATCGCTGGTTTCCTCATTTTACGCTGATTTGTTTTGCAATGAAATTAAACGACGCAAGCTAAGAAGAAGACAAAAAAACACATGACTTCACATTCATAGGAGTACCCCTATTAGGAATTGCAGCACAATAAGATTAACAATATTTTAAAGAAAACACAAAAACAAAAACTCGAAACGAGCCCCTCTAGATTCAGTGGATATAAGAAACTTTGACAACTAGTTTATTAATTTGCAAGCATTTACTAATTTAATCTAATCAAAGTATTGGGAAGCTGTGTCTAAACACCCGACAAATATTATCAAAATTTATATTTGTTCACATTTGCCCACAACAAAAGAATTTACAGTAGCTAAAATTTGTGTTTTTATAGATATGTTAATTCTGGCTATCATAACATTTAAATATTAAATAAAAAGAGACTAGGAAAGTCTTTTATTGGTACAAAATGTTTCTTTAATGGAAAAAATACTTTATTTTGAAAACCAGATTTTGTAAATATCGTATTTTGTTAAGGAAGATAGTGCCATGAATAGAACATGTTAAATTTTGTTATACAAACAACTAAAATCCTTTGGTACAAAGTAAGCCATTGAAATTGAGCGCAGAATAAAACAGTCTGGCAACACTGGTATCAAGCGACTCAAAAACAAAGCAATTAACACAGTTTTGTTGACTTTTTTAATGAAACTAAGCAAAGTTGAAGCAATTAAATACGAAGTGACGATAGTGCTATGAAGAACGATTAGTTGCAGCAGCGTGAGGGATGGTAGGGGCCGGAGGGAGGCAAGGACATATGGGGCATGGCACAGCGTGTCGTATGCGTAATATGCACTCATTGTCCTCTCTAACGGCGTCATTTGTTTGGCTTAATTGTCGATAAATTATTGTAGTACAAAGTGCCCACTATATCCAGAGCAACACAAACACACACACACACACACACACACACACACACACACACACACACTCGCACACATAAAGAGACAGAAAACACAAAAATTCGCACATCATTTTTCAAGCTCAACGGCGATAACAACAGCTGCAAAAATAACGAGCAGGATTTTGTATCGTGATGCTGGCAAACCTCTCAAATCTCTGTGTGTGAGTAAGAGAGAGAGAGAGAGAGAGAGAGAGAGAGAGAGATAGAGACTCTTTGTGCTGTTGCCACGTCATCGGCAGCGAAGAGACAACCCTTGAGAGAATCCCTGGGTGAGTTGGTGGAGGAGGCGCAGATGGAAAGACAGCAGTGTACAGGGGACATGGCGAAGGGGCGGTGTGAGGAAGGGAGAACTAGCGTTTATCCTTTCTCCATGGCTGATCAACCGCAAGTTACAAATGTCAAATGTTGTTTGTGTCAAAAGGCTTTCAATGCCAACGTCTTTGGTGGCAACCCTAACCACCCCAACCCCAACCCCAACCCCATCTTCAGCCACAACCCTGACGCCTTCCCCCCTGGTCCGTGCCTCGTAGTGGCAACCAAAGGTGCCATGACGCAACAATTCTATTATTCACGCAAAAATATATCTACGCATTACGAATTTGAAGCATTCCTGACATTGACTGACATTGATGACGATGATGACGCAGAAATTAACCAAACTCCATTCTCCTCTAAATACCTCCAATCCCCTCTTCCCGGACATCACTAATGCCATCGTTTGTATGGACACTTGGCAACTCTAAAGACAGCAGCCAAAGCTTAACCTCTTTTTCCAGCTGTCTAAATTGAATAATTCTGCAAACACGGGAGGAAAAAGAGATGGGAAATCCTTTCCTCTAGGCTAACTGTATTATATAGCCATATACTTATATACAAATGCAAACATATAAACATTTTACCTTCTTCCTTTCAGAATCTTAAGGTATTGATCATGAGTCAGAAAAGTATATCTCCTTGTGTATTTTTATCTGAAAGTCAATAACACTTTCTTCAACAAGTAAGAAAGGCTACAGTCGAGCGAGCCGACTGTAAAAGACCCCATACTCCTTCTAAAGCGCGTTTTTCCATACAAATCACCAATATTCGACCGATTTGTCCTATGGGAGCTATAGGCTATAGTTGTTCGATCCGAATGAAACTTGGTGAGGATAGTTATAATGGTACCATACACATAATGTGTTAGTTTGGTTACAGTCGCTCTACTAAAACTTCATGCCTCCATACAAATCACGAATTTTCGGCCGATTTGTCCTATGGGAGCTATAGGGTATAGTTGTCCGATCCGGACCAAATTTAGTGAGGATAGTTAGATAGGTACCATACACATAATGTGTGAATTTGGTCTCTCTAGCTCTAATCGTTTTCAAGTTATGATGATGTGAAAAATGTTTTTTACAATTTGCGGGGGCGGTAGGGGGCGTGACAAAGATTTGAAATAAACTTGATCTGCTCGCGAAGCAGACGGACTTTCATTTCAAATTTGGTGGCTCTAGCTCTTGTAGTTTAGAAGATCCAGGTGTTCATACAGACGGACGGACATTGCTATATCGTCTCGGCTGTTGATGCTGATCAAGAATATATATACATTATGGGGTCGGAAAAGCCTCCTTCTGCCTGTTACGCACATTTCGCTTCAGACAAACTTAATAGACCCCTATACTCTTTTTTAGAGTACGGGGTCTAAAAAGTGTAAACAAATTCTTTATTCACTAACTGTAAATATTTATTGCTATACATAAAACTCCATGGCTTTTCAGATAATCGTACAGATAGAATAGTGAAAAGTAAGTGAAAGAAATTCTTTAGATTTCAAAAAACTTTACAAAAAGGTTTTCGTGATACAAATAGTTAATGTTTTTGGAAAGCTTCGAAACCTCTTCAGACTTAGTTTAAATTTAAAGACATAGAAAACTTTATAGTGCCTGGTGCAAGAGCTTCAACTTTCAGGTATCTCCAATTCTTAAAATTATTCTAAGATTAACCATAGATATTAAATATTAATAGTTTAACAAAATTTTTATTCCTTTATTAAATTAAATTCCGAGTTCAAATTCATTATAATCCCCAGTTAAGTCAGTTCTATATATATATGTATATAGTGACTGTAACTAAATATAGTACAGCAACTTTTGTCTAACATTTTTCTAGAACTGCTAAAATTATTTCTTTCTTTTAACTTTTCTTTGTTAATAATAAGTAAATTAATAAATGATTAATTTCTGATTTCCTTGAATGTTCAAGTATTTGAAGTGTATATAGATGATAGATAGACATAGGACATAGACATAAATATATATATATTTCTAATCTATATATCTATATATCTAATCTATACATATTCAAATGGCAACCGCTTCACCCTGCATCCGATAGATTTGGGTGTGCCTCTCCACGTGAGTCAGCTTGTTGTGGCAACTCCAGGTGACGTCAAAGTCCAGATGTTGTGGACTTCGTCGAACGCGGAACTTCCCGAAAATGACATCATTCAGGCAGAGTGGCAAGTGTTTGTCAATGCGGAAAAGAGTTTGCTTCCATTGCGTAGCAGGAGCACTGGGACTTGTGCTAATCTCGAGGTACTCTCCTACTCCAGGAAATCGGAAGTCAAAGTAGAGCACGAACATCTTCCCTAGCGATTGGCGAAGACAGCGCAGCTTGAAGGGTACAGTGAAACTTAGGTCCTCGCGCTTCAGTGTGTTCATGTCGAAGTTTTGCAGCAGTTGACGCTGGCTAAGCACATGGCTCACATCCACATGGCGAACTAAAGGTGTCTGCTGCTTTATTGTCCAGGCACGGGACAGATTGAAGCCATAGTGACGTGTCCAGTACTGCAAGGAGGAGCTGAGTAGGTTCAATGAATTCCGTGGCTTCTCCGCTACTGCTATGTACAAATTGGCGATGGCGGGAAAGATGCTGCCACCTGGCTTAAGGCACTTATCCCGAGCGCAGATCACATCTTCCATAGAAGAACTGTACATCAAACAAGCCCTGAAGGATTAAAAGCTAGAGTATTTAAGCTAGACGCTGCTCCATCTGAGCTTTTACCCCATCCACTTGGATACGATGACGTCCACTGGAGGCAGCTGCAGCTGCTCCACTGTCCCTTGCCACACTTCGACTAGGTGCTCCAATCGATTCCGGCGGATCAATTGACGGGCCACTTGGCACACATCACTCGGTTCCACGGCAATAACACGTATAGCGCCCTGCTGGGCCGCCCACATCGAGATCAGACCACTCCCACAATTTACTTCCAGGACTGTAGCGCCACAAAAAAGTTCAGCGTTTGCCTCAATTGCCGCCTTAAAGCCCCGCATGGTAACCTCGTCCCGCAAGACGCCCTCGTGCCGCTGCAGAAATTGGGCGTAGACGTCGGCGGAAATGGCATCACGATCATCATTAAAATCAATCATATTGATCAGATAACACAAAATACGTCAGTTTGTAATCTAATTGTTTGCAAATAACTTCTTTGTTTACATTTTAGCGATTAGTGTGTACACACCTGCAAAATATGGAATTCCAATTGGCTGAAATGCTTAAGTACACTCTGACGACCAGTGTGTACCCACCTGCAAAATAATCGAGCATGTAATTGATGAGATCCTATTGGCACATGTGCACACACTTGGCTTGAATACCAAAAAAAAAAAGGAGCAAACCAAAAAATTAAATTTTTTTGTAATAAGTTACAAATTAAACTAATTGCCTTCTTTATTTAAATAATTTACACTTAATAATTTGGATATCTTAACAATGCTCTAACAATCTTTTGGTTCATCATCTGTGAGTATTCCCTGTTTACGAAGTTCTTTGAGAGCATCGAGCACTGGCGAGAATCGGTTAAGAGTATAGAAATGGACGCCATAAACACCCAATCCAGCAGCCATGGCCTGTTTAATAATACACACTGAGAGTTGTACAAAGTATTGTTGAACCTTGACATCGTCCTCTTTGATTGCCTCCAACTCTTCCAATTGCTCTGGGGAGAGTACCACATTGGAGAAGCCGGACATACGCTGATATCTGGCATAAGTTTCCGGGATCAGGATGCCTATCATTATGGGAACCGTAATTCCAGCATTTCGGGCATCCTGCAGGAACTCCACAACTAAATCCGAAGAGTAGCACATCTGGGTCACAATAAAGTCTGCTCCAGCTTCAACCTGATAATTTATTGAGAGTTTGGATTAGATTCAGAGGAGCGATTGGATAGTGTCAATTTGAAAGCAAAACTTGCCTTTAATCTCAAGTACTCCATGTCCTGCTCCTTATTCCATGGTCCCGTGCGTATGCTCGTGTATCCTTCAGGATATCCAGCCACAGCTATAGCAAGACTTTCTACAGAAGATCACAACTATAATATGACAGCACCTGGAATGGATTAGCTTGAAAGTACTTACTGCCGGCAGCGCATCGCAAGTACTCCACCGCCTGCGTGGAGTAGCTGTACTCCTGTCCCTCCTCTACGTGATCTCCTCGAATGACGAGGATGTTGTTTAGCTTAAGAGCCAGGAAGTCATCCAAAAGTTTTTGGGTTATGCGAAACAGCGTCATGTGTGGCATGGCAGGAATGTGCTGGTGGAGATGGTGCATCAACTGAATGTTAGGTACGTTCTTCATTGTCGTGGTTCCGATGAACTCCGAGAACCTTCGAGTCCACACAATGCTGATAAAAACCGGCTGCTGTGGTCCGAAAATATTGAAGTCCAGACAAGCCACGTCGTCATCATTCAGAGGCTTCGTCTCGATTCCGTAAAAGAATTTCTTTCGTGCAGTCTTCTCGGCCACGATCTCAGCGATATTCGGATCCCCGAGGCAGAGCTGCTGCTGGGACTCGGTAAACTTGAAGCAAGGATCCACGATCAACGGCCAGGGCAAGGCTCCCTCTTCCTGCGGTGGTGGCGGAGGCGGAGGTGAAGAAGGTGTGGAGCTGCACATTCGGAGAATGCCGTTATTGTGCTGATACTTCAAGCAAGTTTTGGTTACACTTCTGAGGAATGCCTGCATCGTTCGGACTTGATTAAGTTTGTAAAACATTGTGATGAGAGCTGCCTATATATATGATCGGAATAAATTATGTTTTATTTACTTATGTGGAATTTATCAGAACTATTTACCTATGTGTACTAAGATTTATTTTCAAACCCATGACAACATTCAGCTTAAAACGACTCTTTCGTGTTATCTCCGTTGGGAACATTATTATCTTCTTAGTTTTTACTCCCAAAGAATTTCTAATTAATTGTCCTCTTTGCATGATTGGGAAATTATCAAGTTGCTTCAGAAAAGTTTGTTTGCTGGCTTTTTTGGCAACAGTGTATGCACACCCACAGTAGACAGTCATTAAATATCGATTACTAATATCGTTCAATTCGAATATCACTTAACGTTGCCACTAGGATAAACAACAATGTACACTATTTGAATAAGTGAATTATATCGATATATCTGTATATCAGACAATGTACGATATTTTTTAGTGTGTGTCATTAACGCAAACTGAATTATAAATATTCAATGATCAATTCATGTGATTGCTTGGAAAAATACTTATCAGTTTTATTTGCTCATAAGCTAATTTTTAGTATTGGGTAAAAAGTGCTTACTAAACACTGATCATATGTTCTCAAGTCAGAGTGACTCATATGTTCATTCCCACTGTTGTAGTTGTTGTTATTAGTTCACGACCTATTCAGAGCCAATAAGCTAAAATGAATTTGTTCATTTAAACTGATAAAATTCCTTTTGTTCAATTTGCATTCATTCACCATTTCATGTTTTTATTAAAAGATTATTTTTAATAAGTATTGCTTAAAACTAAACTATAACGGAATTGTCGTCTGCGGGCTCCTTAAGTATTCCTTGCGCTCTTAGTTCACGTAGCACATCAACAATTGGTTCAAAACGGTTCAAGGTAAAGAATTGAATCCCATATACCCCCAGGTCTGCGTTCACCACATTTTGAATATTGCGCACCGTCAGTTGGACAAAGTAATCCTTCACATGGTCATCGCTTTGGAGTTTCTCCACTTCGGCCCGCTCTCGAGGCGGTAGACTGACTCCGGTAATCCTCTCGATTATCTGATACTTTCGAAAAGAGTCGGGAATAACCATGCCCAGCACAATGGGAACCGTTATTCCAGCACTACGAGCATCCCGTACAAATTCCACAATCTTATCGCCGGAATAACACAGCTGCGAGATTATGAAATTGCCACCGACGTCAATCTGTAAATAAAAAAATGTAATATTAATTACTTATAAGAGCTTGACTGATAAGACCCTGTAGTAACTACATCGTTGTCTTGAGCACCGACATTAATCCCAAGCGAATCTCAATTGCATTAAAATTGCTTTAATGCTTGTTTTCCCCCTTAGGCTTTAGAAAATATATTTAAAATGATATGTTTTAAGAGAGCTTTAAGCTTTGCTAATGAGCTTTTGCTTTAGGATTAAGTTTATATTTAATGTACACAAGTGTATACTACAAGCTTTAAGCTTAATGTGCTTTCGCTCTAAGATAAGAAAAACATAATTAAGTAAGTATGTTTAAGTAGTTAGATTTAAGTTGTCTTATATTTAGGTTTGTAAACTCATGTTTATAAAAATAATCTACTTCATTAGAGCTTTAAGCCAAGCTTATGTGCTTATGATGCGTAGTATATTATCACTAACCATACAACATGGTTGTATGGTTAGTGATATATTATTTACAACCTATGATAAAAGATTACTATTGTTAAGCTTTAAGGTAAGGTAATGAACTTTTACTAGTGGAACAATTATAAGTAATGCAATAATATTATGTAAACCAATCTCATATACTATATATTTTGTATTACAAATTTTGACTAGAATTTACCTGAACAGAGTTTGAAGTTTCGCTCGGTGGTTTTTGTCTTTAGTCTAGTATGAATTCTAAGGTAAAATCCAATCTCTTAGGAACATTTATGATAAAAATCTATTACCAAAAAGCGTTAAGATAACGGTATGTGCTTCTGCATTAATATTAACTATGATTTATCCAATATATGGGTATTATATAACTTTAAGCTCTGTTGTTCCTCTAAAATCAAGTATTCACTACTTGGTATACGGGTATTATCTATGTCATACTCTTATACTATGTCTTTTTTAATTGAGTTTATGATAAATGTATGCTATAGAAAAGCATTAAGATAACATAATCTCGTTTTTAATTTATATTTACTTAATACTATGACTTACCTTTTGTTTTAAATACTTCATGTTTTGAGCTTTATCCTGGGGTTCAGTGGTTAGACTTGTATAACCTTCTGGATAACCCGCTACAGCTATTGATATGTTGTCTGAAAAGATTAGATATAATTTCTCGTTTATAAATTGTTTACTGGAGATCGCTGAAATACCTACTTCCCCTGGCTCGTCGCAGATACTCGACCACCTGATATGCATAGCGGTAGTCCTGCTCCTCGTGTGTATAGTCGCCACGGATGACAAGCACATTGCTCAGATTCAAAGCCAGAAAATCGTCCAGGTCCCGCTGGGTTAGTCTATACAGGGACAGATGGGGCATGGTGTGTATCCTTGAGTTAAGATGGGGAACTAGTTGCATGCTTGCCACCTGATTTATGCTGGTGCTACGAATCGACTCGGAAAACTGCTTCGACCAGACGATGCTGATAAGAGAGGGGAGAAGGGGCAGAAAAATGTTGAAGTCCACACAGATGGGTTTACCCTCGTTCTGTGCCATTATCTCGATGCCATAGAAGAACTCCTTTTTAGCCGTTTTACTAGCTATAAGATCAGCTATGTTTGGATCCGCTCGAAGGAACTCCTGTTGACCGCTTGTAAAGTTAAAACACGGCTCGATTACCAAAGGAAGAGGCGATACGGGTCTTAGACCCGTAAGAATGCTGTTTTCCGTTCCTAAATCGAGTGTGTGCATTCTGGAATCGACGCTAAGAGAGCTTGCTCTTCCGTTGAGTCCGCTCAGACAACTGATATTCGCACCGATTCGATTAGAGCTGATTCGGGGCAGTACCGATTGCAGTACTACGTAGAATCGTTCCTAGTAGCTCCGACTAGCGCCGGCATGTGTCGGATTTGGGTCACCGATTGTGATTAGCGTCTCTCGCTTGACACTCGACTGTGGTTTCCATTGTTCACACACAGGTTATCTTAATTGTTTTTTTTTTTGTTTTTGTACCTCATAACACTTTTCAAACACACCTTATCTATTTGTTGTCAAACTATCTTAACCTCTGGTTAATAATAAGTTTAAATTATACAAGAACGTTGCACAACTATTCGCTTAAAATTGTTAAGATTACAAACTATAAACAAAAGCTAAAATTAAAAAGATTTTAATATTTATTACTATACTTTGTTTTAGCAGACTTTTGGAGCATATTAAATCAGTTATTTCTTAGATTAGGTACAGTATTGAGTCTCTGCTATAGCTCTTGAAAAACGACATGAGTTATGGGAATTTCAATAGTTTTATATCTATTATTGTGAGGTTATGTGCACGAAATAGATGGTGGTTTTGAAACGATTATGTAATTACAGAATTGTATCTGCATCTCATACTGTAATCAAGATACATATTTCATTAAAAACCATTCTCAAGTAGCTTGTTGCAATTTGGGGAGAAACAAGAAAACAGAAACTGGAAACGAAGCGATTCAATTCCCCATTTTATGATCAATTTACATATTTTCTGTCTGAATGAAGTAGAATTATTTGATGGCGTTAATTACAGAATGCAGGCCGTTTAGATTAGGAGAATAATAGTAAAATGCAAATTGATTGCGGGATCGGAAAGCGGACCACTTGAAAGCATACGATCCATAAACCGATCGACGATCGGCTTCTATACAATCCGATTCCCCAAATAGCCGCTTGGGTTACGCTCCGAAGACCATAATCATAATTTAAATTGCCGCTGGGAAACACTCAAGACTCCATAAAAAAACAGCAACGAGATCTGTAGGGCGTTGAATGCCAGTCAAGGAGTCCCAATGCGTCCCAAAAACTCTCCGATCTGAAATTGAAAATCGATGCATAAACTTAAAATTACAAATTTAAAAGACAGCTCCATTCGGGCGTCAAGTGGCAATTAAAGATTCATTTTACTGCCTCGACTCCTCCTCAAAAAAACATTTTTATTTTCCAAATGTCTGCACTTAGCTCTCTCCGATCCGATCACCAGACTTCCCCGCCTTCAACTTCTCAAAAGCTACAAAAAACAAAAAAAAGAACAATATAATTAAATTATAAAGATATATTAAATTTTATATATGTATATAGCGTACTGTTATCTGTTTGATGGCACTTTAATATTCAAATTCATTCAGTTTTATGCCAAGAGCTATAGAAAATCGTTCGACTATAATAAGGGACTTTGTCGTTAACAATTAAAATGGCAACAACTTTGAGCTCAAAGGTTAAAAGTTAAGTTATATTTAAAGCTAAAACATTTAAGAATTTGAATTTAAATAATATAAGGAACATTTAAGTAACAAATTGGTATAATCTTGTATTAGTATTAGTACTATTTAAGTACTGAAATTTTAAATACCGATTTTAAAAACGGTATTTTTAACAAAATTTTATTGATTTTAACATAAATCTGTATATAATTGAGTCTGAGAATTAAGATAAATAGATTAACAGCTAAATTATTAAGGTATTTAAATGCAAACAATTATTTAGTGGTTCCAAAACAAAATCGGACAAGAATTTTTTGTTTTTTAAAGGTATTTTAAGACAATGTGTTATAAAATAAGTTTAAACATTTTTGCTTAAAACTATAAAATCATAAAATTTATAAAACTTTCAGATTTTCATATTTTTGATCCTTACATTTGTTTATTTAATATTAAATTACATTAATATTTAATATTTTGTTGCATGTTCCCAGTTGGTAACAACAGCCTGCAAGCGATTTGGAATAGATTTGACCAAATTGTAGCAAACCTCTGGCTCTATGGAGTTCCAAGCTGCCAATAATGTCTTTTTCATATTATTACATTTTAGCAATTTGTTTATAATTGTTTCTTGTACTTCAAACATACTCCAGAAAATAGTAACATAAGTATTGGTCCCTATATTTTATAGAGTTGGTCTTGTAACAAATATTCTGATAGGGCGAACAAAACGAAATCACTTAAAATTGTATTTTACTAAGGAAACCTCGATAAATTGGGATTTGAAATAAGAAAATTTAGTTTTGATTTCGTATTCTATGCAAATAAATAATAGTCCAGAAGTAAGTATCTTTCTTGGATTGGAATTAAACATTTATAAAGTGTTTTAAATTCCGGATACCTTAACTTTCATAGAACTTTCATTGTTAAACAAATGTTCAGCTTAGTAGTAACGATACTTGAATCTAAGCAATAAAATTAGAAAACTAATTGGAAAATATACTTTATATTAAGTGAATTAGTTTAATAACATCATCCATTGAAATTTTAAAAAGAAATATCAAAGAGCTATCTTTGTTGTATAAAAAAGCAATAGGGTAGTATAGTATAAGAATATATAAGTTTTTATATGGGAAATCGAAAGATACAAATATGTGAGAAGCATAATGCCATAACAATACTTACCCCAATTCTTCTGGCACTTTACGTGACGCTTTTTACGAGCTGACATTAATAAAAAATATTTTGTTTTGTTGTTTGTGATAATTTCAGTGTTATAAAATTGTTTATGATTATTAGTTTTCGCTTAGGAAGAAGCAAATGCCCGGACACGCAGACAGAGCATAGAACAGGGGCGTAGAGGGGAATGCCAGAAAAGGGAACCTGTCCCTGCTTGTCGAACCGGCGAACTGGCGACATTGAGAAAGTGGGCACTAAATCAGCAGAGGAGCCGCCGTCTTCACCGCCTAATTACAAATTTGATGCAGCTGCAGGCAGTCGACGATTTCCTCAGCGGACCTTGAAATATCCACATACACACACACACACACACACATGTGTATAGATATATATTTGGGCTGTGCATTAAATTTGTGCGGCATACATACATACAAACACACATGGGGCACAGTTGCCCTCAGGATGTGGCACAGCTAATGGTGTGAGTGCGAGTGTGTGTGTGGGATCGGAAATGCGACAGAACCTGTTCCACTGATTTTGCTTTTGTTAGAAGGCCATTCTAAAATTAAATACCAAAATCTGTGGGGTAAGAAACAGAAACGAACAGAGATGAGATCGTGTCATATTGGTTTCTAATAGGACACAAATAAACATGCACATAAAAATACATACAATAGGTAGACACGCCGCCGTTTTAACCCAAGTTATGAATTTATGTACATAAATGTATCTATCTATGTCTATATGTGTTTTTGGAGAAACACGCAAAGGAAAACAACTGAAATCCCAAAACGATTGCTTATATTTGTTGTTCTTAGCTAGCGAGTGCTGCCAGACTGTTTTAGCGGAATGCTAAATACACTTGTGTCCGATAATATTAAATATCGATAATTCTGGCAAAGGCTAGGGACACGATATCGAATGTAAAGTATCGATCATGTACCCATGAGTAGTATCAGAAGGAAAGCACCGTACTCGTAAAAATATCGAAACTAAAGTATTGATGTTGCAAGGTATCGAGTATTTATATATGACCCAAATGTTTATTAAAATTATGTTAAATATCCCACACCTCCTCCGTACAATTGCCTTAAAAGGCCACTCAAGTCGTTTCGGTGAAAGTCGGTTGCTAGTTTTTGTAATAGCACTCCTATTTTTCAAGAATAAACGTTCAGAGGGCACAGATGTCGCAGGAATTCCCAAATACTTCTGTGCCAGGTTGTATAGTTTGGATACAATCGATACCGCTCAAGAGATCTTGTTAAATACAAGTATCGAAGCAAAAGTATCAAGTATAAATTATCGGTATCAATAATGAACGTACTCGATACCAAAAAGTATGAATACTTTTTTTGTGTCCCTAGCAATGGCTATTACAGTTCAGTGTTAAGCTTAAATTCAAGATATTGGCGCAGACAGTTTATATGTAAGTTTGTTATATATTTTACTTGATTAAAGACCTCTGCAATGTTAATGGATGAAAAGTTCTTTATACTAAAGAAATACACTTTTTGACAGAGCAACGTCACAATCAGCGAGATACTTAAAAAAAAATGCATTGATTTGGTGCCATATTTTTCATAGCAATGTCTGAAATGAAAATCGTTGCGAGATTAAATTACAAGCCAAGACAAGAAAAGACACGACACGTAAGACCGCCCCACCATGTAACGCCCCCGAAGGAAATGGAGAAAATCTTTGATGAAATGCGGCGGCTCAAAGCGCCAGACTACGGCACGCACAATCCTGAGAAAGGGGAAAGGTGGTGGTGTGTGCAGGTGTGGGTAGGGAAGGGACGGGGACAGGAGAAAGGAGACCAAAGTATGAAAATGGAAATGAAGGAAATGCGCTACAGAGCTCACGCATGAGATACTTTTCAGTTGCCGCTCAGCTCAGCCCAGCTCAGCTGTAATGTATGAGATACTTTGCTCTGTCTAAATTAAAAAATTCCATGGAGAGCATGGAGAACATTATAATGCTGCAGGAAGAAGGGCAAAAGCAGCAACAACAACAAAAGGAAGAAATAACGAAATGTAATAAAGACATGAGTTGTGAAATTATTAAGATGATTATGAAAAACGAGAAACGTCTGGAAGCTGAATACGTTTCACTTGAAATCAGACCAAGGAGCAGAGTCTTGTAATCAGAAGAAAAGAAAGATAGCGAAAAACATATGTAACTGGGAGATAGGAGGAGTAGCTAGGGGCACTGAGAGAAGGCTTTCAAGGAGGAGCATCTAGGGACACGGAAAGAAAGCTCCCAAGGGAACGGTTTGTTTTCAAAAAGGACTTCAATTAACCTAAAATAGGATCAAATTCGTCATCTTAAAATAAAGCAGCTAAAATTTCAGAGAATAGTAAATAACGACATAACGGACAACCACTGGATACGATTGTGATTCAGAAGACACTGGGAAGTTACTAAAATTAAAATCCCATTCGAAATCAACTGTAAAATGCCTCGAAAATTTAAAGTTGCTCACTTTTAGTGTTGGAAAACACTCTTGCTTTATCTGGATCGATGGAACGAAATCCGATTTCCCTTAGATGCGATTAAACAGATAAGTGAAAGTTACTTTATTCAAAATTCAATTAGAATCTGTTTAAATGTTGTTAAGTTTTCTATTTCCAAACATAGTAAGATTGAAAAAAGGGATATTTTATTCTCAGCTTTACTTTTCTTGGAATTTCTATTTGAAAAGTTGTAAGATTTCGATAAAAAGTAGATTTATTAATTATTATTATTTATATTATTTATTTCCAACAATATATTTTTGAAAGCATTGTACAAGTTTATCATTCATTTAGTTGAGTGAATAACCATGGTGAATAGATTCATATTCACAAGTACTCACTGTTACGAGTACACTTGTGAAACGCATGGAATTTTCCACAAGCTGCAGAAACGCTGAATTTGAGGGTTGATCTGTGGCATCAACACAGGCACGACTCAGAACACGGGGGTGCATTCAACAACCACATCGCCAGATGTCGGGCGAAAAGCGGAATTATTTTACCTATCGCCAAAAAAAGGGGCGAATTTTATCGCTTGTTGCTAAGCGAGTGCAAAGGACACTCACTCACACACACACACACACACATACACAGGTACACACAATGAAGGCAGCAGGACTCGCTACACTCGTAACTGGGTGAGTGGGATGCCTTCTTTACTCTGCAGTTTGGATTTCAGGGCTGCTCTCCCACTGACTCACTGACTGACTGACTGACTGACAAGCGGCAAGCGACAACCGACAACGGATGCCGCACTTTGAGGGTTGTTCCTATAACCGAGAAAACCGTTGCACAAATCGCATCATTAAAATAGCTGAAAAATCTGTTTAATCGAAATGAGTGGCTGAAAGGACGAGACGGCTGTATGAATGCCTCGGATGGGTTGTTTCACTGGGTGGTGAGCAGAGCAGTGTTGCCAGAATTTCTGCAGCTGAAACAGCTAGATTGGCAATAGTTAAAAATAGCTAGAAAACAGCTAAACAAAACTTATAATTAATTAAAGGATTAAAATATAGTGTAAAACTAAGATTTTAATTTTAACACGAGAACATATTAGAAATATTAATAACTTATCTTTATTTCTATAGACATATTGTTTTAGCTGTATAAAAAAGGTTTTATATTACCAAAATTCTAATTCACAAATTTATAATAATTTATTGATAACAAGATAAAGTTTATTGTATTTAAACCAATAAAAATACTTAAGTTCATAAACACATGTATTTTAAGTTATTAAGTATTTTTTTTAATAGACAAAATAACTATTATTAAAATTAAAATCCAGAGATTATTTTTGAAAAAAAGGTGTCAGTTTCCATTCGCTGGGTCTAATGGACGCTATAATTGGGAGTTTTAAAAGATTTTAGATCGCAATTCTAAAATGTTGCATTTCGTACTTCACTCTTTTGATTTTTGCTTGTGCTTAAAATCAGAGTTCATATATTTTCATCTAGCCATAAGCAAGCTAAAAATGATAACCCTGCAAGTTTGCAACCCTTGAAAAAGGGGCGAAAAACAATTGAAAGCAGAAACACCAACAAACGAAAGAAGAACGACAGTGTGTGTGTGTGTATATGTGTGTATGTATGTGTATGCACCTTTCCAATTTTGTTGGTTGCAAATCTAGCTTGAATGTACGTCATCACATCCCCCTTCCCAGTCCCCCCTGTCCTGGCAGACGAACGTGCCCGGCACGCATCGCTCTCACTTCACTTCTCTTCGTCTCTCTCTCTCTCTCTCTTTCTCTGCTTCGCTATATATAGTATATATATCCTCTGGGTCCACTCGTACGTACGTACTCCTCTCACACCTAGCCAGGCTTAGCTGGAAATCTCGTATGAGTAACTGACATAATTAGGTCTTAACTGGAAGTCACGCGTCGTGCATTCCTAATCCCGAGTCCAGCCCTCAACGCCCGACGCCGCTTCATGTCCACGATGATGATGATGATGATGATGGTGATGCTGATAATATTGACGATGATGACGATTCTTTTCATTTGGAATTCAAGGTCACAATTCAAAAATACAATTAACCACTCAGCTTGCTCCGATTTAACCTTGACGGTTTCTACCTCCCGAGGTCGAGTGCTACGGTTTATTTGATTTCATGGATACATTTGGATTCTTCAAGTTTGTAGAGCAACTAATGACTTCTAATGTTCTCCCAGAGTGTTAACTGCCAGCACTGATTAAATATATAGTTTCATTTAATGATTAAATCTAAAATTAACATATTCTTTAAAGACAATTTTGAATTTTGTTCCAATTCTTTTGATGTTTTACTGTGAACTGCTCTAGAATAGATTCATTCGACTCTTTGAATAGGGCACTGATTTCTTTCAGCTTTCCACGAGTCTTTAAAACGTTAAAAATGGTTGGGATTAATCTGTTACCTCAATTTTAGAAAGTCTTATTAAATATTTAAACATTAAAATTTGTAAAAGATCTCAAGTCACACAAAAATAGTATTTCTAAGGACTTAAAAGATTTATTAACCAATTTGGGTCTGTACTGGTTTTCTTTATAATTGCAGGGTATGTAGGTTGGAAAGGAAGAGACATAAGTCATTCCCAGCCATTTCTATAAATTTCTCAATATATTTAATTTTTCTACTCCAAAATCTGTTTCATTCAAAAATTAGTGATTCTTGATAAATTCCTTTGGGTTTCATTTTCGAAATTATTGCTTATATCAAAGGGAAACAAAAGGTATTAGTTCTAAAGGTATTCGAATACCCTGTAATCACAGAAAACTACTTTTATGCGTTTTCTTGAGTCCTGCAGGCGGAACAAACACACACACACACGCACACATGTGCTACAAATGAAAACGCAATTACTTAAATTACAAAAACAACAACATTTCGGTGATTACATATTTTACAGTTACCCACGGCGCCAAGGCAAACGGCGTATTCATTTCACAAGTATTTTGCTGTCGTGAATTCGGTGCTGTCGGATGTGTTGCAGTGAAGGGGAGAGGATGTGGGGTGGGGGTGGAACTGGTCGCCATGGAAGGGGTGCAGCAAGGGCAGGCCTTGAAATCAAGAAAAGAAAAGCAAGTCAGCAGGCGTTCGGTAACAAAGCACACACACACACACACACACACTTACATTTCTCACTCACTGTCTTTCTCTTTGACACATACACACACAAGCACTCATGCACGGGCAAGCTGAGTGCGTGTTTATTTGTTTGTGTGTGTGTGTTGTATGTAATTTAATTATGGGCCCGGCCTGGGCAGCGACGTCGCGTTGTCGTTGTGTTTCGGCAGAGACGCGTGCGGCGGCGGGTGGCAAATTGCCAAAAATTGTACGCATATCCTGCTGTTTAAAAGTCCTGTCCCTCACACACACACTGGCACACACATTTTTATACTATACACAATATTTTTTCCTGGTTTTCTGCCCCTTTTTGCACTCACATTGTTGTTTGGCATTTTGGTCGTCTTATTTTGACTCAAGCTGTGCACATTTTCGGTTTGATTATCGAACACAATATTTTTTCCGCTTTCGTCGCTTCCTTTTTTTCGCCATTACTTCTTGTCGGCCCATAATTGACGATTGCGCCATGAGTTGCCGCAATTTGTGCTCCCCCTCCCCTCCCCACCTCCTCTTCTCTATCTCTCTCTGTGGCACTCTCGCTCCCTTTCCGTTTTGTGAGTTCTCAGCATCATCGTGAGTTTTGGCTTCTGCCTGCGCCTTGTCAGTTAGCTGTTAGCTCTTGCTCCTTTCAATAAAAATTCTCCATCGGCTGTTGGTCGAGTAAACACATTAAACTGATTTAAAAAATTTAAATATTTGTGGGTTTGGGAGTGGGGAGTGGGCCAGAGAAATGAGAAATTAATTTCCAACACGGAAATTGTAAAATGTAATGGAAAACGGTGACTTGAATGTAATTAAATGACCAAAAATGGCCGATGAACGTAAAATGCGAATCGAATCAAAATTTAATTATAATATTTAATATTTTTGTTTGTGTTTTTATTTTCCATCTGCTTTCGTCGAACAAATGTTTAACGAATATTTGCACAGATGGACACAGACAGCATTCCGATTTCATTCGTTATCGATAAAAGTTCGATTAGTTGGATGCTCGAATGTGAAGCGTTGCCAGATCGTTGCTAATTTAACTAGCTTTCTGGAACTTGAGATTGAGCAAAAGGTTCACGAAAACATATTTATTGCCAAAAAAAAATCAGAATTGACTAAATTTAAATAACTTCGTTGACATTTGATATGGGCGCCAAAACAAAAAATTTGCATAAATTTCAAGTTTAACAAAAGTAAAAACACAGAAACAAAAAAAGTCAAATCCAATTTCGGATTTTAGCGGTTTCTGCGGCTAGCGTTAACAATAGATCATGAGCCGAAAATGGAAAATACATGCATTAATAATAATAATAAAAGTCGTAAAAGAGCAGTAACCGTTAAAGCCATGAAAACCCGTTAAGCGCACGAGCAACACCCACACACACTCACACACACACATAAACAAGTACGAGTGGTGTGTGTGATAAAAAATATATTGAAAGAAGAAGCAAGAGCCAAAAAATATTGGTAATACAATGGTTCAGGCCATAAATGGCATTACAAAGACACACACACACACACACACACACACACACATGCATGCAATGAAGTATTTTTTATGGCCTCTGGTTCATTCGTGCGTTTCTCAATGCTATTGATTTGTGACGCTGTCTAATCAAAAAGAGACAAGTAAGCGGAGTGGAGTATGCTCGACTATACAATACTCTGCGCAGACGAAAAGCAGAATTTACTTTTGGTTATAATACCACAAACTAATATGTTGATTGAACACTTAAATTGAAAAGTTAAGCATATATACGCTCTTTTCTCTGACGTGCAGGGTATCTTTAAAAGCCATAGAGAAAAGGTGTAAAAAATTAAATGAAGCAACACCAGGCCCAACTACGTAATACCCATGGAAACTCATGTGAATCCATAAGATACTCCTGCAACCCGAAAATTGGCTTCTGAGTTATTGTTATTGTTGTTGGCATTCCATTTGGCACTGCCAAACTCGATCTGGGCCAAATGAAGCCGCACAAACAAACAATAAAAGGAAGAAAGGTGACAGAGAGAGGGAGAGAGAGAGAGACAAAAAAAATACTAAAATAAATCAAAACGTCAAATGTCAAATGTGTCCATAACCACTGTCAATTGTTTAGTGTCCCCTCCACCCTCGTACCCTGTTCCCCGCACCCCGCACCCTGTACTCTTAGCGACTCTTGTCACACCTAAAATGAGACGGAAAACTAGTTTTCACTTTCGTTTCCAATATTATTATATCTTTTCTTTTGGGTGCTACAACATTATTTTTATTTGCTTCTTGCATTTTCGCTTGATTAACTTTTGGGCTGGACGTGTTTGGAAAACAATCAAAATTCATTTGGAAACAATTTTTGATTACTTTCAGTAGAAAAATCTATAATGGAGTTAATCTTTAACCTTTTGTACAGTTTTAAATATAATCCCTATGAAGATTGCAAATAACAGACGAGCAAGACGACTGTAAAAGGCATATACATGTAGAAACATATAGAAACAAGATATACACAAAGTGTCCGAGTTGAGTTGGAATCGTTTTATTATCACTACATTTTTCATGTAGTATACCAACTTTTTGAAACCGATTTGTCGTTTGGGAAGCTATAGGATATAATTCTCTGTCATAAAGATTAAAGAGGTGTGTTAGGTTTGTCAGAAGTGAAATGTATTAACAGGTAGAAGCAGACGTGGTCAGAACCCATATAGTAAAAATCTATTCTTTTTTTGAGTATGAAGTCTAAAAGATTTGGAAGTTCATGATCTCAGTTCTCAGATAGTTGAAAAACTAGAAAGTGAAAACTTCGTTTTAATGATTTTTATAATTTTTGATACAATTGCAGGGCTTCTACTTTAACTTCTACTTCTACTGATGTTCTATATTTTCTACATCACAGCTGTAGTTCAATATATATTTCTAAATTCTAGCTATTTATATGCTTCTCTTTCTCTTTGTTTATTCTTTTCTATCCACTTCTTTTCGTTCATTCGCTTTTACGGGTCTGTATGCATTTTGAGTTTTATTTTAGATAGATTTTTTCTTTTTTTTCTGTTTTTTGTTGTTGTTGTGTTTTAGGGCCACTTAGAGTGGAATAGACTGTTTTTGTTTTTGTTGTAGTTGTTGTAGTATTTTTTGTTCGACCAACAGACACTGGATTCGTTTGACGAACTGACGGACTGATGGACTGAGTGGATGACTGACTGATTGCATGACAAACTAACGAATCAACCGACCAAACACACACACTAACACACAAGCACACACTCACACACACTAGTACAAACAACAACAGCAACCTCTTAAAAGGCTGGCAACGTTGAAAAAACACAATAATGGGCTCGAACTCTTGACTGGGACTGGGACAGGGACAGGGATCGGGACGGTGGGTAGGACGGAGGAGGGGACTGAGGGGCTAAGAGACCGGGCCTAAGTTTGCTTTTGCCTTTTTCACTTTTGATATTTTGACATTTTCATTTGACAGCTGATTGAAGGGCCGCATGAAGACGACGCTGATGTTAGCAGCGACGTCGACGTCGAGAGCATGGTTCGATTTATATCGGGCAGGGTCGGGGCGGAAAGTAGGCAGAGCGGTACCTCCGACACGTTAGCGGTACGAAGACCAAGACGACGAAGACGACGCTGTTGCTATGTCCCGTTTGGAGACAGAGCGAAGGTGTCAAGTGCCGCACAGTTGCACGAAAGCAGTTAAAAATTCTATCCAAGCATGAATAACAGAAAAAAAGACATTTCAGAAGATTTATCTTTCAATGTGGATCTTATACAACTATTAGTATATAACCCCGACAACTGACTGAATTTGGAAAATTATTAAATAGTTTCTGAAACTCTGGTAGTCTTACAAGCCTTCGGTTTTATATCAGATTTATCAGGTTTACTTAATCAAACCCAGGACATAAATTACCTAGACTCAAAGTCAAATGATTAAAATTAATAAATAAATAAATTATAATATTTTGTTTACTTTTTTATAATTATTAGTTTTTGATTTCACAATAAACTCAACAGTTTTTTAATTTTTAAGGCATTAAAAATTCAAACTGATATTAAGTATTAAAAATATCAAACGCTTTAAATTATTAAGGCTAAGAATGTATGTTCATGGCTCTTGAGTTCACAATTGTTTTGTCTCATATTTGCACCACTGTGCAGTGCTGCGGGGGCGTTGTGCGTTCCATATGAATGTGTGACATGTTTGTCGAATATGTTCAATGTTGTTTAGGTCTATTGTTGTTGTTGTTGTTGTTATTGTTGTTATTGCCTTTTTGCTGATGGATCGTTGATGAGGAGAAGGAGGAGGAGGAGGGGAAAATTGAGGTTAGGTGTTCATAGCTGCAGGCCAAGTTGCCCCTAATGGCGTTGCCAGCGTTTACTTTTAGCGTCAAGTGTCGCATGTGTTGTTGTTGTTGTTGTTTGGGTAGTGTCGTGTGTGTTTGTGTGTGTGTGTGTGTGTATTTTTTCTTTTTTTTCTCGCTTTTTGCCGTGTTTGTCTAACTGCACTTGACAGTTGGTGAGCATTAGCCTTATTCAATTTACCACTCTGCCCCGCCCTTATTTAAGATGTCGTCTTTGACCCCCTTGCTTCCCCCACCCATTTCTCTGCACACTTTGTGTCCAGCTTTGTAGAAATAAAATGGTCGACAGCTTCTTGGAATCGCACTCCATCTTTGCATTTAATTGCCTCCAGAGTCAGCGGGTTGTGTGACCTCTGCTAATTAGCTAGCAAACTTGGTTTTACTCTCTCTCTCTCTCTCTCTCTCTCTATCTCTTTCTTTCTTTACTTTTCCACTTAACTAAACTACCTCACCATTAAACTCCTTAATTGAAAAGGTTTTCCCTATCGTAAGCACTAATAACGGAAGCATTTTAAGGACATTTTTCTATTTTGGATCAGACATTTGGTTACTGTCTACATTTCAGTAATTCCACACTCAAAATAAAGCATATTAATATTTAAAGCTAAAATTCTTGAATTTTTAGATCGAATTTTATATCTACAAAGTTGGCATATTTCATAAATTAATATCTGACATCGTTTGGAGTTCCAAATTATACATTTTTTGTGGTATACGTTGCCTTTGAACTGTTATAACTGTTATATTACGTTTTAAAAAGTTTATAAAATGTTTGAAATTTTTGCTCTTAGGTTTAACAGTATCCTGGGTGCTACCCTAACCTCAAAGCGTTGATTATCTGCCCTGGGTTTCTGAGAGTTACTTCAAACCCTCGACAAACTCATACGTATACGAGTAATTCATATTTGTGAATAGAAAGTGCAACTCAGGCTCTTGAAAGTCGAGTAGAGCACACAGTTTGCCATATAAGTATACATTTAATGTAATTGTAATACCCAGGAGAAGAACACCAAAAACCTAATGAAAGGGGAAGAGCGAAAGAGAGATGTAGATGAACTGAAGAACAAATTACATTGCCATTTCAACATTTTCTGCGGGTTCTCTACTCGTTTTGGCTACAATGCGTTCTGTTTTTGTGAGATTTTTGAACAGTGTTGTCGCTTTTTGGAAAGAAAAAAAGCTAAATTAGTTAAAAAAAAAAAAGCAAAAATAGATGAATGTCAGAAAAAATGCTGAAATTTAAAAATGTAAATTGTTAATTATAATTAAAATTAAAAAGAAAAATTATTAATAATAAAAGATTTTTTTATATAAAATAATTAATAGAAAAATCATTTATTATTTAATTCAGTTTAAGTTTAATTTAGAACAGTTCTTAATAATTCAGGATTAGTTTGATTAATCTGATCACCAAAGATATCAAAAAGAGAACTATAGCGAAAGCAACTTAACTATTGAACTATATTCGTTCGTGAACTAAATAGCAGTGAACTTTTCCAGTTCACAAAGCCAATTTGCGATGAAAGTTTTCTTAAAAATTAGAGGTAAAAAAACATAAAGCTTAAAATATATAAATTAAATTTCCTAAATCGGTGCTAAGATAAAGCTAGATTTCGCTAAGGGCTAAGGGCAGCACTGTTCTTGAGTGCTTAAAGGCCGCCCGTGGGGGCAGGGTCCGGTGCAGGGGTTGTAGGGGGACACTTAGACGAGGAGTCAGGGGTGAGTGTAGTCGTACCTCTCGTACATACAAAGCTGCGTGGCTGGACGAGCGTTTGGAGTGGCGTTCAAAACGAATTTGCCACAGCACTTGAGCGCTTAACAAGCTGCCAGGCAGGACGAAGGACACGAACACGAATAGGAAGAGGAAGAGGAAGAGACAGAACAAGAGAAAGAGGTACACAAACTCGAGGGATATGGCAACGCTGGCCATGTAATATTCAACAACAACGATAATAATGACGGCAAAAACAATTGCAAGAACGGTAAACAAGGATTCGCTCGACACGCTCAACACTTGAAGAAGAAGAAGAAGAAGCAGCAGCGGCAGTAAGAAAGAGACAGCGAGATTAGGACAAAGAGCAAATGAGTGAGGGAGTAAGGGCGCATGAGTTGGCATTGTGTAGAGAGTTCACTGTAGTAGCACGCAATCACGCGCACTCGCTGCGCTTTAAGGACACCAGAGAACAAGCAGTGTGGGTTTGCAACGGTGCACCGGTGCACCGGTGTTCGGTACGGGAGGGAGGGTGAGGGTGAGTGGAATGGGGAGGCGTGGCATGGGAGTCTGCCCTTTGTTGCTGTGTAATAAGCATTAATAGGGTGCTCACTGCTGTTGGTACTGCTCCTGTCGCTTGTCCGTTTTCCCTATTCATTCCGAAAAGTTGTTTTTGTTTATCTGTCAACATGCAACGGCGGCATCTCAAACAACTTGCCACCAGCCACATAACCGTGGGGCAAAGCTGCAAATTATGTATAGTATAAGTGTATGTATACGGTTCTTATATACGTGTTATATAATTTAAACACAGCTTTAGTTGGCACTATCTACCGTATTTACGGCTTTTTCAAGGAGCTGCCATGGGACAGTTTTGTACAATTTGAAAACACAAACTTAACTCTTAACTTAACTCGGGTTAACTAATAAAAAATAGAAGCGTATTTGCCTGTTGTATATCTCATCAAACTAAAAGTCCCTGACATGTGTCAGTATACACTGATTTTCAAAAGCACAAAACAGTCTCAACTCAGTATTAATCTAAAATATAACACAACTTTTATAACACATTAATATTCTTTAACGCTTTGATGAACTCCTCAGAAAAGATATAGAGTTTTTAGTGTCAAAACAATCTGGAACGGTGTCAGAAATATAATAATCTGAGTATTCCTAAACCTCTTTTGGAATACTTTATTGAAGTATGGAAAAATAGTTCAAAAACAATATGATTTTTAATTCGTTTTTCAAAAAAATAAAAAAATGAGTTTTTTCTAGATTTTTTTTTAATATATATCATATATTATATGGATAAATTAATCTGGCATTTCTTATAGTTTTTATTAAAAATCTATTCTGAATCATTAAGAAGTAATACCCCTACTCCCCGACTCCTGGACTCCTCTTAAGCGGACAGAATGACAGCTATGAGAGTATTCTCTGCATAAGCTTTAGCTATCATATTTATATATTATAAAATGTTAGTCATTTTCCAAATTTATGTAAGAAATTTAAGCAATTGCAACCACTGTGTCATGTCAGTATCATTCGTCAATTGCCAGTTTGCTTAGCCAGCGTCATTTTCATTTTCATCTCAAACTCAAACTTCATCTCTATCTCCATCTCGTCATCCCTAGCCCATCACCATCTCCGACCCGTTTCTATTTCCATTTCAATTTTCATTTCCATCTCAGTTCTATCGTTATTCGCATTAGCGTTGCTTCTTTCGCATTCCTTGCGTTTGAGCAAACATTACAATGATCATAATGATGATAACAATGATGAGAATGATGCTTCTAATAATGATGATAGCAATGAGACTGATGAGGAGCATGATAATCATGTGGAATGACGTTGCCAACGTCAGCAGCGCGTGTGAGAAATCATCTTTTTAATTTTCACAATCAAATGTTGTTTTGTTGCCGTTGTTGTTGTTGTTGTCGTTGTTATTGTTGCTGTTGTTATTAATAACACTTTTTTTCTTCTTTCAACGTATTTTCCAGACTTTTGCCTCGAGTGTCGCTGAGAGAGGGGGAGGGTTGGAGGAGGGGTGGATTGGTGTTGTGGCAACGCAGCTGGCCTAAACCTGAAGCTGTCGCATTGTGTGGCAGGACGGGATACAGAGCGAATATATGGAAAGGGGAGGGTAGGCAATAGTCGAGACTCACGAGTTTTGTTTTGTGGTTTATTACACGCAAATAAATTAAATTTATGTTTGCTTCCATTTCCCTCCTCATTTCCCTTTTTCCTCCTTTCTCATCTCTTCCCCACAACCATCGACGTCAGTGCCGCTTCACCTTTGCGTGTGCACATTTGTTTCCATTTGTGTTTGGTAATTTTTCCTATGCGATTTTCCCAAAACACTTATACCAGCTACCCGAAACACAGTCTCTACACTGAGAGAAAAACTAAATATTAAGTAGCTAATAGAAAATTATTTGAGCTTGTAATGTTATAATTTGTTGTATTTTTTTTGTTATTTTTGTTATTATTATTATTATTATTATTATTATTATTATTATTATTATTATTATTATTATTATTATTATTATTATTATTATTATTATTATTATTACTTTTATTATTATTATTATTATTATTATTATTATTATTATTATTATTATCGATATTGTTAAATTTTCTTTTTTGGCAATGCTTGACCTTATACAACAAACTTACACATTTATTTCTCTCAGTGATTCCATATTTCTACCTCACTCTCTTCCTCACCTCGGTTTTTTGTTTTTGATTGTCTGCAGCTCTTTATTAATTTGATCATTTTATGATTGTTGTATTTGTTGTTACTGCTGTTGTTTCTGTTGTTGTTGTTGTTATCGTTGTTGTAATTAACCTTTTGTCTTTTGGCCATTTGGTTGTTGCTCATTTGTTCGCTTTGCTCTATTTGACTGTCCAGGGCCGCTTTCTCTTCCCTTTCCCCAGACCTGTCTTTGAGTTTTGTTTTCTGTTACCCATAAGGGTCCCATTGTATGTGTCTGTGTGTGTATTAGGTCCCAGTCCCCATATACTAATCCTCCCCATTGGCAGAAGGGTCAGCTACCCTTACCTTTTGACCTGTCCTTGTTGCCGTTGTTGCTTTGTTTGGTTTGACTTCTATTTTTGGCTCTTTGTGGGAAAAGATGGACACGAAACACTTTTTAGTGGGCAATTATGCACTTGACATTTGATGAGGGCCTTTTCCCGCTTTATACTCATGTCAAACTAACGTACGAACATACCTGTTCTTGTTACCTGTTATGCACTTTTTAACCACCTTCGTGTAATTATCACATAAGTCAAATAACAAGATCCAACTCCCCAAGGTGTATTTGGAATTTATACTTTTTGTGCCTTTGTTACATGCTCAATTTGAAAGTGTACTCTATTTTAATAAACGTGTATAAAGTAGGCAGAAATCCTACTACTTCACATAGGGTAAGTCATATAAATTCTTTAAATTTACTTTAACTATTAGTTTTACAAAGAAAACTATTTTGAATATACACATTTTAGAAATTAATTTTTAGACCCCGTTCTCTAAAAAAGAGTAGAGGGGTCTATTAGGCCTGTCTGGAGCGAAATGTGCGTAACAGACAGAAGGTGGCGTGGCCGACCCCATAAAGTTCTTAATCAGCATCAACAGCCGGGTTGATATAGCCATGTCCGCCTGTCTGTCCGTATGAACACCAGGATCCTTTAGACTACATGAGCTGGAGCCACCAAATTTGGAATGAAAGTACGTCTATATATTAGGCAGATCAAATTTATTTCAAATTGTTGCCGTGCCCCCTACCGCCCCCGCAAATTGTAAAAAACTATTTTCCCATCACTATAGCTTGAAAACGAATAGAGAGAGATAAAATTCACACATTATGTGTACTGTATCATTGTTACAGTCCTTAACAAGTTTGGTTCGGATCGCCCTACTATAGCCTATAGCTCCCATAGGACTAATCGGTCGAGGACTGGTAATTTGTATGGAAAAATGCTCACTACTATGAGTACTTGGTCTTTTACAGTCGGCTCGCTCGACTGTAGCCTTTCTTATTTGTTTAAATTAGTTTACTTAAAACCGGAGCAGTAACTCAAAATTAAAGTCTTATTAAAATCGTTTGCCTTTTCAACACACAATTTGCTACAAAAATTTGTTGGCTCGAAATAATTTATGATTTAGAGTTTAACTGCTAAATTTGTTTCTCTTAGTTGGATTTTCTTTAGAAAAAGTGGAATTTTTGTTTTAATTTTTAAACGAATTTATTTCTTTGTTGTTCAACATTTTAATTCTTATATAAATTTATATTAAGATTTTTCCTCTTCTGGCGTCAATTGAGCAGTAAAAAGGCCGATGCAAAGTAACCAAACGCTGGGAAACTCATTAAAATTTTACGAACTTGGGCGCAGTTTTTCACATTTTATGACTTTTGCGAGCGTCTTTTTATCCGGGAGGTTCTCTCGCCCTATTTCTCCCTCTTTGCATTTCGCTCTCTCTGGCACTTTGTCTAATTTCATAGCGAAAACGACTTTCAAGGACCTTCAAAAGAAATTCCAAATTTTGATCACGTTACGTTTTTTAATTGTTCCCCTGCGGCGTGGCTCATTTAAAAAGAGTCTTCTCTATCCTCTGCCCTATACCCTCCTCTCCAAGTATTCTATGTACTGCCTTTTCTCTTTTTCTCCGTTTCGCCCTTTCTCCATTTCCCGTTCCCCTTTGTAATTGAGACCTTTGCATTCGTGTGAAGAATTCTCGTTTTCTTATTTAAAATAGGCCGAGATTGTTTCAAACTTTTATTGACTTTTGTATTCGCTAGTTATATGGTTTTTTCTCTCCATTGTTTTCCATTTCCATTTGCCCTCCCGAATTTCCTCAGTTCCCAATAATTGCATAGAAGTTTTACGAGGACATCCGAATTGCTGTCAGCGATTTCCAAATTAGCCTCGAGCAATTTAAATGCTGTAAAATATATAAAAATAAACATTAAGAAACCCAACACCGAACACCCAACTCCGAGCGATTCCCGTCTCTGTCGTATCCAATGTCTCATCATATATGCTTTTTTTATGGTACATATTCAGCTGCGGGACTTTTTCTTAAAGGACTCCTGCCAAGGATGCAATTATTCTTATACGAATAGCCTATTAACTGACAAATAGCCCCATTTCCGGCAGATGAGTCACTTTTAACGCTGACATAAGCTTATTAGCGAAACACACAAGTTTACTGCCTACACTGAGAGAAAAAACACTGCAGTTCATGCGAACTTTGCTGAATTTAACCCTGTACTCAAAAAGATTTCAGAGGTATGTTTATTCGAACTACCTAATAGACCTTCATATTGATTTCTTCTCCTTCAACTATAGTTTATCGTCTTGATTTTGTTATATTTCTTAATTAATATTTTTATTACCACATTAATTTTTTCCACATTATGGCCATTTTTAACGGTTGAAAATCTGTCTTCAGTCAATGCTTAACTATGACCAAAATTAACTTAATAACCTCTAATTATGTTCAATGTGGAGCAAACTGTTAAACTGAAGTCCCTTTTATTATGCGTATATGTAGCTGTTGATCCATGGCATTTTAGCATTTTATAGCTTCCATTGACATAACTCATTTAATCCAAGAGAAAGAGTAAGTTTTGAACTGTATGATATTTTTAATCAATATTATTCAGAATTTAAAGAAACCCAAAACCCCTCTTTTCATACTTATATATTAGATACTTATTATTAAGTTTACGATTAGTTGCTTGGTCCATAATCTATGAAATAAATAATATCATAATAATGTTATGAAATTTTGCTGTGGTAATTATCTGTGGCAAGTGGCAGCAGCTGGTGTTGTTTTCAGCATCTGCCACAAGCTAGAGTTAGGGAGGAGGTGGATGAAAATTATGCATTATGCACGTGACTTGCCACTCGATGTGGCAACGTTTATAGGAAAGTCCCAATTTAATTCACGTGCGAATTTATTAGATTTTCATCAGAATAAACAATGGCTTCCAAAGGCATTTAATTGCTTAATTTATTAATAAACAACTGAGAACTCGATCCCATTCGAAACCAGCAGCTGTCACTGCGATATTATGGGTAGAGAAACTACGACGACGACGAGGACAAGGACGAAGAGAGCTGGGGAGCTGGAAAAATGATGGAAAAACTTGCGCAACAAATTTGATTTTCATCACAGACACTGAGTTTTCGTCAATTTTCGCACACTCCAAAATGAGTTTTTTGCCTGCGAGAAATATACGTAAAATATGCTACAATGACTGAAAGAATGGAAGGAGAGGGTGTGCATGAAATGCGAGGAAAGTCCTTTGGGAAAATTAACACTCTTTGATTAGCCTACTGCCTACTGCCTGCTTATTACGTATACGCCTTAATGGCAGTCAATCAATGGACACTTGAGCCCTGCGTCAAGTCCGTATAACACTCAAATGTCCTTTGCCTTCTGCTGCTGCTGCTCTTACTACTCTTTATCTTCCTCTTCTTAGCTCCTGCTGTTGTTCTTGCTGCTGCTGCTGCTGTCAGGCAGAAAGTTACGCAATTTTTGCTTATTATTTTCATAATCAATATTCAATTTGGGCAAAACACTTGCCAGTCATCAGGACTTTAGCTCCTGTTGCCGCTGAAATAAGCTTCAAAGGATATACAGGGTAACAACTGCAGATACTTTGACTGCACAGTGGTTAAAAATTAGCATTAACGAGTTCCTAAATAATGTAAATATTAAGTTAAAGTAGTTTTATAAAATAATATTTAAAAATACTTTCGTTAAAATTATCGATAATATTTGTTGTAAATTTAAGTCTTAAAAAATTCCATTGTTTATAATTATTATAACTGAGAAAAATATTACCACTGTGCATGGCCCTTGTGCAAATTTCCCTTGTGGCAGCTTTAGAAAGAGAGGCAGAGACAGGGGCAGAGAGGAGAGCTAAAAGTGGTTGTGGCAGCGGCATCAGGCTTATAATTAAACATGGAAAACGTGGAAAATGTGGCAAACGTGAACACAAACAACAACAAAGATGTGATGGTGGTTAGGGGGTGTAGGTTGCAGGATGCAGGGTGCAGGGGTAGGGGTAGGGGCATAAAAGTGGGCGGGGATTGCGCGGCAGGCGTTCAAATTGAAAAAGTTATTTTGCATTCGATTATTCCACTGACAGGGGCAACACATTGATGACGACAGGCATCATATTTCAGAGAGCATGTCCCCCTATCCCCACTTGCCACCACATCTCCACTCCCAACCCCACCCCATATATATGTATATGGTCGATGCTACCCCACAGATCATTTCATTTGCTCTGGCTTCTGTCGCTTCGGGCATATTTTTGCAATTTTGCGTAATATTTTGCTTATTTTCACATCGTTGCATAGTCAATGGGAAATCGGAAAAGTAGCTGGACACATGCGCCATCTCTCTCTATCGCTCTTTCTCAGTCTTTCTCTCGGCAGTGGTCTATCCTGAACATCGGGTGTTGAACGAGGACATCATCGAGAGCTCCCAAAGGAGCATTTTCATTCTATCGAAACTTTTGATTGCCAACAAATGAATAAATAAATGAATGATAAGTGTGTGTGTCTGTGTGTGTGTGGGTGTTTGTGTTTGTGTATGAAAGTTCCACCAGTTAGTTAGTTAGTTGGTTAGCTAGTTATTGGCGGTAGTTCGCCGCTATTGATACTCTGCGCACAGTTACACACAAAAGTATGCACAAGCTCTTTTAATGTTGCATCGTTTTATTAGCATTAATAAACATTTACTATGCAGTTCAATATGCACACAGTGTTTGTGACAGTGTGAGGGAGACAGTCATATCACGTGTGTGAGGGAGATAGACACGCATTCACACACTCAATTTTCGCATGAAACGAATGAACTTTTGATTAACTCAGTTAATTAGTTGGGTCCAAAGGGCAAATGCAATCTTTAGTCTCTGGAGAATCAACAGATAAGGTTAAAAATTTGAGATTATAGACTACTAAATACCCTACATATCGAAAAACAAAATCATCAGTAATAATAATAAAAATAACAATAATAATAATGATAATGATAATAATAATAATAGTAATAATAATAATAATAATAATAATAATAATAATAATAATAATAATAATAATAATAATAATAATAATAATAATAATAATAATAATAATAATAATAATAATAATAATAATAATAATAATAATAATAATAATAATAATAATAATAATAATAATAATAATAATAATAATAATAATAATAATAATAATAATAATAATAATAATAATAATAATAATAATAATAATAATAATAATAATAATAATAATAATAATGATAATAATAATAATAATAATAATAATAATAATAATAATAATAATAATAATAATAATAATAATAATAATAATAATAATAATAATAATTATAATTATAATAATAATATTATTCATCCGGGTCAAATTTGGTAGGGCATTATCAACCATGATGTTCATATAATGTGCGAGTTTGGTTGATATAGCTCAATGAATCTACAGCTACATATATGCTATAGTTACCCGATTCGGATCAAATTCTTGCATAATGTATGGAATCATTTTACATATATTATTTTGTTCGTTCAGTTAACAAATTATTCTTTAGCAGCTACATCATTTCAACCAATATTTATTTAAAATCCCTATTTACCGTCCGATTTTGCCGATGAACGCTAAAATATGGATATGTTCATAGTACATAACAGTTTTTTAATACCATTGCAATTTTATACTATTAAAAACTATTAAAAAACTTTCCAATGGTTGAACATTTAAAAAGATAAAAAACAAGTAAGAAAGGCTACAGTCGAGCGAGCCGACTGTAAAAGACCCCGTACTCATTCTAGTGCGCGTTTTACCATACAAATAAGTAGTTTTTGAGCTCCTATGGGAGCTATAGGCTATAGTTGTCCGATCCGGACCAAATTTGGTGAGAATAGTTATATAGGTACCATACACATAATATGTAAATTTGGTCTCTCTAGCTCTAGTCGTTTTCAAGTTATGGTGATGTGAAAATAGTTTTTTACAATTTGCGGGGGCGGTAAGGGTCGTGGCAAAGATTTGAAATAAACTTGATCTGCTCGCGAAGCAGACGGACTTTCATTCCAAATTTGGTGGCTCTAGCTCTTGTAGTTTAAAAGATCTGGGTGATCATACAGACGGACGGACAGACGGACAGACAGACAGACGGACATCGCTATATCGTCTCGGCTGTTGATACTGATCAAGAATATATATACTTTATGGGTTCGGAAAAGCCTCTTTCTACCTGTTACGCAGATTTCGATTCAGACAAACTTAATAGACCTCTATACTCTTCTTAGAGTTCTTTACATTTTCCTTTAATATTTATGGCATACGAATTCCTGGTAATTTATTTGATAAAACTGTAGTGTAGAATTAATAATTCCAGAATTAATTTGTTATTCCCAGTTTAACCAAACAGTATTAACAAATCATGTAAGTCGCGAGCATTAGAGTTCTTCTCTGCGGAAACAAAAACAATGAAATAAATCTCAGAGGTAAAGAACTCCGGGAGGGGGTTTCAGTGGGTTATAGACGTAACTGCTTAAAAGTGTCTTGTGTTTGTCTTCAATAAGTTTTGAGACATGACCCCTTAAGCAAATTCAACACCCAAACGCAAAGTGTAATTAATATTTCAAAGCGAAACATTTATCAAACAAAAAATCGAAAAAAGAAAGAAAAAAGTAAACGAAAACCTAAAAACTAACGAACATTTTGGAAAGTTGGGCTCCAAAGTTGAGCCAAAAACAATTAATGGCACACTCTAAGGGCCCCGTCCCCGTTCCCGCAGACACCCGCTTCCTCAGATTGGAGACCATAAAAAAGACAACTCCAAACTTGGGAGTTGAAAACTCAAACAAAATGAATACTTGTACTCTACTCGAACATGGATAGCTTTTTGAGCCCAAAAACGAATGGACAAAAGACAACAGACAGAATACAAAAGCCAAAAGACACAGAAGACGGAGAAGACACAGTAGCCACTTGGGTATAGTATCTTGCTCTTCTTCTTACTACCCGCTCCCCTCTCCTCCTGTGCTCCCTTGAAAAGTCATGCATGTATCCATAACTTGAATAAAGAGCCAACAACCAGAGGTAGTCTCTTTGGAAAGAGGTAGAGGGCACCGAGGGGCTTGAGGAAGACCTCGACGACGACGGCCTGTCGAACCCGTTGAAGCCAACTGTGATTAGTGTGGCAATCATAAATTGACCAAAAAGAGGGTGAGGCTTACTCGTTTTTTTATTGTTGTGGTTGCTCCACTATTAAGTTCGCTTTCAGAGTGATTTACGAGTATAAATACAACACATTCAAATACGAACATACGCTACCCTACTCTCATATTTAGGAGTGCATATGTTACTTAAATCAGCCTGAACTGCTTTAAACAATTTTATACATTTGGCTAAATCACTTACATACAAATAAATAAATTAAATAATTAAAAACTCAAAAGTATATTGGATAATAATTTATTAAACGTTTTTTTTAAATTTTCTTTAAATTACCTCTAAAGTTCTTAAACAATTCCCGTTGACGAGGTTGTTAATATTAACTTGTTCACAGATAAACATTACTTTAAAATTAATTAGTTTTAACAAGAATCATCTATGAGCGTTATATTTTATTCAACTATCACATTTTATACCACAAGTAAATTACTAATGCTGGAAAACAAAAATTGATAACAAATTACAATGAGACAGTTCTAGAGGTACATGAGTGAAATAACTTCTATCTGAAGGAACTAAAGTTTTTATTATTTTTTAAGATTGTGAATATTTTTAAGATGCAAATAATTACATTTCGCTAATGGAATTGGCTGTGTTTAAATTTTTTCGCTAAATTTGCTATCCGAAAAATTTTATTTTTATTGAATTTATTTTATTATAAACAAATATTCCATTTTGAGTATCTTTTGTAAAATATTTTGAAAAATTTAAAAGTATTTGTATCTTATCTTATGAATAATATTATTATATGAGAGTTGTGTTTGTATTATTTCGATTATTATCTTATTATAAATTAAAGTTGTATAAAACTTGGTCAGTTTTTGGGTGTTCTAGAAAATCAAGGTGTTATCTATATATTCTAGAAGGAAGTTTTATAACAAAAGTCTTGGGAGCATATAATTTGTTTTTCAAACCATTGGTACTGATTTTTTTTTTTGATTGATTATATTTTGAGCCCAGTTCTATAACATATAACTATTTTGGTTAATTTTCAAAACAGGATTCTGAGAACGTTTCGAGCTCTAACTCATATAAAGTTTATTTTATTTTCCAATAAAACAATGAAAATTGTTTAGCAAACTAGTTGTGGTATAAACTCCACTTCAAATCAATAGACTCCTCTTCAAATTACAAATTATAGCGGAAAGAGTGAAATAAGAAAAACAAAAGCTGCAAATCAGTTTCATTATTGTCAGTTGGTCATTTGTCTACCCCTGTGTCCGTCTTTTTATAATTCTACCTCTTTGCCCCCTTCATCGACTAACCCCAAACCGCTTCATCCCACCCCACCACGCCCCTAACACTGTCACACCACATCCAATAATATGTACGTGGTACTCGTATATCTTTAATGGCATATTCATCAGTCACTCGTGATAAAATCGGTGCACACACACATACATATGTATATATGCATACGGTCAGAGAGACTATCTTTGGGTACGGGGTATGTGGCGACGGGGTCTCTGGTCTCGGGGCTTGAGTCCGTCTGGCTAAGGCGCACAGTCATTTAGTTAAGTGGCAGTTGATTGGAACCAGTCGCAGTCATCATCATCATTATCATCACGACAATCATTGTAACAGTCATCATGCTGATGATAATAATAATGACGATGATGGTGATGATGATAATGATGAGCCGAAGCCAAAACCAAAGCCTATTTGAATTTCTTTTTATTTTCTCTTTAAGATTTTGTTTTTGTCTTTTCTTTCTATGTAACATCCTCTCAACTCCCGGGTGTAGTCCACTCCGAGGTTTTTGGTAACTCTAGTCTTTGTCTGTCTTTAAATTGCTGTCATTAATGAGTTACAGATATTACACTTTTATAGCTCGCAGACACGCTTATCCACTCTCCATTCTAATCGTGTTTTGCTGTCTCTACGTCTCTACCTTCTCTTTCCCCTCATTCTCCCCCCTTTCCTATCAATTCTCACTGCTCTGTCTTAACTGAGGCTACTGTTTGGGTTAATGATGACTTGTACATTATCTGTTATTTTCCGATATTTCTCCTCTTTGTCTTCCATCGACTTTCTGGCTACTGTATACTTTCTTGTTTTCTTTTTCTCTTTTCGCCTTTACCTTGTATTTAGCTTCTTCTTCTTCTTGTTCTTCTTATTTAATTCTTACGTGTCTTGCTACTAAGCTTCTTCTACTCAAACTGGAGCTTTCTGCCTGATTGATTTTGAGCTTGTGGATCTAGTTACGATATTGGTTCGATTTTCTATCTCATGATTCCTTTAAATTACTTTAATTGATGGCACATTGCCACTTTTTACCCCCATCACCACTCTTCTTCCCTGTCCCCCGTCCTCCCCCAAACCTCTTTCTCTATTTGGCTCAATGGTTTCTCTGTAGTGCTCATCAAAATCTGTCGTGTATAAAATTGTTGATCGAGAACCCATCGATCAAGTGTTTGATTGGTCCGATTAAGCTGGTTCATTGGTCCATTTCGAGATTGCTTTCGACTGATCAATCGACTTCAATCCATTTAAAAATCTTTGGAGTTCACTTTGGGTCATTGCGATTAAATCTTAAACTTGTCTTTGTAATCGAATGTTTTTATACTCTCTGCAAGAGAGAGTATATTGGGTTTGTGCAAAAAAAAAGTATGTAACAGGCAGAAGGAGGCGTGGCAGACCCCATAAAGTATATATATTCTTGATCAGCATCACAAGCCGAGTCGATATAGCCATGTCCGTCTGTCCGTCTGTCTGACCGTCTGTGCGTCTGTCCGTCCGTATGAACAAACAGATTTCAGAGATGGTAAGAGCTACAAGTTTGAATTTGGTCTCTATCGACTCGATATTAAGTCAGTCAATACAAGAATCTTTTTTTTTTTGATGCCACGCCCCATTCGCCCACAATGAGCAAAAAACTAGACACACGTCGTAAAAAATTGATGTTTTAGGCGAATATCTCAGTAACTATGGCACTTAGGAACACCAATTTTGGCGTGAAGGTTCCTAGTCAAGGCATTAATATAATGCCATTAAAATTTTTTGGCTGCCACGCCCCCTTTTCTCAAAAGAAATAAAATACTTTTCAAACTTCGATGCCGATTTTAAGGCATATGTTCTTATCGTACAGTCTTGTAATTTCAAATTCGTTTGGAGACAATATATTAAACTATCCTGAAAGTTGCATCTAAATCGGACAATAAACAAAAGATCTAGACACGTAACAAAGTTAATAATTGAACGCAATGTCAATGCATGTGTGCAAGCGAGACAGAAACATACAAACATGTGAGCGAACGTTTTCGCTGCTTGCGTAGCTTAGCGGCAGCGCTGCCCGCGAATGCTGGCTGTGCCAACCAATTGTGTATGTATTACATATACACACAAACATATGTGCGTGCATACATATAATGACAAATGTATATGTGTGTGTATACATACAATCAGATGTTTTTGTTACAACGTGTTTTGTTGCAAGTATCAATTGATATACCCGGCTACCGATTTTATTAAAATTATCGGAAATAAAATGCAGAGAGTATTCTACGGTCGGGCGTGCTCGACTGTACTTTTCTTTCTTGTTTATTCATTTCATTTGTGATTTGTAGCGCATGACTCCAAACGATGAAATCCAAATTTATTGGTAGCATATTTAATTGATCGAATCTATAAATTTGGGACACAATTTTTAAATTGTTAATTTGAAATAAAATATATTTTTAGTAATTTTGGACGGCAGACAATACACTACAAAATGGTTTAATTAAGGTCCTTTCCCTATCTCAAAGTGGATAACAGAATTAGGTAGGAGGTAAATGGGGAGCTGTCAATGAAGGTCAAAGCACAGCTCTCACTGTGATCGGTTCAAAGAGGTCGGGGCAAAGCACCTATATAAACATAAATCAGGTCAAATGAAACCATTCTATGACCATTTTTTGGATGACAAGTCCAAAAGCCAGAACAAAAGTTAATAACATGCAACCAAAAAGGATGGAGAAAGGGGAGGAGAGGGGAGAAAAGGAAAGGGGAAGTAACTAGGGGTAACAGTAGGGTAGGAGAAAAGGGAGTATGTTAAGAGATAGAAACATGTGCGAACTGTACCTCAAAGGACATCAAGACAGCAGGCAACAGGCAGTCAGTAAGCAGAAGGACAAAGAAGTGCGCCAGAGTCTGAAGTTAAGAATAAGGTAAAGAACCAGGCGAAGGATAAGAAAGGAAGGAAAACGAAGGCTGAAGAAGGCAGTGTGCATATTCAAACCGGAAATAGTTGAACCAAGTGCCTGGGCAACCGACTGACGCACTGACACACATTTCGCCAACAAAGGACTTGGCAACAACAAAAAGGAGTCAAACAAAAAAAAGTAAAATAAAATGAGAAAACAAAAAAAAAAGAGAAGGAAAAACAAAAAACACCGAATTGAAGCAAATAAAAAGCTCAAATAAAATGCTTTGTCCAGTGCCGAAGTAAACGCCGGCGGCAAAGAGAGCTACCCTTAATTTGGGAAGGACATGCAGGACATGCCCAGGGCTGCCTGGCAACAGGACGCTGATGTTGACGTTCCTGTCGGCTGCTGCATGCCCCACACACACACACAAACATAAAGGACGCCGCACAAAATAGTGATCATAATAATGCGAAAACTTGAAACCAAGGATACCCGCCAGGATACCTGCCAGCAATGTGTGAGCTTCTGTCTCGCTTGCTCAGATTGCATCATAAATTCGAGGGATATGAACCCAAAACAGTGAATAATGCCAGCGACAAAAAGGGACAGAATGATATGAAGAGAGAAAAAGAGATAGGAAGAGAGAGAAGGGAGGAGAATGAGTATATGGTAAAAGAAGAACAACTAAAAATTAACTTATTTGCATATTTCAGTGGGAGAACGCAAAGGATACGTCGCTGGTCAAGGCAAAAGGGTGAGGGAGATGGCAACTGAAATCAGGAAAGAAGGAACATGGACATGGACATTTATGTAGCTGAAATTAAATAAAAAACAAAAAATCATTCTCTCTCTCTCTCTCACTCCCTCTGCCTTTCACGTTGTCTCGCTTACTCACTCACACGTCAGGATGTGCGTGCAGCGGGATTTAACCAAGCGTATGAACATTGCGAAATCCTCACACGCAATTTTTATACTCTCTGCAAGAGAGAGTATATTGGGTTTGTGCAAAAAAAAAAAGTATGTAACAGGCAGAAGGAGGCGTGGCAGACCCCATAAAGTATATATATTCTTGATCAGCATCACAAGCCGGGTCGATATAGCCATGTCCGTCTGTCCGTCTGTCCGTCTGTCTGTCCGTCTGTCTGTCTGTCTGTCCGTATGAACAAACAGATTTCAGAGATGGTAAGAGCTACAAGTTTGAATTTGGTCTCTATCGACTCGATATTAAGTCAGTCAATACAAGAATCTTTTTTTTTTCGATGCCACGCCCCGTTCGCCCACAATGAGCAAAAAACTAGAAACGCCTCGTAAAAAATTGATGTTTTAGGCGAATATCTCAGTAAATATGGCACTTAGGAACACCCATTTTGGTATGTAGGTTCCTAGAGACGGTATAATTGTATTGTCATCAAAAATTTTGGACTGCCACGCCCCCTTTTCTCACAAGAAATAAGATAATTTGCAAACTTCAATGCCGATTTAAAGGCATATGTTCTTATCGTACAGTATTGTTATTTCACATTCGTTTAAAGACAAAATATATTAAACTATCCTGAAAGTTGCATCTTAATCGGACAATAAACAAAAGAGCTAGACATGTAAGAAAGTTGATAATTGAACGCAATGCCAATGCATGTGTGCGAGCGAGATAGAAACATACAAACATGTGAGCGAACGTTTTCGCTGCTTGCGTAGCTTAGCGACAGCGCTGCTCGCGAATGCTGGCTGTGCCGAGCAACTGTGTATGTATAACATATACACAAATACATATGTGCGTGCATACTTTTAATGTCAAATGTATATGTGTGTGTATACATACAATCAGATGTTTTTGTTTCAACGTGTTTTGTTGCAAGTATCAATTGATATATCCGACTACCGATTTTATTAAAATGATCGAAAATAAAATGCAGAGAGTATTCTACGGTCGGGCGTGCTCGACTGTACTTTTCTTTCTTGTTATACTTTATTTTCCATAAACTTTTTACACCGCGAATCTCCAACGTCACCCTACAACGAGCTGTACATTCGGCTATGACGAACGGCTTGATAAGCTACATGGAGATTTTAACTTTAAATTCAAAAAGAAAGTTTAAGACCTTTTTCACAAACTGTAGTACAGCTAAGTACAGCTTCAAATACTTAGAATCCAAACAACTAAAATAAGTGTGAGTTTTAACAATAAAGAAAGTCTACAGTCGAGCGAGCCGACTTTAAAACAGCCCATATTCTTTCGACCGATTTGTCCTATGGGAGCTATAGGCTATAGTTGTCCAATCGGGACCAAGCTTGGTGAGGATTGTTATAATGGTACCATATACATAATGTGTGCATTTGGTCCTAAGTCGTTCTTGTCTCTCTAGTCGTTTTCAACTTATGGTGATGTAAAAATTGTTTTTTTTTTTACAATTTGCGGGGGTGGTTGCTCTCGAAGCAGACGGACTTTCATTCCAAATTTGGTGGCTATAGCTCTTGTAGATTAGAAAATCCTGGTGTTCATACAGACGGACGGACATTGCTATATCGTCTCAGAAGAATAAATATACATTATGTGGTCGGAAAGGCCTTCTTCTACCTGTTACGCACATTTCGCTTTAGCCAAACTTAATGGACTCGTCTACTCTTTTGTGAGCACGGGGTCTAAAAAACGTTTTGTAAAACATTGAAGCACTAACCATACAAAGATTCTTTAGAGTTTTCAGTTTGAAGCACCTGTGTGTTGTATGGTTAGTGGTTATTCTTACAGATTAGTTAAGAAATAAGTTATCTTAAGATTCTTAAATTTGTTGCTTTAACCGGTTGCTTTTACAGTTATTTCTATTACTTCCCAATAAATGAACTGTAGTCCTCAGAGGGAGAAAACCCGTATGCTCAACGGTAGGGTATATACATCTGCGAAGGGGTCGGCCAGAACGAAGTGTGCGGAAAGGAAAAAGGGGCAAGAAAAAAAATGGAAAGAATGGAGTGTGGTGGCGTGATTAAGTGATGGACGTGTATGGACGTGCATGGACACATGCAGCGTTATATTTAGCATACAAAAACCCAAACATATACATATGTAAATAGACATGTGTTGTTGTTGGTGTGTGTGTGTGTGTGTGCTGACGAGTCCTTGCGCTTTTAATCATAAATAACAAAGGACACATGGCGCGTAGATGCTCGTATAGCATTTAGCTTTCAACCAAACAAAAGCTTGAGCCACCCTCGAGGGTCGCTTCATGTTGACCAAGTACACATACAAACAAGCATGTGAGTGAGTGAGAGAGCGTGTGTGTGTGTGCGTATATATGCCTGTTGATAATATTCCTTCCAATGAACATTCGTGTTCCCCTTTGGTGTCCTGTCCCCTCTTTCCTCGTCTCCTTTTCTGATGTTGCCATGCGCTTTTCATTTCCGCCTCATGGACGCCAAACATGGCACTTTCCGCTCCTCCCGTGCCGCCTTCCCCCACTCCTCCCCTTCACTCTCCTCTCTGTTCGGTTACTCGCTGCGATTCATAGCTTGACCTGGCCCCAGGATATATATTTGAAGGAGAAGCAGAGCAGAATGGGGGTCGTCCTGTCAGCGCTAAACAACTGCGCAGTTGTTGCCGTTTCCCTCTAACACCCACTATCCCTCTCATTCCCTTTCTGTTTCAGTGTTTGTGTGCAGAATTTTGATATTAATAGCTTTGGACAGTTTTATAAACGCCTTTCGGGGTTAACATGTTCAAGTGGTATTCATATTTTCCACTGGCCGACCTGTCACTATTGTGTGTGTCAGCTAACTGGCAAAATGAAACCACAACTGGACCCAACAGCAACAACAACAGCAGTAAGAGAAAGAAGAACTAACAGGCAACTTGGTTTAGATTTACCAACATCACCAGCAACATCAAAATCAACTTCGAGTGCAACTGGAGCTCTTGGTTAAGTTGACTGCACAATTTATTGATCGATCTTGAATGTGCTTAATAAAACGGCTTTCAAATAGAACTTGTTGACCATGTTACCTTTCATTTTTTTTATCCTCCCATAGAGAAAGCACTGTTATAATACGGAAAGTCTTAAAAGTTTCTTCAGATAAAACACGATCTTAAATATTTGAACATTTTTTTTATTTTATATCGTCTAATAAAATTATTATTTGATCAAAAGTTCTTCCAGACCCTGTACTAGACCCTGTACAAACACGATCTTAATTATTTATATTTTTATTTTCAAGTATTATGTAACAAACTCATTAATTGATCAAAAGTTCTTCTAGACCCTATACTTAAAATAAATTACAAGGTAGGAGGCATTGTCGATACTATGAAGTATATATATTCTATTTTAGTGCTAATAATCGAAGCGTCATTATTATACTCTCTGCAAGAGAGTGAAAACTATGTAACAGGCAGAAGGAGGCGTGGCAGACCCCATAAAGTATATATATTCTTGATCAGCATCACAAGCCGAGTCGATATAGCCATGTCCGTCTGTCTGTCTATCTGTCCGTCCGTATTTACACCTGGATCCTTTTAACTACAAGAGCTAGAGCCACCAAATTTGGAATGACCGTCCGTCTATATGTCAGGCAGGTTAAGTTTATTTCAAATTTTTGCCACGCCCCCTACCGCCCCCGCAAATTGTAAAAAACTATTTTCACATTACCATAACTTGAAAACGACTAGAGCTAGAGAGACCAAATTCACACATTATGTGTATGGTACCAATATAACTATCCTTACCAAGTTTGATCCGGATCGGACAACTATAACCTATAGCTCCCATAGGACAAACCGGTCAAAAATAAAAAAAATTGTATGAAGACATGTAGTGTTCGTTGAGCGATCGCAACCAAACTCACAGAGGATGTGTGTATTATTATTAAAAATATCCTCACCAAATTTGGTCCAAATCGGACAACAACAACATATAAAACAAATTAATCAAAAATGCTGAATTTTATGAATAAATTGTTTGTTTACACTTGCTTGAAATAAAAGATTTAACTCTACGTTTAGCTACTGCAACTTCAATAAGGACCGTAGTCTAGGTAGTAGAGATGTGCGCTTCGTACGTGTGTGTTAGACCCCGATCCCGGGTTCGAATCCAGTCAGTGAAATATGCAATTTGTTTACTTTTTAAATTTTAATTATTTACATAAACTTCAAAGCGGAGTGTGGTCTAAGTAGTAAAGATGCCTGATCTAATTCTTCGCACTTGTATGTTAACCCGGGATCATGGGTTCGAGCGCCGTCAGGGACATTTTATTAATTTTTGTTATATAACAAAATAACAAAAAAATATTATATGTAAATGCAGATAGTCGAGCGCTTTTCAGAGAGGGGCGTGGTGCAGCTGTTACGGCTCTGACGCGTGTGAGTGAAGTCCGAGGTTCGAGTCCCATCAGTGAATTATTTTAATTATTGTTTTTTTTTTTCTATTTCAATTTAAATTTAAAATAATAATTTAGAATTGTAAAATAATAATTTCAAATTGTAAGACATGGCTTATTTTTAAAATAAGCCAAGTAAGGAAATTGTGCATTTAATTGTGTATATATTTACATACATTTGTATATAAATTCATATGTATGTATACAAAATGTGAATCACTCCGTTTTTCTTGTTTTTCGAATGGAAAATGCGCACTTCTGTGAGTACGGGGTGTTTTACAGTCGGCTCGCTCGACTGTAGCCTTTCTTACTTGTTTACATCACCATCACTAGAAAACGACTAAAGATAGAGAGACCAAATTCACACATTACGTGTAGGGTATCATTATTAGTATCCTCACCAAGTTTGGTCCGGATCGGATAACTATAGCCTATAGCTCCCATAGGACAAATCGTTCGAAAATTGGTGTATGCATGTACATATGTATGTATGCATGTACATATGTATGTATGCATGCAATGTTATATGTATATGTATGTCCATACATACAAACAGATGTTTTTGTTTCAACGTGTTTAGTACTATTAACTGATATACTCGGATAGCGATTTTATTAAAATAATCGGGAATAAAATGCAGAGAGTATTCTACGGTCGGTCGTGCTCGACTGTACTTTTCTTTCTTGTTAGTTTTGTAAAGACTGAACCTAAAGAATATCTGCTTTAATAAAAAAATGCTCGAATACTTAAGAGTATGCCAGAACTCAGCAGGATAATTCTAAGTATGATTGTTTTTCTAAACAATATACAAGCAATCCGTTTGGCATTTTCCTACATTTTCCCATTTTTTTCGTTTACATGATAGGCTTTTCCGCACGCCCTTTGAAACTGTACCCTCGAAAAGCATTTGATTGAATTAAGGTCTGACGAGGATTACAATGGCAAGAAACCGATGTTTGGTACAGGCGATAAAATCGAACGGTAGCCCAAGGACGACAGTACAATTGAGGCGCATAAACTTGGGGGTTGCTTTGAATCGTTTGGCTTTAACTTTAACTTTCAGGGTTGCAACACACTTCGATGTGGCAAAAGACAAAACGCAGTTTCTAAAATTGCGTCTCAAAGTGGTGTCTTTTCTTTACTTTGGGAAAACTGCAAGCTTTACATGTGTATGTACTACGTACAGTTTCTGGAGGACGCAGCAACCACCAGGTCTTTATGCTTACGCTGGCTTCTTTCTCGTCCTGCGCAGCATAAATTACGCATTTACATTTTTATGTTTTTTTTTTTTTTATTGTTGTTGTTGTGTTCTTTTCGCTGCGACGCAGTTGGCGTTGTTGTTTATGATTTATGTGCTGTGATGACACAGGACGACGACCAGGCTCAAGCACAGGAGCAGGCACAGAACCAGGAACCGTTCGCGTACGCGTACGCGTACAGTTGCAGCCCTCGTCAAGCTCCTTTCGTCTCCTTTCTGCTCTCACGTTGTAAAAATTACACGCAAATTGCACGCAACACGCAAAGCCCATGGAAATGACGGCGAAAACGCTACTCATGCATGCCCGCTAGTTGCTGGTTCTACTGCTGCTGCTTCTGCTGCTGTCACCCAACACCCCATTTGATATACCCTATTATACCCTACACCACAGTCAGTATCCCTATCAGCATTAAGTCGTGCGTCATCCTTGACGGGCGACACATGCGTGTAAAACCCGAGGCACTTTAAATATCTTTATGCATACCATAAATACGTTCTTAAATGCTAATCCTTAACCATATATATTCCACACATATACTGAGTACACTGCTAGAAAGTAATGAAGTTAGGATTTATCTTTCAAATTGTCGTAATTATTTGAAGTCTTTATTGAAAAGAAGGATTCAATGATTGCCATGACAACACTTTGTATAAAATCACAAACTTTCTGTTTTTTACCTAAGTAGGATATTAATACATTACATATTTATACCCGTTACTCGTAGAGTAAAAGGGTATATTGTATTCGTTGCAATGTATGTAACAGGGAGAAGGAGACATGGCAGACCCCATAAAGTATATATATTCTTGATCAGCATGACAAGCCGAGTCGATATAGCCATGTCCGTCTGTCCGTCTGTCCGTCCGTCCGTCTGTCCGTCTGTCCGTCTGTGTGAACAAAAGGATCTCAGAGACTATAAGAGCTAGAAAGGCCCGAGTGGTCGCAAACGAAAGATAAAATGCCCAAGCAGTACAAGTTTGCTTTTGTTTTTTGACACGCCCACTTTAGGGCGTTCTATGTGCATACAAAGGTAAAAACAGGTAAAAATAGCATGTTTTAGTATAGAAAACTTTTTTGTTAGTAATGCTATCTAAACCAAATTGACACAGAAATTACACATCTAGGGATTACGTATACTGACCAAGTTTGATCCAAATCGGACAACTATATCATATAGCTCCCATAGGGACAATCGGTCAAAAATACGCTCCAAATATGAATTTATATGAATAACTTTTGCGTTGGCCAACCAATCGAAGTGAAACTTACACAGAATATATCTGTCAATAATATAAACATATTGACTAAATTTGATCCAAATCGGACAACTATATCACATAGCTCCCATAGGGACAATCGGTCAAAAATACGCTCCAAATATGAATTTATATGAATAACTTTTGCGTTGGCCAACCAATCGAAGTGAAACTTACACAGAATATATCTGTCAATAATATAAACATATTGACTAAATTTGATCCAAATCGGACAACTATATCACATAGCTCCCATAGGGACAATCGGTCAAAAATACGCTCCAAATATGAATTTATATGAATAACTTTTGCGTTGGCCAACCAATCGAAGTGAAACTTACACAGAATATATCTGTCAATAATATAAACATATTGACTAAGTTTCATCCAAATCGGACGACTATATCGTATAGCTCCCATAGGGACGATTGGTCAAAAATACGCTGTAAATATGATTTTGTATGAAAATTTTCTGCGTTTCTCAAGTCATCTGAATTAAAATCAATAGGGTCGATTACCTAACCGATTGTAATATTATAAATATTATTAATAATATATTATATTGTTAATAATATAATTAAACTGAGTAACGGGTATCCTAAAGTCGCGAGGCGACTATAGCATTCTTTCTTGTTTCTATTTGAATATGTAATTTTTTCTTAATGTTTTGAGCTATTTTGAGCTATTTTAACACGATTTTTAGACCCCGTACTCTAAAAAAGAGTAGAGGGGTCTATTAGGTTTGTCTGAAGCGAAATGTGCGTAACAGGCAGAAGGAGGCGTGGCCGACCCCATAAAGTATATATATTCTTGATCAGCATCAACAGCTGAGACGATATAGCAATGTCCGTCTGTCCGTCTGTCCGTCCGTCCGTCTGTCCGTATGAACACCTCGATCTTTTAAACTACAAAAGCTAGAGTCACCAAATTTAGAATGAAAGTCCGTCTTTATGTCAGGCAGATCAAGTTTATTTCAAATCTTTGCCACGCCCCTCACCGCCCCCGCAAATTGTAAATAACTATGGTCACCTAGGAAAAAATTGATGTTTTAAGCGAATATCTCAGTAACTATAGCACTTAGGAGTACCATTTTTGGTATACAGGTTGCCAGAGATAGCATAAATGCATTGTCATTAAAATTTTTGGACTGCCACGCCCCGTTTTCCCACACGAATCAAATAATTTTCAAACTTCAATGCCATTTTTAAGGCATATGCACTTATCGTACGGTATTGTAATTTGAAATTTGTTTGGAGACAGAGTATAACAAACTATCCTGAAAGTTGCATACAAATCGGACAATAAACAAAAGAGCTAGACACGTAACAAAGTTAACAATTGCACGCATTGTCAATGCATGTGTGCAAGCGAGACAGAAGCATATAAACATGTGAGCGAACGTTTTCGCTGCTTGTGTAGCGACAGCGCTGCTCGCGGACGATGCACGCACATGTATGCATACGATACGATAAATCATATATCGATATTCAACACGATAGTAATAATAATTGCGATATGATCTCGAATGCGATATTTGGTCATTATGTCCATATCTATAGCGTATTTGAATTCAGTTGTTGATAATATCGATATTTGATTTGATGTGATATTTTAATTAATATCGATATCGGCATTTTCTTGGCGATTAGCATCCCTATTACAAACTAATGGTTTTGTTTCAAAGTGTTTTATTGCAAATACTATGAGTACGGGGTCTTCTACAGTCGGCTAGCTCGACTGTAGCCTTTCTTACTTGTTCTTTTTAATTTAAAAGAAAATAGTTATTTGTTTAATCACAATTTAGATTAACATTTTTAAATTAAAATTTTCTCATTAAATTTTTTCTCTTTTTCAGTTTCTTTTTTTTAGATTTTTAGTTTAAAATAATATGTAACAACCATTTAAGCATATGTGTTTCTTATTTACTTAGTTATTTTATTTGAATTTAAATATATCTTATTCAAATTATTTTTTGTTTTAGCAAAATATATGATATTCCATTATTTTTTTTAACTTATTTCAAAACAATTTTTTTTTTTTATCATTTTGTGTTTACATGATTATTCCATTTATTTAATTTTATATATTTATATAACTTTTGTAAGTATTTGAATTTTATATTTTCTTGGTTTGTATGTTTTTTTTTTATATAATATACACATTTATAGTTAGTTTTATTTCTATTATTGTTTAAATTATATTTTTGTAAAATATACCATTCTTACTTGTTTTATAACTTTTATTAACTTTAATATAATTTTGTATTAAAGACACACTTCCCAGTTTTAAAAATTTCCTTATTTATCAGTGTATTCACACCTTCTCCAGGTATTAACTCAATGAGTCACCGTCCTAGACTTAACTCCTATTTAACTATTGGTCAGGCGAGCGAATGTTGCGGTTGTGGTCGACCTGTAAAGAGACATATTCGTTACAAAAATTGCATATGTATTAAGCATATAATATATGTACATTTATAGGGATTATAAATAGGTATAGTCATATTTCTGTTAGGCTAAAAACTAGAATAGTTATCATTGAATGCGATCTTTTAGCGTGAGTACAAAACTTGTTCTTCTTATCGGATCCGCCATTCAGTTGTTTTCCTGCATCTATTCCAAAGGATACTATCAAAAATGCTCTATACAGTATAATCTAGTAAGCGTAAAGGAAGAAAAAGGAGTTGTCTTAAATTACAGTGCAAAATTAACGACCATTTATCAAATTTAAGGAAATCAACTTTATATAGCTGATACAATAGCTTAAAGTTTCGCATTTAATTTGTCCACATTTTTAATGGACAAAATCTTTAATTTTCAATGAATTTTCCTCGTACCGTTAGCAGCTGGCTATCAAGTTGTTTCCCAATGTTTTTGACATTTTTATGGCAGGAAAAGTATGAAAAAATAATAACGAAAAAACAATTTAATAAATATATAGATGTGTGTGTGTGTGTGTGTGCGGTCGGTGGCACATGTGCGTTGCGGGAGAGGGATAGGGATGAGGTTTTCCAGCCACAGTTCACTTTTTAATCACTTTTCATGAGCTTTTAATTACAAGCCCGTAGTTGGTCCGGAGACCAAAAAATGTCCGACCGTTGAAGTCTGTCTGAAAATGTATAAAAAAAAAAACCAACGCATAATGTGCTTAACAAGCCAGAGAGGACAGAGATTCATTATGGTGAGCTTATGAAACCACAGATACCCTGGAATATAGAATGCCATATTTTAGATCAGTTTTGTAACTGGTTTGTTTTTCTTCAGGTCTTAGAAAATATTCATATTAAATCTTCTTTAACATTTTCTAGAGCTGATATACCCTTTTTGATTTAATGGGTATAAATATTCAATACATTTATTTGCTGATGGGGTATTAATGTTATATATCCTAGTGAATTGAAGCACTAACTACAGAGTTGAATTTTTATCGGGCATATATGTGATAATATACCCTTTTCAGAACACCAAGAGTTACCTTAAAAGAGTAACCTTAAAAAAATATAAACAAATCTGTAAATTAGTCGATAATTAATAAGAAGATATTTGTGTATTCATTCTTACAATAGATGCTAGAAAACATGATGAGTTGTCTTTTTTTTTTTTGGAATATACAACTTGGGATACCCTATATACTATACATAAAAAGATTTATAAATTAAATCTAACAAATTTAACTTATAATCAATCAATCAAAGTGCTGCTAAAATAGCGTATTCAGGAACTAATATATTCCATCTGTAAATGGAGATCTTTGAGCGATTCAATCGAGACAAATATATATTTTTGAGTTTACATATTAAAATATTACAGGGTATATGATCATAGATAAATTCTAATTTGCAAGAGATTTAAGCTACAATCTCCCCTTTAAAATATCTTTTACTTTAGTGATGTCTGCTGTAGTCTGCTGTTTTTATACCCTTGCAGAGGGTATATTAATTTTGTCACGAAGTTTGTAACGCATTGAAGGAGGCATCTCCGACCCCATAAAGTATATATATTCTTGATCAGCATCAACAGGCGAGTCGATATAGCCATGTCCGTCTGTCTGTCCGTCTGTCCGTCTGTTTCTATGCGAACTAGTCTCTCAGTTTTAAAGCTATCTTGGTACACATGTGTATTCTCTCTGCAGGCAGATCATTTGTAAAAATCGGCCGGATCGGATGACTATATCATATAGCTCCCATAGGAACAATCGGTTGAAAATGATGAAAATGCCTAGTATGAAAATTTTCAGTGTCGATTGAGCGATTTCAACCAAACTCACGCTATAAACATTCATTCGGATCGAACCACTATATCATATAGCTGCCATAGGAACAATCGGTTCAAAGGCTTAGTATGAAAATTTTTAATATCTATTGAGCGATTTCAACCAAATTCACGCAGTATGCATAAGCTATCATTCCCTATATACTGACCAAATTTCATCCAATTCGGACTACTATATACTATAGCTTCCATAGGAACAATCGGTTGAAAATGATGAAAATGCTTAGTATGAAAATTTTCAGTGTTGATTGAGCGATTTAAACCAAACTCACGCCATAAACATTTGCTATCATTCCCCATCTGTTGACCAAATTTCATTCGGATCGAACCACTATATCATATAGCTGCCATAGGAACAATCGGTTCAACGGCTTAGTATGAAAATTTGTAAAGTCTTTTAAGCGATTTCAGCTAAATTCACGCACTACTCCTTTGCTATTATTCCCTATATACTGACCAAATCTCATCTAAATCGGACATTTATATCATACAGCATCCATAGGAACCACTGGTAACTGAATCCAATGAACGCAACATGCATGACTGCAAGGGTATTTAATCTTCGGCGAGCCGAAGATAACCTTTCTTTCTTGTTTGATTATAAGGTATCCACATGTCAAGCCACATAGTTGTAAATAGACATATACATACATATCCTCCTCTCATTTCCGTAATAATAATGTGTGAAAGGATATTAATTATGAAACAAGCAAGCGGCAGGAAGCGTTGGCAATAAAAACAGCAAGCGGCAACACCATGCGTGACCAACAACAACTACAACAACAGCAACAACAACAGCAACAACAAGAACAACAACAAATGGCAATACTCATTACAACAACAGCAAAAACAGCAATTGGAACAGAACCAATCTTGTATATATTGTATTTTATGCGAGTGGCCACATGACCAGCATAGGTGAGGGGTGAAGGGGTAGTAGGCGGTGAGGAATGGGAGGGAAGGAGCAAGAGGATATGGTGAAGTGGGCGGGCGAAACGGAAACGGGAGCAACATGTGCAACATGTCGAACGGAAGTGTCGGCCATATTCCGCACACGCACATGTAAGCCTAAATAGGCCCACGTATTGCTACCTCTCTTCCTATTTCTCTCTCCTTCTCTCCTCCAGCCGTCTCTCTCTCTCTCTTTCTCCTGACAACAGTCATTAGGAGCAGGGCCAAGTAGATTTTTATGTAATGTCGCTTGGTTACTGCTTTTATACATTTATTTTATTTCATTTGCCACACAAACATACACTAACACACACACACACACCATCCCACACACACCTACATGCACACATATACACACTACACCACAAATGCGGAAATTTCATATTTTTGTTTTCTGCCTTTGACTTTTTTTATACAAATTATAGGGTATATGCAACTTATGGATTTTTAATAAAGTTCGTGACAAGTGAAATAGAGTTGAAGTAAACAAAATATATTAAATTATGCAGATAAATTGAGTTTTTTAAAAAACTTTAAAATGTATAAACATTCTAAAGAAAGATTTCTAAATAAAAATATACTTATTAGAATATTTCAGGTCTTTAATACTTTGTGGACAAAATCTCATAAAATTAAAACGATAACGTCGAATCTTTTATCAAGAAATACCTTTTGAAACATTTAACTTAACAACTTACAAATAAAAGAATATAAATTAGTTTAATTATTTAAATAGCGAGACAAAATGCAAATAAAACGGAGTTTCACTAAGAAACTGTCAAGGAAATTGTTTTAAATAATCAATTTTTCTTATGTTCAGGACATTTTGCAAGGTATTCGAACTTCGCATTCTTTGGTTTGAAAAGTATGCCTGGCAACCGGGCAAGAAAGTGCAGAGTGAGGAAGGAGTGGGGAAAGGGGGAACGGGGGGAACGGGGGGAAAGGAGCAGAAACTGAAACTGTTTGCCTGTCAATGACAGCGTAGACGTCGACGTCACTGTCGCTGTCGCTGTCGACGTCAACATCAACGTCAGAGCTGACTGTCGTCCATCAGAGAATTGTGCGTCAGAGAGACAGAGAGACTGCTGGTGAGTCAGTTGGTTGAGCACATTGCCGCTTCACGTGACACTGACGAGGATGCCAGGGATACCAGGGATGCCAAGCATGCCACACCAGTGTCTCTGCCGCCGACGTTGCGGCTGCCGCCTCCTGCGTGTTGTAATTGCCGTTGTAATGTGGCCCGAACGCGAATATAATTGCTAAAATGTTGCCTGACTCCAAAATGAATCCAACAGGACGTGCCAATGGCCAATGGTCCTTCGTCCTGACGATTCCTCGCCGCACAAAAAAGCAGACTATAGAGACAGACAGAGAGAGCGGGAGAGAGAGAGAGAGAGAGAGAAATAGAGAAAAAGAGAAACCGAGTGTTACGACACTTTTCCATTTGAATTTAATTTTAATTTACGCCCAACGGCTGTTTTCGCCCCCGGAAATTGGCAATGGCAATGGCAATGGCAGAGAACATTCCGCACATCTTCATCTCCATCTCCATTTCCATTTCCATTTGCACATGCCAAACCTATAGACACCTCCACACTCCCACTCTCCAAACAATGTTACGCCCCCTTAGGCCCAGCCGCCCATCCTGGCCAAATTTGAGAGGTTATTTTGTCCGCACCGTTGAGTTAATGAGAGAACCGCCGCCAGGCATTTGTGCAACTGGCCAAATTGTAAATGGAAGTCTAATTGACGCAGGTACCGCCCCGTCCCTTCCCTAGTCCTATCTACCCCTACAGCAATTACTTCATAAATGGAACCAGCTAAATTTATTTATAAATTGTTTTTTCATTAAAACAATGCACATATGATCTATGTATATTCACATATGTGTCTTTATCAAATTCTTATATAAACTAATCAATTTTAACAATCAAATTATAAAATTTAAAAAATTTTCCACTTTTTCATCCAACAGTTTAACCTCATTAATTACCAATTATCGCTTTGGCTAAATAATTTTCCACTGCCCAAAAGTCGTGCTCAGAACGCCGACTCATTAATTGTTAATGACAATTAACAGATAAATAAAACTATAATAAAAGGTTTAAAAAAAAACTTTATTTTGCAACGAATAATGAATACTCTTGGACACAACAACAAAAAATTTTAGAGAAAGAGATTGGATAAATCCTTAAAATCAAATTTAAGCAATTTAGAAACTCTATATGCAAGGTGGCCGACTGTGAAAGACCCTGTACTCATTCTAGTGCGCGATTTTCTATACAAATTATCAATTTTCGACCGATTTGTCTTCTGGGACCTAAAGGCTATCGTGTTCCGATCTGATTCAAACTTGGTAAAGATAGTTATATTGGTACCATACACATAATATGTGAATTTGGTTGAGATAGCTTGAGTTATAGAGATGTGAAACAATTTGAAATAAATTTGATCAGCGTTCACTATAGACAGACCTCCATTCAAAATTTGCTGGGTCTAGCTCATATAGTCTCTGAGATCTAGGTGTTTATACAGACAGGCATCGCTAAAGCGACCCGGCTGTTGAATAAGAATATATAGGTAATGGGGTCGAAAATGGTTCATTCCATCTGTTAAGCACACTTCGTTTCTGAGAAACCTAATAGACCCCTCTACTCTTTTTGAGTACAGAATCTAAAAAATTGGGAAAATTTTCCAAAAAACTTATTGATTTTAGTCGATTTGATACATAGGCCCAAAGGCAAAAAGCTATATATGTACATATACAGTGGACACATTAACGCATCGACAGATGAAGAAAATTTGTTTTCAAATTTAGTAAAACTATTAACCACGCTATGTTAATTCCATTAGCAAGTCTCTGAATCTTTCTTGTTTTAGTGACCGGGTTTTATATTTACCTTATTAATTGCGCTAATTAGCTAACCACTTAGCGTATCTTTACCGGATTTTTAAAGTGTCTGGACCATCTGTCTGACGTCAGCCCAAACGAACTTCTTCGATCAAAGAAACGATGTCGCCAGGTTAATAAATCAGCTTAAATTAATTTCGTTAATACTCGTATTTCTTTGTTCAAAAAAAAAAAAAAGCCAAAACTCGATCCCAAACCAGGTAATATATCATCTGCTTTCACAATTTAAACAAATATATTTATTTTTACATACTACTAATATAATAATTCTTTATTAAACAATTGTCTTTATAAGCTATGTAAGATATTAAACACGTTTTATTGTCTTCGGTGTCTTCGTTTCCAAATATTGTTTCATGAGCTCATTTCTCTCTTGTAGAATCTGGTTTCTCTCTTTTTGTATTATATTGGCTTCTTGCAGACTCAATCGAATTAGCCGTAATTCATCGAGACGTTGAGCATCCAGTTCTTCTGCCAGATTCATGTAAGGACTGTCCACATCAACATCTTGTTCCTCATTAGTTTTTCTATCCGCAATAATTTTCTCAAAATTGGATTCATCTAGAAACTCTTCTTCAAAATTATCATATTGTTCGGACAGAAACTCGATTTTTGGTTCGCATACAGTTTCCGCTTCCTCAGAGGTTATCAAATCGACTGAATTGTCCAAACTGCCAGCAAATATCTTTTCCATAATTCCCAAATAACGCCAATTCGATCTTGTACCGATGTTTTGTTTCTTGATATTTTTATAGGTTCGCTTTAAGTTGCGAAATTTCCTGTCTGCTCTCATGAAGTTGGTTGGAATCCCTTTTTTCTGCAATTCCCTAGCAACCAAATTCCAAATCTTTGAGTTACTATTGCTCTGTCCGCAGAAATCATCCTTATGTTTCAGGTATAGTTGCAATAGCATCATTGTACTGTCATTTGTCCATTTTGCTAGTCAAATTACTTAAATATTAGTTTAAAGTCTTTTAAATCACTTTTATTGATCACTTTTACTTACTGCTCATGTTGCTGCTTCGTGATTTACTGAAATTTGATCAGCTGTGAGTTCCAGGGATGTTCTGCATATCGATAACTTTGGCTCGAGTGTCCTTCATATCGATATTCGACTTGAATGCCAAACAAGAAGTGGACAAATCGATAGTTTTTTAAGATAATAAATCGATCAATTCATACGTATTTTTAATTAAGATAACCGTTTTTAATTATTTTATTTGTTTATTTCATGCTCATGCTAACTGATCAGGTATACACTTATTGTTTTCGTATAACTCTTGTTTTTTTATAGTTCAGAACTCTTCTGCGAACTCTCCGGTTGAGAATTATTCCAAAATTCATGCCATGTTTGCTGTTTTTCCTTGATTTCATCACCATTGTCACCAGAGCTTTCAACTCGAAGTTTTTGGTTCAAGTTTTCAAATTCTGCGAGTTTTTGCAATCGAAATTTCCAGCGATCTTCCAATTCCAAAGTGCTGAAATTCGGTTTACCATTAGCCTTGGACTCTAAATCAATATGATCACCAATTGATAGATCTCCATCGGTTTTAGAATTCTTATCTGGACACTGATTTTTTATTTGATTACCATCGCCAGCAGCCAAATTATATTCACTGGGTTTATCCAAGTCTTTCAAACTGATCTCTTGAATTGCTTCGGCGAAGCTCGACACGGTCTTATTGTATGTATCGGTCATATTTGGAAAGATATATATGTATGTTGTTTCTTTAAAGTAGTAGTTATTAGTGCCTAATTATAAATTGGTGTAGGAATATTCAAAGCTTACTTTGTATTAAAATATAACTTGTATTAGAATAGTTTAATTAAAGAACTACAAGCAAAATAATTTGTTGTACATGATATACAAGTTTGGTTAAACTGATTACAGGGCATTAAAGGGTGTTTTCTTACTTCTTCTTTATGCATTCAACATCTGAGTACCTGTGCTAGTGGTTTTTCTGTCAGAAAAGCTCTGCGGGATGAAAAGTGTACTGGAGCTGAGTGCGATTCTTTCTAAGGCACTTTACAACACTCAGAGAAGCTCCACCGCACCAGGTGGTGTGGGGGCAAGGGGAATTTGTTTGCTTTGCTTGCAGATTGAATGCAGTTCTTGTTGGTTAATTATACGGATTGCCACATAAACAGATCATAAATTTGTGCACCTGCTTTCAAGCGAAATGCCAAGGTTCGTACATTTGGCCAAAAGCAAAGCAATTCACAGATCAAGCTCACTAACTGAAAAATATCAAAAGTTAAGCAAACACCACAAAAGTTCCACGAGATTTCTTGGAGGAGGTCGGTCTAATGCATTGCTTGTATTTGCTTTTGGCTTTTTTTTTCATTTTTTTGGGCTCGTTTCAAGTCAGTCGGACTTCTTGTCTACCTAGGTTTTGGTTTTGGTTGTGGTTTCAGTGTCTGGCCAAAATTGGGCAACGTAAACCAAACACACCTATTTTCCGTAGAAGTCGAGGAAAAACAGAAAAAAAATATATTTTTTGGGTGCGTTAGTCAAAAACTGATAAAAATCATAAGACAGACCCAAAGCCATAGCCATTGATTAGAAGTATCTGCTCAGTCTCATACGTGTCTCGAGATCAGGCGTTAGGACGCAAGCCAAGCTAAAATATATTAGGCCAATTATGTTTCAGTGAAAAATTTACATGTACTCGCCTCTCAAGTGCCCTCATAGCCCCTTCTACCTCCCTCTAGCATCATCTTCAGGTCCCACCTTCCACTTTGCGATATCACGATGCAGCCATCGAAACGTGCAACGGAATAAACGAACGAAGTGAACACAGAAGAGACTCACTATAATGCACGTTTCCAGGGTGTTGGCTATAAATACTCTTAGGGTAGGGTATAACTGTTTCCTCGCAACGTTTGTAGCACATTGTATTGTATCTGGAATTCGTTTTTCCTTAACAGGCAAAACAAAATTTTACTTGAATCTTGAACTTAAAATCCTTGATTTCGATTTAAACGTTTTTTACGGTTTCCCTGCCGAGTTGAATAATATTGGTATTATCCTTCATCTGACATTGCTTGGGAATTCCGATTTTTCCCCCTATATTCTAGTATAATATTCTTCATTTGCAGAGTAATCAAAATTTGTTTTCAACTTTTCGATAATTCTCCATTCGGTCTGTTGTTATTTTTATCGCACGTTTTCCTATTTTCTATCTACGGTCATGTGTTGTGGTTTTAATCTGGACACAAGCATCGCCATCGCCAACGTCTATGAATATTTTCATTTGTTCTTTTTTTTTTTTATTTTCATTTTTTTCTTTTTGCCTCCACTTTTCCTTTATATTCTGGGTAAATAGAGGTAAGACATTATGAATGAGCCGAGGCGTTTGTAATTAATTTTAAGGATTTGAATTTAGATATTTTGCGATAACAACGTCTGTATGGAATTTCCATACGGACACGTACATATACACGTCGTACCTGTCAATGGTTCTGTCTGCAGTTTATCTTGATATATCCACAGGCCAGTTTTGGACTAAAATGTTTTCATTTCACTTTATGGGTCAATGAGTATCCACTCGTTGGTAATTAGACATCAGGTTTCTGGGATTATTCGACTACACTGACCGTTGAATGGCTTAAGTGTGTACACACTCAAGCGCCTAATTGGTTTCTACATAGTCTATCATTAACATAGTTCTGGGAAAATTGAGAAATTATTGGAATTGAAGGGGGGATACATTTATGAAGGTGTTAAAGTTTGTTTTATTTAACGATTGGTTCTAAGAACAGAGCACTGTGGAAATGGGATAAAAGAGTGGTGTATAAAAGTAATTAAGATAGTTTACTTTTCTTAAATTTAATTATAAATTTAATATAATATAACTTTCGCATACCACGTAAACCCATCTTGAGCTCTATTTTGTGGCTAACATCTGGCTAATAAGGGGGCGCGATGCATGAATTTTTGATGCTGCAAGGAAAAATTTGATAAATGTAGCCTATAAACATGGCTGATAAGTTGATATTTATCAAATCTAGAGAGGGAGAGCAGTGGGAGAGAGCAGATAGAGAGAGAGAGAGAGAGAGAGAGGACTATTGTGTGCTCGGAGCATCATTTGGCAGGCGAGTGAAAATAGAAAATGACTTTCGACACGGTTATCAATAACCGGCTATCGATATTTTATGAAAATTGATACGGCCCACACGCACAGCAGACTCAGCCCCACCTTCTTTGTGCACCCCGCTAAGAGCGTTACGAAATAAAAATAAATAATAATAGACATTATTACAGTTGATGCCATCCTAAATAGTTTCCTTTCCTTCTTTTGCTCCTTTTACAAAAATGGCCTCTATGTGTGTGGAGTCCTTTACCAAATGCCACTCATAAGCGCACTAATCCGTCAAAATTTATTGCCATAACTGGAGATGAGACTGAGCACAAGCAGGCAAAAGTGGGTTGAGGGAATTGGGAGAGGATTGGGATGAGACACTCGTCCAGCCAATTGATAACGTGCGTGTGAAATTTATCAAATAAATTGAGGCCATAAATGTCAAAGCTGCGCATGATTCATAGACAGATACAGATAGAGAAGAGCGAGAAAGACAGAAGGAGTGAGAAGGAAAGAGAATGAGAGAGTGAGAGAGAGAGAGGGAGGGAGGCAGGGAAAGGGAGGAAAAGTGAGGTGCTTATTTTGGTAATGCTGCTTATTAGACAGCTTCCGTTGGCAATCAAGAAGTCAAGCATTTCTCATTTCCAAATTCCCAATTTCCACTGCTCTTTTATCCCAGCTGACAAATTTTCTTGCAACTGGTGACAATTTATTAAAAAGCCATCAACATTTTGGATGTACAGCTCCAGTATAGAGGAGCATCCTTAATTAAATCAACACACATTTAAAATTTTCCATGGAAATACAAAAATTATAAATCTGTTTTTGGGTATTAACTCACCTGGTTATGCTTACTTTGTATTCAAACTCATTCGACGTTCAGCACAACCTGTCTATGATTAAAGTGAATACTTGTTATTAATTTTATTTTTTTTTTTTTGCATTCAATTTGCATAAAGCTGCCACTAAATTTGGGGTTCTGTTATTTTTTAAAATTTTTTTAGAGGGTATCTAAGGGGGCGTTGCGACTGTTGCATGGATAATGACAATGCAGGTCGCAACACAAAAGCAAAAGCAAACGAAATATGAATATACAGAAATACAGTATGAATCTACTCATGAATTCTGACGTGTATTCAGTGAAGTGCACACACTGAGAGAAATGGAAGTGTATGTTGGTTAAATATTATGGTTATGCTCAAGTTATTAAGCTCCACTTTTAGCTCCATCTATTATAAACTTTTTAATATAAAGTATGAGATTTAATAATATATTAAATAATGAACACTTTTAGTTAGAATATTTAATATTAAACATTTATTTAAATATTTTGGTTGTTAATATGTTTTAGTTTTAAGGAGTGTTCTTAAATATTATACTTATGCTAGAAATTAACTCCACCTTTTCTAGACACAGTTTGATTTATTACCTAGCTTGGGTCGTTAAAATATTGAACAAATTACACTTTTAATACGCATATATACAAACCTTAAGCAATATGCAACCATCCGTTAACTATTTAAACTCTGACCACATCCCAAAACGTCGCTTAGCTTCCTCCTCCGACTGTTTATAGTACAAGAAGGAAAAGGAGAAGAAGGAGAAAAACAAATAATGTGCTTAGACAGCATCATCAATTAGATCAGAAAACTGTAACCGATGCCAATCATAGCCCAACAAATGGTCAGTTGAATGCGACAGAGAAAACCGACAGAGCTCTTAATAAAAGTCGATTGGTAACCACACGATATAGGGACCGAGCCAAGGGGGTCAATGTAGGGGAAGGCAGAGGGGAACTTTTGTATTTGAATAAAATGTCTTTTTATCGCACTTAGAGGCCATTTAGTAAGCTAAATTATACCGGAGAGCAGAGTATTAGATGGATAAAACAACCAAAATGTAAAATCCGAAAGCCGTAACAGGGCTCATCCCCCAGCACCCTTCTTTGCTAGAAAAGAAGCCCAAACCTAAACCTAAAGCTCAGAGCAATCTCGGGCCTAAAACCTGAAACCCGAAACCCAAAAATCGCAGTCAAATTGGCCATGTTAAACCGCAGACCATTTGCCTTGGCTATTGTTGATGTTGTTGCAAGTTGTGTAGTTGACCCGACTTATCTTCAAGTGGAAACGGGCCAACGTAAACTTGCCACAAATTGGCCAACGATTGTTGTTGTTGTTGTTGTTGTTGTTTCTGCTCCTGCTGCATAAGTCCAATTTGTTTTTGGTTTCTACTATTTTTTTTTTGGTTTTACTTCAAAACGAAAAACAAGCAGCAAAAACAAATCGAAATAAGCCAAATCTACATAAGCTTTTTCTCTCTGTGTGGCGTACTCTCCCTCTTCTTGCGCTCTCTTTTCCTATCTCTTTCCCTCTCTCCTTGCTTCTCTCTCGTTCAGCCATCTTCCTTTCGCTCCATTTGTTGCTATTGCTGTTGCTCTTGTTGTTGTTGGCGGGAATGAATTACATTTCTCTTTGCATTCGCTTTGTAGCTGCTGACTTTTGCTATACCCTATGCAGTGAGGTTATTTAGTTTCGCGGTGCATTCAGTGCAAGTATGATTTTTTAAAGTATACTTTTATTTGTTAGTACATTATAAAATCTTGGTAGGTGCTTGTAGGTGTATGCTTATACAAGTTTTTAATCCAGTCTATTTACAATAACCGCAAAAATTGTGTTTACTTACTGAACAAAAGTTTTCTAGGGTATACAACGGTCAGGCTTGCATTACTTACGATTGCTACTTCATGAGTTTTGTTTTTGTTTTGTTGTATTTTTTCTAAATGCTAATTTATGGGCATGTGTTGCCATTTGGTTGCCGCTGGGTAATTTTAGTGCCTACCAGCAGCAGCTACAATAACATCAGCAGCAACTACAACAACATCAACAACAACTTGAACTGGAACTGGAAACAGGAAATGCAGTAAAGCGAAATAAAAAGTTGAGTAAATTGCATATTTATGAATCTGTCAATTGTTTATACTAAGTTTTGGATCGTTCTGCTGTTCATTGTTGCTGTTATTTTCTCTTTTCCCAGAAATTCACTTTTTGTATTTTGATGTGTTTTTTCTTTTTGTTTCGTTAGTTTTATTTGCTTGCTTCCCCGATGATTGCTGTATTTGCCCTTTTTCCGTTCTTCCCTTTTATTTTCAGTTTTATTTTTGCACTTGTGATTCCATTGTTGATTGATCATTGGACCTAAAGTTGATTTTACTTTATACAATGCATACATACTAGCTAAAATCAGGCAAATAATAATTAAACTAAGAATTTGATAAGTAAGAAAACTTGGAGTACAGTTATCGTGAAGTAAAAGTTCAAATATGCTTTTGTAAATAATTAAACGGTTAGGTCAAAGCAAATCGACAATTAATTGGGTAGAGAATCGGTAGAAAACTTAAATTTTGCAAATTATCTTGAAAATTAGAAAACTTTTTGACTTACATATGTGAATAATAGTTGAATAAAAAACTATTAAATTCTATTATTTTCTAGCCTTAGATGTTTGCGTCTACTTTCATCACTAGCGTGCACTGCCTTCTATAGTGATATGTGGCATTTGGCAGTTGGTATTCGGCTCAATGTCTTCTCAATAAACTTAAATCAATAAACCGAATAGAACCACTTCTATTGTGTTCGACAGTCTCTCTATCCGTCCGTAGGTCTTTCCATCCATCTATTCCGACATAGGAGGCACCGTGGTGTGTCTGAGTTTGCATCGGCTTGGCTCTGTTTCCCATTTCATGCGAAAGGCATTAAATAAGTCGAAAGGTATAAACACAGACCGGCAAACAAATACGGGCTGACCCAGGGGCCGAATGGTTTTGGGGTTTGGGGGATGCAACCGAAACAGTGAAAACAAAAACAGTCGAAATTCCTTCACAGAACATTTATTTCGGTTGCTTTTTCGTTACACACATTGATTTTCGAGGCAATAGCGAGTTCTCGACCGAGTCTGGGTCCTGGAGAGAGGCGAGGTGGGGGTTTGCAATTAAAGGGGGGCGAATGGTCGTGGAGGGGGCAATAAAAACTGTTGGCCAAAAAACAACAGCAGCAATGCAATAAACTTGAAAACAAAGGTAAATGGTAAGCGCATCTTGTATCTTTTAGATATCACAACACATCTCTCCATCCTCCCTTCCCCTTTCATCAGCCGCAACTCAAAGTTCTCATAAGTGCCCCCATAGTGTCTACAAAAAGTATGTGTACTTACAAGTATTTGCATTTTAGAGACACTAGAAACAAACATGCTAGACAATTCGAGCATCTTTGAAAAGAGTTGCCAGATATCCCAATTGCTTTTAAATTAGAAAAAAAATACATAAAAAACAAGAAAGAATGCTATAGTCGCCTCGCGACTTTAGGATACCCGTTACTCAGTTTAATTATATTATTAACAATATAATATATTATTAATAATATTAATAATATTGCAATCGGTTAGGTAATCGACCCTATTGATTTTAATTCAGATGACTTGAGAAACGCAGAAAATTTTCATACAAAATCATATTTACAGCGTATTTTTGACCGATCGTCCCTATGGTAGCTATACGATATAGTCGTCCGATTTGGATAAAACTTAGTCAATATGTTTATATTATTGACAGATATATTCTGTGTAAGTTTCACTTCGATTGGTTGGCCAACGCAAAAGTTATTCATATAAATTCATATTTGGAGCGTATTTTTCACCGATTGTCCCTATGGGAGCTATATGATATAGTTGTCCGATTTGGATCAAACTTGGTCAGTATACGTAATCCGAATACAATATACCCTTTTACTCTACGAGTAACGGGTATAATAAATGAAACTATAAATTATGTTATACATGCATGTAGAAATATATTCCTCTATATAGTTGATTTATAGGTCTTTTACTAAGCTTAAAATATTTTGAGTCGGCAAAAATCATTTTTCCATTTCAAATAGTTTAACAATTTTATAATAGTTTAAACCCAAAAGTGAGGTTAGTTGATTTTTGAGAACACTTATTCCTGGGATATTTACATTATTATACCCGTTACTCGTAGAGTAAAAGGGTATATTGTATTCGTTGCAATGTATGTAACAGGGAGAAGGAGACATGGCAGACCCCATAAAGTATATATATTCTTGATCAGCATGACAAGCCGAGTCGATATAGCCATGTCCGTCTGTCCGTCTGTCCGCCCGTCCGTCTGTCCGTCTGTGTGAACAAAAGGATCTCAGAGACTATAAGAGCTAGAAAGGCCCGAGTGGTCGCAAACGAAAGATAAAATGCCCAAGCAGTACAAGTTTGCTTTTGTTTTTTGACACGCCCACTTTAGGCCGTTCTATGTGCATACAAAGGTAAAAACAGGTAAAAATAGCATGTTTTAGTATAGAAAACTTTTTTGTTAGTAATGCTATCTAAACCAAATTGACACAGAAAGTACACGTCTAGGGATTACGTATACTGACCAAGTTTGATCCAAATCGGACAACTATATCATATAGCTCCCATAGGGACAATCGGTGAAAAATACGCTCCAAATATGAATTTATATGAATAACTTTTGCGTTGGCCAACCAATCGAAGTGAAACTTACACAGAATATATCTGTCAATAATATAAACATATCGACTAAGTTTGATCCAAATCGGACAACTATATCATATAGCTCCCATAGGGACAATCGGTCAAAAATACGCTCCAAATATGAATTTATATGAATAACTTTTGCGTTGGCCAACCAATCGAAGTGAAACTTACACAGAATATATCTGTCAATAATATAAACATATTGACTAAGTTTTATCCAAATCGGACGACTATATCGTATAGCTACCATAGGGACGATCGGTCAAAAATACGCTGTAAATATGATTTTGTATGAAAATTTTCTGCGTTTCTCAAGTCATCTGAATTAAAATCAATAGGGTCGATTACCTAACCGATTGCAATATTATTAATATTATTAATAATATATTATATTGTTAATAATATAATTAAACTGAGTAACGGGTATCCTAAAGTCGCGAGGCGACTATAGCATTCTTTCTTGTTTTTTTATCTTTTCGCATTAAATGGTTGAAAATCAACAAAGCACTACTGCAATAGAACGTAGAAAAGCTCATTGTGCTAAAACAACAGTGTTTATCAATGCACAAATTGTTAGGACTGCTGTAGTATACCCTGTAGTTACATGTAGATGATAGGACTGTCGACTAAAAGATATAGTTTCAGAAACTAGTGATTTTTACTTGCTGATATAATGTTGGATTTTGCTCCTAATAACTTCAATGACAATATACCCACTTTGAAGTCAATGTGCTGGGTATAATTACACCGGTATACCGTTAATTGTGAACCACATCCGCAGGCATTAGTCGCAATGCGCCAACAGTGAGTAAAAAACTGACCAAAACAAACAACATGAACGGAAGAAAGAATAGAGAAAAGGTATCCAGAGGGGAGTGGCTGGGCGGATGGGCAGTAGGGGATGGGCAAAACTTAGTTTGTAGTAAGTACGTTAAGATAGGGAAAGAATCAACGAGTGAAATTCATTGTGAATTCTCATTAGCAGCAGGTAAACACATTTCTGGAACATTGCTTTTAATTAGTGAAACAGACAAGGCCCTGTCACGACCACCACAACCCCTGCCCCTTCCCCTACCCCCTACCCCCTACCCCAGACAGGCGGAGCAACTAAGGTGACCAACAACAACACGAAGGGTGAACACCCGGTGCCTTTATAATTGCGAGAACGTCAAAACATTTACCAGATTAACGCAATCCAACTTGAAGTAACAACAACAAAAACAAGAACAGGAAAAAGACTACACATTGCCAAAAAAAAAAAAGAAAAAAAAGAAAGAAAAAACTGAGAAAAACAGCAGAAGAAGTAGCAGAAGAAAAGTGGAGTAGAAAGCCAAATGTCTGTCAATAGAGGGCAGGAACCCGGTGAAAAGGTAGACCAACTAAGGCAGGAACCAAGTGAAGGAGGGGCAACATTTTGAGGTGAGGGAACAGTTCGACTTTTATCTGATAAACTTGCACTAATTTGTGTACACTTAGCAAGGACAATGTTGAGGTGGAAGCACAAGAACCAGGAGCATAAGAAATAAGCACTGGGAACTAAGAGCCGGGAGCCGGGGTAAAGCTATGGGAAAGCTATAGGAAAAAAACGAAGGCAAGAGGGGAGAAACCAGATGATCGTGACGTAAATTGACCACAGCAACGAATAAAAGAAAAACGACTAAATGGAATAATACACAAATACTCGAATACTTGAATACTTGAGCAATAAAAACACATATCAACCTCATGAATGAAATGCCTTTTTTTTTTTAATAATTTCATTTTCTCTACAATGCAAATGGGGCATAATCTTCATTAGTCTACTTTTGGTAGTATTCGAGTGCATAGTTCTGAAAATTAAAGTACCTTAAACTGTATGGCGAACTAAAGTGTAAGTAAGAGTAAATTAAGTAAATGGAATTGTAATATTTTTAAAGGTTTTTATGTTAAAAACTCAATTCATTTTGTAAATGATCAAAATTTTTAAAAACTTTTTAAAATTTACTGCAATAAACTTAAAAGGGTAACTTTTGTATTTAAGATTGATTACAAATACTTTAATGAAAGGCAACAATTTGTCTTAAGAGTTGATACAAAAACTAAAGAAAGACTGATCATAGTAAGAATCAACGAAATCGCAGTAAGAGTATAAAATATTCGTTAGAGTGGAAATTGGTTCTCTACTTTTTTGCTGGACTCACGCAATTTTGCTTTGTAAGTTGTTTATTCGTTTCATTTCTTTGCTTTCTGGGCGTAAGTTAAGTGTTATATATATTTTTGGTACTTTGCTTCGAGCAGATACGTTTAAAGTCATTCAGTGCAGATACATTCACCAAGAAACAGACGCGGAGGGAGAGGAAGAGACGGAGAGATGATTGCAGCAGGGTGTTCGGAGAGAAGAGAGAAGGCAACGAATTAACTACAAACGACTACACATTAATGCCAACTTAACAACAGAAGCCGTCCAAGCGACCAACAAAGGGGAAAGGGAAAGGGCATGGTAGGGTAGAAAGGTACGGACAGACAGACCGACAGCTGAACAGCGGTTTGGGCTGGACAGCAGAAAAACACCAGAAGCTATCGTGGCAACGACGACATGCAAACAGAACGGATATACGAACGACTGAAGCTGTAGATAGAAAGGGAGACAGAGAGAGAGAAAGAAAGATACACAGATACAAGATACGGCCATGGACATGGTCACGTCATGGTCTTGGTCTGGGCTTTGGGCCTGGCTAAAATACAATATATTATGTGTGCGCTGTGTTTGTTTTATTTTCTTTTCTTTCATTTTTTTTCTCTTTTCCATATATGTATGTAGTTGTTGTTTTTTTTTATTGTTTTTCTGTTTTTTTTTTCGGTTTCCATGCAGCGCATTCTTTAAAATTAACATATAAAGCGTATACATATGTATATACCACGAAAGATCCAGTAAACAAAAGAACCAAGTATCTGTGGCAGTGGCAACAAAAAGTGCCAACTGCAACCCAAACGTAAATCGGACGTTGGACATCACACATTGTTCGTCGAATTCTTGATATTAATATATATAAATATAAACAAACAAAAGCATCGATATAACCGATACTTTTCCGGTAGACGTTCATCAGAAGCTCAGACTTCTATTTACTTTTATTTAAAATCACCGAACTTTAAAAATCTTCATGAATGTACTGGGTTTATCTAAAGAAAAATGTGTGGCATGACGAACTCCAAAAAGATAGAATTTACAAGGGAAATTTTTTTTATTTATTAAACTATCAAACGCACACTAGATAGATTTGCCAATCTGTTTTAAATACTGGGTATCCCAAAGTCACGAGCTCTTGTTTTGATTTTGAATATTATTCAAAGCATTGAAAAATAATTCAATATTCATATTTACCTATCTTATGTATCTTTGGCAGTAAAAAGTCGAGCACATAGATTGTTGTTACATAGAACATTGTCACAAGAGCAACGCAGCGCGAAATTCCACTCATTTTTAACAAGTTCTCGGTCGCTTTTGTTGCCCAACAATGCGAAGGTTAAGCCAGAGTCTCACTTCATATAACAAACTGTGGCAAGATGGAAGGGGCAACTTGCTGGCTTCCCATTGCTGGTATCTTATTTTGATGCGTAGCGCTTGAGGTAACTCAAAACGCCGCCAGCAACCAGCATAAGTTCGAGTACTTGCCACATTGTCAACGTCAGCGGTTACTCCGTCTCTCTCTTACTCACTCATCTCCTCAGCCTTTCTCTCTCACCTTCCCGCTCTGTGTCGTACTCTCTCTCTCTCCCATCAGTCGCAGTCAGCTGTTGCTAAAGACGTGTCTTCAAAGAGCAGCTACCTACGGGTACTTACAATGTTTTGGCACAATTAAAGCTCCGACTCAGCTGATGAGGCACAGTGGGCAGCTTACTTAATTCAAGTGCTCAAAAATGTTATGGTTAAAAATCAAATTTTATTGAGTATATTAAATAAATTCGTTGTCTCAGTTAATCCATTTTTGGTCGAATAAGTATTTTAACATGATTAACTTTGGTATAATATTTGCAATGCATGCCCGGGGACTTCTCATTATAGTGACCATTCAAGTTACTGAAAATATATAAAAAAAAGTATATAAATAATGTGTGCCTTTTTTCAAATCAGTCAATCGAGTTCTTACCAACCACCACAGTCATTAAACCACCATCCTCCAGAATATCGCTTCGCACACTGAAATTGATTATCGCGATCGATCGTATGGAATCTCATAAATTCCTGGCTTCTTAACGAATCAGAAATAATGTTGTCTCTCTTTCCCAAACTCAGCAATTTATATTGTTGGTTTTTACTTCCGATTTTGAATTGGTCATAATGCTCTCCGTGGGGATATTTGCCATTCATAATATATACATAGAGTTCGTGTCGTTGCGAACTTGTCAGTCGATGGATCTTTTCGAAGCCCAGGAAAAAGTCACCACTTAAAGACCCAAATCCATGACTATAGTTGGCAAAGTTCCTATCGAAATTCTCCTCACCATTTATCCTCTGCTGAATAACTAACCAACCAGGACCAGACAATTCACTGTTACACAGGACCTCGAAAGGTTCGTCAAATCCTGGGGCATAGATCTTGTGTATTTCCGAAGAGTTTCCAAACGGAAGACAACTGTTAACCTGAGTAAAACATTTCTTGGCTCGTGCTTTAAGTTTTGAAAGTTCAAAATCAATTTTGTCAAGAACCGAACTAAGTTTTTCTATTTGGTCATCTCGTTGTCTAAGTTGTATTGCATAATCCTCTATAATATTCATATTGGGCTTGGGAGTTTCCTTCTCATGGCCGAGGAGATCGAGTACTCCTTTTTGCATACCAGAAAACTGTTAAACAAATTCAGTTTAGTTACTAACTATATTTTTCATAGTTCTTTTCTTTTATAATTACCAGGGTGGCACTACACTTTGAATAAGTTCCAAAAAGAACAAATATAGAAAAAGTAAAGACATAGTACTTTTTATTTAATAACATTTCAATTTTATTTCGAACTAAAACTAAACCGTTTTGAACAGATACGAATGCAAACTAAATGCTTGAAATAATCTGACTTGGTAAAATGTTCATTGCCCAATTTTGCAACTGATAAGTGATTCAAATAATTTCGAAAGCTAATCAAGGTCTTTTTAAGGCTACGAAAATATAGATTTCTTCTTATCACCAGTTTCTTGAGTATTTTTGTGAACAGGAAAAACATTCAAGTAAAATTAAAACTATACAAAAAGTCAAGCCGTCTTTGGTCGTATAAGTATAATGACTTTTTTAATATTTTCTAATTTACTCCAAGGAACGCCTTTAAAATTGCTAATGGAAAAAAAATAAAAGGTTAATTCGAAATTAATACAATTGGTTTCTTATATACTCACCAATGACCACAGTCTTCAGTCCACCATTTTCCATGGCATTCCATTGAACATTCATTGGTGTTTTCCAGATCAGCATAGTCTCCCAAAGTGAGTATTTCATACTGATCATCTTTACCAGCAACTTCGAATTTATCAAATCGTGACCGTGTTACGGAATCAGTACCGCTTTCGATATGTATATAGAGCTCATGAGGATGCGAGCTAGTTAGCCGGTGAATTTTTTCCAGGCCTAGGAAAAAGTCGCCATAATACGAGCCAAATCCTTGACTGTAACTGGTCAAATTCCTTTTAATGTCCTCCTCACCCTTGGTCCAATTTTCAATAACGATCCATCCTGATCCGGCCAATTCACTGTTACATAACACATTCATCGGTTCGTTAGTTTTAGGATCGTATATTTGGTATATGCCCGTAGAGTTTCCAAATGGAAGACAACTACAAGAATTTAAGAAGCATTTGCTAACTTCTTTTTGATAATAAGCAATTTGCTACTGTCTCTCACTGATCAATAAATTCAGTTTTGCTATTTGATCGTTTCGTTTCTTTATTGCTCCCGAATATCCCGCAATATAAATGGTCTCCAGGTCATTAGCATTCCCATCGAAATTGTGGATTACGTCCAGAATTCTTGATTCTGGGTGGCCTGTTGATGCCTAATGAAATTTTAACATATTGCCAATCAAGCATCAAATGGAAAAATTATATTATTTACCCGATTTTCACTACCTCCATTACATGAAGTAAACAACAGGAATATACAAAAACAAAAACTCAGATTAAAATTCATTGTGCAAGAGATTAGTGAATGTACAAACTATTCCCAGTGTTAACACAAATAGACTAAAAATTTGATTCAAATTGGTATTTCAACTCGACTTATTTTTTGCTATACTGATAATTGATGTGACCTTTAACAATCACAGACAAATCACGAACTTACCAGTCGTAATCAGTGGATTATTTATACATACACATTTGAAAAGAGTACCGAAATCAAATTTTTGAGCAAAAGTCAGATCAAGTTTGATCTAAACCGGAAAACTATATCAATAACTTTCTTTAGCTAGAATCTATTCAAATTTAAGTCTTAATATGAATTAGTAATAATCGGGCGAAAATATGCTCGAAATATGAATTCGATTTAACTTATATACTTATCGTGCCCTATTGCTTATCACTTGTTTAATCTAAGTAACGGGTAACATAAAGTCTCCAGGTGATAATTATTTTAATAAGTTACACCCTGGATAAAAAACGTACTTAATCGTTAATGAATTCCCTTAAATCTTCTATTCCTGTGAAATTCTTGCTTTCGTTTATAGTTCATCTTTTCATGACATTCTATCAAGTTAATGTTAAGTGTTGCCAAGGGCAACAAGTAATAAAGGCTACAGTCGAGCGAGCCGACTGTAAAAGACCCTGTACTCATTCTAGTACCTTATTTTGGGAACAAATCGCCAATTTTCGACAGATTTGTCCTATGGGAGCTTTGGGGTATAGTTGTCTTATCCGAACCAAAAGATAGTTATAATGGTAAAATACACATAATGTGTGAATTTGGTCACGACAGCTCAGGTAGTTTTTAAAGGTATGGTGGTGGGGGGCGTGGCAAAAAAAAAACTTTATCTGCCTGAAATATAGACAGACTTTTATTCCAAATTTGGTGGCTCTAGCTCTTATAGTCTGTAAGATCCAGGTATTCATATGGACAGGCAGACAGACAGACGGACGGACAGAAATGCACTGCTATATCGCCTCGGTTAAAGGCCTGTGCCCGTTACGAACAAACCTTATAGACCCCTGTATTCTTTCGGATTACGGGGTCTAAAAATGTGAAATATTAAACAAGTTTTATCCTCGTTTGTTCCCAAGTGGAAGTTATAGTTGCCTCGGCAATTTTATAGGCTTACGAGGTAACAAAAGACATAACTCAGTGTTGTTTTGAAGCCGCTTAGCTTTCGGCAAAACTGAATTATTGTTTATGAAACACAATTGTGGACAAATCCTTGATGCGTGCTGAGGTTGCCATATCAGTCTAATCCCTGGCAGTGGAATAAGCCACAGAAGATTCTGCACATACATAAAAGCAGTGCCTTCAATTATAGAAAATTGCACAAATCCTTCAAAGTTTTGAGTAACAAAAGCAATAATAATAAAAGACATAAATTTAAGAAGTACTTGTATATAGCATCTTGTATCTTATTAGCGCTCTCAACTTGATTTGACATTAATCTCCTCCCCCACTTCTTGTTACTAGTCTCAACCTACGCACACTCTCAGAAGTTGCCCCAAAGTTGCGTTTGAATTTGTTGCAACTTCAACTTGGTTGCACATAAGCCGATGTCGACAACGAAGAAATGGAAGAGAAAGACAAGTTGTAGTTCAACTTGAAAGACGACTCGCCTTGTCAGTTAGACCTTAAAAGAAAAAACAAAAGATAAATACAAAAAAAAGTGGCAAAGCCATAAGAACAACAAAAAAGAACAATTGAATGAATTCATTACCGTCTATCGACGACAGAAATACCCTAACTTAATTTCAAGAATAAAACAAAATATCTATTTGAAATAAACTTTGAATTTGTTAAATGGATTTACTGTTAGGGTTTTCAAGTAATCTCATAAGATCAAACTGATGAAAATTCTTCAGATGAAATGCTATATAATAAAACCCTTGCGAACTGAAAGATATGAAAAGATGTATTTTAGCACATAAACTGTTCCTCAAATCGAGAAGCAGCTTTAGATGCATCTGAAATTGCATTAATATATCATATATTTAAACAATTTCAGATCAATATATTACTATATAGTTTCCAAACAGTTTTTTGCAGTCGGATACTTTTTGTAAGAGTATTTTTTAAGCCTCACAAGAACCGATTTTGATTACAATTGCCCTAGACTTGGCTGCAGCAGATTAAATACCAATCCAGAATTGTTTTTGTGCCTCTTCAACGGTGGCAACTATAGTGTGGGGATGTGGATAGTAAGGGGAGTGGGGAATTGGGAGAGAGGAAACTGGCTAATTCCCGCATGCAATGAAAACAATTTTCCTTTACGAGTATTTCCAAACAAGCGCGTTGATTTTTATCAAGCTTATTATATGGGTCGGCTCTGCTGAAGCGCTGCAAAGGGGCATAAATGCAAATGGGGGCGGGCGGGTACAGGGGCAGAGGTAAGGCTGTAAACGACCGTGTATATGCAACCCTTTATTATTTTCCTTTTTTTTGGCTCTTCTTTTTTTTAAGCCGGCAACAATGGTAAACGCGCTACCACAGTAAGTTATATGCCACATACACATAGGTATATGAATATATGTGGCAAGGGCTCAGCTGTCGTTGCATCCTGCGCGCCCGCATACCTAGCCCCCACTGTACAATCCCTGGTCTTCTTGCTATCAACCATTCTTGCCACAAGTGCAACGCAGCGCGAAATTCCACTCATTTTTAACAAGTTCTCGGTCGCTTTTGTTGCCCAACAATGCGAAGGTTAAGCCAGAGTCTCACTTCATATCACAAACTGTGGCAAGATGGAAGGGGCAACTTGCTGGCTTCCCTTTGCTGGTATCTTATTTTGATGCGTAGCGCTTGAGGTAACTCAAAACGCCGTCAGCAACCAGCATAAGTTCGAGTACTTGCCACATTGTCAACGTCAGCGGTTACTTTGCCCTCTCTCTCTTACTCACACATCACCTCAGCCTTTCTCTCTCACCTTCCTGCTCTGCGTCATACTCTCTCTCTCTCCCATCAGTCGCAGTCAGCTGTTGCTAAAGACGTGTCTTCAAAGAGTAGCTACGTACGGGTACTTACAATGTTTTGGCACAATTAAAGCTCCGACTCAGCTGATGAGGCACAGTGGGCAGCTTACTTAATTCAAGTGCTCAAAAATGTTATGGTTAAAAATCAAATTTTATTGAGTATATTAAATAAATTCGTTGTCTCAGTTAATCCATTTTTGGTCGAATAAGTATTTTAACATGATTAACTTTGGTATAATATTTGCAATGCATGCCCGGGGACTTCTCATTATAGTGACCATTCAAGTTACTGAAAATATATAAATAAAGTATATAAATAATGTGTGCCTTTTTTCAAATCGGTCAATCGAGTTCTTACCAACCACCACAGTCATTAAACCACCATCCTCCAGAATATCGCTTCGCACACTGAAATTGATTATCGCGATCGATCGTATGGAATCTCATAAATTCCTGGCTTCTTAACGAATCAGAAATAATGTTGTCTCTCTTTCCCAAACTCAGCAATTTATATTGTTGGTTTTTACTTCCGATTTTGAATTGGTCATAATGTTCTCCGTGGGGATATTTGCCATTCATAATATATACATAGAGTTCGTGACGTTGCGAACTCGTCAGTCGATGAATCTTTTCCAAGCCCAGGAAAAAGTCACCACTTAAAGACCCAAATCCATGACTATAGTTGGCAAAGTTCCTATCGAAATTCTCCTCACCATTTATCCTCTGCTGAATAACTAACCAACCAGGACCAGACAATTCACTGTTACACAGGACCTCGAAAGGTTCGTCAAATCCTGGAGCATAGATCTTGTGTATTTCCGAAGAGTTTCCAAACGGAAGACAACTGTTAACCTGAGTAAAACATTTCTTGGCTCGTGCTTTAAGTTTTGAAAGTTCAAAATCAATTTTGTCAAGAACCGAACTAAGTTTTTCTATTTGGTCATCTCGTTGTCTAAGTTGTATTGCATAATCCTCTATAATATTCATATTGGGCTTGGGAGTTTCCTTCTCATGGCCGAGGAGATCGAGTACTCCTTTTTGCATACCAGAAAACTGTTGAACAAATTCATTTTAGTTACTAACTATATTTTTCATAGTTCTTTTTTTATAATTACCAGGTTGGCACTACACTCTGAATAAGTTCCAAAAAGAACAAATATAGAAAAAGTAAAGACATAATACTTTTTATTTAATAACATTTCAATTTTATTTTGAACTAAAACTAAACCGTTTTGAACAGATACGAATGCAAACTAAATGCTTGAAATAATCCGACTTGGTAAAATGTTCATTGCCCAATTTTGCAACTGATAAGTGATACAAATATTTTCGAAAGCTAACCAAGGGGTTCTTTAGGCTACGAAAACATAGATTTGTTCTTATCACCAGTTTCCTCTTGCTTGAGTCGTTGAAAACTGTTCCATTAAACATTCAATCGTGTTGTCCAGATTAGTATAATCTCCCAAACTGAGTTTATGTACTGATCATCTTTATCAGCAACTTCGAATTTGTCAAACCGTGAACGTGTTATGGAATCAGTACCGCTTTCGATATGTATATAGAGCTCATGAGGATGCGAGCTAGTTAGACGGTGAATTTTTTCCAGGCCTAGGAAAAAGTCGCCATAATACGAGCCAAATCCTTGACTGTAACTGGTCAAATTCCTTTTAATGTGCTCATCACCCTAGGTCCAATTTTCAATAACGATCCATCCCGATCCGGCCATTTGACTGCACATTCATCGGTTCGTTAGTTTTAGGATCGTATATTTTGTATATGCCAGTAAAGTTTCCAAATGAAAGACAACTACAAGAATTTAAGAAGCATTTGCTAACTTCTTTTTGATAATAAGCAAAAAATTATTACATTTAAGCAGTTTTTATTATAGACTTGAACTTAAAATGAATGTAATTCTTATAACACATAGATTATACGATTATAATCCACACTGATGCACTATAGTAATGAAAATGTGTGCGGAAAGATTTCGTAAAGCCAAAATATTTACAGGTTATATGCTGGTTATTTTCTTCTAGTTTTCTACAAAATATCACATCGTGATAGTTTTTTCAGTTTTTTGTACAATATGCCCACTGTTGCTGTCATTATTGTTTGCCTTCGTATTGCTGTTTTCGGTTTCTTCTTTATTTTGCTGTAGTAACCTTAGAACATCTCAAGTTTTTGCTGCTTTTCTCGCCGCCTTTGTAAATGGGCATAATACCGGAAACCCACAACAACGACAACGACGGCAGCAACAACAACAACAACATCGAGAAAAACAGCAACAACATCAACTACAACCAGAATAACAGCTGAGCTGAGTTTGCAATGCGGTTCGCTCTGTTGCCTCTCACTCAATAAGCTCAAAGTACAAAACGTCATGTTTAAAGTTTCAGGCCGAAACCTATGTAACCCCCATAGTTTTCATGGCCCTCCTTCTATGTACCCCTTAGGTGGAAAAAACTTGCCACTGGTTCCGGTGAAAATCCACTGGCCTTAGACCTAAACAGCTCCGTTTAGCTTCGCAGTTAATAGAATCCACAAAGATGTCCGCACAATTCCACATTCTGTCTACCTGTACTTTTCTCTCTCCCTCTCTCTCTCTCTCTCTCTCTTCCTCTCTCTCGCTATCACTCTGTGTGTGTTTATGCCAGTCTGTCTCATTGTTTGTTGTAAATGTCAGCATAATTACCACATATTTTCTGTAAGTGGCACAACGCAAAAGTTCCCATTTAGTCTAAAGTTGTTGCCACTTAACACTGGACAACTTCACAGACAACTAAATGCACGGGAAATGAGATTCATTCTTCTGCGTTTTTTTTTTTTTTTTTTTTTTTTACCATGTTATGGCTTTAAATTGTCCAAAGCTAAGATGATTCCTGCTTCCATATACCATAAACACTGTCAGTTGCCTAATTACTCTCCAATCCAATTTAATTAAAATAATGTTTTAAAATACTTTTGTAGTAGTACTAATATTAAATAAAGACATAGATATATCAAAATGCTCATGTCCAAATCTAAGAAGTACAATATTTAGAGGCTGAATGTGAAGAAGAGACAGATAGAGAGTGATAGAAAGTTGTTGAGGGGGGGATTCATACTGCATTTAAGTGATTTACATAATTTCATAATATGCAAATTGGCGCCCGGGAAGATCGAAGATAAAACCCATTAAAAACAGACCAACAAATCAGCAGAGTTCCGGGGTACTTTGGTTTGGGGGCTACCCGAAAGAAATATTAATTGCAGATCGGTATCTTTTGATGCGTAATTAATAACTGCGCGTGAAAAAAACAATAAAAAGCAGGAAGAGGAGGAACGGTGAAGAGGAGTGGGGAAAATGGAAAATAGAAAATATATGTAAGAGAATACACACATGAGTTTCCAGGCAAGGGTTAACTATGGACTGTGTCCAGGTAAGCCAACAGTCAGAATTTTTTGTAGATGTATCTGCATCAGAGTATCTCATATCTTTAGCTGGATATTTTGTAATATGAGAACTGACAGACCGCGCCCCCAAAAAGAAATACGGGAAAAAACTGGTAACCACAGCCGAGATAAATTTCAAAAGAAAAATCTCGAGAGAACACAAAAAAAAAGAAAAGATTGAAAAGAAAAGAATAGAAAAGAAAAGAATGACAACAAGTTGTAAAGAAAAGTTGCTACGCAGAATGAAGTGCATTGTTGTTGTTTTTGTTTTCGAAGGTAGCTACAACAACTACAACTACAACAAAAAAAAAAATATATATATATATATATATATATGCTTATAAGAAATAACCCTCGGGACATGTCGTGGAAAGGCCGAGGAAAACTTCACTCAAGGGTGAACCAAAAGTCTTGTTTGTTATTGTTGTCATTGCGCTAGACAGAACTCAGAAGGAAAGGAGGAAGGTTGGGGGAAAACTCCGCCACGCACCCTACACTCGACCCTTATTTTCCGGGGAAGGTGAGATCGGGGCAGCTTTATTGATAAATTGCAATTTCTAAGCAAAAAGACTTTTGTTTCGAATTCTAAAGAAACTATTTTCTATTTTCCATTTTCCTCTTTTCCCGAAATCAAAATTTGCTTAACAATAAACTTTTTCGTGGCTCGTTGATTTATAGACATTTAATAAAGCGCTTTCCCAGGCAACAATCTTAAGCTTCACGGTATTTGCATGATAATAGGTGAAGAGACACACGATAAGTACATGTGAATACAACCCTAGTGCTTGAACTGCAAACTGGGTGACTACCCTGGCAGTAATAACATGCATTTGCTGATTATCTCGTCAGTTTCGCGAGACGCAAGACTGGAAAATTCTCCCTAGTAACTAAAAACTAGCAACCCCAAGAGTGCAAGGGATTGCAAAGGCTTTTCACAAAAAATTTCCTTTCTTTTATTTTGATTTCCTTTTGTTTACACGCCGCCTTTCAGCGATGGAAATTATGACGCAATTTATAGTTTTCGTTTTTATTGCACGTTTTGTGTGATTTCCGAATTCCTTTGTTAAAGGCTTTAAAAAAGCATAACTAAGATTTATTTCCGGATTTATGAAATTTACACCATGTGTTGGCATACTGCGCTTGCCGAACTTCCCAGCTGGCCCAGAACTCTTGTCAGGCAACTTCTATCATGAAAGGAAAAACTTTGTATATTTATCCCCCGTTAGAAAAGTGCAAAGAAATTTTCTATATTAAAGATAAGCCTTCAATCTAGTTTAAGTTTTCAAAACAATTTCGAAATAAGCATTTTAAGAAAAGTAAGTTTAGTTTCACACCTTTGTAAAGAAATTTGTGTACGCCGATGAGCTTTTGGGGGAGCTTTTGAAGCAGCTTCCTGAAATCTTTAATGTTGTACGTAATATCTTACTTGAATCATCAAAATGTTAGTAAAACAAAAACAATCTTAAACTTATCTTGAACTGAAAATTTAGTCCCAAACACATTTGAGCAGATTTTCGGCAGGAAAATTGAAGATTAAAATCTTTATGCGATTTTTTATGGCAAAGCAAATAGCAAAGCAAATAACTTGCTCATTTCCATAATTCTTGTCTTTTTATCGCTTGGAATGAGATAGAAATTTTCGTTGATAGAACGAATATCACGACAATTATACATAATTCAACTGTGAAATTTTATATTTTATAGTCGAGTAGGAGCCTTAAGGCCGCATTACGTAATAGGGAACTGACGAAACAATATTTCAACTTAATAAAATATGAAAAACGATAACAAGAAACGAAAGCCAAAAAAAAAAAAAGTTCTTTTTATCGCCGAGCATAACTCATAATCCAAAATCGCATCGGAAGAACTTGTTTCACGCCATGTGTAATCCAATACCAGAGGCCAGAGAACATAAAGTGCACAAGATACGAGATTCGAGATTCGAGAGACTCGTTAGATGTCAGCTTCGAATACTATGGAAATATTATAAGAAAATTTATGCTACTTGCCCCATTCTAATGTCAACGCGTCGCTAAATAAATAACAAATTTTAGTTTACGACTTGCCTGACCTTCCCCAGTTTGTCGTCGAGTTGACCTGAACTGAAACATAAATCCAAACTAAACCACAGTCATTTGTAATATTTCATGCAAGTTAATAGATCATTCCACAGAACGCGTAGCAGCATAAAATAAAATAAACTAAAATTAATTTGAAACAAACTAAACTCAAAATAAATACAGTTTATTAAGTACGCATCATTCTAAAGCACAAAACTGGCCAACGAAATATTCTAAAACATTTGTAAATCTTTTATGATTTGTATGGCATTAAACCAATTGAAATTTTCAGTAATTTTTTATATTTGTCATTAACAAAAGTCCCTGAGCAAAGTTTAACAAATATCAAACTGTGTAACAATGAATCTGTCAAGATTCTGTCATCCAAATAGCTAGTGAAGTAAGAAGTACTGTTTTATATTACATACTATAACTATTCTGAACAAGTCAGTCTAGCGAACAGACTGAAAAAGACCCCGTACTTATTCTAGTGCAAATTTTACCATACAATTAAACAATTTTTGACTGATTTGTCTCATGGGCGCTATAAGATATAGTTTTCTGATCCAAACCAAAGTTGGCCAGGATAGTTATAATTATGGTATACACATTATGTGTCAGTTTAGTTGCGATCGCTCAACTAAAACTATATGTCTTCATAAAAATACTTTGGAATAGTTTTAATATTATTTTAATAATGTAGTTCCACTGTAATTGCTAACAGTTTCTAATTGTTCTTATTGAGTGTTTAGTAGTACTACTTTAAAAGAATATCAATCCGACATTTTGGTTTATGAACTTTTAAATAATTAATTGAAACATATTTAACAATAATTCACAATTCACTTGTTTGTTTGCTCTTATACGCAATGTGTGTGGAATTTTAAGGCATTATTGCTCTTTTTTATGGAGGGCCCACTGTGCTGTTCAGGCGGTTTGTGTAATAAATGTGTTGCCAGCAATTTTAAAATTAAGAAATATATTTTAAGTTTTTGTACAGCTGTGCAGCTGGTTAAATGTTCTATCTCTCTCTCTCTCTCTCTCTCTCTTCCTCTCTCTTCCTCTTTCACTTTGCCAGTCTGTCGACAGAGGGATAGAGACAGCAAGACAGTTGGACAGACTGCAACTGCAACATAAATCATTTTCATTTTCGTGGCAAGTTGCAACGGACCGTTTTGAGTTCGCGTACTTGCCACATGCTGCCAAATGTTGAGAGATTTTTCCACTCTCCGCTTAGCTTCGCGTTGCATCGCTGCATTTTCCAAATATACCCGGTCCCGGTCCCAATCTCGGTCTCTCGTACACCCGTCCCATTGTCGAAATGCCTGGCAACGCCTACGTTTCATTTCTTTGCCCCTTGTACCACCCCAAACCCCCTTCCCCTCTTGTCACTCCCACATCTGGTGTAGATGCCTTTGATTTATGGGCCAGCTTCCAATATAATTATGTTGTATCCAAAATATTCGAGGGTTAGAAAAATGTTTCAATGTATTTTCGAAACTAGCAACAGATTCGAACATTTTCGTCGCTTCGCCTAAGAATTTTGAAAAATTGTCACTCTTTATACACTTTCTGACAAGTACTCCAGATATAACACTCAGCATGTGACCTTCTACCATTCCCTGTATTATTAAGATATTTATCTCGTTAAGTACTGGTAATTTGGTGTATATATTTCTTGTTCAAAACTGGTTAAATCTTTAATTATAATTTGAATGAATTTAACTTTTTACAACTATATGTATTTTATTTTCTAAATACTCTATAACAATTTTAGTTAATTTCCATAGTTTATTTATAAAAGGGGAATAAGAAGTAAGAAAGGCTACAGTCGAGCGAGCCGACTGTAAAAGACCCCGTACTCCTTCAAGTGCGCGATTTTCCATACAAATCACCAATCTTCGACCGATTAGTCCTATGGGGGTTATAGACTATAGTTGTCCGATCAGGACCAAACTTGGTGAGGATAGTTATAATGGTACTATACACATAATGTGTTAGTTCGGTTGCAGTCGCCCAACTTAAACTTCGCGTCTCCATACAAATCACCCATTTTCGACCGGTTTGTTCTACGGGAGCTATAGGCTATAGTTGTCCGATCCGGACCAAACTTGAGAAGGATAGTTATAATGGAACCATACACATAATGTGTGAATTTGATCTCTGTAGCTCTAGTCATTTTGATATTATTGTGATATAAAGATAGTTTTTTACAATTTTCAGGGGCGGTAGGTGGCGTGGAAAAATTTAAAATAAACTTTTTCTGCCCGCGAAGTAGACGGACTTTATTCCAAATATGGTGACCATAGCTCCTATAGTCTCTGAGATCTAGGTGTTTATGCGGACTGATGAACAGACGGTTATCGCTATATCGACTCTGCTGTTGATGCTGATTAGGAATATATATACTTTGGGGCGTTTGAAATGCTTTCTTCTGCGTGTTACGCACATTTCTCTTCTGACAAACTTATAGACCTCTTTTTGTGTACGTGGTCTAAAAGAGTGTATAAAATCTGGAATAATCTTATGGATAAACTTCGTATTATTGTGGATTCTTTCTTCTGATCCGATACCTTTTCCGTCTTGCTGCTTTCAGTCTTTTACTCTTTTAGCTCTGTTTTGATGTTGGCTAAAATCAAGACACATAAAAACATAACCTCAGCATCGCATAAATAAATCTGTCAAGTGTTGCGCATAAATATCTCTGCAACATGTTGTTCACTTTTTGGTTGTTGCCCCAGGATGTTGTTGTTGTTGTTGTTGCTGTTGTTTCTTTGGTTGTTGCTGTTGCTTTAATTAAATGCTGCAATCAAGTGCGTGGCGCGATATTTCCAATGAAAAATTACAAAACAATTAGAGGGAAGGGAGTAGAGGGGACACAAGAAGGAGGCAGGAGGGGCGTGGCACGTCGAGGAGTGCTCACCATTTGGCCGCGAGCTACGCCTCATGTTTGTGCACTGAGAAATTGTGTCCGTTGCACATTTGTTGACTTTGCCACTTGCCACAGTCCCCTCCCTCTCCCCCACCCACTCCCGCCACAATGCTCTGTGCCGCCCCCTTCGCTCTTTGCGCTTCTTACAGACCCTCGTCAAAAGAGCGACCGCATCGCAAGTGGCCAAGCTCTCCGTTAAGCCCCATTGCTCCACGCCTCTGTCCTCCACTGCCCCCAAACCCCTTTTAGCCCCACTGCCACACAGTTCGTGCAACAAACCGATAGTCCCTCAATAGTTCTTGTTTTTGTTGTTGCGGTGATTGTTGTTGTTGCCCTAACGAACGGCCCCAGTGAATTAAATTCATAATTAATGCGTTGCATGCACGCACACACACACACACACACACACACACACACACACACACACACACACACACACGTAGCAGCTACCGTTGCCTCTTTGTTGCCTGACACGTTTATTAAAACTGATTTTTTATATTCATATGAAAAGCCTTCACAAAAGGGTACATCAACGATAAGAGACAGGCAGATATAAATTTCTTCTAAAAAAATATTTAAATACTTATTTTAAAATTTTATTTTTATTTTTATTATATTTTTTTAAATTAACATTTAGATTTATTTTGAATCTCATACTAAATAAGTTACTTTGTTTAATAAATTGTAGAAACTAATTTTTTGTAATTGTTAATTTGTTTTTAATATGTTTTATAGTTTTCCTTGATTGTACTGATTTCAAATTCCAGATAGAAACTAGTTAATAAATGTTAAACAAATGGGTGGTTTAAGTATTATTGTTTTATAAATAAACAGACATTTTAAATTGATAATTTATCAATATTTTTAGACCTCGTACTCTAAAAAAGAGTAGTTTTTTCTTTAAATTGAATCATCGTAGAGAATTACAGATTTTACTCACTCGATAGCTAATATAGAAGATTCGGTAATTAATCGAATAAAAACAATTATAATCTAAAATTAATAGACAATTACAACTTTTACTTTGTTTAAACAAATTTAAATGTAGAAATGTGACTTTTGACAACTTTAGTCACTTTCGAGTCATTCATTTTATAGGGTATACACTCTTTGTTATTTTAAAGTGCGTTTTTTGTTGCTTGTTTTTATTGTGCTTCGCTTTTAACGTATTTCATACCAATTTTTTCTTTTAATTCGTTTTGTTTTTCGTTTCTTTTGAACTGCACATTTAACTTTTTAGACCCCGTACTCTAAAAAAGAGTAGAGGGGTCTATTAAGTTTGTCTGAAGCGAAATGTGCGTAACAGGCAGAAGGAGGCTTTTCCGACCCCATGAAGTATATATATTCTTGATCAGCATCAACAGACGAAACGATATAGCGATGTCCGTCTGTCTGTCCGTCCGTATGAATACCTGGATCTTCTTAACTACAAGAGCTAGAGCTACCAAATTTGGAATGAAAGTCCGTCTATATGTGAGGCAGATTAAGTTTATTTCAGATTTTTGCCACGCCCCCTACCGCCCTTGGAAATTGTAAAAAACTATTTTCACATCACCATAACTTGAAATTCTAGAGCTGGGGAGACCAAATTAACACATTATGTGTGTCGTACCATTAGAACTATCCTCACCAAGTGTGGTCTGGAACGGACAACTATAGCCTATAGCTCCCAAAGGACAAATTGGTCAAAAATTACTTTTTTGTATGGTAAAATACGCATTAGAAGGAGTACGGGGTCTTTTACAGTCGGCTCGCTCGACCGTAGCTTTTCTTACTTGTTTTTTTATGCTGCATTTTGATTTGGTGCCAAAAGCAATTTGAATTTATTTCGCATTTGTTCGCCTTTTTTCTTCTCTTTTATTTTTGTTCCATGATTATTTCCACTCTCCCTCTCCCTTTCTCCCTCTCTCCCTCTCTTGCACGCAATTTCGTCCTTATAGCACTTACGATAACTAAGAGAAGTGCAAAATATATTATATTGGCTCATATACGCAAATTGGGATATATAAGATATGTTATAAATTATTAAATCTTAAGATGAATTATATTAACTTCTTCATATTATACTTCTTCATATATTCATAGTTTTCTGAAAAAATACAAAATTTTCAGAACAAAAAAATATTTCATCAAATTTCTCAATTTTATAACTTTCAACTGAACGATTTGATAATAATTACAGACTTTTGTATACAGACAATTGTATAAAACCAACTACAAAATTATTGCTAGTTTAACTACAATCATACTATAATTAAGTATCTTGATAAATTGTGTAAAAGACATAAATTAAATAGCATACTTAATTTAGGTTTGTTTAATGATAAAGTGGCATTTTTATATGCGAAAAATGCAAAAAAAAAAATAAAATAGGTTGAACGCAATTAATTGTGGGTATCGTTGTTGTCAAATTCAGCTCGGGAAAAGGTGTGCAATTATTTATTTGCATAGAGAAAAGCTGGAAACGGAAAAACGGCACGTAAAAATGCATTTAATTATAATTATTGCATTTCCACTTAGCCACTCATTCCCTTAGGGCAACTGACTACCAGCAATGCCCAGCTGTGCTTTTTAGTGCTCTACGCAATACCCTGTATTTGCGGTATGAGGTGGGTAAGCTTTGGTATTTATATTGCTGTGCAAGTTAAATTTACTGTAATCTGAATTATATTGGTTTTAATCTGATTTAAAATCTAGATCATTAAAATGATTAATTTGACCCCCGAACATAGGCGTAATATCCTTATTTATCATACACATAAGTTTTCTATATTTCTAGAAGATTTGTTTAAAAAGCTAAACTTATAAAAATGTGTACTAAACTTGCCAGAGACAGTTAAAATTGTTTATATCTTAAGAATTTCTTAGAGTTAAAATTTCGCGAAGTAAAGAACAAATTTCTAAAATTAATTTGAAAAGATAATAATAATAATAATTAATTATAATTTATAAATCATGTAGATGTATTAAACGCAGTCTTTATTTTGAATACCAATTGATAAAAAGATTAAAAACCTAATTTTTTTTTTTTTATTATTTTGTAATATAAATATATTTTCATTTTTTTTCATTTGTTAAGTGGCATCTCTGAGTCGTCCATTGATTTCTCAGTGGTTAGTTGCAACGAAGCAGCGCGGAAAATTATAGTAAATATAAATAATAAAACAAAGTGCACAGCAGGCAAATGATAAAGTGTATTAAAATGCACGCGAATGCAAAAGAGTTTCCATTGCCACGCCCCCTTCAGTGTGGCTGCCTTCGCAGTTCCCTTAGTTGCCCCATTTAAAGTGCATGGCACGCAACAGGACGCATGAGTCAATAAATTCTTTTCCCCTCTCGCTCTCGCACTAATTCTAACTCTTCACCATTCCCTTTCCCTCACACTTTTCTACCCTCTCACTCTTTCACTCTCTCACTCTCCCTCACATTGTCACACTGTCGTAGAAGTAAAGAAAATGCACATGAATGTAGCCTCTTATTATCGTCAACTAATTTATTCAACAGGCTGTCAGCTCATAGCGTTCCCGCCTCTTGAATTTCGCAAAATCTCATAAATTTTGCTGTACTGAAACTTTAAGATTGTCCGCAATTTGGAATGATCTCATTTTGTATAATTGCATATAGTATGTATGTGGAGCTTAAACCCGCTAGCGATCGGTTTACACTCTCGTAAATATCCAAATTTATTATACAAACAATTCGAAATGGTTTCAGTTTTATTTGTTTTCATTCTTTTTTAACTGATTTTTTACAAAGCCCTGTCCCATATAGATTATTAACTTTGTAGCTTAAAAAAACATTTAACTTTTTGGGTTTAAAATGTAATTAAATTGTATTAATATATAATATGAGACATAATAAACTTTATAACTTTTCTGTCATTAAACGCTAACGATAATCTATTTGCCAATTTTTTATTCATTACGTTTTTAGACCCCGTACTCTAAAAAAGAGTAGAGGGGTCTATTAAGTTTGTCTGAAGAGAAATGTGCGTAGCAGGTAGAAGGAAGCGTGGCAGACCCTATAAAGTATATATATTCTTGATCATCATCAACACCCGAGACGATATAGCAATTTCCGTCTGTTTGTAAGTCCGTTCATTCGTCTGTTTGAACACCTAGATCTTCTAAACTACAAGAGCTAAAGCCACTAAATTTGGAATGAAAGTCTAGTTTATTTCAAATTTTTGCCATGCCCCCTACCGCCTCCGCAAATTGAAAAATACTATTTTCTTATCATCATAACTTGAAAACGACTAGAGCTAGAGAGACCTAGAGAGTTTAATCCGTATCGGACAACTATAGCCTATAGCTCCCATAGGACAAATCGGTCGAAACGAGCCTTTGCTCGGCTTATTTCTTGTAAGTGATGTCTTGTTTTGGAGTTTGGATCCTTTGGAAATTCTTTTTTATCCTGTCAAAAGGGGTGTCCGCCTATGAGAGAGTCAAATTACTTAGACGCATCATAAAAATCTGTTATAAAGTGTCCATGTAAGAGAGTGTCCGCTTATTTGGAATATTTGTTAAAAGGTTTTTCCGTAGTTTGTTTTTGAAATATTTCATTTGCCTTATATATAATGATTCTCCTGGCGATTCTCTGTGTAGTTTATTGCTCTTGTTTAGTCTGCTCGACTCGCAACTCTTTGAGAAACAGAGGATTTTTTGGTGGAGAGAAATATGTCAGAAGCATTTAATTGGTCACCAAACAAAGCTTATAAATCTGATGATTCTCGAAATCTTTTGAAACAACCGAGAGGTGAACAAACATTAAGAACTGATTTTTGTGTCTCGAAATGGAACATTGGCAAATGCTTGAGACTCCATTTGGTACACCTCACCCGCTGTGCAACTGCGGGGCATGCAACAGTAGCCAAAGGCCCCCTCTTCCCCGTGCTCCGCTTTGGTCTCTGCCCCTGATATGGGTGCAGCAGCACCAGCATCTGCATCTCAGCACATGCCATGTCTCGTATCTTTTGTGCTAATCGTAAATAACTGTCGAAATTTTTTGCTACTGTGTGTGATTTGAGGATGAAAAGGAGTTTCGCCAAGTGGCCATCGGATTGAATTGGACTTCAGTTCCACCATCATTATTTTTGCCGTTGTTGTTGTTTTTGTTGCTAGTGTTATCTTTCGACATTACCTGAAATTGGGAACTGGGATCTCTGGTCTCTGTGGCAGTTAAGAAGGCCTCTTTATATGCACACCTTAAAAAGAGAGAAAAAAAATGAGGCAGACAAGCGGCAGATACTTAACTTTTCTCTCTTTTTTTACACACGGGGCACACTTATTGCCACGCAAGAAAAACACACACATACACAGACATACAGACTTGTGGCAGAAACCGGAGTTGAAGCTGCGACTTTGTGGCTGAAGTTGGGGCAAAACCGAGAGTCGGGTAAAAAACATGTATGGTTATAATTCTTCTTTTATTTTGTGGCTTTTTTCTGTATACCCTGTAGTCAAACTTGGGACAGAAAGGGTAGTCAGAAGCAAAAACAACTGTATACAGTAATTTTTATTATTTATTTAGTGTTGTTAATAAGTTTTTATTAATTCTTTTGACTTGTAAATATCTTAAGATTAACTTATATTATATTATAGATTTGTTTTTAAATTTGAATGTCAATAATTAATTATGTTTTACAGGGTATCTGTTAGTGAAACGTGTGCCAATGTAGCATATTCTGATTTGTTATTTTATTATTATTATTATTTCTATTTAGCGTTGTTGTCGTGCGTTTTTTAGGCTTTGCTTTCTATACGTTTTCGACTTGTATCTGAAAGATACTTTTTTCTGTCTGAGCGAACCGTGAGTGTTTCGCTGCTTGATGACGCTGACAAAGGTCTGTCTACCCCAGCCTCAGTGAGATCTCCGCGAGAAAAACAGAGTGGGTGAGAGAGAGGGAGAGAGAGAGAGAGAGAGAGGGACCCTAGCAGCAACACAAACCATGGACATACGCGATTTTAATGAAGCACTTAAAAAGCATAAATAAAAATAAAAACCCAACAAAGGCAACACACACTGCAGACAGACCCACACCCTTAACTTGCCACTCCCCCTTTGCCCTTGTAGCCCACGCAGTGTCAGCTTCAAGCCCATCTTCAGAACGACAATTGATGTGGAGCCTGACTGCCCAGCTCTCTCCCTCATCACCTTCCTCACTATTCCTCTCTCTCTCTCTCTCTTTCTTTCTGTCTTTCTGTTTGTCGTGCCTCAGCCTTAACCTCAACCTTAGCCTCAGTCTCGGATACATTACGTTCTCTTCTTTCCTTCAATTTACTTCTCTTCTCTTCTCTTCCTTCCCTGGATCTTTTCGTTTTACTGTCCAAACTTGCCTATGAGCAGAGTTCGAGCCTCGAAATTAATTCTAATATAGTAAATTACGTTGGCCCTGCACTAGGCAGGGCTACCCGACCTACCCGAGGGTTAGGGGGTGCTCAGAACCATTTATGCAGTCATAAAAATTAAAGACACCGCTTCAAGATAAGTGCGTGTGCGTTCACATATCCCACAGATGTTCTCAGATATACCCAAAAAAAAAAAAAAGCTCAACAGAAAAAAAGAATAGCAGTAGCCAATAAAACGACAAACATTAAAAACATTAACAACAGCATTAGAAATGCCTAAGCGAATGGAATGGACGACAAGGAGGGGTTAAGATGTGAAGGGAAGGACTTCAAAATGGGTATCAGTTGGACCAGTGTCATGTCATTGAATAATTGATGAAGAAACTGTGCGTACTTACGATAAGGAACCCATGTTCTCCTTAGACCCCCACAAACTAAACCCAAATCATGGCTAAATTATGCCCCCATCCATAAAGCTCCCCTACCATCAGATCCATGAGCATTTCCCTATTTCTATTGGTCGTAAAACCAATACGAACTTTGAACCACACAAGTATAATATTTTATAGTTATGTCTCTGTTAAACTTTATCTACGTAATTAGATACATCAAAAGCATCCAAGTTTTATAGTGCTTTTAATCATAAAGAGAAGCAGTTGTTCCACACAGAACTTAAAAACCAAATTATTTTTACCACTTATATGACGCAAAAATATTAAATAAAGTCGTTACTAGAACAAGTACAAATTATCTATTATAGGGTACTTTCATTAAATCGAGTCCCACAACATTCACAAATTTTAAATTTTAAGCTGATCACCCTACCAAATAGTGGAGCACCCCCATGCAATGGCAAAACTGTCGGACGATTTCTCGCCTACTTGTTTCGCCACAGTTGTTGTTGCTGATTGTGCTGTGTATTGCGCTGGCAGAACGTATGCAGTGGGTACACTCTTCACCAATACAAACACAACGGTGTGCGTGTTATGTGCAGTGGTAGTTGTAAAATGGGTTCATTGCACGTTGCCCCCCAAAACGACCAACTGGCCGATAGATCGACCGAGCGACCAACCAACTAACCGACCGAGCGCCCCCAATCGTGAGTTGCTAGGCAATAGTTCGTTTTCTCGTTGTTGCTTTTGTTGTTGTGCTGTTGTTTTAGACAGCCTGGCCGAGTCTCTACTTAGCTGCGTCTCCGGCCTGTGCTGTATCTACCGTCGTCGCAGTCACCGTCACCGTGTCCGTCGCCTTCTCATCGGTCATCGTACATTTTGCTCTGCTTGCGTGCCTGCATTTTGCACAGCACTCATCGCTTTTTGCCGCTGCTCTTTTGTTTCGCATTCGCATTCGCGATGAGCGGCAGCACGAGTTTTGCCAATGCTTCTAATTCGGCCCGATTGCTCCAAGCCGACGCCGTTGCCACCTTCTTTATTACGACGAGGCTGTGGCAGAAAACACACAAACATAAACCCAAATACATGCACCCAAACATATATATACACAGTCACTCATACAGACACATGAAAGTGGCCCCAACGTAGTTGTTGTCGTTGACGTTAACGTTGACGTCGACGTCGCCGTTGTTTATCGTTGCCTTTCTTTTGTGGGCTGCCTTCATTTGCTTGCTTTGCTTCAGTGTTTTTGTTTTTTCTTTCTTCTTTTAGTTCATTTTACTGTTGTCATTTTTTTCTCTTTGCAGCTCTGTTTCTGTTTCTTCCATAAGGTTCGTCGTTGCTGCGCTACTGCGGTCTTCGCTGTTGTTTTGTCTCTTTGGTATCGTTGCCTTTGTCTGTTTTGTTATGCTCGCTTTGGCTGTCGCCTCGTCTTATGTATGGATGTAGCACACACAGCAGCAGTCTCCCCCGCCCTCGCCAGCACCTAAAAGCACACACACGTACATGTACGCACACAGGCATACACATACATACATACATACACACACACACACACACACTGTTAAACTGACGTCGCTGTCGTTGCGGCTGCCGAACTGTTGCTGCTTTTTTTGCACATTCTGTCTGTTCTCTCTTCTCGCTTGCATTTTGTGTATCTCATCTCGTGTGCGCTTTCGCCGCTTTTGCGCTGCTTTTGCCTCTGCTACATTGCTTTCCAATCTCTCGGCATCGCTGCGCCCCAACAACAACACCAGAAACAACAGCAAACAATCGCCATCGCCGTTGTCGTTGTCGCTGGCGTCGTCGTCGTTGCCCCGACGTCGTCATCGTTTTCTCTATTTTCCTCAATCGCTTTGCCTTTTCATTTTCAATTCGCATATTTTGCAAACTCTACTTTCAGTTATTCGCCGATAATTGATGTCAAAGGACGCAGTTGTGCTCCGCGTCCGTTGCTGTCGCCGCCGCCGTCGTCGTCGTCGCCGTCATCACCTTCAGTTCTGTACCGCATCCACAACCACATCCGCATCCACATCCACATCCTGTCGTCATGCCCAAGGAGGATCCATTCGTGAATCGCGCACAGCTGTTAAAGGCTATAAAGAAATATCCAGAGATTTGGGACTCCAACAACAAGCTGCACTTGTGCCGCAGCGTCACTTCGCCCATGTGGAACGAGATCGCTGAACAGTTTGGCGGCCATGTGCCTACAGGTGAGTGCGGTAGAGATAACTTTGCTCCGGTCTCAAACACTGTATGGGTGAATGTGTATGTGTACCTTGTATGAGCAGCAACAACAATAATGACAACAAATGAGTGCAAGCTCAGCCTGTGTTCAATTTGTTATTGTTTTGCATTTTGATTTTTGCTGGCATTTTTGCTCTCTGGCTCTCCCACATCTACTCTCTCTCTGTCTCTCTCTCTCTCTCTCTCTTTCTCTTTGTCTCGCTTTCTGCGCTAAGTAAGCAAAGAGAGATACTTTGTGTTTTGTGCTCTCTCTGCGTGCGTGAGTCTAAAAATAAATGCACTCACGACGACATTTCGTGCCACTGTTTTGGCTTCAAACATAGAAAGGGTATGAAAAGGAAAAAAAAAAGAGTTTTGTTGTGTCTTTGCTAAAGTTCTTTTACTTTGTTTTAATTCCACATTTTTTGACCCCGTACTCAAAAACAGTACAGGGGTCTATTAGGTTTGTTAGAAGCAAAATGTGCGTAAGTGACAAATGGAGTGTGTATACATACATATAATCTTGATCACCATCCGCCTGTCCGTCTCTTCATCTGTCCGTATAAACACCTTGAACTCAGAGATTGTAAGAGCTAGACCCACCAAATTTATAATGAAAATCCGTTAATACTGTATTCAGTTTTAGATCAAATTTCTTTATGAATACACGAAGTCTTAGTTGCGTGATCCCAACGAAACTAACACATAATAATAATCATGGTTATTACTGTCAGCACTAAGTTTGATCCGGATCTGCTAACTATGTATGTCGTATATCTCCCATAGTACATATCGGTAAAAAATTTCTTATTTAAATGGAAACACTCACTCTGGAATAAGTACGAGGTCTTTTACGAATTTTTTTGCTTCTTTTAATAATATTTTAAAGTCCTCCCGCCTTAAATATACTCTGTACTTAGTTATTTATTCTTCTTTCCTCTTCTCTTCTTATTGCTCATTTCTTCCACACAGTAAAACTGCAGTCCATTTGGAGTCAAATGAAGTATCACTACCACAACTTGGTTCATCGCCAGATCCTGCACAAGGAACGCTTCAACACCAAATGGGAGCACTTTGAGCCCATGTCCTTCATGTACAACATAACAGTGGCCAAGATCGTAGGTGCCCAGCCAAATGCTTCCAGTTCTGGGGCATCGAATCCCACTTCTTCTGCCGATTCAGGACTGCAAGAAGGAGGATCACCCCCTCCGCTTCCGCCGCCGCCCCCTCCGTTGCCAAATGCCACCCATGGACGCGGTCGTCCCAGCGGCAGCTTCAGCTGGCTGCAAACAACTGCTTCGACCACACCCCCAACGCCTTTGATCGTGCAACCCGCTTCCCATGGAATGCAGTACACGGCGTTCACTGGACTGGTGCCTCCGGCATCTGTCACCGTGGAGGCTACGACCACTCCCTCTCGCAAACTGGGCCGGCCCAGTTCGTTGCACAACAGCATGCGAGGGCGGATCATCGACGCCATCAAGGCACGTCCCCCTCTGTGGGCGGGGCGGCAACGCAGCGAGAAGGGACAAGGCCAGAGCCGCACCTCGGCCGTGTGGAAGGAGGCGGCCACCGAGATGGGACTCACTCCAAGTATGTATTTCAGGGATCTAGTTTGGAAAAGGGGGTGGAGTATGCGTGGCTGCGACATACCCTGTGTTAACCTCTCGATTTGTACATAACAAAGTCCATAAAGTTTCGCTTATCCAGGGACAAGAGCTAGATAGCACTCTTCTTTTTATACTTTCTGCAAGAGAGAGTATATTGGGTTTGTGAAAAAAAAAGTATGTAACAGGCAGAAGGAGGCGTGGCAGACCCCATAAAGTATATATATTCTTGATCAGCATCACAAGCCGAGTCGATATAGCCATGTCCGTCTGTCCGTCTGTCTGTCTGTCTGTCCGTCTGTCCGTATGAACAAAAAGATCTCCGAGATGGTAAAAGCTACAAGTTTATATTTAGTCAGTATCGACTCGATATTAAGTCAGTCAAAAAACTAGAAACACCTCGAAAAAAATCTATGTTTTGTGCGATTAGCTCAGTAACTATGACACTTAGGAGTACCAATTTTCGTAGGCAGGTGCAAAGTGCAATGTCATTAAAGTTTTTTGGCTGTTACGCCCCCTTTTCGCAACAGAAATAAAACAATTTTCAAACTAAAATGTCATTTTTAAGGCATATGTTCTTATCGAATAGTATTGTAACTTAAAATTCGTTTGGAGACAAATTATGTTAAACTATCCTGAAAGTTGCAGATAAATCGGACTACAAACAAAAGAGTTAGACACGTAACAAAATTTATAATTGAAAGCTATGTCAAGGCATGAGTGCAACGGAGACAGAAACATACAAGCATATGAGCGAATGTTTTCACTGCATGTGCATACGTATAATGTCAAATGTATATACAATTGATATTCCCGACTACCGATTTTATTAAAATAATAGGGAATAAAATGCAGAGAGTATTTTACGGTCGGGCGTGCTCGACTGTACTTTTCTTTCTTGTTTAGAGTACGGGGTCTAAAAAGTATCCTAAGTTCGTAACTGGGAAAAGAGCATCTAAAATCAAAATGTTTTCTGTTTACTTAAGCTTAACGATTGCTTTCAGCTCTGATGCAGACCCGATGGTCTATAATCAAACAGCGCTATGTGGACGAGCTACAGAAGGAGCGACACGCCCAATATGGCCAGCAGGGATTTCGGTCTAATTGGGAACACTTTGAACGCATGTCCTTTATGCGGGAAATGCTGCTCCGGAAGGTGGACGAGCGGGAGCAAACGCGGGAGCACATCCAGGAGATGGTCAGTGAGCAGCAGCAACAGCAGCAGCAGCTGCAACATCCCGTTCCACACCCTCATTCCCATTCCCATCTTCATGTACCGCAGCAGGCAGGACTTGGAGCTGCTCACGCCCAGCCATTGCAGATCTACAGACCACTTGGGTTGGCGGAGCATGCTCAGGACATGCCAATTGGGTTGGTTCAACACCAGGTGCCACATCAAGGTGTTCTGCCTCCCCATTCCCATCATCATCATCACTACCATCATCATCATCATCCGCTACATGTGGGTGGGGGGAGGCGGCGTGTGAAGCACGAGTCGGATCTTGAATGGGATCCTTTTGAGATGATACTCCATGTGCAGGGAAACGGGGAACCGGCGGCCAACTGAAGCAAGACTGAGACAGAGAGTAAGAGACAGAGACGGAAACCGAAACAGGCTAGCTCTACACTATAAATATACAAATATATTTATATATAAATATATCGCCAGATGTAAAACTAAATAACTACATTACAATCCAATTTGTATTTTCAATTTACCACTTTGCTGTCGCAATAAAACATCTTATAAAAATAAAGAACGTAAACGTAAACGACGTAACAAAATTTAACTTAATATGATCTTAATGAAGATCAAGATTAAAAGGTTTAATATTATTTCAGATCCCTGAGCAGTGCTCGTCCTATAGTTACCTAGGTATATTAAGTACTCTGTCTTATAGTCTAAGCATAATTTGGTGGCATTATACATTCCGTACTTCCAATGACAGCTATATAAAACAGTGAAGCGATCGCAAATTTGGTTAAGATATAACTAAACTGAGAGACTAGTTGGCAAAGGAGCAGTTGGATTCGTCTGCATTAAAAACATTATGATCAAAAATTCAATACCCCCTAAAAATACAGGAAAAATCGAAACCTTTTGTAAAGGATTTATTTATAAATCGGCGATGTTTTTCTTCTCTTCAGAAGTTTTGCGAAGGCGATGCTACGACTGAATAATATATGCTTATTGTTGAGCAGTGTGTTCAACATTTGTCGATTGCTAAAATCAGAAACATGTTTTAAGATTTTGCGGCTTCTGTCTCCTACCATCCACCCAACTAAGGGATGGGGGAAGGAGAGGGAGGTGCCGCACATAATCGTAACTCGTGTAAAATTTCCACTCTTGTGGCAAGAATATGTAGCTGAAGTTGAGGCTCAAGTGGAAATGGAGGTGGAGGAGGAGGCTGAGGGAGATGAAGACTTGGAACTGTACACGCGTAATTCCAATCACGTGCCACACAGCACAAAACTTTTGAAACTGTAAAGCGTTTATCAAAATACCCCCCTTGCTGGCACAAAGGTGGAAAGCACTACTCCTCCACCCCACCCCACCCCACTCCGCTCCACTCGTTTTTACTCCTTCGAAGCACTCATCAGGCGAACATAATTGGTTGGCTTGTCAGACGAAGGATTCTAGAGCCATTTGGCAACAGCTTTAGAAATGCCACTTGAAAGGGGGTAATAGAGCAAGACGGGGAAGGAAACTGGGATAGGCTAGGGGGTTGGAGGAATGTGGAATGTGGAAAAGTGGAAAATGCTGGTACTGTTCGGTATCTTCAATAATAAATGCATTTCACTGTCGAATTTGCCGCATTCTGCACAACACACGTGCCTTAAATAATTCACATCGCATTTAGCGGCGTTTTTGCCGTTGCTCTAATGGCTCCAGCGATTTTCTCTATAGAACTTGTAGGTGTAGGATTAAGCTGGGGAGGATGGAGTCGTGGCACAGCGCCAGGTACACAAGTGGAAAGTAGTTGGCTACGTTTTTAGTTCTAGGGCGAAAATTTGCCTAAAAACCCCAAAAGTAGTTTTGCCTCAACTTTTATGCTCTGTGCATTTATCAACGCCAGCTCCCAAAAAAAAACGGAGTGAAAAAAGAAGAAGATCTACAGATGCGACATGGAAGGACTCCACGAAACACTACAGCAGCCCCCAAAGGGGGAAAACAGAAGAGGGGAAACGAGGGAACCCTAAGGAGCTGGTAGTAGAGTAAAAGTTTCTTTTAGGTGTCTGTGTGCCTGATGATGGAGCGTTATTTAAATGGTTTTCGGATGCGTGCGTGCGAAAATGTTAGTTTCGATTCCTCAAAAATACCAAGAGAAACGCCCGGAACTGAGATATGCTAAGATTTCTTAAGCAAAGAAAGAAAAGTCATGTTTTGTCTCTGAATTTGGTTTAGGAAATGGTTTCCAAACTGGTTCACCCGTGATTACTTTTAAGATGGAGCTGGTATTTGAAGATTGGTTAAATTTGGGACTGATCAATTTTAAACTAGTTTAGAGACGAATAATATCAGATTTCACGCGGTTTCTAAACTAGTTCGAAACTTGGTAGATTCTATCAAAAGTACACAGAAATGTTATATCTTCAAATTTTATAACTTGAAGTTTAAAACTCAAGAATTTGTCATGGTGATAACAATACTAACTTTTTACTTTGGGGGCATCTTAATAGCTTTCGAGTGGAACGTGCCACAGTGAAAACTTTGCATGCCTAAATGCTTGGGAGGTGCTTCCTTTCCGCAGGAAATCCCAAACACACACACACACACACACATACACCGGCACACACACTCATACCGTATGATAAGACTGCTTATGTGAATTATCGCACATTTTCTGGTATTGCGAGCGAATCTCTTGCCATCCACGTGCTTCGCGTTCCACGCTTCATGTTAGCCCCAAAAAACTAGGAAAACTTGTCTAAAAGTGAGCGCTACTCATATCTTTCGGTGCATAAAGGGGTAGGTGTGGGGATGGTGCAAAGGCGCTATGGAGGGCGGAACGACGGCGGCACATGAAAAACTTTTAAATTTACTTTTGCCAAGAGTTTTTCCGTTACCATGCACCCCTGCCACGTCCTTGCGCCTATGCATATTCATTTCAAAAATCCACACACACACACACACTCCCAAGTTTTCTTTTAAAAGTTTACACTACCCTCGCCACGCCTCTTTTCCACACACAGCGTGTTCTGCGATGCTCCTAAAATCCATGTCGGCTTTCGGCATCGGTTCGATTCGGGTTATTTTTTTGAGGTTAGGAGCGGTTCGAGGGTTTCATTCAGTTTTTTTGACGGTGGCAACCTTTAATAGAGCTCCCAAAAAATTGTGTTGCATTTGCTGTTACCGTTACATGTGCTACAAATTGTCCTAGCCCGCTCGTATCCCTCGAGGCCCTGTCCCCACCGGGAGCAGTATGCCCTGAGCCCAGAACCTTAACCAAAAACCGTTCCAAGCCCAACCAGACCAAATCCTGGCCAATTCCAATTCCCCAAGCTGCCAGACAACAAGGATTTTGGGGCCTCCCCCGAAGTCTATGTCTACGCCTATGTCTATGAGCTGAATACAGTGGGGCAGAGTCTGCAAAACTGCTCGAAAAAATATGTGAATAAAATGTATGTAATAAATGGTATATGGTAACAATTGTGTATTAGTTTTGTTAAGTAAATTTAATCAATAATTTATAATAAATATTATTTGATTACATTATTTTTTAATTTGATTACCAATTAATTTTTTTGAGAAAAAAAGTTTTAACAGTTTTTATTTATTTTATAGTAATTATTATTGGCATTATTATTATTATTATTATTATTTGTATTATAATTATTATTTTTATCATTATTATTATTATTATATTATTTTTACTATGATTATTATTATTATTGTTATTATTATTATTGTTATAACTATTATTATTATTATTATTATTATTATTATTATTATTATTATTATTATTATTATTATTATTATTATTATTATTATTATTATTATTATTATTATTATTATTATTATTATTATTATTATTATTATTATTATTATTATTATTATTATTATTATTATTATTATTATTATTATTATTATTATTATTATTATTATTATTATTATTATTATTATTATTATTATTATTATTATTATTATTATTATTATTATATTATTATTATTATTATTTTTATTATTATAACGCATTTTTAGCCAAAACTTCAATATGTTTTTCCCTATTTTGTTCATTCCTACCACTGTGCAACTGACAGCGTCTTCAGTCACCTGTTCCCCCTTCCCCTTTCCACCGCCTTCCCTTTGCGTTGGGGAAATTGTTTGCTGTAAAATGTTGCTTCACGTATCCTGCAGCAATTCGTAAACTAATTCTACATACGTGCCCCTGTCAGTGATGTTTCTCCCCCTCCTTCTCTGCCAGCCCACTCCCCATTCCTGCCCCTCCCCTTTACATTCCCTTAACTGGCGTGTGTGCGTCATGTTTTGATTGCGTTTGCCGTTGTCGTGTAAACGGATAATTTTTTTTCCTACTAAATAATTGCATTTTCACCTCAAGAACTCACTGACAGATGCCCAGAGGCGGTGGTAAGTTTGGTGAAAAGGGGTGGTGGGGTGATGTGGGTGGGGGGATCTAGTTGAAGAAGTAAGGGCTTAGACGGGGACACAATTCAATTTGGCAGCGTATCCGTTTTGGCCAAAACAAGTAAAAGAGATGTAGGGCTAGGGCAAAGAGGGGCGTACCCGGGGAACTGACAGTGTCTGTTTTGTAATTCCATTTCGGAATTCATATTTTGCTGTCAGTGCGAAATGATTCAATTTTGTAGATTTTGTTGGGCTTCGTCGACCGATTTGCGTGATTCGAGCGTTGCACGAAAATCTATCTATCTATCTTTCTATCTGACGGATGCAACAATTTTGATATTGTGCAATCTAAACAATTTGCAATTTACCAAATGTATGATTGAGGCCAAAAGAAAAAAACTTATATTCCAAATTGAAATAGAAATTCGTGGCTGATCAGAAATACGCCCAAAACTTGATAAATATATTAATAGAATAAAATTTCAGATGTTTACCAACTAAACTGAAGGTTGAAAATGTTAGAGAACAACTATAACGCAGTTATCAACTAGAAATAACTGAGTAGATATATGAAATTAAATTCTTTACTCGATTGCGTAAAATTTAAGCCCTTTAAGGGCTCAAGTGAAGGAATATTCGAACGACTTGTATTGCCTTCTTTGTGATTGGAACTCTTAGGAATTTTATAGGCAAACATGACCCTAAACATTCCCAAATTTAAGCATGTCGGCTATAAAAGCAGAGATATCGTACTTTTCGGGGCAATTATGAACGTTGGACGAAAGGAATAAAGTTTTTACGCCCTGGAAAACAACTATAACTTCAAAAGTAACCCTCGAATATGATAATAAACTAGTCAAATAGCAACTATAATAAATTTCAATAGTTCAACTGTAAAACTAAATGAACGACAGACAGAGAAAAGAAGAGACAGGTAAGAGATGACAGAGAAATCTAGTGTTATGTATTCATAATGGTCTCAAATTGTATAGGCCTAAATATACATATTTATATATTTGTTAATCTTACAATGAAAGGGACCATACAATGTATTCATTTGTGAATGGCATTCGGTGTAAGTCCTAAGTCCCAAGTCCCAAGTCGTAAGTCGTAAACGCATTTTAAGTACCAGGCTAATTTCAACTATCCAATTCCCATGCAAATATGCACATTGCGCAGTCTTAAGTAGTTGCATTGAGTGTGAAAGAGTGAGAGAGGTGAATATTTCCTTGTTTTCAACATCCTTGAAGTCGTTAATGCCGGAAGTGTCCTTCGTCCTTCTTCCTTCGTACTGCGTCCTCGCACGTGTGCCTGCATAAAATAATGCGACATTTTTATGGCCCAAACGAGTGTCAGACGGGGCAACTTAAAGCGCTGCCTTCACAATTTATGAATGAATTTCCAGGGTAGTTTAGCGGTGTCTCCGCTAGTTTGCCAGTCGGATAGCTGAAGACTCTGGAATCAGAAGTCAGGAGTCGGGAAATGGGAAACGGGAGTCGTTCAGGAAAGGTCATAACTCAGTCTCAACGAGCGGTTCTCTCTAATTTCTTTTTGGCCCAGAAACTATACTTTTGGCTCTTTTCGTACAGGTAAATTGATGTTGCAACGTGCGGCAAATGCTGCAGCTAATCCCAGATTGAATGAATTGCCCACTTGGACTGTGAATTGTGTTTCAGACTCTCCTTGTTCCTGTGCTGTCTCCGCTGTTCTGAATATTTCAACTTCCATTTCGAACCCATTAATATGAATGACTCTATCAATATGCTACGAGGACTACAAATAAATAAATAGTTCGAAGTTATTCCTCTGTTAGTCTTGGGTGTCACTTGTTGTAGTCTTTAGAAAGTTAGGAAACTCAAATAGTTCAGGTGAGTTCGACACATATCCTCATATAGCATAAAGAAGCTAACGATATACACTAACTGTTCTTGGATAGTTAGATCACCTGCCTCATAAAAATTACTCAATTTTAAACAATATTATTTTTGCTTGTTTTGTAAGGTATTTCTAAAATTTACATTTACATAATTCAAAAAATTGAAAGCTTTTGGATTTTTTTTGACCCCGTACTCTAAAAAAAGCTATATTTTATAGCTCCCAAATCGCGCGAAAATGGGAAATTTGTATGAAGACATGTAATGTTGGGTGACCAAATATATCAAATAATAATAACTATCCTCACTAAGTTTGGTCCGGATCGGACAACTATAGCCTTTACCTGAAATAATTTCATACTTATCAAACCCAATTTAGACATGCTGTGTGTCTAAAAGTTCAGCGTACTCTACTGTAAGGTAATCTTTTATGTGGCGGGTTTCAGTGGAATAAAAATGTAGGATTTAAACCACCCATTGGTATAATCTAACACAAAAATCCAATTAGATTGCTTAGTAAGAGTCATTAGATTACAGTTTGACGGTAGGACAAGCAACTAAAGATAACATTAAACGCACACTTAGTGACTATCGAAAAGAAAAGGGGTAAAATGGGAAATGGGAAATGGAAATTTAACTTGAACTCGTTGAGTTTCCTTATGAGAGTTCGGTGAATTGGTCAAATAGTAAATAATAAATAAAAGAGTAAAAGAAAAACAAAAATAATTAACATTTTGTGGGCGTCGTCACAGTGTTTTGGTTTCGGTTTGGACCTGGCTATAACGTTTGGGCTTATTACATTATTTCTTTTTTTTTGAAAGGGCAAAGGGGGGAGTGTGAGGGGGAGGTGAGCGTTTTGTCTAGGCAGAGTTAAGTTATTGGGTTCGTTTATTTGCGTCTGTTTATTTGATTGTCATTATTTTGTGTAAATATTGACGCTCTTGTCATGCCCAGTAGCACTCAACGTTAATTGATTCCGAATTGGAAGCCACTCTTATTGTTATTATAACAATACCCTCCCTACTCCTCACTCCCCACTCCCCACTCCCTATTGCCTGCTCCCCGCTCCCTGTTCCAACTGATACTCCAATCCATACTCAATACAATGCCACACGCTGGAAACACACCTCGGCACTTGCATAAATAAACACCACTGAAAACGGAATTTGTGATAAAAGCTATAGTGGAGAAAGTCGACTGTAAAAGACCCCGTAATCCCTGTTTACCCATCGTTAGCACTAATATATTGTCTTAAGCCTCTAAATCAGCAATATCAAAAGTTATGCAGACATTTAGCCTGAATATCAGCTATATGACATAGTTTCAGATATATGCATGTTATTTAGTCAGTATGAGTTTGCCGTTTTTCCACTCATATAATCTATGCTAGCTAAATCATTTAGTTATCCGAATCAGACCAAATTTGGTAAGGACACATAAGATAGTGCTAAGTATTGAATACCATAGTTTGGGTAATACAAGTTTAGTAGCTTTTAAGTTATGGTGTTTTGACAACGTATAACTTGTCTTTTATTTGAAATATTTTTCCTCTATAACCAAACTCTTTACTTATTTTGAGTACAGGGTGTTAAAACCAGCAGAAAAAGAATTTACAAATATACTTGGACTCCCACACACAGACTCAAATCCAATTACCATAGATAAGCCGCAGTCAGAGCCTCTTTCGAATCCAGTACATCAATCTATATACCGTCTATGTATAGGAGTATTATACGAACTGTTATGAAATTTTATGTTTATCTTTTAATCGTTGTTTCTCTCGCCTTGTTCATTAAGTTAATACAATATATATAAACACTGTAAACACCTTATAAAGTACTTTAGAGACTTGGGATTTCAAATATTTAAAAACAACAACAACAAAACTATATTCTACTTATATTCGGTTTGTATTAAAGATATCGCATAAAGATAACGTACAGTTTTCTGAAACTGTAATGTTTCTTAATTGAAGGATATAGTAGGATATATATAAAACTAAGTATAATAATTATTTAAAGGAATTGCATTAAATTGGTTATAGAAACCTTTTATATAAATCGATCCAAATTTTAAGTATAGGTCGAACTTTAAAAATTCATTTCTGGGATAACTCGTTTTCCTCTATAATTCGTTTTACTTCGGTCCAAGTTCGACCTGTATTGTCATTGGAATTGAAATTTGTATCTTTAACTGAAAATATAAATAAAGCTTAATGTAAAGATTGCAAAAAAAGATGAAAAACAAGAAGAAGTAAAAACAAATGAGAGTTTCTTAAGCATTTCTATAAATAAAAGCGGACAGCTGTAAATACGTACAGATAACGTTTAAAGATACAGATACAAATACAGCTACAGATATGAATACAAATGCGAATAGAGTTACCATATAGCCATAGCAATAAATGGGTATATAAATATTTGTATATGTGTTCACATGCTGCTTATCTATAAGTAAACACTTTAAACAATTCTCTGGATGAGTTTTTCTCAGTGTATTTAGGGCTTCAGAGTCGGTTCGGCTGTCTCAGGGGGATATATCTTATCTGAGCTAACGGGTGTGGTATTATAGGTGTTTTCGCTATCTCTTTACCTGTTCTTATTCTTTCTCAACCTTTCTGCTGTGTGTGTCTCTGTTTGCTCAATTAAGAAGAACTTTAATTGAAAAACAATGCAATTAACTAAATCAGTTAAGCACGTCGCATTGCTCTGGCGCCCCCAGATAAACTCTGGAAATATCTTTCCTCAGCTAAAATCGGATCATTTCGATATAACACCGACAACATAATACTCTGCAAAACGACTTGACTTGTACTTTGATTAAACTGGTTATCAGGTATCTCTGTTTAATATTGAAAGGTTACATTTTAAATAAACTTTAATTTAATATCTTTTGTTTTAAATGGAAATTAAATAATTATTGAATTCTTAAACAATTTTTAGTTTCCAATTTATTTAAAAAGCAATTAATTAAGCAACTTTCTTTATACTAATATACAAACTTATTTAATCTTTATCCACTAATGCCAAACAAATTCTTATAATATATAAAAAAAAACATATTTAATTTTGTAAAAAATTTTATGTTGAAACTAAACTATAAATTTTATCTAAAAAACTCCCCAGCAAGTTTTTAACTCTAATTCTGAAGCAATTTAAGGGATAATTTTGGAATTCATCTAATTCAATTATTTGTTATGAATACTTTTAAATATTTTAAACAAATTTGCTGGTGACGGATCTGTTCCCTGAGCATGTCAGTGCTGTGAATCTGTTAAGACTGGTTTTTGGGTCTGGCAACTTTAAGACTTTGACTGCATGAGCTTTATGAACTATTCTTCATGCCCGAGTTTTTAAAGTATCTCAGAGATACATTTTGTGCGTGCTGCTGATGCTGCTGCTTCTCCTTCTTCTTATTACACTCGCTTAACGTGCTTGTTCACTTGTTGTTTTTGCTGCTCCTGTTGTTGTTGCTGTTGTTGTTGCTGTTGATGTCTATTTGCTTTCAGTGTTTTTATCTAAATTACTTTTAATCGCCATTTAATGTTTTTGTTTTTCTTGTTTTTCAGTTTCAGTTTCATGTTTTATGGCCGCGTCTTTTGGGCGATTTCTAATCTAATTGCAAAATGTAAGCACATACGTGCGTGTGCGTGTGCGTGTGCGTGTGTGTTTGGTGAGTGTGTGTGTGTCGGGATGTTTGTGTACATATCAAGGCCTACCTCCCCCTTTACCTTCTTCAAACTTGCCTCCCTTCGAGCTGTAAATAGATTGCGCGCTATCTAAAAACAACAACAACAACAACAACAACCACAAAAGTTGTTCACTCCGCAAATTGTATAAACAATTATAAACAAACAAACGAAAGCGTTTTTATCATGGCCTAGTTCTATAATAGATATCATTTAAAAATCCCAAAAAGTAAATAACAACAATTAGCAATCTCTTCCCTCCCTATCCACCCACTCCCACCTACCTTAATAGTCTCAGTCCCTCTTGACGTGTGCCAAATTATTTAAAAAGTTACTTTTCCCCTGCTGTTTTTTATTTTCCTTTTTCTGGGCGGTAAACAAAGTCATACATTATGAATACCCCGCCCCTTTACTCCCCCGACAGACCCACGCCCACCATCTGTAATTACGTCGACATTTTGTTAGCGACTTTTTAAGTTCTATTGACGCATTTGCGATTACGGATCGCGCCTCATTCGTATCTGTAAATGGCTCATAATTATATACCAATAACTCACATCCGTTGACCGAATCTCGAGAATATTATGCATTCCCTACGTCAGAGGAAACGAAATAGAGTAATCGATCAAAAATAGACTTTGTAACAACGTAAGTCCCCCAAAACCGTAATATGTGCTCTGCTGTAATATCTGTTAAGCCATAACTTTGTTTTCTTCTGAAAAACAGCTAGTAAGAAAGACTAGAGTCGAGAGATCCGACTTTAATAGACCCTGTACTTATCTTGGTGCACATTTTTCTATAAATTCGTTACGATTTGAAATAAACTTGATATCCTTACAGTCAGCACTGTATGACTGATTTTCATTCCAAATTTTGTGGCTCTAGCTTTTAAAGTCTCTGGGTTCCAGCTGTTCATACTGACAGAAGAACATGCTTCTATATCACCACTATGCTTTTGATACTAACCATGAATTTATATACTTAATATATTCTATTTTCGAGTACGGGGTCTAAAAATTGCTTACTCCCTTGTGTCTTGAGTAGCGAATACATTTTCAGCTGCAAGATTATATCTTAATCCCCATATCTTAATCGAGATAATAAAGTGTCTCAACCTTGGTTTTAGCCTTCTATTTAATTACTGAACTTGGTCCGATTCGATGAGAATAAAAATAAATGATACTCGTAAAAATTAACAAATTTTTATTACCGAAAAGAATAGATTAACGATAAGGCTTGATTCAGAAGTTAAGATAATTAAAGAAATAAAAACTTATTCCCAAATTTTGAATAATTAATGGAACTTATGCTAATTTTTGTTAATTCTTCTTAAAATCTACTCTAAATATCCACTATAATTATCATAACATCCAATTTAAAATTTATTGAAAAATGTATTAAGATTTTGTTTAGAATGTAATAAATAATACTTTTATTTAATGTATATTTTTAAGCTTCGGATTATTTAGTTTCACTTATACTTTTCTATGGGCTCTACGAAAATTCCAAATCGATTGGCGCATAAAACTAATTAATTTACAGACAACGTATCTCGTTGGCTATGAAGCACCAAAATGTTCCCAAGAGTTCCAGCCACGACAACAACAGCAACAACATCAAACAACAGCATTAACAATGGACTTTGCTGTTTGTTTAGTTAATCCAAAAGCTGGTTTACAAAACAGGCGCCAAACATGGCATACGAATTAATTGTCTCGATGTTTGTATTTAAATTTTTTAAAAACTGATTTTTTTTCTCTTCTTTTTTGTTGTGTGTTTATATGTAGACCCTGTACGCAATGGATGCAAGGGGCAACTAAGTGTGCAATATTGTGTAACGGGAAGAAGAAGACACATTGGACTCTAAATAGTGTACACAGTATTTTTAGCTGAGTAAATAATTTGCATGCTTGTTTAAGAAAACATATACTGGGTCTTGCACAGTCGAGCTAACTTACATGTAAGGTTTACTACAAGTTTATAATAAGATTGCGAACGCAACAAACAAAACAAAACATAACAAAAATGAAATTAACATACGCTCCAATGCGAACGTGGGGCAAAACAAAAGCCAATTTGTTATTGTTGTTGTTGTTTTTGTGACATCAGCGTTAACCGAGACTGAACCACTGTGCGCACCCCTATGCACTGTAAGAGTAAGAGGTACAGAGATAGTAGCTATATATGGGATCCACTGCTTACCCATTTTTTTATTATTTGTAATGAAAGCTCATAAACTCAGCTAAGCGTCTCTCCTCTCTCCCGCTCTCTCTCTCTCTCTCTCTCTCTCTCTCTTTCTATTTCGACCGCAAAGAGAACTGATCACATAAGGCCATCCCCACTGCCCCCTTGTGTCATCGCCCATAGGTTAACCAAACAAACAGGGCGCAGCTGTGTGTTCTCCGTGTGTGCGTCTGTATGTATGTGTGTGCGGGTATTTAAATGTAAATTAGTTGCGAAACAGAAATGCATAAATAACAAAGACAACAACAATGTTTCGAGTGTTAAAACTAATTTAATGCTGTAATTAAAAAGAGCAAGCCAATAGACACCCTATATCTGTGGATGTGGACATATTATTCTTAATACCCTGCCTCTTATAGATAATGATTATACCCGTTACTCGAAGATTAAAAGGGTATACTATACTCGTTGGAATGTACATATGTAACAGGGAGAAGGATAGCTTGAAACTATAACCATACCCAATTAACTACAAGAAAGAATGCTATAGTCGCATCGCGACTTTAGGATACCCGTTACTCAGTTTAATTATATTATTAACAATGGGATATAATAGTACAATCGTTGAGGCAATCGGCCCTAGTGAGTTAAATTCAGATGACTTGGGAAACACTGAAAATTCTCATACAAATTCATATTTGGAGCGTATTTTTGACCGATCGTTCCTATGGGAGCTATATGATATAGTAGCCCGATTTGAATGAAACGTGGGCAGTATGTTTATATTATTGACAAATATGTTCTGTGTGAGTTTCGTTAAGATTGCTTGGTCAACGCAAAAGTTATTCATATAAATTCATGATTCGAGCGTATTTTTGACCTATTGTCCCTATGTGAGCTATACGATATAGTTGTCCGATTTGGATCAAACTTGGTCAGTATATGTACTCCGTAGACGTGCACTTTCTGTGTACATTTGGTTTAGATAGCATAACAAAAAAGTTTTCTATACTAAAACATGCTAATTTTACCTGTTTTTACCTTTGGATGAAAATAGAACGCCTATATCGACTCGGTTATTCATGCTGATCAAGAATATATATACTCTATGGGGTCTGCCACGTCTCCTTCTCTCTGTTACATATATTCCAACGATTTTACTCAACGAGTAACGGGTATAATAACAATTTAAAACTGAGTAACGGGTATCCTAAAGTCACGAACCTACTGTAGCATTCATTCTTGTTTTATCATTGAAAATGTGATGACTTCTAAACACTAATTTTATATACGTTTTTAGAAATTAAACTCCTTTCATTCTAACTTAGGCATAAAACCGAAACAATCAAATTTTCTTGGACGATGCGTTACACACAAATCGCATTATGAACGCTGCCTCTTTCGCTGCCTATGCCTCTGTCTCTGTCTCTGCCGCTGTCAGTGCTGGTGCCTAAACAACTATTCCCCATTCCCAAATCTTTTCCAGCTATTGTCTATGTGTTGTTGTTTCGTCATGCGTCCACCAAGTGGATGTGGCTGCCGTTAGCTATGTAAAGCTTTAGACTCTGTCTCTGTCACTGCCTCTGCCGTTGTATGAAAGCTTTAACAGATCGTTGGGTCGCGTCGTTAGCGTCGCAAAAACAGTGCACGAGCACTCAAACGAGTGGGTTGTGGATTGTGTGGATTGAGAACTGCGACGCGGCAGCGCTGCTCAAGCGTAGGAGGTGTTGGCGCGTGTGTCAGCATATTGAATAGGTCGACCCCCAGCTTTGGGCATGACAACAACAACAACAACAACAACAACAAGAACAGCAACAACAACCAGCACCACCACAATAGCAAAAGAAACGATGACAACAACAGCAACAGGCGAAGCAAGAAAAAGATGAAGCAGAGTAGACAACAAACAACGCGATCTGTTCGCAGGCAGAAGACGAAAACATAAAGCGATAAGTGACAGCCTGTCGGTCCCCTTCGCTCTGCCTCTCTCTCGCTCACTCTCGCGCTCTTCGATCTCGCTTTTGTCCATGCTTCTCTGTTGGGCGTGACGAGTTAGCGTCGCTTTATGTTTTGTTTATAATTTCATCTAATATGCATAGACAAGGCATACAAAACAACTGTAATAAGTAATGGATACACTGAGCAAATACCCTGTAATGTAATAGTGGAAGTTATCTAAGTTTATTCAAAAGTGAGTTCTCTTTAGTAACGCTTTTCTTGCTGTGTGTTAAAATATTAAATTGGATAAAGTCTATATACTTAGGTGACTTTCCAAGGGTTGATATACCCCATGCGAGGGTATACCAAAACAATCCAAAATAATCGTAAACACACATAAGTGTATAGCTGTATTGTACCATATGCCCTATGTCGCTATTAGTGCGTCTAAGGCCCAACTGTTGGGGCTATCACTGGAGGGGGTGGGGGAGGGCACGGAGAGGGTTCTACTATTTGTAAACAAAACGCGCAGCGAACGCCGCTTGAATTTAAATTTTTTGCCGAGTTTTGTGTTGAACGCGATTTCAAAATCGCTTTCAAAGTCACTTCATTTGCTCTGTCCGATTTTAGCGTTTTGCGAATTCCGAATTGCGATTTGATATTTCAAATGTCGTTTCAAAAAGTATTCATAACAATATTGTACAATCTTCGATGTTTGTCACACTATCATAAATTTTATTTTATTACATTTTACGTTTTCAGTTTATTTTTCTGTTTTGATATTTTCCTTTTTGCTGTCGTTTCATTTGCATTTGAATTTTGTTTGCTTTAAATTAGCTAAATTCAAATTTTCGATAGTATGCCCAAAAATAGACAAAAATATATTGATTTATAAGGAAAGGTTTAGTTTTAGCTTTGCGCGTGCATAAAACTATTTTAATAACTGATCTATCAAAGTTTAATATAAACTAATATGTATTGAGAACAAAGACACTCTTTGTATTTTATGCCAACAAGTTTTTAAAGCTTTTTCAGTAATGAGTTTTTTTAAGACAACAGCTAGTTTAAGCTTCAAATTTTCTAGACAAGTATCCAAGTGGCTCCATAAACTAAATATACATATTTTTGTTTTAATATATCATATATGTATATATAAGTTTTTCTTTAGTTTCGCATATGTATTCAATACTATATCTTATTCGTATTCTTGTTTTGATATATGTTTATATATATATATATATAAGTTTTCCTTTAGTTTCTCATATATATTCAATACTTTATCTTATTCATTCATTGATTCATTTGTTCATTCATATCGTGTTGTTTATTTTCCAAAATCCAAATGCGTTCTTCAGTTTTTTTTTTCTCAGTTGTATTTATTTATTCAAAATTTTTGTTTTGTACGCCAAAAATGTGAAAAACGCCACAGCCAAAATGTTAGTTAACATGCCAAAAGAATTTTTTAAAAATAATTTAATTAAAATTTGTTTTAATCATAATTAAAAGACTCAATTTTGAATATTTCTTCACGTTTTATGAGAGTTGTAGCTTTACTTAACAAAATGTTTAATTTTTGTACACTAACATTTTGATTTGTTCCACTGTCCGTCAATATGAAGCTGCCCGAAAGTGTGCCAAATCTATTAAATTTCAACTGTTGATAAACAAGAATGAATGCAAGCGGTGGATGGGGTAGAAGGAGGGTGAGGGGAAGGGCGAGGATGGAAAGGAAAACAACACAAATTGCGCTTTATTTAAGTACAAAAATAACAAGAGATTTTGGGGGGGCGGAAGGCGGCAACATCGAGGGGCACATCAATTTGAGGAATAAATTTAAAACCGGCACTAAAATTATTTTTATTTTTTATTTGTCGGCGATTTGGCTAAATTCAACCCATTGTTTGCTGGCAGTGGCGCCATGAAATGAGGCAAGAGGGAGGGGGTGGGGCAACAGTTGGTGCACATCTCCTGCCCCTATCAACCTGCCTTCCCTCTCAAATTTTGTGGCAAATTTGTGTTTACCCCAAAACGACGTCCAAGAAATTCTGCGTCGTCAAAATCTGAGAAAAGCTAAAGAAAAATATTTTAATTTTATTGATTGCTTACCTCAAAATAAGTTTAGAAAACTTATTTCAAATTCTTAGACTTTTCAAACACAATGTTTTTCTTCACTTCTTTGTTAATTTAAATTCCCAAAATCTTTACTTACACGGTATCTATGCGTCTATCAGTGACTTACTTGCTGCATCTCTGGTTGTTTCAGTTTGTGTTTTCTTTATTTTCGGCTGCACGGAAGTATCCACAATTCAGTGGGTGGTCGAACATTTCCATCTATTTTTGGGCGCCATGCAAATCGCTTTTCTCACATTTGACATTTGAGTGAAAATTATTCGAAAACTGTTTACATTTTCCTCAACTATTCTGTATACGATGTACATAGTTGTGTATGGAACAGAAAAACATATAGATCTATATAAAATTACTTTCTTTTCAATACCTAATTATCCATTATCCATTTATCCAATTCTTAAATATCCCTATGAAGTTAAATAAACTGAATTTTGTTTAGAAAATCAAATTAATCTTCAATCAATGTTTTCATAAAGACTTTAGTCAAAGAGTTACTTTAAGACACAAGCCAACTTAATTTCAACAAGAAAGAATGCTATAATCGCCTCGCGACTTTTGGATACCCATTACTAATAATAGTACAACCTTTTAGGTAATCGACCCTATTGATTTTAATTCAGATGACTTGAGAAACGCAGAAAACTTTCATACAAATTCATATTTACAGCGTATTTTTGACCGATCGTCCCTATGGGAGTTATACGATATAGTCGTCCGATTTGAATGAAACTTGGTCAACATATTTATATTATTGACAGATATATTCTGTGTAAGTTTCCCTTCGATTGCTTGGCCAATGCAAAAGTTATTCACATAAATTCATATTTGGAGCGTATTTTCGACCGATTGTCCATATGGGAGCTATACAATATAGTCGTCCGATTTGGATGAAACTTGGTCAGTATATGTACTCCCTAGACGTGTTCTTTATGTGTCAATTTGGTTTAGATAGCATTGGTAACAAAAAAGTTTTCTATACTAAAACATGCTATTTTTACCTGTTTTTACCTTTGTATGCACATAGAACGCCCTAAAGTGGGCGAGTCAAAAACAAAAGCAAACTTGTACTGCTTGGGCATTTTATCTTTCTTTTGCGACCACTCGGGCCTTTCTAGCTCTTATAGTCTCTGAGATCCTTTTGTTCACACAGACGGACAGACGGACGGACGGACAGACGGACAGACGGACATGGCTATATCGACTCGGCTAGTCATGCTGATCAAGAATATATATACTTTATGGGGTCTGCCACGCCTCCTTCTCTCTGTTACATACATTGCAACGAATACAATATACCCTTTTACTCTACGAGTAACGGGTATAATAACCCCTACTTTTTAAATACATTAAAAATGTACAAATAAAACAAAAAAATTTTTAAATAAATATTTTACATATTAATATTTAAAGATTTATTATTTCTAGGGATCTGAACGCGTATCGTTATATCGTTAGGATGATATGCTGGCTACTTAGTGATCAAGAGTCATGCATATTATCTTACCCGAATTTAAAATAAAGTACATATATATGTTTTCTTCTATAATATTAAATACTACATTTCACATATTCTTTTTACCAGTGTGATTTTCACGAAGTTCTCTTAACAGGAAAGAAGTTCTTGTATTTATTGAATTGATTGATTAAGGGATCTTCACTTGTGTAGACTATAAAAGACGAATTGATTGGAATTTCAATTGCAGATCAGATCGCAATTATATTATTTACTCATCTCCAGTTTCATTACACATTTCCTGTTGTCTTTTTATGATCAAGTTTCTACAAAACAAACAACAACAGAATGCACTTTGCGATCGCAATAATGGATAAAAAAGATTGAAGATCAGTTGAATGCAATTTCAAATGTCTATTGAATGACGAGTTAAATAGTTAAATAGAAGTAAAGTAGAAAAGAGAACTGAGCATAAAAGAAGAGTAAAGAAAACGAAGGAAAATATCTGCTTTCGTCTAGCTCACAAGTGTTTGGCAACCTGATCAAGGGCTTATCTCACCGATCTACAGGCATCTACAGACAACTACAGGCAGGAGTCAGGCCATTTGTCATGGGGATCAGGGCTCTATGGGACACTAGAATTGTAGGACTGAACAATCGCCAGGTATTGTTGTCATAAATTACACTTCAATTGTTAAACAGGGCTTGGGATTGGGATTGGACCTAGGATTGGAACAGGGATTGGAATTGGGATTGGGAAAGGCACAGAAATTGAGATTGGGATTCGTTGTGTGCAATCATCGTATTTTTTAATTTACAAGTCCCGCAAGGACTTCGAAATGTGTCAAAAATATCAAATGTCCTATTGTGGCACAGGTCCTGCCACAGTCGATTACTGCACGCTCCTTGCATTTCTATAGATACCAAGGGCCCAGAGATAAAGAGAGTCTACTACCTGCCAGGCATAATTAATTTAATCATTGCTCATTGCACACACACAAAAAGAGTGTGGCACAAGTGTATACCCAATGTCTACAATGGGTATAGTCCCAGAGAAAACAAAGCAAAGAACTACAATCTCGGGCTAACAAGCAACGCAAAGAACCGGCTTCAAAACTCTACCCATACCTTAGTGAGTTTCATGTCTATAAGAGACCCAGACACAAACCCAGACCCAAACCCAGACTCCGACTCTGACTTCTTGTTGGACTCGATCATCACCATGACAAGCAGGGTTCTTAAACGAACCCTCTTTGATTAAACACGGCTAAGACTAAGGCTAAAACTGAGGCTGAGTCTGAGTCTGAATCTGAGTCTGAGTCTGAGGTTTCAAGTTGATCTTCATGATGATCGTCAACATCATCAACTCTTCATTTGTGTGTGACAAACAAAGAGAGGAGTAAAAAGAGATAGAGAGAGACAGTTGAGTTGAAAGAAGAGGGATGATATTTTTAGTCCCCCGCTGTAAGCAGGAGGCTTCTCCGTACTCCCTCTCCCTTTTCGTCGATCGATCGTCGGTTGTGCGTGCTTAGCCAGAAACTGTTGGCGTATTTTGGTAGTTCAATTGTTGGCCCATTGTTTTAGCGCACGAACAGGGCCCAAACCATTTGTACAAACAGTCAACATGCATAAATTGACTCTAATATCGGAGATCTGACTGTGCCTCAGCCAGGGTCTGTCGCCTATGTCGGCTCTGTCGGGTCTGGCACCTCTGGGTACCTCATGTCTATAGCCATAATGGCTCCCAATGAAAAATACAAAAAAAAAATCATTCCACAATCTCACGGCGCGCACTTTGCATATAAATCATGTTTATGACTTGTTATTTTTCACTATTTATTTTGCCTTTTCGCCTTTGTTTATCGTTAGAAAAACAAATTTTTACATTTTTTTTCTCGATTTAGACTCTGTAAATTACAACATTTTTTGAATTTGGCCCTGGAACTAAACAGTTGTTGCTTGAAGGAGGGAATTCGTGAAAGGGGACAAAGGGGCAATGTGGTATTATCAAAGGGGCTGAAAGAACTTTTTTGGAGACGTTGAAATAATCGTAATTGGAATTGTTGAAACACTTCATGGCTTCATTCTATATGCTTAATTAACGCATTTCGACCTTGTCGAGATCTATTATAAACATTCGAGCCTATAGATGATATCATTGCCTACAGTTAGATCTTTGATTATCAAGTGTGTGTTTAGAGATGAGGAAAGGGATGATTCGACCTTCATTCTAGCAAATAATGAGGTATATTCACTTTATTTCGGACCCAATCAGATGGCAGTAGAAATTTGTTTGAAATTCTGGTGATTTCAAGTTTAATCAGAATCATTTCAATTTTGTATATACCCATACGTATTTCTCAGGTAATATTTTTTAATTTGAGTTGCACTTAAGTCGTGAACACTTAGTTTAGTCCCTGGGCGAGTCCATTGTCAATAATCTGCCGCAAAGAACCTAAAATTTTAATAAAAAGTAAATAGCAAAAAATATGCGAACTGCGTATAATATCAACAATTTATTACAGAAAGCGAAACAAGAAAAAAAAAACGATTTAAAAAGCAAAAAAAAAAACAAAAAAAAAAAACCAAAAATAAATAAGAAAACACGACTTGCTTAAATTGTAAAAAGCCATTAAACGCAGCTGGAGCCCCTTAAAAACCAGCGAAAAAGGAGCAGAGTAGAGCAAGAGAAAGAGGATGAGGATGAAGGAGACGGAGATGGAGACGGAGGCGGAAAAGCAGAACCGCAATTATCATGAACGCAATTTTAAAATGGGAATGACTCCCGGCGTGTCCACATCCTCGGCTAGGGAGTAAAACTTGAATCGTTAAATATTTATAAACGAGCTGAGAAGGAATACAGAGTGGAGCAAGGAGAAAGAGGAAGAATAGAGTGGAAAACAGTGGGAGAGAGGAGAAGGGAGGATGGTGGAAGTGTAAGCACATAAGGAAAATAAAGTAAAGGTTTTGGACAAGCGACATTGTGAAATACTCAAGAGGGATAACTGAGGAGGTTACCTGGGAGGTTACCTGGGGGGCTACCTGTTGGGTGTTAAGGTAAATCAACACATCATAATCCCAAACGCATTTCCCAGAGCGTCGACTTATAAGGCCTAATCCTAAATAATATGGCTTTAATGAGCTGGTCAACAATCTCACAGCCAATTCGGTTGGCCATAAAGCGATTGTGGTCACAACTGACCCAGCCTGACAAAACCGGAAATAGAATACAGTTGGGCTCAGCTGACCGTAGTTCACCCTGTGATAGTAAAGGAATTTGAACGCATTCCCAATAGTACTATCGTAGTGCAGCTAATGTGCATCGAAATTTAGGTCTTAGTATAATAATAACTAATAAGAGAGGCTACAATTGAAGAAGACGATTCCCGTTACATAAGTAGTCTGTATACCAAATTTTGTGTTTTTAACACTCACAATCTCTGAGATCTCAGCACTCATACGGACGGGAAGCCAAGGCTCGTTTGAAATAACGTAGTATAGTATATGTATTCACGCCTACTAGGTATAAAATGACCTTAATTATTAGCAAAAGGTCTTCTGAAATGTGTGAAATTAATTAAATGGCCAGATTCTTAAGACCATGTCGCTTACTCCTCTTTCATTTCTATTCTTTTCGTTTTTTTTTTGAGCTTTACAACACTTTTATACCAATTGCAAAGTGCTTTCGGTCAATTGCGAGCATTTATCAACTTGGACAATCTCGTAACCAAATGCTTTTATACTAACTCTCAACTAAAATTGCACACATTGCAAAAACCATTGAGTAACTGATACCAATTTCTTAGCAGGTTGCTTGGACCCTGTAGTTGAGCAGCACAAAGGGTCTGAACACCAAAATTAAAAAATATAAAATGAATTTGAAGTGCGAAAGCTTTTAAGTTTTTGCTTAATATAAGATTATTGTTCAGATAAATTTGTAGTATGACAATACAGGGTCTCAAATGATCCTATATCTATAGCAAAAGAGTCGAAATTTAGCAGAAGAGTTTATCGACCGTTCAATATAACTACAGGGTCTCTTAAAATCGTGTGCAGTAAGCTTCATCCTTTCCTGCTGCTTTTTTGTTGGCAGCTTTCGATTTATAGAGCTCAAATCGGGAAAAATACCCCACAATTCAACCCTAACCTCTAAGCTGGGAGCAAGCAACAAGCTGTAGAATAGTTTAATTAACATTAACGCTGACGCCAACTACTGATGGCAATAAAAAACCATTAAAGGGAATTTATTTTAAGGACCGAACAGGCTATAAATCACATTACACGCCGCTATAAAAAAACAAAAGCAACAAAAAATCTGCGAGGAGGAAAAAGTGAAGGAGAAAGGAGGGAGCCAAAGGGAGAAGGTCATTAAAAATGCTACTTGTTGGCAGGTGTAGGTGTGGGTGTGGGTGTGAGTGTGGGCGTAGCCATGAGTGTATTGTTTTGTATATCGAAAAAATCAATGCATCACTTGCGGGACTCAAAGGGCTGAACGGAAAAGAAGAGGAAGAGATAACAGAAATACATAGTAGTAAAATTTTTTATATCCATAGTTTCTTGCCGTGGAGGGTGGAGGCGGCAGCAGGGTCGGGTTTGAGGGCGGTGGTGTTGTGTTAAAAGCGTTGGCATTAAAAATTACGACGAAAAGTTAATGGGAATACCGGGAGCATAAAAATAACGAATACACGGAATAAACGGCTCGATAATACGGGCCCTGTACTATGCGTGTGCTGCCACCGATAAAATATCGATAGACTTTTAAAGGGTAAGGTTTACTTGCCCCTATCTCTCTTTTGCTGTATACTTTACTCTCTCGAGAGCGTAACGTATTGGACAACTCTGCTTTGTTTGATATTCGTAAAGGTTTATTTATGAAAATTGTATTCCATTTAGAAGTGCTTATGACAAATTCGAACCAAAAGATTTTTATTACCTTACACAGTGTATTATAGGATAAGTAAAGTTTTAGTATGAAAAGCTTTTATGTTTATTGACCCATCTAAATTCACATAGTACTACTTATCGGCATTCAAATTATATTAACTAGATGTCAATTATATTAGAATACTTTATAACTTTGCTTCCATATAAATAAAACTACAATTATGGGAGTAATGTCTACAGGGATCTGCAATTTAATCGAATCTTTGACGTCACAAAGTTAGATGCTTCCCTCTACTTTACTCTCTAAAGAGCGCATTTTTGTCGATTCCGCTTTATGCACCATTCGTAATCAGTTTGTTGCTGGCAGTAATTACTTGAACAAAATCTTCTCTCTTTCAACAGAATAACTCCGTCGCGGAATTACATTTACTCAATTCAAAGTTTGTTCAGCACTATTTTGTTGTTGTTGGAGTTAGTGGTGCGGTGGTACTGTGATGTCGGTACAGGATATGCGAACAATACAACCATAAAATTGACTGGCAGAAGGAAACACTTTGATTTGCCATTTGAGCACAAATTCGTGGCAATAAAATCAGCGTTCGCAGAGTATTTTTCCCAACCTTTTCGATATATTTTTTGTTTTGTTTTTTGTTTTTAATGCCACTTTCAATATTTGTTTTAGCACCACCACTACCACCACTACAATTCCCCTTCACATCCCCAAACGGTTCGTTGTGGTTGTTGTTGCTGTTGTGTTTTTCGCTGGGATTCGCGTTACGCCCTATTCGATATCCATTCTGATGGCAATTGTAAAACGCGTTGTGTAATCGAAACTTTTAACGACTTGATGCGATTCGAAATTGTGTAATATTGAGGCACTAATACTCAACCAAATGGAAAGCGAATGCCCACACACATACACACACTCGAACTCACATATGTGCAAATAAATATCTGGGAGAGTGTATACGCTCATTGAGGGTCCTTCAGTTACAATTCAGAGCGCCAAGTACGCTACGTTTGATTGAGTCTGGCATATCGGTTGACTGCACACAGCTGAGTCAATTAACATTCAATCAATTTAGGGCTATATGTCTCCCTCCCTCTCTCTCTCTCTCTCTCTCTCTCTCTGTCTCTCTCTCACTCATTCTTTCCCTCTCTCTCACTACCCCTAACACATAAGCATAAGCATTATGATACTTGAGCATACTTTTATTAACTGAAAATTGGCAACAGGAGAATTGATTAAATTTCAAGATAACTTTTTTAGAGAATTACTTTTGATGCTTATGAACAAATTAGAAATCATAATTTAATAATTCTACAGACCTATAAATTTACTAGTCTTAGAATTTTTAGTAATATTGTGATACATTTCTAAGATTTAAATTTCAGAAAACATCAATGTTTATAGAGCTGTATGAAAATAAATATCAAAAATTCTTTATCCTCAATTCCTTTAACTAAGAATATTACAGTATTTCAATACAATATCCACATGCTGTAGGGTATTCAGCCAGTCACAGTCAACGAAAAGCACACTGGGAATGCCTTGAAGCTGTGAAAAAAGCAATCCATGTAATTCGACGACAAAGATGTGCTAATAAATTTCAACTTAATTTCCGAAATGTGCATCTAACACATAAAAAGCTGAACACAAATACGAACGGGCACTACGCCCCGGAGCCAGTTCAGTTCCAGAACCAGCAGCTTGTTCCGGAAATGAGCCTGGTGTGTGGGGGGATTGGATTTGGGTTTTTTCGAGACATTGGATCAAGATGAGCGGAAGGGAGAGGAGAAGAAGCAGCGTCAGATTGAGTTGCCAGGCGGCGTATTGTTCTTGAGCGATTCAAGGAGAATGGGAAATGGTAAAGAGGAAAGAGAATAAGTATGGGAAGAAGGAAAGCGAAGCAAAGTTTCAAGTATGGTTTTTGCATAAAACTTCAATTTAAATTGACATTTGAGTGGAAAGTAATTGCATGATATGCAGAGAGCATAAAAAAGGCAGCTCCTTTCGACGGGCTGTTACTTATGGCACTTCGCGGTGGCCTGAGAAGGAAATCCTCAAGGGGTGGTACAGTAATACTGAATACTGGGTGAGGTCTCAAGCTGGGCGTGTTTAATATATGTGTATCCCATTTGGAGCTACTATTTTTAGGCATTTAATGCGATTCTCTCTCGCTCTGCTTTCCACCGTATCCATCTATATCCCATCCCATCGCAGGCATCCATCCATCCAAGCTCTATCCATTCCATTCCATCCCACCCCATCCTTCGGGCAAGCTCATTATGCGCTCGTTTATATGCCGAATTTGTTGTTGTGGTATGCCCTGTTGTTATTGTAAAGTTTTGTGCACATTATGGAGATCTACGTTTGCTCTTCTTCTTCTCAAGTACGCGGTTGTTCTTTTATTTTCTTTTCTCCTCTCCTTTTGTTTCTCTTTTTCTCTCACTTTGAAATGAAATGCCAATAAATTTGCATTTCTCAAAACAAGCATTGCGAGCAAAAGTTTCATTTGTTTTGGGTAACTCGTGTCTTCGATTTGCTTCCCTGGATTTCATAGCACTCAGAGCACCTCCCTTACTCTGCTCGGACCCTCTCTTCCAGCTGCACAAGTTTTTCAATCCCCCACGAAATAAACATGAATTGTCCAAGTTTTAATGTTGCACATAAATGTTGTTAATTTGTTTTCATTTCCTGTCAAACAATCGAACCAAGTACATTTGTATTCAGTTTACAAATACAATATGAACTTAATTTATTTGCGTATTTCACAAAGTTGAGGCAGTTTAAGTCCTTGGCTTACATTGATCTGAAAAAGATGAAAGTAAATTTAAACAATAAATGTTTCACACTCTGATTAAAACAAAGGCAGAATCTTATTTATTCTTTGGTATATTTTTTGCTTTTATTTCGAATGTCACATTCTTCTGTAATAAAATTGTTATTACTTTTATCTATTCTCATCCAGGGTATTGCTGTCATCATCATAACTATCGATCACTTGCAGCTTTTGGGCTCGTGGGGAAATAGACACGTCCTCGATGTGTGGCGAGGGAGTTAGAGAGGGATGAAGCATTTGTTGCAGCTGGGCTACGTGACGTGACTGCAGTTGATCCATGCAGCCATAGTAAAGCACGTCCGAGATGAGCTTTCGGGCGAGAAGCTTTTGACGCGGTGCCAACTCATCGAATTGGGAGCGCCACGTACGAGAGAGAGCCTCTGATTCACACAGCGAGTGCTGCCGATGACGTGGTGAAGAGGTACACACCGAAGGAAAGGGGTGAAGCTCTTCTTTAATCGCTTTGCGACGTTTCTTTGCACTCTGCAAGTGAAAACGAGAGCGGTAGAGAGTGCAGGCATTATAAGCTTCAACAAAATAATCTGTATTTACTAACAAAATTTCCTCGGTGAGCTTCTTGCTGAGCTTTGCGGGGTTTGTGCAAACTTGAACTTGAGCCGGAAGATTCCTGTCCCTCTAAAAAGCCCAACAAGTCAAAGTACCAAAGTGTCGACTCAAATGTCTTCTGCCCTAGCCTCTCCCCCTCTGTGCGTTTTCGCAAATCACGCCGAAAATTTGTACGAAACGAATTGATTTTCTTCACCACCAAAGCACGATCCGCCAGTGGTTCCACCTCACGCAACTTTACCACCAGCTGCTCATATCCGGCGGACTTCATGGCTCGACTGCTGTACTCCGCACTCTTTACCTTCCATACCGCAGGCAGTGAGCGATAGAGCAGCAGAAACTCTGTCCAAAACTGTCTGTCGCGTGAGTTCATTGTGAACGCAAGTACGATCCACAAGTTCTCCACAGTTCGAACTCAGGCGCATCACTGAATCAGTTGCGCCTGTTGGTGTGCACAAGCTTGCATGCGCAAATGCAGGAAGCAAAGAGACAGACCGAGAGCGAGAGAGCTGGAATATGAGTGAACGAGTGAGCGCAAGCAAACGAATGCGTTTGTTGTTTTGTGCAAACGTTTGAGCTTTACGTTTTGTGCTTGTCGTTCGCAGAAACCATGTGATTGCGCAAAGCGAAAGTAGAATATACTTTTGCTTACATACATACATATGTATGTATGTAAGTCTGCCTTACACTCAACAAATAACTCGAAAAAACTGTCTGCTTTTGTCCCTTTTAACGTTTTATCTTTGATGGCAGCTAAAGTAACCAGATTATTTGACAAATGCAAAATTGTAATTCTTTTCGTATTTATAATTTCATTTTTTATATATTTTTTTCATATTTATTTTGTTCCCTGTTGATAAAGTAATTTAAATAAAGTTATTTACATAGTAAATGACAAATATTTGCAAGGATACAAATATTGATGCCGCGAGGACATTCAAGAGACAAACAAACAAAGCACAAAGACCAACAATATAAAGACATTTTGCACTTGTTTCAATTATGCGTCAAAAGGGGAAAATAAAAAAAAATAAACTAGAGGGAAAACTGAAAATGAAATTGAAGTGAAACTAAAGCCTTTTGCAAATAGTTGTTAAAATATGTCAATAACCTTCACACAGGACAACTTGCCCGAATCCAAACCCGAACCCCAACCACAATCCCGACCCTACGAAGAACCAACCCACATCTACAGCTATATCTACATCTATATCCACATCTACATCCACACCCACACATCAGAGCAGGTCCAGTCGTTTTGGGAAAGGGAATCAATGGGCAAAGTCAACCCTCCCGAACATACATAGATTAGTGACAGAGTAGCAGGGAGAAAGTGAAGAAAACAGAGAGACTGAGAGAAAAGGGAACGAATTGGGGTAAATGTATAGACGAATAAGCGCAGAAAATGTTTAATTAAATTCCGGGACACATTTGGCATGTTACATTGCTTTGGTCCATTCGGTCGCTCCATCAGTCGGTCCGTCGGTCGAACCACAGCCGGAATGGCTGCATCTGGAACTGAGTCCGGAATTGGGTCTGGGATTGGTATTAGAATGGGTGGAGTAGATGGAGAGAGTAAAAGTGGAAAGTGGAAGGGGAAGGGGAAGGGGATGGGGCTCTCTTCTTGTTTGTTCTCGTCGCAGCGAACTAACTAACAGAAATTGCAATAAAAATACCAAAACGTAGCAAAAACTAAGCAAAGCAAATTATGTTCTCCCTCTCCCATCCCCATTCTCTCACTCTCTTCTCTCTTTGTATATACTTCTATCTCTCTCCCTTTGGTTTAACTATTGACATTTACTTCGTTGCTTTTATTTTGCAGCTGCGGCTCTTTTTGACATTACATTGGATTGAACATCTCTCAGCTCTCCTTAAAAGCTTCGTTGATTTGCAGAGCTTTGAAAGTTTCTTAGAACGATATGAAGAGGGAGAGAGAGAGAGAGTATAATGCAACTTTAAAGCTAGAAGTACGACCTCGACGGTTCAAAATGATCTAAGTGGGTCATTAAAACATTTGATGAACAAGGTTCCGGGTTTAAATACCAAATAATTGAAATGCTAATTAAATGCATAATTAAGTTTGTAGTTAAAATGCGTAATTTATGCACATAAAAAAAAAGTAATTAAGTAATTATTCACTACTCGTTAATTTTTAAAATGCAATTGCAATTCATGTTGTAGTTTTGCTTAAAAAAAAAATAAAAACAAAACTAGCACAAAAGAATAAAATAAGACACATTTTTTCAAACAAAAAAAAAATTTTAAATCGGGCACTCACGACCTTCAGATACCCTGTGCGAGTATAGGGTTTGGCTCTTATTTATTTATTAAATGTCGATCGAATGAGCTAATGTTATTATTGTTTAAATAATTATTAAAGGATCAATCGGTCATACCATACTACCATAAGAACAATCGGTTGAATCTTAAGTATTCCTATGGAAATCTTTGTTGTTAATTGATTGATTTTCTGACTAAAAAAAAACTAAAATTTTAATGATTTTATCCAGATTTTTTTTAAGGAATGAACCTAGAAACCTTTGTTAAATAAAGTAACTAAAGGTTAAGATAGAATTAAACTTAAACACTCGATTTAAGTAAAAATTTTTGAACGTAACCTTAAATATTTATAAAATATTTATTGAAGAAATAGAAACAAAAATTCCATACAAATACATATATACCATATGATTTCAGATCGGAATACCAAATAACTTTTCTCCAACTTAAAATGAGTGCGGGGTCTTTTATAGTCAGCTTACTCGACTGTACCCTTTCCTACAATAAAGTTAATAATGTTTTGATAGTAATTTTAAAGATAAGTTACTGCGATAAAATGGTCCTGAATCAGTTTCTGGCCTTTTAGCTCTAGGTAAAGTATATGAAATTCTATCCTTAGCTGCGAATCGTATGATTTCTTTCATTTTCGTAGCAGAAAATATGACCAAGAGCATGGACCAAGTGTCTAATCAAATAATCCGGCAAATTGCTCTTAGCTGGTCATTCTTAACTCAACCGACAATAAGCCTCGGTACATGGCCATAAAATGTTATAAGAGTAAATTTTTGTTTTTTTTTTTTGTGTTGTTTTTCTCCTAAAGTTAACGTTAACATGAAGTTTTACTTGAAGTTTATGTTGGGGCATTTGTAAATCTAAAAGACGGCATCTGTATTATGCTCTTTGCAGTATGATGGCCTTTTAGAGGCCAAGTTGTTCATTTGGGGTATGGTTTTTATGGGTACGGTGCCTGTTAATGATTGATAAACCGCACGGGACCCATCAACACCCAAAAGAGCTCTACGAGTATCAAACATGGAGAGCTTTATGGGCTTTGATGGTTGGGGAGCGAGGAGATGGTAGAAGATTTCTAACCGTATGAGATGCACATCAAATTGGCTACATTGTCGTGAGGCTCGACTTGCGACTTGAGGGACTCTACTGTAAGTACGAGTATGGCCAAAAGCAAGAAAACGTAGTTTGTATACCAGTTTCTTTTACTACACAACAACAGCAAAAGCAACAAAAGGGGACTTGGGTCAAAACCACAACAACTACAAAAACAACAACAATTTGAGCTGAAATCGCAGCAAGCCGCGTCGTCGTTAAAAGAAAACAATATTGTAAATAAAGTTTAGAGCTGAGGCCAAAACTGGTTCCAAACAAACGAAAACAACCAAACAACCAAACAACCCAACAACCCAACAACCCAACAACCCAACAGACAGACCAACCCAATGTCGTGACTCTGTCGTTGTTGTTTTTTTGTGGTTGTTGCTTTTCTGCCTGGTGTTGTTATTGTTGTTGACGTGTTGGTCTTTGATGACTTTTTAACCAAAGTTGTTGCCTCTTGTTGTTGTCGATTTTTATTTATTTTTTTTTTAAAGAAATATCAATTTTTTTTCTCTTTTTTAATATACCACTTCGAAGTAGATCTAACAGGGTATGAAAAGCTAGTTGGGATTACCACATAGTACAACTAATATCAACTAAATGAAGTTCTAGTAGGCTATACAAAGATTATAAAAATCGTATTAAGACAGAAAATAATTCTAGTTTTTTACTTGGATTTTTTAAGTAGAAATCAACTATTTAATGTTTAACTATTTAAAAAAGAATAAATCTAAAAGATTTTATTGAAATTACAATTTTAGACGATGATTTTATTTTTAATAATTTATTTTCGTTTACTACTTCAGATGTCTCTTAGAATTGATTGAATTGTACCTTAGGCACAACTTTAACTAGGCATCTGCTAGTCTATCATTCAGTGTTTTTTTTTGGGACTCGTATATTTTGTGTTACCATAAAAGCAGTTAAACCACAAACCACATCCATTGCCGCAAAACTTCTTGTTCGTAAACAACGCTTGGATAGAGAGTGTTGTTGTTGTTGTTGTTGTTGTTTTTTCTGTTTTGGGACAGACTCTTTGTTGTTTGGCTGGCCCAACCACTTTGGGTTGTATCTTGGCCCAAACACCATAAACATGAAACGAATCTAAGTCAAGAAACAGGTCTCAGACCATGGCTCAGACGGAGATAAAGTCTCTCTCTTAGAGCCAAGAACTAACCTAGGTCTACCAACTAGTTTGACAGCGTTCTACTTCTTGTTTTTGTTGTTGTTTCTCGACTCTTATTTTTCTGCACACGCTTATGGCTTTTAAGATAAAGACTATTATGATTGGTGAAACGTGCAAAAAAAAACTACACATTAAAAACAAGTAATCGACTTGCAGATACTCCGCTTTTACACATCTACAAGTTGCAAGTGCCTTTGGTAGTTGTTCTGAAATTTTCAGAATATTTATCAGAATTGCTTCTTTAGTGAATATAATATCATTTAAAACGTTAAATTTATATCTACAAATGTAAAATGTATCCAAATTTAGTTAACGCTGCGCACCTTAAATTACAGGGTATTTGTTAGCTTATATACATATGTAAATTCTTAAGTGTATGTGTGTGTACCTGACCGAGACGTAAAATTTATGCCTGGGCATAATTAACTTCAAACATGATCTCATAAATTCATCTCGCGTTCGTATTTGGACGTTGTTTACTTTGGGTTAAGCTCAGATCTTTTTTCTCTTCTTCTCCTTCTTCTTCTTCTCCTTCTTCTCTTCTGTTGTTGTTCTTGTTGTTGATGCTGAAGTGGAGCACACAGCTGAGTGCACTCCATTTCTGGGAGTCACTACACACTCACAACAAGAACAAAACATTAAATGTACTTTTTTCAGTGTATAGTTAAAAGTTTTGTATACCCTTTCAGAGGGTATTATGTTTGTGTCATGAAGCTCGTAACGCATTATAGGAAGCGACCTCAAAAAGTATATATATTCTTGATCAGCATCAACAGTTGAGTCGATATAGCCATGTTCGTCTTTCCGTCTGTTCCTTCGCGAACTATGTAGTCTCTCAGTTTTATTCTCTTCGCCTGCAGTTCATATCTTAAAATCGACTAGATCGAATACTGTATCATATAGCTCCCATATGAACAATCGATGGGAAATACACTAGAATCCGGCTTTAACGAAGGTCAATGGAACGAGATTTTACGTCATTATATCCGGACGTCGCGGTAGCCGAAAGTCGAGCACAGAAAAATTAAAACATTTTAGTGAGAGTGAACATATTTATTATGTATTTCTGCAGTCAAATATAAGGTTCCTCCTGCGAGGTGCTGAAGTTATTTCACCGTGATCATAGGAATTTCCTTATATTTGACTGGTGAAAAGCTGGAAAAAACTGTCGCGCCTGTATAAGCAGTTTACTTTTGTATGCGCTGTTCGTAGTTTGCCCAGAATCTGTCGTTATAGGCGTCGTTAGACTCCGTATTAAGAGGAGACACATCCATTCAAACATGTTTAGGGTCCAAATAAGACATTGACTTCTGGTCGCTATAAGCAGTCATTCGCTAAAAGCGAAGTCGGTATATCAGGATTTTTCTGCACTTGGTTTGAAACCAAATTATAACTGAAAAGGTGTTTAATCTTCGGCGAGCCGAAGATAACAGTTTTTTCTTGTTTTACCCTTATGATAACTTCCTGTTCGAAGTTCTCAAGTCACAACAATTTATTAAAGTAGAGAAGGTAGCATAAATTTATAAGTTCACATAATAATAATCTAAAAAATTAATACAAAATATACTACTTTTAATAAAATTACTTACGTAATTATTTCTAAGTTTTAATTGTATCAGTATAAGTAATCATGAAGATTGATCATGCAGCAGCAACTGAACCTAACCTAACTTAACCTAGTAATTAAGATTAATTTTAATCTTTTACTTGTTTATCGTGCTCGGATTTTCAGTATATTTCACATTCCTTTTAACAAATTAATTGTTTAATAATTTGTGTTAGCTTTTCGGATATTTTTAGTACCTTAATTATTTGTAATCCCTAAAAACCCCGCAGCTATGAAGCGGAAAATGAAAATTGAGACGAACGTGTAAGAAGGCAAGGCAAAATACATAAACTGCAACTTCCTGATTTTTTTAGAAAAAAGAGAAAAAAACAACACATAAATAAAGGTCGATAGGTAGATATAAAGGGAATCATTGAACAAAATCGACAGTTGGAAAAAAAACGCATAGTCCAAAATTTATTGCACTTTTTCGGTTGTCGAACAATCCTTTGTCATGAACAGACGAGACTCAGGTCCCCAGAAAGAAGGGAGAAACACCAGAAACAAAATATATGAGGGCCAAACCCAGAACTGACCCAGGTTTTAGAGGCCTCGAAGACCCGAAGCCGAACCGCTTTCCACTGGCGAATGGAAACACAATAAAAAAACTCTTTCAAATGCTATGGCGGCGAGAAGAGAAACAAACCTGATGAACACCCCATATAGGAATATATAGGTATATATATATATATATATATATATATATATATATATATATATATATATATATATATATATATATATATATATATATATATATATATATATATATATATATACACTAACTGTATACCTTTATATGTGCAGGAAAATAAACGAAATAAATACATTTTTCACGAATTAACGTGCTCAGTGGAGCTGAACAGCAAAAGGTTTTTATAATTGATTTCCTGCGATTGCAGCGCTAAAAGAAAAACAACAACAAAAATTGACAACAACAATACAAAATCTTATACAGAAACAACAACAACCAAAACAACAACCTGATTTGCAGGTCGACTGTAAAACGGGCTACTGTGCAAACCCATTTTCTAGACGGAGACAGAATCAACATAGCTAAGCATACGGACTACGATATACCCTAGTTAAAATTTTGAAAAATCTTTTAAGGAGTCGCTGCAGTACTCTATTTAACAACTTCTTTTATTTGATATATTATTATGTAAATTTACTTTCTTTTCGAAATAAAAATTGATTTATTTGAAGAAAATTTTCATAAAAGTTGTAGAATTTTTCCTAGAGGTTGTTTAAAATTTATTTGTCCGAGTTTACTTAACTATGTCACTTCAACCGCTTATTTAAATTTAAATTTTAACCGTATTTTGTATAGGAAAAAAAACATGTTTCATTAATAATAAGAGTATATTTATTAAAAACTTTCAAAACTTTTGGGCAAATAAACTTAATTGACAGATTTATAACTACAGTATAGAATTAATGCATTAGAAGAGAAGTTATATATAAATAATTGCATTGATTTTTCTTACATCAAGTGAATTTACAAAATATATTAAATATATTTTTGTTTATCTTTGAGCGTTTCATTGTTGATAAAATCGCAGTGTACTAAGTTAGGGTATTCAAAAGGCAGCAAAAAATATGACTGCAACTGAAATCAAATTGCTCCACGATGCAATCGCGCGAAAACCGCCAACAAAAAAAAAAAAAAAAAAAAAAAAAAAAAACACACAAAAAAATATAAAGAGAAAACCAACAATTGGTGAAAATAAACTTGCCCAAAAAGGTTAAAAAACAAGCACCCAATGTGAAGTACGAGCAGTTGCAGTGCAGCCTGCAAGCGGCATTTCCGAACATTAAATACCCTACCGCCTTCGCAACAACAAACACTTGGAGTGGTATTAATATAACTATCCTCACTAATTTGTTCCAGATCGAACAACTATAGCATGAAGGTGCTATAAACCAAATCGATCGAAAATTGGTAATATGTATAGAAAATGAGTACTAGAATGAATACGGGATCTTACTAGTTATATTGTCTAAAACCTGTTTGAATGGTATTAATCGGATGAACTTAGTTGACAGGCTCTTAAATTTAAAGTTTATTTTACTACACCCGATATTCGATAAACAGTATATAGACAATATAAATATATATAAAGTTGGTTCCAAGTCATTGGATCAACTGAAACTCCTGCTCACACGCAATGCAGAGCATTTCACAAAGGTTACAAAACGACCATTAAAGCAACAACAACAAACAGCAACGACAACAACAACGAAACAGGAAAAACAAAGACTGAAATAAAAGAGGTAAAAAAAAAAGACCATCAACACGATCATCAACGAGAACCATAAATAAGACTTAAATGGCATGAAAAAAAAGGCAACAACAACTGCAATCAAAACGCATGCTGTGGCCTCTACAACAACAACAACAACAACAGCATCGAGAGCAGGCCAAGTTTGTTGGTTGAAGCCACGTTAACCACAACAACAAAAACAGAAAAAAAAAGAAAAAATAGCAAAAAAAAAATCAAAACAACAAAATAAAATAAAAAGAAAACAGCTACAACAACAACAACAACATAAAATACAACAACAACACAGGCCCAAAAAAGCAACCAAAACGAAGTCAACGAAGCTATATCGACTATAAAGGCAACAACGACAGAAACAACAATAACTACAGAAACAACAACAACTACAGAAACAACAACAACGACAGAAACAACAACAACTACAGAAACAACAACAACTACAGAAACAACAACAACGACAGAAACAACAACAACTACAGAAACAACAACAACGACATAAACAACAACAACCACAGCAGCAATCAGCCGCACCTTTAAAACAGACAAGCAGACAGACAGACAGTTAGACAGCTCTGTGTATGTGTGTATGTGTGTGTGTGTGTGTGTGTGTGTGTGTGTGTGTATGTGTATATCTCATTTCATGCTGTCGTTGTTTGCCTGCCACTTGCCTCCAGTCCTAAGTTGCCAACTTGTTGTTTGTTGCCTGCAACACACAGCAGCCGTTGATCAAGCGACCCCAAGAGACAAACCCAGAATAAGTTGAGGCAAAATCAAAACGACAGAGATAAAGAAAGACAGAAAGAGAGAGAGAGAGAGAGAGAGAGAGAGAGAGCGAGAGAGAAAGCAACGCGTGTTGTCTCTGGCCATATCTTTGACTCGATCTTCAGGCGGTTTTGTGGCATGCAACCAGAGACGCAACTGAACTCAACTTTATAATCAAATCCAAACTTGCAACTGACAGAGGGAGACAATCAAGGGGCGTCGCCAGCCAGAGGTCAGCCATAAAGAATTTAAAATCCAAACCCCAAAATAACGCTGCAATAGATCTGAAAGAGTGCTAGATGGAATAACACATGAGTAATACATATAAATATGTGATCAAAATTATTTTGTAACTAAAATTGTATGTAAAAGAATAAAGTCTGAACAAAATAGCTAAGACCGATTTGTGCTATGGGAGCTATAGGCTTTAGTTGTCCGATCCAGTTTAAACTTGGTAAAGATATACCTAACAGACTCCCTACATACGGGGTCTAAAAATATACTTATTTAAAATTAATCTATTAGTAAATTCAATATATTCTATACAACGTTTTTGGGATAACCCAAAAATTTCAACACATGATCAATGTATCGATCGAGAGCTCGAGATGAAGAACTAAAGTGAATGTGAAAAACCTATCAAATTTAATATCACTAAACTGATCTTTCAATAAAGATTTTAAACCAAAACAAAAATGTATACAAATCTGCTTTGTCATAAATAATTTTACCAAAACAACATAAGAATTTTGAAAATATTTTATAATGCAATATCGATTCCAATTTGTATTGAAATTATTTTTACAATTTCTGATTTTCTTGACACAGTTAGTTACTGAGACTGATAAAATGTTAATTCGAAGTCGTAACATCAGATCAGGTTGGTAAAATTGTATATCCACAACATCAATCCCTCCAATTTTGCCCAAAATGAAACCAGAAAACAAACAGAAATAAATAAAAATCAATGAAATATGTGGCAAAGTTTCGATTTGGGTAGACAATACTTATTTGTTAGCTTGACTTTAAGATTTCTGTATACATAAATCTCAAAAGCAACTGACAAGTCAGATCAGTAAAAGAAGAAGTAAGAAGCAAACGAAGGAAGTGGATCGGATTGGTTTGGATTGAATGGAAGAGAATGCGCCCAGACAGCCCACGGGTGAAAACAATAAATTTACTTGGTATCACGAAAGAACTTTTGTTCTGAGCAAACCCAAAAAAAAAAAAAAAAAAAAAAAAAAAAAAACACAAAAACAGACCTGTTTTGAGAATTGCAAAGTATTAAGCAATGGATTCTCAGTTGTAACAGATCTTATCAATAACTGAAATTTACATGCATGTAAGAACAAAATGATCTATGATCTATTCCAGATTAACATACTATATCTAATGGTTCTAATTTGTTTCTGAGAAATCAGCTCAAAAAGTGTTTTGTTAGTGAGAAACTCACTAAGTTCAAGTTCTAATACTTTAAAACACAATTTTAAAATCGATTACATCATTTTCTGCTATTTTGTTATTATTATACCCTTGCAGAGGGTAGATTGTTTTTTGTCACGAAGTTTGTAACGCGTTGAAGGAGGCGTGTCCGACACTATGAAGTATTTACATTCTTGATCAAAATCAACAGCCAAGTCTGTTTCTATGCGAATTAGTCTCTCAGTTTTTAAGGTATCTTGATGAAAATTGCTACAGATACGTAATCTCTCTGCAAGCAGTTTATATGCTTAAATCGGCCGGATCGGATGACTGTATCATATAGCTCCAATAGGAACAATCGGTTGAAAAATAAATTTTTATGAGCTATCACAATTAAATTGAGCCTATATGCATTTAGTACCAAATCCCATGTCCAAGCCGTTTTTCATCCAGATCGGACCACTATATCATAAAGCTGCCATAGGAACAGTCGGTTGAAAATGCTTAGTATGACAATTTACAGTGTCGATTGTGTGATTTCAGCCAAATTCAAGCAATACACATTTTCCATCTGTCGACCAAATTTCATTCAAATCGGTATCAATCGATATCATACATATATCTCCCGGAGGAACAATTGATAATTGAAACAAAATTAACACAATGTGCATGATCGCAAGAGTATTTAATCTTCGACTCGCCGAAGATAACCCTTCTTCTCGTTTTAATTTCTATATGTAATTCACTGTCTGTCACTCAATAAATGTGCTCATTTGCTTTTAGAAGCTTCAAACTAGAATCGGACTCAAAATTTCCTCCTCTTCTCTCCCTTTGCTCCTCGTCAGTCACTACAGTCGCCGTCCCAGTTGAAGTTCTATCGTAATTGCGTATAACTTGAAGTACAATCGCAATACATTAAAGTCTAATTGACAGATAGACTGGCAGTCAGTGCCAGTGAAACAAAGCCAAAACCGAAGCCAAAGCCGAAGTCGATGCCAGAGAGGCACAGTGGGACATTGTGTGTATGGCGGGGGTGCTTGCAAGAGGGGAGCACAGTGGAGCAGAGTGACGGCTCTGTTTCGCATTTAAACAAAAAAAATTGTTGTTGGAATTTTTATATGTTCTTACTTACAAACACATTAGGAGTGCGAAATTACGTAAGCACTTGTCGACCACATGCCAAGTATTCCTATACCCTGTAATAATAAACATAAAATTCAAGTCGCTATCATAAGCTTGTTTGGCTAAATGACAGATGCTTAAAGCTTCTTAACTTTCTGATTATAAGGGGGAAAATATATTGTATTTAAAACTAAGCTTGGAAAATTTTTAATTTGAAAATTACTTATGTATGAATTAAGGAAATATTTCTTAAATTATATGTTAATTTACAATTAATCATTAGGAAAATTAAACCAAACACGTGTTAAACAAGCTCCATAATTCACACTCAAATCAACACTTCTTTTGGTCTAGTTTAGGATTGATATTAGCACTAAGCACTAAGCACTATTTTCTTTTCTTTTTTAATTTTTTTTTTTTTTTTTTTTTTTTCTTTAATAAACTAAATACGTAAGCTGTCAATAACCACGATAGAGGGTAACATCTACGTGTACTCTCTCAACGCCTAAACGCATTTTAAGCTAAGGCAAACATACATAAGCTCTAAAATATAGTTTGTCCTCTACTTGGTACTCCTAATACCGCAGATGTTTTATACTGAGGGCAGACCGTTACTCTGGGGTTTTGTGGGAGGACCCGAGTGTTATTTAGTCCCAGAGTTAATGCGCAAAGTTTCAGCTGAGACAAATTCATCTCCCAGGGCTTATGACAACAGCAACGAATCAAATTTCCAGTCAGACATCAGCAAACAGATCCTGTGCTACCTGCTATTCCAGCTTACATCTCACTCGCTTATATACTATCCCTGTCTCTCTCGCGGTTGGCAGTGCCCACTGGCAAAGGGCAGTAAAGAGTTAAAATTTATGTGAGCCGAAAACAAGAGAAAAGTTAATTAAACTTGAAAATAATAAAAGCAAAGGAAAACGGCAAATGGCAAATGGCAAATGGCAAAACACGAGATGTGGAGAAATAATAAAACACAAAAAGTGTACAACATTACAGCCCGCGGGCCATCAAATTGTGGGCTGAGGGCCTGATGGGCTAAGTGGGCATGGCCCGTCATTAGCATATCGCCGTCGGCGCGAAAAAAGGGTTGCATTGCAAAGTTAATCGCCAGCTGATACCGATACCGATGACGCGACAACAGGATGAGAATGAGATTGAGTTGGGCTAGAGCTGGGCAAGAAAAAAATACTACAGTGGAGAAGTTACACTGAAAAAAAAACAAACCTTTAACATAAACTACAATATATCGGTATATAAATATACATATATCCCTCTATCTAATTTTTTATATATTTTATTAGTATTTTTCATTCTTCAAGTATTTTTGAGACTCAGCTTAAGAACATTCAGTTTGCCTTGAAGGCCCGTATATATTTTCAGTGTATGGTATGGTTTTCGGGTTTCAGGTTTCGGGTTTCGGGTCTCTGTCGTGATATCGGAAGGGCAGAGAGCCCATTCTCGGACATTATCTGCAATCGGGGACTGCAATAAAAGCGGACAATAATTAAAACTGGAAGACACAAAGACTGGGGAACTGGCAAACTGGCAAACGACAGCTTTTCGAGTATTAGAGACAGATCTATGTGTTAGTAGAACGCATCATTCACAGCTAAGCCTGTAAAAAGTACACCAGATGGCTTACGGATGACATTTTCTTTTAAGAAACAGTTTCTTGAACAAATTTTAAACTATTTAAAGAATTCAGAATACAAGATTTTAAAGATACTTACCAACTACGCAATAATAATTACACTTCCAGCTACTGAAGACCCTTCTTATTAATATCTGGTAATCCTTTATCGTTTTACTGCACAACAAACTTCTTTTACTCTATTTATTTTAAATGCAATAAATTATATTATTATTATTTTATTATCGTGCAGGGTACAAGGACTGTTCTGAATACTTAAGACCTGTTTGCTCTATTGAAATAAATCAGCTTTTAAGCCTTTAAGCCGCGTGGTTCGCCCAATTTTCATATACTTTTGGGAACCCTTTTAACGTTTATTTTCTTTTCACTTTTCATTTTTATTGTTGACCAAAAATAAAAGAAAATTCAACAGCGAAACGAAAAAAATTGATATAAAAATTTATCACAATTTTTGATTGTTGTTGTAATTTTGTAATTTTTTTTTTTTCGTTCTTTCATTTGGTTTGTTTAATTTGTGCAGGTTCGCGGGGAATTCAGCAAATAAGCATGTAAATAAAAAATAAAGAAAGATGAAAAATCAGTCGTAAAAGGGATTTTATTTTAATTACATGCGAGCTCCGACTGTGAGCGGATTTTCATTCAGTTGATGACAATAAGTCGGAGGTAACTCTGCACCTTCCCCATCCCTATATAAAGACCATACCCCTGGTATTGTTGACTTTTATAATTAAGCCCTTTGTGTATGCGCGTTTCCAGCTGATGGAACAGCAAAAACCCGAAACAGAAACACGAACAAAAAGAAAAGGGGTAAAAGCTAGTAAAGGGGTGAAAGGAGATGGAATGGGTTAAGGGGTGAGCGGGGAGACGGACGAAAAGGAGGTGAAGGGGCTAAAGCTCTGTCTTACCTGAGAAAAATCAGTGAGGAAATAAAAGCGAAAACGTAAGCGAGAACTCTCATAAAAAGGATTAATTGTGCGCAATTGAAGAAAATATATTACAAAACCCATCCTTCCATCCTTCCTACGGGGACAGGGGACAGAGAGCATAAAAGTTTTTCTTCAAATGTTTTTCCAGCTTTTCCATTGAATTATGCAAAATCATTTAAATGCGTCGCAACTGCAAAACTTTTGTTACAGAACACGAACTCGAAACAACTCGACTGACGACGACTTAACCACTTGGCATGTGTCTAAGGTTCTTAATATTCTGTTGTTGATATACCCTATTAGAGGGTATAATGATTTCCATAGGAAATCGGTAACTGGAACAATCTCAGGAATCTTAACTTAAGGCACGAAGGTGTCGGTTTTTGCTGTAATAGACACGGTGAAAAGTATCTTGAAATTTTGGCACAAATTTTTATTTTCTTTATTAAAAAATATAAAACAATTATGATTTAAGAGTATACAGGGTATTCGATTGTTGGTGTAACAAAGATACTTTTCTTCTTTGGGTTGCTGTTATCGTTATCGTTGTTGTTGTTGTTCTTGTTTTTGTTTAAGTAATAGCTTAAGTTCATAATGCTCACCCAGAAAGGGGGTGTATGTGAGATGTGGTTGCCTCAACCCACTCACCCCCCTCTCAATTGGCATGACAGCAGCCTCTGTTGAGGACCCCACCCTCCACCCAACGACCCTTCGTGCCACACCCTTTCACAATATTCACATGCGTTCTTGGGTTAATTGCTCAAGTTCAAAATTAAAATATTTATTACAATGAAAAACTTTGGCACTTTTGACGACGCCACTAAGACGACAAGAATACGAATAAGAAGATGAAAAAGAAGAGGAAGAGGAAGCAAAACAAGTAGGACGAGAGGTGAAGGAAGTACAAAAATGAGTATGGAGGATAAAATTCCGTTTACGTGTAATTTCCAAGTGGGTTTCCTATAAGTCTCAAAGTTTCCTTCCAAAGTTAACGAATTCGGTTAGTTTTGGTAGCTTTTAGTCAATTGGCTTTTGTAAGTTTACTTCTTTTCCCCTAGATCTGATTACAAAATAGAACTCATATCTTTGCTCAGCTAATCTAAATAATTAAATTAATTAGATAATCTTTTCATTACACTCTAAGCTACGGTCCAAATATATAAACCAAATATATAAACAATTCATCCTTCTCAATTCCAAATATAATTCTTTTTTTATTCATCTTATTAAATGCAGTTTTTAGACCCAGTCCTCATAAAGAGTACAGTGATCTGCTTAATCTGCGTAGTAGGCAGTAGTGGCATAGCTGACAAAATAAAGTATATATATGTATTCTTGATCAGCATCCGTCTGTCCGTATGAACAGCTGGATCTCAGAGACTATATAAACTAGAGCTGCCAAATTGGGAATGCATGGTGCAGACTCTGCACGCAGATCAAGTCTATCACACATTTTTTGAACGTCTCCTAACACCATCACAAAATGCTGACAACCATTTTCATATAACTACAACTTAGAAACTACTTAAGCTATCGTTAGAGTCGGGCGAGCCAATATAAAAAGACCCTGTAATAGATATGTTAAACCCTTTTTGAAATAATACATATTGATATAAACACTTATATCAGTTCCAAAATATTTTGAATTATGTAACATAAGGAAGAGGGATGCATATACACATTGTCATAATTTTTGGATGAGCCAAACTCTAATTGTTATTAAATTTATTAACTAATTTCAAATTCCAATAACTTTGAAAGAAATTCCCATTGAATTTATTCTTTGATCATATTAAGAATTGACAAACATTATCTATAGTAAAGCCAAGCTTCCGCTAGAGCAGTTAGTACAGCATGTGAACATGTGAATAGAGGGCGGGTGATGGACGAGGGGCGTGGTAGCTGGAAGCGGTGTCTCCTTCAATCTGGTTAAAAGATAAAATGGAAAATGGGGGAAAAACAAAAACTTGTTTGCCAAAGCTTTAACGTAAAATGTAACGTGCGGCGCTTTTCATCATCTTCTATTTTCTATTTTCCTTCCTTCTTTTTTTTTTGCGATGCTTTTCTTTTCCCATTTTCCTTTAGTGGGGTGTATTGCAAATTTTCAACGCATGAATAGTCAGTTAGATCGCCCCAGGGCCTTCCTCCTCTACACACTATATTCGGGTAAGTGTGTGTGAGTGTGAGTGTGAGTGTGTGTGTGTGGGTCGAGTTTATCTAAAAGATACAGCTGGGTGGTGTTAGCAGAGGATGAGCGAATGGCCAGGCATATCCGCATATCCGTAGCCAGATGTTTTTCACACAGCAACCAGTTACATTTGCATACACTACCTTTGGGTACATGCATTTCATGGCCAAATTGGTAACAAAAATTAATTAATATTGTTAAAAGAAAAACTAACATGAAAATAAAGGATAATATCTTGAAATTAATAGAAATAAACAAGTTACTAAATAAGTTTAAAACTAATGAATAAAAATTCTGTTTAAAAAAATATTAATATAATCGGTTATTCCTTTTACGGATTTCCTGTTTAACTTTAGATATATTGAGTTCCCAAGAAGTACTAAAAAATTTGAGTAATATTTAAGTATTTTCTAATACATGTAATACTAATACTAATAAAAGAATTTATAATTATTTTGTGCTTAAATATAGGGTAGTTTACTTCGTGTTGTTTGGTTTCTCAACTGTCAGCTGCCATTAACTTTGGCGTTATTCAGAAACAAAACAACTTGAATAAGAACAACAACAACAACAAAGTGAATAAGTGTTGCGGAAATGATTTGAAACTGACTGCAACGGGAAGAAGTCTTCACATCCTATACATATACATATATACATATATAAATATATATATATATATTACACCTATATATATCCATTCAGGCTCCCAACTTTTAGACTTAACATCGTTCTGAGTACTCCTAGGGTCTTGCAACGTGTGGTGGAAGGTAAGAGGTGGGAGGTGAGAGGGTTTGTGTGCTACACACGTTTCGGTTGCATGATTGAAAAGTGTTTTGCTATAAATTCAACTTTTCTATTATCTTTATCTTGCGAGCAACACGCGTTGCCCGGTGGGTGTGGCACAAAAAGTAGCTGCAATGGGCAGCCTAGAGAGCGGATCGTGCGAGTGGGCGGCAGGGGGTGAGAGTGGCTTGGATTGAAGCAAGTGGCAAGTGGCAGCTGCAGTTGGTAACTGAAAGCTGAAGACTGAAGCTCGAGTTGAATGTGCCTCAGCCGCTTTCATAATTGTTTCCTCTTGCTGCTGTGGCAGGAAGCAGGTTGAATGCTAGCAAAGGGAGAGGTGAGGGAGAGGGAGATAGAGGGGTAGGGTAGGAGGATGGCAGCAGTCTCAAAGCACACTTAAGGGTGCCACAACCTTTGAAGATGGTTATGAACGCGACACTGTACACTGAAAAAAACTGTGTCTATAGAAAATGTATAAATTTTCTATACACTGGAAATTTAAGGATGTAAGTGCTTACACTCAACAAATGAATCAGTTAAGTTTTCCTGAAATGATAACAACATAGTAAGAAGTCGAGTTTATAGAACAAATAATATGATGGATTATTGAATATGTTTAATAACAACAAAGTTTTTACAGAGACAGTTTCAAAATCCTGATAAAGTTCTCGAGATATATCATATATACTTATACTGTAGACATAATTTGCTAATTTTTATGACAAATATGTTTAGTACTACTAAACATTTTCGACTCTCTTTTGGGTTTTCAGGAACACGATCCAAGTTTGGTTGCTTTATACGTTATAGACTATGAGATACGGATAGACTGACGTCACTAGGTCGACTCAGTTATTGTAGCTGTTGAAGAGTTTATATTTTGTACGTTATTTATTTATCGTCTATTTTTTTTTAGACCCCGTACTCTAAAAAAGAGTATGGGGGGTCTATTAGGTTTGTCTGAAGCGGAATGTGCGTAACAGGCAGAAGGAGGCTTTTCCGACCCCATAAAGTATATATATTCTTGATCAGCATCAACAGCCGAGACGATATAGCGATGTTCGTCTGTCCGTCTGTCTGTCTGTCCGTCAGTCTGTCCCTCCGACCGTCTGTATGAACACCTGGATCTTCTAAACTACAAGAGCTAGAGACACCAAATTTGCAATGAAAGTCCGTCTATAGTATACGCAGTGCAAGTTTATTTCAAATCTTTGCCACGCCCCCTACCGCCCCCTCAAATTGTAAAAAACTATTTTCACATCACCATCACTTGAAAACGACTAAAAATACAGAGACCAAATTCACACATTATGTGTATGGTAGCATTGTTACTGTCCTCACCAAGTTTGAACCGGATCGGACAACTATAGCCTATAGCTCTCATAGGGCAAATCGGTCGAAAATTTGTGATTTGTATGGAGACATGAAGTTTTAGTTAAGCGATTGAAACCAAACTAACACATTAATTATCCTCACCAAGTTTGAACCGGATCGTACAACTATAGCCTATAGCTAGTGTGGAAAAACGCACACTTGAAGGAGTATGGGGTCTTTTACAGTCGGCTTGCTCGACTGTAGCCTTCCTTATTTGTTTTCTTTGGAACCTGTATTCTTTTCAAGCATGACTTGTAACTTACTTGACTAATTCGCGCAGTGTAGCTTCTTATATTTGTGCGACTTTAGCTACTTTAGCAACTTTTTGCTCTTCTGCGTTCTCGTACTCCTAGCTCTTTCCCAGCAACCTAGCTACCTCAACCCCACCTCCACACACTCCACTCCACTCCACCTATTGCAAACCTCCTGTTCTACCCCATTTACCCCACTAAACCCCGTGGCTTCCATCAAGCAGCATCATCCTCGTTCTTCATTATCGAGCGAGTGAAATTTTTGCTGTCATTACTTTTTATGATTCAACAACATGATGCAGTTGCCGCATGTGGCAGCTACCAGTGCCAGGATGAGGCGTAGGTGGCTGAGGGAGAGACCGAGGAAGAGTTGGAGTTGGAGGAAAAGTAGAAGCAGTTAAAATATAATTTCAATGAAATCAAGGGTGGAGAAGCGAAGAGAGGAGTGGCGAGCTAAAGAGACTTAAAGTGAAACATCAAAGTGAATGCCACTCGGTCTGAGAGAGAAAAGGAAGCTTGGAGCGAACCAACTGATAAACCCCTTCTTCCCATACTCTCTCGCCCATTCCCACTCACCCCTTCCCACACCAACGTTTTCGCCTCTGAGACTTTTCCAAGTGGCAACCACAAGCTCAGCTGCTTTTGCGGCAGTTCTTGAAAATTAAAAACGCATTTTTCGTTCTGACAACTTCACTTAGCTACGAGAGAGAACCGCCTCTCTTTCCCCTTAAGCCCTCTGCCCCAGTTTCCCTGATACTCCTCTGCCCCTCCCAACACGCTCCACTTTGCAGGCTCTTCTGCTCTTTGCCTCTTTTTTTCTGGCAATTTGTCAACCGTTTTATTGTATAATTGATTTAGCAACCGAGATACCTACCCACTCCTCTCCTCTTTCTCGTGTGCTCTACTTTGTCAGTCCCGTTTGTACCCGCCCCGTGTCCCTTCACCCCCTCTGGTCTGTCCCTCCGGCGCTTTTGACAATCCGTTTAAAGTCGTTAGCTAATTAAATTGTCGTCTAAAAAAGAAATGCTTGCTTTTTTAAGCCATTCCTTCTTTTCCTATTTACTATCTACAAATGAATGATCGACTTTGAAATTACCTGTAAAGATTTGTTAACTAAACCAATTAAAACCTAAAAATATATATTTTTTTAAGACCATTAATGATTAAATAAAAAGTAAGTCTCGTTAAGAACAAGATTATACTATTCCAATATTTATATATTATTATATTTATGTGTATTATTTCTAATATAACCATTTAAGACGCACAATTTTAAAAAGTTTCCAAAATAATCATTAAATTGGCATTAAAGTGTAGAATATTTTTTAAGTTGGAGATCTTTTTCTTTAAGGGAGTTCTATAGGTAGGACACTTTGTTGACATAACGATCAACGCCTTTAATAATTTCAACTGCCTTAACTGATACGAAATTTTAGCTGTAAGAATGTTATAATATAGACACATATATAACATAAACATCCGATTTATGCTCAAATGTTAACATATATCTATATATATACCATATACCACCGATTTTTTCTCAAAAATAAACATATATATACCATATACCTCCGAATAATGCTCTAATATAAACATATATATACCATATACCTCCGATTTATGTAAAATAAACATATATATATCTCATATACAACCGATTTATGCTCTAACATAAACATATATATACCATACACCTTCGACTTATGCTCTAATATAAACATATATATACCATGTACCTCCGATTTATGCTCTAACATAAACTTATATACCATATACCACCGATTTATGCTCTAACTAACATAAACAACTTTATAATATTTCTGGGTATCCAAATTCAGCTACCGCATGCAAGGAACTATTGGCTACGCCCTTTTGCACGGCTTTTGGAAAGGGGCGGAAGGCGTGTCAGTGGCTTATTTTGTACGAGTTTTAATTAAATTAAAATTAAAACACAGCGCCAAAGTTTGAACAAGTTCGTGTCCAAAAAGTTGCGACTTTCCGCCACTCTGCTATATCCCCCTCGTTTACGCTCTGCTTCCCTCTCTAGTCCCATCCTATGCCATCCTGTTCTATCGTGACCTGTCATGTCCAAACTGTGTATGTGGCAAAAAAGTGAAATCCATTTTTAATTATTTTCACATTTTTGACACCGACTAAAATAAAACAAACATATAAATAATAATAATAGTAATAATAATAAATTCATTTACCGCTTGACGTCCTAATTTTTTTTTTATCAAATACTTTTACACTGTTCAACAACATTTGGGACGCACAAAAAATGACGTAACTTTGATTTTGCTGACAAATCACTCATGCAAATATAAAATATTCGCATTTAAATCGGAATTGGAATTGAAATTGGAAAATATATTTACTTAATTTAAGATACTTTTTTAAATTTTCAATAAAATTTGTATTAAATATGAACTGACTTCATTTACCCTATAAATGATTCAATAGATGCTTTAACTACAATAATGTATTTATAATTACAGTTTGGATATGTTAGACTGGAACATACTCTGTATTTTAAACCATGAAATTAAACTATTTAAATTAAATTTAACTATTTTGTTAACTTTAACTAAATCATATCGAGATGTAATTAAACACTTTGAATGTTCATTAAGTCTTAAAACTAAAAATCTTTTAAACAACCACCGGAAACAATTCTTGTTTGAGTTTTTTGTGCTAGAGATTTGAACTTTTTCCGCTCGACATATCAATAGAAGCGAGAAGTGGAGGGAACATGAGGGGAAGTGGAGGAGAAGGAGAAGGAAAGCGTTATGTACCGGGTCTTTGACTGCACGGAGTTCAACGCCATTTTGTTTGCCATTGCCCAATCAGGCGCCCCACAAAGTTGTTGCCACCCAAAAGCCCTACATAAAGTCCCAAGAGTAAGCCAGAGGATGAGAGAGGGGGCGGTATGTAGGCAAGAGCGAGAGGCACATACAAAAGCGCGAACATTCCACTCGACGTCTCTAATTAGTAGAATTTAATCTTCACACTATGGCAACGTCAAAGCTGCATTTCCACCTTATCCCTCCCCCTCCCACACTCACACTCACACTCACTCACACACACACACACACTGCCACTGCTCATTATGAAAAATTTCAAATTAAAAAGGGGCTGTCAGCGGGGGTGAAGCTGTGAAGATGGAGGGGCCAGGGGAAGGGGCAGGGAATTGGGCGCCCAGATAGGGGCTGATGCCAAGTAAAAGTTTCTCAGAAGAAGCGACGTCAGGATTTGCATAAATGCCACAACACAAGTCTGTTTGTGTGTGTGTGTGCGTGTGTGTGTGTGTGTTTGCGGGTATGTGTGTGTGTATCACACATCATGATTACATAATTTAGCTATTAAAACAGCGCCAAGTGGAAGTGAGGGAGTTGAGAGTTCAGCTTAGAGAGTCGAGGGAGATTGAGAAATGGAGAATATGGAAAAGGGGAGCAGCAGCAAAAGAAAAGGAGAAGGGAGATAAAGTAAGGGATAAGGGAGGGGTATGGGATAGGGGAAATGGGCGTAGTTCGCGGCTTATTTATGCTTCAACACGCCAACTGGCGCAGCTTCAAAGGCAGCATTCAGCAGTAAGAGGGGTTAGGAATGGATCCAGGGGATTCTCAGGGATTCCAGATGAACGGCCCACACATGTGCACTTGATTTACTCATTAGCGTTACTTTTCGCTTCATAATAGACGCTTACGATAGCGAGTAACAAGAACTGCCAGTAAACCGCAAAATTCCACGTCCACGCCCACCACCGCCTCTCGCCCATACTGCCCCACCATCCAATACCTTTGCTTCTATTCAGGCTGATGCGTAGGAATAAGCTGCTTACGCGTATCCTTTATGAAAATGTAATTGTGCAGGCACATCTCTGTATGTGTGTGTGCCCATGGGTGTGAGTGGGTGGGTATGAGTGTGTGTGCACACTCCTAAGTCCTAATAATCAGCACTATTTGCTCAAGCTGAATATATTTAATAATAGTAATAGAAGTGTGCCATGTGATGGGATTAAAGAAATCGATATGTAACTAATACACACGATAAATTCGATTTCGGTTTGTTATCGATACCATAAAGTGCAAATCATTGTCAATTTTGGTATAGAATTTGTATTTTAAAAGTCGAGGGTTGTTTAAGCAAACACAATCCAAAACTCAGTTTAGGGATATCTCACGTTTAGGATTTGTTAGACCCCGTAACCCCGCTTATATAGCTATGGCAGTTATCCTGTTTTTTGTAAAAAGTCGACATTAATCGATTATTTAGTAATAATTTGTCATATATTTTGTTAATATCTTCTGGTTTTCTCCTACGCCCCAGTACGTCTATTTTTAAACAAATTGGTTCCACTTTAACATATATGCTATTTTCTTGTCTATAAGGTCCCGACATGGGAATCATTTATTTGTACACATTTATCATTTGTTTATGATATTTTTTAAGGGTTATTTCATAATTTTAGTTAATACAATTTGGTTCAATATTTTGATCAGACCTCTAAGCGGATTTGTTGTTATCGTCGTTTGTTGCTACGTCATCTTGAATCATGCCACGCCCCTCAATAAAATTAAATTAATTCCCGGGTGCGTTTGCACTGAAATCTTCAAAAGATTTGTGCATGTCATGAACACAAAATGAAGAAATTTCACTGATAAGATCGCCAAATGAAGAGAAGTTGGGGACATGCAAAGGTGTGGGGGAAAAGGGAGGGGTTAAAGAAAAAGAGGTGGAAAATATTTCCTTAAGATGTTGATAGCTGAACCGAGGCGTTGCGTATTTCACCTCACGCGCCTCGTGCTGCTGAAAAACGTTGGAAAATTGCTCAATTTTCCGTGCGAACAAAGTGAAAAAAGTAAAGAAAAAACTGAATAAAATGAGAATGATTTTGTGAAAGAGAAAGAGAAATTTATGCTAATTTTGAACAACTATCACAATTTAACATCAGCTTTACTTCTCTCCACCCCACCCCAACCCCCACTCTCTTTTTTTTCTTTCTCCCTCCCGCTAAATTGCTTATAACGTCAGCGTAACGAAGTAACCTAATTAATTTGTGGCACTCATTAGCAACAATTGAAAATGCCACAACCAAAAACAGCCACAGAAACAGCAACACCCTCCACCTCTTTCCTGCCACCACATTCCACCAACCCCCCCCCCACTCCCCCTTCATCAACCACCCACCCCTTCGACTGTCAGTCATCAGAGCCGTCAGCTTGGCCCCAAGAGTTGGAAATGTTTGTTACAAATGTAGATTATTGAATGGCTCAGCCCAAAACACTCCCGAAAATATGAAATGTGTATGAATGTATATGTGTGTGTGTGTGTGAGAGTGTGTGAATGTGGTGGAAATGGAAAAAAGAAAAGTGAACGAAATGGGGGACATGGGAAGACTTTTTGTTAGCATATTTGAAAAAAGTTAGTTACTAAAGTTAGTTTCGGAATACTCTACAAAACAACATAAAGTGATGGAAGAACTAGTTCCAATTATTTTCGAAATTCTTTCCTTGAGTTAAAAGTCAAGAAAAATAGTTCATGAAAATGTGTAATTCATATTTAATTGATCTTTATGGCTTTATGATTACTTTCTTTAAAAGTAACTAACTATGATGGAATTGTCTGGCTTTTAAAATGATATATTAGTATTTGATAGTTTTGATTAATGCAATTTGTTAGCATTAAGAGGCTTAATTAAGACACTTCCTTCCTATTCAACCAATAAGCACAACAATTAAGACAAATGTCTATATAGAAGAATGTGAGATCAATTGCAGATGTCGGACGGTACTAAAAGAAGACTGATCAATTTACCGAAAGACTGAATTTCCGTAACGAGTGGAAGTACAATCGATACGTCAATCAATCAATTTACAGTCTTCAAATTCTAGAATTGCCAGAACTTCCCTTTTCTTGTTGATCTGTATTTAATGATCTAAGGGTTGTTCGCTGGATAAGGAAATTTGGGAATTGGTAAGAGACAGCCGTTAGTTTTCCCACCACATTGCCAATGGACTCTACCGGTCAGAATGTGCAGGTGTAGGGCAAATGTAAATATTTATGAAAATACCATAGAAAAAACTATTAGGAAAAGTTACAGTTAAGCGAACCAACTGTAAAAGACCCCGTACTTTTCAATCTATTGGTCCTATCTAAGTTATTCGAGCCATTTATATAAAGACATCAAGTCAATACAATTTGTGAATTTTTTCTGAGATGTATTAATAAATTCAACTCACTAGCTTCTTAGTCTCTGAGATCGAATCGATTGTTTTTGCTGATCATGAATATATATACTTCCTCCTATTTTATTATAAACATTTTCTTTTGTCAAACATAATATGCCCTTTAGTCCCATTGAGTGCTGGGTCTAAAAAAGTTAACTAATTTTCGGCTTTGTTGCCGTTGACGTGTGAAGCGGAGTAAGAAAGAGCACACCTCCACTTCTCTCTTCCTCCTCCTCCTCCTCCTCTCTCACTCTATCTCTCTCTGTTTCCTCTGCTGTCCATCACCTGCTATTTAGCCAGAAAACCCAGATCACGGCTTACAGGTCAGAGGTCAGCTTCGACCTATGCGTGAGTTGGACCTATTCGAGGCGCTGTCAGTCGTCACTCAAGCGGTCCCTGTTCTCGGACGCATGACATTTTCTTTCGGCTTATTATTTTTCTCTTTTTTTTTTTTGTTTGTGGTTCGTTCAAACATTGCCCGATATGCAAAATCATGTGACCCGGCCACTGAAAGGCCCAGATCGCTATCTGAGCGCTAATATATGCGTGGGCCGCGGGCCGTGGGCCATGGGCCATGGGCCGTCCGCCGCAAAATACCTTTGGTAATGCATAATTTGAGGCACTTTTCCGGCGAGTCGTGAACCAGGCAACCACCGGATACTGGCCACAAATTTCAGGGGTTTCTCTATATAGTCTATTATTGCTTTTATTTTGTATTTTGTATATATATATTTCTTTTCTGGTAAGCCCAAGCTGGGAATATCATTTAATTAGCATTTTTCCTCGCTTTCGAGGCACAAAATAATCACGCATAGGCCTATGTGTGGCACTTTGGTATGTAGAGTTGATTGTGTGCCCACAGTGGGACAAATACAGTGATTACGACTTGAAATAAATTCCTAAAAAGTGTATTGGAAGTAAGAACTTATTAAACTACAGTTGTATCTTATCTTATCAAATTTTATTGGTGATTTTTCAGACCAAATGTTTCTATACTTTTCAGAATATTTGAATTGACCCCTGAACTTCTGACTGGAGTACTGTATATGCAACATTGCGATTGAATACATTTAGGTACATATCTAAGGAACTATTCTATAAAATAATTTAGCTATTTTAACAAAAACTTCAAATTACTCTTTATAGTCAAATTGCATACCTATTTAAGGACCACTTTTCACCAGTTTCACCACCACTGTGCGGCTATTTAAGTCAGCTGTTTAATTCTAGTCCTATGAGTGACCTTTCGACATAAGTTATGATTATGGGAACTGCCAACATTGACATTACTTAGTTTCTTTTTTTCGGCATGGGGCTTTATAAATATAATTGTATGGGCTTTCAGCTGTTTCGACCGTCAGAGACACGCACATTCTGGCATTGTAGTAAAGTTCAGGTAGGAAAAATGTAAGTGTTTTGGATAGTTAGGGTTAGATATTTGCATTCGAGAAGCCGATTCTTATGGCCAGCTAAGTGTTGCGTATCTCACGGATACGCATACGGAAAATGAACAGAATTTGCATTGAAGCATTTGATTAATTGGAAGGTCGTGTTTCTATTGTATTTTTTTTTATGTTTCTTTTCTTAATTTTGTTTTTGTTTGTTGTTATTTTCGACATTTCGGTCGAGTTCTTTTTAAGTGTGATATTTGTAACACTTTGCTTAACTGAAAAACAGCGGATGGTTCTCCACCTATGACTCCGATAAGGCTAATTAACCCATTACGCCATTATTGTGCTGCTCTCAGTGGGAAGTGGATTGGTATATGTGGGTGGAAGCGCGGAACGGACAGGGGAAGTAAGGGAGTTAGCTTTAAATCTCATTTACTTCATTTTTATTTATTTTTTTTTTTTTTGCTGTGCGTTTTGGGCCGTCGCACACGTGTTTCGCATTGTCGACTTACAAATCTACGCAATAAATTTCAATTTTGTGCCCTAATGGATCCTCCAAAAGTGGCCAATTAATTTGGCCAACTGAATAGGCCACAATTAGCGCTACGCCCGAACCCAAAATGTTCGGCCCTTTGAGTATCTTGGCCCAAAAACAAAACAACCAAATAGGCAAATATATTTTATACCTATGACAGCATATAAAATATAATCAACAGCGTGACCAAATCCGGTGTTTATAATGGTCTTCTTCTTAGGGTTCTTTTTCTGTAAGATTTTTGTTGGCAAATTAATCATATAAATTGTGTTTTAAGATGTTGTTTCCTTTTTTTTTTTGTGGAATATTTTAAAAGCACTATTTTGTTTAATTTTTAAAAATGTTGCATATATAGAAATATGCCGATAGTGAATATCCAGTACACAGTCTTCTTTGTGGTCAATTCAGATTACTATAATATATCTAAAGTTGGCCTCTGTAACAGTTTCATGTATGGTCATCCTCAGGTATGGTCTTCCTATTGTGAAACTCCCTACTGTCTTCAGTTTCCAAAATTTTGTGAACTTTAAAAGACTATTTTTTGCATTTAGTAAATTTTCCGAAAATTAAGACATCCGAACATTTCGTGCCTTGAGATACAATAGTATTTCATTGCTTGTGCTCTTGATTCAATCTCCATTAGCAGTGTCTCAGTGAAAACAATTAAATGTTGCTAAAACTTTTGCTAACTGTGCGACAATTTGCAAGTTAATTCCTTGACCTTACTTCCTGAATCATTCCCGGCACCTGTCCTGTCTCCTAAACCAAATGAAGGCACAGGGAATTTATGTATCTAATACTTGGACCTAGGGGACAAGACATTACTTTCAATTCGCATGAAATTCCAGGCGAAAGAGGCAAGGAAAGGAGATGGAGAGTTCTGGTGATGGGGTGATGGGGGTGTGTGGAGCGGGATGCCTTTTGGGCTTTTCGGTTAACAAGACAAATGCAATTTTAACAGCGACAGGGACAACATTCGTAAGCCCATTGATTAATTTGAAATTTATGAAGCGCTCGTTACTTTTGCTCTCCTGTCACGCAGTTTTCTCAGTTCCTCGGCTCACATACATTTTAATTAAACGCCGCACAGGAAGGACTGGATGGGATGGGAGAGAGGCTACTAAGATGCATACTTGACAATTTCATGTTAATCCCGGTCACGGAGTCAGTCCGATCCTGTATACCACATTTTGGCCGTTTCCCATAATCGTAAACATTGAGCGTGCGCAAAACTGGTATAAATATCATTTGAATAATGAGAGGAGGTTGAGGATGAAGCACAGAAATAGTAGCAGTGCTGGTCACTTAGCCCTTTTAAAGCTAAACTGGACTTGAGAACTGTTCATTACTAATTATCGGTATTAAAATTTTAACAAAATAGAGCTAATAATATTCTACAGCAGAATCTATTCTAACAATTTAAAACACTGAATCTAAGTCTAAGAATTTAAAAACATAGTTTAGTTAACATATAAATAATAACAATTCAATACTGTCATCTCTAATTTACAACCATCATTAAGATATGGAGGTTTAAATGGCTCTGTACAAATAGACTTTTAGATTATAATTCTAGACTAAACAGCATTATCTTCTTACGATAGACATTTTAAATACCAATTATTTTCTTCCATAAGTACTTTCTTTTAATACATGTTATTTATCCTATTTCGGTCTTAGTTTATGGTCTTTTCACTACAACAATGTTGGTCTTATAACAAGAACTTGGTCTTAAAGAAGAATTCTTCTTTTCGAACTTTACATTCTTGTCTCAGGCTTAAGTACAAAAGTCTCATTTTTTGAGAAAAATCTTTTGAGTTTAAAGCGTTTTTTATTAAAGTATATTTTTATCAAGTATTTACAAATATCTTAGATTTCCAAGTTCTCATTATAAACTTTTAACTGTTTTTACCTATTTATATGCTATCCTTTGGGGTATTTTAGGTCGAAGAGTTCTAACAACACTACGTAGCATGCCGGATGCTAAACTTCCGCAATTTTAGTACGAAAAACCGTCGGGGATTTCAGTATTTGAACTTGCGACTCGCTCTCGTTTGCTATCTCGCTCTCTCTCTCTCTCTCTCTTTCTCACTCATTCTTTTGGCCACATTCGAACATGCGACTTAATTACGCGTGCCAAGCCGAGCGGCTTTTGTTATTATCATTCAGTCAGACGGTGCTACGCAGTACCCTGTCTCCTGTACCCATACCGACTATAGACGGCTCTACCGTACAACAATCCTACCTCCGTTTGGTTGATGATAATGTTTTGGACGAGGCATTGGCTGCGCTTAATGAATTTATTTGTTACGCATGGCGTAGTTTGAATTGGCGTCCAAACACACACACACACACACACATACACAGAGCCACAGACACACACACACACTTGTTCGTAGAGAGAAACATAGTGAAACAGCATCAGTACCGAGTCCTTCATTGTCCTGCATGGCCTTAATGAAATCCATTATTACGAAAGGCATTTTCATTCCTTTCACACACATACACTCATACACACACACGTACACACTCGTACAAAAGTAAATACACTTATTACGCAAAAGGACCGACCGAGGACATGAATTCTCCCCTTCCAAAAGGCATAAAACGCAGCAGGAGCTGAATATTACGCACAAAGCGTCGAGGGTTAAGCGTGAAAACAGAATGCGAAAGCAGAGAGCAGAAAATGGAGAGCGGAGAACGCTGAACAGACAACAGAGTACTGAGAGCTGAGAACTGAGAAGTGGAATTATTTCTCGGACGATGATAGCGTTGCGATAATGATACCCAACCTTTGAACTGGTCTAAATCGCCGTCAATTGCCCCCGTTTCGAGAGATGCAAATACTGAGCCCTTTGTTCCCGATTAATTTTTGGGTGACGGTGTGAGCGAATGAAGGGGTGGAGGTGTGACGAAGTGACGGAGTGATGGAGAAATCCAACACTCGAAACGCATTCAATTAACAGGAAACAAAACCAGCATAAAACACAGCTGACTTTTATCCAATGTGCAATCAATGGGAAAAGTACTCAAAATATGCTAATCAAGGAGTGAACCAATTTAATATATAATATGGGTTATTTCAGAGTCAAGTTAAACGATTGAAACATTGGGTTGCAGGTGTTATATTACCATATTGAAATAATTTGAGCTGATATCTAACCAAAATTCAAATCTTTTAAAAATTTTAGAACTGAAAGTAACTTCTCAGTTATAAATCTACTATTTAATAGTAACTACTCAGTTATAACTCTACTATATAATAGTTGATTCGAATACTAATACTACTAATTAAAAGTTGTATTCAAAAGTTCTTTCTAACATCTAGTACTCCATTTTAGTTTAAAGAAGATCAGGGATTGCCCCAGCTCTAACCTCTTTAGAAATAAATGATACATGGAATACTCGATTCTTTAATTGTGTAATCATTTAGTCGTGTAATCAAAAGTCGTACATCGAGTATTTCATACCTGTTCTAGAATATTATGGCTTACTCTGCTTCTGATATCGCTTAAGTCAAGATTTTCCTTTCTTAAGTCTAGATTTTCTTTCGGTGTAGGATACTTTAGCCTTGGCGACTTAAGCAACTTAATTAACTTAAGAACTTTACTATTGAGACACTTAAAGCCCCTTTTGGACCCAAGATCTATAGAAGTTTTTCCTAAAGTTGCCACAGCTGCCGTCTCGAGAGTATTTCCTGCTATCTTTGAAGTATTGTTTGTTGGCAATCTTAACTGGTTGAATGCTGAATTGAAACAGAACTCGATAATGATATCTCAGTCTGTACCCCACTACCCCTCGGCCAGTTGGTAGTTTACTCATCAAAGTTTCAATTTAGAGCTCAAGACTCGATGTTTACTTTGCTACTTTACTACTTAAAGCAATCTTTCCACTGTAAATGGGCGCGAGGGTTACTCCCACGAGATGCGATGAATAAGGAACCGCAAGTGAAAAGGAAGAAAGAGAATGAGAATGGAAAAGGTAAAGGGGGTGGAGTAGATAGGAGTGGAGTAGAGGGTGGAGTGGCAACTTTTTCATTACCCATGACGCATCCTTCCTTCCTATTCACTGGCACAACTCTATCATTAAAACTTAAATGACCTTCCTGTCGACACAGGACAGAATGACGATGACTTTTACGACGTTACTGCCATTTTGGGCAGCCTCCAAAACTTTGACTCCTGATATCACACCCCAACCAGTGAAGTATTCCAGCACTCATTCGCTCATTCATTCATTCATTCATTTATTCATTTATTCATTCATTCATTCTTGTGCAATCGCAGCCTCCCGTCGTGTCAGCTGCTCATGACATTCTATTACCGGCCAGCCTGGATTCTATCTATCTACAATAAATGTATCGTATATACACTGAAAAAATACAGTCCGTGATTCCGTGTTTGAATCAAACCTACTCAATATTTACTGTCGTGATCGGAATAAAATTTCCTGTTTAACCAAGCATTCCTAATCAAAATAATGCATTGAGTAAATGTCAATTAACTATAAAAACATTTATTTAAAAAGAAATGTAGTAACTTTTTTTCAGTGTACCTTCACATATAACTATCATGATACGCAATAAATGCTTTCTATTTAATGAGTCGCACTCTCTCTCTCTCTCTGTCCTGTCTCCTTCTGCCCTCTTCTTGGGCGGAAGTTACGTTCATTTCGGGGCAGGAGATGAAAGCTCCTTTTGACCGACGAAATTTACATGTTTCCAGTTTATAGATACTATTTATGGGTTACCAAAGCGCCTTTAATTGCCAAAAGGAGCTAGATACAAGTATGTATCGGGTGGTATGAGGTACTAGAGGGGTAGGACAGGGGGTGCTGGGTTAGTGCTTAACATATGTTTGACCTAATGGAGGGTTGTCAGTTTCCTACGACTCATTTATCATGTGTCAAAATGTTTAACTAAATGGCACTTTGCCGAAAAGTTTCGACCGGTTGCTTTTGGAGGAATACAGTGTGGTGGGAAGTTGTGGTGTTGAGCTATTGGGGGTGGGGGGTGGGGGGATTGGTGTCAGTGTTTGCTAAGTAGTTACTTTTAATAGTTATCCTGCTGCTGCCGCTGTCCAACATAAATAATTCTTGTACTGCCTTCTACTATCCTGTCCAGTCGTGTCCAGTCCTGCCATGTTTAGTACTGCTTCAACCCAAGTGCTAACAATCTTTGAGATACTTTTCGTTACGCCCGTTGGCAGCGTGATGAATGAGCCGTCTACAAGCCTTCGGACGTAATTATATGCAGACCCCAAATGGTTAACACATGAAGATGACCGCAAAATGTCTTAATCGGGCGTGTTTCGACTTAATCCCGCCTCAATCTCCCTCAAACCTCTGTATTTCTTCTTTCTGACCTCAGCCTAGCATTGCGTGTAAAATCCTTCCCTTTACTGAAAACCTTACTTTATCAAATTCAGACCCTTCAAATTCTTACTAGATTTATAGACTTGAGGTTTTCTAATCGCCAAAGAGAGATTTAATTACTGTGTAAGCTTTACTAACCTCTTCTTAGTTTGATTACAGATTTTACACTTGTTAGATTATTTATGTCCCAACTAAACAAGACCTAAACTGACAACGACTTAATCCTTCCTTCAAGTCACTTTCTTAAGATTTAGCTTTAAAAACAAATTATTTAATTTTCTAACCCTTTTTGGCTATTACTATTGCTATGGCTATAGGAAGGAATCGAAATAAAAGTGCAAAAAAAAAGTTGCTAATTTAGTAAATCACAAGTGGTTTCGGTATCGGGGTCGGTAGCTGTCCATGGGTATTATTATCAGATGTTCATCAGATGTGCATTCATTCGAATGCACTTCCTTCGGAGGCACTCAACGGCGACTTCCCGTTAGCAGAGGCAACTGCATCAGATACGCATCAGTTGAAAAACTAAATAAGCAAATAAATAAATAAACGCTCGTTCGCTCGAGCGACTGCAATTTCCAATTGCCTTCCAACTGCACCTCCGCCCACCGCTAACCCCTTGACGCAGCTAAACTTAAGGAAATGCATTTTAAAGAGAGCGACAGCTGTGTGGTTTATCCGACAGGCACAACAATCGGATATACGATAGGCGATAGACGATAGACGATAGTCGTTGATAGACTATGCATAATTGAAAAGTGCTCGAGCAACAATAGGAAAGCTCACACAACAAAGACAATAATGATGATGATGATGATGATGATGACGATGGCGATGATGAAGATGTTAACGTTGGCGACGGAGTGACGTTGAAATTGAATAAAAATAAAAATAAAAATATATGTATTCCATACACAACGTCAACAGCAATTTCATCTAAAGTGCACGCAACAACAAGCAAACAAACAGCAGCAGCAGCAACAGCAACACTAACAACAACAACACCTCTAAGTTGATTGATAAAAACCGTTCAACTGAGAACAGTACGTAAAGTGCAAGACAAGAAGAGAGCAAAGTAAAGTGCAAGCAAAGCGCCAACACCGCTAGCTATGCAACGGCAAGAAGAGCGAAAGAGTGAGAGAGGGGAAACTCGCATATCGAGTTGCTTCTCTAATGTGACAGCTCAATGCAATTTAGTTGACAATGACAACCAACAACAACAGGAACGAAAGCAATGACAACAGCAGCTCATTCTATTAAGCACAGTGCTTGACAAAATTATTCATTTACTTCACGTTTCTTTTAAAATGTATATGACTAAAGCAACCTACTTTATAGTATAAGTTTAATTTTTAAAGTTGCAATTTAATTAATTTTAGCTTTTCAGGTACTTTTGATATCATTACATCTGTTACTCAGTGTTATTTGCCCGCACATCTCCAGCATGAGCAATACAAGCGCACAGCTTTGAATACACTCTCACACACGCACACATACACAATTACACAGCTGCGTTATAAGGTAGCGAAATGACGTGAAGATTGTGAAAAAAAAATCATAAAAATAATAAGGAAACAGAACTGACAAAGGCAACGATATGGGGAAATAATGAGGTACAAGCAGTTTGGGAAAAGGAAGGAGAGAGGAAGGCAGCAAGAAAAACTGAAACTGTAACTGAAATGCTGTGCAAACAACTTTGAACGTCAATTTGTCAACTTGAATCGAAAATTGAATGCAAAGCTTTGCGCCACAACGTAACGTTAATGGCGATAGCGGTGTAGCGACGCTAGCAGCGAAGATAGCGTTAGCGCCTGACGCAGTCAGGGCCAATTTTGGATTCAATTTTTGCTGGCGCGCTTTGGCACTGCAGCGCTGCATTTAAGTTGCTTCTACTGCAACTGTTGTCAACGTTGATAGGGCACAGGTACACCGAAAGAGGAATCAGTGGTTGAGGGGATTGGTACGAAAGTCAAGTCAGTGTTAATGCCGTTATCGTAGGTGCGGCAAAACATAACGCTGCCCAACTCGACGACAACTGAGGCAGTGACAGAGAAGCTTGATAATGAGCAGTTTAAGTAAGAAGAAGAAACATACTTAAAAAGCTTCCGCAGTGTTAAAGTGTGCTCACATTAGAGGTGGAAGTAAGAGGCAAAGAGAGGCAGAGAGCGGAGAGAGGGAGAGAGCAATTGCAATGCAAAATGTGAGTATAAGATCAGTTTACGACGACATATTTCGGCGGAATTTTAACTGCACGTGTTGAGGACTTGCATACGAAGGTGTGGAAGAGAGTGTGTGATAGACAGCGAGAGCGAGTGTAAGCGGTCGAGAGAGCAACTCAATGTCGATCATCGACAAAGTTGTCAACTTAAAATGTAAAAACAAAATACAAAACTGTCTACGTGAGCGACTGCTACGTCGACGCCGACGCCGACGTAGCCGTTGATGCCGTTCCCCCTAACCTCCTGGCAATCAACTAACCTAACAATCGTACAGCCCGCCCCTTGATTAACAAAAACAAGCAAATTTGCCGTGAAATGCAATTCCTTTTTCGATTCTTTTTGTGTTTCTGCTGACTCGCAAAATTTGTTACTTGCTGTTGTGAAGCTTTTTGAGAATTTTTTTTTATTTTTTTGTTGTTTAGCTTTTCATCCAAAAACAACTGCGGCATCGATAACAACTTCTCAACGTCGGCAACAATATTTACAGCTGTAGCTGCCTTTGCACAGTGGCACGAGACACTACTTTTAACAGATGAATTCGATATAACCGTCTAAATAAACTTAAGTTAAAGTAAATAAATATATATTTTATAAGTTATAATAATCATATAAAATAAAATGGTAGTGGACTAATTTTAAATTTTTGTCAATCTTATAGAATAAATGTATAAATCGGTGTGTATGCAAAATATGTTAACGAGCACATGTCTCTAGCCTATCTATCCAGCGTCATGGTCGCCACTTTGCTTCACGAATAGCCAGCTTATTTTTTTGGCAAGCGTCGACACATGCGCAGAAGAAGCAAAAGCTATATCGATACACGGCCCACTGTGCAACGTGTTGCCGTTGACGGTAGCGACAGCAGCAAAAGCAACCAACAGCAGCAGCAAGCAGCAACGATCGCCACACGAGCAAAAACATAACAACAAAAAAAGAACAAATACATTATATAAAAATACGAGAAAGTATTTTTAGGATTAACACGCCGAAATTTATATACCCTAACTTTACCTCAATGCGCTGATAACAGGTTTGCTTTGCCAAATGTCTATTTAAAGGGAAAACAGAGATAGAGAGAGACAGAGAGAGCGAGAAGTTGAGCTTTCGACACACGACAAAGAGCTGTTAGAAACGCATCATGCAAATATTTTATGGTTATGTGAGATTTGTTCTCGTTCTAAGCTATTGGCAAAGCTTCTGGTAAAGCTGCAATGCTTGGAGCTAAAGTGTTTAAGCCCAAACAACAACAAGGTTGGTGGGTGTTTTGCTCATGCAGGGGACGAGGCAGAGTCGGGGATGAGGGCGTGGGGCGAGCACAAAACCCAGTGTCGAACTTACTGCCAACAGCAGCAGGCAGCAACCAGCAAGCAGCAGCAACAGAGGCAACAGCAAACAACAACAGCAGCAGCAACAATAGCAACAACAACAGCAACTGGCCCGTTTGGAGCTGCGCGCATGCCACACACAGTTTAAATATGTGAAATTAGTACAAATCGTGATTTCAACAGCGAACGACCGACGACGAACGACGAAGCGGCGAAAACAACAACGAACGTGTCGGGGGATCGTAACGTCAACGTCGAGTGGCAACACCAGCAACGGCAGCAACAACGTCACGTCGCACGTATGTATTGCGGCAACAACAACATGCAATAAAACAGCTGATAGCAGCAACAAATAGAAAACCCAAAACAGTCAGCAACAAAACAGCGACAACAACAACCGCAACGACAACCACAACAGCAACAACAACAAAGCGTCGCATTATCAAGCGAGCAACCAACAGGTCTCCGGCAGAGCAGCAGCAGCAGCGGCAGCAGCAGCAGCAGCTACGTTGAGTCGTTGAGTGAGCGAAAAAAAAGCCCCCGCGTGCCGCTGCAACCAGCACACGAATACACACACAGACGTACACATAAGCACTCACACATATATACGGAGAAACACTCGCGCACATACAGACATATGTGTGTGCACACACCAATACAAACAGCAAACACAGAGTCGCACACCTTTGCGTTGATTTTGGACGAAGCGACGTCGCACAGTGGTACAAATAGCTAGCAAACACTGATCGCACGTGGTAGTAATCTATGGAACAGTTCAATATCAGCATATGTCAGTATATAAAGAGCATGATATTTATTTTATGGTTCTCATAATATTAATTATTGCTCTAACAGCAAGTTTTGGTAATTGTTATTAAATTTTAACGGAATTTAAAGTTGAGATCATAGTTAAAATAATAAATTTAATTATTCACGCAGGTGTTTAATGTCAAGCATTTATTTTGAATAGAAACAACTGCACAAACATAAGAAACGTTTTAAGTTAAGTTTAAGTTAGTTGCTTGACTTTTCAAATACGAGTTATGATTCTCATATTGAAATTGTTAACAAATCGATAAACTCTTCTGACTAAAAGTCATTAGTATTTTGGAGCAATGTATTCGTATAGTGTACCACTGTGCATCGCTCACTCGTGCGCTCTCTCGCACAAAGTGCAGCTGAGCTGCCGTTTGGCCGCCGCCGCCGCCACACTTGCCGCTGCCGTTACCGCTGCTGCTACGCTTCCTCTGCCACACAACCGCTAGCCGCGGCCGCCGCCGCCTCAGTCGAAAGTCAAAAGCAACGTGTTGTGGACGCTTTTTTTTAACGTCGCGTTGCGTTTTACGTTGCGTTGCGTTTACCTTCTTTGCTACCTTCCTCTCTTTCTCTCCGGCAGCCGCTTGCGCGCGCGCGCACAACCAACCCCCAAATCACTCCAGCCACTCCACCACCACGAACACCAATACCACCATTACCGTTACCACCCATTGCACCACAAAAGAGCAAAACATAACTCAACACAGCAGCAGCAACAGCAGCAAAGCACCACCGCCTCCTTTCCAGACAACTTTCTCCACACGATGTCCAGCAGCGGCGCCGCAGCGCAGCAATACAAACTCGACGCCAACTCCAATGCCATCGCTTTGATTGCGGACGTCGCAGCGCTGCCGCCGTCGCCGTCGGCTTTGTCGTCGCCTGCGGACCGTATTGAATGGTCGCGCGCCACAATTTTGGGCTTCATCGAGGATTATCGACGACAACGCGTGCTTTGGGATCCAAACACCAAAGGCTACCACATCAAACAGACCAAATACGAGGCCCTAAAGCTCCTCAGCGAAAAATATGGAACTGAAATACGTTCCATACGATCCAAAATCAAATCGCTGCGCTCCTCATTCCATCGCGAGCATGGCAAGGTGCTTAACGGACGCAACCGCGGCGTCCATTATCAGCCCATGTGGTTTGCCTATGAGGCCATACGATTCATATTGGATGGTGAGAGAGACGCTGACGTCTCTGCCATGGATGCTGCCGTTGATGGCGTTGACGCTGAGCCGGCGTCATTGTCGCTGGCTGCATCGGAAGCGGCAGATAAACTTACGCTGATGCATAGCCTAGATTTGGAACAGCTGACAGCTGCTGGCAAGCAACAGGTTGTTGAGCAGCAGCAACAGCAGCATGAAGAGTTTGCTGCCCGCGTCGCTGCCGCCGTCGCTGCTGTAGCAGCAGTTGCAGCGGCGAACGTCAGGGAACGGGATCATAGTATGGATGCCGATGCAGCGACCTCCGATGTTAACTCCAATGGCTGTGCGGGCGTCGGCAGCGACGCGACAGCAGCAGAAACAGTAGCCGCTGCAGCGGCCTCAGCAGCTGTGGTAAGCGCCTATTGCCTTTTGCTTATTGGTTTATTTTTCTCATTTCTTATTATCCACTCACACACTGTAAAACTGTCGGGTATATGCGTCTAACAGAATAAGTAAGAACCGTTACACGTGCAGGCATATAATAACATTTATAATTATACTTACATATGCACTTTGCATTGTTTTTGTGTTAAAGGTAACATGTGCAATAACTACTGTTGTTATGTTGCTGATATTTAACATGTGGTCTTTTATGCAGAGTATTTAGTTAACGTGTAGACTCAACTGCAGTATTCTTGTTGTCTGCTTGCTGTTGTCGTTCCGGTGGAGCTTTTGCTTTGCATGCGAGTGTTGTGTTTGCATGCTTGTTTGCGTGCGTTTCTGTGTATGGGTGTGTGTACGTGTGTGCTTATGTGTTCTGCTGCTTTGTGTGCGTGAGTGGTTTGACTTGTTTTGCGGCAGCAGCAGCAGCACACGCGCCGACGCTGCTAGCTCGGTGTCTAGCGGTTCGTCAGCAACAGCAAAAATTGTGGCGCACAGTGGCACGAGCTTATTTTTGTGCACTATTAATTAACTGATTTTCGCTACTTCAAGTGTTGTAATTAAATGAATGCAATGGCAATAAATACCCCTTCGACATTTAGTTATGATTGAAATAAAGTATTAACTTTTGTATTGGTGTAGGTTTACTAGTTTAATATTTTTTCTGTTGTGGAATTATTAAAATGTTGAAGTCACTGTGCTGTCGCTGCTATTGCGTCGCATGCGCTTGATAAGCGTTGTTATAGTGTTGTGCAAGTGTGTATGTGTGTGAGAGAGCATGTGTGCCTGTGTATGTGTGTGTGTGGTGAGCGTACGTGTACATGTGTGTCAACTGGCTTTGATTCGCGCTGCTGCTACGATATGTGTGTTGCATCAGCCGTAGAAATCGGCAGCTATACATTTTGCGCCGACCCTGCCCCTCAACAGACTGCGCTGTTTCACACCCACCGCCCCCACCGCGTTGGCCCCTTCCTCAACACTACGACTTGGCAGTGGACCCGCCTAAGCAGCAGCTTCAATATACTGAAGTTGGCAGCGCTGCTTTTGATTTTTGCTGCTTTTATATTATTCGTTCGGTTTTTCGTTCGTTCGTTTGCTCGTTTTGCTTCGTCTGTCTATTCGTCTGCTTGCTTGGCCACTCGCTGGTCCACTTCAATGTTGACTTCGCTGCTCCATCACCTCCTCTTCTTTTCCCCCACTCCGTCCCTCTTCCTAGAAACGTAACAACTAATTTAATCGCCGTTGCTCGCATATGTGTGAGTGCGTCTGTTGTGTCTATGTGTGTGTTAGTGTGAGACTGTCTCACATTTATTTATTTATTTTTTATTACTATTCTAATTTGTTTTCTCTCTGTTTTCTTGTTGTTATGTTTTCATTGTTTTTGTTATTATTATTTGTCTGACAAATTCTTCATATTGTCATAATTGTTGTAGTTACTCTTATATTATTGCTATTCTTGCTGTTGTTGTTTTATTTCTGTTTTGCTTTTTGCTAATTTTTAACGATTTGTTTTTTCTCTCTCATTCGCAGACACGTTCCTCTTCCGATTTGGATGGCGAGAATTATTGTAATATCAGCGCCGAAGATGTGAAAACAGAAATTGTAAGTTTGAGTGTGAATAGTCATTAAACTGACCACGATTATTAATTGGCTTTTAATTGACGTTCGGGTAATCGTGGTAGGCATACCCTGTGCAGTGTACACACTCCTATGGGGCGTATGTGTTTGATAGAAATGTCAGGAAATCAAAACATCCTTCCCTTTATATATAAAAACTATCTTTAAGAGGTTACAAAGTCATAGGTAAATTAATATGTCAAAACCAATATGAACGAGAGTAATTCCCTTCAGTTGTGTGTAGCTCAAATACCCTTAAAAAGTTAAAAATTGTTTAGTTAGAGCAAAGAATACAGGGTATATTCCCATATATGTTCCTGAAGCAAACTTGAAATTGGACTCAATCAATTTCTAATGATTTAGGTACCCTGCATAAAAGGTGGAGTTTTGATTTGCAGAACTTACTAATCAACCCTCTTATCCTATTATTTTGTACACATTTTTGCAATACAGATCGAGCACGAAAGTGAACTGGGTATGCTCGACCGACAAACGAGTACGCCGTTATCACTGAGCTACTTTAAGCCCACAGATCTGACATATAACCATCGAAAGCGCAAAGCGCAGATGGATGATAATGAAGACGGTGGTGCGGGCGTTGGGATCGTAGGAGGCGTAGTTGGAGCACTGACACTGACGCCAATCAAATCCTCGTCGCAACATCATCATCATCATCATCTTAATCCTCATCATCATCATCAGGAACAGATGAACCACAGTCAGATTGCATTTCATGCGCTGCAGCAGCATTTTAGCCACAATCTCAGTCAAAACAGCCAGCACAATGGCAACGGGCATCACCACCAACGCCAGCACCACCAACAGCAGCAGCACCACCAACTACACCAACAGCAACAACATTCCAATAACATGGCACAAAAACGTGATCGTGATCGTGATCTCTCTTCCTCGCCAACTGAGGCCAACACTAACAACAACAACAACAACAACAGCAACTGCAGCAACAACAACAACATTCATTCGTCCACATCCTTGGAGCTTCACTCGCTAGCAGCAACAACAACGGCATCAGGAACATTAGCGACAGCAGCAACCACCAGCAGCAGCAGCGGCATATCCAGCCTCATTGCCACGCCCCTAAAGCTCAACAACAACAATAATAACAATAATGGTATGGGCAGCAATCATGTGGATGAATATGGAGTATTTGGTGAGTATGTTGCCATCACCATACGCAAGTTGAAGACATCCAAATCAAAGATTGTTGTCAAGCATCTGATCAACAATCTACTGTATGAGGCCGAGCTGGGGAAGTATGATCAGGGAATGCCGGCTTCCAAGGAACCACCGCAGCTCTACAAGATGCAATAAAAAGAAATAATAGTTGAATTCTGTAACCGAAAATGTAATCAAAAGCGGCTTGTAGTTAATTAATGAGAGAACGCACTAGTCAGCAACGCAAAAAGTGAGTAGATAGAACGAACAGAGATAGAGAGTGAGAGATACAAGATACAAGATAGAAGATAAAACTTATATAGTTAGAGCCAAGAGTTTGTTACGGGGCAGGAGGAAATTTAGCCAAGCGCATTTCATTCAGGGACAAAGACCATTTAAGTACTTTATACAAATATAAACTAACACTAAACCTATATATACATATATATGTATATATATATGTATATAACATATAGTTAAAAAAAAAAACATAATGTTAAGTACACAGACATGATATCAATGACACTTTAGTCAATCAAACAGTCAACAAGTCAGCAAATCAGTCAGCAACCCACAAAAGAACAGTAAATATTAACATACCATTAATTGAAATCAACTATATATATATATATAAATACAATATATATTTTTGAGTTTTTATGATTTTTATTATTTCGTACATTGTTTAACATTACAATTATAAATCGGCAATAACACTTTGAACTCAGGTGCCTTTATTTTGTAGTCAATTAAGAGTTGTTATCTTACATATTAATGAATCGACATATATATGTATCTATCTATGTGTTAAGTGCTAAGCAACAACAAAAACTGTACATTTTTTTAAGTTTTCCCAATTTTGGTTCGGATCTTGTGCCAAATGCTACTTACATATATATACTATATATATATACACGCGTGTGGATCCAACCTAAAGCGCTCTGTACATATTTACAATAACATATAATTGGATGAGAAAAAGAAGAAGAAGATGAAGCAATAAAACACCAATTTATAATTATTGTTTAAGTATCTATTATTAATAATATTATTATTTTTGTTACTGGAACTAATTTTGAATTGAGCTAAAGTTAACTAATAAAAACTGTTGAATTCTTTCATTTTGAAAATGGAATAAGGTCTTTTGAAATATATAGTCTGGAAATGGGGTTTATATAGGGCTGTTATATGGGTTTTGAAAAAAGAAACTTTTTAAACTTTTTCTAAGCTGCACTTGCTATCTTCTTTTCAGCTACATTTTCATTGCTCTTAAGTAGAACTCTATTTGTGTTTAGTTTTCTTTGACTTCTTCAAGTTGTTTACTTATTAAATCGAATCGAATTGAACCGAATCGAATCGATACGAATCAAATCGAATAGTTATGAAAGCTCAGCCTATTGCGCATTTCTAATGCGATTACTAGTAATTCTCATAAGCGGGTTCTAGTGTTCTAGTGTTATGACTTTTGAGATCTCGGCTCTCGATTCTCGGTTCTCGGTTCTGGGGCACAATGGAGTTCGTTGTTGTTCTTGCGAATGAAAACGAAACAATTGTTGCTTGTTTTGATCATAAATCAAAAATTCTCTCGACTGTAACGAAGAACAACAAAATAATTCATAAATAATTTAATGAGTTTCTATAATGGATAAATAACACAATAAAATTGTTTCAACATATAAGCATTAGAAATAGAATTCATAAAAAACGAGAAAGTAACAGCGAGAAAAGTTTCAGAAAAATCTATTTATTTTAAACAAATCGAGTTTTGTTTTGGAAATTCTCTTTTTAGTTTAATGCAGACAATTTTACAGGGTATACTATCAGAAACTTTAAAAGTAAGTGAGTATATTGTTGTGTACTTTTTGATAAGAGCTTGAAATGAATGTCTGCTGATAAGGAACATTGAATGGACTAATGAATTTAGCCCAAGGTCATACAAATAAAGTGAGACATTTCCAATTTTATTCAATACTTTTTGAGCTTTTTTAAATACGGGTGATATAATGTGGAGAGTATTGACTAATGGGGCGTATGTGCAATCTTTGAAAATATTCTCAATAAATACCGAAATCGGTTATCTGATTACATCTTTTCGATCAATTCATCTATCTTGATTGTAGATACAAGAGTATCTTATGCCATTCTGTATATTTTTGCATTTTTTTTAGCGGTTCTAATTTTAACGTAACGCTATAGTAGAATTAATTTGAAACTATGTAGTTTGTATCTGATGGCATGTCAATAGATACATTTGTATCTATAATATACAACACTTCACAGTTGATATCTTCAATTGCTTGCGCGTTGTATTATCAGCGCAACCTCAATTAGATGGATCGTCAGAGGCAGAAAACGCACGTCTGCGAATACCAGTAATTGCCGACAAGAAATATCAGACATGTTATAGATATAGCAACAGATATATATGCTATATATATACACTTATATTGTGTAGTATTTATACGACAAGTACAATGATTGTTGCTTTATGGAACTGACGCTGTTGTTTCGCTAGTTCGCAGAAATTGTGGCGTTTTTCTAGGAAACAAACGTGCTCCGATCGTCTGGCAGACCCCACAAACACTTGGCAGAGGGGTATGCGGTGGCAGAGGAGTGACAAATAGGGGTATAGGGGAATTGAAAATGACGCAATGTTTTTGAAACCATCAACAAGCAGCTGTCGCTTTAGCTTTTTTTGTTGTGCTCGAAGCAACAACAACAACAACAACAACAATAAAAGTAAAAATAAAAATAAAAATAATATCAAACATAAAACTAATGATAAATTCTACACACACACACACACACACACACACACATGGAGAGCTGAGAGCTGAGAGGCTTTAACTTGAGCTCAGGGGCCCCCATGTCAGCAATCAACAGTTTGCCATAAATTATTTTCGCAAACAGTTCGCGACACCCCAATGCGGCCCCAGGGAGCCCAACACCAACAACAACAATGTTGATAAGCAGCCTAGTAAATATATGTAATACATTATATACATATATATGTATATACATGTATATATATGTATATACTTGGTTCCAGTTTCACAGCGATTGTCACACAATCGCACATTGAGTAAGTCACAGCAAACATCAACAAAAGCCCCCTCAGCTTCAAGCCCCTCCTCTCCTCCAACTCCTGCCAGAGAAAAGGTTGATAAAGAGCGCAAAGGAAAAGCAAAAGGTGTACCGAAGACTTAATACCCTACACTTTATATATGCAATTTAGGTTTTAAAGACCCTTAAATCTCTGGGATTACGAAATCAAACAAATATTTAAACGTGAAAACAGAGACGACTGTTCTTAACTGCAGATACTTTCTCTGAAATATACTATGATTCAGTAGGCTGATCTCCAGGAATCAAACACATATGTTTACAGAAAGTTTAAGCATTATCCGTATCAAATTTCAGGAGCATTCGACGCAAAATGACTGAGTTCACATAGGACAGAAGAGGAGGGTGATATGAGCGTGAAAACATTTTTTATCGCTTTGGAAGTTACACATTATAGGGTATACAATATATAAGTATGTACTCGGTGTTGGGAAAGGTTCGGAAAGTGTTGTAAATCAATTAGCCAAAAGCCTTTCACAACACTAACAATAACAAAAGCAACAACAGCTAAAAAAATAATAAAAAAGTAAGTCAAGAAATTGCGTCGTAGACGAACGACACTCTACAAAGTTGTTCAAGTGCATGCGAAAAAGGGTGGGAATAGGGGTGAGAGTGGGTGTGAGTGCGAAGGGGTGGCAACTCTGCTACGTAGAACTTGCATTTCCGATATGATTTATGGCAAAACCAAATGCACAAATGCTGTTACCAGCTATTACGATAGTCGTCTGCGATTGCTGCCTCGTATACTATGTGGCAAAACTACACCTCACCCCCTCTCCCCCTGCATACCCCATCCACCCCCCATGTTGCTCGGCAGATGCAGCTCTTGCAACTAATTTGTTGTCCTAATGGGACAGCACTCGTGGGGCAGACGCAGAGACTATGCAATAGGTAATGGTCCTGACCAACTTTGTGGGAAGTTTATTGAAGGCGAAAGTCAAAGGAGAGAAATCGGGAGATAGAAGATGAGGAAAAGATACTTTGTAATAGAATAGGGTAAATGGGTGTTGCAATATAGTAAATACTTCCATTAAACAAACTTTTTTAATCTTTCACCTTTAAGATATCTATGATGCTTAAAATAAATATAACTTCAAGTCAAGTTGCGTTTTGCATTGTTATCACTTAAGTCAAGAGCTAAAAGATATACATAAGTATATAGCGAAGATATACACAAGTTTGTAACGAAACTGGAGTCCATTCAAATTGGCGAATATATCACAGCTTTGGGCATATTTTGGGAATACTTTGAAAATGATATTATTTCTACAAGCGGTATTATTGTCTGCTAAAACTATCTAAAAATTAGATTGAATATTATGGATTCATTCAATATAGTTTTTAATAAACTTCCATAAAAATCCTTTATAAATGATTTAGTTAATTAGAATACCAAACCTTTTTAGCCTTACATTTACTTCTCCTAAACTTAATGAAAATAATCTTTACGTACTTTTCTACACATATATTATATATATTTTCTTGATTAGCACCAACATCCGAGTTGATCTTACGATTTCTGTCCTTCCGTATGGACACCGGGATATCAAGGAGTATAGCTATAGTGGCATCAAATTTGGAACGAAATTCCATCTATGCCGCAAGGAGATTAAGTTTATGTAAACAATTTTTCGCGCCCCCTGCCACCTCTGCTTCGGCACGTTGAAGATTAAATACCCTTGTTTGATTTCAGTAACAAATTATTCCCATGGAAGCTGTATGATAAAATAGTCCGATTTGGATGAAATTTGGTCAGCATAAAGGGAATAATAGAAAATCTGTATTGCTTGAATTTGGTTGAATTCGCCCAATCGATACTGAAAATTTTCATACTAAGCATTTTCAGCATTTTTAGCATTTTCAACCGATTGTTCCTATGGCACCTATATGATATCTGGATGAAATTAGATTTGCGAATGAGATTTTGTACTGAATGCATATAGGCTTAGTTTGGTTAAGATGGTTAAAAAATAAATTGTTTTTCAACCGATTGTTCCTATTAGAGCTATATGATATAGTCATGCAATTCGGCCGATTTTATGCAGAGAGAATACACATCTGTACCAAGTTTCGTCAAGATAGCTTTAAAACTGAGAGACTAGTTAGCATAGAAACAGATGGACAGACGGACAGACGGACATGACCAAATCGACTCGCCTATTGATGCTGATCAAGAATATAAACTTATACTTTAAGGGATCGGATATTCCTCCTTCAATGCGTTACAAACTTCGTGGCAAAAACAAAATACCTTCTTCAAGGTTTGGTCCATATCGGACAACTATATCGTATAGATCCCAAAGGACAAATTGGTCGTACATTTTCGATTTGCATAGGAAAACGCGAAGTTGAATGAGTACGGGGTCTTTTACAGTCTGCTCACTCGACTTTAGTCTTTCATACTAGTTTGTTTAAGTCAGTTTGATTAAAGTTTCATATTTGCAGTCTGAGAATGAAGCTAAAATAATTGAGTGCATTTAAGCTTTCTTAATTTTGTCAGCTGTTTCATGATTCGCATAATGACTTAAAAATTATAAGAAGTAATTAAAGGCCCATTAAATTCACGAGACTAATAATGGGAGTAAGGAACAAGCAGAGTGAAAGAGACAAAAGAAACAGATTCACTGAGAAGGAGAGAGGGGGAGAGGGGGAGAGGGAGAGGAACTGAGAGATGGGGAGCGAACAATAGCAGAGCAGTCAAATCAAATTGGGCAGAAAATAAAAATGAAAACAAAAAGGAAAAAAATACAAATAAAAAATCATTAAATGCACGAAATGGCAGAGAAATGTGCCATGACCATTAAGAATACAAAAACGTAGAGAATGAAAGAATGGGAGAATGGGAGACTGGGAGAGCTCAGAGTGTTCGGAGAGTGGAAGAGAGAGACAACTCAAAAGAGTAATTATAATACGAAGATCACGTATTCGCATTTGCAAATGTGCATGCCATAATAGAAGGACGATTTATGCCCAGATTCAGACGGCCGAGAACGAACACAGGCAAAAACTCAAATCAAATTTAAAGACCAACATTATTTTGTATGTGGCTGCACACAAATATAATTCAATACCCATTTTGGTTGCCTCTTTAGATACCCTAGAACTGAAACATTTATAGAATAAGCAAAAGCTTTCAATATTTAATTTCCTACAGAGTGAATACGTTTAAACATTATGTAATTATACACAGATATAGCTTAACTTTAACATAATCACTACACTTAATCATATCAAGTTTTAATGACAGATAAATTCTTCTATTGAGTTCAGAGGTCTTTCATTGAAGAGCTTTTCCAAGGGTATTTTTTGTTTCAAACAACCAATTAGTGCAAAGTTAACCCCTTTCTTTATGTTGGTTCCCCAGACTCCACACCCCTTCCAACCCACCCGACACCCCTTGGATATATATAAATGCTAAACAGCTTGCAAAAACCAAACGACAAGCACAAGTCGAATGCCTCCCTTCAGTAATTGGCTTAAATTACCAAAAATTTCACTGCTAAATCCAAAAGCGAATGCAAAACCACAGGCGCAGTCACAGTCACAGTCACAGTCACAGTTCCCAACTTCAACTTCAACTAAAACTCCAATTCGAATTCCTGTTGGAACCACAGTTCCATGCTCCATGTCGTATACTCCAGTTCCCGCTCCTTAACCCGGACATAAGCCGACTCCAGTGGTGTTATTGTCGTGGTACAATATTGTTCCAAAAAAAAAAAAAAAAAAAAAAAAATTAAACGAAACAAAACAAAACAAATACGTGACCAGAAATTAAAAAAAAAAAAATTAAACCCAAAAACAAAAACAACTAAAAATAAATACAGAAATACAAAAACTGCGCCAACTCTGAAAACTGAGCAAAATAAAATAAGGAAACAACAAAAATCGCGTTGATTTGAATTTTAAAATGTTTTCGTGGCATTTGTTGTTGTTTTTGTTGTATTTGTTGTACTTGTTGTTGCTTTTTCTGTTGCACTGTTTTTCAGTTGACGCACAGTGGTGCCACAGCTGCTAAACAGCAGGCACAAAATGCCAAATTGTGAAGCGTCAAATGAACTAATTAACAAATTAAGCAATTATGCAATTAAAATTAAATTAAAATAAGAGCTGATTACGCGGCGTATACTTAATATGTAAAAATAACAAATATTACGCATACGTCAAGTGTAACGCTTTAAAATATTCTTAAATTATTTCCTCATGTGTCTTGTCTTGGGAAATGGAAAACTGTCAAAGAAAACTTCGTATCGACTTCAAAGTTTTTTTTTTAAACTTGCGTTGATAAATCTTGAAGGAAAACTCTTGGCAATGCCAAGGCCATAAAAATGGTACCAACTTCCAAAGCTCTCACACACACACACACACAGACATTTTGGTGTGGTGTTTCGGTGGCCTTTATGTGCCTGGTTCCACTGTACACAAACACTTCCATTTCCATTTCCACAGCGAGTTTGCTGCTATCAAGCGAAAAAACTTTTGCACTGCCATTTGGTGTCACTGTTGCTGCTATTTTCGGTTTGCGGCCATTACATTTCACCAGTTACTCCCTCGGGCCCCCCACCCCCTTCCCTATCTCTGTCCCAATTCCTACCCTGACTACTCCTCACCGCAGTCACTAGCAACAAAGTTGCAGCGGCAACAACAGAAGTTGCCTTATGTAAATTGTAAAAACAAAAAAGTTGAAAATCATATTTATATATACACTTATATTTTTTTATTTTTTATTTTTTTTTGACAATGAAACTTTTCAACGCAATAAATAATACAAAACGGGTGCGGGGAATGGTAAGGGTGGGAGGGGGAAAGGTAGGATATTTGTGGAGTTGGGCGAGCCGTTTAACAGTTAAAGTAAACGCCATGTCAAATATTGATTTCACATTGAATTTTTGATTATTTCCATAAATAAAACGCAACAAATTGTGATAAGTGAGAGAAAAAGTGTACCGTGTATTGTTAAGCGACTCTTCCACCCCTTTATACCCCTCTCCACTGCCCTTATCTGCCTTCTTTTCACACCCCAGCAGCCAATTTTAGGCACGCGTGCGACTTTATAATGCCAACACTGGCGTCTAGGTCAAGCTTTGTGTTGTACAGTGTTCGTTATGCGTAGTTACGACTGTATCTTGTTACGAGCATACCCTAAGAAGTGCTTAGTCCGACACTTCTAGCCAAATGACATGATAAATTGTGAATATCGATAGTTATCTGGTGATTTTTACCTGGGGATTACGCATCTCTTGACTTGAAGATACTTTATATCAAATCATATACAATCATATTACAGGGCATGTGTTAGTCGTGCTTGGCAACTCTCGTTCGTTTCGTTTATGATTTTATTTATTTTGAGCGCTCTTGTTTTCGCATATGGGCATAAAACTGAAAAGTAAACAGACATAAAATGATATACAACCAAAATTGCTATGCAAATACAGAATATTACCAGAGCCAGAGATACCCTGAACCGCCCTCCACCCCTACCTCCTGCTTCTCCTCCTCCTTATCACCCCATAACATAAAAACAAACACATGAGACACACGCACACCTGGAGCAACAGCGAAACTGTCGTATAGTTATGGGTTATGGGTTCTACGGTTATGGGTCTCCACTGTGGGTTCTACTTGTCTAAAGGTGTGGCTTCTAGTCTAGCGTCTCGCCAACGCGCAATAAAAATATAAATAAAATATATATGCTTAAAAGTAAATGCGAAAAATATTAAAATATTCAAAGGCGAGACCCAAAAACATAATGAAAAATATAAACAACTGAGAAGTCGTTGGTTTAGTTGATCAATTTTGTGGTCTTCAAACATAGTGCACAAATCTTGACACTTAAAAATGAATAATACTAAAAATGAATTAAGTAGATATAATAATAATAGAATAATAATGTCATAAATTTTAATTGAAAAAAATTGTAGAAGAATAATATAATTTATCAAAACGTTAATAAATATTATTATTTATTAAATGAAAATTAAATAAAATAATTTATAAAATGTAATTTAAATAAAAACAGTTATAAAAACAAGAATCTAGAATTTAATAGTGCTATAAATATAGCTAATAAAAGTATAAATTAATTGATATTGTAAATATCTAAAGATTTGATTATAATGAACAAGTAAGAAAGGCTACAGTCGAGCGAGCCGACTGAAAAAGACCCCGTACTCTTTCTAATGCGCGCTTTACCATACAAGTCACCAATTTTCGACCGATTTGTCCTATGGGAGCTATAGGCTATAGTTGTCCGATCCGGAACTTGGTGAGAATAGTTATAATGGTACCATATACATAATGTGTTTGTTTGGGTGCAATCGCTCGACTAAAACTTCATGTCTTCATACAAATTACCAATTTTCTACCGATTTGTCCTATGGGAGGTATAGGCTATAGTTGTCCGATCAGAACCAAACTTGTTGAGGATAGTTATACTGGCACCTATCACATAATGTGTGAATTTGGTCTCTCTAACTTTAGTCGTTTTCAAGTTATGATGATGTGAAAATAGTTTTTTACAATTTGCGGGGGCGGTAGGGGGTGTGCCAAAGATTTGAAATAAACTTGATCTGCTCGCGAAGCTGACGGACTTTCATTCCAATTTTGGTGGCTCTAGCTCTTGTAGTTTAGAAGGTCCAGGAGTTTATACAGACGAACGGACAGACGGACATTGCTATATCGTCTCGGCTGTTGATGCTGATCAAGAATAAATATACTTTAAGGGGTCGGCCACGTCTCATTCTACCTGTTACGCACATTTCGCTTTAGACAAACTTAATAAACCCATCTATACTTGTTTAGAGTACGGGGTCTAAAAATGTCGTTACACTGAGAATTTGCAGCTTTGAATCACGTTTACACTGACTGTCTGGATGTTATATTTATTTATTTGTCTGGAAGTTATATTTATTTATTTATCAAGGTATTGTAATATTCTTAGCTAATTAATACCCATACAAAATGTATTTATATTGTGTTTTGCTTTCTTGTTGCGCCATTTCAAAGACAATACGGCGTGTGTGTAAAAAACTTCATGATTAAGTTAAAAGTCGCGCAGTTTCAGTTAACAGAAATTAACTTAGCTTTAGGGAAAAGAACTTCAGTTTAAGATTGAAGTATTGAAAGATTACAACAACTTAATTTATTGAAATTCAGTCAGTTAATTTAAGGTTTGTTTCTAGCCACAAAATGGCTAGTGATATGCACCTTTGGCCTTTTCGACCTCAACGAGGTCACTTCTACTTTGTTTGTCTCAGTTCCGAATTCAATGATTTGACATTTATTTAATTTTAGCACAATAATCGAATGACTTGACAGAAATAATCTAGAATCAATTAGCTAAATAGGAGCAAAGATAACAAAATTTCACTCAATGTCAATGCAATTTCTAAGCCAAAATGTAGGGTATCTATCACTTAAGTGTTCCTCCATTTTAGCATAGAACTCAATCATAATTTAGCATCTGAAATAGTCGTAACATTGAAACAACTCGACATGACGACAACTCATAAATATTCAAGTTTTGTTATGTCTACTCACATTGCATTTCATTCGGCTTGTGTTGGTGTTTAGCCAATACCCTACACTGGGTACCATGGTAGTGTCGCTGCACTTGCCTAATTATACATAATTCCAGTTAGAGTTAGATATGTACATAGGTAATTCACAAAATAATTTTGTATTTAAAATATTCAAAGACATAAAATATTTTAAAGGGTGTTTACAATTCGTTGTCGTTGTGATTTAAGTATTTTTTATTTGTTATTCTATTTGCATTCCAATATTGATTACGTTTGTAAACAAATAGTAAAATCGTGTTCTCAGTTTGCAAATACTATTTACTCGATTTTCAGCACATGGACAATGGGACTTATGAGAATCCAAACACCCAAACACCTAGGGGCCTAGAAAATGAAAGAGAGAGGCAGATAGAGAGAGAGAGAGAGAGAGGGCCTATCGTAGGGTCGGTGGAGAGCACTACTTAGCTCAATGGAATCTGCGTAATTCGCTTCCTCATCTTATCGCTTCGAGTGGCGAGTGAAGCGTTTGAAACGCGCACGTTTCGTCACGTCTCGTCTGGAGCAGACTTGTTGTGACTTGTTATGTATGCATATCGATCTATTAAACGTCTAGCCGTCTCGATCATTCAAACTATCGATCCATTCAGCACACTTTGCTGAATGCAGCTGTTCCGTCTTACCAAATCCCATTGTTAATTGATTTGGCTTCACAAATAGTTCCATATCTTAAGGGAACTCAAACTTGAGTTAATAGTACAGGGTATACATACCTCTAATATGTCTATCCACGTCACCCTGCTATTATCTTTCTTGCTTTCTTAAGTAACTTACAGCCAACATTGTTCTGTCTTAATTATGTAAACAGTTAACATTGTTACGCTAACAGTACAGTTTTCTTTTCTGTTATTAGAGTATGGCTTAAGTACTAGTACATCTTTAACTGTCTCCCTTTTGTAGCCTCTTCGTTTGAGGCAAACTTTGCTGCATAACAGCGACTCAAAATGTTATCGAAACATTAACAGAGCAGCGTTAACATTTCCCCTGATAGTACACGCTTAAACTGTTAATTCTTTGAATGGCCGCTCTCATCTTGGCCAAGATAAAGAATTCATGTAACATAGCTTACAGTCTAGCTGATAAGTCTACACACACTCTAGTGTCATGTATTATGTAAATAACCGACTGCTCGTGCCAATTTCAATAGCTTTAAATGATGCACTCCCCTGTCTCACACCTTGATCCCTACCTCTTCCTCCTCCATCAAAATCATATGTAATTGAATTCACATTTATCTAAGTTTCTTTATATGCACATAAATTTATGATTATTATTTGTCATATTGTTTGACTGACGACAAAGTCTATTCGAAGTTAAAATATTTAATTTAACAAGTTTTTCAATTAAATTATTAATGCAAATTGCACGCAGTGCAGTCGAATGTGTTGGTGTTCTAATACCCCTTAAAGTGTGCTATCTGAGATGGTCTATGACTAAAGATTACAGAAAGTTTTCAAAATTAATTAATTGTTAACAAAAAAATTAAATAATTTTTGTACTATTACTTATGAAGTATGTAATCTTCTAGCATTTTTAAGGGTCAAGTCGAACGTTACTTAAAAACTAATCTACCCTACTTTAAGCTACGCTACTTGAGCACTAAATTTATTTGTAGGTCATTTTCATGTAATACAAAAATACTATAAAACAAGTAAGAAAGTAAGTAAGTAAGAGCCGACTGTAAAAGACCCCGTACTCTTTCTAGTGCGCGTTTCTCCATACAAATCACCAATTTTCGAACAATTTGTCCAATGGGAGCTATAGGCTACAGTTATCCGATCCGGACCAAACTTGGTGAGGATAGTTATAATGATACCATTCACATAATGTGCAATTTGGTCTCTCTAGCTCTAGTCGTTTTCAAGTAATGGTGATGTAAGAATAGTTTTTAACAGTGTGCGGGGGCGGTAGGGGGCGTGGCAAAAATTTGAAATAAACTTAACCTGCCTGACATACAGACGGACTTTCATTCTAAATTTAGTGGCTCTAGCTCTTGTAGTTTAAAAGATCCAGGTGTTCATAAGGACGGACGGACAGACAGACAGACGCACAGACGGACATCGCTATATCGTCTCGGCTGTTGGTGCTGATCATGAATATATACATATACTTTATGGGTTCGGAAAAACCTCCTTCTGCCTGTTACGCACATTTCGCATCACACAAACCTAATAGACTCCTATACTCTTTTTTAGAGTACGGGGTCTAAAAAGCTTTAAAAACTTCAGCAGCAGCGGCAGCGTCAGCAGCATCATCAGCAGCGCAGCGACTGCAGCAGCATCAGCATCAACAGCTAGCAAGCAGCGCCTGCAGCCGATAGACGCAGCAGGCTGCGCAGTCGTCGCTCCGCAGCGCAAAGAGACAAAGCCTGTAATGTCAGGCTGCGACTTCAACGTCGACGTCGACGGCGACTGTGAAATCGGCATCAGTGCGAGGCGACGCAGCGACTATAACATTTTTATATGGCGTCGGTGTTTGTCTATGCAAAACTGTTATATCAGAGATTTATGACAACAACAGACACTCGCACTCTTGCACACACACACACACAACACTCTGCTAAGAAGTTGACATTTGAGGCGATTTGGGCTGACAGGCGACAATACATGTGTGCCGCCCCGCCCCTTCCCCCCTTGCCAACTACTTCCATTTGCGTCCTTCGTCTGTCGCTTTTAAAGTTTTACGGGCAACACCCACATGAGCCCCTCCCCCATTGGGAACAGCAGGCAGCGGAGAGCAGTAGGCAGAGGCTTTTGACCAGGGTCAAACTGAACATAAGATTCGAAATATTCGAGGTTATGCATAAATACACAACTACAACAAGCTATGAATCGAGTAAATTAGTGGTAAAGTTAACACTACACTCCTCTCATATGGTACAGTGCTGGAAAAATAATAGAACCGGAATTTGAACTAACAGTTTTTATAGGGTGTATCACAATTTAAATTCAATTGATTCTTAAAGTAAATACTTATACTTATACTTATCAAGTAAATTTATCTGGACAATTAAAAATGGAGGAATTAAAATATATTTAAAGGTAAGCAATTATTATATAGCATAGTATAATAGACATAAGTTTTATTTAATTAATGTTTAGTACATAAATTCTCACTAGACTCTCCTATATGCACATATGTTCCAGTTAGTAGTCAGTGCTATTATTAACAAGAACTTTTAGTCATGTCATATTTCAAAGTACTCTTCAAATTCTTTCGCTTGAAAAAATAAGTCAACTATCAGCAGAATATGTTTATTTGTTACATTTTTTTTTTTGGTACAAACGAGCATGATATCGCTCAAGATGAGTGAACACAACTGAAGAAATACCCTGTTATTTTTACCTTAAGTCAAATTCATACAAAAAGTGTTGTATAAAAACAGAAGGTAGAATAATATTAGAGTAGCCTTTAGGTGGTTAAACTCGTAAAAATTACAGGGTATTTACACGCGAAGCAATCTCGAAGAGCCCAAACTTTTGCGAATTGCGGAGACAGACAGAAAGGGAGAGCGACAGAGACAGCTATAGAGATAGACTTCTGTTTAAAGATCGACAGTCTTGGCCATAACCCGATAGCCAGTTCTGACCAACAATAACCCAGCAGAAGATAATGCCAAATGTTTTGAACGCTAGTCGAAAAGTGTTATCAGTGTTATCAGTTGGCTGAGTGAAAAAAACAAAATCAAATGTCAGCAACGACCTTGAGTTGGACTCTTGCTATAGTGGTAAACAAAAAGTCCGAACTATCGAAATATCGAACTATCGCTTAAGTACACTTAAATTCAGCAAAGTAACGCCACAGAGTCTAAAGTTTGCACTGCACTACTTCACACGCTGGACATTTATCCATATAGAGTTCACTGAATCACCCAGACCACGTGCTCCACGTAACGCCCAAGAACCTCAGACCAGACAGTTTCTGACTGTGCAAATATGTGTAGAGCTCGTTGAACAAATACAGACGACAATACGATATTCTAGTGCAGTTTCAATGCAGTGCAGCCACGTGACTATCGAGTGGTCTCCAACTTGGCCCTGTTATCGATAGACCTACCATAAAACGTTTAAGGTATTAGCAGTCGCCTGATTACTTCATAACACCCAATTGACTCAATGTAAACTCTACTAAAAGAATATTTTATAATTGGAATTATTTTATCGTTGAAAGTGTTCTAACGTCATTAACAAATACTTTCAGAGGGGCAGAAAATCTATATGATTAGTTACAAATACTATATATAGATTTTCTTTTGATTGAATCTTTATTAAGGTTAGGTATAGTGACCATATAGATTTCAGGTTACTAGAAATCAGCTGATAATGAACTATAAATTATACCATACTGATATAACTTCCGGAGTGATCTCAGTAAAACAGCTTATCTGCAAGCTAAATCGTAACAATCTGTCTACAAGTACCACCCAGCTTAGTAACACCTTATCTCCTAAAACTTCCAGAATTTCATTTATAAAATTACATTTTTAGAAAGTTTTTAACTCAAAAATCGATTTTTTTTACAAAAGAAATGCTACCATTACAAGACTCCGTACCCAATTTACCTAAGCTATACGTAGGTTCTACAAATAGAACCGAACTGTTGTTTTTCTGTTTTGTACTAAGTGCTTAGCCTATGACTAATGCAGCAACTTGGATAAATGTTTACTTGGCTTGGGTTCAACAGCAATACTCATTTCCAAGTGAATCGCATTTACATAGCTTTCCAAAAGATATATATAGAAGTATATGCATATATAGTATTACTTAATACGTTTGACTAAGCACTGTGCACTAAACTGAGCCATCAAAAACAACTTTCGATTACGAAATTTAGCACAACTCGTCGAGCCAAAGCCGAAGTAGAAGCAGAAGCCGATGTAGAGCTCTACTGGAGTTTTACCTCTAGCTAGGCGCTACAGCTAGCGTTTGCCACAATCAAGAGCAACTAAAGTAACCAAAGACCAGTAATAAATTATGTACAAAAAGACTGAATCTGACTATAAGATACTCTATAAGAATTAAATATCAGATAATCTACTTAATTCCTAAAGTTTGTTATTGGAAATATTTAACCTTTGGCCGTTGAAATGTACCTTGTGTAACGCCTTAGCCCAAGCTTCATTTCTTTAGATTTACAGGTCTCAAGTTAAAAACCCATGTTTAAACTCATCATACCTCACTGTGAGCAGCCTCTAGGGTATGAGAAAAACAGCAAACTTAATGAGCTTTGCGAAATGTGTTTGCTTGCCCTTTCGATGGCTGTCAAGTACACAATAAACGACAACAGGTTGAAGACTAACAATAAGAACAACAACAACTCGAACATCCACAACAACAACAACAACAACAATGAATGAACACTTAACACAACTGAAATGAAAATTATACAAAAATTAAAAATGCAACCGCAATAAATGCTCATGATGATGTTCAAACCGATAATAATCGCAGTGATCATGATTAAGATGATGACTAATCCACTGCGAGGTCCAAGCAACTCACTTGGAACACCAAAACTTCAAAAACAAAGCCCTGAGCACGTAACAGAAGTGTGTACGGCTAAAAGATACTCCGTACTTATACTTGTATCTATAAGTTGGATTTTTGATTTTGATCAATAGACTCGTAAAATTTGAGTAACTGGTTGCAACACATTCGAGTTTCAGATAAACTTTTGATAAATTATATTTGGAATGGGTTTTGAAGACCTTTCTTTAAACCTTTTAGAGGCAAATTGAACACAATATAAAGTATATCAAGAACTGGTAAATAAAATATCACACACATACTACTACAGGGACAATAAAGTTCTGTTCCCCAGGGACTATTGTTTACACATATAATTCTCTCTTCGCTTTTAATTTGACATTCAATTATGATTGCATACATTTTACTCGTAAGCTCCATTGATTAATCGTTCCCTTGGCAGTTGATAACAATTTTATTTTTTCTATAAACATGTAAACAAATGCGAAAAACAATAATAATAAATATTTAATTCAACAAATACAACTATAGTTCAATTTCATTTTGTTTTTATCATTTTTTAGTTTTTATCGACTTGTTATTTAATCGAATTTATCAGAAAAGCCGCTAAATCTGCTAGATTTTACAGCTAAAAGTAAATAAGAAGCTAAATATACTGACCGGTTTGGCAGATACCCATTAGGAATTAATTTTTAAGCTGGATTTAAAGAGTAGTATACTCACTGCCCAAGTTGCTTAACCAAAGCGATATCTTCTTGGCTTATGTAACTTGAAGATACTTTTGTATCTTTTTCGCTAATCCCCTTAGCAGTTAACTTAAACAGATAGGGAATACCTAGACAAACTGCAGCCGCATAATAAAAAGAAATCTGCTCAAAGTGTGTGTTATTTGTAAGTAATTATGTAGCTGGCAGATACTTTTGCAGCTGAGCACAATTAGATAGACCGTTATTGTCTGCTGGGCTGCCCAGGAGTGGAGCAGGCATGCAGGGATGGGGAGCAATGTGGACTGTTGGTATAACAGAGATAAGCAGCTATTTGAAATAACCACGAAAAAAATTTACATTTTTATTACGTTTCACTTGTACAATAATTGACGTTGAGCAGTCGTTACATTTCATATCTGTGAGATACATTCAAACAAATTTACCAAACTGCCCGCCAAGGGGATTATAATATATGTATGTGTGTGTGTGTGTGTGTGTACGCTATGTACTGCGATTCACAAACTGTATGCATGTAGTATGTTTGCTTGTACGTGCGTTTCTGTGTGTGTTTGTCTGCCGACCTTTTTGGGCTGCGCTTCTGCGACTTCGGCTGTCGCTTCTTCTGCTTCTTCATCTTCTTTTGTGCTACACTTGTTTTCTGGTTTATCTTTTGTTTCTATGCTCGAAATTTTGCACATGTGGCTAATTGTTGTTGTAGTTCATTCAAAGTTGACAACAATAACAATAGCAACTGCAAAAACAACAACAAAAACAACAACAACAATAGCAGCACTATGCAGGCAGCCATATGCAGATGAGAGAGCCGCTTGCTAAAAAAAACTTGAAGAGAGAGAACGAGTGGAGAGAGAGCCTAATTGTTGTTGTAGGTTCATTCAAAGCTGACAATGCAAGCAGCCATATGCAGATGTGAGAGCGGCTTGCCAAAAAAAATAGTAGATAGAGAGTGAGGGAGAATGAGTGGAAAGAGAGAGCGGGTGTTAAAGAGGAGCTGGCAAATGACTCACAATTGGTTTGCTGTCGTTTTCTTTTATTGCTTTTGTTGTTGCTGTTTTACTTCATTGTTGCTATTGTTGCTGCTGCTGCTGCAGCGACTTATGAAACCTTCGCTGTTCATTAGTGTTGTTTTTGTTGTTGCTTCTTTGTTATTGCAATGAAAAGTTGTCGTCGCATTGTTGCTAGCCCAGGTACAAATACACAAAAACACACACACACACACACACACATCATTCATATTGTGAAAACCTTGGAACGCTACAATTACTGTTGACTTTTGTTGTTGTTGTAAATGTTACTGTTGTTGTTATAGTTGTTGTTTTGTTCGCCCAGTTCGCATTTCCGCTTTCCTGCCTTGGCAACAGTCGTTATTGTTGTCACAGCCACAGTCACAGTTGGCAACAACTACAGCACACACGCACACTCACATACACGCACACACTGGCAAACACTCCCACAAATACACTGAGACCAATGTACACACATGAAGTGCTACACTGGAAGAAATGAACAAGTCGCTTGTCAATGAAACTCAAGAGAACTCAAAATTTTAATCAAGTATATGAAACTACAGTGAAACCACGCATTGAAGAACATATGTATATTTAATAATATAAATTTAATAAATTTAAATATATACATTTAATTAATTTTGTTAATCTTTCGAACACTTTTCTCTCAGTGCATCTTGCCCAAGAAGTGCTCGCTTATCAGTTTTGTTTTTTGTTATTCTCAAATGGGCAAATCTAAGCGATACCAGCAATTGAGTCAGAGACAAAAAGATATGACAAGTTAACAAACACAACAGCAATGCAAGGTACACGAATACGAATGTATCTATGCGATTGTATCTTGTAGATACGGAAAACCTAAGAAAAGATTCGAAGGCTCTTTTTTTCTGTTGCAAAATGGAAAGGCGGGGTGAGGTTGAGGTTGAGGTTGAGTGAGTGCCTGTCTAGGGTTCAAATCACTACATAAATACGAGCATGAATGCTACGATCTGTTGTGGTTATCGGCTACAAAGAAGCCTATAGACAAAAGGACAAAGGTTCGAAGGTTCGAAGGTCCTTCGAAGGTCAAAGAAACTGAACAGTTCGTTGGACAAATTACTCTTTTGGCCATTAAACAATGATATTAAGATATTATTTGCGGAAGTGCGCTAAAGGGGGTTTACTAATGGATCAATAGTCTAGTTTCCTATAGATTACTTTTCAAAAGGGGTTTACACCGATTCTCGAGCTCCTTAAAGTTATCAGCTTAGTAGCTTAAAAATAGAAATAAAGCAGTTTTCCTTATTCATAAGAGTGTTCACTGTACAGTGTACAAAGTTATCAGCTGAAATTCTTGTGTACATATGCAAACACTCGAGTACTTGTCTAAATAAAATATGTTTACCTCCAAAATAAGAAAATATAAACTGATGGATTCGTTTAGATAGTGGATAGTGATAAGGTCCTAGGACCCTTGTATACCTATTATTCCAATATCATCACAGATATTATACTTTTTGTTTAATTTGTTAAGGATTTACAGTATTTTCGTCTCCCTTTTTCGCTCTTAGTCTATCCCTTTCTACATATATATTTTTCTATCTCTTTCTACATAAAGAGACTTAAAATTCTTTTCGATTTTTTGAGACACGTGCCGCGATCTGAAGCATCAGTCGAATTCTTGAGAATCTGGAAAATTTCCATGCAAAAAAAACTAAAAGAAATAAGAAAAAAAAAACAAATATTAAAAATAAAACAACAGAAAACTTAAATAAATTGTCAGACAAGTGTTGAAAATACAAATAGAAATAAGAAAGGCGGAATATTTAGTAGGTGTGGGATCTGAAAAAGAACAACAAATTTGTATAAATATAACGACGAGACTTGACCAAATATTTGCCAATTGCTAGTAAAACAGAGTGAAAAAAAAAAACAAAAATTCCGCATTTGACAAAATGACACATACATTCCATTCCATTCCATTCCAATTGATTCCAATCCATTTCATTCCATTACATTTCTTTCCTTTTCACACTTACTATAGTTAGTATATATTCTTAGTTAAAACTTCGGATTATATAATATTGCAAATATTGTGTCGTTTTTACCTCTTGGATCCATATCGGGAAATACCTAGCAGTTGTTTCTAGACGACGAACAACTTAAAACAGCTGAAAATAGGACGTATTCTGTGGAAGCGAGTACTTTGGTCAAGAAGAAGAGCATGATGGACTGATAGATACGCTGTATATTAATTGGGTATACATATTATATATAGTAGAAAATTAAAAGTGTAGTGCCATAGTCGTATCAGGAGTTTGGGATACCCATTACGTAGTTTTAATATACTATTGAGAATGGGGTATGATGATAATACAAAGGCAATCGATCACGTAACGGACACTATTGAGTATGATTAAGATAGTTTAGTCAACTCAAAAGTTGTTCATCATAATTCATATTTGAAGCGTATGTTTGACCGATAGTTCCTATGGCAGATATATGATCTGGTATTGTTTGGATCAAACTTGGTCAGGTAATACAATTGGTAAGTGTTTCAATGTTTGTAGTGAGCTACATTAAGATAACTTCGTAAACACAGACAATTTTCATACTAATTCATCTTTAGGCTGAATTTTTTATCGATTCTATCAAAAAAACTATATATATAGTTGTCTAATTTTGGTCAAACTCCTTGAACAAGTACATCCAGTTTAAACTTGGTTCACATAGCACAGTTCACTTATGTGTTTTCTATATTAAAACATGCTATTTTTACCTGGAATTGCTATATTGACTTGCCTATTGATACTGTTCAAGAATATATATACTTTTTGGGGTCTGCCACTCCCCTTCTCTCTGTTACATACTTTTCAAAGATTGAGGAAATGGTGAATTGGAGAGAGAATTAGAAAATGTGCTAAAATTTCACTATGCAATATTATCCTACAACACTTGTAGATACCCTGTACGTGCTGAATGCTAAGTAAAGAAGACTAGGATATTTATTTAGGCCATCTTTATTTAAAAAGCAAATGTTGTTTACAGAAAAGAGAAATGAATAACAATAATCAAGCAAACCCTCACTCAAGATACCCTGTATTCTTTTTAAAAATAAGTCTTATTAGTTTTCAAGTCCTTCAAAAACAAAATACTTTTGTATACTTTGCAAACATGTTTATCAAATCGAAACTACCCAGTCTGTTGAATTTTACAGGGTATACAACTGGTGCGTATAGATTTTGGAACGCGTGTGTCGCATACGCGAAACGTGTTCCTATAGACAAGCCATAGAATCTGCGGAATAACATATATTTATGTATAAAAACAACTATAAATTACAAAGTCAAGGAAATTAAAAGCGTCAGGCGCATCAGCTCCCCCAACCCCAACCCCACCCCGCACCTCTCCTCTGACCCACTCCCCCTCCCATTGAACGGACAAAAACAACAGGGAAAAGTTCAAAAACAACAAATAATTGAAATTTAAAATTAAAAATTTTACGAAAACAAGCAACAAATTGTGACGTGGCACGAAAAGATTAAAATTACTTTGTTTTTGTTATTCGCATTTCTTTTGTGACGTGAGAATTTTCATTTAACAAAATAAAAAAAATTATTCAAAGCTTTTAATTGTATCTGAAAGCGACAGATATTAATAAAATTAAGAAAACATTAACCTAAAATCAACTTAATTATTTTATTATTAAATCACTGTAAAGTAGTCAGAAGTGCATTTGTTTATAACATAAAATCTTTATAAAATTATTTAAATGAATGATGAACATATGTTTATTAACCAAAGATAAAGTATCTAGTGTATTTGTTGTAAACATAAAGATACTTTTACTAAACACATTTGTCACAAAGATACATCCACAAAGTTATCTGTTTAAGGAACTAGTTAAAGCAATTAAGTCGCTTTGATTTATTGTTTAGTTTGTTATTGTGATAATCTTTAAACATAATAGTTATGCTTTATTTTATGATTGTTATACAGATTAAGTTTAATAATTATCACATTTGAGTTGAGCATTAAATAAATTTAAAAACACAGTTTTGTGATGTTTATGTGATGTGTGTGTGCTGCATACTGGATACTGGTCTTAAGATTGTCTGGGTCTCTCTTCTCTTGGGCTCCAACTTCCAACTTTGTTTGTCTCTGTTCCATGCGCTGTTGCCGCTTTTCACAACCAAGTTTATAGTGCCAGCTAATCCCCTCCCCCGCCACTCTGTGCACTCCTCCTCTCCTCCCGCTCTCTCCATGGGGCTGAAAACCGGGCTAGTAAAATGGCAAACTGGTTGCAGATCGTTGCAGTTGCAGTTGCTGTGCAGTGCGCTGTTGCCGCACTTCACTTGGCTACAAAAGAAAGTTGCAAGCTGCAAGCACCCGCTACAAGCGGACCCACCTCTCCCTCCCCATCTCTAACCCCTGCCCATGGCATTTAAAAAGAAAGCCGTTTTGTTTTAATTTTTTCCACAATTATTTTCCGCTAGCGCAGGAAAAATTATATGCTTTTATTTTTTTGTAATTTTTTTTCTTTTCTTCTGTATTGTTTGTTGTTGTTGCTGTTTTTTGCCTTTGTTGTTTTTTGTTTTTGTTTTGCTTACAATTTGGTTACAAATTTCTCACAAATTTTGTTGAGTTTTTTTTTATTTTTTAAATTATGCAATAAAAAACTTAACATTAAATACAATATGTGGTTCTTGTTGTTGTTTTTTCTTTTTGTTTTTGTAATAATATAAAAAAAAAAATTAATACATGTTTTTGTTTATCGATTTTTGTGTGGTTCTTTTGTTTTTAAATAAATAATTTTCGATTTTTTAAGTTAAGATACTTTTAGCTGGTATAGATACTTTTGTGTGTGAGGGTGTGTGTGTGTTTCGTATGTATGAATGTGTGAGAACATTAAGTTTTCTTCGCTACGTTAATAATAGTTTTTAAAAATTATATCGCATTGCATTTTAGTTTTTTCCTTTAAATTTTATTTTTTATTTTTTATTTTTTATGTTTTTTTTGCCACTACAGTTAATTTTCTTTTTAAATTTAATATTTTATTTTTTATCGCAATTGGAGTTTTACACAGACAAAAAAATTTTACAAATTTTTTACGCTTTCACATTTACTGAGATATTCATTTTTTGCCTTAACATTTAATTATTAATCAATTTCATTTCATTTCTTGTTGTAATTTTAATGATTTTTGTTGTATTTGTTGTTGTTGTTGTTGTTGTTGTTGTTGTTGTAGTAGGCGCTATACATTTAATAATATATAAAAATTTGTTAAAATCCTAAAATTTGTTGGTTTTAATTAAGATTAATTAATAATTTAAAAAAATTTTAATGCAGCAAGCTGCGTCTAACTAAAATTGGAGCGTTCTCTTCTCATCCTTCTTTCTCTCGTTATTTATCGCTTTGTCTCCTTTTTCTTTTCCTTATATCTTATACTCGTTCTACACATTAAACGTACAGTTAAATTTTAAATTTATCAAGATCAAGTTTTTTGTTGTTTGTTTGTTTTGTTTTGTTTGTTTTGTTTTGTTTTGTTTATTACTATAATAGCATTTTAAAAAATCTGTTCACATTTAGTTTTTTTTGCTTCTATTTCTTGTGTGTGTATGTGTGGAAAAGTGGGTGTGTTGGTGTGTGTGTATTTGTGTGTGTGTGTGTGTGTGTATATATTTTATCATTTCGTTTTTTGGGTGGCCGTACTTGCGAGCGCACACAAAAAACTCTTAGCATCTTAAACAGTATCACATATTCATGAGTTGTCGACTGAGCAACCCTCGCAGCGGCCTAGACAGCAAACGTTCAGCTTTGGGCTTTATTTTGTCAGCGGATGGGGGAGGAGGGATATTAAGGCTTCCCCTTTCTACTTGTCATTTTTTGTTGTTTGCTGCTGCTGTTTGCTGTCTGTGGCTTGCGGGTTGCCGTCTTTGAATTTCATGTTTTCATTTTTCTTTTTCTTTTTTTTGCATTTTCTTTTTGTTATGTTTTGTTTTTGTTTTTGTTTTTTTGTTTTTTTTGTTTTGTTGAAAAAGGAGAAACAACTTAAATCACTAGTTATTTGTTTTTGCTTTTTATAGCATCTACTACGCATCTAAGTAAAATGGTGGTGAGAGTCACAATTACAAAATTGAAATTCGAAGAGTTGCGTGAGTTTCACAGCAATCTTCGAATTGTATTAGTATGAGTGTGTATGTGTATGTGTTTTTATGTGAATGTCGTATACTAATGCGTATGCGTATAAGTGTTTTTATGTGTGTATGTGTGTAGGTGGGGTGGCTTCGAATACTTGCTTCGTCGTCGCGTTGCGCTCGCAACTAACTACTGCTCTCGACATCACAGGGGGTGTTGGGCGGTGTTGGGCGCGCTCTATACTCGCACTCGCTGGGCTCGCTTTTATCTTACTTTTCTCTCTCTCTCTCTCGCTCTTTCTTCATCGTTGGTCTCTAACACTAACTCAATTATATCGTTGGCGTTGCAATCGCCTGGCTATGGCTTGAGCTAGAGCTAGAGCTTGAGCCAAAGCTGTAACTGCGTCTGGCACCGAGGCCATCGGCTGAGTAAAGCTTATGCTTAGTGATGGTATACTCAGGACTGATGGTGATGGTGCGTGCCAGACTCTTCATGAACTGCGGCAACAGTGCCGTCCAGCCGCGATGATCCTGTCGCAGTGTCAGATATACCTCGAATGTGGAAACCGTTTCGGGATCCACTTTGAGTGAAGCGATGCGTCGTGAGTTCTGTGGTTCGTCCTCGAACTCCACATAGATGGTGCAGCCGCGAATGCCACATGGCTCCTTCTCCGATACGCGTATTATTTCCGCCGCAATGCTGGGCGTGAGATCACAGGGTAGCGACACTTCGGTGCATGTCAGATGACGAGCCTTTGCCTCCCTCAACTTGTTCAGCAAACCCATTGAAAGTTCATGAACGGCAGCGGGATCAACAACACTGCGCATCGAAAGCTCATCATCATCCTCACAGCTATAGACGCTACTGTATGGACTGCTATTGATCGGTTGTCCGTTGCTAGATTTGGTTTTCTTGCTTACGCTAACGCTGCTGCTGCCGATGCTGCTGTTGCTTCCGCTGCTGCTGCTTCTGTTCACTTGCTGCTTGTGCTTAATACTGTGTGTATTCTTGCTGAGGCCGACGCTGCCGACACTGTTTCTGGCTGCGCTGCTGGAAGCAGAGACGGCGACCTTCTTTGCCACTGCGGCGGACGTAGGCGGTGTCAATGTGCTGGTCCAATCTAAAAGTAGCGCAAAACAAAACACAATTTTGATAAGTACAAGAGACTAATAAAAAACAACACTTCATAGTATAAAACAAATAAACTTTCAAGCAATTGTAGGCATCGACTTAGTTCAAGATAAAGCGACTTTAAGTTGTTGCTTTTTCCCTGTTGTTCAACGTTCACTCACACACTCACACACACACACACACAAACACGCACTACAGCGTACGCCGACGCCGCAGTCGCAGCCACAGCCACAGCCGCTTGGCAACAAGCAGCGAAAGAGATAAAAACGGAACAAGGCAGAGGGCACTGAAAGAGGCCCAAAGCAACAAGCAAAAAGAAAACGAAAAATCATTTTTATTATTTTATTTTTTTCCATTGCCGTTGTTGCTTTTGTAGCTGTTGTTGCATGTTGTGTACGTGACTATGTCGCAAGTGTTGCCTCTGCTTTTTACTCGTTTGGATTTTGTTTTTTCTGAACTAATTTAAATTTTTAATTTTTTTTTTCTTTTTTGTTTTTGTAATGGAACAAATAAAATCAGACAAGAAACAACTAAACGCAAAGAGAATTTTGCACGGAACTTTCTCGAATTTAGTTTCAAGAACTTTTGCTTCAACTAATTTGAAAAACTTTTCAAACTTACCTCGAGCTTTGTTGGATCCCAGGACACCACCGTAGTTTGACTGCATTGCGAGTACTTCCATTTTCATTAGACTTTTGATTGTTCGGTGTTGATCGGGAAAATGTTCTGATTGTGTCGCTTTTCGCTTCTTGCTTTTTGCTTTTTGCTTTTCGCTTCTTTCTTGTATCACTTTTATTTTTAACAAATTAATTAATAGTGTTTGTTGCTTATTTTGTTTGAGTTGAATTAATTATTAGTTTATCACAATTTGCTGGTTGTTGTTGTTGTTGTTGATGTTTCAATTTGTTTGCTGCTGATTGCTTTAAATTTGTTGTTGATGTGGTTGATGTTGTTAAATTAACATTTGTTGTTGTGGTTGTTGTTTTGTAGTTGGAAATCACAGCACTTTTTGTTGTTGGTTGTTTTGTGGTTTATCACTTAAATGGCGTTGGTCCGTTGCATTTGTTTGATGGCAATTTTTATTTGTAAATAATTTTTATAAAATTATTTTGTTTTTTATTTTTACAGTTATACAATTACAAATACATTTTAGTAGTTTGTTTGTTGTGTTTTTTAGGTTCTTGTATTTATTTGAACATAGAATTCTTCTTGAAACAATTTATATGTTTTGTGGCTTGTGTATTCAAAATCGTCCAACAGTAGAAAATGTTTAACACACGCTAAATGTTGCTTTCTTTTCTTGCTGCTTTGCCGTTTCTTACTTTTCTATGTGTTTACCTCAGCAATGTTTCGAAGCTACTATGAAGAGCTGCCCACAGCAACGGCTTTTATAGCCGGTTGCTCAGTTGCTCTGCTGCGAGCGCTGCTATTGCTGCTGCTGGCAGTAGTGGTGGTGAGTCGCTGGGAGAGTAGCAGAGAGGCAGCGTAGCAACAACAATGCCTATATATGTTTGCTGAGCAATTAGCGGTTGTGCTCTCCGCAAAGAGACCGCTACAAAGCACGTATGTACTCAATTTGGTATATACTATACGTGTATGTGTGTCAGTGTGTGTGTGTGTGTATGAGTGTTTGTGTTTGTGTGTGTATGTGGGTGCTGCAATTGTAGTTGTTCGCTGTGACTGCAGGTAGAAAGAAGGCAGGCAAAACGGCTGATGTAAGTTGCTTGCTTTTTACAACGCTTCGTCGCTGTCGCAGTCACTCTCTCTTCACTCATCAGCTGTTTCACTCAACGCTCTTCAACTGATTCGCTCATGCGCACCTACAACCGGCCCCGGCATTGTGTCGTTGCCGTTGCCGTTGTCGCTGTTTCTGTTTCTCATGTAACTGTCGCTCCCTCAACCGAGTGCGTTTTTACGTATGTATATACAAAATCTCTCACTCTGTGTCTATGTGCGTGAGTGTAAGTGTAAGTGTGAGTGTGTTTGCATGCATACGTGACTTTTGTGCCGGTTGAGCATGTTTCACTGCTGCCGGCGCAGGCAGCAGAGACGACAGTCAGGCCAAAAAGGATGACGAAAATATTCGCTCTCTTTCTTTTGCGCTCTGTCTCTCTCTCTCTTTCTCTCCCTGTTTCTCTTTCTGTGAAGGATGGAAGGGGGCAACACAACGCAGCGAACGCAATGCACACGTACAACACTCACAAGTATATATAGAAATTTTCATAGCTGCCGACACTTCACACCCTCCCGTTGTGCAGACGTTTCGTTCCACATTACTGCGCTGCCCGCAGTTGCTGCGCTGCAGCCACTTCTGTAGCCGCTGTTGTTGTTGTTGTTGTTGTTGTTGCCCCAGGAGAACGCACCATGTCAAAATTGAAATTTTCCACTGCAGTTTGCAACAACTTCGGAAATCGAAGCCCAGTGGCCAAATGTGCTGCCTACGTCTCTGTCCCTGTCTCTGTCTCTTTCACCGTCTCTGTCTTTGTCTCCGACTCCCCGTCTCATTCTACATCTCCGTATCCAACTCTGACTCCGGCAAACGGATTGCGGACTTGTTTCTGTTCTGCTGTTCTGCTGTTCTTGTGTTCTGTGTACGCTCACAATGTGTTGCTAATGGCATATCAAGTTGCAACAAGCACCGAGTGGTAAGTAGCAAAGTCGAGTACTTCTGCTCCTCCCTTCGTTTCTCTCTCTGCCCCTCACACCCTGCAGGTTAATTGCAGACGACTCGCTAAAGATACAATTTTTCTTCTCAAAAAACAACTAATTTTCATCGAATTTCCACGATTTGCGATTAAACTAGTTTGCGTTTAACTAAAGTTGGGTTAGGTTAAAACAGCTGATCGAAACTGAAGGATCGGAAGTGGTTTAAATGTTTCTAGTCTCAGTTAAAACTAAATGAAATAGGTATTACCTAGTGTAAGTATCTTAAAGTTATTTGAAATCGTTTAAAGGTATCTTTAAAGTATTTCATCATCTTACGAATTATTCTATTAAACTCGCTGTCACACACACACAGACACACACACACATGCATTTTATGCTTTATATATATTTATTTATCTTTTTTTTGTGGAGTTTGAGTATTTCATCAGCGTTTGAAAAGCCAAGTTCCAATTTATGTCTTCATTTCTGCCTCTTCTGCCTCCTCTTCTCCTTCTCCTTCTCCTCCCCCTTCTTCTTCTTCTTGCTCCTTAACTTATTTTTGGGAATAATAATTTTATATTCATATCATGATTTCATGCTGGGTCCATTCAATTCAATTTGAATGCATCTTTTAGATTTTGATAGTGTTGTCCTTGTTGTAGTTGTAGGTATTGTTGTTGTTGTTGTTGTTGTTGTAGTCCATGCACGTAGATTGAAAACGAAAGATTGAAATGTATCTGAACCTGTTTGCTTATGTTTGTGTTTGTGTTTGTGCATGTTTGTGCCTGTTCGTTTCGTTTCGAATTCAAATGAAATTTTTGCTCAAGTGTGTGCATCTGTGTATCTGTGTGGGTGTATCTTTGGCTTATGCTGCTGTCAGATACATTAGCTTTTGTATAGATATATTTGCCAGATAATAATAAAACCAAATGAAATGTTAACTTTACTTAGACTTCTTCCCTTTCTTACAAAATCTCAGTCAAGAATTTCACAATCTATGCAAATGTGACACACAAGATTTCCAATGGCTTTATACTACTATATATGTATTTATATATATACTATACTATATATACTATATAGTTCCTACATGATTAGACGGGAGCAAAGTCTGACGAAATTCTAAAGCGTTTGAGTATTTTAAATATTCTACATTTTATCTCTCACTCACACAATAAAAAATATATTTAAACAAAATTAAAAAAATTCTATTCTTTGTAAAATTTGTTAAACAAATTAACATTTAATAAATTTTCTTACTTTTTTGCTAAAATAAAACTTTGAACAATATTCTTTTATACATTTTCCAGTGTAAAATATTTAATGTAATTAAGTCTTTTAAGTAGAACATAAACATTTTTGTTAAATACTATTTTTAATGGTTTTTAAATTTTAAGGAAATCTTTAATAAAATAAATGTTTTCTGCATAAAAAACAAACCACATTTTCAGTTTTCCGACATACACCAGAGCATACACACATTTTCCTAGATGAAAAATGGTGAAAACGTGAAAAACCTGAAGAGCAAAAGAAAATCACATCAAATTTAACAAGAATTAAGTTGAGTTTTCTAGACTTTTATGTGAGTTTTAGGTGCAAATTTATGCCAAGTGTGAGGGCAAAATGAAAAGCCAAAGGAAAGCGTGAAAATTTCTTGGAAATGATCTATGCAGATCTATTAAATTTTAGATCGCACTTTCGCAGAATTCTACTTATGGATCTTAAAAATAGACTTCTTATAAACGGTTCAAGGAGAAAGATATCGTGTATTTAAACTCTAAAGATTATATATTGACTGATAAAGGAAAGTCAACAAATGATAATAATAATAAAAAAAACTTATCGATTCGAAAATCACAATTGAATGCAATTGATTCATCAATTATAGATAATAATACTATATCACACGCACACTCGCACACACACATCGGTATTAACGATGAGCGATAAGAAAATCTATCAGAAAAACAAAAAATCCAAAAGATATTTTCAATTGTTGCTCGAAAACGATACAAGTGGCGCCACCTAGCGAGCAAAAGTTTCGATACGAGCAGCGCAACATCGAACGAAACGTTTCGACGTCAACGTCAGCGACAGCGTCGACGTAGAAGCAACAACAGCAACAACAGCAGCAACAACAACAACAACAACAACAAAGACAATTAACTTGACTTTTTTAATGTATTTTCATTTTCCTTTTTTTTTTTTGTTACGGAAAATTGTGCTCTGTGTTTGAGGCAATGCTCAAAATTAGATAAAATTACGATGTGAAAAGCATTTAGTATGCATTTATTTGCGTTTCACAGAAACTTAAGAAAAGTATCTTAAAGATGCATAATTGATTTATGCTCAATATGCAAAGCACTTTAAAAACTTTTTCACACAATTTTGCGTAAAAGTTTTTGTGATTTGAATTTTTTGTCGTCTTGACCAGAGTACGCTATAATGGGAAGGAAAAGAAGACCAAGAATAAGAGATTGAGGGGTGGGGGCTATTAGCATAAATAAATATGCATTTATTTATGTACAAAAAGAATAAACACATTGAGTTCTTTTTGCATATATTTTTGCTAAGAAAATTATATGAATGTCTCTTCACTCATTTCAACTCAACTACTGTTTGGTTTGGAGAGCGCGTCTACTCAAGAGTTTGCCTTGCACAGTTTTGCTCTTAAATTTTCTCTTTGAGCGTAAAGTATACTACTGCGCTCTTTAACTCACAGCTGACGAGCAGAGATAATATGTTTAAGCAGCAGTTGGTTTGAGTGCAAAACAGCGCACAGCTGACTGAACTCAAACGTTGAGCCTTTACTCTTTCTCTCGCTCTCAGAAGCCACAACCACAACAACGAGGAGAACGACTGCGTTTGACTTTGCAGCTGTTTCGCTCATCATCTGTTTTTCTGGCGCTCAGCAGGTTCCCGCATGTCCCCAGCCCATGCTCATATATGTGTGCCTGTGTGTTTGTGTGCGTGTCTATATGCACATTCGCATACAAATGCAATGCTGTATACAAAGTCAGCCGTGGACGTTCAACGTTTTTATGGTCGCTGCAGCTCTGCTGGCGTCGTTGTTGCTACTCCAAACGCTCAGTCAGTATCTTGATTTTCCAACTCGTTTCTCTCAGTCAACGCGCCCCCCAAACACACTCACACATACGTATATGTATATAGAAGTTTGTATGTAATTTGCCTAAGGTTTTGTTGCTGTTGTCGCTGCTGCTGCGGCTGTTTGTTGTTGCTATTTTCTTATTGACTGCACATTGTTGCCGTTTTTCACTTACTTTGCTAGCTGAGCCGCCTGCAAACGAGTTGTACAGCGACAACGTCGCTCTCATCTGTTTTCCACATATGTATGGTTGTGTTTATGTGTAAGTATGTATGTATTGCATGTTTGTTGCTGTTGCTGTTGCTTTTGCTGCGGCTGTTGATGTTTGCTTGTTTTCTTTCTTTTCAGCTCGCTTATTTATTTATTTATTTTTTATATCTGTGGTGGCAGCGCAAGAGAGCCAAAGCCCAAGTCCGAATGGGGCCCGGCCGGCCTCAGTTGCTGTCGCAGCCACTGACGCTGTCGCTGCTGGCGTCGCAGTTGCAAAGCTTTGGAGCTTGTGTTGTTTTTGCTGTTGTCTTTTTTGCTTGTTTTTGCTTTGCTTATGGGCAATCATCTGTTTTATTCTGCACAGACACTCGCATAAACACATGCACATCCAGCATATATGTATGTATGTGTATTTAGTGGCAGAGTGACTTGCATGTATGTATGTGTTTGCATTCATGTGTGGGTCTTATACAAAGTCATTTCTCTGTATCTTTTACTTGTGTTGCATTCGTCCGTCAACTTTTTTTTCCATCAATAGTTCATTTTCTGCTTGGCAACGGGTTTTTCTCTTACTCTTTGTCTCTCGTTCTCTAGTTGTTTCTGTCTTTTTGGCTACGTAAAGTTTCATGAAATTGGAGGAAACATAGCAATGATGAAATTACTGGACATACGTGTGTTCCAGTGTACGCAGGTTATCTGCGCCTTCATCGCAGCCTCTCCTTAATCCACAATCTCTCTGTGGACCAGTGCAGCAACATGCACGAATCGAAACATAAAATCAAACATACATACATACATACATACATACATATGTACATACATGAATACGTATATATAACATGAATATGGATTGCAAAAAGGTTCTCTCTCTCTTCCCCTTCTGCACCTCCCCACTAACATTCGACTCAACAATGTCAAGTAAAACTCTCTTCCCTTATGACAGCTCTAAATTTGTGTCAAACAAAATTAGGCGAAAGGAGAATGCAAACGTTGTTGTTGCTGCTGCTCCGCTCTCATAGTCTTGAGACAAAATGGCGCACACCTGTAAGCGAACGAAATAAACAAGTGTTGAGGGAAAAAAGAAATAGAAATTATAGATTTATAATCTATAGATACATTTTCAGATCTTGTGAAATTGTTACGCTGATTCAACTATTTTGATTTTATGGTATTTATTGTTACTGTTCATATTATCTATAAAATCGATTAACAAAAGATAAGCAGTCGAAATTGTATACGTTTAGCATGCTGATTCAATCATAAATAAGTATATATAATTTAAGCTTTATCTGTTTAAATAACTCTTTGTTATAGAAAAGTTAACAAATAAGTTGAGGAAACTGTTTGATATAAAATATTTTTGGAAATAAAAATACTTATATATTTTTAAAGTATTTAAAATTTAAATTTAAAATAAATTAGAAATAATTAATGGAATCGTTAATTAGCACTTTAATATAATAATAAAATAAAAAAATATAAATTTCATCATAAGTTAGAAAACAGCAAATATATAAATAGTGTCAGCTCAGTTCCCCAGCTCCCAGTTGAGATTGAAGAGTCGACAGTTGTATCTTGTATCTGGTGTGTAGCAATCGCAGACAGTTACAACTTCCTTTCCAATATAGGCAATTTATCAATTTAACACTCTACTCCCTTGCGTAAATCCCCCGTCACCACCTCTAGCACCGTCACCTCCTCCAGCTCCGTCCAAAATCCTATCGCTAATCACCCTTAAAATTGCGTGTGCGCCATCCGAAACGAAGGTCATGGATTGAGAAGCAACTGATTCAATGCTCAAACCTGACCAATGACTACAGGGAGGCGTCGAGGCTGTTGGGGATGTAGAGGGTGAGGTAGAGCTAGGAGGGTTATATGGTCACACTGTCGGACATGGCCTGAATAAAACTAACTAAAATATCTGACCCCAGAACCAGTGAACCTTCGCCATGTCATACTAAATCAATTAAAATATAAAAAAAAAATAAAAAAAAAACAAACTATTCCCAAAGTGAATTCATCCACATTCGATGCCCGGTTTCGGGTACTCGAATCGAAGCGTAATTTATGCAAACAGTCTCGGTCCCAATCCCAGTACCAGTCCTAGTCCCAGTTTCGATTCCAGTTTCAGGGCCAGAGAGCGTCATTTGGGAAGGGTCCGCATTTAAGTTGATTTTCCAAATTGATGACATTGCATCAGCTGAAAGTGTTTACTGTCATTCCATCCATTTTCTCCTCCCTCTCCCCGTCCCTACTCATGACATTCTCTCTTCCATCTTTACCCTTCCCTCCGCACAATCCCTTTTCCATCTTTTAAGTGGACTTTGCTGTTCAATCTTTTTGTTGTTGTAGTTGGCATCAAGTACATCTATCTCTGGACACAGTTCTACCTGGTGCGAGTACCTTCATCGACTACCTGATCCAGCGTTTTTCCAAATGAGCCACAAATTTTCCACAATGAGTTACCCGCCGGGTTTTTCCAGGCCAACGAAAAAAGGTAAGTGTTATGATTCGTCCGTTAAGTAAACCGGATAATGTAAATTTTAGGACCTCGGGATATATCCTTAAAAATCTGTGCATTATTTGAAGAAGTTTTGCTTTAATGGAATTAAAGCGTCAAGAGAGAAGTTGGAAAGTTGATTCACTGTTTGGATACAGAAGTTAATTAATAATGTTTTCAATCCTATTAATATCGTATCGTGACACGAGAGTTATCTCTTAGTTGTCACTAATCAAAAAGTTGTGAACCCTTCAGTTATCTCCAAAAATGAAAGCTAAGTTTTTAATTAAAATATCTTTAGTTTAAATAATGAAAGTATCGAAAAAGTGTCGTGACACGAGTAGTATTCCTCCTTAGTTACTAATGCTTGACAAATAATTTCTTACTCTTCAAATATCTTTAAAATATTGTTCATATCGTTAAGTTAAAATGCAGCTAAATTGAAAATATTAGTTTGAATAGGCGATTAAAAAGTGTCGTGACACGAGCTTAATCTCTTTACTATCACAAAACCAGTCCTTTGACAAAAATATAAAAAATTGTTTAGATCTCTGTAAAAAGTTAGGCACAAAAAAGACCTTTAAATCTATATAGTACCTAGTTTAACCAAATTACCAAAAATGTGTCGTGACACGACATTTTTCTGTCACTAAATTAGTGTTTATTCTAAAACCACCTCTACTTATCTGTTATCTCTAATTTGTAACCACCTCGGCAAGTTCTAAAATAGCTGTACATTAAATATTTATTTAATAAAAGTGCCCACAACGTGTCGTGACACGAACTGTCAGATAATTTACTAAAACTAGTGACTAATCATATTTTTTAACTACAAATATTTAAACTTTTTAGTTATCTTAGTAGATTTTGGCATATTTAGTTAAATTTCAAGAAGATAAATGATAATTAATAGGTCGCCTAGTGGTGGCAACGTTTCGTGTCACGAGTTCGCCGATTATGCAATCAGTGAGTGGAAAGCTTACAGTGTGCACTACAAATATTTGTCCAGAACAATCGAACTAGTTATATTACAGAGCAAATTGATGGAACCAAATGGAGCCCCTTATCATATTTCAACAACTTGGACGACAAATCGTCTGACTGTGCACTAGATATTTGTTGCCCTGTCTCGTTCGCTCTTACCCACGTCTACATATATCTCTCTCTCAATTTCATGTACTTGTAGGAAAGTAAATAGTTATCAAACAGTAAAGCTAAGGAATATTAAATCAATATTTAACGGTGCTAGAGCAAATATGCGTCATATACATGCTAGAAAGAGACACAGAGATAGAACGTGTGTGAGTGTGTGTGTGTGTTAGTGAAGAGAAAAACAGAAATGAGGGGGGAAATTCATTTCGCAAGGTCGCGTGTTTATCGGGACGTGTATTGCACTTGAGGTATGGCGATATAGCGTGGTACCAGTTCTACGTAGTACCCAGTACTAGACCCATGGACAACATGTCGCAGAGCGCGTAGACAAAATGTCTCCAAGAACCTACGACTTTTGATTAGATCACTTGGCCAAACCGATAAGAAATGTTCAAATATATTTATACTCAGTTATATATACATATAGAAAAGTACAAATGTGTCATAGACGGGCCTCCATTTCGTAGTGTTGCGATTAAAGTCTGCTTGATTTCTATAGCTCTTAATTAAGTACTGATTTCATCATATTCAATCGTTTGTATGTTTTTTAGAGGTCTGCTTTCGTCACTGTCGTAGAGCCCATAGCAACCGTTCTCCTCAGTTGCGACTCGAATTACTCAGCTCAAGGGTCCAATATTTCGCCAGTTTCGAAACTTATTTCTGCAGATTCGTGTTATTCGACACGTCATTTGAAAGACAAAGAGAACAGCAAGGGAAGAGAGAGAGAGAGAGGGAGAGGGAGAGAGCGGTAGGGAGAAAGAATAATACTAGACCTATTCTACAGTTTGTTTGTATATATAACACCTGTAGGTAAGTCAAGGTGACTCCATGACTCAATATTTTAGTCAGACTAATTGCATTTTTTTTTCGGCCCGAGTTTTAAAGACAATGGGCGCTATTTATAGGCCTGTGTGCTGTTAGTCATATCTTGACAGGGTTGCATTATCGCCTGACTTCTGCTTAGGGTATACGTATATGTTTAAGATTCGCAACTCAAGGCCAATATAAACCCGATTTGGAAATTTAAGAATTTCACATTTTTTAAAGTTTAGGCATTCTGCTTATTACTAGAACAATTTCGGTATATGTTGAGAGAATTGAGTTGTATTATAAAACTCAACATCGTTAAAATTGTGAAATTCCTGAAAGCAATGAAAATGATTTCAACAAATTTTAAAATAAGCAAAATATTAAGTCAAATAACTTTTCAAATTGACATAAATTTTAAGTTATTTTTAAGATTAAAATATTCCAGAGAAGTATTATAATGTTTTGTATAAAAAACTAAAATTGAAATTGTTGCAATTTCCAATTAAATAATGTTTTTTTTCAACTTTTAACTTTACTTTGGTTTATAAGTTGTGATTTTTTCTACACTGACAACACTTGATTTTTTCCATTTTATACATTTAAGCGATTTTTTTAGTGTTTACTTAATAACAAATACAAAATGTGACTCGATTGGCACAAATATTACAAAAGCCGTGTGGAAAAGCTAATTTCTTTATTGATTGACTCGACTATCAAATACCTCGTACGCCAAAAAGTATGCTACAGCACCGAATTTCGAAAATATTTGAATATAAATAACAATTAACGAAAATTAATTAAGTATCAAATTTAATTAATATTATTTAAATTTTTTTATTTACTTATGCGCACAGTCAGTGGTGACAGCTTAGCAGATTTACAGCTGACTTAAAAAATTTTTTAATTTGAATTTTTTGGAAAACAATAAAATTTTTGTAACATTTATAGTTAAGTTATAAATATTATATCGATTAAAAATAATATATTTTCTGTTTATATATAAATTCAATCATGGGTTGATGTCGTATTTTAGTATGCATTTTAATCAAATTTGTTTAGTAAAATTTTTTTAATTTTTAATCACTATCAGCTCAGAAAAATAAAAACGACTTGAAATTGATTTAAATTTTAATTAAATTAATATCTATTTTGTTGTGCACACCCGAGACTATAATTTTCTTTACGGGGTATTAAAATGGTCGAGCCAACAACTGTCAGTGGTGATTATATAAAAAAGCGTCAACGTCAGAGCCTCGAATGAAAAGAAATAATCGGAAAATAATACTAAAGAACGATATATCAGCGAAATTTGTTTTTATCTCGCTGTTCAATTGATTTACATAATCAACGAAAACGCGCTTTGTTTCCCCCTCTCCCTCTCCCTCTCCCTCTCACTCACTCTCTGCCACTCTCCATCTCTTTCCATCAGCCTATTCTCACTATATTCTCAGTAAGTCAACTTTAATTTCTCGCAGTGTAAGGGAAAGATAAAACTCACTCGAAAACAAATTCAGTAGCAAAAGGGACATGCAAAAATTCAAGCGAGATGCATGTTTTACCTCTCGCTCGCACTTGTTCCTAAACGGACAACGCACAAAGCAAGCGAAGCAAGATCACGCCATAGCTCCGTTACTTTCGTTCCAATAGCAAAAGAAACAGCGTGCACTGGAATAACGACTGTACGTTGGCAGTAGATCTAAGCATTGCGTTAATTTATTGTGCAGTGAGTTGTGCCACGGTTATGACGGTCCAGCGTCATAATTGTGTAAGTTAATAAAGAATAATTCGAACACGTGACATATTTTGCACAAGTGTCTAAAATAAGTTCAAGTTGAACAAAAGTCGTAAGAAATTTAAGTTAAAACGCCCAACAGCAGCAAAAGCTGCGCCATACCCTACAACTGTCCCTGAAATAAAAGGTAATGATATATTTTGTAATAAGTGCAAGTGTTAATCGTTTTTATACATTAGGCAGGCCGCGTAGAATATATTTTTCTACAAACACCGGCTAGTCTCCGCGCCTCTGCGCTCTCGCGCTATCAGCATCGCTAACATACAGCGGGACTAGTCGGTGTATTTTTGGTGTCAGGAGCTCGCTACAGTTTAAACTGAAACTGTACAGCCGCAGACGAGGCCTGTTTCTGTTGCCACGATAAGACCAACCTAGCCGTCGCCGACTACTACAGTGCGCGCAGTGCAGCCCAGCAGTTTTGCCGCAATCAAAACTGTTAGGAGCCGTTCACAGCGGCGTTTCTTAGCAACCGTCGTCGGCACCACTTGAACGGATTTTTGGATAGTCAGCGTAGCATCGGCCGAGTATACAGTCCGCCCTGTGCAGCCCTACAGTTTTGCCGCAATCAAAACTGTATGGAGCCGTTCACAGCGGCGTGATATTGGGATCGTGCCTGCTCAACTCCTGCCGGATCTACAGGTGACTGGAAGGCCCTACAGTGTTGCCGTAAACGGGACTGTACGAAAACTTTCACCTCGTCACCTCGTGGCCATTGCCACTTCGATAGTACCTTAGTGCGTCAGAAAAGTTCTATAGCTTTGGATGAACTGCATTTAAGTAGAGTATCGACGCACTAAAGCATATCCGGAGCATCGATCTCCGCGCGTGTTAATGTAACACCATCGTTTGGAGACACCTGGAATGATCCAGTAAAGCTTTTGGCACATATTTGCAATTGAGTTGCAATAGCCATTCGTAGTAAACAGATTTGTATGCAGATTGTTTGAACTTAAATTTAATTGTTACCAAATCTGAATTTAAACTAATGTACATTTTTCCTTAATTAAGAAAGCAACAGTAATTCGACAAATTATGATTGATCCTGATTAGTACGCCGTCTTATCCAACATAAATCCAACAATAATCTAATCCACAGCAACATCTGCAGCTGCTTCGATGGGCCCAACGAACACACAGCGATGGAAAATATGAGTTTGTGAGTAATATAAAAACAACAACTAATATCTTTATATATATGTATGTACAAATATTATGTCTCTACATACATATATGAGTAAGATGAACATTCTTTGACATTGTTTAAGACGAGCGTATCGAGTAGGTGAAGCGGTTATAATAGTCGAAAATGCCTCCTTTGTAATTATTTTTATGAATTTGAATTTGATATTAGGAAACAGAATTTAACATGAACATTGTCGGAACGATAGAGAATAAATGAAACGTATGTATAACGATTTGAAATGAAAGCGTAATATATCTTGATGGTTCAATGCTGGGACAGATAGACACGTACTTTAGTAACACTCCATAGTTAACCATAGCTTTGGTTAAGGGGTAGCTAAAACATTAGCTAGCTACCACGGTAGGGTGGGTAAAGAACGGGGTACGAGAACACCTACAGTACCTCAACAATTGATCAGCTATTTAAAGTTCACATATTCTCTCAGTGGTCGAGACAGTTTTCATTCTTGTTTGACGATTTCCACCTTTTTATTCCGAAAGTGCACTTATTACTTTTTATCAACGTAGTGTCGGTGTAGATGTGCGAGGAAAGAACCACGCCCCATCCGACGAGCTGAAGGCCAGAGACAGCCAGAAGTGCACGAACGCCAAGGCATCTACATCTCAACAGTGGTTTATCTTAACAGCCCAATAGCCACACGCTACATAATAAGATAAAAAGATGGCGCCCAACGTGGGGCCCGAAATGGTTAGAGAATCAGCACCCCTTAAAAATTAAACTCAACTTGAGAAAGGACATGGTCATAAGGCTAAATATTAGTAGTCCATTATCCCTAAGGAAGTACTGATCTCGAGGACGATAGGCAGTATATGACATACTACTCAGAGATTCGTATGAAGTATCTGAACATAGCCTGTCCGCTTCACGGCATGCTCTGTTGAATCCATCCATAATCTTAAACACATTTTTGCAACTCAAAACAAAGCGGAGTTTGGCTGCTTGATGTTATGGAACACAGTTAACCGATCTTCGGAACAGCGATTAACTTCAGAGACTGGATTGGTCGACCAAGTCGGTACTGTCTGTTCACGCATAACATTCATGAAGCTAAATATCAGTCTTTTAGTCCAGGATGCTGTGATCTGTTAATGCGATGCACAACCTTATTAAGTTTAGTTATTGGAGTCGCGTTTGTTTTCGATAGTGCGGGAAAAACGACCGTAACAGATTTTTTTTGTGCGAGCATCGCATATAACAGATAGAACGATTCTTTACATATTTCTGTGATGATTCTTCGGAAGTCGTACCCGGAATTGCAAGCTTCTAGAGCGTTTGGAAGCTTGACCAGTACATACAGAAGGAGATCACACACAGATTAATAGTTTATTATAATTACCGTATGAACTTTAAGCAAGTTAGATCAGAGTGTTACAATAGTATAGTGTTTATTCTGGAAAGCATTGAACCAATTTTTTTATGTCCAACTATAAAACTTTAATTATTTTAAAAGAAGAACAACAATGGCTGTAAGACACAGTGCTGAGGATCTTAGCAATGTTTTACGAGAAGAAGATCCATTTTGTGGAGTCTGCAGCGAGCCAGTTAACTGGAACGTAAGAACAGCAACTTCACCTTGCAAGCATCGTTTTCACAATCAATGCATCGTGGATGCTTTGCAAAATACTAACAATTGCCCAGTATGCAAGAAACCTTGTGCAATAAGGCAATTATCGATTTCAAATGTGAATCTAGCCACTGAGCTAGGTGTAGCAGAAAATACGTCCGATGTCTTATCGCAAGCATCTGGACAACTTTATAATACCAGCACAGTTCAATTAGGCAACAAACAGCCGAGTAAATATCGCAGAGGTGCTACTCCACGCAGAGGAATGAGAACTAGGTCTACCTTGAGGGGTCAGCATGTAGCGAGTGAAAATAATGGTGATAGTTCACTTAAAACTCAAAGCAACGACAATATCGAGATTAGGATTAAAGCCGCCATGCAAGCCCAGCAACAGCAGCTGATGCAAAGTCTTACCAATATGATCCAATCACAGTTAGCATCGATTCGGCTAGAGAGAGAAGATCCACAAGTAGTAGCGGGAAGGTCCGAGAGGCACAGCCCTCAACAGACGAACTCCCATACGAATGCAAGCTTGTCTGGGAGAGCTTATGCTCCGATTCCAAGAGAAAAGGTATCCAACGTGATTCTGAATTGGAAATTAAAATTCAGTGGATCTAAGGATGGTATGCCTTCTGAAGATTTCTTGTATAGGGTTCGTTCTATGACTTGCCAAAGTTTGTTTGGTGATTGCAGCTTAGTTTGCGATTATTTGCATTTGCTTTTGGTTGACAAGGCTAACGAATGGTTTTGGAAGTTCCACCGAACTAACCCAGGTTTTACTTGGGAGAGATTCTGCGTAGAATTCAGCAAGAGGTTTGAGAATATTGAAACCGATATGGACATATGGGATAGTATAAATTCCAGAAAGCAAGGAGATCGAGAGTCGTTCGAAGATTTCCAATTTGAAGTCGAAAGACTAGTAGGTCGATTACGTAATCCAATTACTGAGGAATCGCTAGTTCACCTTTTAATCAGAAATGCCAAAGTGTCTCTTCGCTATGAGCTTATGCACTTGGGTGTAAACACATTGTCGCGGCTGCGCGAAGAAATCCGCACGCATGAGCAGTTTAATAAAAATAATAAATCCATGAATGTTAGAGTTCAGCGGCCATTTGTCTCCGAATTGGATGAACAACCCGAAATATCAGCGATGCAACGCAAAAATCTTAAGTGCTGGAATTGCGGCAAAGAGGGACATCGCTATGATTACTGTTTTGAGCCAAGAACTGTTTTCTGTTACGGTTGCGGAGCGAAAAATATTTATAAGCCAAATTGCCCAACATGTAAACCGGCGGAAAACTGCAAAAAGGATGCGCAGACAAATCCTGTGCATCCGAATCCAAACCTAAATCTTTAACTTGTGATTGTGGTAGTCAGACCGATGCACAAATGGCGTTAGATCTGACTCATCCCAACGATCCACCAGACTTGTCCAACAAAGCGCGTCCGTCTGATAAAGCTCACACACCCTTTCATCTCAGGTTAATGCAATATCAGTCGGCAAGACGTCGAATTTTTGGCGATGTCGACAGTAGCGAGCGCTTACATGTTCCCAGACGTTCTACGGTCCGCATGCGAACATTCTGGAAAAAGATTCGCTTGAACCGCAAACTTTTAGTATCTGCAATATTTCTTAACAACGATAATCGTTTGTACACTGACATAACAATTGAAGGTATAAGTTTCGTAGCTCTTCTTGATTCGGGAGCTACTATCAGTTGCATTGGTGGTACTGCCGCTTCTCAACTTCGATCTCATCCGAATACTAGAAAGTGCTCAGGCAGAATAAGAACTGCCAATCACTCGGAATGCCAGGTCATAGGCCGTCTTAGAGTAGACATCACATATCGGGGCCTTACCAAGCCAGTTGATTTTTTTATCATACCCGGTCTTAAACAGAACGTTTATTTAGGTATGGATTTTTGGCAGGATTTTGGTTTAATGCAGCAAGTAATGCAACCCACGAAGAAAGTTAGTGAGCTTGATGTGGGTAGAGACGATGTTAATGAGGATCCTCCAAAAGTCCATCATCTTTCAGAAGACGAACAAAGGGAATTAGATCAAGTTATTTCCAAGCTTCCATCGTACGAGAAGGAAGGCTTAGGTCGCACTCACCTAATCGAACATAGCATCGACGTAGGGGAAGCAAAGGCTATAAAGCAAAGGCACTGGCCTGTATCTCCTGCAAAAGAGCAGTTGATGTTCAAGGAAGTTGAACAGATGTTAGCCATGGATGTAATCGAGGAATCTAAGAGTCCATGGAGCAGCAACTGCGTGCTCGTAAAGAAGGGCACCAAGACTCGACTATGCCTGGACTCGAGAGAAGTCAATAAGGTCACTCTTAAGGATGCGTACCCGCTTCCACATGTAGATGGCATACTGAGCAGGTTGCCACCAGCTCGTTTCATTTCGGGGTTAGACATGAAGCACGCCTTCTGGCAGATTCCTCTTGAAGAGAAATCAAGGCAATTGACAGCGTTCACGGTACCTAACCGGCCGTTATACCAATACAAGGTTATGCCTTTCGGTCTGTGTAACGCTGCCCAGACACTATGTCGATTGATGGACCATGTAGTTCCTCCGCATTTACGCACGCGAGTCTTTGTTTATTTAGATGATCTTCTCATCCTTTCAGATGATTTTAAATCGCATATGGTCTTATTGAGCGAAATAGCCACTTGCCTGCGCAAAGCGAACTTAACGATCAATATCGCTAAGTCTAAATTTTGTATGAAGGAGATAAAATATCTTGGCTTCATCATAGGATATGGAGAAATAAGAACCGATCCAGATAAGGTGATAGCCATTAACGAGTTTCCAGTACCAACCAGCGTTAAACAGTTAAGGCGATTCTTAGGTTTGTGTGGGTGGTACAGGCGTTTTGTCGACGGCTATGCAACAATCAGCCAGCCTCTTACTGACTTGTTAAGAAAGAGCAAATCATTTCATTGGAACGACGAGGCCGAGGTAGCCTTCGCGTGTCTTAAAAGGAAATTAACGACTGCTCCCATACTTCGAACGCCAGAATTCTCAAAACCATTTTTGTTGCTATGCGACGCCAGTCTGCACGGACTAGGATGCGTGTTAGCGCAACTGGACGAGAATGGCACCGAATTACCAGTGGCTTATATGTCCGTAAAGCTCACAAAGGCGCAACGCAACTACTCAGTTACTGAACTGGAGTGTTTAGCGGTAATTAAAGGGATACAAAAGTTTCGAGCGTACATCGAAGGCCACGAATTCACGGTGATCACTGATCACGCCTCGCTAAAATGGCTTATGAGCCAAAAAGATTTAACAGGTCGACTAGCAAGATGGTCAATTCGATTACAAGGGTTCTCATTTTCAATTCAACATAGGAGGGGCTCACAGAATGTTGTAGCTGACACATTATCGCGACGAGATCAGGATAATATATCCGAAATCGCAGGTTTTGGTCCAATGGTTGACTTATCTTCCGAGGAATTTAGTTCGTCTGAATACCAGGAGCTAAAGGAACGAATAAATAGTAACCAAGCGAAACTCCCTGATTTAAAGATAATAGATAATTTCATCTATAAACGCACCGAACATTCAAACGGCGACTCCGAGCAGGAAGCAGAAGCCTGGAAGCTCTGGATTCCAATGGGCCTAGCTGCCGAAGTTCTGCACAGAGCTCATGATCCACCTGATTCGTCTCACTGCGGGACTGCAAAAATGATCGAAAAGTTGAAACGATTCCTTTATTGGCCAGGAATGGTAACGCAGATCCGAAATTTTGTTGCGAATTGCTCCGTATGTAAGTCCACAAAAAGTGCTAACAATATCCTTAGGCCACCAATGGGGAAGCCTCTGTCATCAGATAGGCCATTCCAAAAATTGTACCTGGATATTTTAGGCCCATACCCTAGGTCTAAAAGTGGCAATATTGGGTTGTTAATCATTGTTGACCATAATACTAAGTTTCACTTTTTGCAGCCATTGAAGAAGTTCACGTCAGACAAGATCTGCGAGTACTTGGAGAACCATATCTTCTATACGTTCGGCGTTCCAGAAACTGTTTTGACCGATAATGGTTCACAGTTTAAATCTGGATATTTCAAAGCATTTCTTACTCGTTTTAACATATCTCAGATATGCACAGCAATTCACTCGCCACAAGCGAATGCTAGTGAGCGATTAAACCGCTCAGTCTTGGCAGCAATCCGAGCATATATCGGAGAAGACCATATGAATTGGGACACGAATTTAAGTGAGATCAGCGGGTCATTACGAGCTAATGTACATCGTAGCACTGGCTTTTCGCCTTACTTTTTATGTTTTGGACAGAATATGATGCTAGATGGCAAGGACTATGAACTGTTGCGTAAACTAAATATGTTAAGCGATGACACTACACTAAAACGACCAGATATTCTGCAGCTAGCGCGCTCAAAAGCAAAAGACAATATCGCAGCAAGTCATGAGGTCAACGCTCGCAGGTATAACTTGAGAAGTAGGTCTATACAATTAAAGGTTGGATCCACTGTGTACGCTCGCAATTTTTCGCAGAGTAATGCAATTAAAAGATTTAACAGCAAGCTCGCTCCAGTATTTATAAAAGCAGAAGTAGTCCGAAAGCTTAGTCCCGCGTATTATGAGCTCCAGAACGAGAATGGAAAGTCAATAGGGGTATACCACCTAAAAGATATTAAAGTTTAGAGGCATCCTTATTTATTTTTTTTTGGCCACTCTCTTCAGATAATGATTACTCGAAACAAGATTCTCGTAACATTTTCTGTGGTGTAAGGTGCAGTATTTAAGTCAACTTTAATTTCTCGCAGTGTAAGGGAAAGATAAAACTCACTCGAAAACAAATTCAGTAGCAAAAGGGACATGCAAAAATTCAAGCGAGATGCATGTTTTACCTCTCGCTCGCACTTGTTCCTAAACGGACAACGCACAAAGCAAGCGAAGCAAGATCACGCCATAGCTCCGTTACTTTCGTTCCAATAGCAAAAGAAACAGCGTGCACTGGAATAACGACTGTACGTTGGCAGTAGATCTAAGCATTGCGTTAATTTATTGTGCAGTGAGTTGTGCCACGGTTATGACGGTCCAGCGTCATAATTGTGTAAGTTAATAAAGAATAATTCGAACACGTGACATATTTTGCACAAGTGTCTAAAATAAGTTCAAGTTGAACAAAAGTCGTAAGAAATTTAAGTTAAAGCGCCCAACAGCAGCAAAAGCTGCGCCATACCCTACAACTGTCCCTGAAATAAAAGGTAATGATATATTTTGTAATAAGTGCAAGTGTTAATCGTTTTTATACATTAGGCAGGCCGCGTAGAATATATTTTTCTACAAACACCGGCTAGTCTCCGCGCCTCTGCGCTCTCGCGCTATCAGCATCGCTAACATACAGCGGGACTAGTCGGTGTATTTTTGGTGTCAGGAGCTCGCTACAGTTTAAACTGAAACTGTACAGCCGCAGACGAGGCCTGTTTCTGTTGCCACGATAAGACCAACCTAGCCGTCGCCGACTACTACAGTGCGCGCAGTGCAGCCCAGCAGTTTTGCCGCAATCAAAACTGTTAGGAGCCGTTCACAGCGGCGTTTCTTAGCAACCGTCGTCGGCACCACTTGAACGGATTTTTGGATAGTCAGCGTAGCATCGGCCGAGTATACAGTCCGCCCTGTGCAGCCCTACAGTTTTGCCGCAATCAAAACTGTATGGAGCCGTTCACAGCGGCGTGATAGTGGGATCGTGCCTGCTCAACTCCTGCCGGATCTACAGGTGACTGGAAGGCCCTACAGTGTTGCCGTAAACGGGACTGTACGAAAACTTTTACCTCGTCACCTCGTGGCCATTGCCACTTCGATAGTACCTTAGTGCGTCAGAAAAGTTCTATAGCTTTGGATGAACTGCATTTAAGTAGAGTATCGACGCACTAAAGCATATCCGGAGCATCGATCTCCGCGCGTGTTAATGTAACACCATCGTTTGGAGACACCTGGAATGATCCAGTAAAGCTTTTGGCACATATTTGCAATTGAGTTGCAATAGCCATTCGTAGTAAACAGATTTGTATGCAGATTGTTTGAACTTAAATTTAATTGTTACCAAATCTGAATTTAAACTAATGTACATTTTTCCTTAATTAAGAAAGCAACAGTAATTCGACAAATTATGATTGATCCTGATTAGTACGCCGTCTTATCCAACATAAATCCAACATAAATCTAATCCACAGCAACATCTGCAGCTGCTTCGATGGGCCCAACGAACACACAGCGATGGAAAATATGAGTTTGTGAGTAATATAAAAACAACAACTAATATCTTTATATATATGTATGTACAAATATTATGTCTCTACATACATATATGAGTAAGTTGAACATTCTTTGACATTGTTTAAGACGAGCGTATCGAGTAGGTGAAGCGGTTATAATAGTCGAAAATGCCTCCTTTGTAATTATTTTTATGAATTTGAATTTGATATTAGGAAACAGAATTTAACATGAACATTGTCGGAACAATAGAGAATAAATGAAACGTATGTATAACGATTTGAAATGAAAGCGTAATATATCTTGATGGTTCAATGCTGGGACAGATAGACACGTACTTTAGTAACACTCCATAGTTAACCATAGCTTTGGTTAAGGGGTAGCTAAAACATTAGCTAGCTACCACGGTAGGGTGGGTAAAGAACGGGGTACGAGAACACCTACAGTACCTCAACAATTGATCAGCTATTTAAAGTTCACATATTCTCTCAGTGGTCGAGACAGTTTTCATTCTTGTTTGACGATTTCCACCTTTTTATTCCGAAAGTGCACTTATTACTTTTTATCAACGTAGTGTCGGTGTAGATGTGCGAGGAAAGAACCACGCCCCATCCGACGAGCTGAAGGCCAGAGACAGCCAGAAGTGCACGAACGCCAAGGCATCTACATCTCAACAGTGGTTTATCTTAACAGCCCAAACAAAAAATTTATTTTTTTTTTTTTTTTTTTTTTATTTTTTTAATTTTTAATATTTTTATTATTTTATTTTTATTTTATTATTTTATTTAATTTAATTTTATATATTTAAATAATTTTATTTATTTATTTTTTTTTTTTTTTTTATTTTTTTTTATTTTTAAATTAATAATAAATATTATTTTTATTTTTTTTTTTTTAAAAAAAAAAAAAAAAATAAAATTTTATTTTTTTTTTTTTTTTTTTTTTTAAATAATTTTTTTTTTTTTTTTTTTTTTTTTATTTTTTTTTTTTTTTTTTTTTATTTTTTTTTTTAATTTTTTTTATTTTTTTTTTTTTTTTTTAATTTAAAAATTTATTTTAAAAAAAAATAAAAAAAATTTTATTTTTTTTTATTTTTAAAAAAAAAAAAAAAATATATATTTATTTTAATAAATATTTTTTTTTTTTAATTTAATTTAAATTTTTTTTATTTTTATTTATTAAATTATTTTTAAAAAAAAAAAAATTTTTTTTTTTTTTAAAAAAACCGGGAAGGAAAAAGGGGGGGGCCCAAAACCATTTTTTTTTTTATTTTTTTATAAAGGGGGGGGGTTTTGTTTTTTTTAGAAATTTTTCTAGCACCTAATGAAATTTAAATTGAATCAATTTCCGGATTGAAGAAACTAAAGAGACAATCGTTGGGAGATAGCTAAGCAGGTGTATTAATTGGATTGAAACCTGATGAAAATTAAAAAGAAGAAGAAGAAGAAGCAAGCATCTGTCGTATGGGTGGAAAATGGTGGGAAAACTTCTGCTTGCTGCTAGCATAATCTGTCATAATTTCCCAGGCCGTGAAAATGCCAATTTCACATATTGGTTGAAAAGTAAACTTTTAACAGAAGCAGAACCAATCGATAGACCCTCGCCAGTCTGGAATATATATATAAAGTGCGCTCTGTTAAGAAAGATCGGGTCAACATGTGGATGAGGTGACCTCAAGAAACCCATAAATTATGTTCGCTGCGGAAAAACAAATGGGAAAATGTGTCAATGTAAACAAAACGCGAGCTCAATTCGGCATAATAGTTTTGGGAAAATACTTGCAGATTTACCTGGACTAAGGTTTTTAGGTGTTTTCAGTTTTGGGTTTGGGTTTGCTTTCGGTTTTGGTGTGCTTTACCTGCAGTTAATGGCAACCCACATAAATCCATAAAAACATGGAAAAGGAAAAACAAGAGGTGCAAGGAGAGGAAAGTGGAAAGTGGAAAGAGCAAAGAAAAAGAAAAATAATTAAATTGCAATTATGTGCAAACAATTCGAAATCCGGAGATTCGGAAAAAGTTAATTACATGACAATAAAGAGCAGAAACTGAGTCCAGTCTCGTTTGCCACTTTAGGGACAGGTAAATATTATGTTGCTGGTTTTTCGATCAGGTATAACCCAGGTTATTTGGCTTTTGGCTGTCTTCTGTCTTCTGTCTTTTTTTTTTTTTTGGGTCTGTCTTAAGCTGATATTAATGTGTATTTGAATGTGGCTTCTGGTCTTCTCTTAATCGGTTTCTGCTTCTTCCATTTTTGACTAATTTCTGGTGACAAGTCTCCTGTGCAATCATTATTTCCGACATTTCTCAATCTCATTTTGACTGCCAACTAATGAAGACAGTCTACCAAATTTGCCATGTCGTGATTACGAACTAATTAGTCTGTCCAAATTATTAAACACTTAATTTAATTATCTGCAAATTGTTGTGTACAAATTTCATTTTAATAAATATATTTTTTATTAAGTATACTCGCTGCTTTGATTTGATTTTATTTGTGGTTCGGTCTTTCTAAGCTTAACTTAATCTCTCCAATTATAATATTAATTCTATGATTTTTTCACTTGAAATCTAATTTTGAGCTAGAAATTGCCTTGACAACAATAAAATCATTTTTATTTTCTTCTTATCTCTAACCTCATAATTAATTCTCGATTTGTTGAAAAACTCAAATAACCGCATGCAGTAGAATCCGGTTATAACGACGGCCAAGGGACTGCTATTTCATGTCGTTATATCTGGACGTCACTGTAGCCGAAAGTCGAGCAAAGCGTTACTAAAACGTGATATGGAGATAGAAAAACTCTCGACATTAAAGGGATAGAGAACAAATTTGAAAAGTATTTCTACAGTTTCAAGAGCTTCCGAAAAGCGACCGCCTATATTGTTTCATCCTGTTCGACACATTTCCTTATATTTGATTTGTAAAAACCTGAAACTATACGTCGCTCAAAGCTGTTTAGCGTTATAAGCGGCGTCGTCCTAGCGTATCCAGTTCCATACAAGCTTGGATGGTGACCAACCAAGACACAGACTTTTGGTCGTTCGGTTATAACGACGTTGTTAAATAAAACTGCTAATCAACAAGCTCATTGAAAAACATTTTCTAATTTGATTTTTTTTATTTAAAGGTATTTATAAAATTATTTAAGGGATTTATTTAAATGATAAGTTTATCAAAATATAAACAATATAAGTTTTAATAGAAAATTGTTATTTTTGTAATTTAAATTGTTTTTATAAAACTAAGCGAATAAACATTGTACCAAGTATTACAATATAGGTTTGAAACTGGCAGACTAGTTCGCATAGTAACAGACAGATAAACAGATAGACTATATCGACTCGGCTATTGATGCTGATTAAGAATGTATATACTCTATGGGGTCGACCATCTTCAATGCTTTCCAATCTTCGTAACAAAAGCATAATACCCTCTGCTAGGGTATAAATTGAAAATGTGTTTAACTCTCAGTTATAGTTAATGTTCAGGATTTATCTTTGGGCGCAACGAGGTTCAGCAAGGGGAGAATGTTATAAGTATTTTATGTTTATGCAATTAACTTTATTTAATACTTTAGAATGTTTTATATTTATAGTAGTGTGAGTTTGACTAAATAAGGTTTTTCTTACTTTGAATATTGGTAATCAGGTCACTTCAGCAGTTGACCAGTTCTCTAGTTGACTAGGTAGCCAATTGACCAGGTCAACAGTTGTGGAGTTGAGCGGGAGATTGACAGTTTTGGTGTTTTGGTTTTATTGGGTTCAGTTGGGGTTGCGACAAGTTTAATTCGATGTCTGCATACAGAATGTGGCAAGGAGTTTGGCATTAATGCCGCGATGGCTGTGCGTGTTGCAAGTGTGCTGCTGCTTGCCACATGGATACTACTTAATGTATCTGAGAGTCAGACAACTCCAATCATCGTGGATCTTTACCTGAATGAACTGAGACAATTGTTGCAACAGTTGGTGGGGCAGGCTAAGGTGCAACGCTGCCTGGCGATCATCACAGATGATTTGCACTCCTCGCTCTACAATGTTGCATACTTTGAGGCGGTGTCGCAATACCCCAGAAGCTACTACATGGTGCGAGTGAACGATAGTGAAAACTTACAGATACCTTCCTCGCAAATGCAGCTCATGTTGCATGAAATCAAGTCGAGTGGCTGTGATCTGCATGTCATCACCTTGCTGAATGCTTGGCAGGTGCAACAGTTGATTAACTTTGTGTACAATCGTCGTGCGCTAAACATGCAACACAAGTTTGTTTTGTTGCACGATGCTAGACTATTCGCCCACGAGATGCTGCACGTGTGGAGTGTCTTTGTGAGAACTCTTTTCCTCAGGCAGCGGCGTCATCAGCATCGATCCTCGAGGTAAGACACTTCGTTTTCAGGGGAAGTTCTTTGCTCCATCTATTCACTGTATACCCTGTAGTTACGACATCTCGACCATTGCCTATCCGGGTATTCTCAGCGGTGTTCTAGTCCTGCAAGAACTTGGAAACTGGTCACCCGGCAGACGACTCAAAGGACGTAATCTCTTCCGGGATAAAACCAGAAATCTGAACGGTTCGTTCAAATCTTCCGATAGTAAAAGTAGTTACTTGAGGAACAAACTCTTATATGTCTTTCAGATGCGCACCTCACTGTGGCTGCTTCGGAGCACGTGCCCATGGTGCATCTTAATCGCACCACCCACATTCACGAAGGAGTTGAGGTAATGATCATGGATGCTCTGGCCAAGGCACTACATTTCCAGCCCATCTACTACAGTCCAAACGAGAGCGTTATTCTAGAACTGGACCAGCTGGACCTGGAGCACAACGAGACGCGAGTGGAAACGGGGGTAATAGAGGAACTGGTGAGCGAACACACCCGACTGGATCCCTTAAGATTAACCAGTATTTACTTTTTCGACTGTATGGGTAGGCACAACACAAAGCCCGGTTTGGCATCGGGGATCTGCATCTGCATCAGAGCTATGTACCTTATGTGGAGCTGAGTCTACCCCACAGTGTGGAGTGCCTGTCGTTCCTCACTCCTGAATCGTCAATGGACAACTCCTGGCAGACATTTATCCTGCCCTTTAGCGGAGCCATGTGGACTGGAGTGCTGCTCTCGCTCTTCGTTGTGGGTACCGTTTTCTACTGCATCAGTTTCCTCAGTGCCCTACTCCTCGACAGCAGCAAGGTGTCCTCCTTCTTTCGCTGCTTTCGACGTAGGAAGGGAAGCAGGCGGAGACAGGAGCCGAGGGACTTGAGTTTTCGCATTAAGCTAGGGAGACATCGGGGAAGGGGAGCAGCTGCAGCTGGACGAGATCTGTTTGATGACTATGCCAATTGCATCCTGCTCACTTACAGCATGTTACTGTATGTGGCATTGCCACGCATGCCACATCGCTGGCCATTGCGCGTCCTCACCGGCTGCTACTGGATCTACTGCATCCTCCTGGTGGCCACCTACCGAGCCAGCTTTACTGCCATTTTGGCCAATCCTGCAGATCGGTAAGACATGAAAAGGTCTTCTCTCCCTTACCTCCATTTCTCCCTGCTTTACTTTCCCCTCTTACAGCGTGACCATAGATACACTGGAGGAATTACATCGAGCCCGCATTCCACCCAAAACCGGCGCCATTGAAAATATTCAGTTTTTTCTGGACTCCAGCGATGAAACGGCTCGTGAAGTAGGTGCCAAAATGGAAATAGTGGAACCCACAGCTAATTTGGTATTTATACTTATACGTATACTTATACTTATACTTATACTTATACTTATACTTATACTTATACTTATACTTATACTTATACTTATACTTATACTTATACTTATACTTATACTTATACTTATACTTATACTTATACTTATACTTATACTTATACTTATACTTATACTTATACTTATACTTATACTTATACTTATACTTATACTTATACTTATACTTATACTTATACTTATACTTATACTTATACTTATACTTATACTTATACTTATACTTATACTTATACTTATACTTATACTTATACTTATACTTATACTTATACTTATACTTATACTTATACTTATACTTATACTTATACTTATACTTATACTTATACTTATACTTATACTTATACTTATACTTATACTTATACTTATACTTATACTTACAGACTGAGAGAATTGCTAAAGGTCATTGCGCTTACTATGACAACGAGTACTATCTGCGGTACCTGCGGGTAGCAGATGAAGCAGATGGCAAGGGATCAATGGCGTTGCACATCATGAAGGAGTGTGTAGTTCACATGCCAGTGGTTTTGGCTTTGGAGAAGAATTCGCCACTAAAACCACACGTGGATGACATAATACAACGCTTAAGTGAGGGAGGTAAGTAAATAGAAGTTCTGTTTTTAACCATCAAAGCTATAAAGTCCTGAATACTGACAGGATTCATATCCAAGTGGCTACGGGATGCAATTGAGCGTCTCCCCGCAGAGGAGCAGGCTCCACAAGAGGCACTCATGAATCTGAAGAAGTTTTGGAGCTCCTTTGTAGCATTGGGTATCGGTTACTTAATCTCGATTTTTGCAATCTTGCTCGAGCATTGGCATTTTCGGTATATTGTGATGAAACATCCTCTATATGATGTCTACAATCCCAGCATTTACTACAACTTCAAGCGTCTCTATCCAGATGAACAAATGTAAAGATCTATAAGTCATATAGTGTAAGATTTTAAGTATACAAATTCAATAAAAAGAATTGACAAATGTATTTCTATTCACAATCAGATGGCCATTCATAGTTTACGCCATCGACCTTATTATTACTCCATACCATATATCATTCCCATAAAAGTGCCCTCAAGTATCCGCAAAAACAAGACAAGAAAAGCAATGTGGCTTATAAGTTTTCAGAGTATCCCATAATTTTCATCAAAATTCATAAATTATATTTCTTATTGTTTATGATCGCTTACACATTAAGCATTATTTGTTTATTACCAAGCTGAAAAAGCCGAAAACACAATAAGAAGAACACATACCAAATGCTTAATAATCGTAAATAATAATGCTCTTAAGTGCCAGACTAAATCGAAAGAAAGAACCATTAACATTAACATTCCAATAGAACTGATCAACTCAGAACCCATCACGAGACTTATAAAAGAGGGGGAAGCACAATATTTAGTAATAACAATCAAAATAATTAATAAACAAATGCATAAGCTAGTTTCCTTATAATAATTTTGTAATGAGTGCTCAAAGAAATTTCAAGGATAAAAATCGAAAATTTTAAAACTTAAAGGAATTCATATATAAACATTTATTAAAGAAAACATAATTTTAATTTTATCAATAAACAAGTGTTGTGGCAACCCTCTTTATTTGAACTCAGCTTGGTAATTTCCAAAAATATATTCATAATTCGAAATGTTTTTCTTAACTTCTGTATTTAGGTGTTACGGTATAAAAACTAATTAATTCATTTATCAGGCAAATTGCATAACAACAACATTTCATTGTTCTTAATTTCTGGAATTTATTCTCAGATTGTTTTGTTATTTCTTTTGATAAATATTTATGAGTGTTTTATTTGTTTTGTTTTTGTTGGTGTTTTCATTTTGTTTTCTCTTGTTTCGCTCTTGTTTACAATTCTATTTTATTTAATTTAATTAGTTTTGCTTCATTTTACTATTGTGTGTTATTGTTGTTGTTATTTTTTTTTTCTATTTTTCTATTTATCGCTTTTGTTTCTGTGGCCTCTGCATTTTTGCCCCATTCCTCCCTCTCCCCTTTTCCCCTGGCAGTTCATAAAATTCTCCCCTTTCCTCTGAAATAATGAAATACTTGTATTTCGCTTTGTTTGTTTAGTTTTCGTTTTGAGCATTACACAATATCTCTAATTGATATTACCGTTGCTAAATCCCGACCCAACACTCCCTTCTCCCGCTTTAGCGTCCCTTACCTGCAGCTCCTATTTTAACCCTTATTTGAGCGGTTGGGATTTTATGAAACTTTAAGTCTGCATAATTCTTGTGCCATTTTAAAACATTATTTTTAATTTTTATAAATATTTATCGTTACATGGTAATTAATTTTTTAACTACGTAAAAGAGTCTAGTTCTTGAGACATAATTACCATATGTTACTGCCGTACTTGTCTTGTAGTTTTTCCTTTTTTTCAGTAAAAACAATAGACACATTCAATGATTTCTCATTGTTATTATATTTTAAAAGCCCTTTAAAAGTGTCATAAAAATAGTACAAGGGCTTAATAGGTTTATCATATGCTTAACAAGCTAAAGAAAAACTGGCATACCCCATTAAGTATAGGTATACATTCTTGCTTAGAATCAACTGCCGATTTAGTTTGAAATAGTTGTCTGTCCATAATGACACTTGAATCCCAGAGACAACAAAAGCTAGGTGCGCTAGACTTGAATTTCGTATACATTAATCACACCGAATTCCAATTTCACAAATAGTCGAATAGGGACATCAGTAACAAAGCTCTACTCTGAATGGATAACTATGTTTATAGATACATATTATGGATGTACCCCAATCAATTAAATTCAGCGATAACGGTATGATTTAATTTTCCCTAACCAGCTTTGACCGATATCTAACGAATTGCTTTACTTAAGATAAATATATTTATATTGAAATAAAATTGAGCGGATAATAGCAGCATCTGATTTTGCAAGAAGTTATTCAACAAATCACTGACTTTTGTTAGACTCCAAACTCAAAAAAAATATAGGGTTCCATTAGGTTTGTCAGAAGCGAAATGTACCTAATACGTATTTCAAAATCACCATAACTTGAAAACTTATAGTCTCGAAGATCCACATGTTAATACGAACGGACAAGCGGACATCGCTATTTCGACTCGACTGTTAATGCTGATCAAGAATATATATAATTTTTGAGGTACGCCAAGCCTTCTTCTGCCTGTTATGCACATTTTGCTTCTGATGAACCTAATAGACCACTGCACTCTTTTTGATTATGGGGTCTAAAAATGGTTGTGAATATTTTAAAAAAAAATTATAACCAAATAAATACATTTTTTGATTACTGACCCAAAGTATGCAACGCTTTTTATTTGCTTTCTACATGCTCTAGCAAATGCATCAACCACTAGCTTGGACATTTAGTTTGTTTATGTTGTTGAGCGCTGCCAGACTTTTCAGACAACAATTTATTTAGTTTATTTATTTGTGCTTGCTAGAGTTGTAGCTAGAAATACCTAAGTATTTACTTAAGTAGCTTAAAAAAAAAAATAATTATTTCTGTACAATCAAACCTCTCTTAGAAGACACCCATTTTGACCGGACGAGGACAGTAAAATTTTGCTATATCTTTCTTTCAACTGTAATTTAAAAACATTTATAAGAACTTATTCACACCATGTCTATGAAAAAAAAATTAAAAAATAATATTGTTTCTTAGGGTGATTTATTTATTTGCTAAAGAATTAGAGCTCCACAGAATATTTCGACATTAGATGGACGCCCCTCAAAATCGAACAAAATAGGATCGACGAGTTTTCATTGTAGTTATAAAAACGTCCAGGAAAAAAAAGGCCAGAAATTTAAAATAATGAATATTATGGACGTTGATGTACTAACATACAGTAAGTTAAGGTGGTCCAGCAATGTTAACTTCTTAGCGCGCGGAGCCCAGCAAACATCTAATCGGCCGAGAGGCATACCTCATAACATACGACAAAGGAAACAGCGATTTGGATTTGTTAATCAAAGTATTAGAATGAGTACTACCAAGAACTGAAGTATAAGTATATACTATGTGTAAAAACATAACGTACAATTTCGGATCTGATTGGCAAGATATTCAACAAGTCGTGCTTTGAATTTGTAAAACCAATACAAATAAAAACACATTCTTCATAAATTTATAAGATTTATTTATAGCTGCCTAAAAATAAAACAACAAGAAACAAGTTGTACAATACATTTTGTTTTAAAATGTACAAAACTAAGTAAAATTATTTTTGACGTTATCAATATCAAATATATCAATATATATGTATATGCGTGTTTGTAAAATTTGAGTTAAATTATTAAAATCGTCGATCTGTTCAAAGGGAATCAATTGAACCCAACTAAAGGTGAGATTCCACCAAAAGAACAGTAGTTAAAATAGACACCACCACCAGATTTGAAATTTGAAATATAGTTATAGTACAGTATTAAATTTAGTTTTTTTTATCGATCATATTTGTTCAGTTGATGCTATTGAAAGCTGTATAAAATAATTAACGCGATTTAAAAGCAAATTCCACATAAATAGTCCCTACTTGAATATTATATATAAAACTATATACTTTGTTATATGTATATACCTACAGTATAGACACATGCATACAAAATCTACTCAGAATTCGTTTGTGTTCAGCAACTGGACAAATCACTGCAGTTATCGAGCGAATTCCTTCAATTCCGAATATTTAGGATATAGTTTTGTATAGCAAATCAAATTCGCTCGTTTACTGAGCATTTTCCAGAGCTGGATTTGAGTATTGTTTGTCTACATAACTGAAAGTGTGGCTGTAATATCATATATGTATCATTTGTTTTGGTATTTGTTAATTCTCATTTAAAACCATTAATCGATAATCATTAATTATACATTTGTATTGTTTTATGGCGTTTTGGACAGCATCGTAAATAATATTTGTTGATATTTCAGAAAGTATTCACTCATTTTATTTCGAACTTGCTTTTGTTCATTTAATATATACTACTTAGTATATATAATTCATTTCATATAAATAGTTCAGTTAAGCAGATTCAAAATCATATTATATGATATCAGATCTGATCAGATTATAACTAAATCGCATTGCGCTTGCTATCAATATCAAATACAATTTATAGTTCATACTCATATTGTTATTCATTTGGATCATTAGATCGTTTAAAGATATCACTGTTGCTGGTAATTATTAACTTGTTGCCTCCGCTGTTTCGGCCTCAAAGACATCGTCAGACTCTTGACCGCCAACATATTCATCGTCCTCCTCGACATCCTCATCGTAATCCTCAGGATATTCACCAAACTCAGATGATTCACCAAGCATCCATGCGTCGTTTTCCATTGAGTTTCTTGGACTGTAGTTTATGCTGCCCGTAATTGTCAAGTTGTTTGCCGGTCTGAGGACACTGTGCGATAACGTGTAGAGAGAACAATATTTTAGTAATTATGTAATTTTATTTAAATGTTTGGAATGTATTCAATGAATGTGGTCAATACAAATCGAGTGCTTAACTAGCGACTAACTAAGCTTTTAATTGTTGTATTATTCTATGTGTTTTTGTGTGAATGTTGTGTTAGATTAATTGTTAGAACTGTTTTAGATATCGTATGATCTATATATTAACAAGTATTTATGCATGTATGATTACATATAGAAAGCAATTCAAACATTTGTACAATTAACAAACGATTGTTAAAAATTGTTATATTAACTGCTTTTGTTAGTGGTTAACGGAAGAGTTCCAGATGCCAAATGGTATGATTAGACTAATTACATTGCTGTGGTTAAGGCGCTTCAGAAGCTGCACAAGTCAAACAAATCGCGACAACGAGTAATTCTTATATTAACGAGTTGAAAATATATACAAATAATTCCAGACATTTGCACAAAAGGCGAGCAACAGCAAGAGCAACGGATAAAATGAGGTGGGCACCAATGCAACAAACAGTAACGAGTAACGAGTAACAAGTAACGAGCAACGAGTGAAAAAGTAGCGAGCAATCGCTTTATTTGGCAAACTTTTCAATTACATTGGCAACTCGTCGAGTTAATACAGCGTCGCAGGAATTCGTTGTCGTTGAAAGGATTCGGAATCGTGTTTACTTATACATAGATATATAACGAGTGTATATATTTATATATCCTTAAATAATATCGTTGTTTCTTGGATTTTGCCTTGCACTGGAATTATACTTCTAGTGTCACAATCAAGATTAATTACGCTGTTAGGGAACCGCAATTCATCGGAGTCTTCTTCTTGCACCGTTTATTAAATGTAGAGTGTGTTCTATGTGTGTGTTTTTTTTTTTGTTTTGGGTGGAAAGATAGTGGTTCGAATGTTTGTTGTTGATGTTGTGTTGGTTGTTGGGTTTACAGATCGGTTACTAGCACACCATTCGTTGGTCATAATAGTCCACGGCGAAAGTGTGATCGTGATGGTCTATAAATTGTGTGTTTATCGAATTGTGTGGTTATCGGAATTGGATAGGTTAGGTGTACAGAAATTAAAAGAAAGAAAAACAATTAGCAAAATAAAACAGCAAAATAAATACGTTTTCTATTATCTCTGCAAAATATGTTCTCTCTACATTAGCAAAATTCCTATTTATAATTGCTTGTTTTCGGAGGGCACTACCATAATTGTGGGTCGTAAGCGTGGAAGTTCAAAAAGTGTGTTATAATTTAGACGATTATGTTTGAAAAGAATAATAATAATTAAAAATAGTTCAAACTATGGCCGTTGAACGCACCTTAACCTCTAGCCGCGAAATTACCCACAACCTTAAGCTAATAATAAAAAAATATTAATAAAAAGAAAGGAACAAGAAATATTACGTATAATCTAAAATAAAATTAAAGATCTCATAACAAGTTAAACATGACTAAAGTTCTAAATTAAGCTATTATAATAATTAACAACTAAAGCCTATTTTCAGTAAAATAACTTTTTCTTATTTTATAACTTTAGCCTTTAACTTTATAATACCAGTTTATAGCTTTTATATTTATTCAGCTAATAAAATACCTCTCTAAATTAATTCCCCAAAATGGAACAGTTTCTATCTGTCAATTATATAATATACACAAGAAACTTTAAGTTAATGAAAAAGTTAGTTAAAATCAGGGTATACATATAGAAATACATATATCAGTGTTATACACAAATTCAGTTGAAACTTCGTTAAAATATTTTATAATATTATCCAAAGTTTATGTTTTTATCATAAACTATGGATTTACCTATGATCTTTTTAGCAGTTAAAATTGAGATTGAAATAATTCTTTCGTTTTGTAGCTTGATAAGCAATCTATAAGAACTAACTGTCTATACTTATCACAGATTTCAGTTTCCCACCCAATTTTAGAGCATACTTTTAAGAGCACATTATAGAATTAAACGCTACATAGTATCAGATGTAGACTAGTTAAATTGTATATTAAATTTCCTGTCCAAGAAAAAAGCACTGAGTATGAACTTTCTATACTGTTTGGAATACCTAAATAATATATCAATACTAATAGAAGTCATTACTTCTTCTGTTTTCCTCGCTAACAGGTGCTGAGAATTTACCTTTCGAAGGGCACATCGTTGGCCATTTCATGGATTTGACGCTGTTCCTGGATCTGGTTCTGCATCATTGACTGGGATTGAGCACGCCGTGCCTCTTCTTTCCGGCGTCGATCCTCGGCAGCTGCCTTCATTGGATCGTAGGTGGAGCGTCGCTTCCACATGACCATCTCTGCCTCCTTTTGCTTATTGACTGCATTGGTTAAGATCAACAATGTATAAGGATAAGATTTGAGCTATTATGTGAACTACTCACCAGAAGCATCGCGTCGCACTGCGGATGCGGCACGTGTACCGCCAGTACCGCCGCCCAGGGAAGTAGTGCTGGTGTTCATCGCCGAGACAGTTGATCGAACACTGCGATTACTGGCACGATTCGACTCATTACGACTGAGACCCATTGAAGAGGCGCTGGGACTACGCTTCATTTGCTCCGCCGGCTTTAACGTGCTCTTGGCATCGTTTTTACGAAGGAAATTATTGGATTGCGCGGACTTATACTTGGAGATATCCAGATACTTGGGCTGTACACGCTGCTGTTCCCGTGCACTCGCATTGGCAGTCTGCAGTAGCTGCTTCTTGGCATTGGCCAGACTGCTGGGCACCTGTTGGGCTAGTCGACTCAAACTCGTCTCACGCGGCATCGACTGTCGCGTCTTAGGACCACAGCCAGACACGGCACGCGTGGCACTCTTAATGCCACGACGCGGCAGCTCCGGAGTATTCGGACAGGCAACCAGTCCAACACTCAGTTTTCCGGCTGGTGCCGAGCTGGGTTTGGCTGGCGTGGGTCCACTTCCAGTTCCCAATCCGCTGCCATTTGTAGTACCTGCCACACGCTGTTTGCTGCGTTCGATGCGCATGAGAAGCGCCTTGTTGAGTCGCGTATTGCTAAGTGGCACTGTGGACTGATGTTCTCCCTCAGGCACTCCCTCTGGCACTTCCTCTTCGCCACTGGAGTAGTAGGGACCCGTTGTGCCCAATTCATCCTCATCATTGATGTAGTACTGCAGCTCGTTGTCATAATCGCTGTACGATTGCTCAAAGTTGTTGCTGCTTGCCGACTTCTTCAGCTGCAACTGTTGCATCTGCTGGTGCTGTTGCTGCTGCTGATGCATGTGTCGCGCTGCTGGCGGCGTGTAAAGATTCTGAAAGTTGGGACGCGCCTGTCGCACACTCTGCAGCGGACGCTGCTGCTGCTGAAAGGAGGTGGATCGTCGAAGCGGTGAAATGGAGCCACCGCCAACAGGCGACTCATGGTTGTGTTCGTGATCAAAATCGTGCTCGTGATCCGCATCATCGAGTGAGTTCTTGCGTCGATGCAGCTGCTTCAGCAGATATTCTCCGCTTGTTAACAGCTGCAACTGCGCCTCATTGATGCTGCTGGTCATGAGTGCACGATGCAATGGCGATCGACGATAGCCCGTCTCCAGGCTATGCTGTGGACTGCACTGAGCCGCCGGCGATTTAACCGAGCTGCGACGTGACGATGACGTCTGCTGCAATTGCAGTTGCTGCTCGTTTACTCCAGGCCTGGATGAGCGACTGGCACTGCGTGCACGTCCCAGCGTGTGCAGCGGCGAGGGGATCTTACTGGGACTCTTGGGAGGCTTGTAAGGTTCTCCGCCACCACTTAGTAGTTGACCCTGATTTCCGCCATGGCTGCACAATGCCGGATCGCTCGCGTAATCACAGTCGCCCAGCAGACGATAACGCTCTGCCAAACTTCGATTCAGCTTAGTGGCAGCAACAAACTGGCGCTGCTGTTGACTGTACAAACTGAGGCTGTCGTCGGTCAACGAATCCACTCCAGCACCGGTGTCGGAGCAGTTATAGCTGCGTGTCATTAGCTATAACAAAGCAAAAGATAAGTAGATTTGATTCTTAGTGATAAGAGTATTTGCTAACCTGTTGCTGCTGCTGTGCCTGTTGCTTGCGTCGACTTGCCGAAGTGCTGCTTACGTCCTGGGCGAGACTGCGGGCACGTGCATTGCGTGCCCACTCTTGGATCCAATCCTGCTTTGTTGGTGCCGACTGCAGCAGCTCTGCCTCCGTCATTGTGGGAGTTGTCGGCGTCTCTGGCAACTGATGATGTTGATGCTGATGCTGTGACTGACGTGGATGTTGCTGTTGTGTGGTGCTGGTGGTGAACACATTTAGTCGATACTCAGCCTTTTGACGATCTGTGGCACTGCCAGACATTGCCTGGGCATGTCTTAACTTGGCCTCGTTGCTCACATACTCGGAGCTATCAATTTGGGATGTGGACAGACTGTGTGTGTGCCGCGTTAGCTTTGGATTTGTGTCCAATGCACGTTGTTTGGCCAAGACTCCGCTGGTGGTGACACTGGTAAAGCAGCCCACATCTGCTGCTGGTGTTCGTGGCGATGGTGGTGTCGGTGGTGCCTGTGGTTGTTGATGCTGCTGTTGTCGCTGTACACGCGTCTTTAGTTGCTCAAGATAAGCACCAGTTGTGACTGCCTTCTGCTCCTGCTGCGGTGTCTCGTGATAGTAGTTTACCTCTAGCACATTACTGGCCCGATTGGGTTTCACTGCCAATTGTTTTGGTCGCAGTTTGGCCGCTGCAGCTGCATTTCTATCGATGTTCATGAGATCCTTTTGCTCCTCCGTATAGTTGTCACCATCCAGGGTGTAGGTGCCAGCCTCGCTGACCGCATCTTCCTCCTCCTGCAGCTGCTGCTTCACATCATCAAGTGGCGGATGTGGACACAGCAGCTCAACCTGCTGTAGCGCCAGTTGCATGGCCGTTGAGCGGGGAGTGAACTGTGTGGTACGATTGGCCACCAGATTGGCAGTTCCCTTAGGCGGTACTGGTTGTGTTCCCATCTGCTTCGTTCTGCTCCCCACGCGAGGCACTGCCTCTGCTGGCGTCGGTGCAATTGCCACTGCTGTGCTGCCTGAGCTGCGCGGCGACCAACTGTGCCGCTTAGAGGCGTCTCTAACCCGAGAGGCGCTACGATCACGAGCCCTCAGCTTGACTGCAGGCGTTGCTATTTCAGTTGTAGGCGTGGCAGCGGCTGAGACAGCATCAGCTGTTGGTTTTGCAGTAATTCCCTCCGTTTCCAGCTTGGACAAAGATGCACCGCGTTTGTGGCGAGACTGAAATCGTTCCATCATGTTCTTATATCTTGCTGCCTGAGCCGCTGTCTCGTTCTCTGTGGCATCGAAGTGATCAATGGTAAAAGCCAGAGATGTCTTCGTAGCAGTAGTTGCTGTTGAATTTGATGCTGTGGATTCGTCTTCATCAGCGGCAGCAGAGATGTCTTTATTGCTGTTGCTGATGTTGCTTTGATGATGATGATTCGCTCGGCTCAGCACAGCCGCTGCAATGGAACAGAAGCACAAGATATACAATTAAATTAACATTTATTTACAGTTATTATTATTACCATTTATGCGGAGAAAACGAGTCTAAGCTTTGTAGCCGAAGAATTCAGTGTTCAGTTGAACACACAACACACACACGCACACACAGACTGCACACACAACAAAGCAACAAAACAACTCAAGTGGCAAGCGACTGAGCACAAGTGCAGCACAGGGACGGTTCAGAACAGAAGCAGTAGTTGGGCGCCCTTTAAACCCCAAACTGAAAGATTAATTTTACAGAAACTCCATTCGATATTGTTTCCAAATTTTAATTTAAAATGACAAAAGATTTATTTAAAGTAAAAGTTTTTTAGAAAACAACACCAAACAACACACTTCACTCCGCGCTTTCAATTATTTAATTGAGCTAAAATTTCAAATTAGTTACAGTGAAATTGATACGTAAACGGAATTTGTAGCACACCCAAAATTATGGGACCTATTGCTAGTTGAAGTCTACAGTGACTACTGGCAGTCATTTTCAAACCTGAAATGAGGGCTATTTCCCCACCGTTTCCGCCCAATAATTTTTTATTTATTTCCGCGCCAAAGCAAAAACTAAAACGAAAATCAAACATTTTTTTCTGCTCTTGGTAGGTAAAGGGAGTGAGGTCGACACTTGTGATTGTAGGCGTTTTTTAAGGCAACAAATAAAGGGTAGAGTTCGTTAAATTCGTTCCACTAAGAGTTACAGGGAAGAGGAAACTCTTTCCCCTCCCTATCTAACTGAAATTATTGGACGCACGCGTCTTCTGTTCCGCTATTCAACTTTTGGGGCAGCTAAAAGATGACCATATTCCACACACGCGATTTCATCCAAAATTTTGTTTTAATTTCTTTTGCTCAAAAAATCGACTTAGTTTTGAGTTTAATTATTAGTTATGGGCTAGAAGTGGAGAACAGGAAATATGCACTAAAACGTAGCTCAGACTTTGAATAAATTGGAGTTTATTTTTATTTAAATTTAAATAAAACTAACAGCATCTACTTTTGGGGTATATTATTAAGGAAATTACAAAAAAATAATAAGTATTATTAAAAAAATTGCATCATTTATAAAGCTTAAAATAAAATAGCTTTCAATTTCTATTAATGGACTTCAGAGTTCTGTATGATTAATTGAAAACTTCACTTTGGAATATTAATAATTTTAAACTTAATTACTGATTAATTGTGCAAGCAGAAATATTTCCTAAACTGTAGATACTTGTACTAACCTAACTCTCTAGAATCCCTAGTTTCTAATCTTGCCTACATAAAATCAAAAGACAAACTTCTCTTTCTTTGAAACGAAGAATCAATCCTAGTTTCTCCAACACAAGAATCTAGATTCTCTGTGTAGATTCAATTATGTGAACTTTCCATACTTTGATCGACTGACTCATCGCACGATAAATGGACAAGGCGATGACCTCAATCACTGTTGACAATTGATTATGATGATGATGGGGGCTTTCTCTGCTTTGAAAAATATATACATATATATAAATAATATTATAATAAGATGCAAAACCACATTTGTTTCATTCGGCGATTGTATCCCATTAAAAGGCCGGTTAAATAAAAGGTTCAAAATTGCAATAAAATTATAAACAAACTCATTTTACGACTTTCAAAGCAACAAATGACGTAAGACGCACGTTTAGCGAACCCAATTAGAAACCAATTGGAACATGTTGCCATTTAATTGTTGTAAAATGATTAAAATTTTTATCGATTGTTGTGCCTTTTAATCACTCGATTAAATGCTATTTCTTTTTCAGATATATTTACGGTAAGTACGCAATTTTAAGCAGAGTTTCCCAACTGAACAGCAGGCGATGGACCGACCCTTCAATTTCCTTTCAACAAACAACTTTCCAAACTCCAAAAAAATACAAAAAAAGAAACCAAAACAAAATAAAATAACGACTAAAAGTTTTAACAATCAAAACAAAACAAGTAACACTTTTTTTTTATTAACTGCAAAAAGTAAAAGCGCACGTAACGAAAAGAAACAATAAAACTAATAAAAAATAGCCAACAAAAGTGATCTACTTAAATATATAATAAACGACTAACAAATACTCTGTACTAAAAAATGCTTCAAATAAATATTTAATTCATTTTTGTTCAACAAATTGAAATTAAAAATTGATTATATATTATTGTAATCCTTTAAAAATTATTTGTTTAGTAGCAACATTTATTTATAGGGTATGGTTATAGCCGAGTTTGGAACTCTTTACCTTACCCAACAGGTATACGAAATGCTAAAAACTGTAACAAAAGACACGAATGTCACTTGACTCAACAATGAATTTACAGTAAATACTCCAAAGACTCGACGAATATTGACAACTAGGTATGCTGGTTGGTCAATGTAATTACTGTTATTTCGTTAGCTAAATTCAATAGTTTTGTGAACAGTGAACAGTGGAATTGTGGAACACTTCCTGCCACAGTTCACTGCAATCGATCATTTTGTGAGCCAACAAAGCGAGCAAATTTGGTGTTCTACTTTGCAATACAATTGCATAATGCACAAACTGAACAAAGAATACCCTGTGATTTGTTCAGCAAATCAAAAACATTAAAATTTACGCTCCAGATAATAAGCTTAAGAAATAATTTTGTATAACTCTGCTTACTTTGAAATATAGGGTATTACACAGTAAGTGGAGCAATTTATCTTTGACAAAAACTGATTGTTATGAAGGTTGTCAAGTTTTGATTAGATGTCGTTACTCGTAGAGCGCATTACCAACTAATTTCAAATTTCATTCAATACTGTGTCAAATGGGGAATATGGGGGTTATTGGGTTAATATTTCAACCTTATTTATTATATACGTTATATTTGAATTTATGGCCTCTACTTCAGAAGAATTTGTTTAAAAATTTCAATCATGTTTATTTTTGATTCAGATAAAAGTTATAGCTGATCTGTTTTCAGCAGATCGTTAAATATCATCTGATATTGTGCAGATTTCGGCAGAGATATGAAATGTAGAGCAGCTCAGTGGATTGCTTATTACCTCAGAATGTTTACAGTCTCAGTTTGTTGCCGAAAATATTGCAAAATCTTGGCTGTAACGCAATAGTCCCCTCCTTTCTCAATCGATCTTTGTTGGATTGCTGATTCACACGCCAAAAATCATTTTAAACTGTATTTTTCAGCTTTGGTTGTGGGTAGAAATGGAAGATAATGACAACAACTGGCCGATTGTGTAAGATTTGCGTCCGTCAAAACAAAGCAAAAAGCTGATAAAATTGATGACAACATGGAAATGGTTTATATACACTGCGGGAGGAATAGGGAGTTCAGTTTACTACTTGAGAAAAGCTAACAGCTTGCTTAGCAGCTGACTGCTGGGTTATGCCAGCTGACTATGGGATTATATAATCTAAGTTGCGGTTGAGATTATTGCAACTATATACATAATCACAGTTCTTGAATTACTCAGAATTGGAAGAACAAATGTTTTTTGTTTAAACATTTACTTGAATTGCAGTCACAGGAATTGCAATTATATTTTTGTATTCGAAATATTTGTGATTTCATTACGTCATATCAATTATTATTCGCTTAAAAAACGACGGGCAACATGCCAAAAAATGCTGCAAATGGCCTTGTTGCCAAATTGATAATTTCTACGCACGGTTGATTAGACCACGTTCAGGTTGTCATAGTCCAAAAATATAATATAGTTAAAGATATTAAGAAATTTCAAATATTTATGTTTTGTTAACATTTCGTCATCTTGTTTGTTTGGTTTTGATTTAAGATCCACATACTTAGTTGAGGCATAACAAATTAGTATAGATAAAGTAATGGGGGTTAAACTTTGTATATGACTTCTAAATAACTTTGACAGATTTTGAACACACAATTAAAACTTAAAATTATTAATTAAACTTGTATTGTTTTAATATATTTGTTCCTTATTTTTTGTCCATATAATAACAAACATTGTCCCACTGTGCAGCTGCTGCCTTTTCCCGTTTGTTCTTTCATGGGTGTGTTTTGTGTTGTGTCTGTGTGTGGTTGTATGTGTGTATGTTTGCCATGACTAGTGCAATAAATATTTGCGCTTAAGCCGTGGCCAAAACTCGCCAAATAGCTTCATTAAAAATTCAAATTAAAAGCAAAACATAAAGAGACAAAAAGCCAAAGGCAACAACAATAACAACAACACCAAGCTCATAAATAATGACGCTGGTAGATTGGCATATTGTTGTTGTTGTTGTTGCTGTGGTTCTCGTTATAGTTGCTGCTTTTGTTAACAGCGAAACAAACGCAACTCTTTTTGGATTTGCTCACCTTTTTCAGCCGGTGACGGCGGAGGTTTGCCAAGACAGAACTTGATGTTTGACTCATCGATGGCTGCTTCGAGTCCTACAAAGCCCGACGCATGCAATTGCTGCTGCTGTTGCTGCAGTCGGTGCGTTGGCGAAGTGGGCGTCGCTGCTGCGGCTGCTGCTGCTACCGTTGCTTCCTTGTTGCTTATGATCTCGGCTATCTTTTTAATATTCTCGGGCGTCGTGTCGGCTTTTTCACGGCCATCCAAGCTGCTGTTGTCGTCCTCGTTGTAACGAATGCTATTGTTGTTGCTGGACATTTTTTTGCTAAGTTGAGCTGCAGTTGCGTCAACTGCAGCCGCTGGAGTTGTGACTTCTGAGGTCGCTGTGGCTGATGCTCCTGCGTTTGTTGTAGTTGTTGGGGCTGTTGCCGTAGTCGTTGTGTCATTTGCGTATGATGTCATACTAAGCGTGGCTAAATGCTGAATACTATATTCGGGTTCTTTACTAGTTGACTGTTGGTGGCTTCTGGACTGGAGCTACACCTGTTCGTTCCCGTTCCTTCACTTTTCGGTTTTGTTAATTAGTTAATTAGAGTGCGCGGCATTTCACTACTTTTCCTACTACTATTTCCTGATGCTGCTGTTTCTGGCGCTTGTTACTGCGCTTTGGGCGTACGCAAATTCCTGCACGCCTACGATAAATAAAATAAATGTTAAAAATTACATAAAGAAATCAAGAACACACGCACAAAAGAGACACAGCGATATACAAACACACACACACGCACTTGCATACAAACACAAACACAAGTAGACGGACAGACTCGTCGTCGTGTTAATGACCATGCGACGACATGTTCAATTGTTCTGGCCGCTCTCAGTTGTTTGCCTTTGCTTTTCTTATTGGACACAGTGCACACATGGAGAACAATTGAAACGATTCCACTTGAAACAAAAATAGCCAAGTCAGCCGTCGTATTGCCTTTTTCAAGGTTGTTTTTGTTGTTAATCGAATTTTGCTATGCGTTGCTGTATTTTTATATTTATATTTTTACTTTTATGTTGAACATTTTTGGAAACAGCACCGAACACCGACACGGATACGGACAATCACACACACACACACAAAATCTCAGACATACGTTTACATTCAAGGGCGCCGTCCGATGGGACTGGACTGGTTCACTGCACTTGCACTTGCAATTCACTTTTGTTAGTCACTGTAGATAATGAACTTTTTTCTACAGAGCATTATCTGTTTTTTTTTTTTTATTGTATCTTTTTTGAAATCCTAACACGCTTTGCTTTTGCTGCTTTCCGTACGCACTCCCAACGCTTACTCACGCTAATAGGCACAGTTAACACTGAAAGAGTCAGTCGCCAGTGTGTTTTGGCCAAAAGTGACGTATGGCAACGGGTTGAGAGACAAGAGAGTGAGAGAGAACAAACGTGCGCTCTTTAAAATGGAGTTGCCGTTGTTTAAACGAATTTTCAGGGTTGTCGAGGCGTCCATAATTTTGTAACAGTTCGTGGCACCTATATATTGAATTGGTGAACAGTATTTTTTTTGGCTCTTGCGTTAATTAACCCTGTCATAATTTGCATAAAATTTATTACATATTTTATTTTCCTTCACGCATTTTATATATTTCCCTGGTAAAACAGCAAATTTAACTAAGTGGCAACGCTGTTGATAACGGCGCGCACACAATTCATTGTTTGCTTTTGCTCTCGCTCTCCAAACTCAATCCACACTCTTTTAATGCATGCACTCCTATGACGCATTGATTGTTTTGGATTTGTACGCTCGCTAGTGAAGAAGATAATTAATCCATTGTTAATTTGCAAGGCGATCACAAATCAATGCTAATTAGCCTTAAAGCAATTGTTGCCACATTGATTGCATCAAAATTCACGCCTGAATAAGCACAGGTAATACAGCAGGCAGTGCACACGACAGGTGGCCTTCGCGTGATGTGGTTCTAGCTATTTATATAACAAATATTGTATCGTTTTCACAATTACAAAAGTAGAAGACACAAACATTATTGCCGCAGCTGGACAAACGACTGTCGCAGCCATAACAAAAACAATTGCCGCATAAATGATAAGAGCATTTCACGCACACGCACCCACGCCCGCAAGCCCTGCTCTCTTATTCTATCTTTTTCTGTTTTACTCTCGCTCTCCCTGGCACGCGCACACTCTCTGAGTATTTGTTGTATTGGTATTTTTGCTGCCCTTGCACTTGTTCAGCGTAAAATTTTCTAAATTTCCTTTCATTTTAAGGGCGTGCATTATGTTTGTATGTTTTGACAAGTAATGAATACAGCTCATTTGACATTTTAACACAAGTTTCGTATTATATTTAAAGCATTTACGTTTTGCAAAATGCAAGGAAAAACCAGCGCCAGAAATCGCAACTTTTCGCGTTTGTTGTGCCAATCAGACTAGAGATGGCTGAACTTACAATATATCGCTTACGCTGAAGACCAGTGTGACCAGCACAGCCAATTTCAAAATGCCAAACTATTCATTTAAAATAAACAATACAATATATTAGTTTTAAAGAGTAAAAATGTGTATATGTATATTCAAATTACTAAATAGATTTTAAACTATAGTTATTTTGAAGGTCCAAGCGTAGTCCAGTCCTCGTTTGTCGATATGGTGTTTGGGAGGGAATGCGATATGCAATTTATTATAACTTGACGTCCACTGCGAATGGCAAAAGTTAGATTACAGTGTAAATGGCGGTTATTTTCAAATACAAACCGATATCTTAGTGCCTTCCATCCCCAGCATTTCGATCTGAGTGGTACTCTTATTTAGTACGTCGCTTCCAATGTCCAGTCCCGCGAGTAGCACATTTCGATAGATGTTGATTTGCTTGCCAAGTGGGTAAATGTCAATCTCATTGGTATCAAAGGGATACTGCAGCACAAAGGCGTAAATTACAGAGCTGGCGTTGCCAGACTGTTTGCCGCGAGTGTACCAAACATTTGGAGTTATAGTATCATTTTGATAGATCCATGGACTGCTGCCATAGATGCCCTCTCCGTTGATCTTCAGCCAGCGTCCCATGTCCCGCAGTCGCTCCTCGAATATGGGCAGGATTGTACCATACTTGGTGGGTCCGACGTTTATCAGGACATTGCCATTGCAGCTGACAGTGGTAACAATCTCTGAAAGCGACAAAAAGTATTATAATAAATGAAGTAGATTAATTTAAAAAAGTTTACACCTTTAATCACATCCTTGGAGCTCATGAAATCGGAGAGCGTCACATCAAATCTTTGTCCCCAACTGGTGCGATCCAGTGTGAAGGCGTTTTCCCATTTGTGGGTCTGCAGCACACCCGGATTGAACCTATCCGCACAGTTATAGAAGTCCCCATGCAGACAGGCCGTTCCAAAGCCCCAGCGATCGTTAGTCACCACCGTGTCCCTCACCGGACTGTCGTTGTAGAGCCAGGCAATAAACTCCTCGGACTTCCAGTATTTGGCCGGTGCCTCCCAGTCCCCATCGGACCATATGATCTCTGGCAGGTATTGTTCCACCAGGTCCATTTGTTCCGGCCTCACCTTATAATCCACGAAGTGCTGTTGGAGCAGTAGATGCAGCTTATCATCGATCCACATGCGATTAAACCACTCGAAGAGCGAGTAATATAGACCAAATTTAAGATCCGTAGAGCTGCGTATAGCTGCAGCTAGTTCCTCTGAAATTGCAAGGTATTATATAATTAATTGTCATAAGCTACTTCCACTGTACTCGTACTTACTGATAATGTCTCGCTTGGGTCCCACATCCACCGCATTCCATCCAAAGCTGTACTTCGAAGGCCACAGCGTGTATCCATCGTGATGTTTGCTGGTCAACACGACATACCTGATAAGATATATTGATATAGATAACTGAATAATATCACTCTGTTTAGAATTACTTAGCCCCACTGTCGCGAAAGAGTAACGCCCACTGAGTGGCATTGAAGAGCTCGGCGGTAAACTGGTCCGCGAACTGCTGATAGGTAAAATCGGGTTTGTAGTTCCTCTGCATATAGCGTATATAATCCGGATTGCGTAGATCTGCAAACGACTAGCTTTACACTCAAGCTATATTGAAGGTAAACTTAAAACTTACTTATCCAATTTGTCCAGAACCATTCTGATCCAAAACTAGGCACCGAATAGACGCCATAGTGCAGAAAAATGCCCACCTTAGCCTCGTCGTACCATCTGGGGAGCGGTCTCTGATCCAAACTTGCCCAGTTCGGTTCGTACCTGCCGCGATGACCTGGTGGTCCCTGTCCCAAGACCCCACAGGCGAGCACAACGAGCAGAGCCCAATGAAACTCCATTCCTCTTATCGGGATTTACGAATCGCTTCGAACACTATAATGGCCCCTATTAAACCAGAGCGAAAGCAAGAGAGAGCACTACGATTCGCATCGACTGCGCTTCCAAATTAAACTAAACTCTGAGTACATCCGTCAATCTGTTTAAGCGCGGAGCTTGACGAATTTGTATACCCTGCCCTGGGAGTATATGTAAATTGTTGATGGTTTAACTTCACTTTGTTATTATATTATCTGTAGATGAATATATCTAGCTAAATATGTGAATTTATTGAGCTTTAAGGCCCAAGTTGGGTAAAATATAAATTTAAGTATGGCATATAAGGTAGAAATTTCTAAGAGTATTCAGGGTTCGATCAGTTGCACGCAAATTTGAGTACGTGTTTGTGTTTTGCGACTGGAACGGGAATTGGAATACATACTTTTCACCAATTTAGTCATGTATGTATGTACTCTTGTCTATATGTATTTGCTCAGTTGTTGTGATTAACGTTTATGCATGTGTTCGTCTCAATTATATATGTATGTATAGATTTTTGAGTGAAAATCAAGTGAGAAAGAAAGTCTGCTGATTTGATAAGGGTATTTGAACATAGCTTATAAAATTATATTTGAAATTGAGAGTAAATATATTGAGTTGATGCTAGGATTGTTTATTTATAACGAAGTATTTGAATTGTCGTTAGATATCGTCTAAACTAAGTTCTAGCTATGAAAATCAGTAAAAACATTAATTTTATCTTGATATATTTTTCCATTTCAAATGGTAGGGAAACAAGTCACATAAAAAACTGACAGATCTCAGAAAACATTTGAAAATATATTTAAAAATGGGTCCAAAAATTTACCTAACCTTACTAATCTAAAGCTTAACCTCACTTTTGTTTCCTGTATTCTAACTTTACTCGTCAAAGTTAAAGTATATAATTTGTAAGCCCAAAAGTAAGAAATTTCTGGAATATTTCCAAAAATATAATTGATATCTATCAAATAAATATTAATAATCATTAGACAGTTGTTGTTGCTTTTTATATTGAACATAACAGTTTATTTTATTATCATTTTTGCATTTTGTTTGTATATTTTTTCTTTGTCTTTTGTTTTGTATTTTTTTTTTTTTTTTGTTGTCTTTCATCATAAAATGTTTTTGTTTTTTGCTTTAATTCCATTTGGGAACTCGCCCAGAATTTTGAGGATTCTGTCACATCCCGTTGCAGTTAATAATCTTTCAAGGGTTTCGAAAACGTTGTGTATATATATAGTAGTATATAGGAATAGGAATAGGTTAGGTTAGGAAAGAGCTAAAGAAGCCTGGACTGTTCAGTTAGCCGAACTTAAAAAATGTTTTCTCCGTTCTTTTGGGGAACTACAGAAACAACTAAATCTCGCACACATACAGACACACTAACACCTATACACACTCACACACACCTATAACACTCAGGCGCACACACACGAACATACAACAATCTAATATACACTGAACTTTTTAATTAGTATTTTTTTTTTTCATAGTTTCGTTTAGTTTTTTTTCATAAAGTTTAAACTTTAAAGTAAATTAGCTTCATTGCCTTTGGTTTATCAAGTCGTTAATTAGCATTCAGTTATAACATCATTTATTTTAATTAGTTTAACTTTTACTTTTTTCTAAAATCTGGTGCTTAATTCGGTGTATGGAAAGATAGCAGAAGTATCTGAGATAATTAAAGAGTATATGTGTGTGTATACCCTATATAAAAGTTCAAGTGCTCGTTTTAAGTAAGTTCAAGGCCAAAAGCTGTCTTGGTTTTCTGATTTTTGTTTTAGAAATTCTTCAAAGCTTTGCGAACGAGAGAGATATAAAACTAACCTCACAAATTAGAAATTTTACAGATAAAAATATATAACCGAGAATTACTATATAGAAGTATATACAACATATTTCCTTTCTATTCTTTGTCTCTTTCATTATCAACTTGAAAATAATTAAATGTGCATAACATTATGGAAATATAATTATTTTGTTTTTGTTTTTTTTTTCGAAAATTGACGACAAATAGTTTAAGGCCAAATAGTTAATAGTTTTGTTTATAGTTTACTTAACATAACATCAGAAATTAACGCGAATACTTGACTTTTTTGGTATGCACATTTAAATATTTCTGAGGTATTTACATATATATATATATATATATGTATTTTTTGCTGCTCAAATCATCGACAGATTAAGTTCAATCAGATAAATAGTAGATGGTAGTTTATGTGGATTATTTGCTAAAATTGTTGAAGCTGTCAGTGTGACCGTGCCAGAGTGTGAGTTACTTAAACAATTTAGTATTTGTATTAGCTAGTTTATTGTTTTATTTATTTGCCATTTGTGATTTCTTTTTTTTTATCAAGTGATTTTCTTTTTGTGGCCTTTTAGGCTGTCAGTTGTATTGGAAAAGTAGAGTTTGTTAAGTTGGGAGGGGAGGGGGCGACAGGTAATACTCCTCTCTCCTTCTCTTTACTAAGTCTAAGCTTGCAGCTCTCTGTATCTCTCTCTCTCTCTTTCTCTCTCTATAACTGTCTATACATTTATTTGCAACTCTAGACTCTAGAGTCAAGACTGAACGTGTGTGTGCTCTATTTGGAACTACGCGCATCTATCAACTGCAAATCGATAGCATAATTTATCGATAATTGTGTTGCTCTTTTTTTTTTCTATTTTTGTGTTTTTTTTTTATTATTTTTACAATATTTTCAACTTTAGGATCATAGAAGTAATAACATTAAATAACATTTTTGCGTAATTCTAGTATTTCTAATGTTCTTTTTGTTTTGTTGTTGTTGTTGTTGGTTGTTGTTGTGGTTGTTGCTGCTATCGCACTATGTGGTTGCTGCGGTATTGTTGCTGCTGTTGTTGCTGCCGCTGCTGCTGCTGGCAGCGACGCCGGCAGCATTGCATTGTATGAGACCGCTGTGTTGCGTCGACTGCGCCGTCGCTGCCGCTGTTGTTGCATGCTGCAGATGATTGGTGTGTGGATGGGGATGGGCATGATGGGCATGATGATGATGTGCATGTGGATGTCCATGATGATGATGCGGATGCTGATGATGATGATAATGATTTAAATTGTGATTGTTGCTGTTATTGTTGCTAAAATTTAAATGTAATGCGCCAGCGCCATTTGTTGCCGTTGTTGTCTCCGACATTGCCGAGGTGCAATAACGTGTTGTATCACCAAATTCACCGCTTGTCAAATCTCCAAGAATGCCACCCAATAAGCCACCACTTCCAAGTGGCTTCCCGCCGGTTCCCGCTTCCGGTTGCGTGCAAATTGGCGGCGAAGCAGCATCGCCATCGATCAGAGAAGGCGTTGCTGTTGTTGCTGCTACTGCTGCTGGGGTTGTTGACGGCGTGTTGCCGCTGCAGGTGCTAAGTTGATGTTGTTGCTGTTGTGAATTGACATGCAACACTTCGGCAGATGAGTTGCTGTTGCTGCTACTGTTGTGATGTTGTTGCTGCTGCTCGCAATTGGAGCTCTCAGTGGTTGTTGTTGTGTTGGTTGTAGAATCGTGTCCGGAAACACTAGTGTTATCATCGGTTAACCGTAAAGCCACCTCCAGATCACGCAGCACGTCCGTCTCCTTCTCATCAATCAGATTGAAGCGTCGATGCAACGCGGTGAGATGCATGAACGTCAAATTTAAATGGGTGTGCAAACCGAGCAGCGCGATTTCTCTGAAATGCGCCGCATACAGATGCGCTATCACATGAAATTGCAAGCGTAGTATTTTCCGGGCTATCGACTCAAACGATCCGGGAAATTCGTTAGCGTATTTGGTTGGAAATATCGACTCATCGCTGACCGTCTTCTGCGTAAACGTCATAACATAGTCAATATACTGCGGTGCTGCGACCCGCGTCTTCTTGCCCTTCTCATCGAACCATAAGTACGTTCTGCAACAAGGAGAATTATCAATTGTCTGAGATTAAGGGATAACGGGGCAGGTGTATAAGCTTACCTGTTGCCTGGTCCGGTCATGTCTGCGCAACCGGATTGTGTACAAAATTCACTAATAGTTCCATAGACCAAGTTCACGTGCTCGAAGAGAGCGAGAGCTATAAGAAAGCCAAAGAGAGCGAGTTAGTTTTAATAGAAGAGTAAGAAAGAATAATGGAATGTGAAATAATAACGAATGGAGAGAGGAAGTGACCTAGGCAGTACAGGATTCCAATTGAATGAAGAGAGAAGAAGCAAAAGAGGAAGCGATTTAAAGAGTAAGAGAGTAGAACGAAAACGAGAAAAGAAAAGAATAATGTCGAGTCAGGCAGAAAGAGTAGAAAGCAGCGAAAATAAACTATGAGAAAGAAAGACAAAGAAGAAATGAAGAGTAAAAAAAAATAATAGCAACCCAGAAATTGAACCGATTATAAATTGCAGTAAAGAAAGTAAATAAATATATAAGAGATACGCTCCAACAATTGAAAAGAAGAAAGAAAGAGAGAGAAAGAGTAGTAGAGTAGAGAGTAGTATTCCAAGAGAGTTAGAGAGAGAGACGACTATGAAACGTTGTGTGGCATTTAAACAGCTGTTTGATAAGCTGTTCGAAAGGCGCCTCGAATCGTTTATAAGGTCAATGTTAAGACAACAAAGGCAATATCAAGACAGATAAAGAAGTATGCATATTACGTCAGCCCAAATTGCATTCTCAACGCGGTTTGAGGAGACAGTGGGGGAGAGAGAAAGGGCAGTGAGTAAATAACCCATTGGATGAGCTCACTTTCAACTGGGAGGGGTATACTTTTAAAAGACAACTTGACGTCTTCTTTTGTTTCTCAGATGACGACACATGTTAACCTCTCTTCTCCTCTTCTCTGCCAAGTTTCAAGGTTATGATGAAAATTCTATGTAAAATAGGTTTGGGGGTAAATCGGCTGAGTGGGCTAAGTGGGGAGAGGGAGGGGAGGAAAATGCGGTAGAAATTGCTGAAACATTGCCAATTATTTGCAACTATTTCTATTTGCGTACCTATCATTATTCACCGGATTAACAAAATTCCACCAACCCAAGATGATGTAATTTCCCATTAATTTCGGTTAACGTTAACACAGTTGGTGATGTAAGACATAGCCGGATGTATGGGTTAGGGGAGGGGGTAAGTTATCAATTAAAAGTACCACCCATGGATTGACTAACTAACCAGCAGCTGGTATTACTAAGCGCATAAGCCCAAGGGTAAAAGGGGTTCAAAATAAAAGGGAGAAAAATGGGTTCTTAAGCTTCGACCAAGGGTAATACTAACTAGGGAACTTATAAATTAAAATATTTTTAAGTTCAGATAATGTTTGTAAACTGAACTATTACTTTATAGAACATTCTTTGAGTTCACGATTCAAGAACTGTATTTAAAAGTGAGGAATTTAAAACTATCACAGTTTCAAGAAGTCTTGTAGTAATTTTTCTCATTAACTAATTATCTGACTGAAGAATTTCACTTCCACTTGGATAATTCTTTAGCTTCAGTTTCCGCTTGTTGACCAACAATGAGCACGTATAGTTGACCAAGTTAATGTAATCAGTCAATGCTCTCTCTCTCTCTCTCTCTCAGCTCTCACTATTAGTTTGCTCTCAATAAAACTTGTCACGAGGGTCTGAAGAGAGTCGACTTTATCATAATTTGGAAAGCAAACGATAAGAAATAGATGCAAATAAATCAAAATTGGACTGATCAAGATAATGGTACTACTCACTGTGCGAGGCCAGCCATTCATTGTAGTCCAATCCAGCTGGAAGATCGACAAGGGCTTTGAGATCAGCTTCAGGTAGTTTACGTTCTAGGACGCTCTCCTCCAAATACAATTTGGTATCTGTTGAATTTTGATCGCCATCGCGTTCTTTGCGACGCGCTTTTCTGTAATGATAAAGACAGATAAAGACAGTTGAATTAGTGGAATTATTCTGAATCCAAAAGAAAGCAATAAATTTAGTTAATATCATAAAAGTTATTGATTTTCGTTTCTCACCCAGCTACGCATAGAAAACTATCAACGGAATCCTGCGCGTAGCGATACAGGGTGCCTATAGTATCACCGATTTTGGCGGGTATCGTTGTCACTTGCCACATAAATCGTGCTGTTCGCAGCAAACATTTAATCACAAATGATGCGGACGCAGGCGGAACTGTTGTTGTCGTAGTTGTGGCTGTCGTTGGCCTTGACTTATCGAATGTGTTATCGATATTGGTATGATTCAAGTACTGCGATTCGTATTCTACAATTTTTGGCAACTTTTGTTTTGGCAATTCTTTCATATTTTTATTTAATTCTAATTCATTTCAGCATTTTTTTTTTCACTCTTCCCGCCGCCGACAACAACTGCGAAATAATGAAGCGTTACCGTAACTGTAGCCGTACCACAAAACCCTGTAATCTCCGGAAAACCTTATCGGTACGTACAAAACCCTAACAAACCGACAAACTCTAACGATCGTCGCGTTGCGTCGTTCGGTTCGCATCGACAAAGTGCCACTGTCGTTGGAATTACGGAATATACGACTACATATAGTAACTTCTGTTTAGTCCGATTTCTTGATAGCGCTCCCCCTACCCTCCTCTCCCCTCTCTCCCACTCTGCGCTTCTCTCTCAATGAAACAAAGAACTTTTTCGCTCTGACATTTCAAGGCTACAAAAATGTTAAAGGTTTTTAAATAAGATTGGGTTCTTAAGCCTTTAAACATAGATATCTGTAAGATCTGTTCAGTTGACAAACGTTTACGAATTCGGTATAAAGCATAAACAAGTAAAAGCATTAAAGCTTTTACGAAAAGATAGAGAGAAAAGCTTTTTCAATGCAGAAGTGTTGAGCTTTTCAATATGAAGAGCGCGAGCTTTGCACTTAAAGGAGTGCAATTAGCATTTTAGAACTCATCTAAAGCTTTCTTCTTCTTTTTTCGATCCATCTAACTTGTTCTGTACTCGATTTCTCACTACAGAGACCAGACTTGCTCTCTCAAGGGCATAAAAACAACAAAGAGTGTTCTTTCAGGCACACAGAATCAGTTTATTTTTTTAACAAGCTTAAAGAAAAGATAATAAAGCTTAGATTCTCAAGGCAAGAAAACAAAAACTATGAACTGGTAACGCTTTCTAAGCCAAGTAGAACAGTTTGTAAGCTCTTTTATCAAAAGCCAAAATCAACAACAAGAAAAACAAACTAACTAAACATTTGTATTAAATTTACATATTCCTAGCTTTTGTTGCTCCATTTGTATAATTGTTGAGGGTAAAGCGGATATTTAGGCTTTACAAAAGATAAATCCCATATAGAGTATGATTATTTCAGTGTGTGCACGAACACAACAAGGCAACGAAGCGTGTTGACCAAATTTGCGCGATAAGAGCACTGAATACAGTAAAGAGGAAAGCAGAGGAATTGAAGGAGGAGGTGGGAAAAGGGTCGAGATAGGTGCCATTATTTGGTTGGGTAAACAGGTGTACACAATCGACTTGTCAGTTCACTGGCCCCCATTCATTGTCTGGATTCAGGTGATAATGAAAATTTACCGATTCCTCCCTTTTCTCGCCCGTTCGCACTGCTCAGCAAAAATTCTCCTTCTCATTTTGGGGTACAAGCAACCTCCATTGTCACATAAAAAAAAAAAACTAAGGGCAGGCAAATACATAAATTAAAGAAAAAATAAATTTAAATATTCATGGACAAGGTCGAACTCTGATAACAGTGGAAAAAAAAAAAACAAAAACGATTCGTAGTTGCCCCATTTTTCAACCTTTGGAATAACGACCCTCCACTCGACATTTCAATTTCAATTTCAATTTCAATTTGCTAGTAATTTGCGTGTCGGAGACGCTTAAAAGGTCGTGCTTCAATTTCAATGCAACACCGATGATGGCATAAAAAGATTTAAAACAGGGCGAGCCTCGACATATCTGACAGCTCTACAATTTTTAGGGTAAGTGCAAAAATCAAAAACGATACAAATCTAACTAAAACACAGCAGGAAAAATTGGATTAATAGTGTGGGGTAAATCAGGTAGACAAGTAGTGGAATTACTTTGGGTTAAAAGCATTTACCTGTTTATAGTTTGTTAAGAAAATCTGTTAGAATCGATTTATTATGTGGGGTTTAACTGAATTTTTCATAAAATCGATCTCTTTCTATAGTACATTTATATGATTCCTATTTAACTTTTGTAATTTTTAATATGGTCACCTTTATTTGTTTAAAAAATAATTTTTATATAAAAGCCAAATTGATAACTTCAGTTACAACACTTGAAATACGGTCACCCTAGCATATACTTCACTTTACTTCTGTTGTACTTCACAGAGTTCTTTGACCCAATTTGATACAAGGAAATACTCTTCAACATGGTGAAATTGCGTCTTATCTATAGATTAAATCCGTAGATAAGACTTGTTTCCTGTCCCATACTCTCAAAAGTCGCAATAGTGTTGGTAGTACTCACTGATCTAATACAGTTTGTCATGTGTATTCAGGTATTCGCAGAAACACGTGCTATAAACGATAAGGGGAAATTATCTTTACTGGATTGGGGAACAATTCGACTGTTCAATCAGAAATGACGTCGCGATAATTCCCAAGAAATTCAGCAGAACTATTTGCTCAGCGCAAGTATATATATATAGCTATAGATACTATGTGTGTTATATATGAGACTAAATTATGGACCTCCTTTGGATGGGGCAGCTCAGTCGGCAAATAAATTGGCACGTTATGTTTTTCAGTCGCATTTCGCGGCGAGACTGAAACACACAAAGTGAGAAGCTAAACGATAGCCAAAATATAGCTAGGGTTCGGGTTCGGGTTCATAAAACTAGCGATAATACAAATTGAAAAAGAAAAATGAAAAAAAAAGACACTCATGCACCTCTATATAACTGTTAATTCAAGTTGAGCAAATCGTTAATTCTGGAGTGAACCTGTCCCAATGGAATATTTATTAAACATGTGGCAAAATGAACAATTTTATTATTTGTTTTTTGGGCCATATGTAATTGCTTACAGACCTCATTTATTTGCCCGACTGACCTGACCATGAGCCCATATGTCATGTACCGCCCCCTGTCTTGGCCCCGCCCCTTACTCGTGCCCACAAGAGATAAGTGCAACTGTTCCCCCGTGTGTTCTAGTTTTTCCCCCAAAATTGATCCATAAAATTTAAAAGCTTTTCGTTGCTTAGATAAAAACTTACACATTATAATTGTAATAATAATAATAATAACAGAATTATGGGCTCATTTTGGCTTATATTTGAGGTTAAGTTCATTAGAGTTGATAATTAGTGAGGAGCACTTAACGATAACAACTCTAACCAATAACCATAATAAATGTATTAAGCGATATAAGGTAATCGATATTTTCTATATATTACTAAGGTAATAAAAAGATGTCAAAATGGACTCCAAAGACTTGAAATTATAAAATGTATTTTATAACTCCCGCCTCAAAAGAGCTCCAATCAGAAAAATATATAGAACATGGTTTCGCTATTATGAAATCTTGTTTACCTTTATATAGCCAACATATGGCAACTCATTATGAATAGATAACTGAGGGAAATCAGTGGTATAAATGGGGTTACATTATGTCTATATGCACATACAAATATATAGGTATATAAATGATGATACAACTCGTTTGTTTAGCCTGAGCAATTGTCGAGGGTTACGAGTGGGGGGCTGTAGAGGGTGGGGGGGACGGAATCGGTTGATGAAATCAAATGGATCTGGCAAATATGTACAACGGTACAAGGGTGGAGTACAGCGAAAAATGGAAATGAAATTGCAGAGTACAAAACAAAAAGAAGACGAATACCAAAATATTACCAAATATCAGAGACAAAGACCAAACGAGTATCTTTTCTAGTCTAAAAACAACTACAATAGACAATGAGATTCCTTTTCTTCTTCTTCTTGTTTTTCTTTAACTATTATCAACACAACAAACAAGTGTGTGTATGTATGTGTGTGTGTGTCTTATTATTGTTGTTGCCGATGTTGAAAGAGCAATTGTGACGGTTCCGCGTGTCTATATAAGTGCCCAAAGGTGTTGAAACGACAACAAGAACAACAATAGTAGTGGTAGTAGTAGTATATGTAAGTATATATTGAAGAGATAGTGTAATAATAGCAGACTCTTATGATAAGTTAACAAACAGAAAAAAAGCACTACAAAAAAAAAGTTTGTAAACAGAATGCAATCGTCATAATATAAGGAACACAATGCCCGATAAGATGTTATGACCAACAGAACTCAATTATTCTCCTCTACCTCCTCTACCTCCCCAACCCCTCTCTCTCTCACTCTTTCGCTCTTTGCTCTCTTTGAGTTTCTTCTACATAAGTTATACCAAAATGGAAAAAATAATAATGATGACGTTGATGATGTAATGTAACAAAAGGCCATAAATATGGGCTTTTCACTGCTTGAGTTCACTTTGCTCTCCAGTTTGGTTGCTTTTTTCTGTGCCACACTTGAAGTAAATGGCCCAAAACCCAGCAACAACAACCCACCGATAACTACAACAACAAATACAAGCTACAGCGACGACTAAACAATTGAGTCATAGTCATGAAAACGTGACAGAATAATGGCAAAACATTAAAGAACCCATTGATATACTCATAACATGGAGCCATACAAACACACACACACACACACACACACACACACATGCACAAATAAAGAACGCCACTCATTTTAGCTCAACTTGATGCCATATCGCATTTCAAAATAATGAACAACTTGGAGTTATCGATAACGAATTGCTTTCTTTGCTACAAAGTTTAGACAAATAAAAAAAACCAAATTAACCAGATGACAAAACAATTTTATCGATAACATAAACTTCAATTCTAAACACAATACAGCACTTCGATATGTAGCTTTATAGTGTTATCGATAACAATCAAAATTGGCAACAAAAGTTACAAAATTCGTTCTCTATTTTTGTTACATGAATATGAGTCATCACATGCTTATCGATATAACAGTAGCGATAACAATCATAAATGGGTATTAAGATAGCGAAACGAGACTGGGAAAAAAGTTCTATATTCTATATAAACAATTATTACGACTACATTTACAGTCTGTATAAATATCGCATGATATTAAAAATTAACATTTAACTGGTTTTGTAAATGTTCTCACCAAAATACGAAAAAAAATACCATAACAACTACAACAACAATGGACAGTACTACAAAACTGGTAGTCAGCTGATCAAAATGGATGACGTCATAATTGACAATGACTTTCTTAATTTATTGTTTCGCCTTCACATTTGATTCTGTTTCTTTTTCAGTTTCAGTTCACTTCACTTACGACAAACGACGATCATCGCAAACTATTGACACGAATAATTTAATAAAGCCAATTTAAATTTGCATAAAATACAACACACTTAAACACATACACACACAAGCAGTAAATAAATTGAAATCGTAAAAAAGTATACAAAAACACAGAGAAGGCAAACAAATTTCGCATGTGCGTATAAATTATAGTAGTATATAGCAGAATATCGAACGATTGCAGTCTTTAATTAATGACAATTCTACAACTGAACGGATCGTCTTGAACTTTTGATCGAAGTCAATTGTGAATCAGCCCCTCCCCCTGGTTCGAAGACCAGCTGTATAAAGATTGCCAACTGGTAAAGAATAAAACAAATCATAGTTCTATACTACAGCTTTATAATAAAATCTATTAACTTTTAAAGGCATAATTAATTCACAACATGTTTTAAAGCAAAACAAGTGAATTGTATCGAAATAATTCGATTATTATTCAGTTTGTTGTCTGCACTTTAAAGTCGGTGATCGCAACGTGACTCATGCAGATTTATCGAAAGATGCACAGCACGTATCGATAAAATAAAGTTACACGATTAATTTCACCCAAGTTGCAACATTAAATTACGTGACATCTCTCATACTAACACAAAGAGCACAACTGTAACTGTTTTACACACAAGGAAGAGGCAGAATGAGAGAGGTAAGAGATATCCAGATATAGACGCATTGGCGTCATTTTAGAGGGGGTAGGAGCAGAGCGTAAAACATAAACGCCACAAGCTGTTTTAATTTTATTTTTTTTTTGTGTTTTTTTGGTTTTGAAGGTTACGTGCGGGGGCGTGTGGGTTGACTAGATGGATGACCGAGCCACGACCGATCGTTCCAGTCCGGTTAGACGAGCAAGAGTGAGATTGTGGAACGCGTTTTTCAAGTCCGCTTCACACTTGACGATGTTATTTGTCACTTGTACAACTTTTGTATGGGGGTTTTATTAGGTTTGGTTTCGTTTTTTTGGGTTTAATGCGGTTTACTGCGCTTGCAGGCAGCACAGAAAGAGAGTGCGAGAGAGAGCTTAAGACAGAAATGAGAGCGAACAAGAAAGATCGTTAGTGTTCACCTCAAAGTCTTCAATTGGAATTCATTTATTTTGTTTTCGCACATACACACACATGCATCAAAGATTTTATGAATGCGCGCACCGTTAAATGGAGTAGGAAGAGGAAGCAAACGTTATATCAATTATGTTTATTTTTTTGTTTTCTTCTTTTTTATTTTTTATTTATTTGCGCGTTTTATTTTTTGTTTTTCGCTCCTCTTGCTTTTTTGTTGTTTGCTTGCGTGCGCGCGCGCTTCACTGTCGGCAGCAGCAGAATCAGAAGACTGGCTGACGCGACCGCGCACCTTTGCCATAGCGCAGTTCGCTTTGTTTTGTATGCTGGCGATTGTGTGTGAGTGTATAGGTGTGTATGACTATGTCTGTCGCTGTTAGAACAGAGCGATTGAGAGAGAACAAACGAGAGAGTGAAAAAGTTAAATCAGCTGTGCGCTCTCTTACAGCACATATAGTGCTCGTTGCACTTTGAATGAAATTGGTAGCGGTAGGTTCTGCTTTCCAATTGGATTGCGCAAATATAAAGCAAAAACAAGGAAAACAACAACAGCACATAAATTAAATGAACATACGAGAGTTATGCAAACGACGTCGACGTCGTCGAATGACGCACACAAATTGCCCCAAAAACTGCGCCGGCTGCTGTTGTTTTTGCTGCCGATGATGATTCTGCTCTGCTGTCAATGATGACTGCGACAGACAAAACGAACGTAATATAAGAAGATAAAGAAGAAGCAGAGAAAGAACAAGTACGATAAAACAGCTGCGCTGACAGAGACGACAGCGACGTCAGCAGCAAAGATGCTGTCAACAACATGTGTAAAGAAGAGTCAATGGCAAAAATGTATGTGTTTGTGTGTGTGAGTGCATGCATGTGTACCTTTGCCTTTGCCAAGTTCAAAATTATTTAAAACAATTAATATTCATTTTGCTTGAACACTTTCAATTAGCTGCTGCCTACGCCTCCTTCTCTTCCGCCTCTTAGTACCCAAATGATTTTATGCTCTAAATGAAGGTGTCAAAAATTGAGCTATAAATTAATAAAAGTAGATGAAATAAAAAATCCCAGAGTAAGAGAGAGACAAGCGAGCACAATAAAATAGAAATATTTATCATAAAGCTGTGCCATTTGCAATTATTAGAATGTCCGAAATAGACTAAAGGCCACTTAGAAATAAAATGTGGCTAGAAAAACCAGTCTTAAAGCAGAGTTAACAAACCGTTTGAAGAATTCCCGTTAAGCTTGTTTCATACTGATTGTGTTTTAAACTTGACTCGGATAAAACAATCGGTAATCAATACCGAAATGTCTTTCCTACAAGGAAGCAAGAGCTTTCTTATCAGACTCTCACTCACACATACAGGCATAAACAAACACAACGCTTGCCAGTGTGTACACACAATAAATAAATTGCTAAAATTGGGATGTTGTCTACACGCTTTTTATTGATTTTTGTATATGGACAGTGAATATTGATGATGATTAACGTTCACAAATACAATAAACACAGAAAATGTTGGCCAAAGCTTTTGACGAGGCATTAATCTATCAAAGCCACGCTCTATTTACGCCTGGCCCATCTTATTGGGAGGGAAGGGTGAGAGGAGGGAACTCTAATAAATGTGTGTCACAATTAACAATACAAAATTACGCGTTAATCAAGCGCAAACTTCAAATACATACGTACATACACACAGTGTGTGTTTGTGTGTATGGAATATACAATTTAATTAAGTATTGGATTGTTTAGCAAATGTCGCTTCTTTGACTGTTTTGCAAATGGGGAAATGGCCAAGCGGTGCGATATGAATCAGCTGCTGCCAAAAGTGCGCAATTTCCAATTTGGTCTTCATGCTGTTGTGTTTGTTGCCGAGAAGAGACAAAGACCAAACCAGCCATAAATTGCAAAGTACCGTTTTGACCGCACTCAGTTAGAATACTAAAGAGAGAAAGAGCACAAGAATACAACAAAAAGAATCACACGCTGTGAGAGCAACGGAACAGTAAAGAGACAAACGCATCACAGTGATTGGATGTGGGAGGGGGGAAAGAGGGCATTGATGACAGAAGTTTTGGTTGTGTGTGTTTTTGTAAGTTTTAACATATGAGTGAGTGTATGTGACTCTGTAATGAGTTGAGTCATGGGGCCATGCAGAGAAACAAACAACGCTTAATAGTTGTCACTGATGAAAATAATAATTATAATGGAAAGTATTTAAAAGAAAGACAGTGACAGCGTCGCACCGCACATAGACAGTTATGTAGATAGATGGCAGATGATTGTTGATGATGGGCGATAACATGCGGCTAAATGGATTAAAAGCAAAAAGAAGGTGTGAAATGCCAGACAAGAAAGAGAGAATGGGAGAGTGACAGCAAGAGAGTGCCCAACCGACAAATGTGGAGTGGGGATACACAAAAACAGAAGCAAAGCAGCGTAGTAAATGAACCGCAACCGGAACTTTGATGGCTCATGCCAGCGACAGAGGCGCGACGCATAGTCAGCGACTGCGACAGCTTCAAGGTGAAGTTTTATGACTCCGTGTTTTTGCTGTTGTTGTTTTTTTTTTACGTTGTTTTTTTTAGCATGCGGGTGAAATTGAAAACAGTAATATTGTGAAAATAGGTGAGTAGTGTGTGTTTGTGAGCAATTGCAGTTGACAGTCCAAATAAAAAAACAATAACAAATTATGCTCTTGTTTTTTTAAATGAACATTTTATAAATGTTTTCTGTTCGCCTTTGGCTCTCTAGAGAGTCATTATAACAAAAACAACAACAATCAGGTTAAAGCTAATGAGTTTCACCTGCAACTATAACTGAACTATAGCTGCTGCTAAGTTAACAGTTCTTTATAGCAGCTGTTACAGCAAATTTAACAGACTCTGCTAAAGGACATTTAAATGTTAACAGTCCTATGTACTGTTAGCGTTCATTTAACAGAAGAACAGAGATGAGCGCGTGCCAGTTCCATATTGCTTGTTCGATTAAAGACTTTCCAAGGAAAAACTTGATAAATTACATTTCAGAAATACTTTTTATCAACGAAGAATGCAATTTCCTAGAAAAAGATACGTTTTTGTGGGTAAAGAACAAGTCGAATCTCGTTATTGTTAACAATTATCGTTATGGTGATTGTTCAACTAATAATTTTATTGTTTTAATCGCAATCCATTGTCAACATTTTTGGCATCGTTCTTCAAACGGTTTCATCATCTTCTTTTCCTGCTGCTTGGAATTAGACATTTCTGTGTTAGTTGACCTCTGGCGCCCCCTCCGGGGCCGTGTTCCAAATTTGTAACAACTGCTACAATGCTAATGGACAAATAATTATAGTCAGCATCAGAAAACAACACACACACACAAAACAATAACAGCTAACTAACGCTTTTTGACCTGGCTAACGTTGTTGCAACACAATGGAGACAACAATCAAGAAGTGACCCCGTGGAGGGAATTGGAAGGAAGGAGGAAACTAGTGGGTAATGGCAATTGTTTATGCATAATTACGGTAATACAATTGATGAAAGACATGTCACCCTCATCATTAGATTGATGTTCATAATTTTCAACAAAAGTCGAATAAATTTAATAAGTTAACAATATTGATATTATATTAAATAACTAATACTTATTTGAGTGAAAACAATCGGACATTATGTCTTAATGTCAAAATATATGTTAAGATACTTTTATTAATTCTAACTATAAGTTTAATTTAACGAAATTGTGTAATAAGTTAGTTCTAAAACTGTTTAATACAAATATTAATCGGTTTAGTTTAGTTTCTGTTAAAATATCACTCGATAGTTTCGTTAAGACGCCTAAAGATGGTTCAAATCATCACAGTCTATTAAATATTACAATGAATTAGATCTTAAATTGATTAATATCAAATATAAGTAAGTTTAAACGATTAATTTATTATTTATTTTACTTAATATCGCTTTCTCTCTTCCCCTTTCTTTACTACAATTCAGAGATCTTTTGTGATTCTGTAAACTGTAGTTCCTGCCAATGTTTCCGGTATGAGAGCGTTCTACCTCGTTGATCTCTTCGTCTTGGATTGTTGCTCTGATCTAACAGTTGGAGCTTACAAATGTACAAAAAAGAAACTCTGTGATACGCCTTCTGAGTGTGCTAATTTCAACATAATCTGAAACTGTTTTGTCTCAGCAACAGCTGTTCATCTTCATAGTCTTCTTCTTCTTCTTCTTTAGTGGCCCCATAATCATCTTGGGAAGTCATTAAGTGTCTCTTTGGAATGTCAATGAACGCACCGACAAACGCTTTAAAAATAAGAACAGGTGTCCCGAGAGATCTTCAGGTGTTATGGACCTTTATGTAGTTCTGCTTCTGCTTCTTCTTCTTCTTCTTGTAAATATGAGATCAAACAGCTGTTGCCCTGGGTCTTTGAGGTTAAGTGCAAGCCTTGGCAATTCTATTAATTTTAATGAGACCCCAACATTTGTCATTTCCCACTGAATTAGATATAAAAACATATTTCACATCGTCTATCAAAATCCGATGTTTGGAAAAGGTTAAAAACGGTTTTTTGCTCTCTATAAATTGGAACAGGAAATTTAAATGTTTCCTAGTTTTTTTTTAATACTTTTATTTTGTGCTTCTTGCCCCAATCCAAATATAGCCAAAGTCTTGTTGGCCTAGCTCATAAATTCAGTCAGTTAGTGGCAACGAAAGTAACTGGGCCGAACCCAAAAACCAACACCAAATGAATAATGGAAAACATGGAAAAATACGAGTGTAAAGAGTACAGGGAAAAGTGCAAGTAAGCACATAAAACATGTCCAGTTTGATAGGGTTGTTAAGGGCAAAATGGGGAAAACATGGTGGAGCAGTGGACGGGAGAGTTGTTTTTATAGGTTTCGGGGCAGTTCAAGTTACATAAAAAAGTAGTCGAAACTTGAAAAATGCCAAAGTATCTGTGAATACTTGATACATCTCTGTAAAATATGACTTCTGACAAGAACGAGTTCTAAATGCTCTTCAGAAGAGCAGATAGAATAACTAGCATGAATATTAAAGACTACTCAAGTCACAAAATCAATTAACTACAATAGCATAAGGGTTAACACAGAGTTGTATTACAAAATTGATTAATTTAAATGCCTTGAGCTTTTCGTAATTACTTTAAGTGATTTTACAATTTAACAAAAATCAATTATTAGCTTATGGAATTCTTTACGCCCTATTTATCGATTAGGCTTATTTAATGCATTAAATTTTATATTTTTTCCACAGTTAATTCGATTTTCCTCGTTCAATTGGGTCAAGTTGTGAATTGAATGGGTTTCTTTGAAATCCAATTGGACTTTCAATTTGCTATTTGGCGAAGTTTCAATGCTAAAAAGCTGTTAACTGGCGTTGCCACACTACACAAAAATTTGTCATACTGTAACGCTTGAAAGCAATCAATTAGCTTATTCACCCCCTCTCACCGAGCCAAGACACACTACGCTCCAATCCTTCATCTGACAAACAACAAAATACAGTTAGCAACAAGAAATGGTAAATAAATGACTTTAAAAAAAACACACACACAATATTACTCATTTATGAAGATTTCTTTTTTTTTCTTCACACTTTTTTCTTTGTTTGCTTACATCATTTTCTTATTCAAATTTTAACTTCTTGTAGAAGAAGTAAAGAAACTGAAAAAACGCATATTGTTATTATTATGCAAATTTTCTATTCTCTTTCATTGACACTACGTCGTACACTTTGACAGGTTTATCATCGTTTTATGTTGCTCTCTTCCTCTTACAATAACAATAACAAATGACTTGTTACGTGGTTTACTACTTGTTCTTTTACTTTGCCCTCCTATTGCTGATACACACACACACACACTCACACACTTTATTCATTGTTGTCACACTCTCTTACACACACACTCTCACATGCCAATAGACGTGCAAAGTCATCAATGCATGCACAAAGGCGACCTCCGCAGCTCCAGAGCTAATGCTCTCAGAGAGCAAGAGAGTTTTTGGAGGGCGAGAGTGTTAATGTTCATACCGCGGTTCCTTCAGTTGTGTGTGTCTGTGTGACTGTGTTTGTCTACGTATATGTGAGCTTATATGTATATGTATTTATGCATGCTCACTTCAGTCAATATTTACATTTCTAACTAATTATCAGTTCAGCGCACTTTAGTGTAGACAGAAGCAGCAGCGGCAGAGATGTCGACATCGCCGTCAACGCAGAACAGTGTCAACGCTTTGTGGTCGCCTTCATCTCTGCCACCTTTACAAAGCGAGTTCATTTAACTTTGCATTCTAAAAAAGAATCTGAATCAACAATAACAGTAAAGCTAATTCTGTTAATTGTGCTTAAAATTAACTGCTTACGCATATATTTTTTTTTTATTAAAGCAAACGAATGAGGAAGCTGCATTTAACAGTTTCCCCAAAACAGTTTTTAACAGAGTTACGTTAGCTGCATTTAACAGAGCTCTGTTAAGTGCATTTAACAGCACGGGTGTCAAAACTGGCACTGACCCAGAGTTGACCTTCAGGCCAACATGCTTTTCAGGCCTATTTGCCAAGCTTGAGACCAAGTTTTTTTCTTTGTAAACATTCCAAAAGAGTTTCTTTTGTTTTTGTTTCTTTGTCTCGAATTTTTTTTGATACTTTAATTGCCTTAAAAGCCTTGAATTTGCACTACAAAGAGCTTTTAGAGGTTTACCCACAAAAGCCGACTAAGAAATTATAGTAATTAAAGTCATACAAAATGAGCAAATACAACTTAAAACTGAAAAAAATGTTATTTATCCTAACCCAAAAGACTTTGTTCTTCTCTTTGCTGTTGCTTTGCTCTTCTGACCTTTAACCATTGTACTGCTCCATTTATATTTCTATTCTAACAACTTTTTGGCACTTAATGTCAAAAAAAAAAGGGTTCAAAAGTAAATACCGCCTCTGAATCACTTTCAGGACAAGAGATCTCAACTAAAAACTAAATTACTGTAAACTTTTATCTAATAAATTATTAATAATATTTTTTGTTGCGTTCCTAAATCACTTTTTGGAGTAATACTGTATTTTAAATTTAATGGTATTCAAATTTTCATTAATTATTATTGTTAATTGTTTGTAATTAGAGATTTAAAATAATCCCACGCTCGTCTTTCATTTCTATGTAATTGTAAACGTGTTTTTACAAACTTGGACTGCCATATAGCTTTAAAGGGGCTGGGGGAATGGGGGTAAAGGGAGAGTGGGGGAGTGTTCAACTTACGCCACTAAACCGCCCAAAAAGGCAACTGGACCGCCGCCAATTAAACGGATCTTGCGATGACAGGAATCAAAGAGCGATGTTCGTGTTGGCGCCTGTGATGTGGGTGACATGTTGTTGTTGTTACTGTTGCTGCTGCAGCTGCTGTTATTGTGGATGTTATTGTGCCGATTGCTGCTCTGTCTATTAATGAGCAGCTGTTGTTGTGCTGCTGCTGCTGCTGCTGCCGCTGCCGTCGTTGTTGTGGTTGTTGCTGATGTTTTCCACGCTTGTTGTTCACTTGTTTTGAAATTGTAATTACTTAAGTAGTTGTTGTTGCTGCTGCTGTTGCTGCAGTTTTTACTGTTTTTATAATGAGTGCTGTTGTTGTTGTCGATGTTATGGTTGTTAACGCAACTATTAGACAAGCTGCTGTTGTTTTTATTATGATTATTATTACTATTAATGCTGCTGTGACAACTCTGATTGCTGCTACTATCGTCGTCTGTTACTGTTGTTGCGTTTGTTGCAGTCGCTGTTGCTGCTGCTGCTGCCGCTGTCGCAGTCACTGCTCTTTTTGTTGTTTTTGGCTTCTTGGTGCGTCGCAGCGCTGCTGCAAAACTGTAGCTGGTGTGCTCTTTCTTTTTCTTCTTCTGCTGCTGCTCTTGTTCTTCGTCGGTGTTAATTGTTGTTGCCAGCAACAGCAAACACTTTTCGCTTGCCTGCTTTTGCTGCTGCTTCTGCTGCTGCTGCTTAAAATAATAATCAGCTGCTACAATCGCTGCTCTCTTTTGATTTGCCTCCTGCGCTTCCGCCGTTTGCGTCGCTGTCAATGGCTTGTGTAGCTTTTGCTGCTGCTGCTTGAGCTTTTGGAGTAAGCTTTTGCGCTGTTGCTTTCCGCTTGCCGCTGTTGCTGTTGCCGTCGTGGTTCCGAAACCAAGTTCCACAATGTGCTGTGTGGGCGCTCTCAACATTATTCACACTCACTTTTGATTTTAGCTTTTGATTCGTTGTTGTTGCTGTTGTTGTTGTTTTTCTTGTTGCTGTTATTATTGTGTTTACGTTTTGCACATTTGTTCGCTATTTAATTTTCAATTTTAGCATTTGAATTTTACACAGATTTTTTTTTCTTAATTTAGCTCAACTGGTTTTGTTTCTTTCCATTTCTTCCACTTTCTTCACATAGAGCTTTAACTTTCTTCTACAAAATAAAATATTGCAAAACTCCAAAATTAAAAACATTGATTTTGGCTTAAGTTCACAAACTTTCAACGCGTTTTTTGACCGATTTAGTTTCTTTCTTGTTACCAAAACTAAGGCAAAATAGAAAAACTTCTACGCAACTGGCGTCGACTGCACAGTGGTTCAAGTTTGCTTTGGCAAATGTTGTGATACTTGATATAGATATAAGTTTGTATTATTATTTCATTTATTGTAGCTATATAAGACTTTAAAGTGTATATGTGTAGCTATATAAGACTTTAAAGTTTTCTTTTCAAATATACAAGAATACTAATAAGTCTTGTACCACTGTGCAATCGTTGAAGCATTGGCCTATGCTTTGTTTTTATTATTTAGTTTATGTGTTTATACATATAGTAAATATATATTGTATATATAAATTGTGCGCGTTTCTATATTGGAACTCTGTTATTGTTGTTGTTGTAGTTTTTGTTATTGTTGTACTGTTAATGCGCCTCTAGAAAAAACGCGATCGCGTGAGTTTTTCTGCCGTTTCACAACTGCGTGAGTGTGCGCCTGTGTATGTGTGTGTGTGTGTGAGGTGTGTGTGTGTGTGAGGTATGTGTGTGTGTGCGGTATGGGTGAGTATGTAAATAAGTAAATAAATTTAGTCTTTTTTGTTGTGTTTGTATTTTCGCGAGGTTGCTAAGCTAAAATCCGCTTATTCATATGTATGTTAATTAGATTTACTAAAAAAAAAAAAAAAAAAAAAATAAATAAATAAATATAAAATGAATTATGAAGTATTCGCTGTGGACTTCTTTCTAATCTTCTTTTTGCTCTTTTCTGCTACTTTATTATAAATTTAATTTATATTCTTTTTTTTTTTGTTGCATTAATTTATGCAAATTCAACTCAGTCAAAAAGTTAATTGTAAAATAAATAAAAGCAATGCTAATTCCAATACAAAGTCTTCTGTCCATCTCTTTCTCACTCTTCCTTCCGCTCTTCTCTCTCGCTCAATCTTTAGATTGCTTTTTTCTCTTAATACGCATTTTAGTCCAAAAGGAAAGTAAAAGGTGGTGTCATCCATGTGGCTTACGCAATTCCCCAAGAAAAAAAAAAAATAAAAATAAAATGAAGAGACGAACCAAAATTAAAACCCATCATTAAAGTAGGCACAAGCCAGAAGCGAAGCAGGGGCGTGGTCGGGGGCAGAAAGACAGCTCATAAAAACTGGGAATTGGCAACATAATAACAATAACAATAAAACCAAGTAAAATATCGTACGGGAAGCATGTCAAACAGGAGTCACAAAAACCTGATAACCTTCACCCACATATCGAAGCATATAGGCCAAGAAATCGGGTGAGTCGAAACTCTTCCCGATGTTGGTCAGCGGATCAGAAAATCTTCTCGTTACTCATAGCAATATGAATCATAAAACATAAGGCAAAATCCCCTTTGGGGAATTTCCAGTCAAAATAATTTACTTTCGACTTTTTTCACGCTATATCCGATTTTAATCAAATAAATCTTTGTTGTTGTTTTATAATATATTTCGAGTAATGTGGATTGAGATTTAAAGAATGAATGAAAAAAGGTCTACCTAGAGATCCAAATTTCAATTCTGATTACTCACTTCAAATGAATCATTTAAAATAAGTTTCCCTTTGGGGATTTTCCAGTCAATACAATTTATTATCAACTTTTTTCACACGATAACAGATTTTATTCAAATGAAATTTTGTTTATTTATTCAATACATTTTAGTTTGTTCTATAAATACGTTAAATTCAGATTTCCAAGGGTTTTAAAAATTTATCTGTCGAGCGAGCCGACTGTAAAAGACCCCGTACTCAATCTAGTGCGCGTTTTCCATACAAATCACCAATTCTCGACCGATTTGTCTTATGGGAGCTATAGGCTATAGTTGTCTGATCCTTATCTAACTTGGTAAGGATAGTTATAATGGTACCATCCATATAATGTGTTACTTTGGTTGCAATCGCTTAAGTGAAACTACATGTGTTCATACAAACGACCGATTTTCGAACGATTAGTACTATGGGAACAATAGGCTATAGTTGACCGATCCGAACCAAACTTAGTCTGCCTGTTACGCCCATTTCGCTTCTGACAAAACTAATAGACCTCACTACGTTTTTTTTTTTTTTTTTTTTTTTTTTTTTTTTTTTTTTTTTTAAATTTTCAATTGTGTTTATATAACTATAAGTTTGAATAATAAACTAGCAACTTTAAGAAACGAATAGAAAGTACCGTTTTAATAGTTAAATTTATCCCAAAACTCCGGTTTAATCCATATTTATTCTAAAAAACTGATTATGACTGGATAAAAAAAGGACATATGGTGACCCAAATAGAGTTGCCACATGCAAGTTTTTCCAACTTCCGTAGCGAATCTTAAAGAGTTGCGATTGCATGACTCAAATGCAGCAAAAGGCAGTAATATTTCTCTATAGTAATATTTCCATATGAAAGTCAATGAAAAGAGAAAGAAGGAAAAACGAATGAAGAATTCTCAATGTCTTTTGTCAGAGTAAAACGCGTTTATCTGTAATTCTCGGATAGATGCGACATCAAAATGAGTAAACGTGACACAGCAAAGTGGTAAATTGATTCAAGACTGAACTGGAAAACACGCAAAGACGTTAACTATGGGAGCTATTCTATCTGGTAAATGGGTTGCTCTACCAGAAACGACAACACGAAAAAGTAAAAGAAAAAGGCGTAAAACTGAAATGAACTGCTCAAAACGTTTTGACACTTGTCTTACAGAAGGAGAAACTTTCACAAAGTTGTGGAAAATTGGCAGTGGGATGGGCAGTGGGCAATAGGGAGGGGAGTTACAAATGTATTGAAAGTTTAAGGGACTTAGATTAAAAAAAAAAGCAAAAGTTTTAACTCTTTAAGCCCCAAAGTTGCCAAATTCGCAGAAACTTTCTATAATTTCAATTGAAACAAAAAAACACGCGACAAAAGGCTTATAATTCTCAACCGATTCAAGAAACGAATTTCATTTATATTTTGCTACAAAACATATTCCCATTTCCAGGCACGTTCTAAGACCCCCAGAATTTCAAAAGAAACTTTGAGTACGGTTAATGCTAATGCTAATGATAATGCTAATGATGATGTTGTAGCTGTGGATTTGGGCAGCAGATGAGCTACAGTGAAGACAGTTTAAAGAGAGAAGAGTCAACGGTTCGTTGGTCTCATTTTTAATGTACAACTCGACAAATTGACACTACTTGAAATCGTTACGAGGGGGCGTGGCATATTCAAGACTAGGGGAGGAGTGGAGTGTAGAGAAGATTTGCGCTTGTAGAATTTTAAAATGAAAGTTCGTGCTTATTCACGGTTGAAGAAGCATGCGGAAATCTCCGAGCTTAACTCACAGAAACCCAAAATGAAAAACCAACTCAAAGAAAAAGAAAAACAACAAAAAAAGAGGTAGAAAATGTCTAGGCAAAAGAAGACTTTGAAAATAATCATAATAATTATATTTTTTTTTTTTAATGTGTTTTTCTTTTCTTTTTCTCAGTGTCTTTTGTTTTTCCAGCCGTTCGTTTTTATTTTCTTCTTCACTTCTTCACGTTACACAGCATTTTCAATTAAGTCTCAATGATGAAAGTTTTTCCTTTTTATTTTCCATTGCTTAGGTACACGGGCAGAAGGTGGAAGGTGGAAGGGTCTGTGGCAAGTGTCAATGCACAGCGAAGCAAGACACAAGACACACCGTCAAGTGGCAAGGTTATGCATTGTGAATAAGCAATTAGTTCTGTGGTTCTCTTTCATCATCATCATCATCATCATTATCATCAACATCAACTCTATCATCATCATCAACTAAACATACGTTTACCGCTTTAACTTTTGGGGTCTGTGCAACAGATTGAAGTTGAAACGGGAACGGGAATATCAATGAAACGATATCTTTGTTTATGGCCACAGATTCGCTTAAGATTGGAAATGAAACTTCAAGTTTAATCTGTTGACTGAAATCTCAATCTCAAATTAACTGGAAGAGAGCACTGCAGAAAGCTAATGAATGTTATAAGTATAATTACTGAAAGTTGAAACGAATTTTGTGACTTTGAGTAAAGGAATAATGTTATCGATAACCGATTAAATTCATTACAACCACAGCAAACATAGTGAAACGTTTTGGAAACGATTTTTATGTAATTTTAATGTTCGATAGACAATTCGATTATTTCCAATCGATTAATCTAAAAGGAAAGTAAGGATTTGTCATCTAACAATCAACTCTGTTATCGTAATCGACACAAAGTTAGTTAAGCTAATGAATGTTGTAAGTATAATTACTGAAAGTTGAAACGAATTTTGTGACTTTGAGTAAAGTAATAATGTTATCAACTACCTATCATTGCAACTACAGCAAACATAGAGAAAAGTTTTGACAACGATTTTTATGTAATTTTAATGTTCGATAGACATATCGATTATTTCCAGTCGATTAATCTAAAAGGAAAGTAAGGGTTTGTCATCTAACAATCAACTCTGTTATCGTAATCGACACAAAGTTATCGATTTCAATGCTAGATAGATTTAAGTCTGCAAGTGCCACTTTTATAATAATTGCACAACTCTAATCAATTATCGATTTATAATCGATGAGTACGCTTCCCCATAAGGATGATATGCTACACATGATAATCATTGAAACTGTTGCGATTCACGCGCGTTTAATCTAATTGAAGCACGTTGTGGCAACTGTGGCAACAAACTGGCTCTGGCTCTGGCTCCACGGCTCCTCTCAAGGCTCCACTTGACGCCGATGCATGCAGCAAGCCGAGATTGCCTCAATTTACACACTCTGAAGGCCACAAGAGCGAGTGATTAGTGGTGCCACGTACAGACTGGCTGACGAACAGATACATAAGTCTATCTGTATCTGTAAATGTATCTGTATCTGTATCTGCAAGACAAAGGCAATTGCAATCGTCAATCGATCTGCATACTGGCTTCACTTTTGTAGCTACGTGCAACTGGGCAGGGTTGCCTCCACCCCTCCCCTCTTGCCCTTCACCAACCCTCTTTCTCCCATGTTCCCCTCTTAAACTGAAGCTGAAACTTTAGCGTTTGCAGGCACTGTTCGCAGTTCTCACGGCGAATTACACAAAACGCCGCACATCACGTTTCCAACAATCATGAAACTTCGTTACCACTTCATGCTCCCCTTGCCACTCCTCCTCCTCCTCCTCCTGCTCTGCCCACCAACTGTTGATCACTTCACTATCCCCTTCCAAATCCACACCAACGAGGTCTATAAATTTGTACAGTGCCCAAGACGTGAGAGAAATGCAGAAAATGTCAAATGAAATAGAAATAAAAAGAGATCCATTAAAATTACCGAAAAATAAAGTTGAAATAGAGGATACTTTATAGTACAAAGACGGCGTATTAGACTAGAAGATACCCAGTAAGTCAATAAAGTAGATATGACAATGAAAGCCAGATGGCGCTGGTGTAGCCTTTTACTATTTCTAATTCAAACTGTTATAAATCTTTCTATTAAAACTTAACAGTTCTGTTATATTAAACTTAACATTGCCTCTGTTAAAGCTAACATACTCTAAACCTTACATCAGTTTATACGAGGTATAAGCCAACACATGGGACTCAGTTAAGCGTCTCAAACAATGAAGTATCCAAGACGCGCTAATTAAACAAATTAGTAAAAACAAAAAAAAAAAAAAAAAAAAAATAATAATACATAAATTTATATATGTATTAACAAAAAAATATACAAACCAACTGTGGTCAGCGTCTCGTCTGGTTTTTTTTTTTTTTTACCTAAATTTTCTGTTGTTATTTCGTCGTTGTTGCATTGTCAACATTTGCTCGACAGAAATCTGACTCATAAAATTTCCCACCAAAATTATAGTAAATTTCAGTTAACTCAATTTGGTCGGAAATGAGTGAAAATGGACAAGAAGAGAAAAACAGAGAGACAGAGTTAGTTAGTTAGGGAAACTCCGAGAGAATCGTGTCCAAGGCAAAACTGTGGGAGTCTGTCGATTGCAACAAAAGTACCCGAAAATTAGCTAGAGAAACGTTCAACTCTCAGAGGAAAAATTAAGCGCAATTTTCACTATCCAGTTACACAGTGAAGATGCTGCCACAATTTCCACTTCTTCTCTTGCCGCATAATTATAGTTCAAGTTGCCGCAGATGGCAGAAAACACGATGAAACCTTCAAATTGCACAGTGGAACATTTAGACCAACTTCCCCACACAAATGGATAATCTAACCACATGGGAAGAAGCTCTTGAAGAGCTTATTTCATCAACTAAAACTCGGAAAGTAATTAAATGAAATCTCGAATCTCTTTCATAATTTATTACAAGATTTTCAAAGGCATAAGAGCTTTTAATGCCCTGTAACCTAAAGCCAACGGGTAGTTTAATAGTCTTGTATATTTGATGGCTTTCATTTCCAACAAAGAACAATAGTTTCCCATACAAATTTTATTAGGACAGCATAAGGAAGCAAAAAGTTATGTTATCCCAACTCTGCGTATACGTAATATGGTATCTTATTAGTCGCTGGGACTTTAACAAGTTCAAACATGTTTCTTAAGTGTTTGTTTTAAAATTCTATTGATTAAATTCTAAATTTTGTATAATCAATTGAGCAGTTTTTCTTTTTTGCCAGGAAAATGCAGCTGTTGTTATTCGGAAAATGCAATTAACGTTACGTCGTGTGTTCCCTTAAGGCCAGATCCCAAGAGGGGCATGTGGCAGGGAGGGGCACAATTTCCGCCTACTACAAGACCACTGTGCTGCATAGTGGGTCACGCTCTGTCAGTGGGTGGAACACACACACAAACACACACACACACACACAATTGGCACACAGTTGTTGTGGGAGACTTTGTGGATTAGACTTTTCTTTTTATCTCATTTCTTTTCTTGTTTTTTTTTTGTGTTACACTCTTAGACAACCGCAAGATTTTGTGGCATGGAAAATGAGCATGATTGCAACATGAGTTTGAATTTACTTAGCATTTTCCTAATATTTTCTTAAGGAAATGGGGAAAAACTAAACTGATAGTGACAGCTAACAATTATTTAAGAAGCCTGCGAACATATGCAGCACTCTCTCTCTCTTACTTCCTCTCAGACATACGTGCTGTCCTGTGTTGCAACTTGCAATTAACGGCACGTGTTACCGTTAGAGAGAGCGCGAAGAGAGAGAAAACAAGAGCTAGGCGCCTATTTGTTCATAGTAAGCTTTGAGAGCAGCAAACAAATAAGAAAAGAATCCAAAACAAGTAAGAGTGAGAATGAATATACCCTATATTGGAACAACTTTTAATGGGTATATGAAAGGAGTAAAGTAAAAATACACTGTAATGATTAATAGAGTGCTCACAATTTAAGTAGCAGTCTACAATATGGCACAACCAATCTACCCGCTCTTTGGGCTCATTTTTAATGGGTATAGGCAAAAAAAATATGGCGACAGCTGTATAATAAATTTAGCACGAGCTCTTCGATTTTTTCTCTTTTGAGGGAAACAACAACAACAACAACAACAACAACAGCTGAGCTGACATTGACACTTTTTGTCGTTTGCTTGGGGCGCAACAAAAATCATTTAAGGTTATTTATAAAAACCAAAATGCAAAAAATTGAGAGAAATATTGTGCACAGGAAGCTGAAACTAAAGCAGACAATCAATAAACTGAACAATCTGCACGATGTATATATATTTTATTCAAGTATCGGAAATCAATAAATAACGCTTATGAGTTTTCTTTCCGTTTTCCGCCCACTTTCCGTCTGTCATATTTGGTGTAGTAATATCTAACCACAATGAAGTGAATTGTTGTATTCATTTACTATAATAACACCCTTTTTTTCAAGTCTTTTTCTTTATTGTTTTCCTCTTCCATGCGAAATCAATTCCAATTGGCAAAATGGCAATTTCAATTCCAATTCCAATTCCCCTTTGCCCCTCTCCTATCCGACTAACGTTCAATTTCCGTGTTGCCTTCAACGCGCTTTAACCTTCAACTCGCATTGAAGTCAATTTGTTGGTTTGGTTTTTCCCCTTCTCTTCCCCATCTCACTCTCTCTCCCTCTCTCTTTCTGTCTTATTTGCCATTTGGGTTTCGCAGCAATTAAATCAAACTTTATGAAGTGATTCTAATTTAACGGCTCCGAGTGTATGTTCAATTTCCATTGCTCGCATTTTGAATAAGCTTAATTGTTGGCGACTTTTCTATGTGTACGTGTTTGTGTGTGTAAGTTTGTGTGTATGTGTGTGTGTAAGTCGCGACCAGGCAAAGCACCGTTAAAGGTCAAACGAGCATTTAGCAAGAGACGCAGAAAGAGACAGCAAAAGCAAAAGAGGCAAAACAACAAAACGGAACAAAAAAACGAGTCACACAATCAACGCTTCTCTACCCGTCTCTCTTCATCTCCATCTCCCTCTCACTCTTTCGCTCTCGTTCTCAGCTCAGATGTAGTAGAATTATTACTATTAAATGAAATAAAACTAGTTTTTCCAATAAACTGAGTTGTTGTTGTTGCTGTGCCAGAGAGATGTGCATGCAATGACACGATTAAACACGCCGGCGATCTCACTTAGATAGTTGGAAACAAGGGACTTTCCCAAGTAATACCCATAGTAATACCCCTACTACAAATTAAAGCCATCTCAATCAACCGAATTCTTAACAAGCCTCGAAAAATTGTTTGAAATAGGTAAATCCCCGCAACGGAAAACTCCGGAATAATGCGATTGTTAAGTTGATTTTACTTTAGATCCTATTTTGTTTTATATCTCCAAAAATTATTGTAAAATAATATTGATTTCTGCTATTTTTTGTAATTCTAATTACAACTTAAAACTGCGACATTAAATAATTTAATTATTGTTTAATATTTGTTATATTTCGCCAATAAACATTATAAACTTAATCAAATAAAAATTAGTTAACTTATTTGCTATTTTTAATAATTTACCCAATGTATTCTGAGTCATAGAAGTTTGCAAAAAAATAAAACCATTCTTAGCACGCAAAAGGCAAAATCGATTTTTGCCACACTGTGCCATACTTGCTGTGGAGGAGGTGACGCATTTGCATTACCACAAAAGAAATACGTGAAGAAGAAGGAGGAGAAGTGAGAAAATTGGCGCAACTTGAAGTGGCTGCGAAAAAAAACTAGAGGGGCAACGCCATTGTTGTTTTTCTGTTGTTGTTGTTGTTGTTGTCGTGTTACTGAATGGCGTGTGGGAAGGACTTTTTCTATGGTTTATACTTTTATTTGATATTTGCGGAGGGTTGCCACCTGACAGCTTTAAAATTGGTTTTCTGTTTGAGGGGATGATGCAGTGAGTGAGACAGGAAGCGCGTCCGGAAAGGAAGTGACAAAGGAAGTGGTTAAAAACACGACAAAACGATAACAACAACAATTGGTTAACGCTGCTGGCGCTTACAGCTGCTGCTGCTTCAATGCTACTGCGCTGCTTTTACTGTCGCTGCTGCGTTGCGTTGTCTGCTTACTGGTTACAGTTACTGGCCAAAGCTAAAGCTCGATGCACCGTAATAGTTATTGTTGTTTGATGTTGTTTTTGTTGTTGTTGCTGTGCCAATTCTAAACGTTGCATTGGCAACAGTCGCGCTTCGCCGGTTTTGCAAGTAGTTTTGCTGCTGCTACTGCTAATGCTGCTGCATTGCGCGTAATCAGTGAAGCAACAAACCGTGGCAACAACAGCTTCAACAACAACAACAATTATTAGAGTTGTAATGCGGCTACTGAAGAGGTAGCAAACAAAAAAAAAGTATTGAAAACTTGTATGCAGTTCGCTGTGAATGACACAGTTTACACTTACACACAAACACACACACATTCACACTAAGGCAGGCAGGGGCAGAAACACTGACACTGGCACAGTGGACAACACTCCTGCTTACTTGTGTTTTAGTTTTCTTGTTATTATTTATTTACAAAATTTGAAACATATTTTTTTTATTTTGCATAAAATTGTTAAATTTGTTAACTGCACACACATTTAGAAGAGTTGTCGATGTTGAAACTGCGACGCTGCTGCGCGCCTCAAAACAAAGTCAAACACGTAGAGACGGCGACCCGACGGCGACTACGACGGAGACGTTAACTACGACCGTGCGACCAAACATGCCAAAGGAAATTTCTATACTGAAGCAGCGGCAAGACTTTGACAGCTGCTTGACTGACTGACTGCCAACTGCCAACTGCTAACACTAATACACAGGCAGAGAAGCTGCCGAATGAAAGCAGAGCACGGCAGAGCAGAGGAGAGCCCAAGATGACGATGATGGTGTCGTTGTTGTTGCTGCAGTTAGTTTCTTTTCATGCTGTTGGCTTCGCAGTCGCAGTGTGCCCGAAGTCAAACGCACACACTTGCACACATTAACTGGTTTGCTCAGAGAGAAACAACAGAGCCAGCAGCAGCGAAGAGAGAGAGAGAGCAATTGAACACAGCGCCAGTGAATGTATCTGTGTGTGGTTTGCATACAAATGCGGCAGTCTGGTAAGACCAGAACATACATATACACACATCTATACAAAATACACGACCACTTGTTTGACAGCTGAGCATGCTCGCTTGCCCCCTTCCTTCAACTCATGTTCTCTCTTTCTGACTCAGGCTCTCGCTGCGCTGCTTCGCATCAGCTGAGCAACAAATACACACAGACAAACTTTTTTTTTAGCGATACGCTTGCCCGCGCTTAGCAGCTGACGGCACATAGTGTTGCCAGACTGCAAAGTATTTTAGTAGTGAATCACTTGGTGGAAATAGTAGTAGAAATAGTAGGAGGTTTTTGGATAGTTTTAAATTACATATTAAAGCAAAATATAATTATTTAACATACGATTTACCTGATATTGATAAATGTTGTTAATTATTGGTACACTTACCTGTAAGAAAAGAAAAGAATTTTTATTTAAAATGCAATATATAAGAGACAAAGTTTAATGATGATATAATCAGGTAACCCAACACAAATAGGGATCCCTCAATGTATCCCGCATGACCATTTCTTATTTTTTTTTAGATGTAATTCCATTAGCACATTCTACTCTTGTGTATAATTATCACACGCTCTCTGTGTGTGCGGCATTGATAAGCATAAAACAAATAACAACGAATCAACAAAGTAACACAGGAACTGCATTTAGTTCATGGCTTCCTTGGAATCAAATGCCAAAATCAAAAAAGGCGCAACGTCATTCAAGACAAATACAGGAACTACAAGAACAACACTAAAACAAGCAGCTGCCAGTAGAGGACAGAAGAGGAAAATGAAGAGAACGAAGCAAATCGATGCGTTCTTCAAGTTCTGTCTCTTTCTTTCTCCCGTTCTACGACTGGACAAGTAAACACCTGTGACCGCCCGCATCGCAACTGCTGTGCGACCATTGAGCTCATTTGCACTGAACCTCTTCATAACGCACACGCATGCACACTCACACATTCCCATAGACATGCACTCACACACGCACAGTAGGCTGCGATGCTTGGCTGCTTTCTAGCGGTTACACCAAAGCAAACAGGGACGCTACCGTCGTCGTCGCAGCAGCAGCAAGCAATTCTCCATTATTCGAATTGCTTTGCGCTCATTATTTATTGCAGAGACTGTTGCAGCCTCGTTGCAGTCGACTGCAGACGGCCACAGCAAGCAATCAAACGGCACACGATCCTCCTCCCAGTTTTCCCCTTCTGCTTCTTCTCTCCTTCCCGTTTCCACCTGAGGCGACTTTTCGCTTCTATACTTTTAAGTAAGAGAACTTGCGCCAAAAAGTAAGAGCACAGACATTAGCAAATGGACCAGAATCGCTGTAAAACAATATATTATCTAGCTCAACCTATCGATAATGTGTCGATAACAATCAAGTAAGTGTGTAAATATCTCATTAAGAAAGTATAAATTAAATTGCATGCAATTTTACGCGAAAGAGCGACATGGAAAAGATGCAGAGTTGATTTCCTGCAACAGCAAAAACAACAACACCAACAAATCATAGACAAACACAAACATAAATATAAAAATCACTGTCTCTTTCTTGCCCCTTGGGTTTCGCTCACACTATTACTTTATTATGTTTTGTTTTTGCGGCTTGTTTATTTGTTGCTATTCACTTATCTGTTTTTTTTTTTCTTAGCTTGCGGTGGCAGCGCTGCGACTGCGATGGCAGTTCCGTTTAGTCGGTCACGCCACCACATAAATAAGACAAACAACAATAACAACTTCGCAGCAGCAGCAACAGCAACAGCAGCGTCCGTTGCTTTGGGTCATGCGCACTACAAATGACGTCAGATGTAGCCATCAAATTTGGAAGTGCGCAAAAAAAGCACAACTAGCGTTATTTTTTAAGTCAATCTTAACGACTTTCAGATGCTCTGTATCATTTTTCTGTACATAGAAAAATATCACAATTCTCACAGTGTTTGTCGTAAAAGCATATCCTTTGAGGCAATTGCTCTTACAGGGTATGCAAAGTGTAAGCTGTAGGATTTATGACTGCGTCGCGACGCACCAGGCAGCCCCTAAAAGGGGGTGTGACACAGCAAGTGCTGCTTAAATGCGTCGTAGGTGTGAACCGGCATTGACCTACCCACCCCCACCCAATCGCTTCAGACACATTCTCTCACACACTCATGCTTATTTGGAATATCCATAGTTGGGCCATCAGCTTAGAGCACATTGCAGGGTTTCTTTGCCAAATGGAAACCCTACAAATAATAAAGCAAACACAACAACAAGGAAGGGGTATGTAGGAGGGGACTTAGCGCTAAATGCGCAGTGTATACAATACGACAGGACACACATACATACATACACACATATACTCGTGTTGTATAATTCACAGGAAACTTTAATGGACAATAACAATAACAATGCCGAAATGAAAATCAGCTGTTTTTGCAAACGCAAACGCAATATCCATGCGAAGCAGAAACAAAATGGAGAGCAGCAGCTACAGCAGTAAGTTCAAACAAAAGCTCCCACTCTTCGAACCTCTCTCTCTCTCTCTCTCTCTTTCTCTATACGTTGCCTTAAGTTTGTTGTTGTTTATGCAAACTTTGTTGATAGCTATGAAGAACTCGATGAAGATAAATGCGTCTTTGTATGTGTGTGTGTGTCTGAGTAGGCAACAAAGTCTGCATCGCAGTGCGTACAGAAAAACATTCTTAACGTACGTGCATATGTGTGTGTATGTGTATGGGAAGTGTTTTCTTTCTTATCATTAAGCTAGTTACAATGTTACAATATATGCACTGACAAAACAGAATATTTTGCATAATCAAGAGCAATCCTCTAAAATACTTTGGTTTCAAACGTATGAACTTTAATCTAAAGGAAGAACCTTTAAAGCAATTATAATTCCCAAATGGTCAAACCATACTGAAATTAAGATCTAGTTTTTAGTTTATTAAGCTTAGCGAAGGGAAGAAAGACATTAACATCCCTTTAAAAAAACGTTAAACCTAAGAAATAATCTAATTATAAAGGGGAATATTTTTGTTTTAATTGTAAATTTTTCTTGCTATGTTTTTAAACCAATTTTTATGAACAATTTGATTATATGTATATGGACCTAACAAAAAAAAAACTTAAAAAGAGTAAAGGGGTCGATTAGGCTTGTCAGAAGAGAACTGTGCGTAAAAGGAAGAAGGAGGCGTGGCTGACCCCACAAAGTGCATATATATATATAGAGATGTCCGTCTGTCCTTATGAACACCTGGATCTTCTAGACTACTAGAGCTAGAGCCACTAAATTTAGAATGAAAGTACGACTACATGTCAGGCAGATCAACTTTATTTCAAGTTGTTGTCACGCCTTCTACCGTCCCCACAAATTGTAATAAACTATTTTTATATTACCATAACTGGAAAACGAACATAGCTAGAAAAACCAAATTCACACATTATGGGTATGGTACCATTATAACTATCTTCACTAAGTTTGATCCGGATCGGTCAACTATAGCCCATAGCTCCTATAGGACTAATCGGTCGAATATTGGGAATTTGTATGGAAAAACGCGCACTGGAATAATTACGGAGTCTTTTGCAGTTTGCTCGCTCAATTGTAGCCTTTCTTACTTGTTTAACTTTGTGTTTATTAACAATCTTAGTTTACAGCACAGAACAAAGGGATTTTTTTTGTCATACGCTTATACTAAACAGAAACAACCTCCAATTTTAGTGTTACTATTCGGTTTCTTGGCGTAGTCAGTTATAAGAACGATGTTGCAACTTCGAGAAGAAGCCTTAAATGGTACAAAAAACGGTTTACCCAGAAAAAGACATATGGCATCCGTTATTTAAGAAGCTCTCGCCAAAATTGCATAGTCTAAGTACACTTTAAAATAGGCCGGAAAAAAATCTCCCGAACGACGAAAACTATTCCTAAGTTTATTTAATACTTAAAATTTTGTAAAAAAAAAAACCGAATATCAATGAGATACACTGTACATATCAATATATATCGAGTGCAGGCGACATGTAGATACCCTGCACTTGAAATTTCTTTAATAATTCAAAATTCAGCTGTTTAGCAACAACTTATGGTTATAAAGTAGAAGGGGAGCCCTACTCATCTCTGGGCGTATCTCAGGGCTTCAAGGTGTTTTAAACAAGGTTTTGTTAACAATATGCCATTAAAAATTAATGGACTTCAACTTAGACACATGATTCAGAGAGTACTGCTACTGGATTAAGGTGGATTAAGACAGACTTCATTCATTTTAAAGTTATAGAAACACTTCATTTATTTTTAAATTTTAATTAATTTGCATTACATGTCCCTTTCCCTAAGTGTGCCCACTGCCACTCCCTGAAATACCTGTTCCATGGCTTACCGGCAGAAACAGGTGACCGTCTCCTCCACATCGAGGGGCAGCGACAATTGTGTGGCAGTTGAACTTGCCACATTTGTTGCACCTCCACCGTTAGTACCTCCTCCTCCTCCTCCTCCAGTACCTGCTCCTCCTGTGCCGACACTTGAATGCCCCTTATTGTTATTGCTGCTATTATTATGATTACTGCTGTTGTTGTTGTTGCTGCCGCTGTTGTTGTTCTGCAAACGAGCAAATGTTGCTGCAAATGTCGAGGAGAGCGACGTATGGGATGTGGAGGAGCGAGGCGTGGTTCCTACAGGCGTTTGTGGTGCCGTTGAGGAGCCGTCATCTGCCAGCGGGACAGAGGAGTAACGCACTAGAATGGCACGACTCACACGATTGCCGCCCGTTAGATTCGAAATGGCCCAATTCATGGCCAAAACACACGATTAAGCCAACGGCTTCCAAACTCAACGCGTCCAAGTCCAAAATACAACTGAGTGCAGTGTAGTGCAACCCAGCGAAGAAGACCCTTTCCCTTCCCAGTTCTCTTTCTCTCTATCTCTCTTTTTCAACAGTTTTTTCCTTCTTTTTTGTGCTACGAGAAGGCTGAAAATTGATTTTAGCAAATTATTTGTCAACCCTGTCAATCAATTCCAGACACCAAGTGTTGCCAACTTGCGAATAATCCATCTCTCTCGCTCTTTCTCTCTGTCGCACTCTCTCTCGCTCTCTTTCTTTAATTTCGTGTCCGCTTGTTGTCTAATTCAATTAGAGTTGTGCTAAGTGAGGCTCAAGGTCGATGCCTCCTTACCTCCCTAACATCCAGCAACCCTCCCTTCTCCCTTATGGCCACAATTTGAGCTCAGTTGGCAACAGTGTTGATCGCTTATATAGTATAAACAAGCTATATATTTTCCAATATATATTTTCAGTAAAATTGCTAATTACTTTTCTCAACACAAGTTTACACTTGCTGAAAGTGAGCAAAGTCAAGCATTTGACAGAGCAACCCTCGTTTTGAAGCTATTAAAGAAAGCTCGACTATTTTTAAAGACTTTAAAGTATTAAAAGACTACTATTGAGAGCTTTACACAGATTCTATAAAAGTTTTCCTGAGATAAAGAAAATAATTTGCTTAAAAGACAAAATTCATACACATAGGTAGATATATTTTATAATTCCTTAAATTTTTCTATTTAATGCACTATTAATTTTTAAAGCAGTAATTATAGCTTTAAGAGTTTTTTATATGTAACCACTGTGCATTGAACATTGATAAAGTGCTGCCAGAAGTTCAAGTGTTATCTGAAACTATTATCGATAGATATACGGCAATCGATAAATTATATGAAAGTAAACACCTTTCACAGATGCAGCAGTATGTAGGTGTGTGTGTGTGTTAGTTTTTGCATGATAGATTTAACTGTTTATTGTGATTGGTTTTGTTATTGTTGTTGTTGATGGTATTAAAGTGTGTTTGTTTTACTTGTTTGATTGTAGATTGTAATAAAATTGGCAAGTTCATTAAACCGGCTTTTCTTATCTCCCTATTGGCCGTCGTCGTCGCCGTCGCTGCGTAGAAACATAAACAAGCAACGGACAATGGATGAGAGGGAGCAGGAGGTGAAAAGTGTGAGCAGACGCGAACGAGTGAATGAGTAAGGAGGCGAAGATGAAGACGAAATAAACGCAATCAAAAGAAGGAAAAAAAAAACTGCAGTGGCCTTGATGAATGGACGAGGAAGCAGAGTGCACAACTGCACACACACTTATGCAAGCATGCGTTCCCATGCATGTGTATGTGCCTCTGTGTGTGTGTGCGAGTACATCAAAAAATCAAAACACTTGCGACTTGCGATACATTTGAGAAATCGATAAATAATATAAAAATAATTCGCCTTTTATTGATTTTACAGCCGAAACGAAGAAGCAGAGTAAAAGTAACAACAAATTATAATATTTATATGGGCGCTGCGGAACTCCTGCGATTGCTTTTGTTGCCTACGTCAGGGGTTTAGAAACTGATGAGCAGGGAAGCATGGAAGTAGGGAAGGAGGGAAGGGAGGTAAGAGACACAAAAGCAACAACGAACGAAGTAGAAGACACATAATGAAAATTTCTTTTTGATGGCAAAAAAGAGAGATGTGGAAACGAGGCCAATTGGCAAAATGCCAAATGGCGACGAAGTATAAAAACACAGAGGACATAAAAGACACACCACCAAACCAAACCAAGTCAGAGCAAAGCAAACCCAACCAAGAGGCGACAACGACGTAACGTCGCAGCCGACGTCGCCACATCGTTGTGGTCCGTCTCGCATTTATTTATAAAAACCATAATCAGCATTTGCATTTGCATTGTTTTAAGTTTCAAGTTATGATTGTAATTGTTTCGTTACTCACCCCATCAACCAATCGACCGTGTCGCGCAAATACTCCGGAATACGCTCCAGTTTGACGGCTGCTGCTGCTGCTGTTGTTGCCTTTCGCCAAAAATAGTTTTAGATTCTCTCTGCCTATGGCGTTTTTTTTTGTCGCCCAACACACACACACACACACTGCTTACATACACACAGCAGCACCTACACCAACAACAACGTCCAACAGCTAACGACACTGATTTATCCACCGAGCTAGCCAATTGACACTTTTACTTTTGTTAATCAATAAATAATACGAATTTCGTTTTAAAACTTTGCACATCAAATTTTCACGCTTCTTCTTCACTTGTTTTGTGGGAGCTCGATACGTTTTTAACGATAGCACTCGCCCATCGATAACTATATGTGCATTCGATAGCCAGACCTAGGCAATGGTTGCGTTCAGCAGCATTGCATTGCAAAAACGATGGCTTGAAATGGGCTTAAAGTAAGCAAATTCTACAGTAAATGTTAAAGAAGTTACTTTGTGTTAAAAACACACTAAAATAATGCTTTTAAAAGCCGCAATACTACACATAGCACAACAGTTACTTAACTGTTGCACAACAGTTGCCGAAGCTGCAGCCCTGGACTGAACAAAGGCGCTTTATCGAAATCAGCTGTGTTTTGTTGTGATAATAATCGGCGGTGGCGTTAGGGCAAACTATAACAGAGAATAAAAAATTTAATAGAAAACAAATAAAAATTTGTAACAATTTCAACATTTATTCTTAAGAACTATTTCTAAGCTAAAGCTATTGTAGTTTGATAAGTCATACATGTATTTTTGTTGTTTACTAAATAAACTTAAGGAACTCCCGTTCGCACATAACTCCAACACAAAGACTTCTCCACATTTAGTTTATAAGTTCTTATACATACATACATATATCTCAGTTGCGTTGCTCTAGTTGAGCCTGGAGAGGGACGGCCTACTAAACTATTATTTTCTTTTCAACAGACCTTAAGTCGTTAATAGATTTCTTCATAGCTAGAGACATCTCAGCTTTTTGATTTTATGGACTTTATAAAAGTGCTTCCAAGCGGATGGTATTTTCGTTCTTTTCGCTTCTTTCCACTGTGCTCTGGTAACTTTTGTTTTTGTCAGCTTCAACCAGTTTTCCAGCATTAACTCGGGGCATTTAAAAAATATGCTTAACATTAATATCCACAAATTGTTTTGACAATGAGCTTCTTTGTCGATGAAATCTTTCGGCGGGTGCATTAAGTTGGCTGCGTTCAGCGACTCACAACAGTGGCGATTTGTACCTATATTAAGATGCAAAAAATTGTTATCACAATGATGGCTAATTTTGCTTAGACACATTGCAACCATTGAGAACAGTATCACCAAAGTTGCGCATCTTATTAAACGCAATAGTTGAGTACTAACATTACCGATAAATGCGCGGCAATCAGCATCACACGATAGTTCTGCCTATCGTTGTGAACACAATCGATTACCGATTTCTGTATAGCATTCAGATTCAAGTCACAGCTGACAGCTGTATGTTCGGCGACAACAATCCAACATCGATTACATAAAATGGTACAAAATTGCAAAATATTAGTGTTAATTCAATAACTAACTATCTGCCAATCTTTTTTAAACATTACGTTATCGTTGCTCAAACAAATGCAATGCAAACTAACCACGCCGTCGAACGGAAATACCACAAGACGAGCTCGATTATTCTAGCCGGTCTCGGCGTGGCGGCTGTTGGCTTCGCTGGGAAGCACCTGATGCGCCGTATGCCACAGATGACAACCAAATTCAATGAGGCACTCAAGAATCTACCCAAATTCGATGCCGAGAGCATGGCCAATGCCAAGTACTACAAAGGTGGCTTCGATCCCAAAATGAACAAACGCGAGGCCGCTCTAATCCTCGGTGTCAGCCCCAGTGCCCCAAAGTTAAAGGTAAGTCTGCACCAACGTCCACCAAAACAGTTGTCATCAAATAGATTTTCCCACGCTTGCAGATTAAGGATGCACATAAAAAAATCATGCTGCTCAATCATCCTGATCGAGGTGGTTCACCATATTTGGCGGCCAAAATTAACGAAGCCAAAGACTTTTTGGATAATGCTAAGTAAAACAAACTCCAGAGCGTTGTAAATAAAGTAATGTAAATAGAGTATAAGAACCGGAAACCGTTTTGTTTATGATTTTAAATCTTTGACCAGTAACGCTAAATTAGTTACCCGTTGTTACTAGATCATTGCGTCCAAAGTAGTCGACATAAGATGGACAATAACAAAGTTTCATTGAGTTACTAAAAATAAACGGGTTTTTTTTATGAAATAAAAGCTTAGTAATTCTACTACCGTATCAATACCAGACATGATTTATAACGACAACACCAAACATGTAATCAATATCTAGAAAGTTTTTCTAATAATTCGTACTATATATTGGTCCTATTCTACCTATTAATATTACTCGCTAAGGCAACTTAAACATAGATTCCGTGAGATTTATCAAGTTAGGGTTTTATACTACAATTTATGTCAAAAGCGAAAAGTGTCCGACCCCATCCTCAACAAGTTTGATCCCAGTCAGATCACTATAGCCTATAGCTCCTATATATAGCCTATATTCGGTCGAAAATTTGTGATTTGTATGAAAACTTGTAGCATTAGTTGAGCGATTGTAACGAAACTAACACATTATGTGTATGGTAACATTATAACTATCTTCACTAAGTTTGGTCCGGATCGGACAACTATAGCCTAAAGGACTTATTGGTCGAAGATTTGTGATTTATGCGGAAAAACGCGCAGTCGAATAAGTACAGGGTCTTTTACAGTCGGCTTGCTCGACTGTTGCCTTTCTTACTTGCTTTATTCCATAACAATAATTATCACCCTTCTCTTGGTTTGCCAATAGTTTAGCTTTAATAGTTGAAGAATTATTAGGTTTTCTTGACTTTTTAATAAACCTACGATGATCGTAAGATCTTTAAACGAAATATATCCAATCTCAATTCACATTTTTATGGAATTCCCAGCGGATTCCTATTTCTTATCATTAAAACAGTAAGTTCAATCAGTTTTTCTCAATTAGCGGTGAGCAAAAATGTTAAAGAACTTAAAATAAATGGCATAATACCAAAAACATATAGTCGTAAATAGTGGGGTCTTATGAAGTCATGTCGATTTACATAGTTAATGGGAAAACCCATTAGGAGTATCAAGTCGTTACTGAACATGTGTTAGAGCTTGACTTAATTGGCTTAATTAGTCAAGATTTTTGGGGACTTATAAAGGCAGAAAATTGGTAAATATTCCCAGTAGGTTAACGTTACTCCATTTTCAAGATGTGGTGTGCTTTGTTTTTGTGGATCACCCTGGTTTTGGCCGAGTCACAAGCTGCGCCCTCACTCAGTATGGAAAATGCAGATCTTATTATAACCAATGGATATCCGGCACAATTGGGACAAGCACCATATATTGTGGGTCTACTGCTGAGAGCTGGAGCCGCTGGAAGCTGGTGTGGAGGTTCTATCATTGATCACAACTGGGTACTGACTGCGGCCCATTGCGTGGAGGATTTCGATTCGGTAACGATCTTCTACGGTGCCACCCGAAGGTCCCAGCCCTTGTTCAGTGTGAATGTTACCATCGATGACGTCATCGTGCATCCGAAATGGCCCAACAGCATAGGTAATGACATTGCCCTGATTCGCACACCTTATGTGGGATTCTGGTCTTTGGTTGACAAGGTGGAATTGCCAAGCTTTAAGGAGCGCAACGAAAGCTTCGAAAAATCAAAGGTCATCACCTGCGGCTGGGGAAGCACCTCAGATGGCAGTCAATTGCCCGACTGGCTGCAGTGCGTCGATCTCTCAATCATCAGCAATAAGGAATGCTCCCGCAGCTATGGTCGTCTGCCGGAGAGCGTAATGTGCGTGAATACGCCCGAAGGTAGATCCATTTGTGATGGCGACTCCGGTGGTCCGCTGGTCACACACGAGAGCCAAAAGCTTGTGGGGATTACGTCCTTCAGCGATTCAAGTAGCTGCCACTCCGTAGCTCCAGCCGGGTTCACCCGTGTCACTGCCCACTTGGACTGGATTCTGGAAGTGTCGGGTGTTGCTTACTATTGAATGACTGATCATAAGTCAAAAACTATTTTCATTGCGATTTGATCAGATTTTTTCTTTATTTACTTAAACTAAACTTTGTGTATATCATTTCAAAAAATCATATATCATATACTTAGATCATATACTTGAAGAATTAACGAATAGACTCAGCCTTAAACCTCTAAACTTTGGTTCTTTTTTAGAAATCAGCCGCAAAAATACAAATTGGGGGAATACCCCCCTTTAATTGAGCCCGTACTCAAAAAGAGTACAGGGTTCTATTAGTTTTGTTAGAAGCAGAATGTGCGTAACAGGCAGAAGGTCGCGTAGCCGACCTCATAACGTATATATATTCTTGATCAGTATCAACAGTTGAGGCGATATAGCGGTAACCGTCTTTCTGTCTGCCTGTTCGTAAGAACACCTGGATCTCAGGGACTTTGAGAGCTAGAGCCACGAAATTTCAAATTGTTTCCACTCATCCTACCGCATTGTTAAAAACCATTTACATAACACCATAACTTGGAAGCTAGTAGAGCTATCCTCACCAAATTTTCATTTCATATGTATGGTAACTATTATCAACAAGTTTAATCCAGATCGGACAACTATGTCCTAGAATGAGTACAAGGTATACTGTACTGTACACTATAGTTTCCTTATTTAATAATCACAACTAAATTATTAAGAAGTACAAATATTTATTTAAGCCAAAGATGTTAAAAGTGAAGATTTCTGAGAAGTAGTCTTACAGTATGCGATTGTAGAAACTCTATGTATCATTTAGTTGGAAATTCAGTAAATTTACTTTATTAAATAACATATTCATTCCCGATTTATGAAAATACTTGATCTCATTAGTATTTTGGTCGTATGAGCATCTTGACCGATTTAAGAGCCAAATAATCATGCCAATACATGGTCGAAAAGTCTGTCTTCTCTATAGCTGAGTATTTGCCATTCAGATTGCTGTATAAAATTCGTAATGTTAATCAATAATTCAATTTTAATCAGTGTTTAATCACCTAGCTGCACAAGCATTGTACCACCAGCCTCCATGAGCTTCTTCCGCACAATTTCCCACAATCCAGTTATCATTATCCCGGTCAAAAGTAGTAAACTTCATGCTTTCATGCCATCTCAATGTATCGAATATTCCGCTGCTGGAGAATTCTCCCAAGCTACTTAACTGGTAACCAGTATCTTCGTTATCCACCTTGAAGTCATCGTAGCGAGCGTGTTCTATGCTACCACCAAAGCTTTCCATACGAATGTAGAGCTCGTAATGCTCGGAATTTGTAAGCCGGTGGATATTCTCTAGACCCAGAAAGAATTCTCCATTTAGCGAACCGAATCCATTGCGGTATGCTACCCAATCCCTATAAAAGTCCACAGTTCCATCGACTCGTTGCTGTATTACTATCCATCCAGTTCCATCCGTATGACTATCACAAAGTACTTGGATTGAATCCGATCCAAAAGCTTTCAGCATAAAGATTCCCGATTCCTTACAAGAATCTATTTCTATAGTTTTATTAACTTTTAAACGACACGAATCTAGATCTTCCCTCAGTTTTTGTAATCTACTTTGAGTCTCGGTTAATTGTGATTGAGTTTTGTTCAAATTATCTTCATAGTTCTTGACCTGCTCACTAAGACTATCAATTTTCAAAATATTTTCATAATTACTAACATTCAGTTTGGTAAATTTTAATTCTTGAGCAGTTATAGTTTCCAAGTGAGTTTCGATTTGAGTCTTCAATTCATTACCTTTTTCTTCTTCTTTCATCAACTTCTCTTTCAGTTCTTTATTTTCTGCATCTTTAATTTGACTTTTATCCACTTCCTCGTTAAGTTTTTGAAAATGAGTTGAATTTAAAGAATTCAAATTTGATTTTTGACTTTCAATAGTTTCCTGATGAAAATTAATTTGGGTTTTTAATTCATTAACTTTTGCTTCTTCTTTCACCAACTTCTCTTTCAGCTCTTTAATTTCAGTATTTTTATACTCTCTGCAAGAGAGAGTATATTGTGTTTGTGAAAAGTATGTAACAGGCAGAAGGAGGCGTGGCAGACCCCATAAAGTATATATATTCTTGATCAGCATCACAAGCCGAGTCGATATAGCCATGTCCGTCTGTCCGTCTGTCTGTCCGTCTGTCCGTCTGTCCGTCTGTCTGTCCGTCTGTCCGTATGAACAAACAGATTTCAGAGATGGTAAGAGCTACAAGTTTGAATTTGGTCTCTATCGACTCGATATTAAGTCAGTCAATACAAGAATCTTTTTTTTTTTCGATGCCACGCCCCATTCGCCCACAATGAGCAAAAAACTAGAAGCACCTCGCAAAAAATTGATGTTTTAGGCGAATATCTCAGTAAATATGGCACTTAGGAACACCCATTTAGGTATGTAGGTTCCTAGAGACGGTATAATTGTATTCTCATCAAAAATTTTGGACTGCCACGCCCCCTTTTCTCACAAGAAATAAGATAATTTGCAAACTTCAATGCCGATTTTAAGGCATATGTTCTTATCGTACAGTATTGTTATTTCACATTCGTTTAAAGACAAAATATATTAAACTATCCTGAAAGTTGCATCTTAATCGGACAATAAACAAAAGAGCTAGACATGTAAGAAAGTTAATATTTGAACGCAATGCCAATGCATGTGTGCGAGCGAGATAGAAACATACAAACATGTGAGCGAACGTTTTCGCTGCTTGCGTAGCTTAGCGACAGCGCTGCTCGCGATTGCTGGCTGTCCCGAGCAATTGTGTATGTATAACATATACACACATACATATGTGCGTGCATACTTTTAATGTCAAATGTATATGTGTGTGTATACATACAAACAGATGTTTTTGTTTCAACGTGTTTTGTTGCAAGTATCAATTGATATACTTGGATACCGATTTTATTAAATGATCGAAAATAAAATGCAGAGAGTATTCTACGGTCGGGCGTGCTCGACTGTACTTTTCTTTCTTGTTAGTTTCCATTTTGTCCAGTTCAACGTTAATCTTTTGAAAATGGTCCAACATAGGCTTTAGAATCCAGTAAGTATATGATTCACATACTTTTTCCAGTTCTCTGTCTACTTTGTGACACTGTTGATAATTGAATGAAATCACTTTCAAGTCGATCTTTATCAATTATGACTCTTACCTCAGCTCCATTCACAGATTGCCCTCTTCCCCTTGGTATTATTGTCATTATCAGGACGAGAGATAATATATAAATTCTCATTATAAAATTAAGAACTGCACTCTACTCGGTTCAAACTGAGACTGAGCGTTGTGAGGTCTATGAGGAATCATCGTCTTTATTGGTGATAAGCTTATCAGTCAGAATATTGCTAACAGAGCAGAGATCTTAGCTCTGCCGCTGCGCTGCCAACGAACACATCACTTTGGAGAGGCCTCGTCGACTCCTTTTCACCTGGACCTTACAGATTATAAGAGAAACAAGAAAGAAAAGTACAGTCGAGCACGCCCGACCGTAGAATACTCTCTGCAATTTATTCCCGATCATTTCAATAAAATCGGTATTCGGGTATATCAATTAAAAGTACTTGCAATAAAACACGTTGAGACAAAAACATCTGTTTGTATGTATACACACACATATACATTTGACATTATATGTATGCACGCATGTATGTATGTGTGTATATGTAGTACATACACAATTGGTTGGCACAGCCAGCATTCGCGAGCAGCGCTGCCGCCGCACGAGCAGCGTTAACGTTCGCTCACATGTTTGTATGTTTCTATCTCGCTCGCACACATGCATTGGCATTGCGTTCAATTATCAACTTTCTTAAATGTCTGGCTCTTTTGTTTATTGTCCGATTTAGATGCAACTTTCAGGATAGTTTAATATATTTTGTCTTCAAATGAATGCGAAATAACAATACTGTACGATAAGAACATATGCCTTAAAATCGGCATCGAAGTTTGAAAGTTATAAGTTTTATATCTTGTGGGAAAAGGGGGCGTGGCAGTCCAAATTTTTTAATAATGAAGCCTTTATGCCGTCTCAAGGAACCTACATACCAAAATTGGTGTTCCTAAGTGCCACAGTTACTGAGATATTTGCCCAAAACATCAATTTTTTACGAGGTATGTCTAGTTTTTTGCTCATTGTGGGCGAATGGGGCGTGGCATCGAAAAAAAAAGATTCTTGTATTGACTGACTTAATATCGAGTCGATTGTGTTTAAATTCAAACTTGTAGCTCTTACCATCTCTGAAATCTGTTTGTTCATACGGACAGACGGACATGGCTATATCGACTCGGCTTGTGATGCTGATCAAGAATATATATACTTTATGGGGTCAGCCACGCCTCCTTCTGCCTGTTACATACTTTTTTTTGTTTCACAAACCCAATATACTCTCTCTTGCAGAGAGTATAAAAACCGTCCGCCCCCAAATGGTACAAAATCATGAAGACATCAGTCGAAAGTCAGCGATTAGTATGAAAAACATTTTTAGACCCTGTACTGTTAAAGAGCACAGTTGTCAATTAGGTATTTCAGAAGCAGGTGGCAGGCGTGGCCGTGAGAAGGGGAGTGGCTCACCATAGCATAAAATCCCGTGTATCTAAATTAGCGTAAACATAATTTTGTGATTTGAGATACTTTAGTAGTAAATGATTGCTTCAGAATAAGTACGGGGTATTTTACAGTGATCCTGTCGCTTAACAGTTGACTTTCCATCTATTCTAACACGAAATTTTATTAATGTAGTAATTTTTGTCTCATAAATTACTTAAGAGGTAGCATTTCATGAATGTTTAGCTAATGAGCAAGGCTACAGTCGAGCGAACTGACTGTAAAAGGCCCCGTAGTCACTCTAATGCGCCCTTTTCCATGCAAATAACTAATTTTCTTCCAATTTGTCCCATTGGCTATATCTGTCCGATCTGGACCAAATTTAGTTAGGATTAGTAGAGTCATGATAAACACATAATATGTGAGTTTGGTTGAGATTGGTTAACTAAAAATAAATTTTGTCATACAAATTTCCAATTTTCAACCGATTTGACTTATGGGAACTATTTAATATAGCTGTCTGATTCGATATACACATAATGTGTGAGTTTATTTGCAAACGCTCAACTAACACTTCACGTCTTCATACAGATTTCATTCAGATTTCCCCTTTTCGACCGATTTGTTTTATGGTAGCTATAAAATATAGTTGTCCGATTCGGATCAAACTTGATGATGATAGTATTATGGATAATAGTGCCATACTAATTTGGTGCCGATAGCTTCAGTAATGAAAATAGTTTTTTACAATTAGCGGAAGCGGTAGGGGTCGCATAGACGCACTTTCATTTTAACTTTGGTGTCTCTAGCTCTAAGAGTCTCTGAGATCCAGGTATTCATACGGACACCGCTATATCGTCCTAGCTGTTGATGCTGATCAAGAATATATATACTTTATGGGGTCGGAGACGCCTCCTTCTGCCTGTTTCGCTCATTTTGCTTCTGACCAAGCTAATAGAAGCATGTACTCTTCTTGAGTACAGGGTCTAACCCCATAATACCTTTTGTTGGGGAATCAAATTGCAATCTTTCAACTTTAACTTTAAATTTATTTGTTGTTTAAAAAGCTTTTAAAGCCGGGAATCTATACATTTGCTTGCTCCATGTTGTCCATGACGTCACGGAACTGCTGTACGGAGAAACACTCGTTCTGCTCCTTGTCCGCATGAATTTGTTTGAGTTGCTGCCAAATCGATTCAAAGTCATCGGAACTGACAATATCCTTGAATATCATATGCAGTTGATCTCGGGGACGAAGTAATTGGAAATCACTTGGTGTCAGACCATACAACGTGGATATATCCGGTGATAGGAGATCCTTGACGTGAGTGGCCTCATCATCCAATTGTTTTGGACGCAACTTGCGCTGAACTGGAGACTTGTTTCGCTCCTTGCCAAGATCAGAACATAGCAGACGGTAGGTAGTGTCCTTGTTATCGATATGAGCCGGTGTGGTGGAGATATTACCCATGGTGGGCAAAGGATTCTGGATGTTCAGTAGGTGGCAGAATTCGTCGTAATTGACGCGCTCCGTGGGACAGCCCTCGTCGAGGATCAGATGGAAATGGGACAGGGTGATGCGCATTTTATGTACATCGATATACAAATGCATCTTGTGCATAACCTCAAAGATCTTATTCAGAGGCAAATGACGGGTCTGTTCCTTATCGCTATGCTCCAGCACCGAGATCAGATCAAACATTTGAAAGTTTGCACGCTTCTGGAGCTTATGGCGCCACATATTTAGGTGACCCAAAGCATCAACCAGCTCTTTATTGCTCTTACAGGGCGCTATGTCCTCGATCAGCATTTTGCAATCACAGTCCGGCACATAAGTCGGTGTACCGTATGTCATGTACTGCGGCACCGCATACGGGTATCTAAAACAATATAAAAGTATTATCATATATTTGTTGGATTATGATATGGATTCTTAGCTCACTTCTTGAATTTCTTGCCAAGTCGGGCATAGGTGCGATCGATAAAATCCATTTGCTCCTTGCTAATTATGATTACGTGTCCCGCGCACTGTTGCATGCATCGCTTTGCCGAGTTCCCAGAAGTATCACCTTGGGTTAACTTCCCAAAAGCATTCTTGCGATTGAAGGGCTCTGCATATCTGCAAAAAAAATTTGATTTGATTTGGATTTGGATAGCAATCTGTAAACTGACTGTCTTTAAGGTCGAAAATCAGGGTATACTTAGGTTCTTGCACTGATTATTCATTATCCTAATGACATTTCTAAGCCTAGTCTAAATTCGGGAAGAAAGTCTTAGACTGTGTAATTTCCAAAAAACTTCATTTAAAATTGAATTATTTCCGATTTATCGCCAAAAGTTGGTATATTTTTCAGTTTAAGGCAAGGAGGAGTACATACTAGACAATTTCTAAAGTCAGTAATTGATATGTAAACTAATTAGAAAGGCTACAGTCAAGCGAGCCGACTGTAAAAGACTCCATACTCATTGTAGCGCGCGATTTTAAATACAAATCATCAATTTAATGGATTAGTTCTACGGGAGCTGTAGGATAAAGTTGTCCGATTCGGTTCAAACTTGGTAAGATAACACTATGTATTCTGATACGTTTTTCGATCGATTTGGTCCTAAGAAAATATCATACACATAATGAGTAAATTTGGTCACATTAGGTCAAGTAGTTCCCAAGTTAAAGTGTTATATAAACGGATTTTGCAATTATCAGAAGAGGTAGGGAACGTGAAAAAAATTTGAAATAAACTGAATCTGCGTACAGTATAAACGGACTCTTTTTCCAAATTTGATGACTCTAGCTCTTACAGTGCCAGAGATCCAGATAACCCTGTACTCTTTTTGAGTACGGGGCTAAAATTAATTGGTATAGAGTATATGATTTTAAAATAGGTTATACTATAGATAATAAACCCAGGAAGAGTATGGGTTCTTTTCATTTGTTTCGCTAGACTGCAACTTTTAACTTTCCTATAAGCTTTTCTTATGAGTATTTACGATGACAAACTACAAAATTACCCTAAGTTAGAAATTTATGAGTGCAGCTTATTTTGTTTGCGTTTCACGATGATCAGTCAGGCTGACGAGTGGAATTTCTACTCACTTGCGATTTATCTGCTCTGATGGAAAGTAATGATTGTGACTGACAATATGTTTGTCGTGGAACCCGCCATACTCCAGATTAACCTGCTCGGCATTTTTGGGTGGCAGTACCACATCGTAGAGCCTCTCTTTAGCCCTGGTTTCACGTCCAAACGTGCGACTCCAGTTGGTAACGCTGTCCGGCTTGGAACCCGTGGGCTTCGCCTCCGCCAATTTGGCTTGCTTCAGGTACATGTCCTCGGAGAACTTTTCCTTGAAAGCGCTGAATCGCGTTTTGGACTTCTCAATGGACATCAGTTCCGGCACCGTAATAACCGGAAGACATGGCGATTCCGGCCAAAGTTGTCCTGAACTCTTCGTTATCAGACGCTTGCATTCCGCTCGGATCAAATGTTCGGCAACTTCCTCCGGATGCGAGATGGTCATGCAGCTGCCAGTGGTATTACTAGAGTCAACAGCTGAACTGAGACCTGCTGCACGAACATCACCATTGCGCTCTATATAACGACCCACATTCGCCATTTCTCAGGAATTCTCTGATCTCTTCTCTACTTCTCTTAACACTGTTTTTCCGTCAATACGTGTATTTGTGTTTTTTTAGCTTGGCGTTTCACTAGAGAATTCTGTTTCAAGTTCGAAAAGTGATTACAAAATCAGTGAAGTAAAATTTGTCAAAATTTAAAGTCTGCTGGACTGACAGATACCCTTTAAATCAGTTCCAAAACTGTATGTACCCAAAAGGGTCTTGTTTGAGGAAGGAACAGCTATTTCCTAACAAGTTGTTTTCCTTTTCTCCATATAGTGTGAGTTATGAGAAGTCTGCTAGACTTTTAGATACCCTGTATATACCTTAAAAGTTCATTGGAATGTTTCGTTTCTTTTGGGTTGAGTATAATAGTTGAGTATTTATAGTTTACAAGGGGTATGCTCGACTATTAGATGCTATTGAACTAAGCTCACGCTAGTCCTATACAAATAGTATGCATTTTCGTTTAACTTGCTTGTGGTCTGCTTGACTTAAGTATACCCTTTACATGGTCTATTTACTCTGTTTGATTTTTAGACCCCGTACTCTAAAAAAGAGTATAGGGGTCTATTAAGTTTGTCTGAAGCGAAATGTGCGTAACAGGCAGAAGGAGGCGTGGCCGACCCCATAAAGTATATATATTCTTGATCAGCATCAACAGCCGAGACGATATAGCAATGTCCGTCTGTCCGTCTGTCCGTCCGTCCGTCTGTCCGTCCGTCTGTATGAACACCTAGATCTTCTAAACTACAAGAGCTAGAGCCACCAAATTTGGAATGAAAGTCCGTCTGCTTCGCGAGCAGATCAAGTTTATTTCAAATCTTTGCCACGCCCCCTACCGCCCCCGCAAATTGTAAAAAACTTTTTTCACATCACCATAACTTGAAAACGATTAGAGCTAGAGAGACCAAATTCACACATTATGTGTATGGTACCATTATAACTATCCTCACCAAGTTTGATCCGGATCGGACAACTATAGCCTATAGCTCGCATAGGACAAATCGGTCGAAAATTTGTAATTTGTATGGAGACATGAAGTTTTAGTTGAGCGATTGAGACCAAACTAACACATTATGTATATGGTACCATTATAACTATCCTCACCAAGTTTGGTCCGGATCGGACAACTATAGCCTATAGCTCCCATAGGACAAATCGGTCGAAAATTGGTGATTTGTATGGAGACATGAAGTTTTAGTTTAGCGATTGCAGCCAAACTAACACATTATGTATATGGTACCATTATTACTATCCTCACCAAGTTTGGTCCGGATCGGACAACTATAGCCTATAGCTCCCATAGGACAAATCGGTCGAAAATTGGTGATTTGTATGGAAAAACGCGCACTAGAAGGAGTACGGGGTCTTTTACAGTCGGCTCGCTCGACTGTAGCCTTTCTTACTTGTTAGAATTGTTTTACCTTAAACTGTACAATAAATCAACAAATTAAAGTAAATAAATAAATTGTTTAATTGATCAAACAGAAAATAGTACATAACTTATGATTAGCTTGACTCGAATTTAGTCAAGCTCGAGTACGTTCTCAGATGAATCATTGCGGTGCTTCAGTTTAGCGCATAGTTCTTTTGGAGTATAAAGTCCCAGGTATCCTTCCAGCGCAGATCTGTGATCTCCTTGGCGGACATTTGTCTGGAGCCGTAGCTCAGGGGCAAGAATTTGACAAAGACAAAGCAGACACCGACTAACCAAATGATCAAAGACAGACGATAGATCCTAAGCAAGTGCTTCACTACTGGACCATGTCCGATGCAGTAACGTCTCAACAAGTAATCCAAATGCTCCAGGACATAGCAGAGTAGCAGTATCTTGAAGACAAATGCTGGCAGATAATGATGCAGGAAGAGAGTTCGATCCACAAAGAAATACGGCAAGTAGTGCACTAGGTAACCCATATAGAAGGTATCGCCGGCAACCAAAAATCGTTTCCATTCCTCCGGGGACACATCGAAACAGAGACGTCGCCGACGAATCGCATAAAAGATCAAAAGAATTGTGTAGACAGCTAAGCCAGCACTTGCCGTATACCAGATAAGAATGTTGCCGAGCAGATAGATTTGAGCATTGGATCCTGTATCGAGCCAATACGCGATACCCTTGTCCAGCAATGGCCACTCGTGCGGCTGAGAGCTGTACATATGACTCTGCACCTGTTTTGACTGCCAAAACATCTTAGTCTGCAACTCCAGTAACTTGGCCCAGAAGGAGAGCTCCGTGCGCTTTGTGGGAATCATCTCTGCGGAGAGCAATTGTCGTTCGCGTTCCCGCTGGTCTTGGGCTGTGGATTGAATTGGACTCAGTTAGGATTTGGTTGAAAGTATTTGGTATTGAACTAGCTTACTCTTTGTGTATCGATGCTCCTCTACATTCCAGACGGCATCTTGATGCGACTGATCGCGATCACCAACGACCTCGTGCTGATTGAATCCCCAACTGGGCAATTGGCGACCACTGAAACGGAGGGCAGCTCCCGTCGTCTCGTGTATGAGACGAATCTCTGATTTGATGGCATGCCAGCTATTCCCCTCCGTCTGCCTGTTCAGGATATCAACCCGCCACAGGAGTTCACCCTTCATCTTGATCTCGTAGTCAATGTAGCAACTAACTTCCTGACACTGCGGCGTCACCGGTGCTGCGACATCGTGAGAGTTCAAGGCACGACTTGTGATGCCGTGCACCAACTGTATGATATCGCCGTGCTTTATCGCCTCGGGATTATCGCCCACAACCAGATCATCCCGATCCGGTCGCTTCACAATCCACCAATTATTTACATCCTTAAAGGAGTAACATGTGACCTGTTGTTGATGTGATGAGCCCCGTTGATCCTTATATCGCACTGGATAAACCGCCGCATGTGAGTGCAGCCAACAAGTACGTCCGTGTGTGTGGCGCAACGTGATCTGGGAACCGTGCACCACAGTCAAGGGTTGACCTCGTGTGATCGAAGCCAGTCCACCATCCAGGGATGCCTGAAAGGCACTTGTCATAATGCTGTCGTGTGGACCCGCTCGATGTAGCGTCCTTAAGTGTATATAAAAAATTCCTAGGTAGACAGCCAACGGAATACCCACGAATAGCAACAATCTGCCCACTGTGTGCATCCAAAGTTGACCAGCTGGAAGAGGGAGAAGGGAAGGTAAACACACTATCCTCACCAAGTTTGTTTCGGATCAGACAACTATATCCTATTGCTCCCATAGGACAGTCGGATCGGTCGACTATCCTACTGTTTAAAATGTATATTTTATTTTATTTATTTCCCTCTTTCTCTCTAACCCGCAATTTGTGTACTCACTTGTTAAGCTCGCATCGTAGAGCAGATTCCAGAGATGTCGACACAGCAGATAACCAGCAAGAACAAGAGCGAGAAATCCAACATACTTGATGCAGCCGGCGCAGGCAAGAAAGAGCGCAGCTGCCGCTCCACTGCCCAACCAAGTGAGGCTGCCAAGGGAGCAGCGCTGAAAGCGCAGGAGGAAAGCGATCCCCACAGTGCTGGCCAGCAGAAGCATCGATTCCATGAGCACAAACCTGGATTGGGTCAACAGGGAATTATCAAGAACGATAAGAAGACCACCAAGAGCAGCTGTCCAACGTCGAAGCTTCGCCTGTTGCAGTAGCTTGTAGACGGCGGGGGCCAAGAGACTGCCGCAAAGAGCAGGGAGGAAGCGCAGCCAGAAGATGGGCACATTGGAGGCATAACTGGCACCAATGCGTGGAAATGTATAGTTGCCATCGTAGCCAGCGAAACTAACCAGACCAGCAATCAGCTGTTTGCCCAACGGAGGATGCTGATCAAAGAAGAAGACGTTGCGCATATAGTGAGAAATGTATTTGCCATAATGTAGTTCATCAAAACTGCGGAGAGAAGGAAAGAGTAGATCGGAGGAGCGATTAGTTAAGTTGATACAATCTCTTAGAGTGGGGCCCTTTAGAGGCATTAAACGGTAAAACGTGTGTGTGTTTAGATTGTTTAAGTGATTAGAACAATGGACGGAAAAAAGAACTTGTTGCACATAAACAAGTGCCTAAGTAGAAAAATAAGCAGTTTAACAGCATTGCAAATAAATCATTTACTTACACAACATGTGGCGGCGTTGCCAGTTTGTAGAAGCGCGTAAAGAACGCCAGCAGAAAGAGACCCCAGCTAAAGAGATCGAAATGCAAACTAACGGTAAATTGTGCTGCTGCTTGTCTTGAATTGATGGCACTGTCTGCGCTGCTGGCGTTGGCAGCGCTTCTTTGCTTCGCATTGTCTACTAAATCGCCGCTGTCACACGAACAAGAACGCGAACGCGAACGAGACAACTTTTTAGACGCAGATGTGGGCGCAGCTGAAGATGCCGACGCTGTCGGCGTTGGCGTTGCTGTCGACGCAGATGTTGACTTTGATGCTTCGCTTAGAAAATATTGCCGGCTCTCAGAGCGCCGACTGCGCTCTACACTACCGCGCAGAGGCAATGCCAGTGGCGCATTCAAATGGCAGTTAACGTCGCGGCAGCAGTTATACATGTTTGCTGTGGTGGGCAACATGCCGTTACAGCACAATGGTGAAGTTGAATTGCAATCGACTGACGCAGCTGCGGCTGATGTTGTTGTTGCTGTTGCTGCTGTTGAGGTTGTTGAGCGGCTGCGAAAGTGAAGTCTTTCGTTTTGCTCATTGCTGGTGTTTTGATTTTCGATAACATTTTCCTCAACGTTGTGTTGCTGTTGTTGTTGCTGTTTCGACTTAGACCGCGGTGTCTTACGTCTTTGAATGGTGCTGCCGCTGTTGTTGTTATTGGACATGATGTAAACAGCAATTGTTGCAGCGTGAGAATTTGTTTTGTGTCTTATTTGTTGTTGTTTTAATTTAATTAACAGACATTTGCTGACTGCACTTTCACTTTTCCATACCAATGCATTGGTATACAAATATTTAATTATGCGGAATCTTGTGTTTCGTTATATTTATATCACTTCCCACTCCCTTTGTTTGTATTTATATTTGTGCCACGTCTGCCAAGAAACCTGCTGGTTGAAGCTTTTGCACTTTTCTTTGCTACTTTCGTCAAATAACAACAACACATTTACATGAACGAGCGCCAAGCAGCTGAAGAAAGTTCAACACACATACACACACACTCTCGCACATGCGCGAGCACCAAAAATAAATTAAATCGTATGTGTTTGTTTGCTTGCGTATATTTTTCGTTTCTTTATTATTTTTCGTTTCGCCTTCTCTCACACTCGCCAGATTGCCGACTCGCTCGCTTAAGATCTCGATGCAGACTGACGACGGCACTTCGGCTAAGGCGTCTGCGCAGCAGCTGCTGCTGCTTTGGCTGTCGACTGCGCTGCTGGTGCTGGAATGCGGCAGGTTTGCTGCGTCTGCGTCAGCGTCTACGTCTGCGTTGGCTACTTTGATTCTTAACCCATTTTTGGGTAACACGCTCTCACTCTTTCCAGTTCTCTCTCTTTATTGCTCTCTTCTTTGCTCTCTCTCTCAGTGTTTGCCCTCTTGTAGTTTGCACAGGTAAGTGTCAATTGCTACAAACGAGTGTTGCGGTTGTTGCTGTTGTTTTTATTGTGGCCACCTGTTGACACCTTTGGTCATAACGCTACTTTAAAGAAGCACGTGACAAACATGCAGTAAGTTCAAATACAAATATTTATTGCAATCAACAAACATTTTGGATGTTTGTATATGGCATAAAAATTGTTTGAGCTGAAAGAGTAGCTTATTTACTGAGTAGGTAAACACGTTTTTTGTTTCTTTTCACCGGGTTTCTCTTCTTAAGACTGAGGTTTAAGGTGCGTTAAGCAATACCAAATAATGAAATGAATATATTGGCTGTTTCATGTTTGATTATTTGAGAACTATGAATTTAATAACGGCCTACATTTAGGAAAAAACACAATTTGTAAATCTTGAAATTTTTAAAATTATTTACTTTGTTTTGTTTGAAAAAATAAACTAATTTAATTAATATTTTTTTAATTTCAAATTCATTAGTTGGTTTTGTAAAATTTGCAGTGAGTCACCCTAATGCAAAATGTAGTTGTTCTTGTCGACAGACTATTCATCTAGCCAAAATAAAGACTCCCCACTTTACACACACAAACATTCCTGTTATTTAGCGCGAGAGTCTTAGTATGGGTGAGAGTGACTAACAGAGAGAGCGTGCGTACTTTATGAAGAGAGAACTTTGTTTGATACGAAACGAAACAAAACGAAAGGAAACAGACGCTTAAAACTCACACCGTTTTGTCTGGCGTTATGTAGACTTTGTCTGGTGTTGATGGGTGGCCACCGAGAGAAAGAGAGAGAGAGAGAGAGAGAAACATAAAGGGCGTGCAACTGCCGGAAGGGAGATAGCAATACAGAGTTGCAGTTTGTGGGCTTGGGCTTGGGTCAAAAGCCAAATATTTCCTGGTATGAGATTTGTGACTGACTGTTCTGCAAATGTTCCCCCATCTTCTCATCTGGCGTTGGCGATGCTGTGCAAGTGTATGTGTTGTCTGCCAACGCTGCAGCTTGGAGTGCAACGCGATTGCCAATTGTGGGGCCTGGCATAGTGAATGGCATGCTGGAGCTGTGTGGTGGGGGGGTGGGTGTACTGGGTACTTCCAAAGGCAATAGCAAAACAACAACATGGCCCAAAAGGAGGCAACGTTGAGTTGTTGCTGTTGGCGGATTGGTTGTACGGCTTTTCTGTCTGTGTGTGTGTGTGCCTCAAACTCGCGGCGGGCGCAGGACTCGCACAAGTGCAAGGATATTGTCGCCACCGGCTCGCTGCCTGCAACATGCAACAACGTCAACGCCAACAAAACTCCCAACTCCCAATACGCTATTTGCCAACAGGAGGCGCTGCATGCCCACGTCACAAAATCTGCGACGATGCTGCATCAGCGCCTCCTGTTGGCCAAGGGGAGTTTGAGTTCTCTCCGAATGGTATTGAAGCCGAAGCGGAGGCGGAGGCAGAGACAGTGGCAGCGGCAGTGGCAGAGGCTGTTGTCGGTGTTGGTGTTGGGTATTTGGTATTGGGCTTTGGGTTCTGGGCCCTGTGCCGTGTGCCACTTTGGGCGAATGTTCGTGGCCGTGGCCGTGGCCTCGACTCGTGCGCTCGTTTCCACTCCAGCCAAGGACAAGCCTGATGCTAGAAAGGACGACGTCGCCGTCGCCGTCGCCACGACGATAATGTGGCACAATGACATTGACATTGAACTAGGTCGAGGACGTTCTCCACTTTTAGCCACCATTTTTGGTTAATGTCTGTCCTTCACACAATGCCACAACGCCTGTTTAACTGTCTTGATTATGGCATATGTGTATACAGACACACACGTACATTCGTATGTTGTTCATTGTTGTTGTCACACAATCACTCACAGTTCATTGTGAGTAATCAGCAAGGTGCTTAAAGAAAGCCAGCTTTAGTTAAAGCATTGTTTGCCTCATTTCTAGCTAATTAAAGGCTTTAAGTAATTAACATCAGTATTTTGTTATTTATTCTTGCTGTTGAAATTTTAGTGTTAGTGTTTGTTTATTAGCCATCATGTTTGTTGATTAAGAGTGTTTTACTCTCTCTCTCTCTCTCTCTCAACTCTTCCTCTTCTTTGGCATTTTCAACTCAACAGAAGTATTAAATGAAGCATACTTATTTGTGCTCAATATGTAGCAACAACGATAATTGCATACTTTCGAGGGCAATTTGAATTTAATCTCAAACAAATCGTTTTAAGTTGTAATTAGTTTGCATCAAGTGCTTGAGTAATGATTAAATATTTTTATTGTGTTCTGAATGTTAGCCACAAGCTTAAAATTAATAGAATAGTATATGAGTAAGGAGTTAAGAAGAAGTTTAGATGTTTAATGTTAAAATAAATTCAAAATGAACTAAACAAATGGTTAGATAGATAGTGAGACAAACGACTATAGTTGAAAAGATAAAAATATACAAAGAAAAACTTGGAAATTATTACATTTAAATAGCTATATACATACTTGAGGTCTAAAATATACAATTGGGTACCAAATTATAGCTATCAACAGTGTCAGTTCGATGCTTTGATGTCTTGACCATCCTTATTACGCTCATCAGCAAACTCTGTCCCAAATATAGTCATTTAAAAAAAAAAGTAAGAAATAAACCAAAATCTTGCTGAGATTAAGGATTAAATTAAAGTTCAAATGACAAACTGAAATGCTTTAACAAAATCCACTAATTGCAGTTGCAGCCACTAGAATTAAAACGATGCATTTGACTAAACCTAACCTTAAATTGCATCGACTGTTTTTTGAAGTGCAAATGAAATTGATGAAATTTTCAGGTATATCTAAATTACCTGGAATTAAGACAGAACTACAACACTATAAGAACCAAGACGATGAAAATTAAAATGAGGAAGAAGAGAAAGAAAAGGATTCTCGGCAATCAATTAAAATTCATTCGAATGAACTGCATTCTAATGGAAATTGCAATTGCCCTCCTCCTCTTACCCCTCTTCTCTGCTCCCCCCGCACTGCCATTTTGCATGTGTCTGCAGTTTGTCTAAGTCTTTGTTTTTGCATAGACGTAGAGGGGGGTTTGTGCGAAAGGGGATTGAAGAAGGGAATGGATTTTATTTATTTTAATTGAAATGAAATTTATTTTATGCACATTTTATTCAAACTGCAGTCACAAAAGGGATGCAATTTCTATATACTCCATGGATTATTCATATAAATATATATAGGCACACATTCACACTCACACACACATACACACACACATGTACACCAATGTCTATGTGGATGTGCTACAAAATTTGTTATATATAGAAAATGCAACTAAAATGTTTGCAGTCTTTTGCTGTTTTATGGCTCGTCTGTCTGGCTGCAACGCACCGCCCAGTCCAACCCAGTCCAGCCCAGTCCAGCCCGGCCCCGCCCCCTGCCCTTGCTACATTTGCATGCCACTGCAAGAGCAACAACATTTTGTTTTTAGTTGCATTGCAGTGTCTGGCAAAAATTTTGCATTTGATTGCCGCCTTTTTGTGTAGAGTTTGTTGCAAAATGTTGTTGTTGTTGTTGTTGCTGTTGCTGTTGTTGGTGTTGCAGTTAGGTGTTGCATACACATGCGAACAAGTTGTGGCATGCATGCAGAAAAACGCATAGCTGCATTTTGCGCACACGCACACAAAAAGAGAGTTCACACACACACACACTCACACACACATATAGGCATTGCCTTAGGGTGTTATATATATGTTTGTATGTATGTTTGATAGTATATATAGAATATAGAAGTACATTTTTTATGCATGTAAATAAGCCTATGTAAACATATTTAAATATATAATAAATCGTTATATAATTCTAGCTGCGCTTCAGTTTTATTTTATATATATTTACAAATTTCTTGATTATTTTTGTTGTTTTCTGTTTACCTATTTTTTTTTTTGTTATCTTTTATGCTCCTCCCAGTTTTTAGTTTTGTTTTGAACAGCTAAGAATTTCATTGTACAGTTGTGTGCAAAACATTGCAATAATTTTGAAAATGTTGCATACTTTTGTGAGCTTTAACCATTAGCAGCCAGTGTTGTATAACTAAACGAGATAGTGCAAAACGAGTAGTTCAAACTAGACCCAAATTTTGTGCGGGAGATTTTTAACGCACTCACACTGCAATGCACTCACAGTTACCTCACAAACACACCTCCAAACACAACCACACACAAGCACACTATAAGCCCTACACACTCACACACTCACAGACGAGTGGGCGCTTTGTTTAGAATTTTAGATTTTAGCGCGTTTTAGAATTTTATGAATGAAATTTTTGGCGCAGAGGAAACTTCAACTCTGTTCCCCTTCCCCCAATGCCCCTCGTTCCCATATGTTCCTCTATTTCACTCTGCATCTCTGTCCCTATTTCAGTGCTCCTCTGCTGCACATTCTGTGTCCCTGTCAGAGAGTCACTTTTAGTTTTACGGTTAGTTTTCGGTGCCCATTTTTGTGGGCGTTTCTCTATTTCTATTTCTCTACAGTTTTTTTTTTGTTTTTGTATTTTTACGACACGCTTGTTTCGACCTTGGCCATTTGCCGGATTTGCCGTTGGGGTCTACGACTCCAACTCCACCTCCAACTCCACCTCCAACTCCATCAACGGGTTCCAAGTGGAATTCAGCCTCCGAGTCGGGCTTCAACTTGTTTAGATTTTGTACCCCAAACATCGTATTGCAGTTTTGTGTTTGTGCCCCGTTTGTTTTTGTCCATTTTGGCAATGACCCTTGTTGCACTTGGCACAAATATGTATGCACTCAGTGCTCTTCAAGGACATACGCTTTAAAATAGGTTTAACCTTTGGTAAAAGGTTGTTTAAATTGAACAAACATATTAAAAGAAAGTATTTTGCTTATAAAAATGATGTAATGAAATGCAGATATATATAGGAAAATCTGAAAAGTAAAGGAATACAAAAAGTAAAAACATACGAAACAGCCAATTAATGGGTTTAAACATTCCTTCTATATTAATATATTTATTTACGACAAGTTTTTAGAAATTGTTCTTGTATAAGTTTTCTTTAGGTTATCTTATAAAACAGGACTTCCCTTACAAAGTCTATTTTTTGACCCGTTTTAAGACCTTTCAATTAAAAGTTCGCTATGGTAGCCACCAAGACAAATGGTTAATAGTCAGTTAGTTCAGGATTCGTTTACTAAATAAAAATGGCCAAAGATATTTCTAACTTTAATTTAAAACTGCATTAAAATTGATTAAAACTTAAAAATTTGTTTAACTCAGGTTTGTAGTTTTATTGTTGACGGTACATACTAAACGCACACATATACATACATACTACTATGTACTATGTGTATATATATATATGTATGTACTCAGACTATGTAACTGTGTGCACATAGTACATAACCACAATCAAAGCAGCTGTCTCCCAATTCCCCACCAAACTAACGGCTTATGTTCTATACCTTTGTACATAAAACTCACAAACACACACACATACACACACATGTACATGTGTGTGGTTGAATGTGCATGCAATAAATACGAACAGCTATTTAAAATCTATAGTGAAAAAACTGTTGCATTGCCGGCGCGCGCTGTAAATTGACAACGCCAAAGCTGAAAACTGACTTAACAAACTGAGAGAGTGAGACCGAGAGAGAGAGAGAGGGGGAGAGTGAGGAGGGAAAGCGGAGAGAGAGAGCGAGTTAAAGAGAGAGCACCCAACAAAGAGCATAAGCAAGGAGAGGAGGAGCCGAGAAGAGGCGTGTGGAGAGCAACAAACACAAAAGCGAAAGCGAGCAGTGCGTGACTGTCAACAGTGTACTGTGGGATAAATGCAACTTTATTGCACTTCTTTACCATAAATCTTGTGAAGCATAGAGATAGACCTCATTAAGTCCATATATTCCTTATCAGCATCAACTGTCGAGTCGAGTGCTGGCGAATCTTTTTTTGGGTTTATCTACTTTCTGCGAGCAATTCATATGTTAAAATATGTCGATTCAAATCACTTCAACATTTAGCTGTCTAGATAACTATTAGATAGAAATAAAATATAATTGAATATTTTGCTTATATTCAAAAATTTTATATGTACATATATAATTTTTAAAATTAGTTAATAATATTAAAAACACACACTATTTTTATACCCGTTACTCGTATTGTATTCGTTGGAATGTATGTAACAGGGAGAAGGAGACATGGCAGACCCCATAAAGTATATATATTCTTGATCAGCATGACTAGCCGAGTCGATATAGCCATGTCCGTCTGTCCGTCCGTCCGTCTGTGTGAACAAAAGGATCTCAGAGACTATAAGAGCTAGAAAGGCCCGAATGGTCGCAAACGAAAGATAAAATTCCCAAGCAGTACAAGTTTGTTTTTGTTTTTCGACACGCCCCTTTTAGGGCGTTCTATGTGCATACAAGGGTAAAAACAGGTAAAAATAGCATGTTTTGATATAGTAACGGGTATCCTAAAGTCGCGAGGCGACTATAGCATTCTTTCTTGTTTTTTATACTCTCTGCAAGAGAGAGTATATTGTGTTTGTGAAAAGTATGTAACAGGCAGAAGGAGGCGTGGCAGACCCCATAAAGTATATATATTCTTGATCAGCATCACAAGCCGAGTCGATATAGCCATGTCCGTCTGTCCGTCTGTCTGTCCGTCTGTCCGTCTGTCCGTCTGTCTGTCCGTCTGTCCGTATGAACAAACAGATTTCAGAGATGGTAAGAGCTACAAGTTTGAATTTGGTCTCTATCGACTCGATATTAAGTCAGTCAATACAAGAATCTTTTTTTTTTTTCGATGCCACGCCCCATTCGCCCACAATGAGCAAAAAACTAGAAGCACCTCGCAAAAAATTGATGTTTTAGGCGAATATCTCAGTAAATATGGCACTTAGGAACACCCATTTAGGTATGTAGGTTCCTAGAGACGGTATAATTGTATTCTCATCAAAAATTTTGGACTGCCACGCCCCCTTTTCTCACAAGAAATAAGATAATTTGCAAACTTCAATGCCGATTTTAAGGCATATGTTCTTATCGTACAGTATTGTTATTTCACATTCGTTTAAAGACAAAATATATTAAACTATCCTGAAAGTTGCATCTTAATCGGACAATAAACAAAAGAGCTAGACATGTAAGAAAGTTAATATTTGAACGCAATGCCAATGCATGTGTGCGAGCGAGATAGAAACATACAAACATGTGAGCGAACGTTTTCGCTGCTTGCGTAGCTTAGCGACAGCGCTGCTCGCGATTGCTGGCTGTCCCGAGCAATTGTGTATGTATAACATATACACACATACATATGTGCGTGCATACTTTTAATGTCAAATGTATATGTGTGTGTATACATACAAACAGATGTTTTTGTTTCAACGTGTTTTGTTGCAAGTATCAATTGATATACTTGGATACCGATTTTATTAAATGATCGAAAATAAAATGCAGAGAGTATTCTACGGTCGGGCGTGCTCGACTGTACTTTTCTTTCTTGTTAATTTTATCTGTTGTGTTTGACTTATGACTTTACTTATAACGTTCTGAACTCCCGTAATACCTGCAGGTGCAACTTTTGTACTTCTTTTGAACCACACACGGCTAAAGTCAAATATGATAGTATTTAACAAGAAAGAATTCTATAGTCGCCTCGCGACTTTAGGATACCCGTTACTATATAAATAAGTTTATACTAACCGTTTAATTTAGCCCATAGTGCAGTATGTGTGTGCTATGCTTCTCTCGCTTCCTGTTCACGCTCTCTGTCAATCTATTTTGTATACAAATGTGCGTGGCCTTTGGCAAACACCTATTTGGGAAGCCGCCCCTATTTGAGCTCCCGCGCCCATTTCAACTCCCCTAATTGGCCGAGCAGCTTCATCGTCATCAAACTCTACACAAATTTAGGCGTGCGGTCATCGGCCCATTTTGCCGGCCGGCCGGATGGTTCGCATCGAAACGAATCGAATCGCATCGCACCGCATCGTATCGCACTGGACATACTTTCAATCAGTTTACGTTAAAACGTCAGCAGGGACACTACGTCACGTCGCGTTGTTGTGTGTTTTTAGCATTTTGCATTTGCATTGTTCGTCCGTCTCTGTCTCTGTCTTGCTAGCTTTCACTCGCTCTTGCTTCCATCTCGCTCATACTCCCGTTCGCATCTAACTCAGTCAATCTCTATACAAAGACGCGATTTTACTTTCACGCGTCCAATTCAAATTTCGGCGGTTGAAATTCAACAGTTCGATTTGTCGGCAATTCCGTAAGCTACTATTTAGGCAATGTTATAAAACAATAATTTAAGTTAAGAACGTGAGTATTTCAGAAGCTGCCTATAATGAGAAATGTGGTGTAAAATAATTTTGAAAAATTGTATAAACTTTGAAAAAAATCACAAATTTTGTTCTTTAACATCCTCAAGATCTTCTGACCGGGATCTTGACATAACTCATATCTGTGTTAGTTACTTCCCTTCAGTCTTGCATCGCCAAATGATATGTTTCTATGTTTCATAGCCATAAAAAAAAAAAAAAAAAAAAAAAAAAAGAAAGAATGCTATAGTCGCCTCGCGACTTTAGGATACCCGTTACTCAGTTTAATTATATTATTAACAATATAATATATTATTAATAATATTAATAATATTACAATCGGTTAGGTAATCGACCCTATTGATTTTAATTCAGATGACTTGAGAAACGCAGAAAATTTTCATACAAAATCATATTTGGAGCGTATTTTTGACCGATTGTCCCTATGGGAGCTATATGATATAGTTGTCCGATTTGGATCAAACTTAGTCAATATGTTTATATTATTGACAGATATATTCTGTGTAAGTTTCACTTCGATTGGTTGGCCAACGCAAAAGTTATTCATATAAATTCATATTTGGAGCGTATTTTTGACCGATTGTCCCTATGGGAGCTATATGATATAGTTGTCCGATTTGGATCAAACTTGGTCAGTATACGTAATCCCTAGACGTGTACTTTCTGTGTCAATTTGGTTTAGATAGCATTACAAACAAAAAAGTTTTCTATACTAAAACATGCTATATTTACCTGTTTTTACCTTTGTATGCACATAGAACGCCCTAAAGTGGGCGTGTCAAAAAACAAAAGCAAACTTGTACTGCTTGGGCATTTTATCTTTCGTTTGCGACCACTCGGGCCTTTCTAGCTCTTATAGTCTCTGAGATCCTTTTGTTCACACAGACGGACAGACGGACAGACTGACGGACGGACAGACGGACAGACGGACGGACGGACAGACGGACAGACGGACATGGCTATATCGACTCGGCTTGTCATGCTGATCAAGAATAAGTATATATACTTTATGGGGTCTGCCATGTCTCCTTCTCCCTGTTACATACATTGCAACGAATACAATATAACCTTTTACTCTACGAGTAACGGGTATAAAAACAAATAGAAGCACTCAGCCAAAAAGTATGCTTTCATTTTTGTTCGATTATATTAAATTTTTTTTTATTTGAAGAAATTCTAATGACTAGCGTGCTGCTACCTTTTGCGTAATTTAACCTAGACAGATATGTATATATATATATATGTTTTTTTTTTTAAGATGACGAACGTATAAGTTTTGGGCTGCAAGATTTATGGGGAGTGACTAACATATATTTCTTGGGGGGATTTTTAAGCTTCAGGACAAGTTCCGGATCGGTAGATCTTGAGGATGGTGACGTTTAAGGCTTCTTCTTTATCTCTTGCGGGGACTGGCAGTTCTAAGAGCTGAAGCACTTAATTGCTCGATTTTATTGAAATCTGTTTTTTACAGTTTAATTTGAGTTGCTTTAAAAATCCACTTTCGGAAAAACAACATCAGACAATCTATTTGAGAACTCCTAGGATATTTGAAATAGTTCCAAAGTATAAGTACAGCAATTTATTAAACGCTTATTTTCGACTGATTTTGCTATAGTTTGTAGTAATTTTCCAAATTCGTAGCTGTCAAATTTTAAGCGTAAGTCGTTATAGTTTTTGAAAATCCGTTGATTACACAGATGATAATGATGGCGAATATAAACAAAAAAAGCAGATAATATTTTTAATTTTAAGAGTATTAAAAATAAGAAAAATAGTTGTTTATATTTTTTAAAAATTTTTAAAGTAAACGTCATTAATTTTTTTTACCTTAACCACACAACAGTACTCTGTCCTAGAAGCTGTTTTTCTGCTCAAATTTATTTGATGAAACCTAAAACATTTTAAATTTTTATCTTTTGCCTTAAATTTGAAAAGCAGACTTGACTTAAAAAGCTATTACAATTTTTATGCCATAAATCTGGATTTACAGTTATATCTATAGCTATATCCCTCATAAAAATTCACCAAAACCGAATTCAATTTTAAACTGTATAAAATGTGAAAAGTGTCAAACTAAAAGCCGATAACATCATTAACCCAAATTAAAGAAAAAAAAATGTTTTATTTTAATTTTGGTGTTTATTTAAGTCGAATTAAAGTTTTAATTAGTTAATTTAGCCTAAATTGCTAGTGGCAAAGTGAGAAATCAGTTTTAACTAATGGGTTTAATTTAAATTTTGAAGTGTTCGCCTATAAATCAATCGCAAGTAACAGTCGTTAATTAATAATTAAGTATTAAATGCGTGCACATTACGCATACGCCACCGTCATCTCTATGTGTATGTGACCGCGTTTCCGGTTTCTACCAAAAGCATGGGTGTGTGTGAGTGTGTGTGTGCCTGAGTGCATTTCCAGACGGGTCATGGCCACGGCCACGGCCACGGCAACGACGACCGTTGGCTTTTCGGTTTCTGCCACGCCGTGTGGCAGAGTTTCACTTTCATGCCAAAGCAGAACACACACACACACACAAACACACACATACACATACACACTCCTACACACACTCGGGCAGAAACCGAGGCCGGGATAAACAACAACGCGAGACTTGCACTCAGCCTCATTTTGTGTCTTGCCAAAACGGCGGTGGCATGCAACCCCATGTGGCACCCACTAGACGATAGCTGCAGCAACGTCATCCACTTGTAACACATTTGTGGCAAACTGAATGCTGAAGAGGAGGTGGAGACTAGTGAAGAGGTCGGTGGGGTAGGCTGGGGGCATGTTGACCAGCTCGCGACAGCAAGCGGCACAGACGCGACTTGGTTCGCAGCTCACGACGATGATGACGCAATGCAACACAGAACACACACTCGCACACTCACACACTCACACACCAACACACAGGCAGAGAGATAGAGGCACATGCAGATTGAGCATACGGGAGAGTTGCAGCATTTTCACTGCCTCAAACAACCAGAACGTTGCACGTTGCACGTTCACGTCGCTCTCTCAAACTCTTGGTCAAAGTCTCGTGTGCTCGGTTCTTACTCGATGCCGATTGCAGCACTTTCAACCCTTCCCTCCCCCTCGACTACTATGCAGTACTGAGTGCATTTACCTCTGCCTCTTGGGGACTGGAGAAAGGGGTGGGGTTGGGGACAGAGGTAGAGGCTTTGCTTTATGGCCAACAGTGTTAACGTCGCGTCGTGTGCGTGGCCTGATTTCGTTGAATTGGCCTTGTGTGTGCCACCCTGGAGGCAGCAGCATCTTGCCACACCATTGATGCCAATGCGGCTCCTCTGCCCCTTCTCTTTCCTCCTCAATTGAAATTTTCATATGCAAATCCATTGGCATTTTGGCTTTTGTGGGGACAATGAACCAGTTGCCACAAGTCATCTATGACCCACATCTTAGCCAAGTCTTTACCCAGACATGCTAAGCTTGTCAGACTGACAGATACCCTATACTAAGATAACTAAAGTTTTAAATGATCTTTGTTAATGTTTATAAATAAAGAAATTTTTAATGCCAATAACTATATAGAAACAAGTCCAGACAAAGCGCAGAATATGAATTGATAAATTGATTTTGATGATTAGCTTTGAAAAAGTGCGTTCCAACTCATAAGTCATTGTTTTTATCTGCAAGATTCCGAGTACTCTGCTTCTTGAGACACACCCCTTTGACTCTACGATAGCTCCGACGACAGACACACTTTGGATTATAGCAAAAGTCTTGCGCGGGACAATACTGTCCTTTAGGGCACTTAACGATCAGGCAGCTAACTTCCTCATTGAGACCACACCATACGTCCATAACCTCAAAATTATCTGTGGACAGGAAATTTGGGTAGAATCATTTCTTGTATTTCCGCCAATTCACCATTTTGCGTAGTCCGAAGCAAAATTTGCAGCCAGCAGAGTGTTGGAAACAACCAAGTGTACATGACTTGAGGAACGTTTTACAGATAAATACATAAATTCAATAGTCTAAAAACGACCAATATAGATTAATCCATAAAATTAGCATTTGTTTCGCTACAGTAATATCTTTTAGTTAACAAGTATTTAAATACTCTATAATATATTTAATTTAATAATTTTTATTTTTAAGATTCAAATTGATTACAATAAGTTAAGTATATGCTCACCTATGTTGTTTACATTAATAAGCATATTTCCATATTTCACTTTAATTACTTAAGAATTTAGTTAAACAATATGTTAAATATATTCCAACTCAAATATTTCAAAACTACCGGACTAATCGTCATTGACTTTAGTAACAGCTTTAAGAGAGAACACTAAGCGTCTCTCTCTCTCTCTCTCTCGCTCTCTCACTCTCTCTTACTTTCAGACTTGTGCGCTCTCGTTCCTAGCTTACACGTGCACACACAAGTATGTGTGTGTAATAATGCTGGCACGAAGCTTTTGTCTCGTGTCAGTCGCACACACACTCGCACATACGAGCAGCTCGTAGCTGGAGAGAAGTTGGGAGTGAACAAACGAGATGGCGGCGGGTCAGTAGCAAACTAACGCCACACGCCGCTAGGTGGCCCTGTCGTGAATGCGGCAGCCGACACAGACATAGACGCTGTGGTGGGGGCTGCATGTGGAGGACTGCACCATTCGCAGTCGCAGCGGCGTTAGCGCAGACATTGCAACGGTAGTTTGAGTACCATACTCTGCACATTCCCGGCCTAGCCAGGGAAACAATATAAAAACATTTTTGTCTTTTTTAAATGCAGCCGCGCGTGCTTCACTCTCTGACTCACTGCAATAAAAGTATTCGTGTGTGGGTGTGTGTGTATGTGTGTGTGTGTGTGCAAATACGTAGTGACAAAGGACAAGAAAAGAAAACGTAAAACAAAATACGCTGCACTTTCAAGCTGCTGCCCAGCCGATCGACTGCGACGTCAGCGTCGAAGTCAACGACAACGGCGACGTCAGCTATTCTTTGTGGACGAAAAGAGCGCGCCTTCCTGCCGTTATTTTAGAGTCTGGTATTTATTGTGTCACGCGCTCGCAAAAAAAAGCAAAGAACTTTCAAAAGAAAAACAAAATAATGCTGCTACTTTCGCCGAGTGAAAGTCCATTTTTCAGCAGTCAAAAAAGATGTCCTCGATTCTTAAAAATTCGCGACAGCTGCCTAAAAGTGAGGTGCAAACTGTGTCTGTTGGTGTGTGTGTGTTTGTATACATAAGTATGTATGTATTTGTGCTGCTCTCTCAATTAAAAGCGACACTAATTTGCGTACTTAGTGAAAATCGATATGGCTGAAACTTGACATTCACGCAACACTCGCACTACTTTTAGTTACATTTCTCTTAGCTAAATCAATAATTATTAACAAATAAGCACAGTGTAAACAATTTATGAACAATTTAAATGCAAACTATTGTTGCAAAATCACGTACACACATACAGACAAATCCACATAAACGGGAGAACCCTAACCTAATCTCAATGTTGCCGACATACTAAAAGTATACAGTCGCACAGTGATACAAAATTTAATGAAGTGAAAATAATAAAAGTTAAACATTTCGATTTCTTCAAAAATACAGTTTTGAAACAGTGTAACGATTCCTTTATTTACTGTTTTTATTTGCATTATTTTTATCACTACTTTGCCAAATAATCAGTAGTGTTGCACTGTGCATACTCGCGCTCTAACTGTAGTTTGTGTTCGTGTCTTTTTCGTACTGAGCGCAGGTTTGCCGCTCTTTTTGTTGCTGCTCACGCGACCGGCATAAGTGCGTCTGTATGTATGTGTGAATTAGTGTGTGTGAATGAGTATGTGTGCGTGTGGGTGGCTGGGCTTGCTTTTGCCTGTGCGTGTGTAGGTGTGCATTTGGACAGTCAAAATAATAACAGCGGCTGCGTTTTCACTTTTCATTGAGCAGCCGAATTGGCCTAACCTTAAAGTCTGTATTTCGTTCCATGCAAAGGTATTACCTCATGAGAGATGCTCCCCTAAACCTTCAAAGACAGCTGTTATCCTATCAAAAATATAAACCTTTTATAAATACTGATAGTTATAAATCATGATCCTTAATTATAAGTTCTTCAGTTGGTTTTTAATATGGTATTAATAATTTTAGTAGTTATAATTTGATTTTATACTAATCAGAGCTTATTCAATTGTAGTTTTTTAAAAGTCAAATTGAGTTTAGCTGAATTTTCATCTTTGGCTCATCATTAATATCCAGTTATATTATTCTTAATCCCTAAAATCAAACTTAAAGGTTTTTAGTGGGTCTTAATAAACCCGTATTAAGACCCACTAAAAACCTTTCTAATACATATCTAGTTATTTATATAATTCTGAATAACCTTATCGCAAATTTATCTTCATAATCGCAATTCCTTTTCAATTTTCAGTTGCTCCTCATTCAGCGCACAGTCAAATTATTAGTCCTACGGAATACTTGAAGTTAGACTGGATAAAAACGCACAATGAATTTTACACCGTTTGGAAATAGTTTTCCTGGTTTGCCGCAGTTCACGACGACGACGGCGCCGTTGGTGTCGACGGTGACTGCCGCGGTAACCGTCGCGGATGCTGATGTGACTGTGGCAGGCAATAATCAGCAGCAGCAGCAGGAGCCCGGTGGCAGCAACAGTCGCTATCAACAGCACCAGCAGCAGCAGCAACAGCAGCAGCAGCAGGTGCCATCAGGTGTGGCAATGACGCACTTTAGTCAACCAAGTACCAGCGCAGGAGCCAACAAGTTTCGTAGCGGACAGGACGAGGTATTGCAAGGTGATAAGTACAATGGACATTTGGTGGCAACAGCTACACAGCAACAGCAACAACAACAGCAGCAGCAGCAACAACCGCAATATGCAACGGTGTATGCCACAAGTGGTACAACGAACACAGCAGATGCACTGCAGGCGAGCACCTCCGGACAACAGCAACAGCAGCAACAACAGCAGCAACAGCTGCAACAACAACAGCAACAAGTGGTGGCGCCACAAGAACTGACTCAGGATCTCTGTAATGCGATTCTGCAACAACAAGGTGAGTACATCCAGGGAGTCATCTCATTTCCTGCCTAGGATAACAGTTTGTCTTCCTAGTGCTACAGAATACCTCTTGGCAAACGATCACGCCGGGCACTACCGTCGCCGACTACCTCTCGCACCTTCCAGCCAACACGTTGCCACTGTCGCTGCACCACTTCCTTAAGTACTCCGCGGAGACCATCAAAAAGGAGAATCAACAGAATGTGGTAAGTAAGCCTGGTAAAAAATCCACTTAACCTCGAAATAAGTAAATTTTATTAAAAATTGAAGATTAACAATGAAATTTAGATCAAAATTAAAAACTCATATTAACTGAAATTATACAGAGAAAGTAAGTCTGGGAATGCAAAAGTTTCTTAACTTTTACAGGTACAGGGACTTTAAGGTAAATGGTAAAAAATGAAGCATTTGATATTGAAATTGAAGCCCTTAATTTTAAACCACAATTCTTTGCATTAGAAAGAAGCATTTCCGACCCATTAGGTATATATATTCTTGATCACAATCAACAGCCGAGGCGATATACCAATTGGTTGTCCGTCTGTCCGTATGAACACCTAGATCTCAGAGACTATAAGAGCTAGAGCCACCAAATTTTTCATAAAATTCCGGCTACAGTAGACGCAGATCAATTGTATTTCAAATTGTTTGCACGCCTCCTACTGTCCCCGGAAATTGTGAAAAAACCTTTTCATAACATCGTAACTTGAAAATGACTAGAGTTATCGAGACCAAATTCACACAGTATATGTATTGTACCATTATAACTATACTTATCAAGCTTAATCCGTATCAGACAACTATATCTTGTAACTCCCACAGGACAAATCGGTAAAAAATTGGTGATTTGTATGAAAAAATTTAGTTTTAGTTCACCGATCTGAATCAAACTCATAAATTATGTGTATATCATGGCTCTATATATCCTGACTAAATTTGGTCCAGATCGGACAACTAAAGCCAATAGGACAAATCGGTAGAAAATTGGTAATTTGCTTGGAAAACATTAAACATTAGAATAAGTACGAGGTCATTTACAGTCGGCTCGCTCGACAGTTGCCTTTCTTACTAGTTTTAATCTTAATCTTATTTTGAAACCATTCAAACTGTTATTATAGGTGTTGCAAGTGCAGGCGGGACCAGGTGCAGCCATTGGCATTAATACCATTGGCACCACGACAACCATAAGCTTACCTCAGCAAGAGCAGCTGCCTTTGCAGCAGCAGCAACAGCAGCAGCAACAACAACAACAACAGCAGCAGCAACAACAACAGCAACAGCAGCCGATTGCAACATTGCAGCTGCAGACGCAAGCAGCAGTTGCAAGTACTTCGACAGCGGTTAGTGGCAGCAAAAAGAAGAAACGCAAAAAACGCTCCAAAGAGCGTAAACCAAAGCTACGTCCTGGTGAGATACGTATGAGTACAGCCCTGGATGGCAGTCCTCTCTATATGTGCCCCGAATGCCATGTGGCATACCCAGAGCCGGAACTGCTGGAGGTGCATCTGGTGGGGCACAATCTGGAGCGGCGTTACGTCTGCGATATTTGCCAGGCGTCGCTAAAGCGCAAGGATCACCTGACACGCCACAAGCAATCGCACAATCCCGATCGTCCCTATATCTGTACCGTGTGCCTAAAGGCGTTCAAGCGAAAGGAGCAACTGAGTCTGCACTTTGTCATTCATTCAGGCGAGAAGCGACATCAATGCCAGGAATGTGGCAAGGGATTCTATCGCAAGGATCATCTACGAAAACATACCCGCTCTCACATCGCCAGACGAGTCAAGGCCGAGCTCAATAGTCATGTGAGGCGGGAAAACGGCACCAGTATGCTGCAACCTGTGGTCACTGCTGCCACAACGGCAGCTGTGCAACATGCCAATCAGCAGCAGTTGCAGTTACAGCAGCAGCAACAGCAACAACAGCAACAACAACAGCAGCAGCAGCAACAACAACAGCAACAGCAGCAACAACAACAACAACAGCAGCAGCAACACCACATTGTCGTCAGCCAACAGCAGCAACAGCAAGCAACTGGACAGCAGCAACAACAGCAAATGATAAATTAGCCAAATGATTTTTGTAAAGTCAGTTAAAGCAAAATTCTACATATGTATGACACCCCAACCACGCCCCATTTTCGGAAAATGCAACAATTGTTGATTGAAATTATGTTTTAGGCTCAACAATCCCAAGCTTTCGGTCCACACAATTTAATTGACTCAAACAAATCGGATATACGAATGTCGTATACGAATATCGTATGCGATATTTAGAAATGCATTAACAAATTGTTAGTTCATTGCTAGCAAACAGGAAATAATGTCCACGATATGCACCACAACATCCAATATCGTTTACAATATACAACAAAAGTAATAGCAAATGCTTGAAAGAGATTCACCATAAAATTGTCATAGTATTCCTAGGGGAGCATCGAATAATGTTTACGATATTCAACAGTACAATAACAAGTTGTGCATTAAAACTTGAAATATCGTTATCGATATTCTGCACATCAATAGCAAGTTCCCCTCCAAACATCGAATGTCGTTCACATATACAAAGTAATAGCAAATGATTAAAGGAGATTCATCTCAATACTGTAATATTATTCCTAAGGGAACATCGAATACCGTTTACGATATTCGACAATGCAATAGCAAATCTTAGTAGAGGACTTTTCTCTCAAAGATTCCCTTCAAAACTGTACAACTATTCCTAGGCAACAACGTGACACAAACTTAGACATAATCTTCGAATGCAGCTGGGACCATAAACTTGATTAACTTCCAACTAAAACTTAATCCTAACTTAAGAATACTTTCTACCCCTTAAATTATAGCTTAAAACCCTATACCTAAGTTTTACAATTTGGATTAGATTCACATATAGTTTTATATTTTATTTCCAATTGTCTACAATTTAGAGTGTTAGGTCCCAGATCGCCGATCTGATATATCATCGGCCCATTTTCCAACAAAGTACTTTAAGATAATAAGAAATTATAATTTTGTATGCGGATCGCGTGTTTTAGTGAAATGTATTTTTGTATAAAATGGAATAAATTCTATGTATTTGTAAGTATATGTAAATGATACGAACAACAGTGTAAATGCGGTAACTATTTATTTATGTACTCGTAATACCTAAACAAAGCGCAATTTAGATCTAAGTACGAATTTAGATACTATGAATGTACTTCAAACTTTTGATAACACAGATTAAAACATTTGTAAATACAACGGTTTGTTTCATTTATTGATTGAATGAAGGAGTCCCTCCGATGAGAGACGTAAGTTTTGGTCCACATAAGCTCTCGATCCAATAACTTTAATCTGAAATATAATATTTTGACAAGTATAGAACTAAATTAACTTTCGTAAGATTTAATACTTCATGACTTATGTTTATGTATATGCACCATTTATTTTATTCAATCAAGTAATCAATATTTATTATTACGTAATTATAATTAATTATTCATATCTTTAAATGTATGTAATTCGTGTTTATATGTATCGTATTTTTATAATTTATATCGTATGTACGTGCTGTTCTAAGTATTAGTATTATTATATAGGTATACTGCATATGATCCTTGCGCGCGTTAAGCTTAAAAGGAGTGACTGCAGGGAAAGGGCGGGGTGGTAAGGGAAAGATAACTACTAGATCGCAGGAGATAAGCGGATTTGAGTATAGCCCTATTTAAAATGACCTCTCAAATCTGCAAATTTTTTAAATCTAACGTTCAGTTGCTTAATTCAAAACATATGCAGTTACATATATAATTATATATATCTATATATATATATGAAGATGTGCATGTGCGTGTGTTGATGTTTATGTGTGTGTGTGTGCCTGACAACATGCAAATCCTGCAGTCGCTTCCTCACTCAACAATTTTTATTATTACTCGAATAGCAGTTGCGCGTTTGTGTGTGTGTTGGGTGTGTGTGTGTGCGTTGGATGTGTGTGTGTGTGTTGGATGTGTGTGTTTTGGATGTGTGTGTGTTGGATGTGTGTGTGTATTTGGTTAATTTGACGTGTTTCGTTTTCCGTTGCGAAAATTAAGATTTCAATCACTGTACAAAAGTTCAGGGTGTAGAATTCCTGGACTCTGACCTTACGGTCCACAGAAGTACTTTCGCTTCTGATCGTCGATATAATCGCGTGTGGACATCTGTATTGCTTGCTGCAGCATCTCGCTCTCATTGACTCCTGCAAATCAAAAGCAATACATTAGTTAAAGCGATTAAGAAGGATCCGTTTCTAAATTCTAAATTAACGACTATATTTAAATACATTTCCTTGTCTAAAGCTGCTTACCATCGTTGGCGTAGGATGCTTCGAGCAGCTCCTGGTAGAAGCTGGAATAGTTCTGCTTGGGCAGCGTTTGGGCATCAGGGCGCTTTGGTGGCGACTGCGAGGATTGCTTGGATGTGCAAGGCCGCTGTTCCGCCTCGGGAGTATGAGCTCGTGCTGCTGCTGGCGCTGCATCGCGTTTGGGACTCTTTCGCAGAGGAGTGTCGAGTGTCTCCAGACTACAAGAGTTTAAAGTAAATGGGTTAAGAGATTTCAATGGTTGCCACATTAACTGACCTATTGGTTGGTTCACGCGCCTCATGGCGACGTTTTTTGCTGCTGCGCAAAGCGTTGCTGCGACGCTGCGATTTGGACAACTTTGTGGCGCGCTGGGCAACTGCAGTGCTGGGCGAGGAATTGCCATGTCCCACCGAGCTGGTGCTGCTCATGTCCGTCGCATCGCTATCATAGCCGCCGAGATCATTTACCTCCGGCGGAAGCTTGTGCGTGAATTGGCCAAGAGTTTTGGGTGATAGTGTAAAGCCAACATTTGATCCATCACTGACATTAGTGCTGCTGGCTGCAGTGTTATTTATGTTGCTTCCGCTATTGTTTATGTTGCTGCTGTTGTTTATACTGCTACCACCGCAACCATCACTCGAGTACTTGGATGGAGAGGCATCCGAATCCGTGAGTGCCTCCGCTGACGTCACCGTCGAGGATGTAGCCGAACCAGCGGCTGTGTTATTGCTACGTGTTCGCTGCATGTTATCACGGCACCACTGCAAATATGATTCGCGTGCAATCTGCTCCTCGATGGCCTCATTGGTGGCTTCCCAGTCTGTTGTCTTAAGCTTATCCTCAAACATGGTCTATCAAGAGAGTTAATTAGTAAACAATAAATTGTTAACGGCATTATTAACAAACCTGTTCAATTTCCAATTGCTCACTGAGACGAACTGCCTCCTTGGTCTGAAACTCGGGCTTGTAACCAGCCAAGCCCAAGCCGACGCCTACAGTGGCATTGTATGGATCCAATATGGCATTATAATGAGAGCCTCTCTGATAGGACAGACGCAGGGGTGGGTAACCAGCCTGCGATTGCTCCGAATTGAAGATGTTGATGGGAGCTAAGAAATGAGACAATGAGCCTAAATTAGATTAAAGTTTAAATAATTCTCTTACTTGACTGATAACAATAGACTTCGACGGTGCGACTATAGATCTCTGATATGGCTTGTATCTCAATGTGGTTTCCATGTGCGTCTCGAGCACGTTTGCGTTGAATATAACCATTAATGTCCTCAGTGACAAACTGTCCAAAGTATTCGCGATTCTCGTGCTGCAAGCAGACATTACATTAGAGTCAATGTTTATATATGTATATATAGAGCAGTAAGCATACAATATAGTCCATTGTGTGCTGCCTTATGACATCGTGCATATCCTCATCGCCGTAGATCTGCAGAGATATTGAGCGAAAGAGACAAGCGCCATCCTCCTCAACGGGTTTCAGTTCGTAGCCACGTTTCTCCATGCACTTGGCAAATTCCTCGTCGCGACGTTGCCATTCCTCCACAGATATGGTGCGCTCCTTGGGTTGCAGATGCTCATCGCCACTGTTGTAGCCGGAGAAAGTCTCTTCAACAGCCTTTAGCAAATTGGCTGCTGCTGTTGCGGGTGTCATCTGTGTTTGTGCCTTGGGTACGCTGGCCAAATGCTCTGGGGATTTACGACCCACCGCAGTTGGACTACTGCTTCCCACAGTGGTGGCAGCAGCAGCGGAGACAGCGGTATTTGTGACGCCGGAAACACCACTGCCGACAACAGAAGCATGATTCAGATTCAATTTCTCTCGCTCCAAACGATCCCTTTTATGATGATGGGCATGGCTGTCGTGATGCTCGCGACGCTTGGAACGGGAGCTGCTTAATTAAAAAGATAACAAAATGTACTCTTTACTCTAGATAGGCAAATCTCTCTCACCTTTTGTGTGGACTGCAGCGATGAGTGCGTGACAGCTCCTCGTAAACCTCGCTGCGACGCTGAGGACTCTAAAAGTAAATGAAAACGCATTTGTAGATTTAATAATAAGCAATCTGTCAGTAGACGTTCTCACCTGGCCATGACCATCGATGACAACATTGCGATGTGCTTGATTGACAACTGATTGCTCCACTACAACCACTTGGCCAGCGACATGCGACTCGGTGGCATCAGCATCAACCACTTGACGCTTGCCACTTGGTGCACTAACTGGCTTAATAGTCATACTGTGCTTGTTAGATACCACGCAATCTCCTGTAGTATCAGAAAATGCTTCCTATACTGCTTTCTATTCAGTTGGTTGTTCGAATTAATGATGACATATGTAAATGTGGAATTTCGCTGAATTAACTGTTGGCCAGCTCAGAATTAGATTTTCTCTCTGCCTTAGTGTGTGTGCGTTTGTAGATGCATAAATGTGAGTGCGTGGATGTGTTTTGTTGCCTGAGTATTTGTATATATGTGTGTGTGGTGGGGTATTTAGTATTCACTTTTTGCACCGACTAGTTCTTTGTCCGTGTGGCAATTACTTCCACTGCTGCTTCTGCTTTTCGCTTCCTTTATTGTTGCTTCCTTTTGTCCTCTTCGTTGTTATTGTTACCACGATTTACTTGATGTTGCTAAATTCGTTCGCTGTATTTTAGTATTGAAACGTACAAAACTATGAAATCATATTCATAGCCAGCGTAAATTGGTGAAAATTTTGTGATTTTCATTTGGGTGTATATATGTATATATATAAGTATTTGCGTGTGTGTGTATGTTTTTGTCTGTGCGTATATTATGTGCTATTTGTTCGCAATTGCCTTTGTCTATGCACAATTGCAGAAGCAATTAACTAACACTTATTTATCGCAACAAACTCACAAATTATTCTTATTTTATGAAGGTTTGTTTTGATTCGGTTAGAGAATACATTAATGTCAAGTTAGCTCGGTTCGATTTTTATTTACACCAGCCACAAATTTGTCAGATGCGCACGTTGTTCTTCTTCTTCCCTGTTTTGGGATTTTTTAGGTATTTATCGTTGAGTCAGCTTGTGCGAACATCTGATAGCCAATTCTTTCGAACCAGTGTCACCCCATTTGCATTTTATTGCATCATTTTCATGCGCTACAAGTGCATCAGTTTGCGATATATCTGACAACGTTATCGATAACTAAGCCCGAAATTCAAATTAATTTAACAAATGACGCAATATACTGTCGATGGTGTGTATGTTTCAATGTTTTACAGTTCGTTGTCTTAATTATAAAGCACTACCACAAACTAAATAAATTGAAAATTAAATGATTATTTATTCAGCTTGTGCTTGTCAATATTTGCAATTAAATTTGCACAACAAATCATCTAAAAACAGTTGTGTTCACAAAGCAATATTTTGCATAAAATTTAAGTGTAGAATTAACTAATATTAGCTCAGCAAAATATTGTTTGAACCCATTTTATTTGTTTCCCCTTAGGCCAGATTAATAAAAAAAATAACATGTAAGTATATTGTCTGCATATACATATATATTTTTTACAATCGTTTGCCATACATATCGAACATAAATCTTACACATGTTAAACATATGACACCTTGCTGTAAAGGATAAATTAGTTAGTTATATAGCGACCATTCCATGCATCTGCAGCCCAACTGGGTGTATAGGAATATTCCCATGTTGGTTGTCCAATCCATCCTCCTTGTGATCCCCACCAATACGGATAAGCTCCAGCTGCGTACTGACCTCCAGTTAGTCGCTTCATTCCTGTTGCTCCGTATCTTACACCTTTAGTTTGAGCGTCGAAATGGCCACCCATTCCAGCGGGACCATTGCTGGTTTGACGGTTCCAAGTTGTGGATGTAGAGCGAACATTTCCACCGATTGCTCCATAAGGTACAGTTTGCTGGGCCCTTCTTATAACCCTTCCGATAACACCCGGAACTCCCGGAACAGCTGGTTGATATATATTTCCGCTTGTCGAGCTAGAATGCTTGGTCCATGTCTGAGAAGATTCACTTCCCATATTGGCACCATCTTGGTTTCCAATAATTTGGTTGGACGGATTCAGAGTCTTAGACGATGTCCATATCTTCGAAGTGACTATTTTAGAGTTAGTACCTCCTTGACCAGGAATTATCACAATCCTTGCGTCGCCTTTGTCTTTGCCGGACTCCACACTTCCCTTAACAACAGTCGTTGTGACTGTTGTAGAGCTAGAGATTCCCTTAACGGACGAACCCGAAGAACCTGTTTTTCCAGAATTCTCAAAAGTGGAAGACCTTAAACCTGAGCCAACTTGCTGTGAGGTGTCCGCTGATCCAGAGTTCGTCGTGGTCGTGGTGGTTGTTGTAGACCCGGATTGGTGCATTTTACCAGTTTGGCTTGAAGACTCTTTTACAACAGGTGCAGCGGAAGAATGAGACTCCTCAGATGTCGTGGTCGTGGTTGTTCTTGTAGACCCAGACTGCTGGGTATTGCCAGATTGGGTTGAAGATTCTTTCACAACAGGTGCAGCAGAGGATTGAGACCCCTCAGACGTCGTTGTCGTGATGGTTGTTGTAGAACCAGATTGGTGGGTGTTACCAGATTGAGTTGAAGATTCTTTCACAACAGGTGCAGCGGAGGATTGAGACTGCTCCGAGGTTGTTGTCGTGGTGGTTGTTGTAGAACCAGATTGGTGGGTGTTGCCAGATTGGGTTGAAGATTCTTTCACAACAGGTGCAGCAGAGGATTGAGACCCTTCAGACGTCGTTGTCGTGGTGGTTGTTGTAGAACCAGATTGGTGGGTGTTGCCAGATTGAGTTGAAGATTCTTTCACAACAGGTGCAGCGGAGGATTGAGACTGCTCCGAAGTAGTTGTCGTGATGGTTGTTGTAGAACCAGATTGGTGGGTATTGCCAGATTGGGTTGAAAATTCTTTCACAACAGGTGCAGCAGAGGATTGAGACCCCTTAGACGTCATTGTCGTGATGGTTGTAGTAGAACCAGATTGGTGGGTGTTGCCAGATTGAGTTGAAGATTCTTTCACAACAGGTGCAGCGGAAGATTGAGACCCCTCAGAGATAGTTGTCGTGGTGGTTCTTGTAGACCCAGATTTGTGAATTTTACCAGTTTGGCTTGAAGACTCCTTTACAACAGGTGCAGCGGAAGAATGAGACCCCTCAGATGTCGTGGTCGTGGTGGTTGTTGTAGACCCAGATTGGTGGGTGTTGCCAGATTGAGTTAAAGATTCTTTCACAACAGGTGCAGCGGAGGATTGAGACTGCTCCGAAGTAGTTGTCGTGGTGGTTGTTGTAGAACCAGATTGGTGGGTGTTGCCAGATTGAGTTGAAGATTCTTTCACAACAGATGCAGCGGAGGATTGAGACTGCTCCGAAGTAGTTGTCGTGGTGGTAGTTGCAGAGCCGGGCTGGTGGCTGTTGCCTCCAGGAAGAGTTCCGTACTTAGAGTTGTTATTTTTAACTTTATGTCCTGTAATTTTTTGAACTGTGGACCTAATCCACTTTTTATAACCGTTTCGATGACCGTTCCTATAGTTCCTGTATTTCTCAGCTGAAGGTAATGTGTATTGATGACCAGAAAGATCATCCTTGTTCTCCATAGTTAAGCGAGAATCACCATCGTCAATGATTTCTGAAGGTTGAACCGTATTGTCTTTGAAATCTAATTCGGCAGTTTTCTGACTATTTCTATAAGATTTTCTCGTTGACTTAGAGTGGTGCCATATTTTTCTACCGTTTTTACCATACTTTAAATTTCTCCAACGATCACCATTTTTCTGGAAGCTAGTCTTGACATGACTTTTCGTTGATGACGATAAGCTGTCGTGGTCTTTGATGCCACCATGAATGTTTGAGGCATCTTCTATTACTGGATCAGAAGCGGTGTTAGACTGCTCAGAAGTGGTTGTCGTGGTGGTTGTTGTTGAGCCAGATTGGTGGGTGTTGCCAGATTGACTTGAAGATTCTTCTACAACAGGATGAGCAGAAGATTGAGACTCCTCAGACGTCGTTGTCGTGGTGGTTGTTGTTGAGCCAGATTGGTGGGTACTACCAGCCTGGCTTGAAGATTGTTCTACAACTGGATCAGAAGCGGTATTAGAGTGCTCCGAAGTGGTTGTCGTGGTGGTTGTTGTTGAGCCAGATTGGTGGGTGTTGCCAGATTGACTTGAAGATTCTTCTACAACAGGATTAGCAGAAGATTGAGACTCCTCAGACGTCGTTGTTGTGGTGGTTGTTGTGGAGCCAGATTGGTTGGTGTTACCAGATTGGCTTAAAGATTCTTTTACAATAGGATCAGAAGCAGTGTTGGACTCCCCAGAGGTCGTTGTCGTGGTGGTTGTTGTTAAGCCAGATTGGTGGTTGCTACCAGCCTGGCTTGAAGATTGTTCTACAACTGGATCAGAAGCGGTATTAGAGTGCTCCGAAGTGGTTGTTGTGGTGGTTGTTGTTGAGCCAGATTGGTGGGAACTACCATCCTGGCTTGAAGATTCTTCTACAACAGGATCAGCAGCAGTGTTAGGCTCCTTAGACGTCGTTGTCGTGGTGGTTGTTGTTGAGCCAGATTGGTCGGTATTACCAGCGTGGCTTGAAGATTCTTTTACGACAGGATCAGCAGCAGTGTGAGACTCCTCAGAGGTCGTTGTTGTGGTGGTTGTTGTTGAGCCAGATTGGTTGGTGTTACCAGATTGGCTTGAAGATTCTTTTACGACAGGATCAGCAGCAGTGTGAGACTCCTCAGAGGTCGTTGTTGTGGTGGTTGTTGTTGAGCCAGACTGGTGGGTGTTACCAGACTGGCTTGAAGATTGTTCTACAACTGGATCAGAAGCGGTATTAGAGTGCTCCGAAGTGGTTGTTGTGGTGGTTGTTGTTGAGCCAGATTGGTGGGAACTACCATCCTGGCTTGAAGATTCTTCTACAACAGGATCAGCAGCAGTGTTGGACTCCTCAGAGGTCGTTGTTGTGGTGGTTGTTGTTGAGCCAGATTGGTGGGTATTACCAGACTGGCTTGAAGATTGTTCTACAACAGGATCAGCAGCAGTGTTTGGCTCCTCAGAGGTCGTTGTTGTGGTGGTTGTTGATGAGCCAGATTGGTGGGTATTACCAGCCTGGCTTGAAGATTCTTCTACGACAGGATCAGCAGCAGTGTTAGACTCCTCAGACGTCGTTGTTGTGTTGGTTGTTGTAGAGCCAGATTGGTGGGTACTACCAGCCTGGCTTGAAGATTCTTCTACGACAGGATCAGCAGCAGTGTTAGACTCCACAGACGTCGTTGTTGTGGTGGTTGTTGTTAAGCCAGATTGGTGGGTATTACCAGCCTGGCTTGAAGATTCTTCTACAACAGGATCAGCAGCAGTGTTTGACTCCTCAGAGGTCGTTGTTGTGGTGGTTGTTGTTGAGCCAGATTGGTGGGTATTACCAGCGTGGCTTGAAGATTCTTCTACGACAGGATCATCAGCAGTGTTAGACTCCTCAGACGTCGTTGTTGTGGTGGTTGTTGTAGAGCCAGATTGGTGGGTATTACTAGCGTGGTTTGAAGAATCTTTTACAACAGGATCAGCAGCGGTGTTGGATTCCTCAGAGGTTGTTGTTGAGCCTGATTGGTCGGTATTACCAGCCTGGCTTGAAGATTCTTCTATAACAGGATCCGGAGCAGTGTTGGATTCCTCAGAGGTCGTTGTTGTGGTGGTTGTTGTTGAGCCAGATTGGTGGGTATTACCAGCGTGGCTTGAAGATTCTTCTACAACTGGATCAGCAGCAGTGTTAGACTCCTCAGACGTCGTTGTTGTGGTGGTTGTTGTTGAGCCAGATTGGTGGGTATTACCAGACTGGCTTGAAGATTGTTCTACAACTGGATCAGAAGCGGTATTAGAGTGCTCCGAAGTGGTTGTTGTGGTGGTTGTTTTTGAGCCAGATTGGTGGGTATTACCAGCCTGGCTTGAAGATTCTTCTACAACAGGATCAGCAGCAGTGTTTGACTCCTCAGAGGTCGTTGTTGTGGTGGTTGTTGTTGAGCCAGATTGGTGGGTATTACCAGCGTGGCTTGAAGATTCTTCTACAACAGGATCAGCAGCAGTGTTTGACTCCTCAGAGGTCGTTGTTGTGGTGGTTGTTGTAGAGCCAGATTGGTGGGTATTACCAGCGTGGCTTGAAGATTCTTCTACGACAGGATCAGCAGCGGTGTTGGATTCCTCAGAGGTTGTTGTTGAGCCTGATTGGTCGGTATTACCAGCCTGGCTTGAAGATTCTTCTATAACAGGATCCGGAGCAGTGTTGGATTCCTCAGACGTCGTTGTTGTGGTGGTTGTTGTTGAGCCAGATTGGTGGGTATTACTAGCGTGGTTTGAAGAATCTTTTACAACAGGATCAGCAGCATTGCTAGACTCCTCAGACGTCGTTGTTGTGGTGGTTGTTGTTGAGCCAGATTGGTGGGTATTACCAGCGTGGTTTGAAGAATCTTTTACAACAGGATCAGCAGCGGTGTTGGATTCCTCAGAGGTTGTTGTTGAGCCTGATTGGTCGGTATTACCAGCCTGGCTTGAAGATTCTTCTATAACAGGATCCGGAGCAGTGTTGGATTCCTCAGAGGTCGTTGTTGTGGTGGTTGTTGTTGAGCCAGATTGGTGGGTATTACCAGCGTGGCTTGAAGATTCTTCTACAACTGGATCAGCAGCAGTGTTAGACTCCTCAGACGTCGTTGTTGTGGTGGTTGTTGTAGAGCCAGATTGGTGGGTATTACCAGCGTGGCTTGAAGATTCTTCTACAACAGGATCAGCAGCAGTGTTTGACTCCTCAGAGGTCGTTGTTGTGGTGGTTGTTGTTGAGCCAGATTGGTGGGTATTACCAGCGTGGCTTGAAGATTCTTCTACGACAGGATCATCAGCAGTGTTAGACTCCTCAGACGTCGTTGTTGTGGTGGTTGTTGTAGAGCCAGATTGGTGGGTATTACTAGCGTGGTTTGAAGAATCTTTTACAACAGGATCAGCAGCGGTGTTGGATTCCTCAGAGGTTGTTGTTGAGCCTGATTGGTCGGTATTACCAGCCTGGCTTGAAGATTCTTCTATAACAGGATCCGGAGCAGTGTTGGATTCCTCAGAGGTCGTTGTTGTGGTGGTTGTTGTTGAGCCAGATTGGTGGGTATTACCAGCGTGGCTTGAAGATTCTTCTACAACTGGATCAGCAGCAGTGTTAGACTCCTCAGACGTCGTTGTTGTGGAGGTTGTTGTTGAGCCAGATTGGTGGGTATTACCAGACTGGCTTGAAGATTGTTCTACAACTGGATCAGAAGCGGTATTAGAGTGCTCCGAAGTGGTTGTTGTGGTGGTTGTTTTTGAGCCAGATTGGTGGGTATTACCAGCGTGGCTTGAAGATTCTTCTACAACAGGATCAGCAGCAGTGTTAGACTCCTCAGACGTCGTTGTTGTGGTGGTTGTTGTAGAGCCAGATTGGTGAGTACTACCAGCCTGCCTTGAAGATTCTTCTACAACAGGATCCGGAGCAGTGTTGGATTCCTCAGAGGTCGTTGTTGAGCCTGATTGGTCGGTATTACCAGCCTGGCTTGAAGATTCTTCTACAACAGGATCCGGAGCAGTGTTGGATTCCTCAGAGGTCGTTGTTGTGGTGGTTGTTGTAGAGCCAGATTGGTGGGTATTACCAGCGTGGCTTGAAGATTCTTCTATAACTGGATCAGCAGCAGTGTTAGACTCCTCAGACGTCGTTGTTGTGGTGGTTGTTGTAGAGCCAGATTGGTGGGTATTACCAGCGTGGTTTGAAGAATCTTTTACAACAGGATCAGCAGCGGTGTTGGATTCCTCAGAGGTTGTTGTTGAGCCTGATTGGTCGGTATTACCAGCCTGGCTTGAAGATTCTTCTACAACAGGATCCGGAGCAGTGTTGGATTCCTCAGAGGTCGTTGTTGAGCCTGATTGGTCGGTATTACCAGCCTGGCTTGAAGATTCTTCTACAACAGGATCCGGAGCAGTGTTGGATTCCTCAGAGGTCGTTGTTGTGGTGGTTGTTGTAGAGCCAGATTGGTGGGTATTACCAGCGTGGCTTGAAGATTCTTCTATAACTGGATCAGCAGCAGTGTTTGACTCCCCAGAGGTCGTTGTTGTGGTGGTTGTTGTTGAGCCAGATTGGTGAGTACTACCAGCCTGGCTTGAAGATTCTTCTACAACAGGATCAGCAGCAGTGTTTGACTCCCCAAAGGTCGTTGTTGTGGTGGTTGTTGTTGAGCCTGATTGGTCGGTATTACCAGCCTGGCTTGAAGATTCTTCTACAACAGGATCCGGAGCAGTGTTGGATTCCTCAGAGGTCGTTGTTGAGCCTGATTGGTCGGTATTACCAGCCTGGCTTGAAGATTCTTCTACAACAGGATCCGGAGCAGTGTTGGATTCCTCAGAGGTCGTTGTTGTGGTGGTTGTTGTTGAGCCAGATTGGTGGGTATTACCAGCGTGGCTTGAAGATTCTTCTACAACTGGATCAGCAGCAGTGTTAGACTCCTCAGACGTCGTTGTTGTGGTGGTTGTTGTAGAGCCAGATTGGTGGGTATTACCAGCGTGGCTTGAAGAATCTTCTGCGACAGGATCAGCAGCAGTGTTAGACTCCTCAGAGGTTGTTGTTGAGCCTGATTGGTCGGTATTACCAGCCTGGCTTGAAGATTCTTCTACAACAGGATCCGGAGCAGTGTTGGATTCCTGAGAGGTCGTTGTTGTGGTGGTTGTTGTTGAGCCAGATTGGTGGGTATTACCAGAATGGCTTGAAGATTCTTCTACAACAGGATCAGCAGCAATGTTAGTCTCCTCAGAGGTTGTTGTTGAGCCTGATTGGTCGGTATTACCAGCGTGGCTTGAAGATTCTTCTACAACTGGATCAGCAGCAGTGTTAGACTCCTCAGACGTCGTTGTTGTGGTGGTTGTTGTTGAGCCAGAATGGTGGGTATTACCAGAATGGCTTGAAGATTCTTCTACAACAGGATCAGCAGCAATGTTAGTCTCCTCAGAGGTTGTTGTTGAGCCTGATTGGTCGGTATTACCAGCGTGGCTTGAAGATTCTTCTACAACAGGATCAGCAGCAATGTTAGTCTCCTCAGAGGTTGTTGTTGAGCCTGATTGGTGGGTATTATCAGCGTGGCTTGAAGATTCTTCTACGACAGGATCAGCAGCAGTGCTAGACTCCTCAGACGTCGTTGTTGTGGTGGTTGTTGTAGAGCCAGATTGGTTGGTGCTACCAGCCTGGCTTGAAGATTCTTTCACAGCAGGATCAGCAGCAGTGTTAGACTCCTCAGAGGTCGTTGTTGTGGTGGTTGTTGTTGAGCCTGATTGGTGGGTATTGGCAGCGTGGCTTGAAGATTCTTCTACGACAGGATCAGCAGCAGTGCTAGACTCCTCAGACGTCGTTGTTGTGGTGGTTCTTGTAGATCCAGATTGGTTGGTGTTACCAGATTCGCTTAAAGATTCGTTTACAATTGGATCAGAAGCAGTGTTGGACTCCTCAGAGGTCGTTGTCGTGGTGGTTGTTGTTGAGCCAGATTGGTGGGTACTACCAGCCTGGCTTGAAGATTCTTTCACAGCAGGATCAGCAGCAGTGTTTGACTCCTCAGAGGTCGTTGTCGTGGTGGTTGTTGTTGAGCCAGATTGGTGAGTACTACCAGCCTGGCTTGAAGATTCTTCTACGACGGGATCAGCAGCAGTGTTTGACTCCTCAGACGTCGTTGTTGTGGTGGTTGTTGTTGAGCCTGATTGGTGGGTATTACCAGCGTGGCTTGAAGAATCTTCTACAACAGGATCAGCAGCATTGCTAGACTCCTCAGAGTTCACTGTTGTAGTGGTTGTTGTTGAGCCAGATTGGTGGGTATTACCAGCGTGGCTAGAAGATTCTTTCACAGCCGGATCAGCGGCAGTGTTTGACTCCTCAGAGGTCGTTGTCGTGGTGGTTGTTGTTGAGCCAGATTGGTGGGTACTACCAGCCTGGCTTGAAGATTCTTTCACAGCAGGATCAGCAGCAGTGTTTGACTCCTCAGAGGTCGTTGTCGTGGTGGTTGTTGTTGAGCCAGATTGGTGAGTACTACCAGCCTGGCTTGAAGATTCTTCTACGACGGGATCAGCAGCAGTGTTTGACTCCTCAGACGTCGTTGTCGTGGTGGTTGTTGTTGAGCCAGATTGGTGGGTATTACCAGCGTGGCTTGAAGATTCTTTCACAACCGGATCAGCAGCAGTGTTTGACTCCTCAGAGGCCGTTGTTGTGGTGGTTGTTGTTGAGCCTGATTGGTGGGTATTGGCAGCGTGGCTTGGAGATTCTTCTACGACAGGATCAGCAGCAGTATTAGATTTCTCAGACGTCGTTGTTGTGGTGGTTGTTGTTGATCCAGATTGGTGGGTATTACCAGCGTGGCTTGAAGAATCTTCTACGAAAGGATCAGCAGCATTGCTAGACTCCTCAGAGTTCACTGTTGTAGTGGTTGTTGTTGAGCCAGATTGGTGGGTATTACCAGCGTGGCTAGAAGATTCTTTCACAGCCGGATCAGCGGCAGTGTTTGACTCCTCAGAGGTCGTTGTTGTGGTGGTTATTGTTGAGCCAGATTGGTGGGTACTACCAGCCTGGCTTGAAGATTCTTGTACAACAGGATCAACAGCAGTGTTGGATTCCTCAGAGGTCGTTGTTGTGGTGGTTGTCGTTGAACCAGATTGGTGGGTATTGCCAACGTGGCTTGAAGATTCTTCTACAACAGGATCAGCAGAAGTGTTGGATTCCTCAGAGGTCGTTGTTGTGGTGGTTGTCGTTGAACCAGATTGGTGGGTATTGCCAGCGTGGCTTGAAGATTCTTCTACAACAGGATCAGCAGAAGTGTTGGATTCCTCAGAGGTCGTTGTTGTGGTGGTTATTGTTGAGCCAGATTGGTGGGTACTACCAGCCTGGCTTGAAGATTCTTCTACAAAAGGATCAACAGCAGTATTAGATTCCTCAGAGGCCGTTGTTGTGGTGGTTGTTGTTGAGCCAGATTGGTGGGTATTACCAGAATGGCTTGAAGATTCTTTTACAACAGGATGAGCAGCGGTGTTGGATTCCTCAGAGGTCGTTGTTGTGGTGGTTGTCGTTGAACCAGATTGGTGGGTATTACCAGCGTGGCTTGAAGACTCTTCTACAAGAGGATTAGCAGCAGTGTGAGACTCCTCAGAGGTCGTTGTTGTGGTGGTTGTTGTTGAGCCAGATTGGTGGGTATTACCAGCGTGGCTTGAAGACTCTTCTACAACAGGATCCGGAGCAGTGTGAGACTCCTCAGAGGTCGTTGTTGTGGTGGTTGCTGTTGAGCCAGATTGGTGGGTGTTGCCGGATTGGCTTGAAGGTTCTTTTACTACAGGTTCAGCAGAGGAATGAGACTGCTCAGAGGTTGTTGTGGTTGTGGTGGTTGTTGTTGGGCTAGATTGATGGGTGTAGCTGGGTTGGCTTGAAGATTCTTTTACAACTGGATCAGAAGTAGTGTTAGACTGCTCTGAAGTGTTTGTTGTGGTGCTTGTTGTTGAGCCAGATTGGTGAGTGTTGTGAGATTCAACATAGTTGGAGTGCCCTGAACTTTCGTTTATAATTGGGTCCTCGGCTAAACCAGATTGCGGAGAGTGTGCCGAAGTTGTTGTTGTAGTCGTGGTTGAACTTCCACTGCCAACGCCGGAATTTACGACTTCTGAAGGTTGAGCTGTTGAATCGGGTTGGTTGGTTTTAGTCGAGGTGGTTATAATTGTTGTTGTCTTGGTCTGATTTGTGGATCCGCTTTTAATAACGTTGTCAAATCGACTGGACCTTCTATTATTATAAGGAAGCGACTTTCTTATATCGTTAAGGATCGTATCGAATTGAAGAGTTCCTGAGCTTTTCTCAGATGTTCTTTGGTGATTATGGGCACAGAGTCCATTATGTTGGTGTCCGGAAATTTCGCCATCGTGCACGAGTATTAATTTACCAAAGAGTCGATCTAAGAGCCACAAGCGAATATCCTTTCGAATATCTAAAAGGGTTTGTCTGACACTTTCACAACACGGACTCGAGGGAATTGGCGACTGAGGCTGAAGTGCCTGAGACTTGATCACCGCGAGATCGGCTTCGGTATGAATATGAGCACCGGCTGTGAGTGCCACGAAAGCGCCCAAAAGGGCGATACAATATAATCGCATGATCTATCAGTAACCAGATCTCCACTTTAACTGTTGGCTATAACGACAGATTTGGATGCTTTTATACCTTAGCAAGCGAAAGCAGAGTTTGTTGTCTTTATTCAAAAATAACATATTTGCCTAGATGCTTTGTGCAGTTAAATAAATTTCATATTGTTCAAAAACATTTGGTAGTGTTGATTGTTCTATGCCCAAAATAATGATAAATTAGATACCGAGTACCGAAAAAGTCTTGATCCCATAACAATTTGGCAAAGAATTTAAAACAGCTGTGCTAAATATTTGCATTAAGCTTAGATTAAACAATTGTTAGACTTCTACCAACTTTACGTAAGTTATAGAAATATATATAAATATATATTTCTCAGACGTCAGTTCTGCATTCGCCAAATAATCGGAGAGCGTGTTAGACAGACAAAGGCCTTGTTTATTTGAGTTGTCTCTGAGCATAATATAATTATGCCAGCATATTTATTTACTTAATAATTTTGTATGTGTGGATGTTTATGGTACAACATGTGTGTAATTAAGCCCAGAGTTGATTAGAATTCGTCTTTCTCGAACGGGTGGTGTGGATGACCGTATTGACTGTTGAAGACATTAAGAAAGTAAAGAATAAGTATGTATTTTTAAGAACACTTATTTTAAAAACACAAATAATTCAAAACTAAGCAAACTAAGACACTAGAATTAGATTATGCTAGCCTATCTTATTAGTGGGGCAATCAAAGTTAAACAAACAAAGGTTAGAGTCAAGCTAGAGGTAATTGTTTAGAAGTCACAATAGCATAAATAAACGAAATATAATAGGTCGTTGAATTGATAAATAAAACATACGTCAGGGCTTCATATCATCTCTTAGTTCTTTGTACCAGATTATTTGTTTTACCGTATGTACACACATATCATATTTAACAAAAAATTGCTTTTTGATTGAACTTAATACTCATCGTGAAATGGATAGTGCTCATGGTCACCAGCGTCTCTAAAGAATTATTAAGAAATTGAGTAATATAGTTAAGCTACAGTTTATAGATCCCATATCAATGACACTACTTCATATAATTTATTGAATCTAAATGCGAAACTTACTTCAGAAGTGGGACAAGACGTCCATTGCATTCAAATCCCTCAATGGTCTTAATTTCCTCCTCGTTTAGCTCAAAATCAAAGACTTTGAAGTTTGACTCGATGCGATCCTTAGTCACGGACTTTGGAATAACAATATGGCCACGTTGGATCTGATAGCGAATCAATATTTGCCCAGGAGTCTTCTTTTTGTTCTCAGCAACTTTCTTAATCTGAAATAGAGCAACCATTTATATAAATTATCATTTGACGGCGAAGTTAATTTATGACTCACGGCTTCTTCGTCCAAAATAACTGGATCACCTTCCTTGGCCCAGGGACGGTTGGGACTACCCAGCGGACTGTAGGCTGTGATAGTTATATTCTTTGATTTACAGAACTCAGAGAGTTTCTTCTGTTGCAAATATGGGTGGCATTCGACCTGATTCGTTGCTGGCGGAATTTTGGCAACAGCCAAGACACGTTCGATTTGGTTTTTGTTGAAATTGGACACGCCAATTGACTTGACAAGGCCAGCTTCGACCAATTTCTCCATTTCCTTCCAGGTATCCACATAATCCGCTGAGGAATAAAGAGTCTTGCCGTCCTTATCAACTGGAAACAGTTCACTACCTTCCTTATAACCCATGGGCCAGTGAATCAAGTATAGATCCAAATACTTGAGCTTCAGCAATTTCAAGGTATTCTCACATGCGGCTTTCACCAAATCCGGACGATGGCAAGTGTTCCACAACTTGCTGGTTATGAACAGATCCTCACTAAATTAAAATCAAAGTCAATTTCGGTTGTATTAAAGCTAAGTTATGTTCAATTTCCTACAATGTCCTTAGTTAGAACATTGTAATTTAGATTTCGTACCGCTTGACAACTCCCTCTTTGATTTTAGCCTCAATTCCATCTCCGACTTCGGCTTCATTCTGATATACGAAGGCACAGTCAAGGTGACGGTACCCCACATCGATGGCAGTCTTCACAGCCTCAGCAACTTGGCCAGTAGGACTCTAAAAATGACAAATTCGTAAGCATTATTAACGACATCATTAAAATTAAAACATTACTATTTAATTATGTGAAAGGTCATTGTTAATTTCACAATATTTATTAATGATTTAGAGCCTCTGCTAATTGGAATCAACTAGATTGATTTGACTTTCATTTTCGAGAAGCGTGATTTGGATGAAATACAAAATTCGATTGCTTATCATCTACTCGACTTCGCGCTTATCAACAAGGGTAAATTTTAAACCCTTCACTTTTTCTCAAAATAAAACCAATTTGGTTTTCATTTTTAGAAACTTTTTTGTTTAAAAATGTTTGTAATATCATTTAAGTGATTTGTGTGCCACATTCACCCATTGTATATTCTGTCTTACAGGGTATGTTAATTGTCGCGATAAACAAGTATTAAAGGCTGTCTAGATAAGAGCTTTCATCATGTGTGCATGTGTGCTAGTTGTGTCTGCGTATGTGACTAGCATAATTTACTATCTGTGGAAAAGTTGACAGAGGTCACCTTGGGGTAAAAATTAACTAAGAATACTTATATGTAAAATAACAAAATAATTTAATATTCTAGTATAATTGCGATATTTGGTCCCACTATCACAATTACATTTACGCTTTTACAAGCACCCACACAAGCCCACACAGCACCACACAAAGCAAGCGAGACAAACACACACACATACACGGCAGCCGGCAAAAAGCAGACGCAGTTGCCGGCGAATTATCAGCTGTGCCACACAAGCAAAGCAAAACACACACACGCATACATATTAATATTTGCCAAGAAATTACACGATTAGAATGTACAAACACAAGTGCAAGTGCATATATTACATGCTGTGTGAGCGCTGTCGTAACTAGTATTGCTGTAAATTCCAATATTCTGTACTTACATTCCAGGTTCCCAGACCAATGATGGGAATTTCGTGTCCACTGTTTAGTTTTACCGTTGGCACTTTGCTAGCCATTTTATACGTGTTTTTTTTTTATATTAGTTTTGCCCTTTTAAGGAATATAAGAAAAAAACTAAATACTTTAGTTATATTTATGCTTAGCGACAACTGACAAATTGCGCCTTTTCTGAAAACTGAGCAACGACCTACAGCTGTTTCTCGCTTTTATACGCCAATCAAAAGCTCTGTAGAGCTTTAGCTCTGTTGAGCTTTAGCTCTGTCGCTGCACTCAACATTTATTGATTACAGCTGTATGATCGATGTGCCAAACTATCGATAAAGTCAAGCATACGTTAGAAAAAATTTAAATTTGAATTTTATTTTAAAAAGATTTTAAGTTAGTAAGGCCATTTATTGCAAAAAATTATGGCATTTTTAGCCTCTTTGATAAAGACACAAGCAGACAATTGATTTACTTTTAAACACTTGGATAACGATCTTTAGACTGGTTTTGGAGCTTCGATCTCGAATGGATGATGTGGATGACCATAAGCAGCTTTCATTGTCATGAAGCGCCCGTTACAATCGAGATTATCGATGGCCAGTAGATCATCATTGTCCAAGCCGAAGTCCCAAATCTTCTTAAAGTTCTCGTACATGTGATGTTTGCTCACCGAACGTGGTATTACAATAATTCCAGACTGAGTCTGATATCGCAATAGCACCTGAGCAGCAGTCCGCTCATATTTAGCGGCAATTTCCAATATTACTGGATGTTTTAGTAGAGGATACGCTCCGGGCTTCTCATAGGGCGTGTGAGCTGATCCCAGTGAACTATATGCTGTCACTGCGATGGCATTATCATAGCAAAGCGTAATTAGGGATTTTTGACGTAAATATGGATGACATTCAATTTGTAGAACGACTGGTTTTAGTTTGGCCATGCTGAGCAATCTATTGATTTGCTGCTCATTGAAATTGGAAACTCCAATGGCATGGCACAGTCCACTTTCCACCAAATCCTCCATCGCTTTCCACGTGTCCACGTAATCGATGTCCTCAAATACCGCCTTGCCGGTGTCGGGGCATGTGGGATAGAGATTGTCGCCGGACTTGTATGCCATAGGCCAATGCATTAGGTACAAGTCCAGATAATCTACACCAAGATTTCTTAAACTTGTCTCGCAGGCTGATCGCACCAAATCTGGTTTGTGGTAGGTATTCCAAAGCTTGCTTGTTATGAACAATTGGTCTCTGAAAACAGCAGCCGTTCATAATCGATAACTTTTTCAACTATCAACGGAAATTACCGTGTAACAGCACCCTCTACGAGCTTCTCGTTAAGAGCAGCGCCAACTTGAGCTTCGTTTCCATAAACGTGTGCGCAATCGAAATGCCGATAACCGATATCAACTGCATCCCTCACCGCCTGTGTTATGACTTCGGGTGGACTCTGCAAGCAAACATTAAAAGCTTTACTGCATTGTTGTAAGTGCAGCGCCTTAAAAGCTGAAAAAGCTCACAGTTGCCTCTTGGCAGAGACAAAAGCTTTTTGGCATTGACATTGAAAAAATACATATACCAGTACGAACAGCATACAATTAAAATTCGGTGTAGTTTTTCAGTGATTATTCAATAATTTCGCAGCAGTTGCAATTCGCGTACTTACGCGCCATGTTCCCAGTCCAACCATTGGCATATTTTTCCCATTGCTCAATAGAAAATTTGGTGTCGACATTTTCTGTGAGCGCAAACTAACTTTGTTGTATAGTTATTAAGGAGGTCGTCTTTTTCCATTTACCGAATGTAAATAAAAATAAATGGGTTTGATAATTTTGCAACAACTAAATTTCATTGACAGCTAAAAAAAAAAAAGACAAGTATATGTATGACAAACACACATAGTTAAATTTAGAAATTCTTTTTTCGACCACAGCAAAACTACCTTGACCCCGACAACACTTAATTTTGCGTATGCTTGAGGTTACTGAAATGCTTTTATCGGGTATTATTTTCTTAAACTAAACAGAATTTAATTTAATTTTAAATTTTCTGTTACTTTTGAGCAAACGTTGTAAGTTTAATAAGTGTGTACACACTGATACCGCATAAAATCTATCGCTTGATATCGATAGGTGTAAATTATGCCGATGTTTTACAACACTTTTTCGCTGTTTGCCGGCTCGATAAATAAAAGAAAACAAACGACGGAATGTTTGGCACCGTAAATAACTATCTATCCGGCGTTTTGCGTGCTGCGGAGGACTACGATGGTGACAATTTGGGTACATTTCTATCTCTGCGCGACGTTCACGTACAGAACCACAATTTGTACATAGCGCAACCCGAAAAGCTAGTGGAGCGCATGCTAAAGCCTCCACTAGACGAGGTGGTCACTGCGCACCTTAAAGTGCTGTACTACTTAGCCCAGGAACCACCCAACTACATGGACGCCTACAGTCAACAGTCGGCGAGCTGCTCGGCGGTGGTGAAGCTACTGCAACAGCTTAAGGATGAGAATTGGTGCTTGCCACTCATGTATCGTGTGTGTCTTGATTTACGCTACTTGGCGCAGGCTTGTGAGAAACATTGTCGCGGATTTACACCAGGTCATATACTGGAAAAGGCAGCGGACTGCATGATGGCCTGCTTTCGGGTGTGTGCTGCCGATGGTCGCGCCTCAGAGGAGGATACCAAGCGACTGGGAATGATGAATCTGGTGAATCAGCTGTTTAAGATTTACTTTCGGATCAACAAACTGCATCTGTGTAAACCTCTAATTCGTGCCATTGACAACTGTGCGTTCAAGGACGGTTTTCCACTGCCGGAGCAGATAACCTACAAGTACTTTGTGGGTCGTCGGGCCATGTTCGACTCTAACTATCGCATTGCCGTTGAGGATCTTTCGTATGCGTTTACCCACTGTCCCGATCGCTTCAAGAGCAACAAGCGACTGATTCTCATTTATTTGGTGCCGGTGAAAATGCTTCTGGGTTACCTACCGCGAAAGTCTATGTTAGAACGCTATGATCTGCTGCTCTTTCACGATTTGTCACTGGCCCTGAAAGCTGGAAATGTTAATAAGTTTGATGAAATCGTAAGGGATCAGGAACTTGTGCTAATACGCAGCGGGATTTACCTTTTAGTCGAGAAACTAAAGTTTATTGTGTATCGCAATCTATTTAAAAAAGTGTTCGCTATCAGACAGACGCATCAACTGGATATGGGAGACTTTTTGTCGGCACTACAGTTTGTGGGTGTTACCGATGTATCCCTAGATGAGACGCACTGCATCGTGGCCAATCTGATATATGAAGGAAAAATCAAGGGCTACATTTCGCATGCCCACAACAAACTGGTTGTATCCAAGCAAAACCCGTTCCCGCCATTAATATCAACTTAGTTTAATGAAAGAGTAATTTTTAAATAAAATGCAACTCGAGTGTTATTATACACGGTCTTATGATGTTTTACTAGCAATTTTAAATTCGAACCACTTTTAAACATACGTCATGCAGGGCTACAACATCATGCAAAATATATCGAACTATCGATAGCTAAGGCTCGCCACATGTACACACACGCACACACATACTTGTGCTCGCCTGAGTATATTTTCAACAGCTCAGCTGAAAACAGTTTTTTTCTGCAATCAGGAAGGAAAAACATAATTTGAATTAAAGCAAGTGTTTATATTATTCAAAACTTGTAGTACCTAACATTAGAGACGCAGTTATAAGGAATTTAGTTGAAACACATCGAATGGTTAAATTTTTGTTAAGATTTAACCGGCGCTGTCACAAAACGCGTTTTGCTAACGCAAAATCAATATTACTAATTTTGTTACACACTTTCCAAATGACATAACATAAAAATCATTTATTGTTGTTGCTTATAACAATTGGTTGTCGTGTTTGCATTTTCAGCGCAACGCACAGTGTACCTGGCATTATATCGTTGGAAACTGTTGTTGTTGTTGTCGTCGTAAGAGGCTAAAAAAGTGTCAACATGTCAGCACCGGTAATTGTGGAGGCCACGGTCAAGCAGACGGCGACGGTAAGTACACACAAACATATGTACATATGCAGACACACTCAAACACATATACAAACGTACTTAAATGCAGTTCTTACTTTTATGCATACACATATTTAATTTCTACGTTGCATTTGACAGCTCATTTTCATGCACGGATTGGGGGACACTGGGTAAGTAATGGACTCATTTCCATTAGAATCAAGCTTAATTAAATTATTCTTGTCGTAGGCACGGCTGGAGTAGCGCTTTAGCTGCGATCCGACCACCGTTCATGAAGGTGATATGTCCCACGGCTCCCACGCAACCTGTGTCCCTTAATGCCGGCTTCCGCATGCCCTCGTGGTTTGACCTTAAGACACTGGATATTGGCGGACCCGAGGATGAGCAAGGCATTCGTTCGGCTCGCGACGATGTACACGGAATGATTCAGAAGGAGCTGTCCGCCGGTATTCCAGCTAATCGTATTGTCCTGGGTGGCTTTTCCCAAGGTGGTGCACTCGCCCTCTACTCGGCCCTCACCTTTGACCAGTCGCTGGCCGGCGTGGTGGCGTTGTCCTGTTGGTTGCCGCTGCACAAGCAGTTCCCGAGCGCCAAATCAACCAGTGATGAGGTGCCAATATTCCAGGCACATGGTGACTATGATCCCGTAGTACCTTACAAGTTTGGGCAGTTGAGCGCCAGTCTGCTCAAGTCGTTCATGAAGAATGTGACCTTTAAGACCTACAGTGGACTCTCGCACTCCTCGTCCGACGAAGAAATGAACGACGTCAAGGTGAGTCTGGCATTGAGCTGAATTTCTATCAATTTGATGTACCAATTTTGTAATCGCTAAAGAACTTTCTCACGCTCTCTCTGCTCTTATCTAATTACAGGACATAATCAGTAAATGGGTAAACTAATTTCCAATTAGAACTTTAGCACTTTTACCGCGCTCCCTCCCTCGTCTCTCGTGTGCATTCCAGCAAGAATAAGAACAAGAACAACTCTAACAAATACAAGATCAAGAATATCAACAGATGAAAAGGAAAATGAATGTTCCCAAAATTTTATCAATAATTTTCAAAGGCAATAAATGAAAGTTTATGATGATACACACACACACACACACACACACAACACACACAATCAGACACATACACACACGACTCTAAAAGAAATGCAGTTCTAAGTCGTCGATCTTTTTAGACAAATTGATAAATTTTAGAAGAAGCAATCAATTAATTAATATAATACGTAAAATATGCGAATACAGGTTGTTTGAGCATACGATCTATTAATTATTATTTGTATATGCTAACACAAATATACATATGTATATAAATATCAGAGAAAGTTAATTTTAAATATACAAAAATTACGTTCAATACTTTCAGTTCATTAAAAAAAAGCAAAAGTATTAAAAAAAACAAGAAAGAAAAGTACAGTCGAGCACGCCCGACCGTAGAATACTCTCTGCATTTTATTTTCGATCATTTAATAAAATCGGTATCCAAGTATATCAATTGATACTTGCAACAAAACACGTTGAAACAAAAACATCTGTTTGTATGTATACACACACATATACATTTGACATTAAAAGTATGCACGCACATATGTATGTGTGTATATGTTATACATACACAATTGCTCGGGACAGCCAGCAATCGCGAGCAGCGCTGTCGCTAAGCTACGCAAGCAGCGAAAACGTTCGCTCACATGTTTGTATGTTTCTATCTCGCTCGCACACATGCATTGGCATTGCGTTCAAATATTAACTTTCTTACATGTCTAGCTCTTTTGTTTATTGTCCGATTAAGATGCAACTTTCAGGATAGTTTAATATATTTTGTCTTTAAACGAATGTGAAATAACAATACTGTACGATAAGAACATATGCCTTAAAATCGGCATTGAAGTTTGCAAATTATCTTATTTCTTGTGAGAAAAGGGGGCGTGGCAGTCCAAAATTTTTGATGAGAATACAATTATACCGTCTCTAGGAACCTACATACCTAAATGGGTGTTCCTAAGTGCCATATTTACTGAGATATTCGCCTAAAACATCAATTTTTTGCGAGGTGCTTCTAGTTTTTTGCTCATTGTGGGCGAATGGGGCGTGGCATCGAAAAAAAAAAAGATTCTTGTATTGACTGACTTAATATCGAGTCGATAGAGACCAAATTCAAACTTGTAGCTCTTACCATCTCTGAAATCTGTTTGTTCATACGGACAGACGGACAGACAGACGGACAGACGGACAGACGGACAGACAGACGGACAGACGGACATGGCTATATCGACTCGGCTTGTGATGCTGATCAAGAATATATATACTTTATGGGGTCTGCCACGCCTCCTTCTGCCTGTTACATACTTTTCACAAACACAATATACTCTCTCTTGCAGAGAGTATAAAAATACATATTTGATTACAAATTAATAATTACAATTCAATAAAAGTACTTATCCCGAAAAAAGGAAAACTAAACTGAAAGCAATTCGATTATAAAACTTTATATTAGAATCATATAGTACTCGAGTATTTCTTAGATCAACGTTAACTTTACAGAAATTTTCTTCATTTCCAACTTTGAAAATTTAATTAATTTCGTTTTATATTTTTTTCTTACTCTATTTTGTACAGCAAGAATCACAGTCCCATCATCTATAGTTCTACAGCCGATTTTAGTTAACAGTTTATAGTTTGTGTATAGTATTGTGTTTTATGCTTTTTTCTTTAAATAAAAGCCACATTCTATTGACAGAATTACATATGCAATACATATAAGTATAAGTTTCGCACATATTATTAATAACCGATCCTTACTAACTGAATAGCTGTTGCATGACTCATCCCTCCTCTCATCTATATATTTGCAGACGCATTGGGAGGGCCAGAACATGGCGAGAAGGGCACAATGCTGCCAATTATCATAGTATCCACATATAGGCTATGAAGTATAGGTGCAGTTCCTTCCACAAAAATACAAAATGCTCCTCTTCTCTACGCTCCCTAGTCAAGAAACACGCGCCCGAGCAGACGTCTGAAACCCTAAAGAGAATTGTATTTTAGATATTATTTTGTACATACTTATACACCCACACACCCACACTATTTATGTAGTCCTTAGGCGTATATATACATATATGATTAGAGATACTGGATATCTCCTCCACTTGGTGGAGAGAACGAGAAGCTGATTCGTTTCAGCGAATTTAACTTAATAAAGTTGTGTGACGAAATGCTATAATAACTCGAAAAGGGAACTCGTAAATATGTTGGGACTAATCCAAATTTAGCAGATGGGCTCCTAGTGTTTTCTATTAATTTAATTGTAACTACCGTCCGTTAGCATTTAATTTATTGATAAATTGAGCAGCGTACCTAAAACCGATTATCGATAACAATTCTTCGAACTTGTCACGAGTTACTGCATAAATTTATCGATGCATGCCCGCCATTTTTCAATTTGTATCAGTAGAAAATCACGTTTGGGTTTATTAAAAGTAAAGCGTTGGACTTTAATTTTGCACAGCTTGTTGATAAGAAATGAAATTAAAAAAAGAGTGACATGACCGTGAACTCAGGTAGAAATATTGATAAGAAATAATTAAATGCTTGGCAACCAAAGCCGGCAAATTAAAATTAATTTGTAAGCATTTTGAGCAAAATAAACATAGTAAACAAACAGCATATTGAGCTAAGCGCCTGGCCCTACTCACTAATACACGCGCGCAGGCAAACCCATTCCCACACACATACGCACACACACAAGTACAGAATAATGTAAGTAGCTGACGAACGTGAACATTCACGACTTCGTGGTTTTTGTGTTTTTCGCTCAGTTGTTTCCGTATCGCCGCTAAGTTTGGACGCGCTTGCTCCGGTCTTGTGGCTTGAAATCTACGTGATTTTTGATTGTGTTGTTTTTGATAACAATTGTAATAATAAATACGAGAGTGTGCCGCAACGGATAAACAAAATTAACGCCAATTGTGAGTGAAATGAATTTGACCAAAACCCAATCTAGGCAAATCTTAAAGCGCAGGAAAGCAAAATATTAAAAATAATTGGCTAAAATAAAAATAACATATTTTGCAGAAAGCGAAAGTTAGCTGTTGCACATTTTGTAGCGCATTTTGCCTGTGCACTGTGTACTTGCGGGCCTTTTGTGTGTTGTTGTTGCTGCTGCTTTTGTAGTTGTTGTTTTGGTTTTTGGTCACAAAGGAAGCTTCGTAACGTGTTGAATGCAATTGTGTGTTTGTCATTCGTGCATGCCATCTGCAAAAGTGCAAAGAGAGGTACAAAGAAACAAAAATGCACACATATACAATTGAATGGGTGTGTATGTGTGTGTGTGTGTGGATGTGGGAGTGTAAACACAAAGATACTTGCTTAAGAAGTGCACGCAAGTTTTATTTCTTACTGTTTACTGTTAGGGAGTGCAAGTGTGTGTGTGAGTGTGTGAGTTGGAACATTCCTTTATGGTCTCTTTGCTGATATTTATGTTTTCTTCATTCGGTTTACAGAGGTGATTTATCAGCGGTCTTCTAATCGCACTTTAAAGATAAGGCAGGCCACGATTCATAAATTTTGAATTGCTAATTTCGTTAAGAGTAATTACAAATATTGAAATTGTAATAATAAACACACTTAATTAGTCAACCTCTACAGATAATTAAAAAAGGTCGCTGGAAAACCACAAATTATAAAAATCACTTCAATGATTTACAATTATATAAATATGTAGATTCTTTACAATATAAAAGTACTTGAAAATAACTGCACTACAAAGGAATTAGTACTTATCCAAAAAATATAAATGCTTTTGTGGTTATTAAAACTTTATTAGCCACATAATTTAGTAATTGAGACTTAACTTAAACAGTTTCGGATTGAGTAAAATGCTTTATTGTTAAATAATTAAGTAGAATTTCCGGGATTATTCATAATGAGCTCATAAAGATCTCGGAAACTTAGATTAATCATTGCATTAATCGTCTGTTCAGTACTCTGGACCCTTCAAAGTCATGAAAAAAGGGAATTATTCGCTTTTTGCTATAATTCTGTCTGTTCTTTGTTGTTGTTTCTGGAGATAGCGGTGAGTAGGGAATAGAGGATTGGGTCTGGAGTTCCCGTATTCATTACTATATAATATACAAATGTTTATTCAAGTGATCGGAACGTGATAAGCACAGTGATGAGTCTAAATTCGTTGCTCGTGGGCAATTAAAAGGTAATCAGGTCTATGATAAATGATTTTGGAAGTGTTATAAATATTATATATAGTACTCACATTAAGCAGTGTTTACTTAAATTTTATGTAAGTTATGTGGAATTATTTACATCTTTTTTTTTTAAAGTTTTTTACGCTTCGAATTGTCAATCAAAAGATGTTTATCTAAAGAATTGTTTATTCATTTAGATTTTGCAATAAATTAAAATACACATTAGGTAATATAATGTATTTGATAATAGTTGAATGCATTTCATGAATATTTTATAGGAATAGGAATATAAACAACTTTCATCTAAAAACGTGACAAACAGCAATTAATCTTAAAATTATACTTAGGTACAAAGAGTTGAAGAGAATACTCGACTACATTATAACCTGTACTCGATCTAACAACAGAATATTTATTTCAACTCGCTCCATTGTGAATGATTATAATTTAAAAAAATTAAATAAATACAATTTTATTTTTTAAATTATAATAAAATTAGCCCACATCAATTTGGAATTACCGATGAACAGGTATTTTTATAATTCGATTAGCAGACACCTGAAAATCACAATGTTTTTTAACGAGCTTAAACTCAGATATAACTCAGCCATACTCGTCTATACTCTATATCAAGTGAGCACATGTATTGAACACAGCGGGAGTACACAAGTTTCCAATATATCAACAATATAAGGAAATAAATTAGCATATTATGCTCTTGTTTAATGCAAATTTTCAATTATTTCACAAGTTACAAAGTGAATCATATAATTTCTCTCTCTCTCTCTCTCTCTCTCTCTCTATCCCTCTCTTTTGTCGGGATTAAATCCAACTTTTGTTTGGTTTCTTTATGGTCGAATGCAGTTCTATAAAATGCTTCTTCTCTGGAGTATTTATAGGTGCAGAAAAAAAAAAAAAAAACAAGTTTCAGCTCGACAGGCAGACGATTTTTGCATTAATCCAAAGTAGAATCAGTCGGCGCCAAATACATTAATAAGGTAAATAAATGGAAGCAAATCAGAGCTAAAATCAAAGTGTTTTTTGTTTGCTGTTTACCAATCGAAAAACTTTAAAGTTTTCAATACAAATAAGTAGTCAAAGATGTGTTTTTTAAACTATTTCTTTAATTAATCAGTATTAACTTTAAATGGTTTTTATTTAAAATTATAAATAGTTTAAGAACATTTTGAATACTTTATGATATTAAGCTATGTAGAATGTGTGTGACTTTTTTAAAGAAAGTTTTCTACGATATATACTCAATAGTATGATCAAAAACAATCAAAGGTTGTTGAAATCGCAAATATTAGCATAATGGGAATTCGATTTATTGTACATATAGGAAGAAGCGTTCGTTAAATGTTAAAATAATTAATGCACCATAACAACAATTTGTTTATTCTGTTTATCTACAGTAAATATTCATATGTTATTACCCCATAGAGGTGACGACGACTTGAGACTTGATAGATCTGCGATATGGTCGCAGTGCTAAAAGCGGAACAAACGTGATCATACTGTCGGGTCGGTTCAGTCAGAGATTTGTGAAGCTTTCTCAGATCTTTTCTCGTTTCACTTCACTACGTACTGCTTCTCGTTTCTCACATCTCCTTTCTCATCTCTCATCTTGTTAATTCCTCACTATACTCCAAGAGTCGTGAGCTGTCGACACAAAGCAAAAGCTAGCGTGTCTTGACTTGTCAGCTTTTAAACATTTCTACAACTGGGCTTAACGATTAGCCATAAAGACAGGTTGTAAGGATCTGAATTGACAACGGTTGTCAGTTTAATTTCATCATGAATCAGACATCTGATTATATATATTTTTATTAGCTTCAAGTGGTAAGCATATCAACTGATCCCCAGCACAGGATTAACTGTAACCGGTTCTAACCTGTTCCCATTAAGAATCTTACTGCGAACCCTTCTAATTGTACAGTCCTCAAATGATATATAGAGTCCTATTCGTATTCGTATTCCGGTTTTCAGTTTCGCCAAATTGGATTCATTAACCTGTTCCCGTTGACGCAGTAAATTTACTGAATCATGTTATTTACTTAACTTATTTAAATGCGACTCGCTAAAATTGACAATGCTTTCTAAAATCAGTAAAAACAATAAACAAAAAATTTTATCATATTTGTGTTTATAAACATCTTTTTGTTTGGCTACTTGGCACTTTTTATTTTGAAGTGAATCTGGTTTATTTAGACCCTGTACTCTAAAAAAGAGTAGAGGGGTCTATTAGGTTTGTCTGAAACGAAATTTGCAAAACAAATAGAAGGAGGCTTTTCCGACCCCACAAAGTATATAAATTCTTGATCAACATCAGCAGCCGAGACGACATAGCGAAGTCCATCTGTCCGTACGTCTGCCACGCCCCTACCGCTCCCGCAAATTGTAATAAACTATTTTAACATCACCATATCTTGAAAACGAATAAAGCTATAGAAATTTACACATTATGTGTATGGTACCATTTTAACTACTCTCACCAAGTTTGGTCCGGATCGGACAACTATAGTCTATAGCTCCTATAGGACTAATCGGTCGAAGATTTGGAATTTGTATGGAAAACGCGCTCTAGAATGAGTACGGGGTCTTTTACAGTCGGCTCGCTCAACTGTAGCCTTTCTTGTTTTTTATTCTTTTTTTTTTTAATTTGAAACTCTTTAAACACCTATATATTAAAGAATTTAATGGGTCTTTTAAATGGTCTATTTATTATAATAATATAATCTTATTATCTGTAGCTTTATGGTTTTACTTTAAGATGTATGATCTAAGTATATAAAAGCTTTTTAGTCATTCTGTAAGGACTTGTTTTTGGAGAATATTTTGTTGATTTTTTTATTTAAGATTATTTATTTTGGTGTCTATATTCGATGTAACTATTTATGTAAGACTAAATTGTTTTTAAATTTAAATAAATTTTTTTTGTTGTAATCTGGCTATTTACAAATACTCAGCATTGCAGCCAACTTAACAAGCTGGCTAAAAATAAAATGAAGTTCACCCAAATCTCGAAAACTTTCTATTTTAAGAAATACTTGAATATTGGGTCATTGACATGCCGTATTACTACAGCACATGTTTCCTACTTTGGAGCAAGCACACATTCATACAAATAACAAATAAATCAGAGAATAATATCAATAATATAATGAAGAAGTCTTAATGAGATAATCAAAATGCATAGATCGAAGCGAGTGTCCAAAACTCAGAGGATTAATGAGGCGTGTGGTACTAGGAATGTCAACTGCGAACTTATGCAGCTGATAACCAATAACAACAACAACAACAAGTAGAACACCCACGAACAACAACAAGAACAACAACAACAACAACAATAGATTATCAATGTTTTTTCAAGGCCAAACATCGACAAAAAAAATGTACAAAGAATGAAAATAAAGAACCAAAACGAATGCAGAGATAACATTGTTATTGTTATTGTTTTTGTTGTTGTTGTTGTTGCTGACACGCTTTACAACTTTTGTCCTCCTTTTTTCGTCTTGCCCCTCTCTCGATCAGAATTATAAGCCAATTTGATAATGATTAATTTTAAATTTTCAGCGCGTAATCGGCGGCAATGCAGACGCCGCAGAAAGCACAACAAAATTCCAGAAGCAAAACACAAATAAAAGACAATAATAATAATTTTAAAATAATAAAAATAACAAAAACAAATTATGCTTACCTGTAAATAACAATAACAAAAACTCGAATCCAAAAACCTTAACTGATCAATCTACGTTCAGTTTGGACAGGTAATGAAACATTCCGAAAGCGTGACACGTAACATTCATAGCTGAAACAACGAAAAAAAGCTCATCAAGATCTATTCCAAATTAATCGTTAATAACGTATAAACAAACGTTGCATTAAAAAGCAATAAAACAATTTTGTACATAACCTCAAAAATATATATAACTGAATTAACTCCAAAATGGATACAACGCGCAGCCTTCTATCCAAACAGTCCAAGGATGTTGAATTTCAGGATGTATTTTACACAGTCGATCAACGTAACAATTTCTGTAAGTACTCAAAGTTTAACTAATAATGTTTACGTTCAACCTAACCTAAAAATGTATTCCAAACACGTTCTTAACCCAGTCAAAACGGACGCGATTTACTTGAAAAACGTTTACTTGTTAAAGATTCGACCAAAGGAACTGTAAATTCGTATAACGTTGAATAAATTTCACTTTTAAAAAGTTCTTTTGTCTTAACTGGGAGTGTTACTCCTATTTGGAACTTAAGTAACCAATTTTTAATTGCTACAAAACTTGTCCCATAATATGTTTGTAGTTTATGGTATTTCAAATAGGAATTTCTCTAGTTATGTCACCTGAAGTTGCTGGCACTTTGAAACTTGTTTTCAATTTCGCAATCAGATAGCGTAATAAGTTATTATTAAGAGTCCCTAGTTATATGAGTATCACTCTTATGGGTTACTCTTAGCATGGTTAACCATTTGTAGTTGGTATTACCTTGTTTTGATGGCTCTGTTCCAATGCAGACGAGACTTTTGGCATTGTCGTAAGCCCCGTTTCTATTATTTAAACATATAAACGTATCCATAAAATGTACATTATAAACTATATATATTATTTTATTTAAGTTTTAATTTTATTTTTTATTTTTTTCGGTGCAATGTTTGATTTTTCATCGTATTTCAAGTCGTTTGTAGTTTAAATGTTACCTTTGTTGCGGTCTCTTGAGCTGTTTGGCGATTACCTGTTGTCTGGCCAAGCGCTAAGTCTTTCATAATTATACGAGCTGTCGGGTAAATAAACAGCGAAAGAAAAAGAAGTAATTTACGCTTCTATTGTTGCCTCAGCTAACATCGATTGCAGCACACTGTGTTAAGCGTATACCCTGTAAATGCAGTATGCAAATGGGCTGTATAATTCTTTTAAATACAAGTTAATGCCAATAGTTATTGCTACAGAGACGCTGGAGCACCTTCTATGCCTCTATCGTGCCTCCAATACTCCCCTCAATGAGGGAAGCCTCCAATATACCCGCAAGAAATCTGCTAGCGTTCGCGTAGATCTCCCAGATCCTACAGGACTTCAAGCCATAGTAATCTTCCCAGACCAGTTGACTAACCGCCATAACTGCTTCGTCCCAAGACGACATCCGGCTAAACCTAACCTAACCTATTGCCAATAAGAACAAATAGTATATTGGGTAGCTAGCAGTCTATCAGACCAGCTTTGACTTTTTTTTGCTTGTCAATTGAAATAACATTGCCATTTGGTCAGTCAACCGCTGCTGATGGTCAACTGAGTGGACACATATGGTATTTTGGCATCTTCCTCGTTTTGGAGCTGCACCCAATTGCCGCCCTCTTGTCACTGGTCTCCCCTCAGCTCGCCTCGTTCCGTGTTGCAAAGTGGCACATGCAACAGAAAACGAGTTTCGATCAGTTGTCAATGTCTCAAGTTTCAGTAAAGCACGCAGCACACAGTACTTGACACACAAAGAAACAAGCAGTGTCCAACCTGAAGTCAACACGTATTTCTCATCAAAATACTACTTGGCAGACCCTCAAGTTCAGAGTACGGTTCGGTTTATCGTTTGTCGTATATCGTTTGCTGTTTTGAATTTTCTTTGTATCGCATTTGCATTATTTTGCAAAGAACACCTCAAACAAACGTACATTAGTATTTAATATCATTCTATCGACTAAAATTAAATTTAGTTTTTATTTAAGAAGTAAATTCTACACAACTTATAGTAATTATTTGCATAATCCTGTTAAAATGTTTCAACTGAATTCAATTAAAGTACTCATGTACTCGTGTCTTCCCATTGAACTCTCAGTCTCGTTCAATTGAAGTCAAAACTCAGACACTGTGAGTCGATACAGTGGTCAGCACAGACCATGCAAGTGCTTAAAACACAACATGTGACGCATGTGAATTATATTATAAAAACTGTATAATCCATTTATGCCGAAGTTCAAATTAACACATTTGCCGCTCTGAATTGAAGAATTGAACATTGCACAGTGGGCATTAAAGGCTTATCAAGTGCTTCAAATAGAATGAAAATACAATCGTTAAGGGATTATGTTCTTGTTAATTCCTTCCCTATTACAGTGTGCCACGATTTTACTTAAAGTATGTACAATATATATACATAAACAATTATTATAGTTGATATTTTTTAGTATCTTCAGTCTGAACAAAATTCATGATTAATAGGTCTTTATAATGGGATTACCCTTCAGTTAGTTAGTTTTAATTTCATTATTTTCGAAAGAAGTTTTGAATTTTAAATACCTTTTTATTATACATTTTTAATAATATTTATTTTAATTTATATCGACAAATTCAAAGAAATAAAAATTTTTGTACCGCATTTCACAAGATTGATACAATCTTAAAATGTGTCTATTAAAGATCATATATTTAAATATAACAATAATTTTAAAATTGTTATATTATAAACTCTATCGATCATTTCTTTCTTTCATTTCCTACCCATTTTGCCCTGAGTGAAGGGTATTTAGCAGTATGCTCTTCAAATTTAGTTCTGCGCAATTGATGTAACTTTAGTTTGCTTAACTTCTTGTGAGCGAAGTAGTTGTTGTTGTTTTTTAGGTTATTGTTGTTGTTACAAGTCGAAATGGTTTTGCTTTAGCTTTTGCTTGGGCAATAATCACAGTTAATCAACGTCACTCATACGCCATGTGCAACGTGCAATGGAAGGCGAGCGATGTCGCCAAATGTGCCGTAGTATGCGGTATATCACAATAGCCGATAAGCATACATATGCACAGTGTGCACAAACATATATACATATACATATGGTACATGTATGTATATACATATATATTTATGTATCTACAAATTGTGCACAACAACAAACAACTCGTGTAAGCGACTTCCTCAAGCTGACGGCGCAGGCAGCAAATGAAAATTATATATTGTAGTAGCTTAGCTGGCGACAATGCTGCAAGCAGCAGCATCATCATCACCAGCATCAACATCATTATGAACGTAATGATCGCCAAATGGGGCATGAGCAACAATAACAAAAACACAACCAGATTATGCTCAGGCATCAACTAAAACAACAAAATACAACAATTGACCAACATTGATTGAATAATTTTACTCTTTTCCCTGCTTTCATCATCTATCTCACTCCCTCTGTCTCACTGTTTCTCAATCTCCTGTGCCTCCGTTTACCCCTTTTAAGCTGTGTTTTCATGGAAACTCAGTGCGAAATTTCAAAACACTTTCGATATTTTCCTACAACTGCACAAGCATTACAAGGTAAGACAGAGAAAGAGAGCTGGAAATACTACATAAAGAGAGTTATATTACTTTACTTAACCGAACAGCAAAAAATGAACACAAAATTCAAATTTACGGTCATTATTTAAACATTTTGCAGAAATTGAATTATTCTGAGGTCTCTCTTAAAAAACCCTCGCATATAATGAATAGAAACTAATGTATGCAGCACAGCTGATTAACAATTAGCTTTTGTGTGAGTCTCTCTTTTTCTGTTCCTCTTTCATTCGCTTTGAATCTCTCTCTCTCTATCTTTCTTACTCTCTCTCTCTCTCATTATTTGTAATACAGACGAAATTGCTGCAACTTCCCCAATGCACTCAAATTCAGTTGAAATGAAATCCGATTGGGAAATACAACGTAATAAACTTATCTCTCAAGGTTATTAAAATTCTCAGGGTGTAATATTTTGCTAAAGTACTATAAATTATACCATTTAGATTAAATAACATTTCAACTACAATAAACTTATTTTTCCTTAAGAGGATAATATTTTTGAGCTTCATGAAGTTTTTCATTTTATAAAATTTGCATTGGTAAAACAACAGATTCATATATTATATAAAAATCAATCTATTTCACACGGAAACAGCTGTGAAACTAACGACTTTAAAGCTGAGAAACTTGTAACTCTCTTTGTTCTAATAATCATAAATATATAGGTCTCTATATAATTAGATGTGTTTGCTGTTCATACCCCCCAAAGTGTTTATTAGCGAAAGACAGACATCTTATTTATTATAGGCCACAATAAAACTGTGTTTAAATAATGATAGTGCTTAAACTAATATAGTTAAACTATTAATAAATCGCTTTATGAAATTAATTCGAACGTTTAACTATAGATTATAAGGTTAAATGCATTAAATACTAAATAAGGCCTAAAATTAATGTCAAAATAGATTTATATAAATGGTAGTACGAAATATTAGAAGTAAAACTAAATAAACTTAGACAACTATTGTTTTATTAAAATAAAATAAAGTTAAACTTTAAAGAGTTTTTTCAAAATAATAACGTTCAAGGTTTTTTCTTATTAATTATATACTAGTAGTATATATAGTGTTATTGGTATTAATTGTATAATTGTATATTCACAAAGATCAATTGGATATCATTTACAAAAGATAATAATAAAATATAATTGCATAGATATATTTAAAGTCTGAAATTGGAATGGATGGAGGTGTGGAAAGCCGGCATAATTTAACTGATTTGATCCCGTAATACCAAGGGCCATTTAATCAATTAAAACTACGCTGTTATTAGCTAATACTGAGATTATTCAAGTATTTCCAATAACATCAATCAAATACAAATACAAACAATCAATTTATTTTTGCTTCTAATGAAAGTGTAGATTCAGCATTCAACGGTTCGTTAATCCCCAAGAGGGACTCTCAATCTCATCCTAACTCTGATATAATAAGTTTATACTACAAGTTGAGGTTGGGTTATTGCATTTTTAACTATAAAACTCATTTTTTCAGTGCTTTGTAATTAAATTTGAATTTTTAACAGACTCGTGTTAATTAAAAAGAAAATATTTTAGAAATAAAGATAAGCTACAATTGTACAGACATTCCATATAAATATATATATACTATATACAATTCTATGTAATACACTTTTGACGAATTTGCATTTTTAGTTGTGTGAACAATTCGAGTACTCGAAATGCGATCAAACCTGAGACGGGTTATCATGTCGGCACGTTCTACAGTCTCGGCCCCAGTCTCAGTCTCGTAGAGCTGTTTTTTGCCCACCCGGACACACAAAGTGTGTATTGAATTCAGAAATTGGTCACGTCGCAATTTTTTTTTCTGACTCACTGAACATTCGGGTACTCATAGTCATAGTTGTACTCGTTTTTTTACATTGGGTCAACTTAACCGGCGCTTGTGGGTGTTACCAAAGATCCTAAATCTGTTCCAAAGCGTTATTTTACCTCGTGTCACGATGTTTCAAATAAATAAATGAAAAAATAAATTTATATTTGTCAAAATTAGTGATAATTAGTTTTGGGTTTGCTTTCGTCACTAGCGTAGACTGGTTCTGACGAAATGTTATAGCAAAATGGAAAAAACCTTTAATTTCATAGAAAATTTAAGACTTTGTTATTGTAAAAATTGTAATCAAATTTAAAAACAGTCTTGTTTAGGGCTTTTAAAATTATGATAATTATAAAATAATTTTTGAAATAAATTTAAATATTATTTAAAAAATAACACGCAACCATCGCTACGATGATAAACAAAAAAATATACTTTTGAACAGCAGCCAAAAAAGTTGGTCAAGACTTGATTTCAGAATTCGCCAGTTTTTCTTGAACAAACTTCAACAAAAAATTGACGACGCAACTTTTGTTGTTTGATCAACTGTCAGACTGACAGACAGAGAGCGGGACAATTTGTCGGCTAGAGTATCGGGAAGGCTAATTGATATGTAAACTTGGCCACTGGTCTATAAACGATATATACAACTGCGAACTCTCGTCGTATTTTCTGCTTTTAAAATTTACTACTATTCGTATTCGTATTCGTATTCGTATTCGTAGTTGTATCTGAAGTTGAATTTATTGGCAAGTTGTGGTGTTGTTACTGACCTTCTTTGATCTACGATCATTGTGCAAGGAATTTCAATTTTAATTTCAATTTGATTGCCCATCTGGGAGGTCCGTTTTGAATAGCTAGTGCTATAAACCGATCACCCAATGCCAGAAATATATACTTTAAACATAAATCAAGTAATTAATATAAGTCCGATGATTAATGAGTTAAACTAACTTGAAGACCATGAATTTCATTTCTAATTTCCAGGGTATCTGGTATACAAATTGCTAAAATAATACTTACGAAAGTCAAAATTATAATAATACATTGAAATAATTTATAGGAAAGAATATATAACCTGAAATTAAAAATTTAGTTAGCTTCTAATTGGTTATGCAAAAATCGTTAAAGATATGGAAATTTTCGTTGTGTAAAAAATTGTGCGACTTAAAATTAATATTTTTATTTGTGTGCTTAAATGAAAAAACACTTTTGAATGCCTTAATAACAATTCAACACTTTGTATGACTAATTTTTTAATTTAAACAAAGTTCAAGTTCTTAGCTTATCGCTAACGCAAAAAAATATTATTTATAAAAATCATTTCCAGACGGTGAGAGTTTTGAAGGATTTACTAATCTCGATCAGGTCAGTGTTAGATCAAGTTTAGTTGTTCCCGGTTTTATTCCAGTGCACCAGACGAATATAAAATAATATGAGTTTTTTTTTATACCTGTTATATAATGGGATAATTGGGAACTGCACGATTCGTATTTAATCAGCAGTTTGCCTATTTGATTAATTATAGGGTTTCTAGGTGCATTTCCTGGTGTACTTCGAACTAACTTTAATCAGATCTCAAGCCATGTTATGTCTTAGTTCAGCAGAAGGAAGATGAAATAAGTGTAACCTATTTATGCCGATCATATACGCAGACTAAGTCAGGGTTATTGATAAGAACCATAGACATTGATACGCATTACACGTGCGTTGAGATTACAGACTGAATGAACTGCAATATGAAATCAACTTTACTCTCAAATACAAATGAAACTAGTAAAAAAAAAACGACAGTCGAGCGACCCGACTGTAAAAGACCCCGTACTCATTCTATACAAATAACCAATCTTCGACCGATTTGTCCTATTGGAGATATAGGCTATAGTTGTCCGATCCGGATAAAACTTTGTGAGGATAGTTTTAATGGTACCATACACATAATGTGAATTTGGTCTCTCTAGCTCTAGTCGTTTTCAAGTTATAGCGATGTAAAAATTGATTTTTACAATTTGTGGAAGCGATTGCTCGCGAAGCAAAAGGACTTTATTCCAAATTTGGTGGCTCTAGATCTTGTAGTTTAGAAGATCAAGGTGTTTATACAGATGGACGGACAGACGGACATCGCTATATCGTCTCGGGTTTTAATGCTGATCACGAATATATATACTTTATGGGGTCAGAAAAGCCTCCTTCTACCTGTTACGCACATTTCGCTTCAGACAAACTTAATAGACCCCATCCACTCTTTTTTAGAGTACGGGGTCAAATAATTAATGTTTTAAATAAAATATGTTATTAACACTGAACATCATTAATCAATACAATGCTTTGACTTAGCTTAAACAGCTGATCGTATCTCGACTTTAAGCTGTCAGCTGTGCTTATAGACCAGTTTAACTGTCTATTAACGGCACACGCTTTCAGTTTAAGCCGCAATTTTGATTACCGTAATAATTACCATAGTTAACTTTTGCATACCCAAAAAACCAGTCGTAAATTGAGAGTATTTTGGAGAAGCAGATAATTTGGGTTCGATTAGTGGATAGAATCTAGCGATCTAGTATGAGTAGTAAAAGTCTTTGGAGCGGGTGAACTCGAAAGAAGTAAGAATTGAATTTGGAGCTTTGTCTGGTTTCTTTGTCATGCTTTTAAATTACCGAATCGAGTGAAGCTAACAACAAAGAATCTGAATTTGCGTCGTCATCGTTTATTGTTTTGAATTCTTCTAGATGAGTTGATAGCTAACTGAGCTTCACTGTAGACATACATAAGTTCCCAACGTGACTAAATGATTTGTTTGCTAACGTGTTTTTTTTTTGTTGTCGATTCTTTTTTTTCGAGCGCCATTTGAAATTCTCACATTTATTTGAATTCTAATTTTGTTTTCGTTTTGTTGTTGTTTTTACAGTTCGCGTAACCGGACAGCGGCAAATTTTGAAAGGTGTTAGCGGCAGTTTCCGCCATGGACAACTCTCGGCTATAATGGGGCCCTCGGGGGCCGGAAAAAGCAGTTTACTGAATGCAATTTCGGGTTTCAGGTAAGCAAACAATATGAAAAGTTGAACAAGAATTCTTAAAAGTTATTGATCGAATAGGTAATACCCTCTTAAGTGTTGGGAGTAGCTTAAAATAAATATTGCTGAGTCATGTTGGTACCACAATTCAAGTATACCCTGTATATCTTTGCTGTCAAACATTTCTAACTTTCAAAGAGCTAAACTCGTGTATAGGATAAGATGTTAAGAACTGTCTATAGTAATTATATATATTCTTTTAATAACTGCCTAGTCATCGTGGCTTCGATAATTTAAGCATAAAATCAAAGTTCAACAAATAACATTGAATTGATTAACTTATTGTGAAGGTTATTCTAGAATTTTGATCTTTTTGAAGACGTATTCATTAGTTTTTTGCAAGTGCAAAGAAGAAATTCTTGTTTTCAACATTTTATTAAACTTGAATTCTTTGGTTCTTCTTTTTTATCTGTAGAACTACAGGGGTGAAGGGTAATATTCGAATGAAACGAGACAATGCCTGTTATATAACACAGGATGATCATCACCAGACACTGCTCACTGTAGAGGAGCTAATGAATATGTCCTGTGATCTGAAATTGAAGCAACGCCATAAAAAGGAAGAGCTCATCACGGAAATACTCAAAAATCTGAATCTCAATCATCGACGCAACGTCACCGCCGACAAATTGAGCGGCGGTGAACGGAAGCGACTCTCCATTGCCCTCGAACTGGTGGACAATCCCAATATCTTCTTTCTTGACGAGCCCACCAGTGGATTGGATGAGGTGACAGCGGCGCAATGCATTCGCCTGCTAAGCGACATGGCTCGCGAGGGTCGCACTATCGTTTGTACGATACATCAACCCTCGGCTACAATTTACAACTATTTTGATAGTATCTATGTGCTTGCCAAGGGTCAGTGCGTCTTCCAGGGTAGCCCGGAGGCCACAATACCCTTCCTGCGACTGGCCCAACTCGATTGCCCACGTCACTACAGTCCTTCCGACTACAGTAAGTACACAATTTGTTGCACAACTTTACTGAAAGCTAAAAATCTAGCCAAAATATTAGGTAAACACTCGAGTACAGACTAGATGGGCACAAAAATCAGAATAGAACAACAAAAAGAGAGTTTTGATATGCCATTAACAATGTGATATGATTCTAATATTAGTGCAGTCGTTCAGCTAATAGACCCAGAATACATTGATAAAGACAGCTTGGCCAATGCAAAAGACTGTTCCTATGTCAGCTACTCAACATGGTTTTCTGACTTGAATCAAACTTGGTCTGTATGCTCCCTGGACTTGTACTCATTATGTGAATTTGGTCAAGACTGACGATAAAGCTTTCTATACTAAAACATGATATTTTAACTTGTTTGCATGACCTTTGCCTGAACATAGAGCGCCCTAAAAGAAAAAGAACGATTACAAAGCAACTCTACGATTAACGGGTGCATTAATTGTTATTATAACTACAAAAATTCCTATACATACTTGTGATACCATATTTGTTTAAAGTATTACTTTTGAATCAGTATATTATCATAGCATTTAATTCCTATTAAGCTTTTAAACTCTTTGCGTTTAAAAAGTTATGTCACAGTTTTTACAACCGATAGTTTAATCTTTTTCGTAATGTAAAAAAAGTTTCGGACAAGTAAGAAAGGGTACAGTCGAGCAAGCCGACTGTAAAAGACCCCTTACTCCTTCAAATGCGCGTTTTTCCACACAAATCACAAATTTGCAAGCGATTTGTCCTATGGGAGCTATAGGCTATAGTTATCCGATCCTGTTTAAACTTGGTGAGGATAGTTATAATGGTACTACTAAAACTTCATGTCTCCATACAAATCACCAATTTTCTACCGATTTGTCCTATGGGAGCTATAGGCTATAGTTATCTGATCCGGCTCAAACTTAGTGATTTGTTATTAATCGATATGTATTTGTCTCGATTACAGTTATTGAGGTTATCGATGCTGAGGATGGTCAATTGGTGCCACTGATGAGCGAACTCACGGACAATGGTAAATTGACCTATCGTGGAAAGCAACCGGATTCAATGGGCCCACTGATGGAGCCAAAACAGGCTATAACGACGTTGTTTGTGGAACAACCAAAGCGTCAATTTCTACCCACATTCTTCGCCGGCAGCGCTGCCTCTACAGATGGCACCCTGATGGGTGCAGCGGGAGCACTGCTGGAACAAGTCAAAGCCTTTTCCCAACACCTTCATCAGGATCGTCGCGGAATATCTGGACTTCAACAGTTCCTGGTCCTCATACGGGTCATGCTGCTGAGGACGATGCGTGCTCGTCTTGCCTTGGCCATTCAGTTGCTCCATCACTTGCTCTGTGGTCTTTTCTTTGGTCTGATCTTCTTTCAGTTGGGAAATCAAGGAGCACGAATGTTTGACCATTTGAAATTTTGCATTGGCGCCGTACTCATGATTGTCTACACCCAGGTGATGGTGCCCATTCTCAGCTGTAAGTCCTGGCCGATAGTAAAGTCGAAAGAATCTCATAAAAGAATTAATCCTTGCAGATCCTGCGGATGTCAAGGTTGTCAAAAAGGAGACCTTTAATCGCTGGTACACTCTTATGCCGTATTATCTGGCATTGACCATTTCGCGGTTGCCACTCCAGGTGCTGCTCAATCTGACTTTTATGGCCTTGACCTACTGGATGTCTGGGTTGCCGGATGAGATGTGGCGCTTTTGTATATTCGTTGCCGTCGGCTTGATGATTTCTCTGGTGGCCGAGGGCATGGGATTGGCCATTGGCGCTACTTTTAGCATTACAGTAAGTTTTTACCTTAAGATTAAATACTAAGTACTTAATTATATGCTCGTTCTCCACAGAATGGCAGCGTTGTGGGTCCAATGATCATAGCTCCTCTTATGGGTTTAGCTGTCTACGGTTTTGACTTTGCACCCCAAATTACTGGAGGCATGAATCTGTTGATGAAGTTCAGCTATGTACGAGTGGGAGTGGTAGCTTTAGTACTGGCAGTGTTTGGATTCCAGCGGAAGGAGTTGGACTGCGATGAGATCTACTGTCACTTTAGTGATCCCCGGGTGCTCCTGAAGTTCCTCGATGTCGAAAAGGTCTCCATACTGCATCAGTTTGGACTGCTGGCCATGATAATGGTCTTCTTTCGGGTCATTATGTACATCAGTCTCCGCAAGCGCTGTTACACCTGATCAAATATTAATAATGTTATAGTTATAGCAAAAGTCTATGCTGTGATTATGGTTTTATATGCCCGTTTAATCTTATAATAGGAATTACTAACCAATGTACATATAACTAACTATTGTTTTAATATGTATTATTGCGCACAGTTGATTGCCCCATCATGAAAACACTCAAATAATTTGGTGCTTAGAAAACCCCTAGATTTGTAATACTATTGTAATTAGTATACTACTCGCGAGTAGAGATTTATATAAGCATTATTAGATGTAAGACTTCTGGTAACAGTGTCAAAATTAATATCTTTTTAAGATAAAGTATATTTTTACATAACGTGCAAGTCAATTTTGTTTTAATTATCGAAAAACATCAGGAAATGCATCCGATAACAACTTCAATTATCGATAAATGCAAAAATAAAACTGGCAACGCCGTCAGAACTTGATCGCCGTTACCGCAACTTAAAATACTTCGAAATTAACTTTCCGGCAGAAAACATGTTAAAAGCAGGAGAGTTTGTGTTTGCCAAATTGAGAGGTTATCGGCCTTGGCCAGCACGAATCCTGCAGTCAATTGGCCCAGAGTACAACGTTTTCTTCTAAGGTACATGCAATAAGGCAAAGGTGGACAAGAAAAATTTTCTCCCATACGAACAGTGTAGAAGGCGTTTGGGAAAAACGGTGAAACTGCTTCAAAAGGAATTCAAAATAACCATGTTGCATACAGAGCTAATGGTGACAGATCCCGGCGAAGATAAAGCCTAAAAATACTTTTTGGTCAGCCTAATAGACGCAGACGCTTTCCACACGCAGATTGCACTGATCACAATACAATAAAATACGTAGTTAGTAGTTAAACCAATTATGTACAAAACAAATAAAAGCTCAAGTTTACTCAAAAAAAAAAATAATAATATAGGTTTACAATTAAGCCATGCCTAATCTTCTAGATACTCATTTCGACGTCAGAGTCATCATTGAGCACAGGATTGGCATTCAGTGTTTCCGACTGTTGTAACTCGAGGAGTTGCTGGCAACGCTCAGATTCCATTTTGTGCATGGTGAGAATGTGCTTTCTCAGAGGCTGCAATAATTCTACGATGTTCTGGAAGCCATCCCGCAGCTGTGATGGTAAATCCGAGAGCATGTCGGCTACAAAGTCATCCAGCACTGCATCCACTTCCTGGTCATTGCCTTGACCAAGTTCCGCGTAGATATACAGTAAGGTTTGCAGCTGCAGGACCAGATCGCGTGTGGCCAGCAACTTTAGATTTGGTAATCCTGGCGATGATTTCAGATCCATTTCAGCAAGGAGACGGCACTTCATGTAGAGCTTCTTGCGTGGTTCACTTTTGAACTGAACAGAAGTCTTCTCGTACTCTGTCAGTTGGTTGTGTGCCTCTCGCAGCGACTCCAGAATGTTGGCATTCACACGATGCAGAGTAATCATATTTGCCGCATAGCGACGTTGCAGTTTCTCGCGTTGTGGCGTCACTTTGATCTCACGGCGGGCGGACGCTTGAGCTCCACTAGCTTCCAGCTCCTCGTTCATTCCGGCCATGTCCTGGACGGTTTTTCGCTTGATGCCCAATAGTTTTTGGAGCTGTAAAACAGCATCGAGTACTGGATGCGGCTTGCGTACCTTATCATCATCGTCGACATCAGTTAAGGAGTCCTTGGCAGCATCCTGCTGTTTGTCCTTGGCCTCCCGAATTACGGTAGCCAGCGGCACACCCTTACAATCATGTACCACATGGAGCAGAGAATCCGACATACTTAATACAATATGTTTCCCAGCAATATCGAACTTAATCAGGTAACTGCTGTTCTTGGGTTCGTAGCCAAGAACACGTCCCTTGTACAGCATTTCCAGTGGTGCACGCAGCAAGCTTATCACCTTTGTGTCCACGGTCAGCGGCATCGGTATGACCTTGGGCATAACATCCATCGATAGACCAAAGTGATCCGTGTCCATTTTACGCTGCTGAAGCAGACGCACAACATTCCGACTGCGATTCAGCTCGCGCTTTTCGCTCTCAATAAACGCCGGTGAGAAACGTCGGGCTTTACCCATTTCCCGACGAATGATCTGCCAACAGCGCAAGGGTAGCTGGTGCTCCATCTGCTGCAACTGCGGATAAATGCTACGCAGGAACCACTTGATGTTGTAGCCACTTGAGAGGATCGCTTTGTCGATGAAGGACTCTACAAACTCACACCAGATCCAACGCTGACTGTTTGGCTGCTTAAGGAACTTATACAGCCTCTGATAGGCCGATACAAGTTCCTTGGAATCCTTGGGATCACAATATTCCTCTTGGTTCTCCAATATATTCTTCGATCGCGGACGTTTGGTAAATTTTGGCAGTTTTACGAAGAGCTCCTCATCCTCCTTATCGGCTGTCTGGGATCGGAGCAAACGCTGTGATTCGTTCGTCTTGGGCATTTTGGATGTGCGGTGCAAACCAAGCGTTGAAAGTTGAGGCGGCGTCACTGCGGAATCGGAGTTAATAATACTTCCGTTAGTATCTGTAATATCATTTGACATTTTGTGCAGTGTAAATAATTTGTGAGGTACTCTCTAAAAACGACACAAAAGTCATAAATTACCTGCCTCTTCTCATGTAGCAGTTTCAAATCTTAATTAAAAGTCTTGCGAGGTGCAATTTTTAGATGACACTTCCGTTATCTTTCAAAACACAGGGCTGCATCGACGGAGCGTTGCCACCCCGTTTCATTACGATAAATAATGTTTTTACTTTTACATCACATTTTAGTACATTTATTTCAGATTCAGTTTTTAACAAATTTAAATCTTAGATTACAAATCAAACATTTATTTATTGTTTTCTTACTTCCGATTTTTGCTTTAAAAGCCCAAAGAGAAGCTTGAACTTATCTAGATCCACTCCAGTCTTCTTCTTCATTCTGGCTCGCATTTTGAAAAGCATCAAATCCGTTTTGGCGCAATCTTCCGATAGAGCGGGATGAGCTTCAAAATTCACAATGTGTCCACTGTCATGGGCAACAGCAGCTTCAGTCAGTTTTAAAGAGCCATGAGTATTCATCATCTGAAATGTAAAAAATGACAAACTATTATACATATATAATCAAATAATATATATGCTTACGTCCATGAGCTTTAGACTGAGGGGTCGATCCGCTTGATCCAGGCCGTATCTTTCGCAAAGATTGATGCATGTATGCTTCAGAGCATGAATCCCAATGGTGCTCAGGGTCCCATTGCCAATGCTCAGCATGTAAAAGAGGCGCACCACAAGACGCCAGCGCTGGCGCTGCTCATTGTTAGCCAACTGCCAGACATGGCTGCGTCCCAAGTGGCTGTGGGAGTTGAAGTTGACATCAAAGTGGGTAACCGGCAGTGCCAACCAGTAATCCATTTGCCTAGCAGGCAGCGACTCTGGCAGCGGAATGCTCAAAGGTCTGGGATTTTTCAATATTGGTAGCTTGATGGCCACTAGAAACTCAAAAACTATGCGTGAATTCTTCGCAGTCTTCAACTGTGTGGCGATGATAGTATGGGCGCTGATTGGATACAGGGTAGTGTGATAACATAGTTGATAGCTGCGTCCACTGCACTTAATTATTGGACATGTGCCCAGCAGTTTGTACAAATCGTCGCGCAGATGATTCTGCACGTATACGGTGGGTATTATGGATTGTCCCAAAATTTTCTTCTTGTTCTCCGAGTGCAGATAAATGCAGCCGTCATTTTGAAATTCCGTGTAGAATGGAAATTTCAAGTCCAGAAGCAAATAACAATTGAATTTGGCCGGTACGTCTATAACATTTCCGCACATGTACGTGGCTACAACACAATAAAGTTACATATATGTATTGTATATGCAGGATCCAACTTCATATCTTACCCGTAGCCGGCAGGTTGGTAAAGCTACCGGCAAACATCGACTTGTTGTCTTTAAGAGCCCCATTTATCCAGCCGGCCAGCAATGTGGTATCATTGAGAAATATCTTGTGCTCTCTCGAAGGAATCTTCAGTTGCGTGGCAACTATATCAAGTGCCGTTTCGAAGCTTAAAGACATTTTGATAATCAACTTATTAAGTTAAGTTTACCATTTATTTGCAATACTGCTTGTTTCTGGTAATGTAAACGGTAAATAGGTAAAAACAAAAACTGGCATGCAAAATAAAACTACGCTTTTGTAACGACAAAAGCGATTATAAATTGAATGTTATCGGTTTGCTGAGTGCTGCCACACTGTTTGCTATGATACACAAAAAAACTGAGCTGCCACGCAGTTATTATAAAGTAAGAGCGAAATCGTGAGTCACGATTCATGTCGACCGTTAACTGTGAACTGCACATGGTGAAATCGAAAAAAAAAATTGGAATGTAAATATTTCCATTCTTTTTATTTAACTTCTTCCTTACAAATAAAGCATAAAGTAATCTACTTTTTCATGCTGCCCATTTTCTCCTTGCGCTTTTTCACATGTTTCTTCACTTTGACCTTTCTCTGTTCGGCCTTGGCTTCCTTAACTGCTTTCTTGCGCGCCTTTTTACTTTCTGGTGACTCGTCGCGTGGCCTAGACGAGTTCTTGAACTTTGTGGTATCTTCATTATCCTCTGAATCGTCACTTTCGTTCCCGCTTTCTTCCAGATCACTCTCGCCGCTCTTTTGTGGCTCATCCAAGACGTCAGGTTGCTTCTGGACATCGAGTCCGGGAGTAAGACCTGTGATCTTGGCGTAGACGAGATTTTGCTGGACTCCTTGCTTCGCCTTTGTAACATCCCGCTCAAAGTGACGCACCTGGAAGTTGGAAATATGAATTATGTTTTAGATCAGTCCAAAATAAGACTTGCGTCCATTAAAAGTTACCTCGTCTAAACGTTTGGGAATGTATGTGTTCTGCCATACAGCCTCGTCGATCTTCTCCTGCGCTGTGATTGCATCGAAGTCCCGATCTTTGATACGCTCCGAAATGCGCTCCAAACACTCCTCCATATTGTTCTCGGTTATGGTTTGATCCGTGATGAAATCAAACAGCTCCTTAACGGTCATCGTGGCCACAGATTTCTTGCGGAAGAACTCAGATATGTTGGTGCAATCCTTGCGCAGGAAATCGAAGGCATGTGGATGATCATGCTCCACCGACTGGCTGACATCGATTATGACTAATTGACCATCTTGGAACAAAATATTGAACTCGGAAAGATCAGCGTGTACCAGACGGCATTGGTTGTACATGCGCCACATAATAACCACGCAGTCACGATACAATTCTCGGGCCTTTGAGGTACTAATCTCGACATCCTTTAACTTGGGCGATGGCCAACCGTCATGACCGCAGAAGCGCATAACCAAAACATGGGAACGCAGAAGAATGGGTTCCGGGACAGGAATACCAGCGTTTCGCATACGCAGATAGTTTCGCATTTCTTTTTCGGCCCAGGTGCGTACCATTTTGCGAGGATTATGTTTGCAGTAGCCGTGACGAAAGCGAAACTCTCCCGAAACGTACTTGTCCCGGTCCTTGAACACCAGTATCGAAGTCTTATATATCTTGATGGCAAACTCATCTGCGCCATCCTTGGACACAGCGTGATAAACGTTCGCCTCTTTGCCGGTGGATATGCATCCATTGATTTCTTGAATAAGACCGCGGTTCAGCAACTTAAAAAGGATCATACGTGTGCGGTGATCCATCACCTGCTCAGCTGTGGCACGATCCTGCTTGTCTCGACCACGCATCCGATCCGTGTCCTGTTTCCGATCAAAGCTGACCAGTCGATTGGCTGCCTGAGCACTCATTTTGGCATTTGGATCATATTTCTCAACATTGATGCGAGCTGAATAGCGCCGAAGCAGCTTTTCATTTGGCTGATAGCTGCTTACACGCGGCACACCTCCTCCTGAACCGCCAGAACCGGTGCCAACGTTGTTGGAACCGCCAGCTGTGAGCTGCGACTGCGCATTGTTCTTGTTGAAACCACTGTACGATTCTTCGTACGCATCGTAGCCGTCACCAACATCATAATCGTCGTCTTCATCATATTCATCCGCATAATCAGAAGCTGCATCCTCGTCAGCGTCGACCTCTTTAATGACCTTCTGGACAAGATCATCATTGGCTTCCTTTTCGTTTAATTTGATGTCTTTGAATATTTCGTGTTTCACCGTAAGTGATTTGAAATCATCCAGCCATTCTGACTACAATTTAAATAATATTAATTTATTTGCAGCTATAATTCCAGTTAAACTTACTCTCTTCAAGTCACTTTCATCCTCCTCTGGATCGCTGTATTTGTGTGCGTCGGTCATATTAAATAACACCGTCGCTTTTGTCTTATGTCAAATTACAAATTTAATCAAATCCGCTGCAGTGCTTTGTTTAAATACCTGAAAAGCTCAAGCTCGATTGCATTTAATAATAATTGCGAAATGTATAAAGCACGCACGTGTTTATTTACAAACAGCTGTTGCAGTTAGCCATTCAGCACGATGCGTCGACATTGTTTTGGTATTTTTTTGGGTTGAGGTAATCGGTTATCGATAACGTAAAGTCTGTTTTGTTATTGTCGGTCTCATTGTGTGTAACCACAAATAATAAATTAAAATTAATAATAAACTAAGATTATTAAGAATATAGATGTAAATTAAGCCATGTTTGTGTTGGCCGAACTCAAGGATAATGTCCGCATTGGACCAGACCAATTTAACTTAAAGCTTGTCGATGCTGTACGTGATGAAATTGACCGCAAACTGGCAAACAAGGTGAGTAAATTTCATAAATGAATAAATCGTGAATAAATAATAAATTGTACAAATATTTGTTAACATCATTAATTATTATTTAAAGGTATTGTTAAATGTTGGTTTGTGCATAGCACTCAAAGAGATTGTCTCTCTGAAAGATTCAATTATTCTACCCGGCGACGGAGCCTCGCACACGGAGGTGCTCTTCCGCTATGTGGTCTTTCGACCAATGGTTGGCACCGTTCTTACTGGTAAAATACGGAACTGCAGCCGTGAAGGAGTACACGTTACATTGGGCTTTTTCGACGACATACTTATTCCACATGCGGCACTGCAGCATCCGTCACGCTTCGACGAGGCGGAACAGGCATGGGTATGGGAATATCCATTAGAGGAGGGCGCTAAACATGACCTTTTCATGGATGTGGGCGAGCCTATTAAGTTTCGTGTGTCCCGTGAAATATTTGAAGAGACATCCCCCATAGGGCCGCCTAAAGCAGAGGGCCAATCATCGCAAAATGCTAGCACTTCAGCAGCAGCTGCTGCTTCAGCGGCATCACAAGAAGTGAAGGCTCCTTATAAAATCATTGTAGGTTTTATTTGGACTAAGTTCATTCTAAAATCATGCTTACTTTTTGATTATTTTAGGGTGCTATTAATGAGTCCGGATTGGGCGTACTTTCGTGGTGGGATCAACAGGGCAAGGATGATGGTACAGATGACGATGACGGTGAGGACAACACAGAATATGACAATGATGAGGATGGTGAAGGTGCCTGCGAGGAATGACGAGACTACTGAGACTTGTATATATTTAAAAAATAACATTAGTATAAGATATTTTAATGATTTAAACCAGTTATTGACAAAACTTAATAAAACAAATGAATTTCATTTATGCATTTGTTTTTATTTTTTCATGTTTGATTTAGTTTTGCAAATCGCATTAAGTTTGAATTGTTCCGAACAATAATTCTCTCTTTGGTAGCGCAGCATTCTATTAGTTAATTTAGTTAAACATATGTATATTTAATCATTTATTATAGTTAAGAGTTCTAACACTAAGCATACAACCCAAGGATACATTTGAAACAAGAAAGAAAAGTACAGTCGAGCACGCCCGACCGTAGAATACTCTCTGCATTTTATTCCCGATCATTTAATAAAATCGGTATCCAAGCATATCAATTGATAGTACTTGCAATAAAACACGTTGAAACAAAAACATCTGAATGTATGTACATATACACACACATATACATTTGACATTATAAGTATGCACGCACATATGCATGTGTGTATATGTAATACATACACAATTGGTTGGCTCAGCCAGCATTCGCGGGCAGCGCTGCCGCTAGAAAGCAGCGAAAACGTTCACTCACATGTTCGTATGTTTCTATCTCGCTCGCACACATGCATTGGCATTGCATTCAATTATCAACTTTCTTACATGTCTAGCTCTTTTGTTTATTGTCCGATTTAGATGCAACTTTTAGGATAGTTTAATATATTTTGTCTTCAAATGAATGTGAAATAACAATACTGTACGATAAGAACATATGCCTTAAAATCGGCATTGAAGTTTGCAAATTATTTTATTTCTTGTGGGAAAAGGGGGCGTGGCAGTACAAAATTTTTGATGACAATACAATTATACCATCTCTAGGAACCTACATACCAAAATGGGTGTTCCTAAGTGCCATATTTACTGAGATATTCGCCTAAAACATCAATTTTTTACGAGGTGTTTCTAGTTTTTTGCACATTGTAGGCGAACGGGGCGTGGCATCGAAAAAAAAAAAGATTCTTGTATTGACTGACTTAATATCGAGTCGATAGAGACCAAATTCAAACTTGTAGCTCTTACCATCTCTGAAATCTGTTTGTTCATACGGACAGACGGACAGACAGACGGACAGACAGACGGACAGACAGACGGACAGACGGACAGACGGACATGGCTATATCGACTCGGCTTGTGATGCTGATCAAGAATATATATACTTTATGGGGTCTACCACGCCTCCTTCTGCCTGTTACATACTTTTTTTTTTTGCACAAACCCAATATACTCTCTCTTGCAGAGAGTATAAAAATGGGAACAGGGATAGATAGGGAACCGCAATGTAGTCCCTAAAAAAGTCAAGAAAGAGGAAGATCATTTGAAAAAACTGCTTAAATTTCAACACTGGTAGGCAGAGGCGAACGTATTTCTGTTCGAGTTTACTGAGCACAGATACAGTAGCAGTAGAAAGTATTCCCCAAAGTTGAAAAAAAAAGTAAATTCAAAATTTTATGATCCTTTAGGTTGTAGCTTAGTGTTATAGGAAGGGCATATCGGTTTTTCGTTTTTAGATATCAGATTTATTCATGTTTACTCTGAGTGCTCGTTCTTCTAATTCTGCAAATTCTAAAAGTTTTGAGTTATTTATTGTTTTTATTGTTGTTATTGTTGATATCATAGTTAAAGTATTGTACAATTAGTGGTCGGGGCTGCAAAAGTGAGCTAAGTGTAAAGCAGGTTAGCAACTTTGCCTATAAATAATATTCACTTTATTATTTATTTACTATATTTTGTATTTTGTATTTAGTGTTTTTGAAAATTGTTGCTTTGAACAATAAATTGCATAATTTTTGATTTTATTTGCATATTGCATTTGTTTATCTTTTTATATAATTTATCTTTATCTTTTCAAGTTTTGTTTTGTCTTTTTGGGCGCAATGTTTTATGTTAATTTACATTAATTTATATATATATATATATATACTTTATTTTTGTTTTTTATATATATATATGTATATCTATATAATTTGTTTGTTTCTTTTTGCACATTTGGTTATGGTTAATTACAGTGAGATTAATTAAAATTGTTGCTTTTAAAACTACAGTAATAAGTATAAATAATTATTTATATTAGAGTTCATCTCGGTATTGTACTGTATTGTAAATATATAAATAATTATCCATTTTGGGGTTCTTAAACAGCTCTCAACTTAACTTATATAGTTAGAGTTCAGTTAAAATCACAGTAGAAATCATAAAAAAAAATGTACAACTAAAGCTATGTAAGGATTTACAGTATTAAGAGAAATATATATATAATATATAAATATATTTATGTAGCACAAAAAGGAACATCCCGACTAAAAATAACAATTCTAAATCAAAATTATGTTATTAGCATCGATTTTTTACTGAATCCTACCAAAAAATCAGTTTTTCTTTGTATTTTGTTTTTTTTTGTTGTTTTCTTCACATATTTAAAAATATAAAGTAATTAATTATTCGATTATCAAGCAGCGTGGCAAGTGTTCTTTCAAATAATCAAAGAGTTCGTGCGATGCTCCAGGACAATTGGTCAGCTCCAGTTCCTGCATATGGCGCAATTGTATAAGGCTCGACAAACCCGATGACGTCAGCAGTGGACAACCAGCCAGGGAGAGTACTTGAAGATTTCTCATCGAGCACAAATGCTGTAGACCAAAGTCTCGAACCTGGGAGCACCAGCGCAGGAAGAGGGCCGTCAGTGATAGCATCGTCGATATATATCCAACTCCGATATCCGTTATGTGCACACATCTGTGAAAGTAAAGGTAGATAACTGATCAATACTTTTGATCTGTACTGTTATGATACCAATATTCAATTTAACGACACTCTGGGGAGTACTTAATACTCAGTCAAATTTCTATCCTCTAATCTCTGGCGTGTTTTAAACATTTCCTGGCTAATCATTTCATTCAATTACTGGAATTCGGGAATACCATGATCTGCAGTTCGGAGAAATTTAAATAAATTGCCCTACTATATACGATTACTGACGTACAACATTAACTGCTGAAATGCATACAAGTACTACGGGTACCGAGGCAAAGTTCTTGATTTATTTCTGTTCGATATTCAGTCCATAATTGTTTATACTTTGTATAAGTTGCTTTAGAAGAGAGTTTTATTGGAATACGATAATGAATCCGATCATGTTTCTTGTAATACTCGCAGTCTACTTTAGTGGATGTCAATTAATTGCCGGAATTCGAGTAAAGCTTGATGAATCTTTGATCAAAGTAGAAATTATTACGGAATTGAAAAACCAAATCGAAAGTTATAAAGACAAAATTGGTCAAGAAAGTGTAAAATTTATTAAAACGAAAATTGATCAATTGGCAGCAATTGAATGTGATAAATTTCAAGGGAGACTCAATTTAAGTCAGGAGACTTTTAAAAAACTGAACAAATTAATAGGAAAGCTTCGTTACGAAGGCAAAGACGATCGTGCTTTAATGAAATATTTTAGTGATCGAATCGTAGAACGAAATGAAAAGACTTTTCAACAAAGTAGGATTAAATTCCTATCGAAAGCCCAAGGAAACGATTCTTTTGATGTGCTGAGCAATCACCAGTGGACTGGATCCAATTGGACAGTGTTTCTACAATACATGGATAGAACAAAGAACTATAGCATGGATATGACAAAAAGGCTTCAAGGGTTTGGAACCTCCGACAGTGACTTTTACCTTGGCCTTGAAAGGCTTCATCACTTGACCAAAGAAAAAGATTACGAACTTTATGTTGTAATGGAAATGATGGATGGAACCATTGAAACTATTAAAAGAAGTCACTTCAAAATCAATGATGACTACACAACCAAAGTTTGGGGAACTCTTACCGGAAACGTAACACAAGAAAACTAGTAAGTCTTTTATATTTATGTATATACTCTGCAAGATATATTGGGTTTGTAAAAATTATGTTACAGACAGAAGAAGGCGTGGCAGACTCCATAAAGTATATATATTCTTGATCAGCATCACAAGCCGAGTCGAAATAGCCATGTCCGTCTGTCTGTCCGTATGAACAAACAGATTTCAGAGATAGTCAGAGCTATAAGTTTGAATTTACTCAGTATCGTCAGTATAGTAAATATCTAATTTAGTCAGTCAATACAAGAATCATTTTTTTTTTTCGATGCCACGCCCCATTCCCTATAATGAGCCAAAAACTAGGCAGACCTCGGTAAAAATCGATGTTTTTGGCGAATAGCTCAGTAACTTTGGTACTTAAGAATACCAATTTTGGTACGCAGGTTCCTAGTGAAGGCATTAATGCAATGTCACTAAAATTTTTGGACTGCCACGCCCCTTTTCGTAAAAGAAATGAAACGTTTTTAAATTTGCAGGTCGTTTTTAGGCATTTCTTCTTATTATACAGTACTGTAATTGCCGCGTGGCTGCAGCGCTGCTCGCGAATGTTGGCCGTACCGACCAATAGAAATACCCGGCTACCAATTTTACCAATATAATCAAGAAGAAAATGCAGAGAGTATTCTATGGTCGTGCGTGCTCGACTGTACTTTTCTTTCTTGTTACTCTTAATGTTTTTCCATCTTTCAGTAATTTATTACAGGAAATACTAGTGACCGGCACGGCAACTGACTGGAAGAATCTACGCAGCGTGAAGATGTTCATTCATCCAGTAGCAGATACTAAATCGAATATATCAAAACTGTAAACTGACTGAAACCATTCAATAAAATCACAAAGAGGCTATTTAGTAGTATAAGTTATAGATCTGATAAGTTAAACTCTTAACGTATTGAATTAATAAAAGTTAACTAAAAAATATATAAAAATGCAAAAATTTTGATTGCTCAGTGAAATTCAACAAAAACTCTGTACTTTTATTTCCTCTTAATGCAACAATATTCCTTTAAAAATAAGAATACCCTAGTGATTCGTTCAATCAACCCTAGAATACCCAAGGGATTTGGGTTCAATCCACGTTTCAGCAAAAAAAAAAAAAACATAAAAAGAAATGTTAAAAGATTTCGAAAATTTTACCAGAAATTGTGCGCATAACACACCGATAATTAGCTATTAAAAGAAGAACATTTTTTGAGTCAGGAGCTTAAAAAAGCTGGAAATTATACCTAGTTCCCGACCTACGATAAATCATGGGTTTGCTTATCAGCAGAATTGTGTTTCCCACACATCGAAGATGGAATTTATTTTGGTTTTTTTTTTTTTTGGGTTTTGTAATTTAGTTTATTCTGAAAAATTCTTGAGAAATTTTAAAAATGATTAAGAACAAGTAAGAAAGGCTACAGTCGAGCGAGGTGACTGTAAAAGACCCCGTACTCATTCTAGTGCGCATTTTACCATACAGATAAACAATTGTTGAACGATACAGTATGTCCCATGTGACCTATTGGATATAGTTGTCTGTCCCGAATCAAAGTTAGTGAGGATATTTAAAATAATACCATAAATATAATGCGAAACCGTTCGCTCACATGTTTGTATGTTTCTATCTCGCTCGCACACATGCATTGGCATTGCGTTCAATTATCAACTTTCTTAAATGTCTGGGTCTTTTGTTTATTGTCCGATTTAGATGCAACTTTCAGGATAGTTTAATATATTTTGTCTTCAAACGAATTTGAAATTACAATACTGTACGATAAGAACATATGCCCTAAAATCGGCATTGAAGTTTGAAAATTATTTTATTTCTTGTGGGAAACGGGGGCGTGGCAATCCAACATTTTTAATGACAATGCAATTATGGCGTCTCTAGGAACCTGCATACCAAAATTGGTATTCCTAAGTGCCATAGTTACTGATATATTTGCCTAAAACATCAATTTCGTACGAGGTGTGTCTAGTTTTTTGCTAATTGTGGGCGAATGGGGCGTGGCATCCAAAAAAAATAGATTCATGTGTTGACTGACTGAGTATCGAGTCGATATAGACTTAATTCAAACTTGTAGCTCTTACCATCTCCGAAAGCTGTTTGTTCATACGGACAGACAGACGGACATAGCTACATCATCTCGGCTTGTGATGCTGATCAAGAATATATATACTTTATGGGGTCTGCCACGCCTCCTTCTCCCTGTTACATACTTTTCACAAACCCAATATACTCTCTCTTGCAGAGAGTATAAAAAGGCAAAGACGGAAATTGAGTTCAACTCATGAATAATTGCAAACTGGAAACAGTCCAAGCAGACATTTGACCTAATTTGCTTGGCATGAGTATTATATACTATATGCTTGGCCTACAGGGTATATGGTACACGCTACAGGGTGGCAGATGTTTTCACTCACCTATCTAAAGTTAGTTCCTCCAACTGGTTCAGATCACAGGCAATATACTCCAGTGAGGCGTCCGTAATGCGAGGACACCACGACAGGTCCAAGGCCCGCAGTTTCTGCAGATTCTCGGCAATCAGCTCGACGCCGTCGTCGGTGAGCTTGCTGCAGCCGGACAGACTGAGTACCGTTAGATGCGGCAAGGAGTGCACTGCAAGAATATAAGAAAGTAGAAAGAGTAAGAAAGGGAGAAAGAACATTATGATTAAGTCGATGATGATCAAAGAGAAATAATGTTTTTATTAAATTTCAAGTTGAAACTGAGTCCAATAAGTATACACACAGTCGCAGAGACTACAAGAATTTCTAATACAAAATACAGCTACAAACACAGTGACTGCAGTTACTCGTTGCCCCATTTAGCCACCAGCGTGTCCCTTTCCCCTTTGTCGGTATCTCCCCCGTCCTCTGTCTTAAATTCATACATCCTTCTACTGATTTTGGTTCTTCAAGGCAAATTGACTTTGTTTTAAAGTAAGATATATTACTGGAGATTTTTATTCAGATAAATAAAATTTATCTTCTTAAGTAAAATATATTTCTTGTAATTACCAGTATATTACGGATGTCGTAAAGTATTTATTTTCTTATATTTATTATAATTTATGAACTTTTTTAGTATTTTATTTATTTATTTTATGCCAAACTAAAAGCAAAATTAATTACAGTAAAATTATGAATTTACTGTTTCAATTAAACTAACTGAAAGCTTCTGCTCTTTAGGCTATTTTATGACATATCTAATCCGTTAATAATTTTTATACCCTGTGAGGGTATATTGCGTTTGTTCAAACAAGCCAAGTCCGTCCGTATGAACGCTGAAATATCAGAGATGGTAAAAGTTAAAAGTAAAGGTCCGGATCGGACAACTATATCCTAAATCTTTCATAGGCCAAATCGGCCGAAAATAGGTCTCACCGGGTATCTTACGGTCGGGCAAGTCCGACTGTACTTTTCTTCTTGTTTTATAATTAATTGGCCGTTTATAGTTAAATATATGTTTATTCTTTATTTATTCTATTTATTAGTTTATTAGGTATAATTGAATTTTAGGTTATCTATTACTAATTATCAATTACTCGTTCTAAATAATTTATTTGTTGCCTATTAATATTTTATTATTTTGCCTGTTACTATTTGACAGAAGCCTTCATTATATACTTATAATAGTACTTATACTATAATATTTTATTTAGTCAAAAAACATTTATTTTCTAAAATCTTTTTTCAATTATCTATTTCAGAATTGTATCTAGAATTGTGTATAAAATAAAATTAACCACGCCTACAATCTATTATAATGTATCTTTCACAGTTAATCTCAGCTGTATTTTACCCAATTTCCTTCATTATATTTGATATACTATATCTAGTATCTTTTATCTGCCATTTAATATGTATATTGAAAACTAATCTTAATTATAGATGATTGTTTATTGTTTAACTTTTATGTCCTTGTACATTTAGGGGTTCGCTGAAACTTTTAATTATTACACAATTTCCACACACACACACCCAAACACGCCTATGTACACACATGTATCTTTGTATCTTTTGGACCAAACTAATTGCATTTGAGCTGTAATTGAGTTTTGCGGCAATACGGGGACAATATGTTGGCTAAAAGCATTTTGCATATATATTCAATTTAACTCGAGTGCTTTGTTCAATTTCCTCTGGTTACCAGAAACCAAAGTATCAGCGACTGTATGTATCTGTATCTCATTGATAAAGTAGCTGCAACGTTCGTTTATAAACTTTTTGTTTTTCTTTTCGGATTTTTCTTAAAGCCAAAGGCTGACAACTGACAAAGACAACTTTGTTCCATTTGCGTCTGCCACAGTTTTGTGCCACATTTCGTGTGCCACATTTTGCATCTTTCAACTGGAAATTGCAACAGTTGACATTCTTATTCTGTGGTTGTTTATACTCGAACTATTTGGAATTAGTTAGATATTGCTCTTTGTAACCGCTTTAATTTACAAACACAACAAAAGTTACTTTGCTAAAAGTATCTTTGAGATTAAGATTTGTTTATAAAGCAGAGATTAAATTAAGGTGAATTTACAAGATATTTATCCAAACAAAAATTTATTATAATTTAAATTAGAAGATTACTTTTGTAACTAGCGTGGACGCTACGTCTGCAAATGTATTCTAGATACTCGAGAAAAATTTAGCTTGGGAATATTTGTAAAGAAAACTACTTTAAGTAAAACAAAAGCAATAAAACTTAAAAATTTAAATAAAAACTGAAAACTAACTTAGGATGAACGATAAAAAATGGCCACTCTAAAAGTTTTTCCTCTCTTCTTCAATCTTATAAGTTTACACTCTTTGAAAATTCAATTTAAATATAGAAATTTCCTTTTAAAAGCTTGCACTTAAGGTTGAAATCCAACGAGTTTCTTGACATTCCATAAGCAAATTTAAGCATTAAAGGGTTGTCTGCATAGGTTAGGGGTTGCAGGAGGGCTAAAGGGGCAAAAGGGGGTGAAATGTTGCAGTTATAGAGCAGAATACGGCTAAAATTACCGTTCGTAAGCGGCTTAAGTGAACGACTTTGCTAATGGGCAACTAGAAAAGGGAAAATCGGGAGAGGAGAAGTGGTTAAGGTCGGGGGATGTGGGAGGATAGTCTGGAGTTGATTTGGCCACGTGCCTCAGATTTCCATGTGCGGCGGCTGCATAAACAAAGATAAGAACATGAAAAAGCAAACCTGGGAGTGAAGAAAAGCCATAAAAGGAGTAAAACAAAGAGAATTTTCTTACGCAGCGACAGATGAAGTCCAAAAAATGCAGCGTCTAAGTAAGTAACTAACTAAAGTAACTAACTAAGCGGCTTTTCACTCGACTTACCAAATAACAGCAGTAATAACAACAACAATAACTATAACTATGACCATGTTGTATACAAGACTAACTGTGTCCCACTTTGGAGTCGAGTGTGTGTAAGTGTGTGTGTGTGTGTGTGTGTGTGTGTGTGTGTGTGTGTGTGGAAAAGCGCATCCCTTGTTTGGCTTCTCACCAAAATAACCACAAAAGGCATACAACTGAGATTTGAATTACAAAATGAATACACTCGCTTGTGGGTAGTTTTCCATTCTAATCGTTATCATATTCATATTCACATTCGAAAATAAATAGATAATTTTCATATTTAATAATAATAATAATTCCAGAATAATCCAATAACTGGATTGAAAATTGGAGATAATAAAGTAAAAGTAATTTTAATTTTTAAATAGCACAAAATAACACAGATGAACTGATTAGAAAATGGAGGAAATATTTGTGAGATTAATGGATAGAAATACAAGTTAAAAAAAACGTTTTAAAAATACTTGGAAAATTTTTAGAAATAAAAAATTATCTAATTAATTACAACACAATAATAAATAATTAAGGAAATACTTCATATGAACACTTAAAGATTAAAGTTCTTATTCCTCGAGAGTTCTCGTTCTTAACTGTTTTGAACTCAGAATTGGCCTCAAGCCACAACAATGACAATAACAGTAACGATGACAACGCGACAGGAGAATGAAGCTAAATAAGTACTACGAAATAAAGCCAAAGGCAGATAACTGTAATTGTATCCACTGGCAACAGTTGCAGGCAGTAAGTAGTAAGTTGGTAAGAAGCGAGAAGTAGCAACAATTGTGGGTTAACTTGGCTTAAAAAAGGGGGACACATCAAAGCTGAAAACCGCAAAATATAATATAAGAAAAATCAGTGAATAACAAATGCTATTATTTAAATGAATGCTGAGCATTTTGTTCATATGACAAAACTACACAACAGACAGAGATAGGCAACAGAGACAGATACAGATACAGATACACAGTTGTAGATACAGATAGACGATTAGAGCTAGCAATACAGTTGCACTAGTTTGAGATAATACTACAAGTACATTGTGTGACTGCAATAATATTCAGTAAACCACATAGAGAAGAAGAAGAGCGAGAGAGAGAGAGAGAGAGAGAAAGAGAGAGGGAGTATAAGAGAGAAAAAGGCAGAAAACAGAGTCTAGGCTAGATGGAGATGAGCGAGATGGTGATTTTTGAGCAGATTAATAAATATTTAATATTAAATTTAAATATTAATATAACTAATTAATAAAATAAGAAATTTTTAATTGAAATTGAAAACAAAATATTTTTCGAAATAATGCTAACTATACTATAATATATTGTGGATAATGCTTCCATAACATAACTATAAAATTCGTCCGATTAAGATAGCAGTCCGCCTGAAGGAGCTGTCCGCGAGTAGAGCTTTCACTGTACTAATAAGACCTATGTTTTATCTAATTAAAACAAATAACTCGCTAACTTAGCGTGTCACGACTTCAAAAGCACGACACGCACTCAGCTCTAAGAGTTGACGATAGAGAAAGAGAGGGAGGTTAAATCAGCGATAGAGATAGAGACAGAGAGGGACAGAGAGACAGAGAGAGAAAGAGAGAGGGAGAGCATCTTGTCGATTGAATTACATTTGAGCTCAATCATTGCATTGGCATTTGATGCTTTGATGCAGTTGAAAGTGGAATCGATTAGAATTCTCTGAGATTTGCGCGTATTTATCGCGCGTGTAATCGCAGCTACAATTCATTTTATTATCAGCTTCACTTTGAGACGCAACCAAAAAGATCGACATGTTAAATGTGTAAAGAAAAGACTGTGAAAAGACTGTGATTGTGTTTCGTGAAATTCAGAATAATATCAAAAGAAAAAAGGATTCAAGTTAGAATGTGTTGTAGTTTCGGTTTGTGACCGACACTAACGGGTATTTGTTTAACTAATGCTAATGCCTGATTTACTCGTTTCTGCGATCACAAATTCTGAAATTGCAATGAAAATCAACGACAAGAACTACAACAACAATAACATCAAGAAAACAAACTACAGACAGTAAAGTGATATGGTCTGATTGGAGGGGGGATTAAGGTGCGACAGGGGTCAATCTGAGTTCAGTGATGTGGCAAATGTGTAAATTGTGAGAAATTTTCTCATCGAAATCGAAAAACACTTGGAATCATTTGATACATTGTAAGTACATCAAATGAAATTTTAAATACAACAAAAAATTAAATCATTTGTTTCGTAATCTTTTCACAGAATTATAATCGACAACCAATAGGGATTTGCGACAAATCTGTGTTTACTATCTGATTAATTAGCAGATTAAATTGAATTCTTTGAGGGTGTTCAAGAAACTATGAAATTTGAAAATAATTTCTTTAATCAAGCTCACAAGTAATCCATAAAAATTAAAGCTTTTGATTTATGAAAAAAAAATATAAATTTTTTCAAACTTGTTCTCTAGTTCAAAGTAGTTTAAATTTCACTTAAACTCCTTTTAAGAATAATTTAAATTCATATCAGCTGACTAAATCGAATTCTCTTCCTGGAACTGAAACTGGGCAACTAGCGAGCCTGCTTGATATGTAAATGGAAATTTGCGCATGGAGGAACATTGCAAGGACCTTCAAATAGTGATATCAAACATGAAACGAACACATACAGACCCACACCCACATATACGCACACACACTCCCCCATACACACACATACCGCTAAGCTAACAAATTGTTACTGTGTATCTATGAGATACATTTGCCATAACAACTAACGACATTTGTGTGAACGCCTCGTTTCTTTTTTTGGGAGGCATATGTGACAGACAGTTTGTCCTTATGCTTACTCTCCCGTATACCCCCTCTTCCCCTTCTTCGCCTCCTCCTCTGACACGGTCCTTCTTCCATTCTAGTTATCGGCATTTTATTCCAGTTCCATTTGCATTTATTTAATGCTGATTTTGTCAAAACTGTCGAAATGAAATCGAATAATGTTTGCTACTTATCTACCATAGACTTTTTGGATTAAACTTATTGGATATGCTCTTATCGTGGTTTATATAAATCACTTTTTGGCACTGTCCTATTATGTGGAAAAAGTACGAAATAATTTTTGTTTTATTTTTAACATATTCACGACAGGAAATGCCTTAAAATGAGTAGTATATTTTTGCTTAAATTATGTAGTTTTAATCAAATACTTTTGTTTTAACTGTGCAATGTTTTAGTTTCATTTCAAATGCTTCAAACTTTTTCCATTTTACCACTTTTAATCCGATATTCTTTCCCATGCATAATGCGTACATTTCAGTGACTGAATAATGGGTATATTTCAGTGACATAATCTACCAGTTTGCTGTCATTTTAATGCCCGCATTGCCAATATGACAAATCCGCGACGCACTCATAAATTTTCATGTTAAATGTTAGACACGAGTCAGGCATTTCGACTTTCTACATTTTCTACCATTTTCTTTCATATTATTTTCGTTTGTTTTTATTGATTTTTCCTTTTTTCCTGTTTGGTCTGAAGTTTTGCATGTGAAAAGCTGTTTAACATTATGACAAACATTATTATGGCTGAAAATAAATCAGAATAGCTAGAAGGTAGTACTAACTACAATAATTGATGACATTTTGCTTGAATTTCAGCATAGATTTCAGTTTAAAATGGTTGCTCCCCAAATAGATACTAAATATGACATACATGGCGTATACGCAATTTCGCAAAGCGGTTTAATTAGTGCATTTAATTTAGAATTTTCGCATTTTATTTAAATAAATATATGTATGCATTAATATACATTTATTTTTCAGCTAAACACATGTCCCTAGGTGGCACAACGGAGCGTATGTGTAATTTAATTGCCAGTTTACATACAAGCATGCTTAAGTAATTGCATAAATTAACACAAATTAAAAGCACTAATTCATGCTTATTGAGAGAGTTTGAATTTCGCTTTCGTTTCCTTGTTCCAAATTATATTTTCAGCTCAATTTCAGTTAAGGATTAAAGGAGAATTATTTGGATTATTTGGAAACTAACTAATCTTTAAGTATATAGATTTTAAAGTAAACTTACAAAGCGAATACTGTCAATCAAAACTTTTAGTTCTGCTCTCATTCTACACAATAAAAAATATTTAAAGTTTACTTTATTTTTGTTTTTAGTTTAAAGTTTAATTAAACAAAGCCGAGTCAAAAGTTGTTAACTCCTTTTTATTCCTTTTTCTTTTGTAAAATTTGTGGCATGTTGCTTATTTTGTAGGAACTTTTCGCGTTGCTCAGAATTTTAATTGCAGTTTGTAGCTGAGAAAAAACTTTAACTGTGACTTTTAAGGCTTAAGGTAAATTTCTAACAACAAAAAGTTAAACACAAAATGAAAATAAAAAGAAAAACAAAAAACAAATAAATTTAGAGTTTTTTCAACGAAACGGGAAATACTTCGCAGAATAGATAGACATTTTAGAATGTGGTAGAGTCATGAGTTAGAGAGGGAGCAGGCGTTTGAGTATACACGACTGGGGTATACCCTGTAGGCAAATGTTTTCCCTTCATCTCATTTGAGCTCATTCAATTCTGTTTAATTTGGAGTAAATATTTGACTTTAATAATTAAGCCTTAAATCATGAAAGTTAACAAAGTTGGCGACTCAACGCCGACAGGTTACCAAAGTTGGCATTTGCCCCAGGCGGAAGTCGAAAATTGGCCAAATTACAAAGGTGGAGTGGGAAATGGAGGAGATGGGTGAGAAATGCGTAGGAACGCTGTAATAATGAGCCAACTTGGGCAAATACTTGAACGCGTGGGTCTCATTAGGCTGATGTCTTCGTCAGTTGCCACAAAATGGCGATAAGGATTACGTAACACAGCCAAGAATCGGAGGAAAGCGACACTTATAAGAGGGGTGTAGTGGGAAGTGGCAAAAGTGTTTAAAAATTAAATTAGCAACAGCCACTAGACCAGTATTTGTGCTCTAGTTCTTAGCCACGTTCTTCGGCTGAATTTCTGTTTAATTAACTGCAAATTTCGTACAAAAGAGCTCACAAATTGGCAAACAATAGACGAGAGAGAGAGAAAGAGAGAGAGAGAGAGAGAGAGAGGGGAAGTGGCGTGGGAAGGTCAAATTATTCAAGAGACAAATGAGCGAAACGAATTGCAAATCGCTTAAAATTACACTCTTGGCAAAATGACAAATTTTGAATGTTGTCTGCAATTTCAATCAAATTTAAATAAATATATCAATTGTGATAAATGCAAATAGATTTTCAAAATTGGCTATAACATCTAATTTGGTATTTGTTTAGTATAAATGTGGTATTTACTTAGTGTTTGTTTTGTTTACATTGAGACTAACTTACGGCCATTGAAATGTTTTCATATTTGGCAACTTACCTGAAAACAAAAAGAGATGATTGCAATTAGTTGAGTGAATACAAGTAAACTATTCTAAAAATAATCAATAAATATCTATCTTTTAGCCTAACTAAGAGAAGTTTAATGTTATTTACTTTAAGGTAGACTATAGTCAGATATTTAAACTATTTCTGGGACTGAAAAAACTTGCCATTGTAATACTTTAACCAACTTTTTAAAAGGAATCATCTTTTGATATCTTTCATCAACTATAAATAACTAAAGAATGCAAGCAAACTATGTGTATAGAAAGGTGCATTAAATGCCTTTCAAAATGCCTCATTTAAGTTATTTTCCGTTGCTTTATGGAGCGAGAGTTGAAAGAACAGAATGTGGGTAAACAGAGTTTACAGTTTTCTAAAACAAGAAGAACAAACCGAAAATGGGACTGCAGATGATAGAGTTGCAGACAAGACAGCAGCTGCCAATCAAATGCAAGCACACGCAGAGCAAACACAACAAGCACACACATATACACACACACACACACACACACTCAGGCATTTTATACTGGTTCACATGACCTGGAAAGCGATGCGCGTGGGAAACCCAACAAAAGGGCACTTCAGCACTTGCAGGCAGAAAAGCGTAGGAGAGCATGACAGACTGCAAGAAGGAGAGACAGAGACAGAGACAGTGAGAGAGAGGAAGATAAGGGGGTGGAGGAGTGGCTTTAAGCTAACGGCCATCATGACTCTTGGGAGCCATTGAGCGACAGTGGAGCTAAGCGTTTTAATACATTTTTAATAAGGACGCGTAACGCGTGATCCACATCAAAGCTACACCTACAGAAATTGCCTTCACTCTCCCACAACCCGCCTACCGCTCACCCTCCCTAGCTAACTCCTTTTACGCTGCCCTCAGGGGATGCCGGAAACTAAAAGTTTAACGAGCAAAGTGTTAAAAATAATGTTGAAGTTTTTTTATGACAGTGAAACTAAAGCAAATGTAGTTTAGAAATGCGAAAAGTTTATTAATTCTATAAAGCACACAAAAGTGAGCTGCATAAAACGTAACTCTAGAAAATCCCTTAAGAAGTTTTTTTCAACAAAGTGCATAGTAATATATAAACATAACTTTGTGAAACACTTTAGTTTTTTAGCATTTTCTTAGCTAAGAAAGAAGCTATAACTGAAAGAAAAATACCTTTAAAGAACTTTATTCCTAAATATTTCTTTTCAGATATTAATTATTAAAGTTTTCTGTTTCTTTTCATTTAGCGCAGATAATTAAAATTTTCGACCTCGTCTCTGTAAACGCACTTTATTATTTAATCCGTTAATCAATTAAATCGAAAGTGTGTAAAACTCCTTCTTTCCCTCATTACAGTTTTATGCAATTTTCACTGACCTCAAAACCTCATCACTTTCGCTGTCAAGTGGACTGTAACTACGTCATGGCCGCACAAAATGGCCGACGTGAAGAAAGTGTTCTTTGACTGCGGTTCACACTCGACGTAGGCGTTGCTGTCCGTACTCTGACGTCGCCATCTCATCATTGGCAGCATCGTCACGATTGCATTTCCCAAGCTCCTTTTCCCCAAGTTTCCCTCCCCCTTCCCCTCACCCAATGTTCTTGTCATGAAGCTTGTGCAATTTTCTGTTGCCTACTTTTAAGCGTCACACTTGGCCTGCTTTGTGCGTCATTGCGTGCAGTTATTAACAGTGTGTGTGCGTGTTAAGTGTGTATGTGTGAGCGTGTGTCCGTCTGCGTGTGTGTGTGTGTGCATGTGTTGTAATTGTGGTTGTCATTAAAATGCAATTAAAATGAAATTCATGTAGGCAGCGATTGCAATTCAAAGAGGGTAATTCAAAAAGTTCTTGCTTCTTAACATAAATCTATCTGTGACTTTTGCTTCATCTAATTTCTTTCTCACTTCCTCTTTCACTCTCTCTCTCTCTCTCTGTCTCTCTTTCTGTCTCTTTCCAACCTTACAGAATTGCTCTATATAAACCCGCAATTACTGCATTTAGATTTACGAGCTTATTTCTTGTGGCTGAACTTTCTAACTAAGTTCTGTCTATATTGCTGGTGTGTGTATAGTTGGTGTATGTGTGTGTATGTGTAGGAAAGTGTTGATTGCTTGACTTTTTGCTCTAACATCAAGTTTTTTGCCGCTCTCCAACTTTTATTCATAGCAACTTTTATTCATTTCAACTAATTTAATTTCATTTTGCAATTTGTTTGGCTTCTTTTTGCTAATTAAAAATTTATCTTTATTGAAATTAAGCTAGCACCACGAACAATGGCAATGTTAAGGGGCATGAAGTTGGCAGCAACACATCGATGAGTTGCTAGATTAACAGGACTTTGCGTAGTGGCAACGCTTGCAGCTAAAACTAGATGATGAAGAAGAAGAAGAGCTTAATAGCTGGGTAAAGTGCATGTTAACATTGACATGAAGTGGATAAATCACCTTAGTACGGAAATATTTAAGCCAAAATTGCGCTTTATCTCTTTTACTTATACATATTCAGAGGATAACACTTTGAGGCGGGTCAATGGTGTCTGAGTCGTTGAGTCGTTGTCCAAGTTCATTAGCTTGGTCAGTCGCTTCTGGCGCACAAGTTGAAATTGATTGATGTGGATATGGTTATCGTCTGCCCACAGGATATTTTCTGCATTTATTCGGTTAAGTGACCTTCAAAGCTACCCACACACTTGTCCCTAAAAGCTTTTCAGTTAAACTACTAATGGAACTACTAAGGCATGAAAAACGTTGCAATGTTTCGATGCAAAAACAATGAAATTTTATTATAAAATAATAAAATAAGTTTGAAATAAGAACTTAAATAAAATTTTATATACTTTGCAGAACTTTTCTCATAGAAACTCAATCAAAAATAGTCGTTGAATCGCTTTTAAAAATCAACTTTTAATAATAATCAAATAAAATCCACTTCGTTGTGCTGATATACAAGTTTTTGGGGATAAGGTAAAGTTCATGGCCAAATACCGTGTGCAAAACAACAAAAAGTCGGCGACAATTGATTGACAAGTTGGCCAAGTGGTTGACGGAGAAGGGCGGGTATTTAAGGGGGGGGGAGGTACGGCATTAGAGCGGGAGGAGGTGCGTACCTCACAGCACGCGTGCTCATTCTCAGCGAGCTTTTTTATTTTTATTTTTACTTTTTTTTGTTTTTTGGCTTTCCTTTCTACTTATAAATAAGTTAATTAAAAACTGCGCGCGACAAGCAAAGAAAACACACAGAAACCGCAGCGATGGCAACGTTGATCACAGATGATGACAACAAAAACAACAAAAACAACAATAACGACTAAAACAACAACAACACAATAACAACAAAAACTGAAACACCTTGAAAATTTTAAATGTAATTAAATAAATTCAATGTTCTCAGAGTTGCGGTTGGATAAAGCTATTTAGTATATACTAAATATATAGAAGACAGTTGAGAGAGTAAAGCATAGACCAAACGATTTGACAGAGACAGCAGCCAGTACCCACTCACGCCCACCGAACAACGTCCGCCCCTTCACTCCTCTTCGGATTATTCTCAGAAATGACAAAGATGAATTTTCGCTCTGTTAGGAATAAGAAATACGTTTTTACAGTTGACACACGGGAAATTCAAGCAAGATAAATATTGTAAAATAAATAAAGACATGTTTTTATTATAGAAAAGATTTAAGCGAGGTTTGCTTTCAAAGTTGCTAGGACATATGCAATTGGGTTAAAGGAAATAACAATTTAACTGCTTTCCACGCTGTTAAAGTTACGCTGTTAATGTAAGATTACATAAAAACGTTATTAGCTTTGAAATTGATTTGAATTTGATAATTTTTAAAGCGCACCTCGTTTATGTCTATTGATAGTACTGAAGATTAAAGAATATTTTACTATTAAAGTGAACAATTTGAATGTAAGTACTTTATAAAATTGTTCAATTGAAACGCTGTTAACGCACGCTGTTAACAGACACTGCAAAAGCAAGCTGTTAATGTAATATTAACATAAATTGCTTCAGGAATACATATCTAGTTGAGCTTAATACTTTTACGGCACACCTCGTTGCATGCCGCCCTCGCACAGTGGCTAAAATTAATCACATTTTTATAAAATATTAAAATTCTCTGCCAAGCTCGCTTGTACAAGGCCCCCATTATATATAAATATAATATTTTGTTTAACAAATAAAAATATTCTGCTTAACTTCATTTTGGTTGTATTTTCTACCAAGTTTACCCACTGTGACAACAACAGATTTGACGACGGGGGTTTACCAGCTATCTGTTAGTCGGGACTCGAGTCTCAAGTGCCAGGAGGCAGGATGTTGGGAGGCGGAACATCGGGCATCGGGCAATGGGACAAAGATGCCTCGCAGCTAAATTGATGGACATTTTCGTTTTTGGCGGTGACATTAATTGCAATTGCAATTGTTCAGGCGCAAAACGAACCGCAAACTACTTTATTAGCAACGCAGAGTCAACACCACTGATGATGAATACAATGATCATTATGATGATGATTATAATGAGCTCGACGATAATCAAGCTAATGAGCATGATGATGTTAATGCTGGCATTGTCAGGTTTTTTCGCTTCGCCTTGGTTATGCTTAATGAATTTCGACATTTTTGTTGACATTGTCAATTAATGTGAGATTAACTTGTGTTTACGAATTTCTTTTCATTTCGTTTCGTTTTGTTGTCTTGTGCCTGTTTCTGTTTCTTTTTGTGCGTGCTCATAAATCACGCATACGCCCAGTTGAACGAACTCGTTGCCAATTAGCCTCAGAGGCGCTTTTTTTCACACACATCACTTAAACATTTCCGTTTCCGGCGTTGCCAAATGTCGCGTGCCAAACGATGTGTTAGCTGACCAATAAAAAAAGACCAAAATCCTTCGATCTTACATTGGCAACTGGCCCACAAAAGTATCTAAAAAGTGGAAAATTGTTAGTTCCTTAAACTCCATTATTTGGTTATAAACAGTGTTTAAAGGGGTTATAACTTACACCTTTTTTCTCAACCTCTTGCCTTCTGTGAGAATTGAACTCACGACCGCTGGTTTACAAGACCAGCGCTCTGCCACTGAGCTAAGAAGGCTCTCGATACGATGGCAACTCTGGCAACAATTTAAAGAGCACAAAGAACGCACCGAATGCCGCTCTAAAATTAGTTGAAAGACTCTTGAATTCAATTATTCAATTAGCTAAATGGCTTCATCATGCTGTTCTGATAAGCGACAGAAGAAGCTGAAACTCAGTGACACAACCTCCAAAAGCTTATCAAAAGTTTATGTGTTCTTGTTGGTCTTTGAGCTGAGTTGAGTTGAGGGTTGTCAGGCAGCGCAAAAAAGGCTTATGAAACTTCTGACAGGATCTTGGTGTTTACCTTGACTTGACAAGGTTGTCCTTCAAATTGTGCAGCAAGCATGAAACTCATTCAAAGTTATTACAAAAGTTATTTCAATTCTGACATCCCGATACGTTTAATTGAGTTAACTCAACTAAATAGAATTTTCAACAATTTGATTCCTTAAAAACGACTTTTCACTTACAACTATACAATTCTTTTAGATTTTATCCAACGTTTTATAAAATTTCTTTATTTCTTTTGGTTTTAGCCTTTCCATCAACAACACACACTTTCTAAGAGTCTTAATCACTCACACTACACAAATTTTACATATTTCGTGTTCAATAAATAATGAAAATTTGGCCCACTTTGTGGGGGAATTTCTGGTTGAATGTAGGCGAAAATTTCGATGCTGGCCATTAATTAAATATTTCCGGAAATTGCAACAATGCGGTGAACCGTAAAGCATTTAAATTAAAATGCCAAATAAATTAATTAAAGTCATGGGAAATGTTATACGGGTAAGAAGTAATTTCATTTTTTCATTATATTTATCGTTATTTCTAGTGGTCACTACGAAATTCGCTAATATATATGTCAATTATTTAAAAAACTGTTAACAAATATAACTGAAAAACTGATAAATACATTTTTTACGACATATTTTGCAAGGTCTAACAATTTGACATTTAAACAAGTAAGAAAGGCTACAGTCGAGCTAGCCGACTGTAAAAGACCCCGTACTCATAGTATTTGCAATAAAACACTTTGAAACAAAACCATCAATTTGTAATAGGGATGCAAATCGCCAAGAAAATGCCGATATCGATATTAATTAAAATATCACATCAAATCAAATATCGATATTATCAACAACTGAATTTAAATACGATATATCGCTATAGATATAGACATAATGACCAAATATCGCATGCGGTATTATGTCGCAATTATAATTACTATGGTATTGAATATCGATATATGATAATTCGTATCGTATGCATACATGTGCGTGCATCGTCCGCAAGCAGTGCAGTCGCTACACAAGCAGCGAAAACGTTCGCTCACATGTTTATATGCTTCTGTCTCGCTTGCACACATGCATTGACGTTGCGTGCAATTGTAAACTTTGTTACGTGTCTAGCTCTTTTGTTTATTGTCCGATTTGTATGCAACTTTCAGGATAGTTTGTTATACTCTTTCTCCAAACAAATTTCAAATTACAATACCGTACGATAAGTGCAAATGCCTTAAAAATGGCATTGAAGTTTGAAAATTATTTCATTCTTGTGGGAAAACGGGGCGTGGCAGTCCAAAAATTTTAATGACAATGCATTTATGCTATCTCTAGCAACTTACATACCAAAAATGGTATTCCTAAGTGCTATAGTTACTGAGATATTTGCTTAAAACATCAATTTTTTCCGAGGTGACCATAGTTTTTTACAATTTGCGGGGGCGGTAAGGGGCGTGGCAAAGATTTGAAATAAACTTGATCTGCTCGCGAAGCAAACGGACTTTCATTCCAAATTTGGTGGCTCTAGCTTTTATAGTTTAAAAGATCCAGGTGTTCATACGGACGGACGGACAGACGGACAGACGGACAGACGGACAGACGGACATTGCTATATCGTCTCGGCTGTTGATGCTGATCAAGAATATATATACTTTATGGGGTCGGCCACGCCTCCTTCTGCCTGTTACGCACATTTCGCTTCAGACAAACTTAATAGACCCCTCTACTCTTTTTTAGAGTACGGGGTCTAAAAAAATGATTTGTTAGGCAAATCGAAACATTGGATATACATTGAAAGCTGTATTCGCGGACAGCTCCCTCAGGCGGACAGCTCCCTTAGCGGGAAGAATTTAACAGTTTTAAGAGCATGATTTATATACACATTCCTTTCCTCTTCCTTGGGCGGACAAAAATACTGAAACAGTGGCTGTCCGGCCACAATATCTAAGCTCTAAAATCCTTTTCAAGAGCGGTAAACCATAAAAAGTCAAAAAACTTAAAAATTTACAAAAAAAAAATTTGAAAATTGGTGTCAAACCCTACCTATAATATTGTATTTTACCGCCTTCAAATTATGTATATAATTAACAAGCTGTCGGTCAATTATGGATATATAGAGACGGCAACAAAGATATTATTTTTATACCCTTGCAGAGGGTATATTAATTTTGTCACGAAGTTTGTAACGCATTGAAGGAGGAGCATCAACAGGCGAGTCGATATAGCCATGTCCGTCTGTCTGTCCGTCTGTTTCTATGCGATCTAGTCTCTCAGTTTTAAAGCTATCTTGATGAAACTTGGTACAAATGTGTATTCTCTCTGCAGGCAGATCATTTGTTAAAATCGGCCGGATCGGATGACTATATAATATAGCTCCCATATGAACAATCGGTTGAAAAAAATAATGTTTTTAGAGCTATATCAACCAAATTAAGCCAATATGCATTTAGTACCAAATCCCATGTGCAAACCAAATTTCATCCGAATCGGACCACTATATCATATAGCTGCCATAGGAAAAATCGGTTGAAAATGATAAAAATGCCTAGTATGAAAATTTTCAGTGTCGATTGAGCGATTTCAACCAAACTCACGCCATTAACATTTGCCATCATTCCCCAGCTGTTGACCAAATTTCATTCGGATCGAACCACTACATCATATAGCTGCCATAGGAACAATCAAAGGCTAGTATGAAAATTTTTGATGTCTATTGAGCGATTTCAACCAAATTCACGCAGTACGCATTAGCTATCATTCCCTACATGCTGACCAAATTTCATCCAATTCGGTCTACTAATCATATAGCTTCCATAGGAACAATCGGTTGATAATGATGAAAATGCTTAGTATGAAAATTTTCAGTGTCGATTGAGCGATTTCAACCAAACTCACGCCATTAACATTTGCCATCATTCCCCAGCTGTTGACCAAATTTCATTCGGATCGAACCACTACATCATATAGCTGCCATAGGAACAATCGGTTCAAAGGCTAGTATGAAAATTTTTGATGTCTATTGAGCGATTTCAACCATTCACACAGTACGCATTAGCTATCATTCCCTACATGCTGACCAAATTTCATCCAATTCGGTCTACTATATCATATAGCTTCCATAGGAACAATCGGTTGATAATGATGAAAATGCTTAGTATGAAAATTTTCAGTGTCGATTGAGCGATTTCAACCAAACTCACGCCATAAACATTTGCTATCATTCCCCAGCTGTTGACCATTTCATTTGGATCGAACCACTATATCATATAGCTGCCATAGGAACAATCGGTTCAAAGGCTTAGTATAAAAATTTGTAAAGTCTATTAAGCGATTTCAGCTAAATTCACGCACTACTCCTTTGCTATTATTCCCTATATACTGACCAAATCTCATCTAAATCAGACATTTATATCATACAGCATCCATAGGAACCACTGGTAACTGAATCCAATGAACGCAACATGCATGACTGCAAGGGTATTTAATCTTCGGCGAACCGAAGATAACCTTTCTTTCTTGTATTTTTTTTTTAAATTAATAATTATTAATGAAAGAGACAACAAGAGCAGTTCTTATCTTATCTATAAAATAAACTTAGTGAGCTTTAAGGAACAAAAAATAAAGTTATCATTCAAGACAATTAAAACTAATTGACTTAACGAATTTTGGCAAGAACAGTAGAAATAACTTTTAGAACTGCTTTACCAACAGTTGCACACACACAAACAAACACACACACATACGCTGTGAAGCCATAAACAAGTTGGCAACTCTGGCTGCAGCCAACGAGATACATTAATTAAATTTTCAATGCACAAGCATTTAGCTGAGAGGCTAATAACAACAATTAAAGTTAAAGTACAGGAGTAGAGGTTGCCCCTCCCCCCTCCATAATTGGACTCTGGAGAGAGGCGGCGATGCGTGCTGTCGAGTTGGCAGCCCAAGTGGCGGCCATTTTGCTTGGACCATGCAGAAAACTGGCTGCTTAATTTGCTGCACTTCAATGGTCCACGAAACAAGGCAGTGAGAAAGGGAAAGAGAGGGCAGAGAGAGAGAGAGAGAGAGGGAGACGGGGGAGCCAGAGAATGTATTTGTTCGAGTTGATTGCGACAAGTTGGAAAGTAGAAATGGAAGAGGGAATAGGGGTAAGGGGACAGGCAGAAAAAAGTGCTGAAGCGTATGGTAGCCATTTTGTAATTTGTAATAACCGCGTTCCCATGGTTTGACAATAAGAACTAGCATAAGTAGTCGCCTAGAAACTACCCTGTAGACCAAAACACCTATGCTCAACTATAAGCAAATAATTTCTCTATAACCAACCTTTAACTCTAGTACAGGGTATTTACAAGTCTCAAAGTGTACAAAACATAAATGTGAGGCTGCGCCAATTCCTAGAAGCACTCGAAATGCTGCACAAAATTGAGTTATGTCCAGGACAGGACACGAGTGGTATGAAGTCAAAAAAAGGTCCAAATAATAAGCAACAAAGACGAACAAACCTGACAGGTAACAAGCCCCAAAACATGTTGTAGACCTTCAGCTGGGTATTGTGAAAGAATACCCTGTAGTTGTGAGTGGACGGAGCTAAAAAGGGCTGTTTAAAATATTCGTTAGAGAGAAATGTTCAAATTGCGACAACAAACAGTTGGAACGGCAGGTGGAAATAGAATGGAATACTCAACTTCAAAGATGTGAAACTGGTCAGTTGTCCTATTTGGAATGTCAGTTTTGAAGGCTGACAAGGGGAAAGTGATTTTGCGAGAATGACGTCAAAGGATCTATTTGTATAGGTGCCATTCAAATAATTTTCCCTCCCGAATGAAATGTGAAAAAAATGAGAGTGAACTTTGATTAGCTGAGTGAAAATGGGGTCTAACCCCGTACTCAAAAAGTATACAGGGGTCTATAAGGTTTGTCAGAAGCGTAATGTGCGTAGCTGAAGGAGGCGTTTGTGACCAAATTCACACATTATGTATTTGGCACCATTATAAATATTCTCACCAAGTTTAATTTAGATCGAAAAAGTATATCAGATATCTGCCGTAGAACAAGTCGGTCAAAAATTGTTGATTTCTATGAATAAATGTAGTGTAAATTGACCGGTCTCAACCAAACTCACCCACAATGTGGGTATAATGAATATAACTATCACTACCAAGTTTGAACGAGGTCGGACAACTATAGCCCATATCTCCCATAGGACAATGGGTAAAAAACTTCTTATTTGTATGGAAATCTGCGCACTTAAAGCAATACAGGGTCTTTAACAGTTGGTTCGCTCGACTGTTGCATTTCTCACTTGTTTTATTCAACGCTCGACAATAATACAAAATTATTCAAATGATTCAAATGACTCGTAAGGCAGCAGCTGGAAATGTTCATAGATACCCATTCAAACGAATATTTCATTGTGCTTTATTGTTGTTTATAATGTTGATGATTTGTATAAATAAATAAGTTGCCAAAAGCTGCTTTATATTATAGCTCCTGCTCCATTTGGCATACACCTGGCGGAAAACCGACACAGCTCTTTTGTATCACTGATAACACAGATATTTGATATGATAATAAAGACACGCATCCCACAGTCCCCAATAATTCCCAGAACTCTTCAGACATAACTTGAACTTCAGTAGCTTTTAGATAACAATGTGACTTGTAAATTCTATTCGCTTCATCGAACTAATTGTTTGGCATAACAAAATACGTAAATTGGACCGAAACATGGCAATTATTTCGCATAAAGCGCTTTCGTCACCAGCGTGGGCGCAAAGAGTTTAACTTAAATTCAGTGGCAATTTAAGGTAGCTTAAAGTGTCGAAAGTATAATATTAATTTGTTAACAAACTTTAAAGCTATTTTAACGGAAATAAAATATTTCTGTTTAAATGCAATTTAAGGCTGTATCCACAAGATATTTTTGTATCTTTAGTTGTAATAATTATTATATAAAGATAGATATTTGTGTAAAATATATATTCATTTATATTAAACTATTATAGTAATATTTTGAGGTATTATACCTATATTAGCTTATTTTTCTTATTTATCTATCTTTCTTTTTCTTTTGAAATACCAATTTAGATAGATAGAAAAATATCTTTTTCTATTGAAATACCAATTTGGTTAATAAACTATCAACAAAATATTTTCAATTTTATATTATATTTTTTTGACAATTTTTAAGATATTTTTTTTTAGCTTTTTCTTTTTTTTAACACAAATAAGATATTTTTCTATGTGAAGCTTTTTAAATAATATTTTTATCTCATTTATTATCAAAAATTTTAGTTCTTTAGTTAACAAAATTTCAAGATATAATATGGCTCATATAGAAATATTATTTGTTTAAACATAAAAAGAATTTATCGCTATTATTAACCTTAGTATATTGTATCTATATAGTATATATGTATGCATAGTATATAGGTATATATGTATATATAGTATATAGGTTTATATGTATATATTGTATATACATTTGTAGTATATATATAGATTATAATATTATTTTCAGCGGTTATAGTTTACATTATTAGACTTCGCCAAAGAAATTACTCACTAAATTTCATATGTAATTATTTAATATGACATAATTTAGGGACTTACCGATATTAACAATGCCATGATTGGTAAGTTCCCAGCATGACTGTAAGCGTAATATGCTCAAACTGTGACTTTGCTTTGGTGAAAAATATCCGAGGGCAGCATCTGTGACATGGTAAGCCTGTTGAAAGTGACGAAAGCGAAAAAATTCAATTATGTTTGAGTCCATGTTCGCTTTCCCTCCACCTTCACCTCTACCCTCCATCTCTACCCTTGTTGCCCCTTTGGGTACTTTGGGTATACTTGCCTGCAGGGAGAACTCGTACAAGGATGGCAGCAGCTGAGCCACCGCGCCCACCGCCTCGTCCGCAATGTTGATGCAGTCCGCCAGTGACAAGGACACGATCCGGGGCGTCAAACAGGCCCAGAGTCCGGCCTCGGTGACCTCATTGCACCCGGCCAGCTCAAGTTCAAACAGACTCTGCAATTGTCATTTTATTTTCATTTACAAAATTATTCTTTAGTTATAATTCTTTTTTATTGCTATCAACTTTGTTTTTAATTAAAAACAAACAATGTGACAGGGAATACCCTTACTAATCCTAATACTCGGATATATTCATTTTAAAATTCTTTTATTTTTCAACATTTTGAACTTTTAACGAAGCAACTGTTTGCTCAGAGTAAAAACGTAACACGGGAATACCCTTATTATATATTCAGTGACATTATTTGACAAATAATCTTTAGAAAAGTATTTGTATTGTCATTTCAAAGGTAAAGCCCAAGCAGGAAAATCAGAATAATAAATAGGCACTCAGGAAAGGCGCTATTGGCAGAGACTGCTCGACTTGAAACTACCCTGTAAGCAGGACAAATAATCTTTAGAAAAGTATTTGTATTGTCATTTCAAAGGTAAAGCCCAAGCAGGAAAATCAGAATAATAAATAGGCACTCAGGAAAGACGCTAATGGCAGTGACTGCTCGACTTGAAACTATCCTGTAAGCAGGATAAATAATCTTTAGAAAAGTATTTGTATTGTCATTTCAAAGGTAAAGCCCAAGCAGGAAAATCAGAATAATAAATAGGCACTCAGAAAGACGCTAATGGCAGTGACTGCTCGACTTGAAACTACCCTGTAAGCAGTTTTAAAAGTTAATAATTAATTTCCATTTCAAGACTTTAAAGTACTTTAAAGTATTTAGCCAGAATTTAATGCAGACATTGTAGCCACTTTTTGGCTACAGACCATAAAATTCTTAAGTTTCTGGCAACCGAGTCAACTTTGACCTTTGAGTCAGCAAAACAGGCAAATAAAATATTTTACAACACTGGTAAGTCGACCCACTTTGCGTGCCAGACAATATGTCGGGGCGTATTTGATCTGACTAGTCACAATTTTGTACCTACAATGTTGTTGTTGTTGCTATGGTTCTTGTTGTTGTTGTTGTTGTTTTTGTTGTTGCCACAATTGTTTTGGCCAAAAGTTTACTACGTTTCGTGGCGACACTCAAGAAACTTTTTGGCTCATAAACGAGCAACGTAAGACAACACGTCAAATCAAAGCACAATGGCAATAAAATGGAAAATGGAAAAGTAAAACGGAAAATGTTGAAAGCATAAAACGGAAATAGATGGAAAAATGAAAATTTATACATTATGTATTGACGGCATAAACAACAATGAAAAACAAGAAAGAATGCTATAGTCGCCTCGCGACTTTAGGATACCCGTTACTCAGTTTAATTATATTATTAACAATGGGATACGATAATAATAATAGTACAATCGTTTAGACAATCGACCCTATTGATTTTAATTCAGATGACTTGGGAAACACAGAAAATATTCATACAAATTCATATTTGGAGCGTATTTTTGACCGATCGTCCCTATGGGAGCTATACGATATAGTCGTCCGATTTGGATGAAACTTGGTCAATATGTTTATACTATTGACAAATATATTCTGTGTGAGTTTCTCTAAGATTACTTGGCCAACTCAAAGGTTATTCATATAAATTCATATTTACAGCGTATTTATGACCGATCGTCCCTATGGGAGCTATACGATATAGTCGTCCGATTTGGATGAAACTTGGTCAATATGTTTATACTATTGACAAATATATTCTGTGTGAGTTTCTCTAAGATTACTTGGCCAACTCAAAGGTTATTCATATAAATTCATATTTACAGCGTATTTATGACCGATCGTCCCTATGGGAGCTATACGATATAGTCGTCCGATTTGGATGAAACTTGGTCGATATGTTTATATTATTGACAAATATATTCTGTGTAAGTTTCACTACGATTGCTTGGCCAACGTAAAAATTATTCATATAAATTCATATTTGGAGCGTATTTTTGACCGATCGTCCCTATGGGAGCTAAACGATATAGTTGTCCGATTTGGATCAAACTTGGTCAGTATATGAACTAGACGTGTACTTTCTGTGTCAATTTGGTTTAGATAGCATTGCTAACAAAAAAGTTTTCTATACTAAAACATGCTATTTTTACCTGTTTTTACCTTTGTATGCACATAGAACGCCCTAAAGTGGGCGTGTCAAAAAACAAAAACAAATTTGTACTGCTTGGGCATTTTACCTTTCGTTTGCGACCACTCGGGCTTTTCTAGCTCTTATAGTCTCTGAGATCCTTTTGTTCACACAGACGGACAGACGGACAGACGGACATGGCTATATCGACTCGGCTAGTCATGCTGATCAAGAATATATATACTTTATGGGGTCTGCCATGCCTCCTTCTCCCTGTTACATACATTCCAACGAATACAATATACCCTTTTACTCTACGAGTAACGGGTATAATAATAACTTTTATCGCTAACTATATCAACAATTACACAAAACTAGAATTAGTCAACTTGTGTCGGATTATGAGAGGTAAAATATCGGAAAATAGAACAACTTAAATGTAGTTATTATTAGAGTTAGAGTAAAGGGAAATTTAGCAACTTTCATATAGTAATTATATAGAACAACAAGTAAGCAAGGATTAATTCGAGCGAAATGGCTGTAAAAGACCCCGTACTCATTCTAGTGCGCAAATCACCATACAAATCACCAATCTGCGAACAATTAGTCCTATGGGAGGTATAGGCTATAGTTGTCCGACCCGAACCAAACTTGGTGAGGATAGTTATAATGGTACTATACACATAATGTGTGAATTTGGTCTCACTGGCTCTATTCGTTTTCAAGTTATGGTAACGTTAAAATTGATTTTAACATTTTGCGGGTGCGGTAGGGGGCGTGGCAACAATTTGAAATAAACTTGCACTGCGTACACCATACACGGACTTTCATTCCAAATTTGGTGGCTTTAGCTCTTGTAGTTTCAAAGATCCAAGTGCTCATACGGACGGACGAACAGACAAACGGACATCGCTATATCGACTCGGCTGTTGTTGCTGATCAAGAATATATATACTTTATGGGGTTGGCCACGCTTTCTTTTGCCTGTTACGCACATTTCGCTTCAGACAAACCTCTGTTTTAGAGTACGGGGTCTAAAAACTTCGTCAAATCAAATTGAAGACGTTTCAGAAAAGTATTCTTTATTCCTGAAACTTAAACAAAAACATTTTATTTAGTTGTTAATAATTCATTTTCCTTTTTTGCTTTACTTGGAATAGTTTTTTTTCCTAGGAACTTCTATTCCTGCAGCTGGCTAATTATCTTATCAGTGGTATATTAACTAAATTACTGCAATTATAGAGATATGTTTATAGATCCCAATTTATTTGGCATTTTTCTATGCAAATTAACATTGACTCTAATTAGATTCCAGTTAATTGTGGCTCTGAAATGACTTCATTGGTAATGCCCCAAAGGTTTGGGCCATGTGTTTGTTTGCCTTTTTTTATGGCCCACATAGTGGAGTATAAGTTTTGTCATTAAGCCTGGCCAACACACGTCTATATCCAGGGCAAGTTTGTTCTCCACATGTCAACTAACAAAATCAATAAAAGGCAAAACAACAACAAAGAGTTCTTAGTACAATAAATTCAGTTTTTCATTTGATTTTCTTGATTTCCCTTCGTGTTTCTCGTTTTTCTTATTTCTCATATTTTTGCCTTCGCATAAATTTATCATATATTTAAAATAATTTAATGACCAAACGGGTTTATTCCTTTATAACTCTTTAAAATTGAACTGGATATATAAAATCAAAATTTTAAATATTCACAAACAAAATGTTCCGCTATAAATTAAAGTTGAAGCTTAATTAATTTAAGCTGAGATTCCAAAGTTAATTAGCCTTACTTTTGCATACTTTCACAATTTATGGCCCAAAACGTGCCAATGACAGGAAACTCTTAGGCATATCCGGAAAATGTGAAGTTGCGACCTTTTTTATGGGTCAGCTGGGTTCAACGGCAACAAGAGCATCGACTACAACGGCGACAACAACAACAACAACAACGACAACGCGACACACTTAGGGGTCAACTTTGAAGCTAGCAATGCGGAAATTACGTATACGCCGCGTGTGCGCCAAAGGCAATTGCGGGCATTTGGCCCATTAAATATGAACCCGTCGCATTTCCGTCGCATTTTCCAGTATTTTCAAGCATTTTGCCATCAAGTGGCAAATTATAGAGGTGCTTGTTAATGTTAAATGCAAGTAAAGTCCACAAGGGACGAGTAAGGGCGCAGCTGATACACAATGCACACCGCACACAACATACCAGACACAACCCAATGCACTGTGGAACAATATGCATAATTTTCCCATTCCCCAAGGTCAAATTTTCCTATATTTTGTTGAGAGCAGTCGACTGTCAACTGCTCCTTCAGCTGCTTCCACGCATGCCACTCTTGTTGACATTTCCAGCGACAACAATTCGCAATCAAACCATTTGTCAAACACACACAGTCACACACACTCACTCAGCACACAATAAACTGGGCTCATGAACATGACATGCATTCACATTGAATTAATTCCAACATTGCAGATTGACACGCAGCCAAGAGACTGACTGAAAGTGACTGACACAACCACAAATATTCGGAGATATGCATAGAGATAGAAAGAGAGCACTTCAGAGAGAAAAAGAGAGAGGGAGAGAGAGAGAGGGAGAGAGAGAGAAAGGGGAAAAAATCCTTATTTATACTAACAAGTTCAACCGACATTATCCACTTTACTCAGCATGTGTCTGATGTCTGCTGTCTCCTGCTGAGCTCCCAGTAGATTACCCTATTAGATTTCACTGGATTGGTCCACGCAAGTGAATAGATTTTAGTTCTCAGTTTCTCCTTTATTCCCCCATTTCCCCATTTGCCCTGCTCAACCAGTTTCTTGCATCACAGCAGCAGTTCACCCAATTAAGTTGATTTTAAGCAGAAATACTTTCATTCATTCTATTTCTGAGGTGATTGAGAGAATGAAAAATTCAACCAAATTATGTGAACATGGAGGTGAACTGAGTTTGCGGAAAAACCTGATGAGTTTTACTTAAACAAAATGAAATAATTGAATGTTATATGCAAACAAATTAGTATATTATTTAAACAATGATTAAAAAAGTCAAAATGGTGAACATTTATGAGTAAAGCGTAGACTAAAAGTTAAGAAAAATAAACAAGCAAATTATTAAATTAAATAAAATATGTAAAATATATTCAGTATATAGTGAAAGCAAATTCCAAAAAATAAGTATAAATTAGATTGAAATATATAAACAAAGATGAGCTGAAGTCGAGCGAGCCGACTTCAAAAGACCCCGTACACAATATAGCACGCGATTTTCCATACAAATTCCCAATCGGTGAATCACAGCAAAACTTTTCATACAAATCACCAATTTTTGACAGTATTGTCCTTTGGGAGCTATAGGCCGTACATGTCCGATCCAGACCGAACTTTGTAAGGATAGTTATAATAGTACTATACATATCATATGTGAATTTGGTCACGATAGCTCTAGTCGTTTCCAAATTGTGGTGGTATGCAAATTGTTTCACAACTTTCAGGGCCTACCGAACCCGGTCGTGGCAACTTCATCTGCTCCCGAAATAGACTGACTTTCATTCCAAATTTGGTGGCTCTAGCTCTTATAGTCTCTGAGATCTAGGTGTTTATACGGACAGACGGAAGGACAGACGGACGGACATCGCTATATCGTCTCGGCTGTTGATGATGATCGGCCACGCCTCCTTCTGCCTGTTACGCACATTCCGCTTTTGACAAACTGAATGGACCCCTCTACTTTTTCTTAGAGTACTGGGTCTAAAAATATGGAAATATAGTAAAAATGGAGGTCACTAGAGGTCAAAATAATAATATTATAAATAATGCACAAGGAAAAAATAGAAAAGATTTAAACAATTTAATGAACTTGCTCACACATCATTAAAATACCTCTAGTATAAAGTGACTATGGAGGTGTTGAAGGCCAGTGAAACAAATTTAAAATAAGCACGGGAAAAATGTAGCCTTTTTAATAGGCACAAGCTCAAGTCATAAATTAATTAAGCATAAAATAAAAAAAAAAAAAAAAAAAAAAAAAAAAATATTAAAATAATGTGAATTTTGGCAACTGATTGACAAAGATTTAAATTAAATTCGCAACTAATTCGCAATGCTTCGCATCTCATAAAAGATTCACGATTCCAATCAGCACTCATTTTGCGAGTGTGAATTGTATTCGATGTGTATGAATATTCGTATTCGTATTCACATTCACATTTATCGAAAATTAGCTAAACGAATTATTTCACTTAATTAAACAAAATTTATGGCGCTGCTTTGATGTGATTCGCGCTTGAAATTGATCGCATCAATTCGTTCAAACTGTTTAAATTAAAACATAATTTTCTTTTGGCTGAATTTCCTCCACCCTCCAACCCCAGACCACTGCACCCCCTCCACTTACACACCTCCACTTACTACTTGGGATACTCGATGACACACTTTTTCGCTCAACACGTTTCATTTCGTCTTGTCGTTTTGTCGTGTGCTTTTCAAAAATATATTTCTATATATTTGTATATATAATATAGTTTTTGCCAGCCAGGAATTTCGGTGAGTTTATTTTAAAATTACGCATACGCCGTGTGTCGTGCGACTTACACTTTCTATTCGCTCGTGTCCGTCCGCCGCCCGCCCACGTCATGGGAGAAAGCCGTCCGATATTCTTGCTATTCCCCATTTGTCACACAAAAAACTCAAGAAGATAAATATTCAAGATTCTAACCATACAAATCTTCTCAAAGCTTAGCAGATACCGAACGCTGTATCTTAGAATGTTTTAGGATTATTCAAGTATTTGGTTGAACAAGAAGATAAATTAATTATAGATTAAGTAATTGTAGATTCCATGAGGTACAAAGAAGTTGGTTTATGATAGGACTCAATCCCGAAAGTTATTACTTAACTACATACATAAACCCCATTTGAAATGGGATTTTCAATATAATGAAAAACTTTGTGGTCATTGACCTGAAGTAAGAAAGGCTACAGTCGAGCGAGTCGACTTTAAAATACCCTTTAATCATTCTTGTGCGCTTTTTACCATACAAATAATCAATTTTTGACCAATTTGTCCTATAAGTGCTATAGGCTATCGTTGTCCGATCCCGATCAAACTCGGTGAGGATAGTTATAATAGTACCATGCACATAATGTTTGAATGTGATAGCTTAAGTCCAAGTAGTGATAATGTGAAAATAGTTTTTTACAATTTACGGGACTGCCATAGGAACAATCGGTTGAAAACGCTTAGTAAGAAAATTTTAAGTGCCTGTTGACCAAATTAACCAACCACGCAATACACATCATTTCCTACATGCTGACCATCCAAATCAGACTACTATATCATGTAGTTTCCCTGGGGACAATTGGTAATTGAAACCAAATTAACGCAATATGCATGACTGCAAGGGTATGTAGTCGTCGGCTAGCCGAAGATAACCATTTTTTCTTGTTTTTTGGGTAGAATTCCCTTTTTACCCTTTGAGAAGTAGTTGAACTCACCTGCAAATGATCAAGTAGAGTTTCCAGCCCCCGATCGCTGATCGACGAGCAGCGCAAACTCAGCGAGTGCACGTGTTTGGAGGCCAGTGGAAAGGAGTGGACCACGTCGAGAGCATCTTCATCGGAGGCACCAACCAGGCCGAGGGCATGAAAGCCACGTCGGATGAGCGAATTGTAAAGCTTTCCACGATCACAGGCAGGCATCTGGCGGAGATCGCGACATTGCAGCGTCGGCAAGAGGCCGGACCAATATCGAGGACTGCGGTAGAGCATGTCCCGCCACTTGATGCACACCTGGGCGAGCACACGCCTCTCATACGGTGTGAAGTATTGAAAGAAGCGATTCAGGAAACGATCGTCAAGCAGCAAGGCATCGATGCTTTGGATTTGTGGCGGGTGGTGTTTGTGGAGGATCAATGCGGACTGAGTGACTGCAGCAGCTAGCTGGGAAGCCTGCGTGGAGCCAGGAGCTGCCACTACACCATACGGATGGTGCAGATGGGGATTGGGCAACTGTTTGCGCAGCTGCAGCGGCGTTCCACCAGCGCTCACTTTCTGTGCCGCGACCATGCCCATGGTGCTAAACGTTGGCGATCCAGGCGCTGGAATCATAATGTTCATCTGCTTGGCAATCGATTTGACAGTGGGCGTGGGTGGTGCCCCCAGTGGCATGCCACCAGGTGGTGCAGGTACACCGCCAGCCATTACCATGTGATGGTTTGAATTGATCAGCGTGGAACCAGCCATGGCCTGAAGCTGCTGCTGTTGTTGTTGTTGCTGCTGCTGTTGTTGCTGCTGCAGTAGATGCGCGGGCAGAACATTGGAGCTGGCTTGCGATGCTGCAACGGACATGGAGATGTGCGTACTGCCGGGAGCAGCAGCTGCCACATTCTGGTTGCCAGCACGTGTGGGTTTATCCGGAGTTTGTGGCGTCACTACGCCGGAGTTTGAGCTGCTGTTGGAATTGGAGTTGGAGTTAGAGTTGGAGCTGGAATTGTTGCTGCCACCGCAGAGTGCGTTCGTGACACGCTCCATCACTGAGGTCTTGCCACTAGATGAGCTAGTACTGGACGTGGAGTTTGAGGTGTTATCATTGCTGTTTCCGCTGTTACTGTTGTTGCTATTGCTGTTGTTACTGCTGCTGCTATTGCTACTGCTGTTGCCATGATGATGCTTTGAGCGTAATCCTAGTCCATTGATGCGTTTCGATAATTCGGCGGAGGCTCGCTCGACCACGCCCTGCGCCGAGATCGATGACATTGTATTCTGGAACAAATGCACTTTGCCACTCTCACTCGCACCCGCCTTGGCTCCAATGGCAAAAACACAGACACAGCGCTGTCTCGCTCGCACGCTGGCTCACACTTTATCGCTCGCTCTCGCTTACTCGTGCTGCAGCTGCTGCATGTTGCGAGCTTTTGACCTTGTTCCGTCTCTTCCTCTTCTTCTTCTACTTGCACAAAGTTCAACTGCAATGCAAAAACCGAAAAAGTACTGTTATTAGGATTTACCGTTAAGCCTTAGTTTAAACAGCGTTTTTACAACAGTACTTCCCCCTTCCTTCCCCTCCCATCGCTTCATATCTTTCACCTTCGCAAAAACAAATGAATCTCGAATTTATGTTCCACATTCATTACTCTGACATTCTATTGCTGTTGCACGCCATTGTTTCATTCCGTCATTCCATCATTCTGCCATTCTTTGTATCCACTTCATCATTCCCCGTTCGCCAATTGCGATTTGTTGTGGCTACAAAAACTTCAGGCGATAAAGGGAACAATGTAAAAACAACAACAACAACAACTGCAAAAGAGAGAAAACAACAACTATGCCAAGGTAATGAATGCAACAACAACAAAAAATAACTGTTCTTCTTCTGCTTCTACTTCTTGTTTTTGTTGCTGTTCAAAGGCCATTTCGGTTCTCTGCACTGCTATAAAGAGAGAGTGAGCGTGTGAGAGAGAGTTTGAGAGAGTGAACGTGTGAGAGCCTAAAGGACTTAAAGGTTTAAGCACTCGATAATAACTTTATTTAGTATTTATTTAATAATCGAATATTTCAGTTTTATGCACGACTCTAAAAAAACGAATGTTTTCAATTAACGCAAATAAACAAATATAAACGTTGTTAATAAAGAATTCAAAAGAATACAAATATATATTTTATATATATTTTTTAATTCTAAATCCTGAATATAAAAAAAAACTTCTTCCATTTGGAAATTTAATTTTTAGTTTCAAAGTGAAATTTAAAACTCAACTCTAATTCTCATATAGAACCCCACATTGAAACCAATTCAATTAGCCAATTGGCCATAAGTTGTAGACCATTTGGGTCATAACAACAAAAAAAATAAATTAAAAATATGGCTTAAATATGGCATGCAAGAACAAGTAAAAATTTCGATGCAAGGCCATTGGTAACATTCCTGACCAATGATTTAACGTGTCTGAAAACTTTAACACAGCTGGCAAGTGTCATTAATAACCAAATATCAAAGCCATTTGGGGCTTTACCAAGTCCAAGCCAAGTTTATAGGGGTTAGATCGGAAAATGCAAAAAGCTAAAAGAAAACACATCAAATGATAAGCGTGTCAAGTGTGGGTAGGCTTTTGTGTGTGTGCGTGTGTGTGTGTGTGTGTGTGTGCGTGAAGCAATTTAAGAACTTAACCTGCTTCCAATCTCGAAACAAATGAGGTTGTTAAAAATGAAAAAATGGAAAGAAGGAAAAAAGGAAGGAAAGCTACGGCAAAATGCTCATCAGGTCGAACAAAAGATTTTGGTGATGAAAGACAATTTAATTGCCATAAATATGGGTCCTTTAATGCTTCACATGCCTCTTCATGATGTGGCATGTGCCACAAGGTAAACGACGCGTCGTTTGTCGTGTTGCAGCCACATCGCAATCGCCTTCCTCCCTGGAATGAGGCGGGAAAGTCTGTACGTTTCCGCTTTGGAGCCAAACAATGGGCCAAAAGCACAAAACAAAGAAAGTCTCTCAGCAGGTGGGGACACAGAGAGAGAGAGAGAGAGAGAGAGAGGGAGTTGGGAATGGAAGGGGAGTATCCTTTGTCTGTGATTTCCTTATCTCAGTGTGTGTTTTCAATTTCCGCTTCTTTAGTTGTCCACAATTCAGTCCCCTCGATTCTTGACCTATCGAAACCACTTCGCGGACAAGGTCAACTATTGTTTCGAGCCATATAAGCTCGCCACGTGTACCGCAATCACAGTCGGAGATTTCTAACGTCAAAGTCAAATAAGAATTCGTTCTTTATTTTCCCTTCATGTTCACTTTTAATTTGACTTTGCTCGAAAGTTACATAAATCCCACTGACTTTGCAACAAAGTTGATTTTGGAGTACCTCAAGGGCTTTATCACATATATTTACTTAATATTTATAATATTCCACAACTTTTGAGATGACATTGCATTTATTTGAATATAAATTAAAGTGTGCAGGGAAATTTAACACTACTTTTAAGTGCTTCTAACTAAATTGTGTTGGCAATTCATGCTCTTATCCCTTTCCGTTGCACTGCACACTAATCAGCGAGGAGAAAGTGTTGTCTTGTACCATTTGTTACCCAAGAGAATCAAGTTAATTTCAAGCGAATAATTTGATAAATATGTATGTGTGTGCCAAATCTGTTGGGAAATTCATACTATCGGAAAACACTCGTAAGCAGCAGCTGTGCCGTATGCCACACAGCTGGAGGCATGCAACGAAAGTCGAGCAAAAGTTTGTCTAGAAATTCTGCAAAAACATGGTTCACACTGTGCGACGGCTGAATCTCAATGTAAATTTGAATGTCATCGCTGACCTCCCCACCCCCATAGACACACGCAAACACACACATACACACATCAGAGTGTGCATGTGTACTCGTCCGTACTTATTTCATTTTTATGCGACCCTCCGTTTTGTGAGCACTTTACCGCCGCTTGGCTCTGCGTCTATTTTTGGAGCTGGTTTGAGTTGAGTCGAGTTTTTATTTTCTTTTTCTTCTTCGTTTTTGTGCCGTTTGTTGCTGTTTCGCGTGCTTCGTGCCTTATGCTTATTGGATTTTGCTTCATTCTCTGCTACTTCGCCGCGTAACGGTAACTAAAGCACGCTTTAAATCGCTTCGCCGTATTTCTCTCTCTCTCTCTATCTTTCACCTCATACACTCTCTCCCACTCTCTGCCTGCTTAGCTGCTCTGTGTCAGGGACTGCTCCATATCTAAGTCCCATGCTTGTTACCCGCACAGTTCCCCACCACCGCACACTACACTCCTCATCCACTGCACACTTGCTTGGATTTGTATGCGTGCTGCGACGACAGCTTTATATATCGATTTTCGTCCCGTTGTTTTTCATTCCCATTTGCGCTTTGATCTAAACGATGAAAACAAAATAAATCTCCCGGATAGAACAACCATGAAAATGCGGCTATTCCTTTCCTTTTTTTTATTTTGCTTACTATTCTCGCAGTTTTCGTGGATATTAAATGTTCAGATATCAAAGCAACTTTCTTGATTCAGTTATGGAACAAATTGCTTGCATACTTTTCAGAGCCGTTTGGAAATCAAACCTCTCCTGAGCTTTTATATTTTTATGCTTGGCGTCCGAGTTTAGTTATTGAATAACAGCTTAAAGGCAAAACATTTTAAATACAGATTCATTGTAAATAAATAAGTTTGTTCCAACTCGATACTCGGCAGTTAAGCAGTCAAAAGGCTGATTCATGCAACACGAGACAGCTGTGCGTAAGTACGTAACTGGGTCAAATTGCAACTGTGACCCGATTTATAGCACATAGATCTGTATATATAGGTGACTGTTTAGTGTGGGTTCTCTATGTATCATATAAGCAAGAGCTCTAGCAAGACTTTGATTAAGTTTTATGCGATTGTGCAGGCCAATCAATATGGTAATCAGCCAAAGTCCCATCCAGGTGTGCATTCTGAAGCGAAAATTAAACCAAAAGCGACTGAGAAGTTCAGTTAAGCAATGGGAAGCGCCAGAGTGTCTAAAGCCCTTTATTATAATGGATAGATGGTTGTTGGTATGACATCACAAGCTCAAGTGAATGCGGGGGCGGGCGGATCGACCACCCGACCAGCCACCCTTCGAGTAATTGAGGGACAGGAGGGGTATGTATTGTAAGCGCCCGGCTTTCGCTTTGGGGGTTGCAAGAACCGTTAGAACTCAAAGATGGAGGTTTCTGCTCTATTCTGAAGTGTATGGTGTAGAGTAGTACAGAATGGAGACGAGCAGTAAAAAACAGACAAAAGCAAAGGCAAGAGCAAAAAAATACAAATCACGTGCAACCCAAATGTTCAAACAGTTCAAAACCTAAAATTTGGCAACGTGAAACGCCACAAAAGAATTGAGAAAACTGCTGCTATGGAAACTTTGTACATTTTTTTAACTCAGACAATAAATTCACACACCTTATTATTATCTTCAAATATATGTATATATATTTATTTTCGGTATATATATTTATTTTTTTGGAATTTCTTAGCTTGTCTCACGCAATAAAAATCAATTTTTACAAACGTCGCGACGTGTTTGTTCTTGTTTTGTTTTTAATGGTTTCTTTGGCTTTAATTCTGTGCTTTTGTTCCGACCGTTGGACGCCGTAAGAACGTTAATATGTCCCGTTGAATGTAAAAACCGAAGACTTTCGTTTAATTATTTGATTTTATACAAATCGCATAAAATACCGCATAACTAATCACAAAACTGTTTGCACGCATTTGTTTGAGTTGGTTTGTGTGGAAAATGTTGAGCGGAGTGAAAAACCATTAAACGATCAAAAGGAAAATTAGCCAACCGAGCGTAAGCCCGCACGACTCATAACTGCAGACCGATGTGGCCAGCGAAAGTGGCAAAAGTGCGAAAGCTCCCGTCGTCTAAGAGTAAAAAAAAAAGAGATTGTGTGCAAATGTAGGAGCATGCGCTCTCGCCTTGCCTCTCACATAAAAGCTCAATACATGGACATGCTTCGAAACGGACCAGGGATATAACTGAAAAATTAACATTTTCAACCCCTGTTAACTACGCCACTGCAGTCTTACATTGTTTTTATTGTGTTGGCATGAGAGGATGTGCGCACTGCTCTGTTGTTATCGCTTGTTTGCAATGTAAACATGTGTAATACACCCCCAACTAAGCTCTCTTTGTGCTGCAAGAGAGCACTCAAGAGAGCTATCTCTTTGCTAGCCTAAAGCAATCAAAATTATTATTTAATTATATGTTTTAAATCTTATAATATTCTTTGAAACTTAAATTTATTGCACATGAATTTTAGATATATCAATTAAACTTATTTTGCTAAGCTTATAACAGAAATATTAAAACTGCTACTCAACTTAAGTGTCTCTATTTGTAGTTGTCTAGAGCACTTCAGCTGCTTAGTAGGTTATTACCCTTTATGCAGTAAAAGTTTCGTTTATATGTTTGTGCTCTAACGGCACTTCACACGAGTTAAAGTGCATGTAAATAATCTACCAAGTCGTATACTCGCGGATCCTTTGTGTATTCTGGCAATGCACTTAATATTTCAAGCTCAGTGCTGTCTACGCTCCTTTATTTTTATACAAATGCTGTGTGTATTTTACCTTAATCTGCGGTTATACAGCTTGGGATGCAGGTGCTTCTGCAGACAGCTTTTATGTTTACTTACCGCTTAATATATTTTAGTTTATTTGCTTGAGTACAAGCGAACAATCGGTGGTTGTCTTTGTTGTTATATATTTGCAATTCCGGATTCAATTCATGAGTTGGAGAATCACAATTTGGAATGGACTCTAAATATGCTAATAAATGTATATTCATATACATTTGTTCAACAAAAACTAAGAACAAATGTTCAGTCAATTGAAAATATTTTAACCGCCACAGCGCGTTGAGCACTCATTTCGATAACCAATTGCATTTATCGAGATTTAACATAAGGTAATCAGATTCATTTTCTGTAAACTAACATAGTTTAATTCTGTAACCTAACATGTCGCGATGTGTGCAAGAAGAAGAGTTTCGGGCAAGAGGAAGAAATTAATGGTTGGATTTATTTAATTGAAAAATTATTAGTCGTGTAAGAAACATGTCTTCGACATCGGCGGCTGCATCAAACGCAAATACAGCCCCCGCCAAAACCGAAGTGCGCTACGTAACTGAAGTGCCCAGCAGTCTAAAGCAATTGGCCCGCTTGGTCGTCCGAGGCTTCTACTCACAGGAGGACGCTCTGATCATCGACATGTTGGTGCGGAATCCCTGTATGAAGGAGGATGATATTGGAGAACTGTTACGATTCGAAAAGAAACAGTTACGAGCCCGGATCACAACCCTGCGAACGGACAAGTTCATACAGATCCGGCTCAAAATGGAAACGGGACCGGATGGGAAAGCGCAGAAAGTCAATTATTATTTTATCAACTACAAGACATTTGTTAACGTAGTAAAATACAAGTTGGATTTGATGAGAAAGCGAATGGAAACCGAGGAACGGGATGCAACGAGTCGAGCTAGTTTCAAGTGTTCCACGTGCTCCAAAACCTTCACAGACCTCGAGGCAGATCAGCTGTTTGACATGGCCACATTGGAGTTCCGTTGCACGTACTGTGGTAGCTCCGTGGAAGAGGACAGTGCGGCGATGCCAAAGAAAGATTCGCGTCTGATGCTGGCACATTTTAATGAACAACTGCAGCCACTCTATGATCTGCTGCGGGAGGTGGAGGGCATAAAATTGGCTCCTGAGGTACTGGAACCCGAACCCGTCGATATCGATACGATTCGAGGCATTACCAAACCGAACGCCCTGCGGCCGGACAGCATGCAGTGGTCTGGTGAGGCGACAAGGAATCAAGGATTCGCCGTTGAGGAGACACGTGTGGATGTTACTATTGGCGGTGATGAGAGCTCCGAGGCGGTGGTGGAACGCAAATCACGTCCCATTTGGATGACGGAAAGTACTGTGATAACCGATGCGGATACCATTGATGGCAATTCACTTAGTGAGATGCCACAGACGTCGACTACATCAGGACATCGCAATAAAAAGGAGAATGAGGACATTATGTCTGTGCTGCTGCAGCACGAGAAGCAACCGGGACAGAAGGAGGCACATTTGAAAGGTCTGCGGAAAGGATCGTCCAATGCGAACTCCAGTGATTCCAGCGACGATGAGAATGACATCGACAACACAAAGATACGTGAGTTTTCCAGTTTACTTCGCTTGCATCAAGTCCTTCTAACAAAATCCTTCTTTTATTTCTCTTTAGCCAACGTTAATTTTGACAATTATATCAACTCGGAATCGGAAGACGATGATGACGATGTGCCTACTGTCCTAGTAGCGGGACGACCACATCCTTTGGACCAGCTAGACGACAAGTTGATTGCTCAAATGACACCTCAAGAAAAGGAAAATTATATACACGTATATCAACAGCATTATAGTCACATATATGACTGATTATCCAATTCTCCCACTCTTGAACTAGCTCTTAAGTATATAGTCTCAATGTTAGTTTAAGTTGCTTATGAAAATGTCATACAATGAACATAACTTTCAATATACACACATATATTATGAAGAACTAAGTACACAATCTTAATGGCGCCAAAAACTAGTGTTTACATGTAAACCGAATGATAAATGGATGCAGGCAGATCAGCTGTTGCATTTTAACATTTCACTTTGCTGTTAACGCAAATTTGAGTCAAATGTGGCCCGTGGACGCTTTTTTTGAATCAGCTGCTCTGACTGTTAATGTAACAATCAAGCAAAGTTGGCTGCACGTAAAGGGCACATTCAGTGTTAATTAGCATTCTAAAACTTGATGGGCAGCTGTTTTTTGCCAGTCTTGTTTTAACATTTGTGCATTCGCCTTTATGCATGGTCGGGGGCGTTGGTGCTAGTGCGGTTTTTGTGTTGTGGGCGTCTTTTTGCCATTATTCGCCAAATTGTGTGCTCCAGATAAGCGGCCAATATAAACAGTATTAAGATATGCTTGCATATGCATATACACGTAAAATCAACAAACACATGAAATCAGCAAAAACAGAGCTCATCGTTGCCGCATTTTGATCTAATTGGATTCAAATAAAAAATTAAGGATTCAGTTAAATTGATCGACTTTTCAGTTAATAAATTTTTAATATGGAAAACGCAATATTAACAAACAAGCATATAGTGTCAACTCTATCGAATTCTTTTGGAATCAAAGAAACGTGATCGACTTGAGCAAAACAAGTGCATATAATTTATACATGTACACATATATATGAGAGTGCATGCTTGTGTGTGTGCTTTTGTATCAAATTATATATAATTTGAGCTTTTCGTGCCGTTAATTTGTGCTGACTTTGAGCATTTTTCGTAAATGAATAAACATACATTTCGGAAGCCAATCAAATAAGAATCGTCTGCCGATCAATTGGAAAACGGACATATCCAATTGGAATTTTATGAATCGTTTCATTCCCACTAATTAAACCAAGAAGAAATCAAAATGAAGACTAACATCGACAAGGATTTGCTGCCCATGAAGGCGCATTACTTTCTCTTCAATGCCGGTAAATAACTCAATTAACAAGCATTTCTTACTTGTAATAATATGTGCCTATAATTAGTACCTACAATATTCCGATAAGACTGAATTACACGCACTTTTCATAAATGATAGTGTGTGTGAGTGTGTGTGTGTGTATGTGTGAACATATGAACATTTTCTGTTCATGTTTTGTGATAAGAGATCAGTGATAAGGCTTTTGTAGTTCATGCAAATAGATACAAAAAACACACTTGATAAGCATGTTGGCTATTAAGAAATTGTTTAATTATTCACTACAATTAACTTGATCCCAAAGTACTTAAGGCTTAGAGTCCAACCGAAACACTGAGCGATAAAACTATGCGCTTAACAGAAAAGCAATGAGCGATAAAAGTAAACGACTCAAAGTAAAGCAGACAAAAATACACAGCGACACAATTTTGTGACTAAGAGTAAAACTGATACACTGAGCGACGAAAGTATGGGAGTCAGAGTTAAATAGAAACAGCGAGCGACAAAAAATATGAGACTACACTGAGTAACAAAGATGAGAGAATCAGATTAAAACAGAAACACCGTCCTACAGAATTATGCTAACAGAAATACTTTTGTAATATAAACACTAAGCGACAAAAGTATGCGACTCAAAGTAAAATAGAAACAACGAGCGACAAACTTATGCGACTAAAACAGTTACACTGAGTAACAAAAATATGAGTATCAGATTAAACAGAAACACCGTCCGACAGAAGTATGCTAACATAAATACTTTTGTAATATAAACACTAAGCGACAAAAGTATGCACCTCAGAGTAACATATATATATATATATATATATATATATATATATATATATTATTGAGCGACAATAATATGCTACTAAGAGCACCAAAAAAACACTGAGGGTCAAAAGTAAACCAACAGAAACGCTCTTTAAACTTAAGCAGTGAGCGATAAAAGTATGTGTACATTGAATCGCAAACTAGCAGATTATCCGTTAATCAACAATATATAAATAAGACAATTTTTAGTTAATATATAAATTAAAAAAAATAATAAAATGGATGGGACTTTTATGTCTCAAATGAAGAGCATTTAAGGAATTACAAACTCTAGTTTTTAGACCACTTTAGGAGCAGCTAAAAGATAGTTAGTTTAAAGGTCCGAACACGTCTATTTAATAAGCCGACAGTCCCCGCCCCTCAGTCCCCACGGTGCCTAGCCCCATTCGTGACCCTCGTTTAAAACTAGTATCAGCAATTAAACTAGAATTCTTACTTTTAAATTAATTAAAAACGCTACGCAGCAAACAGCAGAGCGACTTAAAACATTTATCCCGACTTAAATAGTATATAGTGTTAATATATAATACTTTGACCCGAATTGTTGATTTTTTTGGGAAATGCTCACAAATACTCATGAAACTTGCATCAAAAAATACAGTGCTTATCAGGCATATACACCCACATTTTATATTTGAAGTAATCGAACTAATCACTGTTTGGTTATGTGATACCCTGTAGTTTTGGGGTATACCTAGTCGGGCTATTTTTAGTTTATAGAGTACAGATAACAGAGTTAATATAAATAATTAAATATATAGATAAACTAACTACAGATTATGTAATCTTTATGTAATTTCAGGTACCGCACCCGTAGTACCCTTTATGCCACAACTGGCGCGACAATTGGGGTATTCCCCGGTTGTAGTGGGCACCATGTACATGATACTGCCCATTATTGGACTACTGACAAAGCCTCTCTTTGGCTATCTGGCAGATCGGTGAGTTTCTAGTCTTAAGTTTAAAGACAACTTTAAAAACAACTAAAAAGAAATTAAATAAAAATTCATAAATATGTTTAATTCCTTGTAATAATTGAAATCTTAAAAACTTTTTGTTTGTTTCTTACGCAGTTATCATCGCCATCGATTCCTCTTTTTGGGTGGACAGCTGCTCACCGCCGTATCCTTCTTCATGATCATGTTTGTGCCTGCCGTGGACTTGAAGACGCAATTTCATTGTCACTCCGGCGTATCCAATGTACGCTACTGTTCCAACTATCCACCAGACACACAGCAGAAACTGGAGGCACATTTTGGCAATGCGACACTGACATGCCAAATGCACTGTCAGATGGAACCATCGATGTGGGACATTGTATGTGAGGATTGGCTGCATGACAACACGGAGAAATGCAAAACGAATAGAACCAGAGAATGGATTGATTTCTTCACTTACATCAGTACAAGGGATCTGATTGAGGAGACCATGGCCAATGGGAAAGGGCAGTGTCTCAACTTTTTGCTGGCCCACGATGCCGGCACAGTGGACAACCGTAATGTGACACTCTATTGTCCCAAGGAGAAGCCCGCGTTCCAGCCCAAGTGCCATATGAACTGCAATGATACGTATTTTGAGGAATTAGTATCGGGAACTCAAGCAGTTAGCTCAAGTAGTGCTGTTGCGATGCCAGAATTTTGGTTCTTTTTTGGCATGCTCATCATCAGCTGGGCGGGAATGGCCGTTGTGGTTAGCATTGGAGATGCCATCTGCTTTGGCATCCTTGGTGATCGTCATCACCTGTTTGGAAAGCAGCGTTTGTGCGGCTCCCTGGGCTGGGGACTTTTTGCCCTGCTCGCTGGCTACTTGGTGGATGCCATGTCAGAGGAGGGATCGTCTGTAAAGAACTATACGATTGTCTTCTGGATGACTCTTATCATTCTGGGCTTCGATATGCTGGCCTCCACCAAACTAAAGGTAAGTGACTTAATAATAATGATAAAATAGTTACTGAATCGTCTCCTGCTTTCTTCACATGCAGCATGTCCAGACAAACATGTCGTCCAACATATTGAAGGATGTGGGCCAAATGTTTCTTTCATTCCGTTGCTGTGTCTTCTTCCTCTGGTGCGTTGCCATTGGTCTCGGCACGGCTCTCATATGGAACTTTCTGTTCATTTATCTGGAGGAATTGGCAAAGCCACTTGGTGATGCCAACTACATTAAGACACTGGAGGGTCTGGTGATGGGCATACAGTGTTTTGGAGGCGAATTGCCCTTCTTCTTTCTATCGGGACGGATTCTGAAGCGCATGGGACATGTGAATGCCATGAGCCTGGTCCTCTTTGGATTCGGTGTGCGTTTCATTCTGTATTCGATGCTGCAGAATCCTTGGTATGTTCTGCCCATTGAGCTGCTCAATGGTGTCACCTTTGGCCTCTTCTATGCCACAATGGCTTCCTATGCCAGCATTGTGGCGCCTCCAGGCACCGAAGCCACCATGCAGGTAAGTCCCTCGATTTTCTTTACTCATTCCTAACTTATCTGGATTTTAAATATATTGCAGAGTCTTGTGGGCGCAATCTTTGAGGGTGTAGGCGTCTCCATGGGCAGCCAAATAGGTGGACAGCTCTTTGAGGCTGTTGGTGGCCGAACAACCTTTGAGATCTTTGGCATTGCTGCATTCATTGTCTTCATCATTCATGTGTGCATCCAAATGTATCTGCAGCGCAATGTCCCCAATGAAAATGGTAAGGAAAGGTCCTCAACGGCCTCTGCTACCGCCTCAGGTTCTGCTCCCGCGTCTCCTCCCACGGCAGAAACAGACACTAACACTAACAATGACAGTGATAACCCCACTAGCTACAAGAACCAGTCTGATTTTAGAGACGTCGACTTGAGCTGATTTACGAATTTTGACCGAATTCAGTAACAATTAAATATTCCAATCTTGGACTTGATTACTTAATCTCGGAAACTCAATTCTACAAAATATATATGAATTTATTTAACTTAATCCGAAGTTATAGCCAGATAGATTACCTTTGTAGATATGAAGCAAACTAAATTTATTTTTAGAGAAGCTTTTTTTTTGAAAGAAACCGTATTGAAAAATATAAGACTAAGAAATAAATGTATACAGACATTGTTGATAGTATTTTAAGGTTTTTCTCAACTTCAAAAATAATTTGAAACCTAATGAGGCTTTAATAATAGAAAACCTTTTGAATTGGAGTTTTAAATGAACTTATCAGGAACACAAAGTTATTTTGCCCATTAGTTTTTAAGCATCAAAACAGTTTATTAGCTCAATAACCCATCAACGAAAAAAAAATTAGTAAAAACTGATATTATAAATATATCTGGAATTTGTATTGGCGAGGGCAGCTCCTGAAGTCCTAAAGATTACATGAAATACCTAAACTACCGACAATATAGAAACTATTATGAATTATGTTAAGGGGATTCCTGAAACGAGTTAAGATTAACTATAGATTGTTTTAAGCAAAAAAATTTGTTGAAGGAATGAATTTTCATGCAAACTGGTCAGTTTTAAACGGATTATTGGCGGGTCCAATAAGCGGATCAAACAGTTGTGTCAAGCCAAATCCAAATACAAATTAACAAAACGTTGTAAATCACAATTTTTTCAGATTGCCTCAGAATTGAATTTGCGGCATTTATACTCATTTTGATTGCTTTTTTTGTCTTAAAATTAAACATTTCTATGAATTTACCTTTTTATTTAACAAATTCACGTAATGTACATTTTATATGTAGCAGCTCACCCTTAAATGTACTTTAAATCGTTTCAGGAAGACCCTTGTTATATTGAAATTTTTACTTTTATGCACAGTACAAATTATTTTGTATACGATTATAATATATTTTTTAGTTTTGAACACATTTATTGAAAATTCTGTATAAAAACAAAAAGAGAAAATAAATTGGTTTCTAAGCATTCACAAACTTTCGATACTCACTGTTAAGCACATAATTTTATTTATGAATATTATTGAAAAATTATGTAACTAATAAATATTCCAAATACTTTTAGGCACTGTCAAATATTTTGCACCGACAGATGCAATGCACATGCTGAATGAACAGGAATATACAAGTTTTACAAGTAGTGTTAGCTAAGCTGCTCTCCTGTGATCCGTATCTCTTTCTCCTGGAAGCAACAACAACACCAACACAACAACCACAAAATTCTACGTCTTCTACTTCCAGTTGCTACTGCATGTTGAGATTAAAACGATCTATTAATGTATTTATAATGTTTATATCTTAGTTGTAATCTTACTTTAATAGTCGTAGCAACAAATTCACACAGAAATCTGCATGAAATTCCAAAAGAAACACGTTAATTAAACTAAGTTTATCTGCTCCCAATTGTTATATATCTCAAAAAGTCATATAACTTACGTAAATACTAACTAAATCTCTTCTTTCTAACGAAAGTGACTAATCCTTATTACAATTGGCAGCAAATTAAACTTAAATTAATTTAATTTAAAATTAATTTTTGGCATGTTTAAATTATATTGAGAAACCTTTGAGAATGTAACTATCACAATATTATTTAGCGCTGTGAATGTTTAAATGTTAACTTTTTACACAATTTAGAGTCGATTTGTATTAACTGTACTCATTTTTCTTTTTTTGCATGTCAAAAATATTTAAAAATTAAAGAATAATTTACACATACAACGAAGAACAACAAAGAAAACCCTTGTTTATTAAAATGGTCTAAAGTAATTTTAGTATTAAATGTATATAACATAAAAATATTTAGTCTAATTCTTAGATTTCCATTTACCAAAGGCAACAAGTCAAAATGTTTATTATTTTTGTTTTAATTATTAACTATTCAAGTGCTTGGCTATAAGGGCTATTAGCTAGTGCCTAGTTTCTCCCAATAAGCGATTCCTCCTGCTGTTGTTTCTCCAGTTTTCGCTGATAATCGCGCTGCTTTGAAGCTTCCACATGTGCAGCTCGTTTCTGTAATCAGAAAATAACGATATATATAAACGATCTATCATATATGTATGTATGTATGTTTGTAGTCATAGTTAAGCTATTGCATGTGCTTAGTGCTCAGTGTAATCATTGTTAATTACTTTTATTTTTACTGTTTCTACTTTGTATACTACAATAAAGATACGTAAATGGGTTTTTTTTATTATTTATATTGTTGCTTACCTTTAAGACTTTCGTACGCTGGTAAATATTCTGCATTTCCTTTTTTATTCTCGCCAGTTTCTCTTTGTAACGGCGTACATCGTTCATCTACACACATAGTATACATAGACAAAAGTTTATTTATGATTGCAGATCGTAACATGAACGTTATTTATATTTATTGCATACTTATAATAGTCGAATCGTAAATTCATTCAACTCAGACATCTTTCAAAAATACCCAGAATGGGTTAGATACTGATAAGATGCAGTGTTATTTGCGAGGGCTGTTCAACGAGTTATCTGAATTACAGCCACCCCGCATTAAACTGCATAATCACCAAGTTGGTTTAAACAAATTACTTACCATCTCATTCAGTTTTGCCACTTCACTGCAATCTAATTTAAATTTCTCCTTGGACAAGTCAATATAGATTTTGTTTTGCTTCCCGCTGTAGTTAATTGAGCATGAAATTTATAAATATTTGTCGACGCTAAAGCACTACTCACATCAACTCCTTTAGCTGCCCTCGAACGCGCGTCAAAGGGGGTTCGGCAATTTGAAGAACTCCATAGGATAACTGTAAAGCAGCCAGACCGCACTCACTTTCGGTAACAACAGTTGCCTTCGTGCTGTTGTTGGTTGAGAGCTCAGATTCTGGGGACACAGAGATGGGTGCTTGATCAGCATCAAGTTGATTGATTACACTGTTACAATACAAAAATTAATATAATAATTTTTGACCAAAATACTTTATATACATTACCTATTTAAGTTGCTACTTCTTAACATCGCGAACGTGAAACAAAACAAAACAAGACTGGAGAAACAGCTGACAACTGTTGATTACAGTGTTAAAAAGTCTCCAAAGCAATCGACACAGAACTTATCGATAACATGTTTACCAGCCCCAAAACAAACAGCTGTTCAAGCAATAAATAATTTGTTTATGTGTTAAACTAAGTACAACTTAATTGGTGTTAACTTAAAAATGCGTTGTGCTGTAAATAATTGTGGTAACAACAATCGCAAAGGCAACAGAAATAAATGGCGCTACTTTCACTTTCCCAAAGACAAACAGCAGCTACAAAAATGGATTGAGTTCTGTGAACGGGACATAACAAACACGGCAACAGGTATTTAAATAGGTATATTTTAAATAAACTATTTAGTTTTAATAATTTATATTTGTAGCCTGCATATGTAATAAGCACTTCACACCGGATGACTTTGAACGGAATATGCAATATGAACTGGGTAAGTCTTAAGTCGATATACTCAAGAACTTGTTTAACCCATTTCATCTGCAGGTTTCACACGGAAGAATCCGACTAAACTAAAGCCTGGATCATACCCAACAATCCATGGAGCGAAGCACAAGGTATTGGATGATGATGCGAGAGGCAAACATGGTAAAAGCAACGATCTAGCTGAAGACCAAGACAACGGCACGGACTCTTCCCCAACATTAGCAGATTCTGATGACTGCATTGATTCCATATACCTTGACTCAGATGCTGATGACTTGGAGAACGAAGCAAAAAGTGACAGCAGTGTAATAATAGAGTATTCCATTAACCAAATGGAAGAGTACACAGCTAATGACACGTCTTCCATTCGGGAAATAGAATTGGAAATCATTGATCCATTCAATCCACTAACAAATGAAGAGGAGCATTTGGAAAGCATTGATGCATGTAGTGAAAGCTACGTGAAGCATTTGGAAATCGAAGTGTAGGTTAAATAAAACTATACAATTCCATTTGTATATTTTTTAATATTTCTATGCAGGAGCACACTGAAGCGTGAGGTATTTTATCTGAAAGATGAACGCAAGAAATTAATTGAAGAACTCCAAAATCTACGGGAAACAGTTCGAGAAAATGAATCCAAAGCAGTGGAAAAAACTAGAAATATTAAAGATAGAACGGTAATAAATACAGATTATGTAGAATCAATTTAATTAAATTAAAGATATAGGTTATAAGTTGTCGAAATATATGGCATTTATATTGCTTACTTTTTTTTTTTAGCTAACACGGAACCCAAAGAGGCCTACAATCTAAAGACAGTCTGGGTTTATATGGCAAATGTAAATACGACCAGAAATCTCCGAAAGATTAAGAATTTGACTGAACAAACAAACTAATAATTAAGTCATTTTTTAATAATTACATAAAAAAGTGATTTATACACTTACTTAAAAATACACATTTTTCTTGAGACTAAAAATTTTCAAAAAGTATGGGTTTAAAAACTTCCTAAGATGTATTTAATATACATCTTCCATTATACAAGTATATTTAAAATTTGCAGACATTTTGTGCCGATGAGTGTCATAAAATTCTCTGGAATTTTACCTAAGTAAATGTGCGCGGTGTTTCCCTAGAAACAATATAAGATAATATTTACATATGTTCCTTACCAATATCTCCGGGTTCTGTAAATAAAACCAAGTCTTGCTGCGATAAACGCAGGCCACAAAATTTTCCACAAGGTCAAAGTCATTAGGAGTTCAAAGTATTCCTAGGTAATCTATGATTCTTCGTCTACCTGAATCGGTATAAAAGATTACTCCGATTTCCAGTCGATCTGCATTGCAAGCACAACTCTCTGGCAAACAACATCGTTAGCGTTCCGGACGAGGACTCTGCCATTTACACGGAGTCGTCACTGGAATTCTACCACAAGCAATGAGAACGGTACAAATCTGGAAGGAAATGGATCCTACGAGCTTGCAGTGTCAGCATTTTAGAGAAATTTTAGTCAATTGTACACTATAGTTAAGGTTTATAACTCAATTGTACATAATCCCTTTAGCCGTAAATAGTCTAAATATATTAGGTTAATCAATTGTACATAAACCCCAAAAAAAAAACTAGGCATTTTACAAAATTTTTAGTTAATCAATTGTACATAAACCCCAAAAAAAACTAGGCACTTAACAAAATTTTTAGTTAATCAATTGTACATAGTTTTTAAAATTAGTAAAATATTTAGTTAAATATTTTATGTATATATAATATACGTGATATGTTTGCAATAAAATTAAATTTACAAACACCTCAAAATTTCAAACTATTGTCTTATATTCATAGCTCCATAACTTGAAAACGACTAGAGATATCGGGCTAGCTAATGCTATTCAAACAGTATGTTTATGGATTATTATAACTATCCTTACCAAGTTTGGTCTGAATCGGACAACTATAAGCTATAGCTCCCAAAAATAATTTATATGAACCGATCCCAAACAAACTCACATTTTTTGTGTATATCATGACACATTATATCCCTACCAAATATTGTTCAGATCAGACAACTATAGACTATAACTCCCATTAGAAAAAGCGGGCGAAAATTGGTAATTTGTATGAAAAAACGCGCACTTAAATGTGTACGGGGTGTTTTATAGTCGGCTTGCTCAACTGTAGTCTTCCTTACATGTTTTGGGAAACGTTTACAAGAATACCAAGGAGTCTTAACAATAATTCATACAGGTATGTGTATATTTTTTATCTGTGTGGACTGTAAACTCTATATACATACTATAGATTTTTTCTAGGCATTATTTCTTTTTCAAACAATATGTTGGTAACTTTGATATTTCTTATTATACCCGTTACTCGTAGAGTAAAAGGGTATATTGTATTCGTTGCAATGTATGTAACAGGGAGAAGGAGACTTGGCAGACCCCATAAAGTATATATATTCTTGATCAGCATGACTAGCCGAGTCGATATAGCCATGTCCGTCTGTCCGTCCGTCCGTCTGTCCGTCTGTGTGAACAAAAGGATCTCAGAGACTATAAGAGCTAGAAAGGCCCGAGTGGTCGCAAACGAAAGATAAAATGCCCAAGCAGTACAAGTTTGCTTTTGTTTTTTGACACGCCCACTTTAGGGCGTTCTATGTGCATACAAAGGTAAAAACGGGTAAAAATAGTATGTTTTAGTATAGAAAACTTGTTAGCAATGCTATCTAAACCAAATTGACACAGAAAGTACACGTCTAGGAAGTACATATACTGACCAAGTTTGATCCAAATCGGACAACTATATCGTATAGCTCCCATAGGGACGATCGGTCAAAAATACGCTCCAAATATGAATTTATGTGAATAACTTTGGCATTGGCCAAGCAATCGACGTAAAACTTACACAGAATATATCTGTCAATAATATAAATATGTTGACCAAGTTTCATTCAAATCGGACGACTATGTCGTATAGCTCCCATAGGGACGATCGGTCAAAAATACGCTGTAAATATGATTTTGTATGAAAATTTTCTGCGTTTCTCAAGTCATCTGAATTTAAATCAATAGGGTCGATTAACTTAATGATTGTACTATTATTAATATTATTAATAATATATTATATTGTTAATAATATAATTAAACTGAGTAACGGGTATCCTAAAGTCGCGAGGCGACTATAGCATTCTTTCTTGTTTTCTACTTATTTTTTTTACCTACTCTGTTTCTCGCATGACGGCTAAAGACGAACGTATGACACTCTTACGTTTAGAACGTGAACAGATCAATTTTTCAAGGTTTTTTGTAATAATGTGAAAACAATTTTCGGTTACTTCTAGCAGGAAAGCGTATTATTTGGTTGTTCTAACCCAGTTTTCTACTATTGATAAAACTTTCTCTGTTTCCATGGAGTTCCTTGAAGTAAGCTCGTATTCCATAACCAGTTTTTCTCCAGGTAGCTTATTAAGAAGTTGGACAGATTCTTTTCCGGAAATATGGAGTATATATTTAAGAAGGAACGTCGAACGTTTGGTGCCCGTGTACACTTTGAGGATAAGGATGAGGTGATATTTAGCGAGAACTCCAATCCGGAGCTGGTCAAGAACTATATACTTAAGAATCCTGTGGACCGTGTTACACAATATGCGGGTCAGACCTCGCTTAGTGTGGCAAACACAGAGCGCGCCACATACAAGAGCACGGGAATTACTCACAATGAGGGCGGTTGGCCGAAGGACATCAATATGCATGATCCAGAGCAGACGGTGCGCTACAAGCGTAAGATTGAAAAGGATGAGAATTACATAACCCAAGTGATGAATCTTACAAAGCCCATGGAGCATTATATACACCAAAATAATGCTGTTAACATCTATGAGAATTACTTTGAGAACATGGATCCGGCTCCTTTGCCAGAACCGTGCAAATCACGCACTGTCAACGTCTATCGCGATCCCAATCCTGTTAAAGTGCCCGTGAAGCATTTGTCGTGGTCACCCGATGGTGGCATCAAGATGGCTGTGAGCCATTGTGACATGAAGTTTCAGGGTGATAAGACCGGACAGAGATGCAACTCGTACATTTGGGAAGTGGAGAATCCAAATGAGCCCTTCCTAACGCTGGAGCCGAAGGTACCATGTGTGTGCCTGGAGTACAATCAAAAGGATCCGACCAGTCTGGTCAGTGGCATGTATAATGGTCAAGTGGCTGCCTGGGATACGCGTCACGGCAAGCATCCGGTGATGATTAGCGAACGTGAAGTCTGCCATCGTGATCCAGTGAATTCAGTGCTCTGGAACAACTCAAAAAGTGGTACCGAATTCTTCTCCGGCGGCTCCGACGGTCAGGTTCTCTGGTGGGATACACGCAAGCTCAGCGAGCCCCTCGATCGGCTGCTCATGGATCCAGTCAAAAGTGATGAACAGGAACTGTCACGATCGTATGGTATCTCGGTCTTGGAATATGAGACCACCATTCCTACGAGATTCATGGCTGGCACAGAGATGGGTATGCTCTTTTCGTGTAACCGCAAGGGGAAAACTCCCACGGAGAAGATACAGATCCGGGTAAGAATCAAGTGGTAGGCACTATTGAAAATTAAATCAACTTCTTTGTCACCTGCTTAGATGATGTGCCACCTGGGACCCGTTTATTCCATTACACGCAATCCGGCATTCGTGAAAAACTTTCTAACCGTGGGCGATTGGTGTGCACGGATTTGGTCAGAGGATTGTAGAGAGAGCTCAATCATTTGGACCAAAAGCAGCTCATCCATGTTGACAGACGGTGCCTGGAGTTATACCAAGTAAAAATGACCAAAATTTGTATATACAACTCTATGAATATTGGTATTACAGGGTATCACAATTCTTCATTACCCGAATGGATGGTGTGCTAGACACCTGGGATCTCCTGCAGCAGCAGAATGAACCGGTTTTAACCGTTAAGGTCTGCGATGAACCGCTCTACTGTGTCCGCACCAACGAGAATGGCAAATTCGTGAGCTGCGGAAGCAAACTGGGCGCCACATTCCTTATTGAGGTGTCGGACAACATGATCATGTCATCTAAGAATGATAAACCGCTCCTTACTGCGGTAAATTCCCACCAGGAATCACATTATCACTATCAACTTATTCCGACTACTTTCAGATGTTTGAGCGTGAAAATCGTCGTGAGAAAATATTGGAGGCAAAGTCCAGGGAGAGCAAGCTGAAAATTAAAGCCAATCATGGGCAGGAGCAAGCCGATATGACCATGCTGAATGGCAAAGTTAACATGGCACCATTTGCCAGTGCCTGTGAACAGGCGGCCTCCGAATACTTTGCCGCTGTAGAACAGGAACGTCTTCGAAGACTGCCCGGAGGCAAGCGTAGGTGAACAGCAATAGTTTTTACATTACCGAACTTTTCATTTAAATGATTTCTTTTATATTGCAGAGGATGCGGAGGAGGTTGATGTGTCGGAGGCGGAGAGCGCAAAAGTATAGATTTAATAATGTTCATTACACATATTATTGTTGAAATAAAGTTACCCGGATAGAAAAATTTAAAATTCAGTATTTATAGTAACATTGTGATTGCACGTTTGACAACACTAATAGCAGGTGGTCGATAAACTGTGGTGGTCAAGCAATAACATATCGATTGTTAAGTCTTCAGATACAATTGAATCATCAGAGAGAGCGTGTGTGTTTAGCTACATTACCTTTTATTAAAGTTAATAACAAACGTAAGTGTAATTCAAATTATAAACAACACAAGTTAATAAAGATTAAGTATAATAAATATTTTGCCGGTATGAGAGGGCGCATTGAAGTGAGCAGTTTGAATATCGCGCGTAATATGAGTAGGTCATGTTGCACGTTGCGTGTTCTGCCGTTTTGGCCTACGTGACTCAGAAACAGTTATCAATGGCGCAACAACAGCTGCTTGAATAAGTTCAGTGACCAATTTCAGTGCAGCAGCAACCCCCGAGACATACAGTATTCAAAAAAATTCAACTGATTTTAGTCGTTTGACAAGTGATAATATATGTGTCTGTTTCGAAGAGCACACACGTGTTCCCATTAAATAATCAGAAACACACAACAAGTTTTCAACAAATACAAATACGAAAACAAAGAGCAAAAACAAAAACAAAGTGAACGTATAGGAAATCGCGTTGAAAAGTGCTCACAGAGTATACAAAAACCTTGGCGCGTTTGCAAACAAAAAGTTATTCTAAAGTGAAGGTGAGAGATTTCTGCTCTGATTCATTTCAAATTTAAGTGTTTCTTTGTTCGTCTCTGCAACGCTGCCTACCACCTGAGCCATTTAAATTTAAAACCCAACCCAAAACAACTTCCAAATTCGCGGTAATTGTGCGTTACATTATTTGCATGTCTGCAGTCACGTAGGCCATCAAAAAATATTGCGATTTGGCGGCGCAGTGCAAAATTCGCACTTTTGTTTAGAATATAATCAAGGTCATCTTTGTTATTGTTACAGTTAAGCCAGCGATCATAATGTTGGACATCGTCCAACCCATTGCACAGCTCGATAGCAACAACGATCACCACAACAACAACAACAACGGAAACAGTAGCGATGTTGTTGTCATTCGCGCCAGGCCAAAGAAGGTGTTTAAGCCCAAGGCCAGAATTAACCGCATACCACAGGAACTGCTAGATGATCCTCAGCTGCAGAGGGCCATTGATCGCCTGCCTTCAAATTATAATTTTGAGCTGCACAAGACTATTTGGCGCATCAGGGAAATGAAGGCAAAGCGTGTGGCACTGCAGCTTCCCGAGGGACTTCTTCTTTATGCAATGGTAATAAGCGACATCATCGAGCGTTTCACTACCGCCGATACTGTTATTATGGGTGATGTCACCTATGGTGCCTGCTGTGTGGATGATTACACGGCACAGGCTTTGGGCGCCGACTTGTTAGTGCACTACGGTCACAGCTGCCTCATTCCCGTTGACCAAACATGCGGCATTAAAGTACTTTACATCTTTGTGGACATTAAAATTGATCCACTGCATTTCCTGGACTCCGTAAAGCTAAACTTCAAACCGGATGAGGGTCAAATCGCTCTGGTTAGCACCATACAGTTTGTGACGACACTGCAAGCAGCATCTACAGAGCTAAAGGCAGCCGGATATGATGTCCTTGTGCCGCAGGCAAAGCCACTCAGTCCAGGCGAAATTTTGGGCTGCACTTCGCCACAGCTTCCAGAGACGACGAAAATGATTATCTACCTGGGTGACGGACGTTTTCACATTGAATCCGCCATGATTGCCAATCCTCTGCTAAAGGTGCGCTTGCGAAAATTACGAAATTCTTCTTATTTATTAATTTAAACATTTTTCACTTGTAGGCTTACAAATACGATCCGTATGAGAAAAAGTTTACGGTAGAGCGGTATGACCATGGTGCCATGCAGGCACAGAGACACTCGGCCGTGCAAAAGGCGAAGCAGGCGCGTCGCATTGCCATCATCCTGGGCACACTAGGCCGACAGGGCAGCTCCCGAGTCCATCGGTTTTTAGAGAAGCGCCTGCATGCCAAAGGCATCGAGACGACGACCATACTGCTCTCCGAGATTTTTCCACAGAAACTATCGATGTTTGAGGATATTGATGCTTTCGTGCAGATTGCTTGTCCCCGGCTCTCAATTGACTGGGGGTCTGCGTTTGAGAAACCGCTCCTCAATCCCTACGAGCTCTCTGTGGTTCTGGGCGACATCGAATGGACACCAGACAATGCCTCGCCTCGTAACAATGCATATCCCATGGACTTCTATGCCAGTGGAAGCCTCGGACCCTGGACGCCAAACTTTAAGCCACCAGCAATAGGGGAGTGCGAAAATCGTCCCTCTGCCGACTGCTGTGGTCGCTGTACCCGTGCCGAACTGGAGAAGGATGATTCTGGCAAGGCGGCGGCACTGGCCGATCTACTCGACTTTAAAAAGGGATAAACTAAATAGTTCCTAGTAGAAACTCTTATGCGTAGTAATACTGCAAAACTAAGTGATTTAGTTGATGTGCCCGCCCAGCCCAAATGTAATGTAATTTACCTACTAATTTAAGTTAGTACAAATATTCATTTCTAAGCTTAGTAACTCTTATTAATTTAGATACACTTGTGTTCATCTCATTTTCCAATGTTTTGCAATTCCTGTAGACATCGAGACAACTGTAAAAGGAAACTTTATAGAATAGTTAAGGGTTAAAATGCAAATTGTTTAACAAAAACTAAATTATAAATATCTTTTTATATGTTGAATATTAAAGGAGTTTAAATGGATCACGAATCTCTGTTTAATCGATACCTCTTTAATTTGAATACGTTTTGCGAAGAACTCAAATTTCGGAAACTTAACTTTTCCTCAAATGAATTAAAACAGCTTTCATTTGCCTCATAAATAGTTAAGAATTTATTTTCAACATAAAAATGTACGTACAAATACGGTCACGCATAAGGACATATAGTTAGAAGCAGAACCAAGTGAGTTCTGCGCATTATACATATATCTTGGGTATAAATCAGAAACAGAACCGATCTCTGGACTTCGAGAAGCCTTTTAAGCACAAAACTTGAATCGTCTACATATGGAAAACATACTTATTTCAAAGAATTTTATGATCATAGTTTATCCGATTAACAATTAGACGATCTTAACTACATATATATTTGATTAAATTAGGCTTGGATCTGTATCTGCAACTGTATCTTAGAGTTAATATTGGGACTCGTATTTGATTTTGATATCATATAATTTTTGTTGTATTTAAGATTTATATTGTTTATCTTTAGCTTTATCTTTATATTTAGGTAGGTGTATTCGTTTCTAGCTTTGCTTCCTGCAACATCACATGATTTCTGTATCTTTTAAATATTGTTTTTTTTTTATGTTTGGAGATTGTAAATAGATTTTTTTGGGCAATCCAGAATTTTCTGGTAACTTATCTTCAAAATGTAGCACCAAAAAGCAGCTGATAATAAAATCACTACACTTAAATGCTAAAAAGATACTTTTAAAATTCAGAATTCTCGTATATGCAACAAACAGAATTTTTCGACAATTTTCGAAAACATTTTCTCAACGTAAAATATTTGTATTTAATTATGTACTATTCGTATGTTTGTGTGTGTGTGTGTGTGTGTGTGTGTTTATGAGTGTGATCTAATATTTTGTAATTCTCTTTTGTGGCAGTTCAAATTGCATCTTTGAAATACATTTCGGGACAGATGTTCTGGATTCACAACCTAATGTGATGCACAATTCTAGCTCCAATTTCCAACTTGTGATAAGATCGAGACTCGATCCAATTCGAAAATACGTTTTTTAGGGTACATATATATATAGTTGTAGCGTCTACACAAAATGGAGTTAAGGATTTTGGATAAAAGCCATGAATGGATCTAAATCCTCTGACCATAAATTATACGAACTCAGACTAAAAAGTGAGCTCACTTAAGATTTAAATAAAATAATGTCGTTAAAACTTTATCACTTTGCTTTCTACTCAACCAAATCTCTACAATTCTTCTGCTCTTCGTTCTCCTTTCTTACCTTTCATTTCCCCTGTAAAACTTTAACATACACATACTTCATATTTCTCTCTCCCTCTCTATTTATACCACTCCTCTGTCTAAAAATATGAATCTATCTCTTTGCTCTCTCTCCCCCCCTCAGGCCACCATAGCTACCCGTCCGGATTGGTCAGTTTTTCTTGGTATTCCTATTAAATTTATCTTTTGGTTTAGTCCGCGACTCTTACAACGAAAAGTACTTTAGGAACTGAGCTGGTGGCACGGGCTGTGCGAGAGCCAACTGACCTCCGGCCTCCTCGACCCGCTGCTTGTAGTCGGGACTCTGGTCGAGAATGCAGGGATGGCCATCGGAGGGCCAGAAGAGACAACAGCAGGAGCGGCACAGGGCCAGCACCTCGGCGAACTGATAGTCATCGTTGACGCCATAGGTGCGTCTCAATCGATGATAGATCTGCTTCCAGTCTTTGTTCTCGCCCATTTGCTTGATCTTTTGCAACTCCATGATGGTGTTAATCTGGCGCTGATTGAAGTGGAATCGGGTTAGTTCGCGCCAAATGCGCTGCTCCGACACCAACTTGGCCATGGTCTCCCAGGCCTCAGCAGCCGACTCCAGATCCCGATGGTCGGCAATGCAGAGTATTATCTCGCGGACACACTCCTCGGGCAGCTCGTGCAGCTTGGGTTTTGCCTCTGGATCCGATTCGCGGATCTCGATTTGGCTAGCGACGCGCTGAATGCGCTTAATCCTGGCTACGTGTTCCTGCCACAGATAGGTGCTACCTAATGGCTTACCCCAGCACTTCTGGTTCTCCTGGTTCACAATGTGCTCCAGCTTCAGTGCCAATCCTCGCAACACATTCGGATGCTGCTGACTGTCGTTGACTATTTGGAATGAAATATGGAATTAGATCTCGAAGCTTTCAACTTGTAACTTCCGTATTCAAGTACTTACCATGTGAAGCCACCTCCTCGACCATTTGGAGCAACTGCCTCTGGGCACTGCCCGGAAGACTGGCAATTCCCTTGTTGGATACCAACAGCAGTATAGCACAGATGTAGTGGAATCTCTTGCGATCCCGAACCGAGCGACGGAAATCCAAACGTTTCACTGCCTCAGTTAACCCATTGAAGCCGGCGATTTCACGTGTGCAACGGATTGTGATGTGATAATGCGGTGGCATCGACATGCTTCCAGCCTCCTCATCCTCCCCCTCGCTGCTGCTGCAATTGAATAGAGTTCAATTTAAATATTTGTTTTAATTAATTAGTTGTTTATGATTAAATAATATTTAAATATGGACTATTTATAATACTACAATAAATCAAATTCGGCAAAATTAAATTTAAGTTACGTAAAACTTATCAGAAATGTAACTACAGTGAAAGCTCCCTTGGCCGGACAGCCAAGGTTTTAGAATTGTTGTCCGCCCAAGGGAGATGTCCGCCGAAGGGAACGGATTTTATACGAAAATCATGCTCTTGGGACTATAAAATTCGACTAAGGGAACTGTCCGCCTGAGGGAACTGTTCGTTAGTAGAGCTTTCACTGTAATTGCTTCATAAATAAATAAATATTTTGTGTTTATTGTATTAAAAGTCCATAGTTATACTATAACTTGTTTCTATCCAATCCATAACATATTCAGAAATTTCCTCAAGTTCCCTAAAAAATCAAGTCAAATAGTCAGATATGAAATATCAAGGTTCGACCAATAGTGTGTTAATATTTAAATAAAGTTTAAAAAAGTTACTAACCCTAATGAATTTTATCATATAAATTTAGGATAAAGTGTCTAAGTTATTATACTACCATATAATATGAGCTAAATTCTATTCTAAGAAATTAATTCTATTTATTAATAAATGTCCTAGAAGTTTGTATTAAAACAACTAAAACTCTAATGTCTAAAGACCTTCAAGTGTTTGATCCAATCTTAATAGAGCCAGCATATTTCTGCTTGTCTGTCTGTCCGTCCATTCGTATGATCGTGGATCATCCACACTACAAGAGCTAGAGCTATCAAGTTTGGAGTAAAAGTCCGTCTATATGTCAGGCAGATCAAGCCCTCTACAGACCCCGCAAATTGTAAAAAACTATATTCACTTTACCATTACTTGTAGAAGACTAAAGCTATCGGAGCTAGATTACGTGTAACTATCCTCACCAAGTTAGGTTTAGATCGGACAACTATATCCTATAGCTCCCATAACACAAATCAGTCAAAAATTGCTTATTTGTATAGTAAAATGCACACTAGAATGAGAACGGGGTCTTTTACAGTCAGGGTCTTTTACAGTCGCTCGACTGCAGCCTTTCTTACTTGTTTTTACAGGGTATAAATTAGCAGTGAATGATAACTTAATTCACATTTCGGAAGTGAATGCAATTGGTCTATTCAACTTGAGTGGCCCTCCCTAATTCCTCCCACTTCCCCTAAACTATAATTTTACCAGTTGAACAAGTTTAAAGTGTTTTTTCTTTCAAATTTGTATTTTTTTATTATTTGCTTTATTTTAAAGATTCGTTAACTGCTTTTTAAGAGGCGGAAGCTTTTCATAGTTTTTCCAACAGCTGTCGTACATGTATGTGTGTGTGTGTGTGTGTGTGTGTGTGTGTGTGTGCGACCAGTTTATTAAATTAAGCAGTTACTAACGGGAAAGGGGGTCAAGGGGGTCAAGGGGGAATGAAGATTGTCGTGTTTCCTTCAATTACACGTTTTTTTGCCAACTGAAACTTGCTCAATTACAAGAGTCAAGAAAGAAAAATAATAGTTAATAATAGTTATTATGAAAGCAGAAATAAACTTTATTTTTTAGCCCTGTACTTAAGATGTGAAAGAGACGAAAGCCTAGTTTACCCTATATAGAGATATATAAGATAGGGGTCTAATAGGCTTGTCAGAAGCGAAATGAGATCTTGATCAACATCAACAGCCTCGTCGATATTACGATGTCCGTCCGTCTGTATGAACACATCTCTGAGTCTATAAGTGCTAGAACTACCAAATTCGTCTCGACATATAGAACAGATCAGATAACAATTGTGAATATTACTACTACTACGAATATAACTTATTTCAAAGTCGTTTTATTGGTTCCTCGAACCTGTACATAATATAGATTAAAAGGGTTAACCAGGTTTGTCGTAAAAATTGTGCTTGAACTCTTACTGCATACTATATATACATTTGTTTTATGTAGAGAAGTCTATATTGATTGAGAAGTCCTTAGTCTATATGATTACTCCGGAATGAATACGGGGTCTTTCACAGTCTAGTTCAAAGCTATAAATAACTGACCTGTTTACCTACACTTTCCGTAAATCTCCCATAACTCTGCTGAAGTTAATTCACACAGTATGGTCACCCAATTTAGAGTGGTGTATGTTCATTTCAGGAGCTGTCAGCTAGTTAATTGGACCGAGTAAACTCTGTAGTCCGTAGTCTGGAACTGGACAAAAGATCGATATGCCTTGACCATATTTGGAATGCGGCTGAAACCCGGGCCTAAACCAGGACGAGGACAAGCACATGTCCTTCGGCGACTGCATTTCAATTTTCGACCCAAACTGGGTCAATTGTATGCTCCAAATGTGTTTGTACATGTAAGTGTGTGTGTGTGTGTGTGTATGTGTGTGACAGTTGTGGTATCTGTGATATGCAATTTATTCAAAGTTTGCTAAAATTGGCTTTTAATTGCAGTTCCGTTTTAGCATCATTGTTCTTTTCCTGACAAAGATTCAAGCACAACTGTACCTGAATTTGCTATAGTGAGGTTATGGATAGTTTTTACAGTAATTACTTATTAATAGACATACTGAATACTCGATACAACTAATAAATAATTTGGAATGCACTTTAACTATAAATTTAAGCTATAAATATGTTGCTAAATGTCGATATTTAAGGGTTGTCAACCTCTTGCACAGCGTAGTTCTAACCACAAAACAATTAAAATTGTTTACAAATTGCGCTGCGCAGAAGAAAGTGCAAAATCTCAAGGCCCCCATCTCCTGGCTGATATACTATAATATACTATAATAATAGCGGCTGAAAACAAAGAAATTGTTCAGTCAACAGACTCCAGCACCAAATGTTAACCAACAGACCATAATATAAGAGAGGGAGATAGAGAGACAGAGTGTGTAAGAGAGAAGGAGAGAGAGGGGTAGGTGGTTAAGGGGCCGACGACCACGTGATTCATATATAAATCAGTCAACGACGTCATCATCAAGCGTTCGTTTACCTTTACTCTCAGGCAAATTAAACAAAATGCAATTGGATCGATTCGGGCAGCTGGGAACTTGGGAATTGGTATCCAAGATCTGGGGATCAGGGACCCGAGACTCGAGACCCGGGACCCGAGAATTTTGACTGCAATTCGCTTCTCTATTTTTAAGTGTGTATATGCGACCTTTTTCGACATAAATTATTGTAATTCGGGCGAGTGGAATGGCGTAGAGTCAACTCGGGACTCGAGTCGACTTCTACTCTAATTTTAGACCAAGTTGGAAGCTATCACATGTCGCTGTCGCTCTCTCTCTCTCTTTCTTTCTCTGTCTCTCTCTTTGAAAGAGCACTATAAATAGTATTACGTATTTTTGGAAATTTTTGTAGCTTACAACCGATCCACAGAGGGCTGCTGACCAAGTTTGCAAGTTCCATTAGTTTCGGTTCATAGTCCCACACCATGGAACAAATCGGACAATTATTGTAACGAGAGAAAGAAAAAAAGTGCTATAAAAAGCGAATGCAATGGACGCGAAATGATTAATGCGCACATTACACTGTCAAATAAAGTTCAAGAAAGCACAAAAAGTGCTGGAAAACATTTATAGACTAGCAAAAGCTTTCCGCTGACTCACTGATCTGCGTACAGTACAAACGTAAAGTAGAGAATCTAAAGTTTTACACAAAATACCTTTTAAACTAAACGATTTTAGCTATCAGTACGCATATATACAGTGTAATTAACATAAATAACTTTAATTATAACAATAAATTAAAAAATTAAAGCTTCTTTACGCAGAGCTTTAAGCTATTAACGGTGGTTTAGTTGTGCTTTATTTGAATAATTTTTTTTAACTTGCTCTTCCCTGTTGTCTAGTGTACATAATGGATTTGAACGCATTTCCAATGGCTGCACCCGAGTTTTGAAAGTGTACAAAGAAATGAAGAAATAATGAAACTGAGAGTTGATTCAAAAGGCCAACAAATGCTCAATGGTGAGTGCAGTGAAAGTGGGTCCAAATCCAAATCGAAATCCACATCGAAATCCCCATCTGTATCCACCTCCATGTCCGTATCCACGTAATGCACTTTGATTTTGCTTTTAATGCAATAAACATTTTTTTTTTTTAATTTAAAATTATGTTTTTCGTGCATTTTGGCAATTGCACTAATAGTTAAGAAACTTTTAAATGAAAAACTTTTAATCGTTCAGTCAGTTAACACAGTTACGAAATTTCACGTCATGTTTGGAATGGCATTTCCTAATTACTTGAGTTACATTTCAAATAATATTAAACTAAATTATGTAACTCAAAAGTGAGGTTACGCATGAACGATATTTCCTAATATTTTAAACCATTGCACTCAAATGCGTTATAGAAATTAAAGACATAACCTAAAACTGAGAAACGTCGAATTAAGTGCCACTGAAAATCGATTTGAGATGAAAAGTAAGTTGATAAGGAAACCTTGAGCTTTAAGTACCGTTACACACGCATACAGACGCACTTTCGCCTAAACTTGACCGAGTTTCGGTTTGTTTCCAACTCTCCCAAGGTTGTGAGGTTTGTTTGAAAACCTCAGCTCGTCCTTCAGCTAAGTAAGAAGGTTTCCAGAGCTAATAAATATTTAGTTTACTTTGAGTTTTCTTTTGGTGGAAAAGCGTGCACGCAGTCTATAGCTAAAAACGGAATTAAATTTTCTTGTTGCTTCCGCATTTTCCTGCCTGACACATTCCAAAAATAGTTTCGGAAAATCTTCTTTATGACAATGTCAGAATAATCACTTGAAATGACTTTTCCGTGTGTCGACTGTGCTCATCCCGCCCCTGTACGTCTGTCCCTCTTTTCCCGCCCCAGTCTCCGTGTTCTGCTTTATGTACAATACTGGATGCTCTCAAGTGGATCGACCTCTTGAGAAACGAGCGTGAATTGAAGAGAAAAGTATAGAAACATTCGTTGAAAAAAGTAATACAATAAAAAGATTTCTTTGCTCTTTGTTTTAGCCCTGCTTTCTTTTACCAAATAGCGGGTAATCAATCAAATTGGAACGTTTATCAAGGTAACTCTCCCTACCCTTTTTTTTTTTGCGCAATATCGCAATTTGTCTAACACTTTCGCACTCATTTATGGTTTAAGGTGAGTCAACCCACCTCAAAAACAAAAACATTCCCTCAACTGAGTGTTCACTGTAGCCACGAAGATTTCAGAAGTCATAGTATACAATTAGTTGATTTAGCAAATCATTATGTGTTATTAAAGTTAAACTATAATAAATTCATTATATGAAGATTATAATACAACGAAATATGTTTCGACATTTTCCGTTTCGTCATCGAGGTTTACTTTGTTTGCTTTGTGTAATCATTTGTTTAAGGTTTGTTTGAACTTTTAAAGCTAGAGGTGAAGGCCAGTTTGGTTCGATAGCCCACATTTTGTTATCGTTATCGAAAACATCCATCACAAAGAACTGTTATTCGAATTATGCAAATGTAGTATTGCTAACTTAGTTAGATAAGTGTTTTAGTCGGTCGTGCGACGACCTTGTAAATTCAAATTTCTAAAACTTGAAGCAGTTCCGGTGACCTTGGCCCCTAATATGCCAATTAGGTTAGGTTAGGTCTTATCTTATCGATAAATTTTGCAGGTTGCGCCAATTTTAAAGCATTTGTCATCGTATTCAAAAAATAAAATGTAAATTAAATGTAAATTAACAACTTAACAACTTGTATTGTTTTATTTGGGCCGATTGAACCTCAAGGCCTTAGCACAATAAGCTATAGAAAAACTTATAAAAGTGATTGTCATCAATCGTATGATTGCTAATCAGTTCAACGTTTTGTCCAATGAGGAAGAAGAAGAAAAACAATAATAATACTAATAATAACAATAAGACTCACCGTTTACGTTTTCCGCCGCACTCAAGCACCTTAAGACGCTCCCACCCCTCCTCGGTCTTCACCCAAGCCTCTCCAGGTGAACGAAAATCTTTCGAAATGAACGCCATGTGTAGTTTTTCTTTTTATTATTTTTTAGATTTACTTTTGTTTTCAACTTTTGTGATGCGTTGCAATTTATTACTCTTTTATTACGTATTATAGTAAGTTATTTATTTATTTATTTACTCGTACGTATACGTTTTTTTACGTTTGACGATTTAAATTAATGTGGACGGCGATTTGACTGCTGCAAAGGTACAAAAAAAATTCATTTTCCTTTTGTGAAATTTCAAAATTTTATGCAATTTTTCAAGCACTGCTGTAAAAATTTGTTGCGCATTTTCCTCAGTTTAATAATAAGTCGCACTCTTTACACTCTTCTGGCCTTGCTATAGCTCATTTCAGTTATCGTGCAAATAAATTGATGTTTTACAAGCAAAACAAAAGGCCATAATAAAAATTAAATTACTTTTGCTTAATATTTACGATTTTACCGTTCCGCTTCGCTCGCTTGTGGTAAACTTTCTGACGAAAGAGTATAAACAAGTTGACAAGTTCGTTGTGCTGAGGAATCAAAACAAAATGAAAAGGAACCAAATAAAGGCAAAGCAGCAGAGCCAGAGAGTGCACAACAACGACATTTTCAAATGAGAGCGAGAGAGCGCACTACCAGCTGTTCGTTCAATGATTTGTTATGGCGAGAGATGGGTTGGCGGAGAGGGTTAACTATTTGGCGCTCAAGTGGAGCACGAATCGTGCGTTGTTTTGTTGTCTCTCATCGTGTGTGTCGTGTGTTTGTGTGTGTGCAAGCTGTAGGTACACAGCTGATTTCTGCAATTACGCGTTTGTTTTGCTTTTGTTGTTTTTTTTTATGTGTACATTTTTTCCAGCTTGGTTTTTGAAAACACGCAACCAAATTTTTATATCAGCATTTGCACCAAGCTTAATACTTTCATTTCCTCAATTAAGTAATTTTTATTCACACACTTATTGTCAATACATATTTTAGCTACATATACATTTTTAAATACAAAATATGTCAGTGTACACAAATATAGGTGAATCCATTGTAATTGTTAAATAAAATGCGTATTTTCTTTTCTGTTTATAACTCAATATATACATATACTTTGTATTTTTTACGCACTTTGTAAATTGGCTGGTCTAGTTTTGAGTTGATTTCCACGCTGCTATTTTTTAGCTGTGGCAGTATTCCAGCTCCCACTCAGTTATATTGTATATGTATAGCACTCGACGGAACACAAATTTCAATGCTAGCGCACAGCTCCACTAACTCCACGAACTGCTTCACTCGACGCGTTTCACGTTGCATTCGAGCCCCAAAACGGAAGACACTATGTTGCTTGGCATTGTGCAAATGTTGCGAAACATTGCACGAACTTTAGTAATAGGGAAGAGTTGTGCAACATGTTGCTTCGTTGCTTAGCAGCATGTTGCCTCACGTTGAGAAATTCGATATACAGCTCGGCTAAGCGTAATCGAGTAATCGATAAATGCTTATCAATGTTCAAGTACATCGCTAGTGAGATTTCATAATTTTTTGCCGAAAAATTTAATCACATATAAAATTTTGTTGAATAAGCAGGCCAACTTACATTCTAATCTGAATAAAGTAATAATGTCGGCATCGGACCAAGCACCCAAAATCAAGTACGGAGAAACCGCACCAAAACTCGATAAAGCCCAGCTGCAGTTTATGAAACTTATCGAGGAACAAAACTTGGATCGCGTGCAAAAATTGAAGCGTGTGCGACGCAATAATTTATTGACAGCCGGTGCTCTTGGTCTTTCTGTAGTTGCCATCTACGGCTACTCGATATTCTCGGTGCAGCAGGAGAAGTTCCTCGACGACTTCGAGGAGCCCAAGAAGGTGACCACCAATTAAGGCTGGTCCCCCCTCGCCACGCCTCCGCCTCCATCAATCGTTAACTGTTAATTCTCTAGTCTATAAGCGTTTTTCATTAAATTTGTAAGCAATTCTGAAAACAACAAGGTAAGTGTTCTACTTCTATTTGAATAGGATCATTAGGTAATCTTTTTGTCTTTGCAGATGTCCCAGGCCTCGGCACGGATTCTTAACAGCGGCGTACGATTGCCGCCGTTGCCGAGCATCAGGGATCTGGTCAAACTCTACAAACTACAGGCCATGAAGCAGCTCAGTCAAAACTTTCTAATGGACGAGCGTCTAACGGACAAGATTGTCAAGTCTGCCGGTCGCATCGATTCCCGCGACATTGTTCTGGAGGTGGGTCCCGGTCCGGGTGGCATAACGCGTTCCATTTTGCGTCGCCAGCCCCAGCGTCTGATGCTCGTCGAGAAGGATACACGCTTCAACGAGACTTTGCTCCTGCTGCGTGAGTGCGCCCGTCCACTGGACATGCAGGTGGACATTTACCATGAGGACATACTGCGCTTTAACATCGAGCAGCATGTGCCGGACACGGAGCAGCGTATCCACTTGATTGGCAACCTTCCGTTTGCCATATCCACACGATTACTCATCAATTGGTATGCAGATCTGGCTGTGAGGCGAGGAGCATTCCGGCGGAACGACACCTGCATGACACTGACGTTCCAGAAGGAGGTAGCCGAGCGGATTTGCGCCCAGTTGGGCAGCGAGCAGCGCTGTCGTCTCTCTATCATGTCACAAATCTGGACGCAACCGGTGCTTAAGTTCATCATACCGGGCAAGGCATTTGTACCCAAGCCACAAGTAGATGTGGGTGTTGTGAAGTTGATACCATTGAAGCAACCAAAAACACACCTGCCCTTTCCGCTGGTAGAACGCGTTGTGCGACACATCTTCAGCATGCGCCAGAAATACTGTCGTCGAGGTTACAGTAACTTGTTGCCACCGGAGGGACGCGAGGAGACAACGCAAAGGCTCTTCCAGCTGGCCGATGTACAAGACACGCTGCGTCCCTTCGAGCTATCCGTGGCCGAGTGTCTCC